>BSWB01000007.1:89147351-90398094 GCA_033239125.1 Fagopyrum homotropicum | reverse complement strand
CATATTATCGGTTTTAGGTTCAAGCCAAAGCCGAACATACTTTTATATAGTTTCAGGGAAATCGGTTTAGATTTTGTACAATTTATTGCGGTTCGGTTTTGGACTAATGCTCACCCATACGCGTTGACTTCTTTTATTATTGGAGGATTCACTGATTTTGGATCGAATCTTGAAAACTCTGGGTCGAAGTCAAATCTGAAAACTTGACAATTATTCTTGGGATTATTTTATGTCTGAATTTAATTTTCTAACAATTGTATTTTGTTCATGTCAGATGCTTTTCCTTGTTGAATTGTATACTTTATTTCAGCTATTTAGTGATGTATTGTCTTATGTAGTTTTTTTTACATTATAATTCTTCTTGAATTGTATTTTGGATTTAATATTTGAAATTTGTTTCTTTTATAATATAATAAAATAATGAGGTGGAATAAAAAGTGAAGGTAGTGAATAGCAGTGGTAGGGTTTTATGATGGTGTAGGTACACTTTTCAAATCTACTAATTAATCTTCACAACAAAGCAACTTTTATTGATTAGGGAACCGAATGGTATAATAATAATAATCAATCCATCACAAATTTGTTCTTGGGCTCACCCCACAATACTATTTACTGTGTACCTATTTTTGTTTTTTTAAAATTTAATTTGAAGATGAAGAGATGCGGGGAAATACATGAAAAGTGTTCAAATGTGTGATTATGACAGTGGTTAGTTTATAAGATCACATTGGATTTAACTTTATTAAAGCACCAAACCAGCTGAGGATTGGAGTTATAGTTTCAACACCTTCATTATTTTCTCCTACAAAACAACTCCTCCTTATTCTTACAAATTACAATGACGATTTTTTTTTTTTTACTATACAAGAAATAGTTATTAGGTTTGGTTACTCCCTCTTTAATGGTGGAGTTGCTCTTGACCAAAATGGATCATATATTTTTTATTTATAAATTATTTATGAATTAAGGGGTAACTGATGCGAGGTTGAAGTCGCAGTTGACAGATCTAAACTGAAGTCCACGAAAGCGACGATCTTTGCAATTCTCGGTTGGAATTTCGGGCGTATTACTGGTAATGCCCAGATTTCACGTACCTCAAAGGAAGAGAACGTGAGTTGTATGGAATTGAATGATAAGATAAAGATGATGATTATTTAATGAATTTGATGGAAAATAGAGGAAAATAGAACCAAGATATAATTGGATCGAGATCCTCAACAAAGAATCACGTTACACAAACCTTCAAATTGAGACAAGCACAAGGAGAGACTAGAATTTACTAGGAGCACCAACCTTTAAGAAGATTAACACACACAAAAACAATCTAGCAACAACTCAAAACTATGCAATCAAAGACTCTCTTTTTTATTGAATTAGAATGAATAAAACGCAAACTCCATTAACAAAGCAACAAGTATCTCACAATATTGTCGACGAAAAGTATCAATAACCAACCAACAAAAATTTCGGCCTCCTAAATCCTTATATAGCCGAGATTTCCTAAGAATAAAATAACCTATAAAATATTGGATAGAAAATGAAACCCTTAGAATGTTTAGAGTTGTAAATGTATTAAAATAAAACAACTAAGAACTAGACGAAATTTCGACTAGGAGTAACCGAAATCTCGACTAGACACTTTTCCTGCTTCCCTGATCATCTTCACACATGTATGGATCATCTACAATAGACATCAATGTGACTAAAGAAGACCGAGACACAAATAAAGTCTCCTTAGATGCTAATGATGCCAACAAGCTAGAAACCTATTCTTGGATGAATCTTGATCTTGACCTAGTGATAGATCCTTTCATGATAGGACTTGTGGATGATGTAGACTTGTTGTCTTTCAATGCTCTTGTTGTTGATCTAGTGATAGGTCTATGTATAGGAGGTTTTGGGATGGCCCCTCATCATACTCCCCTTATTGAAAATTATTCGTCCTTTAATCATCCCATGCTCATCACTAGTAATATAAGAACTCAAGTCTCCTACATTTAAGGTAGGACTCATGCCATACTCCTTCGGAAGCGCCAATGCATACGCGTTGTTGCCAACCATACGTAGCACCTTAAAAGGTTCATCTCTACGTGGTGAAAGTTTAGAATTTCGCTTCCCCGGGAAACTTTCTTTCCTTAAATGCAACAGAACTGGATCTCTTGGCTTGAATAGCAATTCCGTGCGATTTTTGTTAGCCTTGGCCGCGACTAGATTACCTTTCTCCTCTAACCGCAGTTGTGTCTTCTCATGCAATTCCTTGATGAACTCAACCTGTTTTCCTGCATTAAAATCTACTCACTCCTCTATAGGCAACGGTATAAGATCAAAAGGGTCAAAAGATTAAAGCCATAGATATACTCAAAAGGCGTTAGGTTACTAGAAGAATGAATGGTTAGATTGTATGCAAATTCAACATGTGGTAGGACATCTTTGATAACATGTATTATAGTCTATATTTTGGGATTGGTTTGAACATTTTATCTTCATAAATTTGCATGCATGGATGTATATTCTTGATCATCATGTTGTTTTTTTACCTTTGCAAGAAACGAGATTGGCTTTGGACCAGTTGAGGGATCTAAGGAGTCATTGGAGCTACATTATGGAAGATTGAGGAGCTACAAGAAAGGCATAAGAACCATGAAAGTTGGACATAAGTTTGACTTTGGACTAGTTGGACAGAAGTTTAACTTTGGACCAGATTGGAGAGATTTGCACGTAGCTCAGGATCACCTCGGTTGGCTACAGTACCACCTCGACCGAGATGATTTCGTTGGGCTGAATCGAAACGCAAGGCCCATGGCCCATAAGATCTTTTATTTTTGGAAAGTGATTCTTCTATATATTGGAAGATATTTTCTGGATGGAAGTGTGTCTGGTTGGCTGATTAGTTTGGAAGATTGAAGATATTCCAAGGAAGGAAGGAAGTTGAAGGAAGTTGGCTTTGAAGTTAAAGTTGAAGGCTTTTGAAGGAAGTTGTAAGGTTTTCTTAGATTGTTTGATTGTTGTCTTTTGGTTTGTGATTGAGGAACACGGTTTTCTGGTTGTTTGGTTTGTTTGATTGTTTGATTAAGTGATTATTGAAACCTTTGTGTTAAGGTTTTCTTGTTTGGATATTGCTTCTTTATTCATATATTTGATTGTTGTTATCATGATGATTATTGGCTAAATTCTTGTGCGATTCTAGGGTGATTGGCTAAAGGTTGTGGGAAACACGATGAAAGAATGAGCCTTTACCTTAGTGGACCCTAAAAGCTCGAGCCAAACATTAGCTGAACCTCACCTCGGTCGGTTCATAGAACATCTCGACTGAGATCAGACATGAACTGAGCGAGGCGTGACCTTATCTGATCCATACATGAGTTTAGGTTTTAGTTTGTCAAGTCATATCCTTGTTCCACCTCTCCTAGTCCATACGCAAGCCAAGGATGAGACTTACCCGGTGATTCCTTTGCTTGTATACCTATGATGAGTGTTAGGTAATAAAGGTTTATCCTTTATTAGAGTTTGAATGTGCCTACATCCTACCTTTGTGAGTTAGCATGAGACTTACCCGGTAAAGGTTAGTTCTATCCCCTTAGGTGGTGTGTTGGTTTGATATTATAGTTCCTTCCCTTAGTTTCTTGAGACTTACCCAGTGAGAGGATCCTTGGTTTGGGATAGTGAGTAGTGAGACTTACCCGGTGATCTATTCCCACCTTAGAAACACCTTCCCTTGCAAATCTCGGCTTTGTCCACGTTATCCTTTGAGATCTTGAGTAGGAACCATAACTGGATGCTTTGACCTCTAGAACCTACATTCCTTTATTGATTATTACATCATTTTTGATATCTTTGCTTTGTTGCTTGCTTTTGATTGACAACCTTATATACCGTGCTTTGTTTCACCATAGTCCTTGTGTTCGACCTTGAAGTATTTGCTGTTATTACAATTGATCCGTACACTGCGGGTTCGCATATTGTTTCAGGATTATATTTTAGGTTATAAATTTAAAGCTATATCGTTCACGATTACACACACGTCTGAGAACGAACAATCTTCCCAAGCATTCAAATTATTCTTCAAAACATCCCACAATATGGTAGTTAAGGTCATATTGGTAACCTTCGTTTGACCATCTGTTTCAGGATGACTAGAGGTCAAAAATAACAACCTAGTTCCTATAAATCCCCTAAAAGTCTTCCAAAAGAAACTAGGGAACTTAACATCCATATCACTCATAATAGTCCTACGTACTCCATGCAATCTAACAACTTTCCTAAAGAACAATTGAGCCACATTATAAATATCATTTGTCTTATGACAAGCAATAAAATGGGCCATCTTAGAGAATCGATCTCCAACTACAAATACCGAATCCCTCCCCTTCTTATTCTTTGGTAATCCTACAACAATGTCCATACTAATGTTTAACCATGGTGATGTAGGAGTAGGAAGAGGGGTATACAAACCATGAGGCTTCAATCTTACCGTAGCTTTCAACCACACAAGACATCTATTAATCATGTTGTCTAAATCCTTAAGCATATGAGGCCAATAAAAGTGTCAGTGCAACATATAAAATGTCTCATCCCTTCCAAATGTGCCATTAAACCTCCCATATGAACTTCCTCAACAAGTAAAAGTCTAAGAAAACATCTAGCAATGCACACTTTATCCATACGAAACATAAATCCTTCAAATAAATAGAATTTATCATGGGAATTTCGGCTAATACACTGCTTATAGATGTCACCAAAATGAATATCATCAACATATAGATCCTTAGTATGATAGAAACCTAAATTCTTAAAATCCATAGTAGTGATAAAAAAATGTCTCCCGTTCGCTCTAGATAGTGCGCACAAAAGTCTTACAATTTATAACTCGATCTATTCTCCTAAACGAACTAGTGAACCCACAATGTATGGGTCGTTTCGAAGAAAGGAAAGTATTCCGAGGTCGAACACAAGAACTGATGTGAAATTAAACCATTCAATGATCATGGATAGTGCAAATCTAGACTAAGAGATGAGAGAGAGGAATAAAGAAATGAAAATCACAATATTTTTGGTTGGTTTTGTGGTGATCAAACTAAGATCACTAGATATGCAAACAAGCAAACAAACAAGACACAAACACAAGATAGGTGATAAGGGTAAGAAATGTGGATTCTAGAGATCAAAATTTCGGTTATGACAATGGAATCAAGCTTCTAGTCATTAGAGGATAAAGTTGCGGTTGTTGGGAAAGGGTGTTTCTCTAATGGGAACAATTACCGGGTAAGTCTCATGTTCCACTAGTCTCAAACCAAAGTCCTATTGTCGGGTATGTCTCAAGCAGCTAAGTTCGAGAATTCTACACAAACCGGGCAACTACCTAAGGTTCAAACCCCTCCTTCCTGGGTAAGTCTCGGAAAAGATAAGTCTTAAGCAATGATCCTAGCACACTCAATCAAATAACGACTTTTTTTGGCTCACTACTACCTAGAGTTCATCACCTTCAATACCTAAGAGCGGAACTCATTCCTTAGTTAGTTTGCTAGCATAGGTCGCCCTAAGCTAGATTAAGCTCAACAGACACTAGGATTTCAACAACATAGCATCCTAACATACAAATTCAACAACTAAAGAACAACAGAAGCAAATCTCGGATGATCAAGAACATCTCGGTCGAGAAAACATGAAGAATACCCCAAGATTATATTCCGAACTAGGTATCGAGCACATAAATCATCCTAAGCTAACATGCAAGCCCATACAATCATCATCCAAGCCATAGCCATCTATCCTTCACCCTAGAGAATAACGACTATTCAGCCAATAATATACATTTTAAGATATAACATCATCATACAAGCATGCATGCATTTGATAGCAAGATAATGAAGATAAGAACAATGAAAGCAATGTTACTTAGCTGGATAAAAAGTTTACACAAGTCTCACAATGCTTCAAGGGCAACTCCAAGGTTTGAACTAACAAGCTACACAAGAATCTCACTCAAAACTACTCAAACTCACTCTTAGATCTAAGGTATGATATGTTCCAAACTAATCTCCCCTAAGAAGACCCACAAGGGGCTTGGAAGAGAGCTGGAAGAGGAGAGAAAAAGATTGAAAAACAGCCTGCAAAGCAACTCAAATACACAACCAAGGGAAAGCAAGGGTTAGACAAAGAGATCATGTGACAAGTGTTGGGAAACTTCAACACAAGAATCTCGGATGCCCTATGACCCATCTCGGCTAAGATTCAATGCCATGAACCGAGATTTTGGTCAAAAACAGCTTGGATCATGGTTGACCATCAGCCGGTGCATGGCTCGCACCAACTAAGGTCCTTGTGTTCTTCTTTCTTCCATGCGTGCTTCCTTCAGAACCTCAAATTCGAACTGCCACGAGGCTTGATCCTCGGATTTGACCAATAATGTCCAAAAGATCCTCAAAATACCTACAAAACCGATAAGAGCTCATGTAGACGTCTTTTCTACAATATGACTCGATTAAACATAAACGTCCCGAACTAAGGCAAAACTATGCATGAATAAAGGGAAAAACTACCTAAAAGAATGCTTAAACTATTGTCATAAAACATGTCATCAAAATACCCCATACTTGCCACTTGCTCGTCCTCGAGCAAGGTTCAAACCTAAGATACAAGATGACATGAGTTATGAATGTGGAATAATAGAAATATTTTTGTAATTGTGCTTATAATCATAGATCACCTTCATAGTGATGTTTCATGGCAAAGGATGAGTAATCATGTATCAAAAGAACAAAGACACGGAACGACAATCATACTTAACTCAAAAACATATATGCAAAGCAAATCGAGAATGTCAAGATGATCATGAGAATATCAAATCTAAATCACTAAGTCATAACATATATGCATAGAGGTCATAAGGACTTAGGAAAGAAGAGGCCAAGAAACGTGTCAAAGGTGGGAATTACTAAGGTCATGCGGTGCAAATCCGGGAAAGGAACAAAAAACCACAACTTCATTTTGTTCTTCATCTACCAAAGTGTATATTTCTCCTTCTTTTTCTTTTATATCTTTTCTTTTTTCTTTTTTTAATTATTTTTTATTCACTAGAGAAAATGGCATTGGTTCACAAAAGCCGAAACCTTGGTGATTAGCGGTCCTTTGAAATTTTGAGAGGTGCCTCACACCGGATGCACATACTAAGTCTCGTGAGGACTATCGGTTAATCCGACTTTGGCAAGACACAAACACCTGATTATGTGAATGGTGCCGAGTTACTCATTATCAAAACCAACGTCCCCAAACCTATATTTTTCTTACACTTTCACAACACATTCAACCAATTCATCCACAACATTCATTCATCAACAACATCACCCCACACTTGTCTTTCACACACTCAATACACTAACATGCTCCTAATTCCCGGATGGGTCAAAAGAGGTAAAATGTTTCAATCAAGTGAGGTGCTTCAAACAACATGATCAAGATGAGAAGAAGAGAGAAACAAAATGCCTTAATCATTCCTATATGATGTGTAAGAACTTATCATGCAATTTCGATAATCAATTCTCAATCCAACCTAGACAACAATAATCATCACAATCCACATATGGAATCCAAGATAAGTATTCAAGTCCACGTATGCATAAATTCATTCAACACAAAAAGGCGATTCATAGCCAATTCACACACAAAATCATCATAAGGGTCATGCCCAAACTTAGAAGCACAAAAATTTTAAATTTTTCGATTTTTTTTGGAATTTTGATATATGTATATACAATGCAAAATATGAAATATAAATGTGTGACAATAATATAAAACTATCCTAGATGTGATCATGAAAAGAATCATGAAAACTCCACCCATACTTAAAACCACATTGTCCCCAATGTACAAATCAAGTAAAGAAGAGTGAAAGAAGGTCCTCATAATGTAAAAATGTAGTGCTTCAGTATTTTGGTTCACTCATGTTGAGTGGTGGTGGTGGAAGATCAATTAATCATGGTAGGGAGCTTAATATGGTCTTCCGGCATCGGGACGCGCACCAAGGTGTAAGCGAGATGGGAGCTCTTCCATCCCTCAAAGGCACCTCAAACCTTCCAAAAAGTCTCGCGTCCGCTCCACCCACGGTTGATGCGGGATCATCATCATCATCATCATCATCATCATCATCATCATCATCATCATCATCATCATCATCATCATCATCATCATCATCATCATCATCATCATCATCATCATCATCATCATCATCATCATCATCATCATCATCATCATCATCATCATCATCATCATCATCATCATCATCATCATCATCATCATCATCATCATCATCATCATCATCATCATCATCATCATCATCATCATCATCATCATCATCATCATCATCATCATCATCATCATCATCATCATCATCATCATCATCATCATCATCATCATCATCATCATCATCATCATCATCATCATCATCATCATCATCATCATCATCATCATCATCATCATCATCATCATCATCATCATCATCATCATCATCATCATCATCATCATCATCATCATCATCATCATCATCATCATCATCATCATCATCATCATCATCATCATCATCATCATCATCATCATCATCATCATCATCATCATCATCATCATCATCATCATCATCATCATCATCATCATCATCATCATCATCATCATCATCATCATCATCATCATCATCATCATCATCATCATCATCATCATCATCATCATCATCATCATCAATGCCTTGCAAGGCTTCTTTATTACCTAGACTATAGCACACAAACACAAAACACACAAAACACACAAAGACAAAAACAAAAACAAAAATGAAAAAGAGAAAGAGTTTACCCTTGGGTTTTCTCCCAAGAAGCGCTTCTTTTAGGTCATTAGCTTGACCAAACTCCTTGATGCCTCCCAAGAAATGAACACCGCCTGATAAACAAGGCATATATACATCAATTATGCTTTGAAGAAGCTTTGAGGTTTTGGAATGTTATTCAAGTTGATTATGATGCTATGATCCTTGTGGATCTTTTGGGGACTAGGAGTGCGTCTTCTAGTTTGATGATGCAATAATTGATGTATATATGCCTTGTTTATCAGGCGATGTTCATTTCTACGGGAATTTGAGAGGTTGATCCTTATTGAGGTTATTTGGATACAGGTAAGTCCGTAGGACTTACTTAGTTGCATTCCTATATTAGATGTATGCATGAGTGGTGTTTGTTATATAATTTAAAGCATGCGATATTGATTATTATCGACGTTGTATTGGCCCACGATTCATGGGTGGTGATAACTTGTCTTGTATTTTCGAGGGACGCTGGAGGGTTTTCTAGGACTATGCCACTCTTGATATACGGTAAAGGTACCGAGCCATTCCTATTGGTATACGGTGGTAGTATGCTTAGCCACTCCAGATGGTGAGGGAAATAGATGCGAGAATGATATTACTTCTCGTGTCACACCTTTAAAAGGATTATGAGTTTATGACTTTATGAAGATAGTTATAAAGGGAAATGTGTGATGGAATGCTTGGTGTTTATCGTTATTCTGATATGTGTATGTGCTTATACATGATCTTATATCTGAATTTTTAGCTAACGGTTTCATACCGTGTTGTAGATATCTTGCAAGATAGGAGGACTGTAGAGTGATCTGGTGGAGTGATCAGCCGAGGGTTTCCATAGATCTAAGATGTTTATGGGCTTTTGGGATGTATATATATGATGATATTGTTTGATACTTGGCTGTGGGTTTTGTATGTATTTTAGTATATGATCTTTTGGTTTTATCGATGTTAGTTTTATATTTATATTTGTGCCTTGTTGTAAAATCCAATGAACTTGTTATCAAGCTAGGGTCAGGACCCATTGTGAGGTCCTATCCCGTAGCACTCTAGGTTCTATAAATTTGGGGTTTTATAGATAGAATGCATGGTAGATGGATGGAGTTTATAGAGACTTATCCTTATATCATTAAGCATAAGAAGTGTAAGGATAATGTTGTAGGTGATGTTCCTAGGAGGGATTCTTTGATCACTACTGTGGATTTTAAAGTTTTGAGTTTCTATTACATTAAGAATCTATATGTTGATGATTCTGATTTTGGAGACATCTATAAGAATGGTAACTCTCAAGGTTCCTTAAATAAATTCTACTTGTTTGAAGGATTTTTATTTATGGTTGAGAAGGTGGCATTCCTAGATGTTCCCATAGGTTATTGTTTGTTGAGAAGCCCATATGGGAGACTTAATGGGACAATTTGGGAGGGATAAGACATACGATATGTTGGAATCACATTTTTATTGGCCTCATATGCTTAGGGATTAATCATCATGATTAAGAGATGTCTCGTGTTTTTAAATACTAAGGCTAGATTGAAACCCCAAGGCTTGTATACCCTTCTTCCTACGCCTACTTCACCTTGGTTAGACATTTGTATGGAATTTGTTGTAGGGTTACCTAGGAATAAGAAAGGGAGAGATTTGATTTTTGTCGTTGTAGATCGTTTCTCTAAGCTGACTCATTTTATTGCTTGCCATAAGATTGATGATGCTTATAATGTAGGTAACTAGTTCTTTAGGGAAGTGGTTAGATTACATGGAGTACCTAGGACTATTGTGAGCAGTAGGGATGTTAAGTTCCTTAGTTCTTTTGGAAGACTCTTTGGGGAAAGTTGGGAACTAAGCTTTTATTTTTGACATCTAGTCACCCTCAGAAGGATGGTTGATGACACGAATTATAGCCTATATTTAGGCATGTATTTAGGTAGATTTTGCCTTTTCTTTGCATGCATAAACATGAATCCATAGCATTTAAGCTTGTATTTGCATACTTTGCTTGTGTAGATGTCTACATAGATTCTTGTTGAAATTTTAGGTAATTTGTCGAGTTATAGTGAAAATAGCACATATGAGGATTAAGCTTGGATGTGGAACATGATGAAGCATAAAAGGAATCTAGGAACACACAACTAAGGAAGATGAGCCCCGACTCGGGACTCAAGAAGGCATAGGTGCAGACTCTTATACCGCGGGTGTTGACTCCGATACCCAAAGCGGACTCTGATACCGCCGAAGCGGTCTCTAATACCGCCAGAGCTGACTTTGATGCCCTCGGGTGCGGTTCAACTCGGATTTTGCACGGGCTCAGTTTCTTTTTAGGAAAATATTGCGATATATCTTTAAGCTGGCCAAAAATCGCGCATTATCGAAAACATGCTTGTCAAACCCTAGATTTATCTCTATATATTTCTCATAACCTACAACATTGAAAGGGGTATATTATGGATTTGCGAATCCCCAAAGAATACGGGGACTTTTTTTTGGGGATTATTTTGGAAAAGAGGATTTGAAGAGAAGGTGGTCGACGGCTGAATAGGACATGACACATTCTACCACGCTTAGATTCACGCCCCATGAAAGTTGGCTTTCTTCGTTCTTTTATCATTTCTTTTCTTGAATCTTTCTTTTACCTTTCTTGATTTGAATTTGTGTGTTGTTGACTAAACCCTTGCGATTCTAGGGTGATTGGATGATGGTTGTGGTTTAGATGATGATAGATTGAGCCTTTAAGTTTAGATTGGACCCTAAATATTTGGTTTAACCTTTGCATGACGAATGTCAGTCTGTTCTTCAGAAATCTAGGCCGAGATTTAGTTAGGAAAAACCCGTGATTTCTTTTCTTGATCCATTTTTTATATATCTTTATGCTTAGGTTATATATTGCCCAAATCCTAGTCTTGTTGAGCCTTTCAAGCTTACATCTAAGCTTGGGAAGAGACTTACTCAATGATTCCCTTTCTTGATTGCCAAAGATGATGTGTTCTAGGTAATAAAGGTTTAGCCTTTATTGGGTTTGAGTGTTCCTTCTTATTGCCCGAGTGGGCTTACCTGAGACTTACCCGGTAAAGGTTAGTTCTTAACCCTTAGGATGAGGAGTTGGTTTGAGATTATAGTTCCTTTCCTTGGATCCTTGAGACTTACATGGTGATAGAAGCTTAGGTTTGGGATAGCGATTAGTGAGACCTCCCCCGTGATTTTCCTGTTAGAGCCTTAGTTTTAAGGTGCCGAGTACTAATGAGACAGGACCTAGCCGCCCCTGCGGGTCCTGTGGTCCGCCCCTGCGGCTCTACAGGTCCGCCCCTGCGGTTTCTTGCGGCTGCAGCCGTCTTTCTCGACCTCTTAACCGTGCTTTATCCCAGCTTCCTATATAAGCATCCTTTGCTTCCTTATGAGGGTTTCCTTCACCTTCTCCAGCCTTCTTCTATAACATCCCAAGTTCTAGGAACTTGAAGCGCTACGGGCTAGGCCCGCACAATGGGTCCCGACCCTCAAAGTAGCAATAGCAAACGGATCTTACAACAAGACACAAACGAATGAAAACAAAACTCAATATAAAAACCAAAGGTTCAAACAGAAGAAAACACAAAAGCTCCACAACCGAGTCAAAACAAAAGGAAAACAACAAACGAAACAAAACCCAAACCCGTCCTATAATGTACGGGAACCCCGGCTGACCACACCATCCGGATCACTCAGCAGCATCCTGAACCTGTGGAACATCTACAACGACGGTATAAACCGTTAGCTAGCATTCTAGGTATAAGCAAGAGTGTAAAGGCACAAACACACATAAGGTAAAGAAAACACATAGCATGCTCACACATCAACCGGTTATTATCTTTCATTAAGGTTATCCATTACTAATTCAACTTCTTTTGTCACACGAGAATCTCCCGAAACTCGCCTCCGCTTCCGTTTACCAATAGGAATAGATCAGTACTATCCGTTACCTACTGGTCTGGGTTGCAAGAGCACATTCTAGTCTCCTGTAGGACTAGACAAGTGGTCACCGCCCGGTTATAATACACTTGGGCCGGTTAAGGTTAACAAAGGGTGAATCCTATTTTCAATTATCTGTTATAAACATGATAGCAACACAAACAAGCCAAAACAATCCAACAAATACGCGGAATGAAGCTAAGTAAGTCCAAGGGACTTACCTCACACGAAGGTAACACAAGAGATTAGCTAACAACTCAGAAACACACAAGGAAGCTCAGTTTCCCTCAAGAAAGGAGCAAGGAAAGCCTGTACGAACAAGCAACATGAATCAAGAACGGAACGGTTGCTAGAAGTCTATGACTTCTAGTCTCAAAGATCTCTAAGAGATCAACACATGCTAAGGGCTCAACCTTAGTCTTACAACAACTCAAGGGAACAAGGAACAACCATAAAGAACCAAGGAAGGAACGAGGAAAGGAGGGAAGAAAGCAACTCACCAAAGACGGGAGTTACTGCAGGGAAACCGCAGGGGCGGTTAGACAGATGCGCAGGGGCGGCTGAACAGAGGCGCAGGGGCGTCTCTGTACAGGCACAGGGGTGGCTGTGACAGAGGCATAGGGGCGGCTCTGTGCAGGCGCAGGGGCGGATCTTCGTCAGAAGCTACTGTCGGGCTTCTCTTCGACAGATCTCACAACAGGGGCAACCAAAGCTCGAACCTTTGGTTCCAACACGTCAAGACTCAACTCCAGAGAGCCTGAGAACAACGAAGGGTCAACAACGGAACACTCCACAAGAATTAAGGCTCATGCTTGATCTTTGGAGAAGAAGGAAAGAAAAGAACGAAAGGAAGACACCAAAACAGAAGGGAAGGCATGCAACACTTAAAGGAACGTGAGGAAGAACCAGAAAAGATGCACTTACACGTTCAACGGGATTGCAGGAAGCAAGGACGGCTACAGCTCTCTAGGGTTTGAAGACGATAGCAGGGAACGAGAAAAAGGAGAGAAAGAAGAGAATATATAGGGACGGCTGGAAAGAAAAGAAGGAAGGGCGTCTAGGATTTAGAAAGAAGATAAGGAAACCGGCCCATAAGATAATATATCGGATATTCTATCTATGGAAGGAAGATAAAAGAACGAAAGAAAAGATCGGCATGATCTGTCGTAAATCCGCAGGGGCGGATCTCACAGCCGTAGGGGCGGATGGCCGCGGGGGTGGCCCTCTTCACCGCAGGGGCGGTGAAGGCAAAAACCTAGGATCTTACATCAGATCCCCCTAAAAAGAAGTTTTGTCCCGGAACTTGCAAAAGCCAAACGATCACAACAACACACAAAAACAGAACTGAGCTCATATATTCCCACTTGGGGCACGTAACACAAAACGTCACACAAAAGCGTTCACAACGCAACAAAGGACAAACCAAACAATTGACTAAGTTAAAGGTGCAACAAGCTCAGCGTAAAACTCCGGATAGTTCCTCTGGATACTATCCTCTGTCTCCCAAGTCGCCTCATCAGCTCCTCGCCTCGACCACTGTATGTTCATCATCGGTATGTCCTTCGAACGCAAGCGTCTCGTACTACGCTCTAAGACAGCCACCGGGTGCTCTACAAACGTGTGGTCTGGCTCGATCACAAGATCCTCATGACTGACGATGTGTCTCGGGTCAGGTATGTACTCCCGTAGTTGAGACACATGGAAAACTGGGTGAACACCCTCGAGTCTCGGTGGCAACGCAAGTCTGTAAGCTGCCTCTCCAACTCGCTCAAGAATCTTGAACGGTCCAACATATATGGGACTCAACTTCCCTTTTACACCGAAACGTCTCACGCCAAGTGTCAGGGATACTCTTAACCAAACCTGAGCTCCAACTCGGAACTCTAGAGGTCTGCACCTCTTATCTGCATAAGACTTTTGTCGGCTCTGTACTGCTAACATCCGCTCTCAGATCACTGTTACTCGAGCGATGTCATCTTGAATCTGCTTAGGTGCTATTCTGTTGGCACTACTGGCCTCGTCCCAACACAGCGGTGTACGACATCTCTGTCCATATAAAGCCTCATAAGGAGCCATCCTGATCGATGCGTGCCAACTGTTGTTGTATGAAAACTCCACTAAGGGAAGGTGATCTGGCCACACCTGTCCCCAGTCTAACACACAAGCTCGTAACATGTCCTCCAAAGTCTAGATGGTCCGCTCAGACTGACCATCGGTTTGAGGATGATAAACAGTCGTGAACTGTAGACTCGTACCTAGGGCGGCATGAACTTGCTGCCAGAACCTCAAAGTGAACCGTCCGTCTCTGTCAGCAATAATAGTCCTAGGTACGCCATGAAGTCTCACTATCTGTCTCGTGAACTCCTCTGCCAATTGACCCACCAGCCACATTTCCTTGATTGGAATGAAACATGCGGTCTTCGTTAGTCGATCTACTATGACCCAGATAGCATCAAAACCACAACTCAGTCTCAAACCGTTCACAAAATCCATAGAGATGTCTTCCCACTTCCACTGAGGGACGGGAAGTGGGTGTAGCTCGCCTCCTGGTCTATGATGCTCGATCTTGACCTGCTGATAGGTCGCACACTGAGCTACATATCTCGTGACGTCTGGCTTCAGACCTCCCCACCAGTAAGAGCGTCTGATTCCTGATACATCTTACTCCCACCAGGGTGTACTGAGTAAGGTGAAGAGTGAGCCTCCTGAAGGATCCTCTGTCTCAACTCCCGATCTGACGGCACACAAACACGCTCCTGGCGTCTCAAAACTCCGTCAGCACCAACTGTAACCGTGGTGCCTCTCCTCGAGACATCCGGTCTCGGATCTGTGTCAAAGCTGGGCAACTCTCCTGCTTCTGTCGGATTTCGGCCAACAGATCAGGTATTAACTCCAAGGTGGACAGTTGGCTCTCGGAATCTGTGAAGTAGATATCCATCTCTAGCCATGCCAAATCTCACTGTAACTGTGGCTGAGTTGTCAGTCTAGCGATAGCCATCTCCTTGGAAGTCTTCCTACTGAGGGTATTTGCTACCACATTAGCCTTTCCCAGGTGGTATAAGATCTCAAGATCAAAGTCCTTGATCAACTCTAACCATCTGCGTTGGCGGTTATTCAACTCCCGTTGAGTGAATATGTACTTCAGACTCTTATGGTCTGTGAAAATCTGACACATGGCTCCGTACAGATAATGTCTCCAAATCTTCAAGGCATGAACAACAACAACTAACTCAAGATCGTGGGTAGGGTAATTCTCCTCGTACGTCTTCAACTGTCGAGACGCATAGACAATCACCTTTCCCCTCTGCATCAAAACACATCCCAAGCCCAGTTTGGATGCGTCGCTATAAACCATAAAATCCTCAATGCCCTCTGACTGAGCTAAGATAGGAGCAGAGGCCAACCTCTTCTTCAGCTCCTCGAAGCTCCGCAGGCACGACTCGGACCATACGAACCTCGTAGACTTCCACATCAAGGAAGTGAGCGGTCGGGCGATAAATGAAAAGCCCTCAACAAAACGCCTGTAGTAGCCTGCCAATCCTAAGAAGCTGCAAACCTCCTTAACGTTCTTAGGTGGCGGCCAGGAAGCTACTGACTCAATCTTTTCCGGATCTACCTTGATCCCTTCAGCTGAAACAATGTGACCAAGAAATGCTACCTCAGACATCCAAAACTCGCACTTAGAGAGCTTGACGTAGAGCTCTCTATCCTGTAAGACCTGAAGAACGATCCTCAAGTGTCCAGCATGCTCCTCTCTACTACGGGAGTAAACCAGAATGTCGTCGATGAAGACAGCTACAAATTGGTCTAGAAAGTCGATGAAGATACTGTTCATCAACTCCATGAAGACTGCGGGCGCATTCGCGAGTCCAAATGGCATCAATACAAACCCGTAGTGTCCATATCTAGTCCGAAATGCTGTCTTTGCTACATCCTGCTCTCTCACCCTCAGCTGGTGATATCCCGATCTCAGATCGATCCTCGAAAACACTGAAGCTCCATGCAGCTGATCCAAAAGATCATGGATACGGGGTAGTGGGTACTTGTTCTTGATCGTCACCTTGTTTAGCTCTCAGTAGTCAATACATAACCTCATTGACCCATCTTTCTTCCTGACGAAGAGAACTTGTGCACCCCAAGGAGATACACTAGGGCGGATGAAGCCCTTCTCTGCTAATTCCTCAAGCTGCTTCTTCAACTCAAGCATCTTGATAAGCGCCATACGATAAGGAGCCTTAGAGATCGATCTCGTACTGGGCTCTAGATCAATGCCAAAAGCTACACTCCATTGTGGAGGTAAACCTGATGGCTCTCCAAAGATGTCAGCAAACTCGCAAGCTATTGGAATCTCCTCCAAAGATGGACTAGTACTATCTTTCATAGCATAGCACCAAAAAGCCTCACATCCCTGGCTGATAAACCTCACAGCTCGAAATGCACTAATGACTGTACCAGTCTTTCCGAGATCCCATCCTCAGACAATCTCAACATGGCCTGCATCTGTAGTTACCGTCACTGTCCTCTTGCCGATGTCCAGATCTGCTCGATGTCGATCCATCCAATCCATGCCCAGAATAACTTCTTCATGTACTAAGTACATGACAAAGAAGTTAGCTGGCCAGTCGCGACCTCCCAATCTAATAAGGCAATCGCGAACCTCTCGCGTACCTCGTATCTTACCCCCATCGGGTAATCCTATAAAGAAGGGTCTACCCTCTACAGTAACTAGGGCCAATCTATCTACACATGCATCAGATATAAAAGAATGCGTAGCACCAGTATTGAAAAGAACTTTGATAGGAAAACCATTAATGTGAATGGTACCTGTAGCTGCTGGTGCTGTCGGCTCTACAACACTCCTCAACTCATAAACTCTGCCTGGTGCATCTATGGTGTCTGCAGGTCCACCAACACGCCCTTTACCCCTCCCCTATCCCGAAGTGGAACCCTGAGGAGCGGTAGAACCTGAAACTCTATGCTGCTGCTACTGGTACTGAGATCTCTGTCCTCCTCCAACAACCCTGGCAGGTGAAGAACCCTGCTGAGATAGCGCCTTGCCCCGACGGCAAAACGCAGCTCTGTGTCCGAGCTTGCCACAAGTAAAGCAAGTCACTGCTGGCTTCTTGCAGTCAGCTCGGATGTGTCCAGCTACTCCGCAGTTATGACACTACCGTCCTCTATTAGAACTCTGCTGGAAACTAGAACGTCCAAGCGTCTGACTACGCCCAAAACCAGCTGCTCCAGCTCCAACACTAGCTGATCCAGTCTTCTGTCTCTTCTCAAGACCTCTTGTTTGAGAAGCTCTCCTCTGACCCGGTCGGTCTCTCTCATAAGCAAAAGCTCTATCCTGGTAGTCCGCCAAAGACTCACAACGGAAACTAGTAAGATAAGAGCGTGTCGATTCTCTCAACCTCCGAGAGAAAAGGTAAACATGCTGATCCTCCGGTGGTGCGGACGGACCTAGCAACGCCAAGTCGATATGAAACTTGAGGATTATCTCAGCAATAGGCAAATCCTCGAATCCAGCCTCAAGGAAATCCTGAAGACGGTCTCTCCTCATGGCTGCAGGGCAATAGCGATCCCTGATCACTGTCTTCATCTGCTCATAACTAGTGACCTTACTACGAATGGTTCTCCACCAAGAATGAGCTTGATCCTTCAGCAATGTTTGTGCTATGTTGACTCGACCTCCCTCAAGGATACCAATAGCCTCCATAGCAGAATCCACCTGTCCTAACCACTGCTCCACCTCCAAGCCAGTTCTTCCCACGAAGACGGGAACCTTCAGCTGGTCGAAAGCCTTCAACCAACTGTCAGGGTTTGGCTCTTTTCCCTCAGCCGGCGCTCTAACAACCTCAGCAACTCTAGTAGGCGGGGCAACAACTTGTGTAACTCTCTGCGAAACCTCAACTGATCTCGCAGGAACTGGCGGCACTGGTGCTGGTCCTCCAGTCCTGATAGCCTCCTCAACCCTCTGCACATAGTCGCGAAATGCAAAAGCTCCGATAGACACTCGTGCGGACTTTGTTGATTGCGCTCCCTGTGCTCCAGACCTAGTAGCGGTCCCATCTCCAGCCTCAGGAACAATGCTCTCAGCAACCTCTTCTGCGAACGCCTCAACGATAGGCGGATCAGCAACTATGGCTTGGCCCCAACCTCTAGCTAGTGGAGGTCTTCCTGCACGTCCTCGTCCACGGACGGCAGGTGGAAGTGGCGGTCGACCCCTTCCTCGCCCTATAACAGCGGTAGCCCTAGTGCGTGCCATCTGCTATAAGGATAGATATATAAGACTATATATATATGTATAAGGCCACACTACAGCTAAAGCATAGTCCAAGAAAAGCGCATATAAAGGCCACAAAAACGAAACTATACTGCTGAGATCCGCGGAGGTAGTGGGGGTCGCCCGTACATCTATCCCAGACCAACAGTTTAAAACAAAAATCCCCTTTTTAAAATGTTAGACCCCTTGAGGGTTCTATTTATTTATCCATCCGACCTGTAGAAGATTTCGAGTGCCATTGTTGCCAACCTAGGGCTCTGATACCATATTGTAACACCCCAAGTTCTAGGAACTTGAAGTGCTACGGGCTAGGACCGCACAATGGGTCCCGACCCTCAGAGTAGCAATAGCAAACTGATCTTACAACAAGACACAAACGAATGAAAACAAAACTCAATATAAAAACCAAAGGTTCAAACAGAAGAAAACACAAAAGCTCCACAGCCGAGTCAAAACAAAAGGGAAACAACAAACGAAACAAAACCCAAACCCGTCCTATAATGTACGGGAACCCCGGCTGACCACACCATCCGGATTACTCAGCAGCATCCTGAACCTGCGGAACATCTACAACGACGGTATAAACCGTTAGCTAGCATTCTAGGTATAAGCAAGAGTGTAAAGGCACAAACACACATAAGGTAAAGAAAACACATAGCATGCTCACACATCAACCGGTTATTATCTTTCATTAAGGTTATCCATTACTAATTCAACTTCTTTTGTCACACGAGAATCTCCCGAAACTCGCCTCCGCTTCCGTTTACCAATATGAATAGATCAGTAATATCTGTTACCTACGGGTCTGGGTTGCAAGAGCACATTCTAGTCTCCTGTAGGACTAGACAAGTGGTCACCGCCCGGTTATAATACACTTGGGCTAGTTAAGGTTAACAAAGGGTGAATCCTATTTCCAATTATCCGTTATAAACATGATAGCAACACAAACAAGCCAAAACAATCCAACAAATACGCGGAATGAAGCTAAGTAAGTCCAAGGGACTTATCTCACACGAAGGTAGCACAAGAGATCAGCTAACAACTCAGAAACACACAAGGAAGCTCAGTTTCCCTCAGGAAAGGAGCAAGGAAATCCTGTACAAACAAGCAACACGAATCAAGAACGGAACGGTTGCTAGAAGTCTATGACTTCTAGTCTAAAAGATCTCTTTGAGATCAACACGTGCTTAGGGCTCAACCTTAGTCTTACAACAACTCAGGGGAACAAGGAACAACCATAAAGAACCAAGGAAGGAACGAGGAAAGGAAGGAAGGAAGCAACTCACCAAAGACGGAAGTTACTGCAGGGAAACCGCAAGAGCGGTTAGACAGATGCGCAGGGGCGGCTGAACAGAGGCGCATGGGTGTCTCTGTACAGGTGCAGGGGCGGCTGTGACAGAGGCGCAGGGGGGCTCTGTGCAGGCGCAGGGGCGGATCTTTGTCAGAAGCTACTGTCGGGCTTCTCTTCGACAGATCTCACAGCAGGGGAAACCAAAGCTCGAACCTTTGGTTCCAAAATGTCAAGACTCAACTCCAAAGAGCCTGAGAGCAACGAAGGGTCAATGTTAGCATGAAATATTGTGATATTTTAGGCATGTTTTCTAAACGCATTTGATTCATATTGATAGTCTTTGATTGAGCATCGTTGCATATGTGAGCTAGTATTGCCTATATTGTCGATATGGATATCTACACTAGCTTTATGTTGATTATAGGTGATTGAGAGTCATTTCCGAACGGAATCAAGCAAAGAAGAGTTGATTGAATATGTCCATAGATTGAGGGCATTATTAGGAGCAAATTGGAGTTCAACTTGAGGAATGCACGAGGCTAGGGAAGAATCACGTTCTTGCCCTAAACCACGCTCTAAAATACGGCCGTACTACAAACCACGTTTAGTTCCACGGCCGTGGAACCCTGCAAAGAGAGGCGTGATGCATTCCAGTAACTAGTACGGTCGTGGAACATATGGTCCGAACCGTGACACAATCCACGCTCTAAATTACGGTCGTGGAATCTTCCACGACCGTGATCTTGGCGATCTTTTTCGCCACATTTTGAAGCCACGATCTTTTGAAGATTGGGCCGGGCCGATATTTTATCTTGCCCTATAAAAAGACGGACGAAGCAAGATTCCGTCATCTTCGCTTAAGGGAATTTTGGCAATCCACGCTTCATCCCCGCTTAGAGAATTTCAACGCCGTTTAAGCCCTTGCTTGGAATCATTGACATCTCATTGGAGATCGAAGTTCGCATCTGGGATTTGCCCTAATCTCGCACTTTTGGTGGAGATTGTTGTTGAGATCTCCGGATTGGCGGATGATCGAAGCTTTTGGAAGATTGTTGCAAGAAGATCTCTCTTCTTATTTAGGTTTGATTTGGAAAACGGATTGACATCCCGTTCTCCCTTCTTTCCTAAGATTGTGATTGTTTGCTTTATTCTGAATCCATTGACAATATTTGTTCTCGATTGTGACTTTGAGATTGGTTTGAAGATTATTGAAAGTTTTCGGAAGTTTTCATCTTTCTATCTTTTAATCCTTGAATTGATATCAACATGACGGTTATTGGCTAAAAACCATTAACAATTCTAAGGTGAAGGGTTTATAGTTGTGGCTTAGATGATGATAGATCGATCGTAAACAGATTAGACCCTGAGAGTTAGAGAGAATCGTTGACGAACCCTAAATCACGGTTTGTTCTTGAGTTCCACGACCGTGGAATCTCAAGATCCACCCGTAATTTCCCTTAAGTTTACGACCCTGCTTTTACTTTAGTCCAAAGTTAAAGATTTGCTTTAACTTAGTTTAGACTTGTCTTTTCTAGGTGGTAGTGAAGCCTCAACAACCTCTACCTCGATTGTGAGTGTCATAACCATAATCAGCTAAGTTAGTCTTGATCCTTGGATTACAAGTTTGGGTATTTGACATTAATTCTTGCTTTTAGAACCTTTCTATATTGAGCCTCAACAACCTGTATAGGGAGTGTCTTGTAGGTGAGTCATATAAGGTTTTTGGAACTTCACCGTACGATTACCTTACATTAGCATACCTTTGCATATCTCAACTCTGTCTTTATATCATTAGTATATCTTGAATCGATTGCCACAGCTGGATACTTGGATCTTTAGGATTGTTGTTTTCCCAATATTTGCAAAACTCTCATATTTACTCGCTTGATAATCTGCAATTGAATTTGTTCCCACCCAAAGATCTCTTGCCTTACATTAGCATACCGTTGCCGGGGATTTGGTTTCGGCCGAATTCGGTAGCCGGTTGTCAAGCTTGGGAGCTTGCTCTCGTTATTTGATATTACTTTGAGTGCATGCGCAGGTCTAGGAACACCGAAGATCTCTTGCCTCTTGATCAAGAGCTAGAGAATACTTTAAGGCAAAAGCGCAAGGAAAAGAAGATGGCTGAAGGACACGAACGTGATCTTCAAGCGGAGTTAGCAGAGAAGGAAGCTCAACTCCAATGGAATGAGACCCTCCGCCAGGATGAGATGGATCGTCATCAATCTCAAGTTAACAATCTACAAGACATGATCTTCCAGATGAGGGTAGAGATGAGCGACCTTAAGAATAAGGGAAGCAAGAAATCCTCAAGGAAAGCATCAAGGTCTAGAAGAAAAAGTCACTCATCCGCTGATGATAGTGATTCTTCCATGCCACCACTAGAGGAGATTGATCCCACGATCAATGTAAATCCTTTCCATCCACAAGGAGCTGCTAATCGCCGCATTCCGCCTAGGAATGTGAGGATCGAACGTGTAGATAATGAGCCGAGAACTCTTGGCTAGCGGATGGATCCAACACAACAACCACGCCGCTTGGGCGTGAATTTCGATGCTGAAGATGTGCAAGGGTTTAGCTTCAACCCTCAAGTCATTACTCTTGTTCGCCAAAACCAATTTGGCGGGACAAGCGCTGAATCTCCACACCAACACTTGCAGAACTTTGAGTGTATGATGGAGACAATGAGACCAAAGGGCGCTACTACCAAAAACTATAAGCTCAAGCCTTTCTTCTTCTCCTTGAAGGGGAAAACGTTATCTTGGTATCAGGCTCTTCCTAGTGGGAAACTAGATACGTGGGAAGACCTTTCCGCGGAGTTCCTCACCAAATTCTTTCCGCCATCCAAAACGGCGGAACTTAGAGGTAAGATTAATGCTTTTTCCATGAGACCTAACGAAAGTTTGTTTCAATCTTGGGAAAGGTTTCAGGATTTGTTCTTGGATTGCCCTCATCATGGCATATCCAAACTTGCCTTGTTGGAGATCTACTACAAGGGGCTGGATGCGGGAATGCAATTCAACCTCCAATCCCTCTCATGTGGAACGTTCATGGACATGAGAGAAGATGACGCTTGGGACTTCATTGAGAAGCAAGCAAGAGTCATAGAGAAGTATTCCCACCGGAAAGTGGAGGGAAATCGTGTGGAGCAAGGAGCAAAGCTCACACACGAAGCTCAAAATCAGATTTTCTCCCTCAACAATGAGATCAAAGAGTTGAAGGAGGCTATCAAGACCAACTTCCCAAAGCAACAAGGGAAGGATGTTGGTTATTTGGGCAACAACAATGGCGGCAACAATAATAACCGGAATAACAATTGGAATGGAAACAACAACAACCGGAACAACGATTGGAACAACAATAGGGGTTCAAACAACAACAATTGGCGCTCCAATCAACAAAATTCCGGTAACTCTTATCCTTCCAACTCAAACTCACTAACTCCACCTTCCTCTTCCTCTACTCCTTTGAAAAGCCAGGGGCAATCATCTAATGGAGGAAACACTTCGGGGAAGGAGAAGCCCGATCCCATATTGAAAACGATTTTGGGAAAGCTTCAAGGGTTGGAGAACCGCCTCATCAAGGTTGATGATCAAGTTTCTAAGGTTGACAAAGCTCAAAAGGTTTTAGAAAACCAAATGTTCAACCACGCGGAGGAAGTTCCTAGAAATCAAGGGAAGCTTCCAGGAAAGACGGAGGACAACCCTAAGGGAAGGGTGATGGCGATTACAACTAGGAGCGGAGTGACAACCACCGATCCGCAGCCTACGTTCGTTGAAGTCCCCATAGAGAAGGGCAAGGAGAAGGGGAAGGAGAAGGAAGACGTCTACGTTCCTCCTCCAGCTTACAAACCTCCCCTTCCATTCCCTCAATCTAGAGCGCGAGCGCGCCTAGACAAACAATTCGGTAAGTTCATAGAACTCATGAGTAAGCTGCATATTAACATACCATTTATTGATGCTATTGTAGGTATGCCGGCTTATGGCAAGTTCTTGAAGGAGCTCCTCTCCAACAAGAGGAAGCTAGAAGACTTCGGTGAGGTCAAGATGAGTTGGGATTCTTCGGACCTCATCAAGACCATGAAGGAGAAAATGCCCCCAAAGCTGAAGGATCCGGGGTCATTTTGCATTCCCATTGGAGTGGGAGATGTCACATATGACGCTTTATGTGACTTAGGAGCAAGTGTGAGCATCATACCACTTGCATTGTGTAGGAAGATCGGTTTAGGTGACCCTAAACCGGTGAAGATGACGTTATACATGGCGGATCGATCCATCACTCGCCCCGTCGGTATTGTAGAAGACGTCCCGGTCAAGCTAGGTAAATTCTTCGTTCCCATTGATTTCGTCGTGCTTGACATTCCTGCAGATAGTCCGGTCCCAATCATACTCGGAAGACCGTTTCTTGCAACTTCCGGCTGCATAGTCGATTGCAAGAATGGTAGACTCGCTTTTGACATAGGAGAAGAGAAAGTAGAGTTCGTTCTTTCCACTCTAGTGAAGGATCCAATCTTTGATGAGGATATTTACGATATCCAAGATGAAGAAGGGTTGTCTAGAGAGGAGGTAAGTGCGATTCTCTTTAACGATCCTTTACAAAAAGTTATCACTATGAGTCTAACCAATGTAGGGGAAGATGAAGAGTGCAATGAGGCAATTGAAGCCTTAGAAGCACAAGAAGAGATGCATGAAGAGGAGTTTGAGAAACTCCACGATGAGGCTGAGAATGTCAGAATCCACGGTCATACTCTGTATTTCACGACCGTGGATTCCACAACCAAAATCATGCCTCATTCCAGGGGATTATACGGCCGTGGAGAAGATGTGACAACCGTATTTCCCTTCCACGCCCTAAACAACGGCCGTGGAGGACAAGATCCACCCGTAATTTTGGCCATGGAAGAGAGTGATCGAGACATTTCTTCGACTTCTTCCGATTCTTCTCCAACACACCCATCACCCTTAGAAACTTCTAAGGAAACATCGGATGCTTCTCAAGGATCGTTGGAAGCTCCGAAAACAATGGAACTCAAACCACTTCCTACTCATCTAAGGTACGCTTTTCTAGGATCTAATTCTACCTTTCCGGTTATTGTTAGTTCCGACCTAAGCATAGATGAACATGAACAGCTCATGATTGTCCTTAGGAAACATAGGAAGGCTATAGGCTATACTATCGAGGACTTAGTAGGAATTAAACCCTCCCTATGCATGCATAAGATACTAATGGAGGAAGACTTTAGAACTTCGAGACAACCTCAAAGGTGGTTGAATCCGACCATGAAGGAGGTTGTCAAGAAGGAAATTCTTAAACTTCTTGATGCAGGTATCATCTATCCTATCTCCGATAGTAAGTGGGTGAGTCCAGTTCAAGTAGTTCCGAAGAAGGGAGGAATGACGGTCATCACCAACAAGAACAACGAACTCATTCCTACCCGAACCGTGACTGGATGGCGGATGTGCATAGACTACCGCAAGGTCAACAATGCAACGCGGAAGGATCATTTTCCATTGCCATTCATTGATCAAATGCTTGAAAGGTTAGCGCAACATTCACATTTTTGCTACCTTGACGGCTATAGTGGTTTCTTTCAGATTCCGATACATCCGGACGATCAGGAGAAGACCACATTCACGTGCCCGTGGGGTACGTTTGCTTATAGGAGAATGCCATTCGGGCTTTGCAACGCCCCAGCCACCTTCCAACGGTGCATGATGGCCATCTTCTCCGAATACGTAGAGGAAATCATGGAAGTCTTCATGGACGACTTCTCCGTATACGGTTCCTCTTTTAACGATTGCCTTTCTAACGTTTCTCTTGTTTTGCAAAGATGTGAAGACACTAATCTAGTTCTTAATTGGGAGAAGTGTCAATTCATGGTTAAGGAAGGAATCGTATTAGGTCACTTAGTCTCCAGTAGAGGGATAGAAGTAGACAAAGCTAAGATAGAGACCATAGAGAAACTTCCTCCCCCAATTTCGGTGAAAGGGATAAGAAGTTTCCTAGGACATGCTGGATTTTATAGACGTTTCATCAAGGACTTTTCTAAGATATCAAAACCTCTCACTAATCTATTGATGAAGGATGCGGTTTTTGAGTTTTCGCAGGAATGTTTAGATGCGTTCAACACCATTCGGCAAGCTCTAATCTCAGCACCTATTATCCAACCTCCGGATTGGACTCTACCCTTTGAGATTATGTGCGACGCTAGTGACGTAGCTATTGGAGCTGTTCTTGGACAACGAAAGGAAGGGCGAACCCATGCCATATACTATGCTAGCAAGACGCTAGATGAAGCGCAGCTCAACTACGCCACTACCGAGAAAGAGTTTTTAGCCATTGTCTATGCTATTGACAAGTTTCGCTCTTATCTTGTAGGTGCAAAGGTGATTGTCTACACGGATCATGTTGCGATCCGGTACCTCCTTGCGAAGAAAGATGCGAGACCAAGGCTGATTAGATGGATTCTTCTCCTACAAGAATTCGATCTTGAGATCCGCGACAAGAAAGGTTCAGAAAATTCTGTTGCGGATCATTTGAGTCGTCTAACACATCTAGAGGACGACCATCTACCTATTGATGACTCCTTCCCGGACGAACACCTACATATCATAGAGGAGTGCATCAACGTGATCTCCAAAGGTAACAAACCATGGTTTGCTGACTTTGTTAACTATTTGGTTTGCCAGGAGATACCACCCGGACTATCCTATGCACAAAGGAAGAAGTTCTTCAAGGACGTCCGGGAATACTATTGGAACGAGCCTCTCCTCTTTAAGAGAGGTCCGGATGGCATCATTCGGCGATGTGTGCCGGAAGATGAGATGCAAAGTGTCATCCGTCATTGTCATACACTACCTTGTGGAGGACACACTAGTTCGAACAAGACTAGCGCAAAGGTATTGCAATCTGGATTCTTTTGGCCTACTTTGTTTAAAGATATGCAATCCTTTGTTTCTTGCTGCGATGCTTGCCAAAGAACAGGCAATATTTCTAGAAGGAACGAGATGCCCCTCAACAACATCCAAGAGGTGGAGATTTTCGACGTTTGGGAGTCGATTTCATGGGGCCATTCCCATCTTCTTGTGGAAACCAATACATACTATTGGCGGTAGACTACGTTTCTAGATGGGTGGAAGCAATTGCCTCTCCCACCAATGATGCCATGGTGGTGGTTAAGTTCTTCAACAAGACCATTTTCCCGCGATTTGGGACGCCAAGGACGATCATTAGTGATGGAGGTTCTCACTTCATAGCCCGTCGCTTTGAAGCTCTTCTAGCTAAGTATGGGGTTACTCACAAGATCGCTACCCCTTACCATCCAAAAACAAGTGGACAAGTTGAGATCTCAAATAGGGAGATCAAAGGAATCTTAGAGAAGACGGTTTCAAGGACTAGGAAGGATTGGTCCTTGAAGCTTGATGATGCATTATGGGCATACCGGACTGTGTACAAGACTCCCATAGGAACCACACCATAAAACCTTGTGTATAGGAAGTCTTGTCACTTGCCGGTAGAGTTGGAGCACAAAGCGTTTTGGGCTATCAAGTGGATGAATTTCGGCATGAAGGAAGCGGGAGAGAAGCGTCTCCTCGACATCAATAAGCTGGATGAACTCCGCTTGAATGCTTATGAAAACGCTAAGATCTACAAGGAAAGAGCAAAGCGTTGGCATGATAAGCATATCATTCCAAAGGACTTCAAAGAAGGAGATCAAGTTCTTCTCTTCAATTCAAGACTTCGCCTCTTTCCAGGTAAGCTTAAATCCCGTTGGACCGGACCTTTTCTAATTAAGAGTATTTTCCCCCATGGTGCAGTTGAAGTATGGGGTGAAGCGAGCGGAAGTTTTAAGGTGAACGGCCAACGACTCAAGAAGTACACGCCGGAACTCCAAACTGAGGAGTTTGCGCCTACCGCACTCGAATAAGTGCGAGATTGGTCGAGCTACGGACCTTAAACAAAGCGCTTCTTGGGAGGCAACCCAAGGTATTGCATTTTTTTTTTTATTTTCGATTCATAGATTAGTTTAGTATAGACGTTTTTGCTTTGTTTTTGCCTCGATTTCTTCTGGTATGTTCGTGTTTTTGGATGTAGGACCAATGGAAAAGGAAAAGAGAAGGATGATGTTGAAGAAGAGTGACGAAATTTGGACTTTGGAGCTTTACAGAGGGTTCCACGGTCTAAATTACGGTCGTCATAGCTACAGTGGCCGTAATTTCCAAAAGCCTCTGAAAAATCACCAAAACCACGGTTCCGTACACTTCCACGGCCGTGGAATACCCCGACAGACCGTGATTTTCAAAATTTTGCCTGCACCTATATAAGCCACATTCTTCACAAATTCATCCCAAAAACCCCTCTTTCCACGATCTAAGTGCCGAAACGCCACGACCCCCTCTCAAATCTTCGTTTCCTAATCGTTTTCAACGATTCTTCTTCCCAAACTGCAGCAAATTCAACCACAAACAAGATCCAAGCGACGAATCGAACGGAAATTCACCAACAAACGCGCATTTCGGATTCTTCAATCCGAAAAAGAGGTTTTCTTTTCCCTTCTTGATTCTTGCTGATTCGGTTGTTTTTGTTAGAGATTTTTAGGAAGAATTGATTGAGAATTGAGGAAATTAGACTAGGACTGCCTATTGTGGAGATTGATTGTGGATTTGCTGAGATTTGTGATTTTCTGAGATGAATCACGGTCTCTGGGTAAATTACGGCCGTGGTTTGCTGAAGAACAGACCGTAATTTTGAGCAGAATGGATTTCGTGAGAAGAGTTTCAGGGAGGATAAAAGAGAAGAAGAATGGGCAGAATAAGAAGAGGAAGGGTAATCCCTCCTCCTCCTCATCCTCTAGGGCACCACCACCCTCTTCACCTTCACCTCCATCCTCACCTTCACCTCCATCCTCACCTTCACCTCCATCTTCACCCCCTCACCCTAGAATCCCGACCATACACGATGACCATCTTGATGCACTTGATAGGATCAAGGAGAGGCCAGTGATTGGCCCTAGATATTTGTTGTTGGAGGATCTAACTCCTCTCAACATTGTTGATGACCTCACTTGGCTCTTGGATAGAGCCGGATTAGTTGTCTTCTCGGCTATCCGAGAAGACGCATATGAGGAGATTACACGGGAGGTTGTGACATCCTTTGAGCACAGCCACGTAGACAGGACCGTCTCTTTTTGCCTCATGGAGAGAGATTATCAGTTGAGTATCCGTGAGTTTGGGACCATTTTTGAATTCCATGAGACCTTTAATGGTCGATTTCCGAGTGGTGTTTACCCCAAGGACTTTTGGGAAGAGGTGGCTATGATTTACGCTAGCGAGGATCGCTGGCAACCCGCTGACACCAAGGCTAGATTGATGTACCATCTAGCCTTGAAGATAGATCATCGTGTTCTTTCGGAGTGTCTCTTTCCTAGGACGGAGACGCTCCAAAAGATCAAGACGGATGAGCTATTCTTGCTTTATTGCATGCTTTATGGACGCCGTGCAGATTGTGCTACTCTCTTGGCTGCTACGATGAGCAAGCTCAAAAACAAGAAGAAGGGGAACATTGGATATGGTGGGATAGTTACCCACATTGCTAGGAGTTTTGGTGTCGACTTTTCTGCTTGCACCCGCATACCGGCCGTACCTTTAGGGCTACATGCTTTCATGGTTAGGGGTCTCATCTTCCCCACACATAGAGGTCCGCCTTATGCGGGCATGCCTTGGGAAAGTAGGACGGGTAGGGGTATAGAGTGGCTACCAGAGTACTCCATTATGGCGGGACGCCATAATTGGAAGGAGACGTTCGCTGCGATGCATGCGAACAGGATAGCAGCTCCCCCTTATGTCCCACCACCGGTTGTCGAGGAGGAGGATATGGGAGATCAGTTTGAGAGTGGAGGAGGAGCCGAGCAGGAGTTTGGCACGTTTCCGGACCTGCCGGAGGCAGCCCTAGATGTACCTAGACGCTCTCCACGTCCAGCTAGAGCCTCAGGCTCGTCATCTCGCCGCGCTAGCGTGAGTGAGAGGCCCACGTGTATGACCACACCTCCCGCATGGTATGGCGTTCCCCCTCCTTGGTCCACCGAGCAGCCAACAGCACCTCCACCAGCACCAGCACCATCCGACGCCCCAGCATGGTACAGTCAGGCCCCGGGATGGTACGAGCAGATGCCGGATTGGGCTACCGGACTTTCAGAGAGAGTAGGAGCGCTGGAGATCCGGGCGGATGCTAGAGACGGACGTTTAGACGACCTTGACCACATGATGAGGGACGTCTACCGCCAACAGTTTGGACGGTTCTATGATCCGAGCTTCTCTCCATTCCCGCCGCCGCCAGCACCGCAGTGATTTGATGCATGACCGTTCGTTTTAGACATTCCCGCCACCACTTTGTGAGTTTCTTTTTCTTTTCTCTCTTTTCTCTCTTTCTTTTGAACATTAGGGACAATGTTCGTCCTAAGTATGGGGTGGGATGTACTAAAAGTTTGTAATAACTCTACTTACTATGCTTGCTTTCATTCGAGACTATCATTGCATGTTCATTATGTGTTTCACGTTTCATTATCGCATTGCATGAAAAAGAACTTGAAAAACCCATAAAAATTGAAAAATTTTGAAAAATTATGTGCTTCTAATGAATTGAGATGATTTCTATGATAATCACTACTTGTGAATTGAGTTTGATGACAATTGCATGCTTAAAAGAATTGTGAATTGAAAAGAATTTGAATGAATGAATTTTACCTCTTTTGCAAGTTTTATAATGTGAAAAATGTTACCTAAATCATGTTGAGAAATTGAAGTTGAAATCACACTATAAGTTCTTATACTTCTTGTTGAAATGATTAAGGCAATTCGAGTTTTCTTTCTTCTTTCTTTTGACCATTTTAGCTCCTCATTGAAATATTAGCCTCCTTTACCTGTCCGGGAATTTGGAGGAGTGAATGAAAAAGGCATGTTTGATGTGGGAGGGCCATGAGAGCAAATTTTTGCAATCAAATGAATAGAAAGAAATTCTAGGTTTGGGGAAGTCAATCATGATGATGAGTAACTCGGCACCATTCACATAGCCGGGTGTTTGTGTCTTGCCAAAGTCGGATTGAGCGATATTCCTAGCGGATTATGGTATGTGCGCTAAGGGTTTGAGGCATCTCGCAAAAATGAGAAACGCCAATCTCCTAGGCTTCGGTTTTTGTGCACCTCTGTCCATAACTCCAAAAGTAAAATCGAAAAATGAAAAGAAGAGAGCGAAGCTCTAAGTTGAAGTGTTGCGGAAACCGCAAAAGAAGAAGAAGGTAGTTGTCCACTTTCCCGGATTCATGCACCACATTTCCTTAAAGTTTTCCCTTCCTTTCCATATTCTAGACCTTTTCTTTGGAAGTCCTTAAGATCAAAAGAATGTTATATGACTTGGTGATCTAAATTGAAGTTTCTTATGATTGATTTTGACAATGTTTAAAGGTTATGATGCTTGTTTAGAATTTGAATTGATTCATGAATTTTCTTTGCTTTTTACTTTTTGATTGAGTGTGTGAAAGTTTGATAAACGATTGAGGCAAGGTTTGAGAATGATCTATTCTTTAGAAGGCACGTTTATCCTAAAGAAGGTACACATATTTCATCCTAACTCTTGTTTAAAGCTTTTTGAAAGACCTTGCTTAGGGACAAGCAAGTGTTAAGTATGGGGTTATTTGTTAGCATGAAATATTGTGATATTTTAGGCACGTTTTCTAAACGCATTTGATTCATATTGATAGTCTTTGATTGAGCATCGTTGCATATGTGAGCTAGTATTGCCTATATTGTCGATATGGATATCTACACTAGCTTTTTGTTGATTATAGGTGATTGAGAGTCATTTCCGAACGGAATCGAGCAAAGAAGAGTTGATTGAATATGTCCATAGATTGAGGGCATTATTAGGAGCAAATTGGAGTTCAACTTGAGGAATGCACGAGGCTAGGGAAGAATCACGTTCTTGCCCTAAACCACGCTCTATAATACGGCCGTACTACAAACCACGTTTAGTTCCACGGCCGTGGAACCCTGCAAAGAGAGGCGTGATGCATTCCAGTAACTAGTACGGTCGTGGAACATATGGTCCGAACCGTGACACAATCCACGCTCTAAATTACGGTCGTGGAATCTTCCACGACCGTGATCTTGGCGATCTTTTTCGCCACATTTTGAAGCCACGATCTTTTGAAGATTGGGCCGGGCCGATATTTTATCTTGCCCTATAAAAAGACGGACGAAGCAAGATTCCGTCATCTTCGCTTAAGGGAATTTTGGCAATCCACGCTTCATCCCCACTTAGAGAATTTCAACGCCGTTTAAGCCCTTGCTTGGAATCATTGATATCTCATTGGAGATCGAAGTTCGCATCTGGGATTTGCCCTAATCTCGCACTTTTGCTGGAGATTGTTGTTGAGATCTCCGGATTGGCGGAAGATCGAAGCTTTTGGAAGATTGTTGCAAGAATATCTCTCTTCTTATTTAGGTTTGATTTGGAAAACGGATTGACATCCCGTTCTCCCTTCTTTCCTAAGATTGTGATTGTTTGCTTTATTCTGAATCCATTGACAATATTTGTTCTCGATTGTGACTTTGAGATTGGTTTGAAGATTATTGAAAGTTTTCGGAAGTTTTCATCTTTCTATCTTTTAATCCTTGAATTGATATCAACATGACGGTTATTGGCTAAAAACCCTTAACAATTCTAAGGTGAAGGGTTTATAGTTGTGGCTTAGATGATGATAGATCGATCGTAAACAGATTAGACCCTGAGAGTTAGAGAGAATCGTCGACGAACCCTAAATCACGGTTTGTTCTTGAGTTCCACGACCGTGGAATCTCAAGATCCACCCGTAATTTCCCTTAAGTTTACGACCCTGCTTTTACTTTAGTCCAAAGTTAAAGATTTGCTTTAACTTAGTTTAGACTTGTCTTTTCTAGGTGGTAGTGAAGCCTCAACAACCTCTACCTCGATTGTGAGTGTCATAACCATAATCAGCTAAGTTAGTCTTGATCCTTGGATTACAAGTTTGGGTATTTGACATTAATTCTTGCTTTTAGAACCTTTCTATATTGAGCCTCAACAACCTGTATAGGGAGTGTCTTGTAGGTGAGTCATATAAGGTTTTTGGAACTTCACCGTACGATTACCTTACATTAGCATACCTTTGCATATCTCAACTCTGTCTTTATATCATTAGTATATCTTGAATCGATTGCCACAGCTGGATACTTGGATCTTTAGGATTGTTGTTTTCCCAATATTTGCAAAACTCTCATATTTACTCGCTTGATAATCTGCAATTGAATTTGTTCCCACCCAAATCCCTGTGTTCGATACTCTGGAATTCTTGCTTAACTACGTCGATCCATACACTGCGGGTTCGCTTGCTTGATTCTAGTTTTATAAATTTAAAACTTATTTGCACACACCTCTAGGGGCGAACAGTCAACAACGGAACACTCCACAAGAATCAAGGCTTATGCTTGATCTTTGGAGAAGAAGGAAAGAAAAGAACGAAAGGAAGAAACCAAAACAGAAGGGAAGGCATGCAACGCTTAAAGGAACGTGAGGAAGAACCAGAAAAGATGCACTTACACGTTCAGCGGGATTGTAGGAAGCAAGGACGGCTGTAGCTCTCTAGGGTTTGAAGACGATAGCTGGGAACGGGAAAAATGAGAGAAAGAAGAGAATATATAGGGACGGCTGGAAAGAAAAGAAGGAAGGGCGTCTAGGGTTTAGAAAGAAGATATGGAAACCGGCCCATAAGATAAAATATCGGATTTTCTATCTATGGAAGGAAGATAAAAGAACGAAAGAAAAGATCGGCATGATCTGTCGTAAATCTGCAGGGACGGATCTCACAGCCGCAGGGGCGACCCTCTTCACCGCAGGGGCGGTGAAGGCAAAAACCTAGGATCTTACATCTTCTTCTCCTCATGTTCATCTTCTTATCTTCTCTCTTCCTTTGATCCTCTTCTTGATCTTATTTAATCTTGTGTGAGTTTTGAGTGAGTTTTCAGCTTGGTGAGCTTTGAGGATGTTGATGCTGAGATGTAGAAGTTGTTGTTGATGTTGTGCTTTGATTAGATGCTAGTGAGGGCGTTCTTCTTTCCTTAGTTGTTGTGGTAAGTTTCCTTCCTCTTTCTTCCTTCTTTTATTCTATTCTTCTTCTTAGATTAGGAATCCACAACATGTGGTCTTGCATTGATCTTCCTGGACCTTTTTGTTGATCATATGTATGTGTATATGTATGTGCTTGCCTTTAAGGCAACGAAGAAGTGATGAGATAGAGAGAAGGATCGAAGAGAAGTCGGGATCATCTTTCTACTTACCATCCGTCCCTGCGCCGGAGCTGAGTTGCCCTTGCGCCTGGGTTGAGCTGCCCCTGCACCAGAGTTGGTCCGTCCCTGCGCCTCACTAGTGCAGCGCCCTTGTGTCTCTTGCTTCCGCCGGTGCGTGTCCAGGACGTACCTAGTTGGTATGTTTCCTTCCTTCCTTTCCTTTGGCCTTGGCTTTAGATATGGATATGCTAGAATGGTTTATGATGAGGTTGATGAGATGCATGTTGAGGATGTGCTTTAGGAACTTCTGTATATGCTGAGGATCTGAGGTTTAGATACGAGTTATAGTTGGATGTGTTTATGAGGTGTAGGAGATGCGTCTCCTAACCTTTGCAACGTTTGATATTGTGTCTGCTTTGCTTATGCAGGCATTGATCGTTTCCTCGAGGGGAAACTGTGACCTGGTACAAGTTACGAGTATTTCACGTAAGACCATTGAACTTACTTAGCGAGCAGTTGTGGATTTGAGTGTTTGTAATGGTTATTTGTGTGCATATGATTGTTGCATTTATAACCTAAACCGGACTAGGATGATGACCCTATTTACATATTTGGCTCAAGTGCATTATAACCGGGCGGTGACCACTTGTCAAAGCTCATCGAGAGTAGAGAAGGTGCTCGGAAGCCAGTAGCTCAAGGGGGAGGTAGACCCCCACGCAAAATCTGGGTTAAAGGGGGAAGAGGCGAGGTTCTTTAGGCTCCTTGTGTCACAAAAGAAGTTGAATTAGTAATGGAATAACTTAAGTAAAGATAATTAACGGATGTGTGTGTGGCACTGTGATAGTATGTATTATAGTTTATATTTTGGGACTAGTTTAGACGTTTTATCTTCATAAATCTGCATGTATGGATGTATATTCTTTGATTATATTGTTGTTTTATCTACCTTTGTGGCAATCGAGATCTACACCTAGTTTTATTGTAATTGTAGGTAAAATGGCACGTTTTGGATCGAAATGGAGCTAAGGAAGCTAAGGAGTCATTGGAGCTACATTCTGGAGCTTTAGCGAAGATCACAAGAAGCATGAAATGATTAAGAAGATTGATTTGGCCTAGATTTGAGAGATTCTACATTCAGTTGAGAATTACCTCGGTCAGCTACAGTACCACCTCCACCGAGGTGATCTTGAGGAGCTCCCGAACGAGGCGAACATCCTGTCGCCGGCGAGATCTTTATTTTTGGCTGAGATATTCTATTTTTGGAAGGAGGATAACATATATTTTTTTCTGGATTTCTGGAAGGAAGATATTATATTTGGCTGATTTATTTTGAGAGATATGGATATATTTTCTAGGAAATTATCAACCATGCCGAGGGCATCCAACAATTGAGGGATTTTCTGGAATTTTGAAGGAAGTTTGAAGGAAGAGTTGAAGGAAGTTTGAAGGATTGAAGTTAAAGGAAGGAAGGAGTCATAGTTGGAGTTAGCTTTTGAAGGAGTTTGTAAGATCTCCTTAGATTTCTTTTGGTTTGTTGTCTTTGCTGAGTTGTGATTGAGGAACGCTTGTTTGTTGATTGTTTGATTCAGTTATTGAGACCTTTTTCTTAAGGTTTTCTTGCTCGAATATTGATTCCTTTCCTATTAATTTGATTATTGTTATCATGATGATTGTTGGCTAAGTTTCTTATGCTATTCTAGGGTGATTGGCTGAAAGTTGTGGGAAAGACGATGATAGAATAATCTTAATCCCAGCAGGACCCTGAAAGCTCGAGTCTTTACCTTAACCGTAGAACACCTCGCTCACTCACTGAACATCTCGGGCGGGGTGGACTATAACTGAACGAGGTGAACCTTTCTTGAACCTTATGTGAGTTAAGAGTTTAAATTTGCCAAATCCTATCTTTGTTATACCTTTCCTGGTTCAATGCAAGCTTAGGATGAGACTTACCCGGTAATTCCTTTGTTTGTTTACCCAAGATCATGGGTGTAGGTAATAAAGGTTTATCTTTTATTGGGGTTTGAGTGTGCCTTCCTCCCATCTTTGTGAGTTAGCCTGAGACTTACCCGGTAAAGGTTGATTCTATTCCCTTGGGTGGTATGTTGGTTTGAGATTATAGTTCCTTTCCTTAGTACATTGAGACTTACCCGGTGATAGGAGCTTTGGTTTGGGATAGTGAGTAGTGAAACTTACCTGGTGATCTATTCCCACCTTAGAAACACCTTCCCTTTGCAAACCTCAGCTTTGTTTGCGTTATCCTTTGAGATCTTGAGTCGGAACCACAACTAGATGCTTTAATCCCTAGAATCGGCATTCCCTTTATCTGACTTTATATCATCTTTGACGGCTTTAATTCGTAGTTATTTGCACATTTGACTACCTGATTCCGTGCATTGTTTCACTATTGTCCCTGTGTTGGACCCCTAGATTTCTTGCTTTTATTACAATTGATCCGTACACTGCGGGTTCGCATATTGTTCAAGCATACTTCTTGGGTTATAAATTTTAAGGCTTGCACATACCTTTTGGAGCGAACAAGTTTTTGGCGCTGTTGTCGGGGACTTGGTCTAGACCAAGCCGGTTTCGGTAGTCTTTCGGGGTATTGCCCTAGTTGCTTTTGACTACTCTACATGAGTGTTTTTGCAGGATCTTTCCTTAGGTATATGTGAAGAACTCGCGCTGGAAAGGAAATCGTTCCCTATGATCCCGAACCAGAAAAGACTTACAAGCGAAGATTAAGAGAAGCTAAGATGGCCAATAAAGACGATCGCGATCTTGAAGCCGAATTGAAGGAGGCATTGAAACAGCTACACCTCAATAGAGAAGAGCTGCAGCGAGAGAGAGAAGAGACTCGTGCCAGAACAGAAGGATTTGAAGAAGATATGGCCGCTCTAAGGGCCCAGTTTCTGCCTCGACCGATCCCGAATCCTCGACCGAGGCAAGACCCAGTTCATGTTGCGCCGACCGATGTACACCTACCACCTCGGATGCCTATCCGAGATGTTCTTTTTGCGGAAGTTCCACAAACCCTAGGACAAAGGATGGACCCTAATCAACAAGTCAGGCGTCCAGGAGTCAACCTAGGTGATCCAACTGAGCATGATTATGAACTTCGACCGCAAGTTCTAACCATGATCCGACAATGTCAATTTGGAGGTTTGGAGAGCGAGTCTCCATATCAGCATTTGCAAAACTATGAGATTCTGATGGAGACTTTGAGACCTTCAAGATTTGAGAATAACAACTACAAGTTGAGGCCTTTTTATTTCTCTTTGAAAGACAAGGCACTTGCTTGTTATCAATCTCTTCCGGCCGGAAAAATCAACACTTGGGAAGAGATGACAAAGGAGTTTCTTATTAAGTTCTTTCCCCCCTCTAAGACCGCTGAAATGATGGGAAAAATCAATTCTTTTATTATGAAGGACAAGGAGAGATTCAAGGATATTCTATTGGATTTCCTACATCATGGGATTCCAAAGATCGAGTTGCTAGAAATTTATTTCAAAGGTTTGGATGGAGCGACTCAATTCAATCTCCAACTACTTTCAGCCGGCACATTCATGGATATGCCGATAGATGAAGCTTGAGATTTTATTGAAAAGCAAGCTTTACATATGGAGAAGTACTCCCATCAAGGAACTGAAAATGGAGCAAGGAGAGTTAGATTCCAAGACACATCATCAAATGGAGCTCAACTCACCTCGCTTAGCATTGAGGTAAAGGCATTGAAGGAGCTTTTAGTAGCTCAAACAAAGAAGGAGCAAGATGGAGGATATCAAGGAAGAAACAACTATCAAGGGCCGCGGAACAAGAATTACAACAACAATAGAAACTTTAAAAGCAACAATTGGAGATCTAATCAACAAAATCCCGGTAACCCTTATTCTCATGCTAATAATGCTTTTAACCCCTCCTCTTCTTCTACTCCATTAAGAAGCCAGGAGCCTGGATCGAGTTCGTCCAAGCCAGAAAAGAAGGATGTAGTGCTGGATGCAATTCTGATCAAGCTTAACGCTATGGAGACATCGATGACTTTATTTTCAAAGGCACAAAAAGCCTTAGAGCAACAATTCTTTAACAAGACGAATGAAGTGCCAAGAGATCCAGGGAAGCTCCCAGCAAGGACAGAGAGCAACCCTAAGGGACATATTATGACAATAACGACACGAAGTGGACTGAAAATTGCAGATCCAGTACCTCGGTCGAGCCACGACCAGATGAACACTTCGGTCGAGGTGCCAACCGAGGTGGAGCCCCAGAAAGCGAAAGATAAATATGAAGTTTATGTTCCACCTCCTGCTTATAAACCACCACTTCCATTCCCTCAATCAAGGGCGAGGGCACATCTAGACAAGCATTTTGGTAAGTTTCTAGACCTTATGAATAAACTACGCATTAACATCTCTTTCCTTGATGACATTCTAGGGATGCCCGCCTATGGGAAATTTCTGAAAGAGATTCTATCAAGGAAGAGGAAGCTGGAAGATTTTGGGGAAGTGAGGATGACATCTAAGTCTTCGGAGCTCATTCAAATCATGAAGGAGAAGATGCCACCCAAATTGAGAGATCCCGGTTCATTTTGCATTCCCATTCAAGTTGGGGATGTAACTTATGAGGCATTGTGTGATCTAGGAGCCAGTGTGAGTATCATCCCGCTGGAGCTATGTGAGAAAATCGGACTTGGAGAGCCCAAGCCGGTAAAGATAAGGCTATACATGGCGGATTGCTCCATTACCCATCCCGTGGGCATTTTGGAAGACATTCCCGCCAAGTTAGGTAATTTCTACTTACCTATAGACTTTGTTGTACTTGACATTCCCGTAGATTATCTCGTTCCTATCATTATTAGGAGACCATTTCTAGCAACTTTGGGTTGCAATGTGGATTGTAAGAATGCCAAGTTGAAATTCAACATTGGCGTTGATCATGTGGAGTTTGCATTGCTTGCTGCAATGAAGGGAGAGCCGCTGGAAGACAACATCTTCAACATCTATGATGAAGAAGAATCAAGAGAATTGGTGAGCTCCATCCTTATTAATGACCCTCTTGAAAGAGTTCTTAGTTTTAGTTTAATGGAGGAAGGTATAGATGTTTCTTGTGATGCAGATATACGGAGCTTAAAAGCATTGGAAGCAGATCCAGGAGCTAAGATTGAAAAACTAATTCAGGAAAAGAAGATCAATTTAGGTTTTTGTCCCAGTTCCAGTACCTCGACCGAGACACTTTTTGGACCAAGCGAGGTGTTCTTATCTGAAGAAAATTTCGGTCAACCACCTTGGACCTCGACCGAGGTCGAAAGCGAGATGATGTCAACTGAGACTTCTGGAAGTCCAGTTTTTCGATCTAAGTCTACTTCACTGGAAAGAGAAGGTACGGACCCCCCTCAGAAAGCACCCCAATTGTGGAGATTAAACCACTTCCTAGTCACTTGAGGTATGCTTTCCTTGGTCTGGATTCTACTTATCCCGTTATCATTAGTGCTTCCCTTTGTGAAACTGAATTGTATAAACTGATGCATGTCCAGAGGAAACATCGAAAGGCTTTAGGTTATACTATTGATGATCTTGTTGGTATTAAGCCTTCTTTTTGCATGCATAAGATACTAATGTAGGACGATCGTAAGACTTCACGGGAACCTAAAGGATGGTTAAATCCGATCATGAAAGAGGTTGTGAAGAAGGAGATTCTTAAGTTATTGGATGAAAGTATCATATTTCCCATATCGGATAGCAAGTGGGTGAGCCCGGCACATGTAGTTCCGAAGAAAGGAGGGATGACCGTTGTGACGAATAAGAACAACAAGTTGATTTCAACTAGGACCGTTACGGGCTGGAGGATGTGTATCGATTACAAGAAGCTGAACGTGGCCACTCGGAAGGACCATTTTCTTATTCCCTTCATCGACCAAATGCTTGAACGGTTAGCTCAACACTCCCATTTTTGCTATTTAGATGGTTATAGTGGCTTCTTTCAGATTCCTATCCATCTGGATGATCAAGAAAAGACAACTTTCACTTGCCCATAGGAGACATTCGCTTATAGGAGGATGCTATTCGGATTGTGTTATGCACCCGCTACCTTCCAGCGTTGTATGATGGCTATCTTTTCCGAGTATATTGAGGAGATCATGAAGGTATTCATGGATGGTTTTTCGGTATATGGTTCCTCTTTTGATAATTGTTTGGCTAACCTTTCTCTAGTGCTACAACGTTGTGGAGACACTAATCTTGTTTTGAATTGGGACAAGTGTCACTTTATGGTTAGTGGAGGAATTGTTCTAGGACACCTCGTTCCCAACCGAGGTATTGATGTCGATCGAGCTAATATCGAGACTATTGAGAAACTTCCTCCCCCTTGTTCTATTAAGGGTGTGCGGAGTTTTCTCTAAACAGGTTTCCACAGGAGGTTCATCAAGGATTTCTCAAAAATCTCTAAACCACTCACTAATATCTTGAATAAGGATGTTGTTTTTGAGTTTTCGCAAGAATGCCTTGATTCTTTTTACATGATATAGGAAGTGTTTATCACCGCTCCCATCATTCAACCTCCCGATTGGCCCTTTTCCTTTGAGATCATGTGTGATACTAGTGATGTGGCCGTAGGAGCAGAACTTGGTTAAATTAAGGATGGCTGGACCAACTCCATTTACTATGCTAGCAAGACGCTAGATGAAGCTCAACTGAACTACGCCACCACCGAAAAAGAACTCTTGGCGGTTGTATAAGCTTTTGAGAAGTTTTGTTCTTACTTAGTGGGAGCGAAAGTTATTGTTTACACCGACCATACAACCATCCGTTACTTGCTCACTAAGAAAGATGCAAAGCTGCGTCTCATTCGTTGGATTCTCTTGCTTCAAGAGTTTAATCTAGAGATTCGCGATAAAAAGGGATCCGAGAATTCTGTTGTGGATCACCTCAGCCGGCAACCTCCCTCCTCGCTCGAGAAGGATGACCTACCCATAGATGATTCATTTCCCGATGAGCACTTGCACTTGTTGGAACGTTGGATAGATTTCTTTGTCTGACCCCATGATGAAGGTGAAGTATGGGGTGAGGACACCTTCCAATATGTTGTAGGATGATGTACGGTCCAGCTAGCAACCTTACATCAAGTGCTTCTTTGGAGAAAACCCAAGGTATTGCTTTCTTTTACTTTTTCTAGCTTAGTTTTAGATAGTTTCCTTTGCTTTATTTTTGGCGTTCTCTAGACAAAAACCAAGTACTTTCTAAGGAAGGATTACAGCTCAGGAGCTACACAGGAAGGACAAAAGTTCGAGAAATTGAGAAGACGAAGCTTGACTGAAACACATCTCGGTTGCTATCACAGCACCTCGGCCGAGATGTTCTTGGGGAAACCGAGGCGACTAGGTCTGACATCCAGTCAGACACCTTGGTCCGGTCGGGACCACCTCGACCGAGGTAAAATCAAAATCAGAGAAGGGTATAAAAGGCGTGACGGTTTCCTCTCTCCTCATTTTCCCCTCCCAAGCTTAACCTCGACCGCGGTGTGCCCTACTCCTCAAATCTTCGTTTCTGTCTCGTTTTCCACAATTTTTGGTTCAATTATGCCGGAGGAAGCAAGAGGATCGATTTCCAAGAATCAATCAACAAGGAAAACGCTCCAATTCTGCAGAATCTTGGTATTTCATTCAAAAACCCTAACTCTTCTACTTCCACTAATTTAGCAAAAATCTGGCTTTGGTTCCCACTGTCTCTTGTTGAAAAAGATATAAGTACCCCTTAGGAAGCATTTGGTAGTGATTAGGGGGAAAATAACTTATAAATTTGAGGGTTGCGAACGAACAACCCTTCGTCTCGGTCCGGACGGCTGTGTCTCGGCCGAGGTGATTGTCAGAGCAACCGAGGTGTTCTTCTGTCAGAAATCATGAGTAGTAGATCTGATCGCCAGCTGGTCTTGAGAGATAGACCCAGTAGTTATTCTCCTACTTCTGCATCTCAGCGTACGATCCCGGTGATCCATGAGCGTCACCAGGCCGATTTTGATCGCATTTGCGGGCGTCCTATTGTGGCCCCGCGTTTTCTGGACGTTGCTGCCTTTGAGTGCCTCCACGTGGCGGAGGACTTGAGGAATATGATATCCATGGTAGGACTGGAGGATTTCATGGAGGTTCGGGCGCCGGCTTACTTAGAGCCGACTATGGAGTTTGTGAGTTCTGTCACTCACGTGCCGGAACGCATCAATATCTAGTACCGGTTGCTGAACCGAAACTATATCGTACCCATGGACCAGTTCAGAGAGATTTCTGGCTTCCCTACCCTCACATTTACTGACATTCCTTCCCGGGCTGTAGCTCAAGATTTCTGGGGCAAGATAGCCCACGTGGTTGAGCACAGTGAAAGGTGGAGACCCGAAGATTCCAAGGAGGGCATCATTTTCCACCTCGCCTTCCGCCTAGCACACAAGATATTCAACGAGACTCTTCTAGCGCGTATTGAGACGCCCTAGAAGGTCCGACAAGGGGAGCTTTTGAGTATGTTTTGTATGGTGACAGGTGGAGTGCCTGATTTTCCTAGTATGTTAGCTGAGGACTTGCACAGGATAAAGGGCAAGTCCAAGGGAGATATTTGTTTTGGAGGCTTGGTGACCCACATTGCTACTGCTATGGGTCTAGATTTGTCTACTTGTATATTGGTTGCGGCTGCGAAGCCGCTAGGACTTCAGGAGATGATCACCAGACGTATCCTCGTCCCTCGTGGTCTCAACACGCCCTACGTCGCTATGCCATGGGAGACGACGACTCCCTAGGGAATTTTATGGTCATCCCAATGCTCTATATTTGACCGACAGTACTGGTCCGCTGCCTGGTTTCCTTACATGCAGGATGCCAGAGACGCTGCTGCTGATGATGAAGATGATTATAATGGAGGAGCTGCTATGAAGACCGGTACTGATACCGGCGGCCCTAGTGTCCCTGTTGTCGATCTTGATGACAAGGCGACAGAGGAGGAGGCACCACCACCACTACTACCACCACCACCACCACCACCTCAGCATAGATCCCGCAGACGCAAAAATCCTGAGGCGCACCGACGGATTGATGAGCTGACTGAGCAGATGAATGATTCTTATGCGTCTATGACGGTAGACATGTCCCAACGCTTTGAGGATGAGCATAGATACACCGATGGATTGATGCATCATATAGGGGAGAGCCAACATTACCAGCGTCGCATGATGGAGATTCAGCTTCAGCAGATGATGGGCTATCCCTTTGATCCATCCCAGCACCCCTACATTCCACATCCACCACCACCACCAGCTGACGAGGATTAGAGCTGCATGGATTTTATTTCTTTATTTATTATGCAGTTCAGCTAGGTCCGGTGAGTATTTTGTTTCCTAGACTTATATTTGACCATTGGGACAATGTGTCCCAAGTATGGGGTATTTGGATGTATTATTTGACTTTTTGTGTATACGTGTATGACTCTATTGGATATGCTCTGTGTGTTTATCTGCCATTACATGCATACATACATGTTTTGTTTTGAGAAAAACGTCGAAAAATGGTTTGAAAAGTTTTTTTTTATGACCTCGACCGGGATGTTCATGGCTGATCGAGGTTAGTCACCTCGGATGACGCCAGAACACCTCGACCGAGGTGGGTTCTTAACTGAGAGTTTTTCGAAATGTTTTGTGCTTCTTCTCTGGATATGACCTCAATGATGATTCTGTTTGCAGATTGGTTTTGAAATCTTTATATGCTCGAAAGGTTTTATGATATGTTTAAGTTGCAAAATGCTTTGTTTGAAGTTTTAGCATGTTTAACACTTTGTTTTTATCAAAATTATGTTGGATTTGAAGGTTGACACCACATGATGAGTTCTATCACATTCTCCCTGGGATGATTAAGGCAATTCATTCTCTTCTCTTCTTCTTCTTGATCATGCTTTAGCCCCTCATATACATATTTGCCTCCCTTTACCTATCCGGGAATTTGGAAGCAAGAAAAGAAAAGCAAGTGAAAGTGAAGTTGAGATGTTGGCTAAAAGTGTTAGAAAGAAACAAATAGGTTTGGGGAAGTCAATCATGATAATGAGTAACTCGGCACCATTCACATGGCCGGATGTTTGTGTCTTGCCAAAGTTGGATTAAGCGATATTCCTAACGGGTCATGGTATGTGCATCAAGGTTTGAGGCATCTCAAGAAATTGATGATTGCTGATCTCCTAGGCTTCGGTTATTGTGCACCTCTGTCCATGCATCCCAAAAAGTAAAGTGAAATAAGCAAAGCTTATTGGTGGAAGATGTTGAGATTCAAAGAAAGTGAAGTAAGATCCTTTTCCCGGATTCTAGCACCACATAACCTATATACATCCCACCCTGACACGTTTCTTGACCTTTTTGGAAGCCCATGAGACCTCGAGCTTGTTGATTGACTTGGTGGTTTAAACTATATTATACATGAGTGATTTCGATAAATATGATTTATTATGCATTCTATGATTTTATGCAAAGATGAACAACTTTCTTATATTCATAAAATGTTTTGATCATGTTTTGATTTTATTTGCCATGAAACATTCTCTTAGAGAGCACACCACAAAAAAGGTTTTGAAATATTTTTCATTGATTTTTCTGACTTATAATCCATTCTATCTTGTATCTAAGATTTGGAACTTGCTTGGGGAGAGGCAAGGGACAAGTAAGGGGTATTTTGATAGCATGTATAAAGTCTATATTTTGGGACTAGTTTAGACGTTTTATCTTCATAAATCTGCATGTATGGATGTATATTTTTTGATTATATTGTTGTTTTGTCTACCTTTGTGGGAATCGAGGTCTACACCTAGTTTCATTGTAATTGTAGGTAAAATGACACGTTTTGGATCGAAATGGAGCTAAGGAAGCTAAGGAGTCATTGGAGCTACATTCTGGAGCTTTAGAGAAGATCTCCGGAAGCATGGAAATGATTAAGAAGATTGATTTTGGACCAGATTTGAGAGATTCTACATTCAGTTGAGAGTCACCTCGGTCAACTACTGTACCACCTCCACCGAGGTGATCTTGAGAAGCGTCCCGACTGAGGCGAACACCTTGTCGCCGGCGAGATCTTTATTTTTGGCTGAGATCTTTAGTTTTTGGAAGGAGGATACCATATATTTTTGGTTGGATTTCTGGAAGGAAGATATTATATTTGGCTGATTTATTTGGAGAGATATGGATATATTTTCTAGGAAATTATCTTTTTAAGATATTTTATCTTTGGAAGATAATTCTCCTATACAAAGGGTTGGATTTTCCACAAGTTCAACCATGCCGAGGGCATCCAACAATTGAGGGATTTTCTAGAGTTTTGAAGGAAGTTTGGAGGAAGAGTTGAAGGAAATCTGAAGGATTGAATTTCAAGGAAGGAAGGAGTCATAGTTGGAGTTAGCTTATGAAGGAGTTTGTAAGATCTTCTTAGATTTCTTTTAGTTTGTTGTCTTTGTTGAGTTGTGATTGAGGAACGCTTGTTTGTTGATTGTTTGATTCAGTTATTGAGACCTTTTTCTTAAGGTTTTCTTGTTTGAATATTGATTCCTTTCCTATTAATTTAATTATTGTTGTCATGATGATTGTTGGCTAAGTTTCTTATGCTATTCTAGGGTGATTGACTGAAAGTTGTGGGAAAGACGATGTTAGAATGATCTTAATCACAGCAGGACCCTGAAAGCTCAAGTCTTTTCCTTAACCGTAGAACACCTCGCTGAGTCATTGAACATTTCGGGCGGGGTGGAATATAACTGAACGAGGTGAACCTTTCCTGAACCTTATGTGAGTTAAGAGTTTATGTTTGCCAAATCCTATCCTTGTTATACCTTTCCTGGTTCAATGCAAGCTTAGGATGAGACTTACCCGGTAATTCCTTTGTTTGTTTACCCAAGATCATGAGTGTAGGTAATAAAGGTTTATCCTTTATTGGTGTTTGAGTGTGCTTTCATCCCGTCTTTGTGAGTTAGCCTGAGACTTACCCAGTAAATATTGATTCTATTCCCTTGGGTAGTGTGTTGGTTTGAGATTATAGTTCCTTTCCTTAGTACCTTGAGACTTACCCGGTGATAGGAGGTTTGATTTGGTATAGTGAGTAGTGAGACTTACCCGATGATCTATTCCCACCTTAGAAACACCTTCCCTTTGCAAACCTCAGCTTTGTGCGCGTTATCCTTTGAGATCTTGAGTCGGAACCACAACTAGATGCTTTAATCCCTAGAATCCGCATTCCCTTTATTTGACATTATATCATCGTTGATTGCTTTAATTCGTAGTTATTTGCACATTTGACTACCTGATTCCGTGCTTTGCTTCACCATTGTCCCTGTGTTCGACCCCTAGAATTCTTGTTTTTATTACAATTGATCCGTAAACTGCGGGTTCGCATATTGTTCAAGCATACTTCTTGGGTTATAAATTTTAAAGCTTGCAAACACCTTTTGGAGCGAACACACTGTATAGTGTGATGTGTTGATGTGTGTATGTGCTATTACTTCATTCCTATTCATTTTTGTTAGCTAACAGTTTTATACCGTGTTGTAGATGATCTGCAGGTTAGGAAGATTGCGGAGTGAGCCAAGAAGGGTGATCAGCCAAGGGCATTTGTACACTAGGATATGTGAGGGTTTTGGGGTGTTTTATCCTTGTATGGATATGATGTTATTGTTTTGTACTCGACTGTGATTTTGTAAACCTATTGATGTATATATCTATACCGTTTTATTTATTTGGTTTTAATCTAATAGTGTCTTGTTGTAAGATCTTGTGAAATTATTGTCAGGCTAGGGTCAGGATCCATTGTGAGATCCTTGCCCAGTAGTACCCCGAGTCCCGCAAATTTGGGGTTTTACAAAGTTGGTATTAGAGCCTTACTTTGACAACAATGTTACTTGCAATCTGCAATAAAGGTGGAGTAGATAAATAAACGGAACCCGAAAGGGGTTTGACTTTTCAAAAAGATTTTGGTTTTAAAAGAGTATAATGTTTTGGGATAGTGTGTACGGGAAGCCATCATCCTTCTAAGGATCTCGACAGTATATATATATAAGTATAAATATATATATATATATATATATATATATATATATATATATATATATATATATATATATATATATATACACATATGACATATATATAGCCTTATAAGTTAGGTGTGCATACCCCGCAGATGGCTCGGTCTAGAGAGACATTTGTAGTTGGACGAGGTAGGGGTAGACCCCCTCTTCCTCTAGTGGTGATAGGTCAGAGATCAGTTCCTGCTGTTATCCGCCTATAGCAGAGGATGTACATGAAGAGGAAGCTGAGTGCGTCGTTCCTGAGACTAGGAACGGTGGATCTATGAGATAAAGATCACAACGAGTCTAGTCAGATGACTCGGATCATGTCTCTATGAGGGGATCAAAGTTCCGCGGGTACATCAAACGAGTGGAGGACGATGCTAGAGCGGGTAGAATTTCCCCGGATCTTCCAACACAGGTGGGATATTATGACATGTCCCAGTGAGCTACTCAGGTGCTAGTTACACCGGCACATGATGCTGAGGTTGCTAAAGCTCCAGAGGAGTATAGAGGGCCTCAACTAAACACTAGGTTGAAGACATTTCATTAGTTGGGAGTACCACCTTTCTCTTGGAAGGTGGGATTGGAGACCGAGGTTTGGATTTGGCATGTTGACTCAGCTCTTGAGTCTATCAAATGTCTAGAGGACAGACGAATAGAGGTAGTACATACTCTACTCCGTGACCTAGCTCAGCAGTGGTGGAGGACCATACAGTTCAAGCCACCATCTATGACTAGATGAGGACTATGATCAGAGAGCGTTGTGCCCTGCCTCTCTGAGTAGGGAGAAACTATAGGATTTTGTTGAGGTAGGCTTTGAGGATGTGTCGATAGCCGATGCCATCAATCATTTCCAGATGGAGATGGCATTACAGGGACCAGCTGCACCTTCTGAAGACCAACACGTGTATTTGTTCTCCCGCCGACTGAGGGAGAGTACATGTTCTGACATGGCGGGATTTCATTGTGAGTCTTTGACAGACTACCAGGATATAGCCTCAATTTACGAGCGTGAGTGGGCTAGCCAGAGGAGGACTTCTCAGACGGGACGGTCTGAGAAGAGACAACGCACTGGACAGTCAAGCACAAGAGTATCTGGATACGGGCGAGGCCAAACTTAAGGCCGGTTGACTTATCCAATATCTGCACAGACTTTTGAAAGAGGCCGTCAGTGTTATAACTGCGGAGCATATGGACATGTGAGGACTGATTGCCCGAGAGCACCATGGACTTGTTTCTCTTGCGGGAAGCCAAAACATAGGGCTACATTTTTCCGTCAGGGCAAGGCGTCATCACAATATGGTTCTTCCCCTACTGGTGCAACAAGAGGTGGGTAGAGACCGCCTTAGCACTAGACACAGGAACAACAAAGAGTTCCAGACCATCCTGCTACTCAGGGTTCTACTCCAGGATCAAGTAGAGGCAAAGGTAGAGATAGTGGTGCCAGTGACACTAGAGGAGCTCCAGGTTGAGTTTTTGAGCTGAGGAGCCGCCAGCTCCAGCTGCTATAAGTACCATTCTGATACATGTGTTGATAGACTGACCAGAGATACAGTACAGAGTAGATAGGGTTACCAGATGGGGGTCAATTTAGAGGTACCCGAGAGGTACATGATTGTCCTATACATTTAGGAAACCATGATTTGGATGTGGACTTCTTTGTCATACCGCTGGTGCATGAGGAAGTTATTTTGGGTATGGATTTGATGGATAGGCATCATGCTGTGTTAGATGTTAATAGGAGGACCATGAAAGACGGGTATGGTCGTTAGTGCAATACGTATAACGAGATGGATTGCACAGGGTTGCGAGGCCTTCTTGTGTTATTCCATGAAGGAGGGCGAAAATTCAACGTTAGAGGACATCCCAATGGTCTGTGAGTTTCTAGATGTGTTTGCTGAGCCATCTAGTTTGTTGGCTCAGAGGAGCGTGGACTTCGGTATCGAGTTGGAATCTGGTACGAGACCGATCTCGAAGGCCCCATATCGTATGGCGTCTGTCGAGTTTTAGAGCTGAAGAAGAAACTCAAGGAGTTGGCTGAGAAGGGCTTCATCCACCCTAGCGTATCCCTGTGGGGAGCACCTGTCCTCTTTGTGCGGAAGAAGGACGGATCATTGAGACTATGTATTGACTACAAAGAAGTGAACAAGGTGACCATCAAGAACAAGTATCCATTGCCTCGCATTGATGACTTGTTAGATCAGCTTCAGGGAGCGACTATGTTCTCCAGGATCGACTTGCGCTCGAGTTATCTGTCACGCTAGGATTAGTAGCACAAAAAGCTTTACATTTATAACTCGAACTAAATCCTAAACTACCTAGCGAAACACGTAGTGTACGGGACGTTTGTAGAAAGGAAAGTATTCCGAGGTCGAACTCAAGGACTGAGGTGAAATCAAGTCATTCAATGATCAAAGATAGTGTGAATCTAGACTAAGATAAGATGAGAAATAAAGAAAATGGAAAACACAATGTTTTTGGAGGGTTTTGGGTGATCAAACAAAGATCACAAGTATGTGAACACAATCAAGCAACACAAACACACACTAACACAAAAGATAGGAGAATGGAAGTAACAAAGCGGATTCTAGAGTTTGGAAGTCCCGGTTATGACATTTGACTCAAGCTATCTATTCATTCCTCGGATTAACTATGATATGTTGGGATTAAGCGTTTCTGGATTGGGATCAATTACCGGGTAGGTCTCATGGTCCACTAGTCCATTCCTAAGGTCTCATCACCGGATAAGTCTCTAAGAACCTAAGGATAGGAATTCTACACAAACCGGATTGTTACCTAGGGATCTAACCTATCCTTACCGGGTAAGTCTCGGAAAGGGAAGTTCTAAGCAACTATCCTAGCACACTTAGTCCAATGGCGGCTTGTGAGGCTCACCATTACCTAGGGTTTGTCATCTTTGGAATCTAAGAGTAAGAATCACCGGGTAGGTCTCTTCTAACACTTAGTTGCTAACACTAGGTCACCCTAGGATAGATTTAGCTCAACAAACACTAGGATTTCAACATTCTAACAATCTAGAACTTAGATCCATCGAACCATGTAAACCACGGGCTGTTATACCACTTCCACGGCCGTGGAATGGCAAGAACAAGCCGTGGACTTCAACAGAGGCTTCGTTCAAGTAATCAAGTCATCCAAGGGCAAAACTAAGTCCATCCTATCATAGTCCTAGCCATAACCCTTCTTTCCTTACCCTAGAATCGCAATCTATCTAGCCAACAACATACATTTCAAGATCAAACTTCACAAATAAAGCATGCTTGCAAGTCATGGTTAATTGATGAAGACAAATCCAAAGAAAAGACATTAAAAGCATAGAATAGAGGTTACCAAATCTTACAAGGCTCCAAGAGCTAATCCAACTTGAGAAAAATGGAAACCTCACTCCAAAACCACTCTAATCTCACTCTTAAACGAAAATCTACACTAATCTCTTCCAAGAACACCCACAATGGGTGCTTGGAAGAGAGGCAACAATGGAGAAGTGTTTTTGGGGAAAAAGATAGGTCAAAAGATAGGAGAAGCCTCCAATTACAGCCTGCAAAATCCCTTTAAATACCCACTAAGAGCAAGAGCAATGGAAGAGATCGTGGCCCAGCTGTCAACGTGGTCCTGACATGAACCACGGGCATAGTCCACGGCCGTGGAAAGGCCCCTGACTGTGGTTTGCTCCAGAAGATCTCCTAGGCTCGTTAAGCCATGATTTGGTGCATGGCTTGTGTGGGCAAGGTTCCATGAGCCCTCCTTAGCCCTTAGCTTGCATTCCAATGAGTCCGAAGGCGTGTCATCTCGAGGAACGACCCTTGGATGCATCGATTAAGCTCTTAAATCTCCCAAAATACCTACAAAGCAAGCAAAAGTCTGCGTAGACGTCTATCTCGACGAAATGCATGATTTGAGTGCAAACGTCGTGAACTAATGCTAGATCATGCATGAATGAGTGAGAAATCTATCTAAATGATTACCTAAAACTAAGTCATAAATCGTGTTATCATTATCATCAGCTGAGGGTGAGAGAGCAGGATGTGCATAAGACGACATTTCGGACTCGGCATGGCCACTACGAGTTTGTAGTGATGCCATTCGGGCTCACGAATGCACCTGCCGTCTTTATGGAGTTGATGAATGGCGTATTCATCGATTTCTTAGATCAGTTTGTGGTGGTCTTCATAGAGGATATCCTGGTGTACTCTCGTAGCAGAGAGGAATATGCAGAACATCTTAGGACAGTGATGTGAGTTTTGAGGGATAGAGAACTGTATGCCAAGTTCTCTAAGTGCGAGTTCTGGATGCTAGAGGTAGCATTTCTAGGTCATGTTGTCTCCGCCGAAGGGATCAAGGTTAATCCAGCGAAGATTGAGTCTATAACAGTATGGATGACACCGACGAATGCCAAGGAAGTGCACAACTTCCTTGGCTTAGCTGGTTATTACCGACGGTTTGTGGAGGGATTCTCTGTGATTGCCCATCCATTTTCCAGCCTATTGACGAAGACTACCCGGTTTGTATGGTCCCAGCTGTGTACTCAGAGTGTTGAGGAGCTGAAGAGACGTCTGACTTCCACTCCCATCTTAGCACAGCCGGAGGGCACAAAGGACATTGTAGTCTATAGTGATGCATCCAAGCTACGCTTGGGATGTGTTCTGATGCAGCGTGGCAGAGTGATTGCATATGCGTCTAGATAGGTGAAGACGTATGAGGAGAACTACCCGACTCATGATCTGGAGTTGGCAGTGGTAAATCATGCATTGAAGATCTAGAGACATTACCTGTATGGTGCTATATATCACATCTTCACAGACCATAAGAGTTTGAAGTATATTTTTACGTAGCGGGAATTGAATACCTGATAGTGTAGATGGCTTGAGTTGATCAAGGACTTTGACCTTGAGATTCTGTACCATCTAGGAAAGGTGAATATTGTTGCCGACGCCCTGAGCAGGAAGACGCCTCGAGAGAAGGCGATTACGAGACTGACAGTTCAACCCCAGCTTTAGAGAGATCTAGCTTGGCTACAGATGAACATCCAGTTTTCTGATGAGGATGCCCAGTTGAGTATGTTAGAGGTTCTACCTGATTTGTTGGGTGAGATCCAACAGAAGTAGAGGACCTGCACGACGTTGACGAGGATACGAGATCAGATTACCTCCCACTAGTTGGGTTCTCATACAACAACAACTTGCATGCATCGATTCGAATGGCCCCATATGAGGCACTGTATGGGCGTAGATGCCGTACACCGTTATGTTGGGAAGACACTAGTAGTGTCAACGGTATAGCGCCAGAGGAGATTCAAGATGATATGGCTCGAGTAGTGCTGATAAGAGAGAGGATGCTAGCTGCACACAACCATCAGAAGTCATATGCAGACAGGAGGCGTCAACATCTAGAGTTCAGAGTAGGAGCTCATGTCTGGCTAAGGGTATCTCCGACGCGAGGCGTCAGACGTTTATGCATAAAGGGGAAGCTGAGTCCCCAATATGTCGGTCCTTCTGAGATACTGAATAGAGTTGGGAAAGCAACATACAGGTTGGCTTTGCCATTGAGGTTAGAGGGTTTTCACCTTGTGTTTCATGTGTCTCAAATGACGGAGTACGTACCAGTTCAAGACACGTCATCAACTATGATGATTTAGTGGTTGAGCCGGACCACACTTTTATTGAGCACCCGATTGCTGTCCTAGAACGAGGTGTGAGATGCCTACGTTCAAAGGACATTCCTATGCTGAGGATACAATAGTCGAGACGAGGACCAGAGGAGACTACATGGGACACTGAGGATAGTATCTAGATGAACTATCTAGAGTTCTATGCCGAGATAGATGCACCTGTAGGTTCCACGAGTAGATCTTAGTGCTATCTTGGTGAGTGTATGTTACGTGTTTATGTGATATGTTGTGTTTTCATTCTAGATGTGATGTGTGGATACGATCTTTTAGATCTTGTTTGCTAGCATGAGTTGTGTTATAGCTGGAGATGGTTCTTTCCTCCATGCTATCATTCAATACTCAGAAATACGCAAGGATTAATTTTAGAATAACTTTAGAGGGGAGGTGGTCGAAGGCTGGATAGAACGTGACACGTTCTACCACGCTTAGATTCACGTCCCACGGAAGTTGGCTTTCTACACTCATTGACGTCTACAACATTTGAGAAGAATTGTGAAGATTTCTTGTAGAGAAAGTTTAGGTTCTTGAATTTTTCGGCTTTTGGATTAAAGATTGGATTTTTGTCATTGGATTATTGTTCTTTTGAAATTTTGAAGACATCTAGTTAAGTATTTCTTTTTTTTTTCTTTTAGTTTTTATTGGTTTATGAGTTTTATGAATCTTGCTTTTACCTTTATTTATTTAAATATGTGTGTTCTTCACTAATCCCTTGCGATTATAGGGTGATTGTTTGATGGTTTGGGGTTTAGATGATGATAGATGGAGCCATTAAGTTTAGGTCGGACCCTGAAGAGTTGGTTCAAACTTCGCACGACGAATCTTGGTCTGTTCTTTAGAAATCTTGGCCGAGATTTAGTTAGGAACAACCCGTGATTTCTTTTGTTGATCCGTTTTTTATATATCTTTATGCTTAGGTTATAGATTGTCCAAATCCTAGCCTTTTATAGCCTTTCAAGCTTACTTCTAAGCTTGAGAAGAGTCTTACTGTAATAACTGTAAGTTTTACTTCAGGTTATTTCCGAGACAAACCGGAAGTCGACCGGTTTAAGTCTTTTTCTGTCGCCTTATCTTTCTTTGTATTTTTGAGTATTACGTTTCTTCAATCTCTTTATTTTATGCAAGGATTTCTACTCACATAAAATACACGATGCCTCTAGTTATCTTAAAACCGTAGGAAATTTTGTTTCAATTAGATGAGCCATCCGGGCCCATCTAGGCTGTCATGGGCAAGCCGGATGGGCCCATCACGGGGCTGATGAAAACCCATTGGTCCCACGCTCCTTCAGCAACCCTAACGGCCGCTGGAACCCTTCGTGCTTCCTGCGTTAAACTTAGGCTGATACTTACCCTCCATTGCATCTTGGCCTAACCGTTGCCGGATCCTGCGTTTCCCTACCTCACGCATACCAACAATCTCATGGAGGTTTGCAACGGCGATAAACGACAACACCTCTCGGCCTCGTCGTCCTCACAACACTCCCGGCCTTGCATTTCTCTTCTGTAATCGAAACCAACAATCAGCACAGACGCGCCCTCTTCAACCCTTCGATCACGCAGCAGCAATGAGACAGCAGAGCGCAGCCGCTGGTGGGTCCCAGCCCTAGCCACGACCGCGTCCAGCCTGTAGTGGTGTGGGTGCATCTCCATGGATTTGCTGGCGTGTCTTTGAAGCCTCTATTGCGCCCTCCTCCCGCTGTAGTAGCGGACTCCGGCATCAGCTGCAACGTCGGGCTTCCCTCTTCTGTCGACTCTAGCAGGCCATTGATACCGATGAGCCTAGATCCGCTCCGCAGTAGCCTTGGTGCTGTCTTTCCCATGCCTTCGAGTCTCAGAATCGGGTAAGGCTTGTACCCCTTTCGACACTACACTTCAGCCCACCTTTTCCTTGCCTAACGTGTACCCGTTTCGTCTTTTAAACCTACTCAAAACAACCGTAGGAGAGCTGTACAGATTCATGCGTTTTCATGAGTTTTCAAAAGTGTTGAACAATCTACTTCGGGTCCAATTTTCGGTAAGCTAGACTCTTTCTTTTTGGTTGGTTTTCGTATATGTCATAGACGGTATTGCATTGTAATTCATATTAAACGTTTAGAGGAATCCGAGTTACATTTTGGGAGTTATGGTGTTCCAAAGTTGGCTCCTCATGCAGTTTTTTATAAGTGTGCTGAGTGTTGAGAAATTTTTTTAACTACATGTGATGCAGTTTTGTGAGATAGTTTTCAATAGGCATTTAATCCTTGTTGGACTCGAAATTTCGGATATGTCATAGTTAGGATTACATAGTATAATATATCAAAATTTGAGAGGATTTCATCAAGATTTTTAGGAGTTATGATTTTTCAAAGTCGAGGCTGTAAGCAGTTTTTTTGGATGGTTCTGAAATTTTCTAAGTGCTGGAAATATTTTGTTTTGTGTAGTCATGTTTGAACTTAAGTTTAGATACCTAAAAAATATAATCCACCGTTCTCTTTTTAGTATGTTCGAGAGTGTCATGCATAAAGTGATGTATCAAAAATTGAGGTTGATCCAACGGTTAAATGTAGATTTATGAAGATCCAAAGTTGACTGGTTGAGCAATTAAGAAATTCTCAATTTTGGCTAAGTCTGAATTTCTGGTTTTGGAACCGACTTTGGGAATTTGTACAGAAGTGCTTATTAGGTATTTAGGAGAAATTCTTTCTTCTATGGATAGAGTGCTTAACATAGATGACTTAGAGAGTTTTGTTAGAATTTTTATATTTTTATTCGGGACTCGTATCATAGGCTAAAGTTGGATCCTAGTGACCTTTTTGAGAAGTGAGGAGAATGTGTGTTTCTTTCCAGTTTCTACCTAAACTCATTCTTAAAAGTTAGAATATGAAATTTTGTCCCAAAGAAGAGGATAGACAAATTTTATGGGATTTTTGGAAGTTTTGGAACCAAAGATAAAATAGTCATTCTACCATAGGAGGGTATTTTATTAATTTCTCTTCTGTTAAAATCTTACATCTTAGAAGTCATAGACTTCTAAGTGTATGGCAAATGTTTTGATCCACTTGCCTCTTGTTACATGCAATTGAGTAATCTACAGTTGCTGACCGAGTTGAGATTTTGAGAGTCGAGATTGATTCAAGTAAGTCCGTTGGGCTTACATTGCTAGTCTTCTGGATCTGAGTGTGAATAATGATAGTGGTGTTTGAATGATGTGTTTATTATTGTACTTATTATTAATTATCGACCGACCTACACATTTGGCCTAAGAGTGACGGGCGGTGGCATTCTGCTCAGTTAGCACGAGGGCGCTGGGGGTTTCTTTAGGGACTAGTTCATACTTGATTTGCGGGGATGCCACCGGCGGAGGTGTGCCAAACCATCACCAGTTGGATAAGGAACGGAAGCGAGAAATCTTGAGATCTCTCGTGCCACAACTTTAAAAATGGAATAAAGTGGATCACCTAAGTTATTAAATAATAAACTTTTTGTGTGCCAGCATGATGATTGTTTTATTTTGCCTAAGTTGTGCTTGTGTTATTTTTATTCTACTTATATTTGGATTGTTAGATAACGGTTTATCCATGGTGTAGATTTTAGAGAGATAGGCAATTGTAGAGAGATCCGGGGCGGATGGTCAGCCGGGTCCACGTACTCATTAGATGGGGACGAGGAGTCTTCCGTTCAGTATGTATTTTATTAATATATTTATGTTTTGTAAGGCTTTCATGTGTTCATCATTCATGTAAATACTATTTGATCTTTTTGAAAAAGGTTTTAAATACGGGGTGTTACAACATGGTATCAGAGCTCTGGGTTGGCAACAATGACACTTGAAATCTTCTGAAAGACCGAATGTAGATAATAACTAGAACCCGAAAGGGGTCTAAGAATTTCAAAACCGATTTTTGTTTTACACAAGTGCATAGTCGGGTTGTTGGAATAGTAGTACGTCGGATCACCATCGCTCTTCATGGATCTCTGCAGCTTAGTAGATTAGAAATAGTATGTGGACTTATAGTATTGTACGTTTATGTAGGTTATATGTATATCTACATACATGCAACATTTTAGTACCCTATAGGATAGGAAATATCCTTTAGTTGAGTTATCATGATGCAATCATCGCCTCATGATAAAAGGTTAGTAGATCTTACAGAATATCTCTATAGGAAGATAATGGACTCCGACCTCGGAGTAGAGTAATGTGTTTTGACAAGTACTCTGGCGATTACTATAATCTTTCGAAGAACGAGTGGAGATAAGGTGAAAATTACAAGATGATTCTTAACCACAAGAATAAGCAAATAGGAAAGAATATCAAATAAACTTAGATAGAAGTGATAGAAGTCCGTACAAGGAATTTGGCGGTGTGAAGACAAGAGATGAAACTCAAGGATGCATGTAAGGACTGATAAGAAGCGTAGATTGAAGATGACAATATCGGAATACAAATCAAGTTGCTTAGAGTACAACTACACTTGGCGGGTTAAATGAAAATGCAACCAAGGTGGACGACGTCATAGGCAAGTATGGGCCTGAGAGTACAAAGAATATATAGTGTTGACCCCGATGTGAAGAACTGAAGGAGTGAAAAGACATAAATTGACAAGAGTTTAAAGACGATAAATAAATTTCATTATTTTAGAGACGGGTTGACTTCCTCAATGATTCAAGAATTTTGAAAGAAATCATGAAACAAGTATCAAATACAGTAGAAGTTTGAAATTAAGACAACGGATTTCTTTGAAGGTGTAATTACAGAACTACACCAACCAAGGGGGAAGAATGTGAGAGAGTGACATTGGTGGACTCGAGGGTCCGTAATAATTTCTCATTCACAGAGAGATTTAAGTTACCAACATTAACGGTTCATACCAGAGAACCGCAAACAAAAGATGACTAATGTAAGAGGAATCACGAAGACGCGCTTACAAGCTATTGCGTAAGAGATGATAAGTTCATCGACGGTAAAGGAATGATAAAGCCGGACGTGGAAGAGTATAAGTGAGCTTACAGTGAAGACTGTAGGAGGAGCCAAAGGAGTATAAAACGGTAACCTAGAAGGGATAGCTTTTTACCAAGTACATCCACATTGAAGGAGACCTAAGAAAGGTAAGTCTAGGGTCTTGTAGAAGATCGACTATAGACTAAATGGTAACAATTGAGAATTTACACGTATGTACCGACTAGTGATGACTAGTTGGTACATAAGAAGAATAACAACTGTTCTATTGAAGAATTTTATCAACATCTGGAGAAATCCTTCAAGAGATCAACGACGACAATGATGAAGTTAAATCGACACAAGTACTAGAACTCTTGACAACAACATGGAATGGGGGTCAAATACTCTAATTGAGAATTTAAGGAGGGGATGTTGACGGCCGGAGATGGCCCCGTTATGCAATTAAAGATGTCAAGGAAATTGTGTGAGTAGTTTCTTACTTAAAATGAAGTAGACGAGTAAGAAGAAGCGGGTGATTTCGATCAGGTGCTAACTTAATCAAGACGGAGGGTGCTTAACAGTCCACACAAGTGAAACTGATGGTGCTCTTCTGAGCAGAACTTGGGGTTAATGTCCCAGTTTGACAAAGGAAGTGACTAAAATTGCGACACATGATAATTCGAATTATAGAGGCTGCACAAACATAGAGAGTATGATTAATGCCTTGGTAAATGTCTCATTGAGTTGTGAGGTGATTTTAGATGGAATCTACATCTTGGTTGGAATAAACACGAGAAAGAGTAGGGTTGCATGACTGAAAGTTGATATACGGATCTTGTACCACCCCAATAAGATGATTACCGAAAAGTGGTTATATAAGAGTCTAATAAGGAATAGTGGTACTCCGATGAAAATTCAAGTTAATCCTGATAACCAATAATACGTAGATGGAGGAGTAGTAGTGAGACTATGTACAAATAGTGTGTTACAATTCCATGACCAATCAACGTGGTAAAGCAACATGAGTATAAGGAAAACATAATAAATGCGATGCGAGAAATTTGATTTGTGAGAAAATCATATGCATCTGATGTGTCGTATACAAATGGTACCAGTAGATGTTTAATAAAAGTCATAATATCGGACCAATGACACTATGATTGATAAAGTGTAAACCAAGCGTATAACTTAACCAGTGAGAAGGAAAGTCATGTATCAAAAGGCGGGTCATGCTAAATTTAAATAAAGTTTTGAGATGAGAATGTCTTTATGAAATCTATGCAAGAGTACAAAGCAACTGAAGTTCCAACACAAAATGGGTAGTAATGATCAAGAGATACTTAGAGACCGATTCAGAGAAGAAAAATGTATAAGATGAGTCACCTAGTAGAACAGTTCACAAGACAAGCATTAGAGACCAAAAGAGATAAAATGTCGACCAGGATATGAGGATCTAAGGTGCATGGAATGGATGCCTACAATAGTGTGTAGAAGCAAAAATGTAGACTTTACAAGTGTAGAAAGGTTTTGACCTCCACAGAGATATAGAAGTTTCAAAGAAATCGCAATGCCGGTATCAAAGAGTTGAAGCCCTGTAGCGGAGACAACGGAGTTTCATGAAGGCAATATTACCAGGAACACCAGCGAAGGAATGTGTATGTGAGAACGGCCTTGGTGGACTCAAAAGTCTAAGGTAACCCCAATTATCACGGGACTTAAGTCATCAACACCGACGGTCCATGCAAAGACACTTACCAACTATCATTGAAGACTTGGAATGACTATTTATGTCAAGATGAACGACCTAGTTGGATTCGAGAAGTACAGTTAGCCTAAGGAAACCGAAGTGTGGAAGATAGAACAAACTAACGAAGTATAAAAGGATTAACCGAGCAGATGATGCTCACCAATAATTTAACGCCAGTATAGGTATGAGAAGAGTAAGTCCGGGATATTGAGATAAGTCAACTATAGATTGACCGACGTCAATTGAGGACGTGTAAGTGTTGGTTGGTATTGACGAGTAGGTACCGTTCAGAAGAGATATTAGTGACTGCGAATTAATGAGGTAGCTTTACCGAGGCCTTGGAGAATTCCCTCAAGTAGGCAATGACAACCTTTTGGGATGATCTAAGGTTATTGAGAGAATCATGTTGGAGGTTTCTTACTGGTTGGATAAGAACAGACTACGGTGGAGTAAGAGAGTAGGGATCAGTGTTAGAAGAATTAAAAAAGTAAACGGAAGAGGTTGTTTCTAATTGTTTTGTTACTTCATTAAGGCAAGTAAGGAAGGTACATGGTATTTTATCCGAATAGGAATTATGTTTTAATTGAAAAAAAAAGTTATACAGTTAATCATTTTAGACTCACAGAAAATGTCGTTATGATTAATGGGTGACAACAGAATAATCATAGTCGTGTAGTGGAAGCGTGGTGGGTCCTAATCCAAATAGCGAGAAGCTCAATGGTACAATAGGATGGCATGTCGAGTTTAAGGTTATGGTAGTTGAAGAAATTCTTTTTGTATGGGAATTGTATCACTCCACAAGGTTGACAAGAAAGTATGTCCATATAGAGATTATAGAAAAAGAGAGTTGTACCCTATTATGGAACCAGGTGAAGCATGTCGACACACAAGTAGTTGGGGAATTTAATACCTAACGGAGACTCAATTAGGAACTCAGTTTGGGGATTTAGTGGAGGGATACCTACCAGACATGAGTTAGGTCATCAAATTAGAAGATTGGTGTTCGCTCGAAAACTGTGTGCGTCAATGTCTTAATATTTATATCTAGAACTCAAATCAAAGCGCACCCGCAGTGTACGGATCAACTGTAGTAAGGTAAGAATTCCAGAGTCGAACTCAAGGATTTGGTGAGAATAAATTCAAAGTCAATTATCTAGCGAAAATGCAAAAGCTTTTGTGATTAATAAAGGTGGAAATGATTCCAAGGATTCAAGTATCCGATTTAGGCTTTCGATTCAAGACACTTCTAAATGATATAAGGACAGAGTTTATATTGCCAAGATTATATGTTCTAAAGCAGGTATCGTACGGCAAAGTTCCGAAACCTATTTGTCTAATCCAAAGGTTCTCTCTATAAGGGTTGTTGAGGCTGCAATATAGAAAGATCTAAAGACAAGAATTATGTTCAAACTAACTATCTAAAACCTCAGGATATGAATCTCCAAGATAAAGAATAGAAAGCACATTTAAAATCTTAATAAAGGATGTTGAGTCCCCCTATTACCTAAATTCTTGAAATCTTAATCTATTAAATGTAGAATCAAGTTTGAAGTCTCTTCATACATTCAATTAGAGGTTAAAAAGGTTCATCAAGGTTGAGATTTAGGCTAGAGTTAACTTTGGTTAAGGAATGAATCAATTAAAGTTCGACAGGGTATTAAATCGACCTACCATAAATAAATCCTCCGATTTATCTCAAGAACATGGCGATTTTCCTGTTTGTCGCAAAGTTAAAATCTAAACTCTCAGGGTCCAAATGTTTGAATGAGTTCAGTCTATCATCATCTAAGCCTTAATCATCAACTATTCTCCCCAGAATCACAATGGTTTTAGCCAACCATTTTCAAAATAAATCAAATCAGAGATTGAGTAAAATAATGCAATTAAACCCGAATCTTGAATAAAAACTCAATAACCTTCAAATCTGTAAACCAATCTCAAATGTAATCAATGTATCTCTCAATCAACTCAATATCGTGTTCAAAAATCACAAAGACTTCAATGGAATACAGAAATCTCACAAATATGATCAAGATTGACTTTCCGGTAAAAGTGTTTCAATCCTTCTCCTTGGATCTTCAATCTCTCACTAACGTGTAAAGATTTCCCGCTGCGGCCTCCTCGATTTCGTTCCCAGGGTTCCCAACTATAGTTTCTTGCTAGTGGGCTATTCGGAAAAACCCTTCTCGAGCCCAAAGTTGATGGGCTTTATGTTGTCTTTTTATTTGGCCGAAAAACAAAGTAAATCGGGCTGGCCGATTTATACATAAAACCGTTCGATTTCTAATGAAGAAAATCGTCCGATTTATATGTATATTGGCACGATTTTCTTCAACAGAAAGTGCTCTTCTTTTGGCTTGTTTTCTTCCTCTTCCTTGTGCTTCTTTTACGTAATTCCTTTGCCCTTTGTGACTCCTCTAAGACTCCTTTAGCTTCCTTAATGACCTTAGATGCTCCTTGCTCCACTTTTGCTTTCAAATCCACTCCATTTACCTATAATTCAACCAAAACTTGTGTAGACCTCTATTTCTGAAATATTATTGAATAGAACGCAAAAGGTATACAAGTTCTCCTTAAATGCAAGGTAAATCGAGGTAAACCTCTACAATATGCATGATTATAATGGTATATAATTCATGTCATCAAAATACCCCATACTTGCCCCTTGCTTGTCCCTAAGCAAGACTCAAATTTAGAATACAAGATGTCATGGAATATATATGTATGAAAACTCAAAAACTTTTCTTTTGATAGTGCTTCTTCTTATTTGATCACCCTCAAAGTGATGTATCAAGGCATAGGAGGGCAAAGTATGTATCATTGATAACAATAACATGGACTAACTCTCTTTTCTTTCATGAAAACACAAATAAAGGACATGATAAAGATGTAGAGGTAATTAAAATCAAACAAGTCTAAGCTATGAAGTCTTAAATACATGCATAAAAGTTTCAAGGTCTTCTAATCAAGGATAAGGTCTAAGAAACGTGTTAAGGGAGGGAATTCTTTTAGGCAATTGTGGTGCTAATCCGGGAAAGAGGAACAACATAATACCTTCAAGAACTTTACTTCACCACACATGCTTTGCATGTAAAAGCTTTGCTTTCTTTATACTTTACTTTTTGAGAGTATGGATAGAGGTGCACAAAAACCGAAGCCTAGGAGATCGACATTTCTCAAATTTCGAGATGCCTCAAACACTTGATGCACATACCATATCCCGTTAGGACTTGTCGTTCAATCGGATTTTGGCAAGACACAAACACCCGGCTATGTGAAAGGTGCCGAGTTACTCATCCTCATGTTCAACGTCCCCAAACTTATGAATTGCTACACTTTCACTTAACACATTTTCATTGGCCCTCCCACATCAAACATGCCTTTTTTCAATCACTTATCCTAATTCCCGGATGGTAAAAGGAGGGTTACATATTTCATTGAGGGGCTAGCATGATCAAGATATGAGAAGAGAAAAGAAGTGAATTGCCTTAGTCATTCTTATATGATGTAAACGAACTTGCAATATAGCTTCGACTATTATTTCATTCTCTTATCAAGACATCTAAATCATATAACTTATTCATGTGTTCAAGTAACAAAAGTAAGCTCATTCATGCTATGATTAAAATCTCAACACAACCAAGTCATCTTTTTGCCTATCCACATCACAATTCTCATCATAGAGGTCATTTCCATCATAAGAAGCACAAATTTTTTTGAAAAGAGTCATAATTTTTGAAAAAGATCATGCAAATGCAAATGTCAAAGTGGAAAGCAAGTAGTGTAAGAGTTATTACAAGCCAAATCATCAAGAGTAGTGTAAAGTGCATAGAGTGCTAAGTTGAAGCAAAAGGTATTGTAAGTAACCCCACCCCATACTTAACATCCATATTGTCCCCAATGTGAAAATCAAGCATAAGATGGAGAAAAATACTTACAATGTAAAATAAGTGGAAGCTCAATCCTCGGTCGGTGGTGGTGGTGGAGGATATGGATACATCGGTGCACTAAGATCGTAGAAGTGGACGAACTAATGGTAGTATAAGTCTCTCATCTGGCCGTCGTAGGAGGAATGCCTAGCGTCCGTCTCTCGCCGGTACTCCCTGAACTGAGTGTTCAAGGTGTCATAGTCGGTATGGAGAGCGCGATAGTCGGTGCAGAGGCTCTGGAAGCTAGAGACTAAGTCTCTAAAGTGGCGGGGAAGTCGACGTCCTCGTCCATGGCTCGGGGCATGTGCAAAAGAGTGGCGAGGTGGCTGCATGTAATCCTCTGTCTCCTCGTCACCTCTACTAGTCCTGCTAGTTCCTCCACCATGAGTGTCGTTGTCTATGGCATCCGCGGCGTGACCACTATAAGTGTCACTCTCGAACTCAAGCATGTTCCTTTGGTGTGCTCCATCCTCATCATCCTCCTCGTCCTCAGCGTCACCTGCATCATCATCATAATACATAGGAGGAGACATCTCCTCAAGCATCGATTCAAACGTTTCCTTCCAATTCCTCCTATTCCGAATAGTGTATTCGGACTTCCAAATAATCTCGGATGGCTTCTTCTTTGGATCCTTTGCCCACGGCATGGGCACATGAAGGGTTCCTCTCCCTCGAGGAATCAAAACCTATCGGACAACCAATCTCTGTGAACCTAATGGAAGGGCACTCTCAGCTAGAGTGCAACCCGAGAAGTCTAACTCCAATGCCTTAGCCACATGAGTGACAAGGCCTCCAGCACAAATGTCACCTTTTGCTTTATTGGCTACCGTTCCCAGATAGTTAGCAAGCATGGAGGTAATGTCGGGAACAGTAGTGCATGTCATAGAGTATAGGATGAAGAGCTCATCAGCCTTGAGCTTCTGTGGGGTCTCCGTACGAGCAAATAGGCTTTCACTAAGGATCCTATGTACTACCTTAAAGGAGAGGTTGTACATGCTGGCCTCCTTTGAATTCCCGGGTCTCCACTTATCTCCTCCATATTCTCCCACCGAAATAGATTCCCAAAAAGCGCTAGCGCTTACTCCTCTCGCAAATGTTCCAGCATTAGAGTAAGAGAAACCAAACAAATCCCCAAAGTCATCTATACTCAGCATGGTCGCGGTTCATGAGACGGAAAGAGACCTTTCTCTCTCTAGGGTCATGCTCGAAGGTGCTAAGGAATTCTAAGGTGATCTCGGTGTAAACATCTTCTCTTATCATAGCAAACTGACTTAACCCAGCTTTATCTAACATCATGTCTACATCCTCTCGAACAAACAAGGGGTTTAGGTCGTCTAGTACAATGTATCGAGGAGGGGTGAATGGGCGATCTAGGATACGTTCGTATCGTTTCTAGTGTTTGGATGCGGGAGGTGGAAGTTTGGGAATGGTTTGTGAGGGTGGTGGAGGTGGGGGAGGGGCTTTGGAAGAAGATCCCTTCTTCTTCCCCGTATTTCTAGTTATTCTCTTCACAATATCCATTTCAGCAGTAAAAAATCGGCCTGTTCTTGGCAAAAATCGGACGATTTTCCTGGGTTAGGTCGATTTTTCTGGCGATTTCTATGATTCTCACAATTCTGTAAAGTTCTGACTCAACAATCACCACACACAGTCTCCTATAGTAATTCCTAAGTAAACCCCTCAATCAATCTCAGCAAACAAACACTTTCTAAGCAACATTCAAATTCGAATGAGAAACTTAGGTTTTGAAATGAAAAACCTGAATTCCGGATGGAAGAGTCGATTGCCGAGTTTTTTGTTGCTAGATCCTTGTTCCTTGTTGAAAATGCTTCAGTTTGGAGCCAATAATCGTTCAAAACGATTAAGGAATGAGGAATTTAGGGAGTGGGCGATTTTCGGAGCTTTTGAGAGAGAGAAATCGAGAGTAGAGGTGTTTTGGAATGAGGGAATCGAGTGTTTGTGTCTTTATATAGGCTTGAGAATTTATGAAGAAAATCGGACGATCTAGGTGGTCGATTTAATCGTCGGGGCGATTTTTTCTTTCATTTTCTCTGAACATAAGAAAAATCGGTCGATTTAATTTGGTGGGTCGATCTCTGGGTCGATTTTTCTTTCTGTTGTCAAAAATCGACTTGCTCTGTTCCTGAATCGAACGATTTACTTTGTGTACCTCGATTTCCTTCCTTGTTCCTCTTGGAAATTGAGATTTGAACTGATTTATGCTCCCTTTCTCCATGGATCTCTTAAATTGGTCCTAATTTCCTGCGATTAAAGACACGACAAACCAAGAGTGCATCGAGGAACAAACAAAAAGCGAAAATAAAGAAACAAAGCAACTAATCTATTCTAACTAAGTGATGAAAGGAGGGAAAAACTATACTATCATGAGTTGCCTCCCAAGAAGCGCTTGGTTTATCGTCTTTAGCTGGACGGTGCATGGTTTGTGTTCAATGGAGGAGGATAGGAGCTCTCTCCTCGACCGGAGCTTCCGGTGTGTATTTCTTCAACCGTTGGCCATTAACTTTGAAATTTCCGTTTTGTTCACCCCATACTTCAACTGCACCATGGGGAAAATTCGTTTAATTACATAAGGTCCTGTCCAACGGGATTTAAGCTTACCTGAAAATAGACGAAGCCTCGAGTTGAATAGAAGGACTTGATCTCCCTCTTTCAGATCTTTTGGTGTCTTAAAGGCGGTTCTCTAAAATTCCCTTGATCTCTCTATTGGAAATCTCAACTTGTCCGCTAGTTTGCGGATGATATGGCGTAGCTATCTTATGGGTCACCCCATACTTAGCCAATAGAGTCTCGAATCGACGGGCTGTGAAATGCGTTCCTCCGTTACTAATGATGGTTCGGGGAGTTCCGAACCTTGGGAAAATCGTTCTATTGAAGAACTTCACCACTACCATTGCATCATTAGTAGGAGAAGCGATTGCTTCAACCCATCTCGAAACATAGTCTACGGCGAGAAGTATATATTGGTTTCCGCAAGAAGATGGGAAAGGTCCCATAAAGTCTACTCCCCATACATCGAAGATCTCTACTTCTTGTATGTTTTTGAGAGGCATCTCGTTCCTTCTAGATATATTACCTGTCCTTTGACAAGCATCACAAGGAACAACATATTTTTGCATATCTTTGAATAGTGTAGGCCAAAAGAAACCAGAACAAAGTACCTTAGCACAAGTCTTGTGGGAACTAGCATGTCCTCCACATGGAAGAGAATGGCAATGGCGGATGACACTTTCCACCTTATCTTTTGGAATACATCTCCTGTATATGCCATTGGGACCTCTTTTGAATAGAAGAGGTTCATTCTAATAGAAGTGTCGGACATCCTTAAAGAACTTCTTCCTTTGAGCATACGAAAGTCCGGGGGAAATCTCCTGACAAACAAGGTAATTTACAATGTCAACAAACCATGGATCATTACCTTTTGAGATGTGTTGAAGACACTCTTCAATCTCATGTACTTGCTCGTCAGGGAATGAGTCGTCTATAGGGAGTTCATCCGTCTCGTCGGTGAGGTATGGAAGACGACTAAGATGGTCAGCAACGGAGTTTTCCGACCCTTTCTTATCACGAATTTCCAAATCAAACTCTTGTAAGAGTAAGATCCATCTTAGAAGCCTTGGCTTCGCATCCTTCTTCGTGAATAAGTAGCGTATTGCTGAATGATCTGTATAGACAATCACTTTTGCACCTACAAGATAGGAACGAAACTTTTCAAAAGCGTAAACTACAGCTAAGAGTTCCTTTTCCGTGGTAGCATAGTTGTAATGAGCCTCGTCTAGCATTTTGCTAGCATAGTAGATGGCATGAGTACGACCATCTTTCTTCTGTCCTAGTACGGCTCCTATAGCGACATCGCTTGCATCGCACATAACTTCGAAAGGAAGGGTCCAATCGGGTGGTTGGATGATTGGCGCTGAAATCAAAGCTTCTTTGATCCTACAAAAAGCATCTAAACAATCCTTCGAAAATTCGAAAGTTGCGTCTTTCATAAAGAGATTAGTCAAGGTTTTGAAATCTTAGAAAAATCCTTTATGAATCTCCTATAGAAGCCTGCATGTCCTAAGAAGCTTCTTATTCCTTTGACAGAAGAGGGAGGAGGTAACTTTTCGATAGTTTCTATCTTAGCTCTATCAACCTCTATTCCTCTTTGTGATACTAGATGACCTAACACAATCCCTTCAGTGACCATGAAGTGACACTTTTCCTAGTTTAAAACTAAGTTAGTATCCTCACATCTCTTAAGAACTAATAAAAGGTTAAAGAGACATTTATCAAAGGAAGAACTGTATACCGAAAAGTCGTCCATAACGACTTCCATGATGTTCTCTACATTTTCGGAGAAGATTGCCATCATACACCTTTGAAAGGTTGCTGGAGCGTCGCATAGACCGAATGGCATTCTTCTATAGGCGAATGTACCCCAAGGGCATGTGAAAGTCGTCTTCTCTTGATCATTCGGGTGGATGGGAATCTGAAAGAAACCGCTATATTCATCTAGATAACAAAAGTAAGAATGTTGGGCTAATCTTTCCAACATTTGATCAATAAAAGGAAGGGGAAAGTGGTCCTTCCTAGTAGCCACGTTTAGCTTACGGTAGTCGATGCACATTCGCCACCCCGTAATTGTCCTTGTGGGAATTAGTTCGTTGTTTTTGTTGGCAAAAACGGTAATGCCTCCTTTCTTTGGTACTACCTGCACCGAGCTCACCCATTTGCTATCGGAAATAGGGAAGATGATACCTGCATCAAGTAGCTTAAGGATTTCTTTCTTCACGACATCCTTCATTGCCGGGTTTAACTGTCTTTGAGGTTGATGTGAAGGTTTGTAGTCCTCTTCCATTAAAATCTTATGCATACATAGGGATGGTTTTATACCTACCAAATCATCAATAGTATAGCCTAATGCTCTCCTATGCTGCCTTAAAACCTTCATGAGCTTCTCTAGCTCAACATCGTCTAGATTTGCATTAACTATAACCGGATATGTAGAATTAGTGCCAAGGAATGTGTACCTTAGGTGTGTAGGGAGGGGCTTCAATTCCAATGATGGAGGTTCTTTGACCGATTATTCATGACCTTCCAATGTCATGGGAGAAGCCTCTGAAGGTGGGGAGGGTGTATCATTAGAGTTGAGAACAACTGCAGTCAAGTTTGTAGGATCCGGAGAATTCTTCGATAAATCAACCTCCCCTGAAGAAAATCGGACGATCTGTGGGTCAATTTTTCTTTCTGTTGTCAAAAATCGACTTACCTCTTTAGAGATCGAACGATTTAATTCGTGACAGCCGATTTTTTTCACAGTTTTCTGGGTCGATTTTAGCTCTTCAAATCCTATTCCAGATTCTTCCTCACCATCTTCTAATGCTTTCACATCATCGTCACAGTCATGTTCTACTCCTTCCTCCATGATGCTCATACTAAGAACCTTTTGAAGAGGATCTTTCATCAAGATTGAACTTACTACCTCTCTAGATTCTTCTTCATCAAAGATGTCAAAGACATCTTCTCTCAAGGCTGGCTCCTTGATCAAAGAGGAGAGTCTGAACTCCACTCTCTCTTCACCTATATTGAAGGATAGCTGGCCATTCTTGCAATCCACCATACATCCGGATGTTGTAAGGAATGGTCTCCCAAGGATGATGGGAACTGGATAATCTGCAGGGATATCAAGAATGACAAAATCTATAGGAATGTAAAACTTACCGAGTCTTACAAGAATGTCTTCTAATATCCCAACTAGCTTAGTGGTGGAACGATCAACCATGTAGAGTGTGATCTTCACCGGTCTAGGCTCTCCTAGACCATATGCTTTGTATAAAGCAAGTGGTATGATGCTCACACTTGCTCCAAGGTCGCAAAGTGCATCATAAGTAGCCTCCCCCAAAGTGATGGGTATGCAAAAGGATCCTGGATCACGTAGCTTAGGTGGCATATTCTCCGTCATAGTCTTGATGGGTTCGGAAGACTCCATACTCATCTTGACTTCTCCAATGTCTTCTAATTTCCTCTTGTTAGAGAGGATTTCCTTGAGGAATTTCCCATAAGCTGGCATACCTAAAATTGCATCCATAAAAGGTATATTAATATGCAGCTTACTCATAAGTTCAATAAACTTACCGAAGTGTTTATCCAGACGTGCACGCGCTCTAGATTGAGGAAAAGGTAGAGGTAGTTGTAGGCGGGAGGAGGAAAATAGACATCTTCCTTCTCTTTTCCCTCTCCTTCTTTGGTGGTGGTTTCAACTACTTTAGGTTGAGGATCGATAGTTGTTACGCCACTCCTAGTAGTGATTGCCATAACCCTTCCCTTCGGGTTATCTTCCGTCTACCCGGGAAGTTTCCCTTGGTCTCTTGGAACTTCTCCGGCTTTGTTAAATACTTGGCTTTCCAAAGCTTTGTGAGCTTTATCAACCGAAGTTATATAGCTCTCCAATCCTTGTAGTTTCCCTAGGATCGTTTCCAACATGGGATCGGGTTTGTTCGATCCATTTGATGATTGTTCCTGGCTTTTCAAAGGAGTAGAGGAAGATGGAGGTGTTAGAGCTTTTTCAGCATGAGAGTAGGGATTACTTGGATTTTGTTGATTTGACCTCCAATTGCTGCTATTGGAGTTCCTATTGCTGTTATTCCAGTTAGAGTTCCGGTTGTTATTCCGGTAGTCATTCCTTTGATTGTTATCCCTTCCCATATAGTTGGCTTCCTGCTCCTTAGTCCTTTGAAGACTCGTTTTGATTACTTCCTTCAACTCTTTGATCTCATTGTTGAGGGAAAATATCTGTGTTTGAGAAGCGTGGTTCAATTTAGCTCCTGGATCACCTTGATTCCGGCTATTTGGATCCACCTTCCGGTGGGAATACTTCTCAATCACTTGGGCTTGCTTCTCAATGAAGTCCCAAGCGTCATCCTCTCTCATGTCCATGAATGTGCCACAAGAGAGAGATTGGAGGTTGAATTGTGTTTCCACATCCAATCCTTTATAGTAGATCTCCAATAATTCCAGTTTTGAAATGCCATGGTGTGGGCAATCCAACAAGAGATCTTGAAACCTTTCCCAAGATTGAAACAAACTTTTGTTAGGTTTCATCGAAAAAGCATTTATCTTACCTCTCAATTCCGCCGTTTTGGATGGCGGGATGAACTTGGTGAGGAACTCCGAAGACAATTCCTCCCATGTAGCCAGCTTTGCAGCTAGAAGTGTTTGGTACCAAGCTAGAGCCTTGTCCTTCAAAGAAAAGAAGAACGGTTTGATCTTGTAATTGCTTGTCGTGGCCTTCTTCGGCTTCATAGTCTCCATGAGAATCTCAAAATTCTGCAAGTGTTGATGTGGAGATTCAGCACTTGCTCCGCCATATTGACTTTAGTGAACCATGGTGATAACTTATGGTGAGAATCTAAACTCCTGGATGTCTTCAGCTCCGAAATCCACACCTAGACGGCGTGGTTGCTGAATTGGGTCCATCCGTTGCCCCAAAGTTCGGGGTCTGTCACCTTCATTAGCAACTCTCACATCCCTAGTTGGGAGGCGAGGAACAACCCGTGGTTTTGGGGTGTTTCGAACAGGATGAATCAGTGGATCGATCTCCTCAAGTTCCGGCATGTCCGGGTCAAGTTCTTCATCATCGGATGAGTCATTCCTAATGGATTTAGTCGGCGTCTTGACTTTCTTCTTCTTCCTGGATTCGTTCAATTCCAGATTCATGTTCAGTATCATAGCCTTGAGTTCATCAATTTGAAATTGATGACTCGTTTCAGCATCTACACGAGCTTTCTCACTCAATTTTAGTTGACGTTGAGTTTCATCCAACTCAACTTGGATGTTTCTCTCGTTATTTTCAGCCATTTTCTTTTCCTTCAACTTTCTTCTTAAAGTTTTCTCCAATTCGGGATCGAAAGGAACTAGATCTTTAGTGGATCTAGTCTTTCGCATATACCTAAAGAACCTGCAAAGATCACTCAAGTAGACTAATCAAATCACAAGAGCAAGAGCTCTCAAGCTAGACAACCGAAAACCAAATTTGGTCTAGACCAAATCCCCGGCAACGGCGGCAAAAACTTGTTCGCTCGAAAAGTGTGTGCGTCAAAGTCTTAATATTTATATCTAGAACTCAAAGCAAAGCGAACCCGTAGTGTACGGATCAGCTGTAGTAAGGTAAGAATTCCAGAGTCGAACTCAGGGATTCGGTGAGAATAAATTCAAAGTCAATTATCTAGCGAAAATGCAAAAGCTTTTATGATTAATAAAGGTGGAAATGATTCCAAGGATTCAAGTATCCGATTTCGGCTTTCGATTCAAGACACTTCTAAATGATATAAGGACAGAGTTTAAATTGCCAAGATTATATGTTCTAAAGCAGGTATCGTACAACGAAGTTCCGAAACCTATTTGTCTAATCCAAAGGTTCTCTCTATAAGGGTTGTTGAGGTTGCAATATAGAAAGATCTAAAGACAAGAATTATGTTCAAACTAACTATCTAAAACCTCAGGATATGACTCTCCAAGATAAAGAATAGAAAGCACATTTAAAATCTTAATAAAGGATCTTGAGTCTCTCTATTACCCAAATTCTTGAAATCTTAATCTATTAAATGTAGAATCAAGTTTGAAGTCTCTTCATACATTCAATTAGAGGTTAAAAAGGTTAATCAAGGTTGGGATTTAGGCTAGAGTTAACTTTGGTTAAGGAATGAATCAATTAAAGTTCGACAGGGTATTAAATCGACCTACCATAAATAAATCGTCCGATTTATCTCAAGAACAGGGCGATTTTCCTGTTTGTCGCAAAGTTAAAATCTAAACTCTCAGGGTCCAAATGTTTGAATGAGTTCAGTCTATCATCATCTAAGCCTTAATCATCAACTATTCTCCCCAGAATCACAATGGTTTTAGCCAACCATTTTCAAAATCAAATCAAATCAGAGATTGAGTGAAATAATGCAATTAAACCCGAATCTTGAATAAAAACTCAATAACCTTCAAATCTGTAAACCAATCTCAAATGTAATCAATGTATCTCTCAATCAACTCAATATCGTGTTCAAAAACCACAAAGACTTCAATGGAATACAGAAATCTCACAAATATGATCAAGATTGACTTTCCGGTAAAAGTGTTTCAATCCTTCTCCTTGGATCTTCAATCTCTCACTAACGTGTAAAGATTTCCCGCTGCGGCCTCCTCGATTTCGTTCCCAGGGTTCCCAACTATAGTTTCTTGCTAGTGGGCTGTTCGGAAAAACCCTTCTCGAGCCCAAAGTTGATGGGCTTTATGTTGTCTTTTTATTTGGCCGAAAAACAAAGTAAATCGGGCTGGCCGATTTATACATAAAACCGTTCGATTTCTAATGAAGAAAATCGTCCGATTTATATGTATATTGGCACGATTTTCTTCAACAGAAAGTGCTCTTCTTTTGGCTTGTTTTCTTCCTCTTCCTTGTGCTTCTTTTACGTAATTCCTTTGCCCTTTGTGACTCCTCTAAGACTCCTTTAGCTTCCTTAATGACCTTAGATGCTCCTTGCTCCACTTTTGCTTTCAAATCCACTCCATTTACCTATAATTCAACCAAAACTTGTATAGACCTCTATTTCTGAAATATTATTGAATAGAACGCAAAAGGTATACAAGTTCTCCTTAAATGCAAGGTAAATCGAGGTAAACCTCTACAATATGCATGATTATAATGGTATATAATTCATGTCATCAATCGGACAATTGAGTCGGATGATACCGGTGAGATATCTGGTAACCACTCTTGAACGTGGTAGCAGGCGCTCGTGATGTATAGTACATCAAAAGATTTTGGAGTCAATGGGTTTTATGAAAAGCCGACGAGGCTACCTGAGATATTGTGGATAGTATAAGACGTAACCTTTCAGAGATCTATGAAGAGAGAGTTGTAACCTCGTGAGCGACGAGTTAGGGCTTGACCTTGTACCTGTGTGATATTGTTTGATTTTACTTGTTTATTTCATGTTTGAGTGCCTAGTCATGTGATGTGTGTTTTATTGGTGACCTTTGATGTGCGGGGTATTTAGTTGTGGAAACGACGAGATTTTTGTGTAGTGATTTGATACACCCACTGGTGACTTAAAGGCCGATCATTTGATTGTCTTATTCTAAGTTTCAGGACAAAACTTATTGTTAAGGGGGATTAAAGTAATACCCGGAAATTGTACTTCTGACTATTTTAGAAACAAATCAGAACTCGACCGTTTGTGACTTTTTCCGGCGCTTTAGTTCTTTTGTATGAACTCCGTACTTATGTTGTCTTCTTTAAGTTTCGGGACGAAACTCATTTTAAGGGGGATGTGATGTAATAAACGTAAATTTTACTTCCGGATATTTCCGAGAAAATCGGAAGTCGACCGGTTTAAGTCTTTTTCCGTCGCCTTATCTTTCTTTGTGTTTTTGAGTATTACGCTTCTTCAATCTGTTTATTTTATGTGAAGATTTCTCTCACATAAAATACAAGATTCCTCTAGTTATCTTAAAACCGTAGGAGGTTTTGTTTCAATTAGTTGAGCCATCCGGGCCCATCAGGACACGCCATCTAGGCTATAATGGGCAAGCCGGATGGGCCCATCACGGGGCTGATGAAAGCCCATTGCTCTCATGCTCCTTCAGCAACCCTAACGACCGCTGCAACCCTCCGTGCTTCCTGTGTGAAACTTAGGCTTATACTTACCCTTCACGGGGTTGATGCATGTGAAACCCATTGCTCTCATGGAGATTTGCAACGGCGATCAATGACAACACCTCTCGGCATCGTCTTCCTTGCAGCACTCCCGGCCTCGCGTTTCTCCTCTGCAGTCGAAACCAGCAATCAGCACAAATGCGCCACCTCCAACCCTTCGATCACGCAACAGCAGTGAGACAACAGAGCGCAATCGTAGGTGCGTCCCAACCCGAGCCACGACCGTGACCAGCCTGCAGTGATGCGGGTGCATCTCCATGGATCCGCTGGCGTGTCTCTGAAGCTGCTGCCGCACCCTCCTCCCTGCTACAATAGCGGACTCCAGCATTAGTAGCAACGTCGGGCTTCCCTCTTTTATCGACTCCAGCAGGCCATCGATACCAAGGAGCCCATATCCGCTCCGAAGTAGCCTTGGTGTTGTCTTTCCGGTTCCTTCGAGTCTCGGAATCGGGTAAGGCTTGTACCCCTTGCTACACTACACTTCAGTCCACTTTATCCTTGCCTAACATGTACCAGTTTTATCTTTTAAACCTACTCAAAAAAATCGTAGGAGAGCTGTACAGATTCATGCGTTTTCCTGAGTTTTCGGAAGTGTTAAAAAGTCAACTTCGGGTCAAATTTTGGGTTAGCTCGACTCTTTGTTTTGGCTGGTTTTCGGATATGTCATAGCCGGTATTGTATAGTAAATCATACTAATAGTTTAGAGGAATCCGAGTTACAATTTGAGAGTTATGATGTTCCAAAACTGGCTCCTCATGTAGTTTTTATAAGTGTGCTGAGTGTTGAGAAAAACTACATGTGATGCCGTTTTGTGAGATAGTTTTCAATAGCCTTTTGATCCTTGTTGGACTTGAATTTCGGATATGTCATAGTTAGGATTACATGGTATAATATATCAAAATTTGAGAGGATTTCATCAAGAGGCTTAGGAGTTATGATTATTCAAAGTCGAGGTTGTAAGTAGTTTTTTTGGATGTTGCTGAAATATTCTAAGTGCTGGAAATATTTTGTTTAGTGTAGTCATGTTTGAACTTAAGTTTAGATACCTTAGAAATATAATTCACCGTTCCGTTATTAGTATGTTCGATAGTGTCATGCATAAAGTGATGTATCAAAAATTGAGGTTGATCCAACGGTTAGATTAAGATTTATGAAGATCCAAAATTGACTGGTTGAGCAATTAAGAAATACTCAGTTTTGGCTACGTCTGAATTTCTGGTTTTGGAACGGACTTTAGGAATTTGTGCAGAAGTGGTGATTAGGTATTTATGAGAAATTCTTGCTTCTATGGATAGAATGCATAGCATAGAAGACTTAAGAGAGTTTTGTTAGAATTTTTATATTTTTATTCGAGGCTCGTATCATAGGCTAAAGTTGAATCCTAGTGACCTTTTTGAGAAGTGAGGAGAAAGTGTGTTTCTTTCTAATTTCTACCTAAACTCATTCTTAATTGTTAGAATATGAAATTTTATCCCAAAGAAGAGGATAGACATATTTTATGGGATTTTTGAAAGTTTCAGAACCAAGGGTAAAATGGTCATTCTACCCTAGGAGGGTATTTTAGTAATTTCTCTTCTGTTAGAATCTTACATCTTAGAAGTCATAGAATTCTAAGTGTATGGGAAATGTTTCGATCAACTTGCCTCTTGTGACATGCAATTTAGTAATCTACAGTTGCTGATCGGGTTGAGATTTTGAGAGTCGAGATTGATTCAAGTAAGTCCATTGGGCTTAGCTAGCTAGTCTTCTGGATATGAGTGTGAATAATGATAGTGTGTTTGAATGATGTGTTTATAGCTGTACTTATTATTAGTTATCGACCGACCTACACATTTGGCCTAAGAGTAACGGGAAGTGGCATTCTGCACAGTTAGCCGGAGGGCGTTGGGGGTTTCTTTAGGGACTAGTCCATACTTGGTTTGCGGAGACGCCACCGGCGGAGGTGTGCCAAACCATCACCAGTTGAATAAGGAACGGAGGCGAGAAATCTTAAGATCTCTCGTGCCATAACTTAAAAAACGGAATAAAGTGAGTCACCTAAGTTATCAAATAATAAACGGTTTGTGTGCCAGCATGATGATTGTTTAATTTTGCCTGAGTTGTGCTTGTGCTACTTTTATTCTACTTATATTTGGATTTTTAGCTAACGGTTTATCCGTGTTGTAGATTTGGTAGAGATAGGCAATTGCAGAGAGATCCGGGGTAGATGGTCAGCCGGGTCCACGTACTTATTAGATGCGGACGGGGAGTCTTCCGTTCAGCATGCATCTTATTAATATATTTATATTTTGTAAGGTTGTCATGTGTTGATCATTCATGTAAATACTATTTGATGTTTTTCAAAAAGGTTTTAAATACCTTTGTGCCTTGTTGCAAGATCCTGGTAAAGTTGTTGTCAAACTAAGGTCGGGACCCATTGTGAGGTTCTAACCAGTAGCTCCCCGAGTTCTGAGAACTCGGGGTGTTAGAGTTACCCGGTGATTCCCTTTCTTGGTTGCCAAAGATGATGAGTTCTATATAATAAAGGTTTAGCCTTTATTGGGTTTAAGTGTGCCTTCTTCTTGCGTGAGTTAGCTTACTTGAGACATAGCCGGTGAAGGTTAGTTCTTGACCCTTAGGTTAAGTTGTTGGTTTGAGATTATAGTTTCTTTCCTTAGATCCTTGAGACTTACCCGGTGATAGGAGCTTTGACTTGGAATAGCGGTTAGTGAGATCTCCCCCGTGTTCTTTCCCACCAAAGAAACAACTTTCCTTTGCAATCTCAACATTGTCCGAGTTTGAGAAGTCTTTAGTCGAAAACCACAACTAGATACTTTGATCTCTAGAACTTTCATTGCCTCATTATCACATTATTTTCTCTTTATTGCTTCTTGTCTCATTTCATTCTTTATTTTAATTTTTGGTTATTGTATTTTTTATCATTGGAAATGTTGATTTCACCTTAGTGCCTGAGATCGACCTTGGAATATTTGCGTTTGTTACAATCAATCTGTACACTGGGGGTTCTCTTAGTTGATTTGGCTTTTATTGCAAGTGTAAATTAATATTTTTCGTACTTTATTATCACACTCTTTGGGGAGCGAACATGTTTTTGGCGCCCTTGCCAAGCCTTTCTTTCGCAACCGAAAAACAGCGAACAATGGTCAAACGGAAGTTACTAATAGGAGTTTCACTACAATTTTGCAGTAAGTTTTGATGGATAAAATTGAATGCTTGGGAAGATGTCGTTCCTCATGTAGAATTTGCCTATAATCGATCATTACATTCTTCCACTAACCTAACGCCTTTTGAGTGTGAGTATGGGTCGAATCCTTTGGTCCCTTTTGATCTTATACCATTGCTTTTAGAGGAGCGAGTAAATTTTAATGTAGGAAATAGGTGGAATTCATTCAAGAGTTGCATGCCAAGACATGCAAAAGGTTAGAGGAGAAAGGAGTACAAGATGCGGCCAAGGCTTTTAAAAATCGCAAGGAACTTCTATTTGAGCCAAGAGATCGAGTTTGATTGCATCTAAGGAAAGAAATGTTCCCGGAGAAGCACTAATCGAAGTTGTCACCCAATAGAGATGGACTATTTAAGGTTCTGTGTAAGGTTGACAACAACACTTATGTAGTGGAGCTTCAGGAGGAGTATAGTGTGGGCCCTACGTTTAATGTAGGAGACATGAGTCCTTTTGACTCTAATGATGAGCATGTTCATGGTTCGAAGTTGAATACTTTTCAGGAAGGGGAGTAGTATGAGGTACCATCCCCACCAACCCGTACTACACAAGGACCCATCACTAGATCAAGAGCAAGAGCTTTTAAGGAGAAGGAGTCTCAACCATTACAATCACCTACCATGGAAGGAGCAATTACTAGATCCAAAGCCAGAACCATTCACGAAGAGGTTTCTAGCATGTTGGCATCCTTAGCTCCTAAGGATACTATTGGTGATATTTTTCTGTCTAAGTCTTCATTAGTCACGTTAATGGCAATTCCAGCCATAGATACCACGGAGGAGTGCCATACAGTTGTGAGGACGGAAAGGAAGACAATAGTGAAGCTTGAAGAGCTTCTAATTATTTTTTGAGAAGTTTTCATACCTTAAAGCTCTACACATTATAAAGGAATCATTTATGTTATAATTTTAGGATTATTTTTATTCTTTTATTTGGAGGCTTTTCGGCTGCAAAACCTCTATAGGATCGGCTTGGTCGATTAGATTTTCCAGCTAATTAAATCAAGAGATACTCTTTACTTTGTTTATGAAGTTTTTATTTCATTAATTCCAATTCAATCACAAAGAGAGCCTTTGATTGAATCATTGTGGTTTCTTGCTAGGTTTCTCTTGTGTGTGTTAATCTTCTTATAGATTGGTGCTCCTATTCAATTCTTTAATTTTGATTCCATCCTTGTGCTTGTCACGATTTGAAGACTTGTGCAAGTTTGATGAAGGAAGGGTTAAGATAATTCTTGTTCAGGTTTTGATCCAATTGATCAAGGTTCTTGCAAGTGTATCTTGATTCTTTTATTCCTATATTTCCATCAAATTCGTCCATCCCATCTTCTTAAATCTCGCCATCATCATCAACATATCTTGCTTTCTTCCTTGTTCTTTCATGACATCTCGCTACCATATTATTGATCTCAACCTATATCTAGCAGTTATATTATTCAACCTTTAAGCTTTTGTGGACTTCTAATCTAGATCCATCAATTTCAAGAGATACTCTTTACTTCGTTTATGAAGTTTTTATTTTATTCATTCCAATTCAATCAAAAAGAGAGCCTTTGATTGAATCTATGAGTCCTTGATATGTTTCTCTTGTGTGTGCTAAAATTCTTATAGATTGGTGCTCGTACTCAATTCTATTCCCTCCTTGTGTTTTTCTCGATTTGAAGACTTATGTAAGGTTGAAGAAGGAAGGGTAAGGTAATTCATTGTTCGGGTTTTGATCCAATTGATCAAGGTTCTTGCAAGTATAACTTCGCTCTTTTATTCCTATATTTCCATTTAATTCATCCATCCCATCTTCTTAAATCTCGCCATCACTGTCGCCATATCTCGCTTTCTTGAATCTTTATTCTTTCGTGGAATCTCGCTACCATATTTTTTTGATATCAACCGAGATATAACACCAAGATTACTCAAGCTTTAAGCTTTTGTGGACTTCTAATCTAGATCCGTCAATTAGGGTCACTACCCCGCATCATAACTTCTTTACCTTCCGATTTCCTTTGAAGGCTCTTCATCGTAATTGCAAGAGCATCATACTCCGTATCCCTTCCATTCTCATGTTCAATATCATACAAACCCCTCGAACAAACATTGAGTTCTCACCCCTTCTTGTAGAGTAATTTTCATAGTACTTGGCTTGCTTATCTAAGAAAGCCCAAACATCATCAACAGGTTTTTCTTGAAATCTTCAAGTAGAAAAAATTGACCCTGAACTGAGTAGTATCATCAAGACTTTTGTAGTTGATCTCGAACAAATCCATTATACAAATCCCATGATGCATTCTATTTAATAACAAGTCCTTGAAGCGCTCACATGCCTCATACAAGTTTTCTTCATACCTCATCTTGAAGTTACAATTCTTTACCTTATTTGAATATTCTTGGTTGGTGGGAAGAACATGCTCAAAAACATAGAAGTTAGGCCTTGCAATGTATATATGGAACCGGACAAAATAGATGGATACCATGTCTTGGCTCTCTTGAGTTAAAATGAGAGTGTCCTTATCTTAAGTTGATTAGGAGTAATATTACGCATCTTAAAAGTGTCCATCACATCTCTAAAGGTGGTAGTGTGTTTGTGTGGAATATTCCTTGGTAGCCCTCCAAACCGATTTAGCCTGATCATGTAAATGATCTTCCGCTTAAACTCAAAATGTTGGACTTCAAGATCTCTAAACAACTTCAACCTTACATAGACTCGACCTAGCTTCTTTTCTTCATCAATACGGGTTAAGAATTGTTGAAGCAATTTTAAATGGACATACTCCATAGCATTCATCTTCCAACAATTCACTATGCATGGCTTCATTTCTTCTTTGGAAATCCTTGAGACATGCTTCTTAGAGACCTATTTCTTATGTTCTTTAAAATACCTTCATATTTACGAATATAAACTTGAACAACCTTGATATGGGATCACATTCATCTTTACGAATATAAACTTGAACAACCTTGATATCTTCTACGATAAATGGCACTTCAATCATTATTGGTTCAGGCTCAACACTTTCATCAAACTCAACCTTCAAGCTATTCATATCATCTTCTTCATTAGGAGGAGGCTTCATAATCTTTGTGTATATGTATTTGAACAACCTTGATATGGGATCACCTTCATCTTTACGAATATAAACTTGAACAACCTTGATATCTTCTACGATAAATGGAACTTCAATCATTATTGGTTCAGGCTCAACACTTTCATCAAATTCAACCTTCAAGCTATCCATATCATCTTCTTCATTAGGAGGAGGCTTCATAATCTTTATCTATATGTATGTATTTGGCACTTTCTTTATAAATATTAAAAGATATAAATCCGTTCTTAACATTAATAAGAATTTTGGTGGTGGGAAGGAAGGGTCTTTCTAGAATAACCAACATCTTTTCATCTTTCTCAATATCAAGCACTATAAAATCAACCAGAAGAATGAACCTCTTAACCTTTATAACACATATTCAATGATCCCAATAGGAAGCTTAGCGGACCTAATGGCCACTGTTACACTAAAAGTGACCGACACTTCTCTTTTAACTGCCATCTTTAAGCGGTTATACGTTAGGTGGACTCTCTTGTCATCTTCACTTCATTAAACACATCAAGACTCCTTTTGTTTGAACGATTATTCATAAGAAAATTTCCATAATAAAGCATATTTTTTAAAGTTGCAACAAAAGAGTATTGAGATAGAGCATGCTTATCCTCTCCATGAACTTGCTAAATTGCTTATAAAATGATGCTCTAGCCTTGCTTTGAGGAAATGTAAGTAGTGGCTTGTAAGGTGGTGGAGCTAGGTATTTTCGTTTGGAATCTTCCTTGATAGCTTCATCCTTGCTTGTCTCCTCTTAAACATCTATCACTTTCACATTTCCTTTGTCTTGCACTATAGATGGTTGTGGATCCTACGAAGATTGTACCTTCTTAGGTATGTGTGATGTTTGTTTGACATCAACTGTCTTTCCACTTCCAAATGTCACTCTATTGCAAATTTCAATCTTCAAAATGTTGCAAATCTCCCATAGATTCACATTCGTGTCTTCCGGAAGTTTTGAATGACCTTTAGATGAACTTGAAGAATCTTGAGAAGCCTCTTGTTGTTCACTCATCTTTTGACTTTTTGTCAAAAGAATCAAACTTCACCATCAACTTCTTCATCATTCAATCGATCACCATAACCCAATATGTTTGGAGGTTGTCTTTGAGAAGATGGGGCATAAGTGAAGTCTCTTTGAGGATAGGGAGGTCTTCTTTGGTGTTGGGGGTAAGGGTTTTGAGGGAGAGTAGGGAAGTTCTATTGTGGTGGTGGGGTTATTTCCCCTCTACATTCCATCTTCAATGAAGACACTCTTGTTCTTAATTTGGCGGCTCTATTAGGTGGAAATAAATTGTTAAAGAACTTAGATGAAAGCTTGATGAGTACCATGTAACACACCAAATGCATAGGATTTAGAGTGCTATAGGCCTAGGACCTCACAATTGGTCCTGACCTTAGCATGACAACAAGTTCGCTGGATCTTACAACAAGGAACAAATAAATATAAAATAGCCTTTATAAAACATAAACATCGAGTATCAAAAATACATACAAAACCCCACAACCAAGTATAAAACATCAATAACCTATATATACATAACCCAAAAACCCAAAACATCCTAGATGTACGGAAGTCCTCGGTTGATCACTCCTCCACATCACTATGCAGTCCTCCTATCCTACAAAGGATCTACAAACAGGTATGAAAATTTTAGCTAACAATTCATATATAAGATCATGCATAACCACATACGCACATCAAAGTCGTAATAAACACCAAGCATGCTATCACACATTTCCCGTTTAATTATCTTTATAACATTATACACTCAAAACCATATTTATGTTTGTGACACAAGAAATATGTCATTCTCTCCTCTTGGTACTATAGCCATCTGGAGTGGAATCAAGCGCACTCCCCGTATTCCATATGGAGTGATGAAGTAACCTACTCGTATATCAAGTTTGGCCTGACTTCAATGAACCTTCCAGACTCCCTCATGATAAATGAGAAACGTTATCACCACCCGCTTCAAGTGGGCCAATCATTCATCGGTAATAATCAATATCGCATGCTACAAAGCACATACCAATCACCACTCATGCATACATCGTATACAGGAATGCATCTAAGTAAGTCCTATGGACTTACTTGAATCAAAATATCACCTCAACCACGATCAACTCTCCAAATGCCGTAGGAAAGAGCACTTCCTAATAACAAGGCATAAACATATATCAAACCTCGTATCATCACTAAAAGGATCACACCTAGACCCAAGGAATCCATACGGATCATAAACATCGTATAAACCTAGAATACCATACTAAACCTCAAAAGCCTCATCAGAACATACATCATCATGATATTATCATCATATTCACATATACACATACTAGCATGCTTCTAAACCCAAGCAAAACACAAGGAAAGGCTTGGAACATACCAAACACTTGGTAAGTTCTAAAATAAGGCACATCCACGTGGAGGAAGAGGCGCGCGGGGGGGGGGGGGTGCCAAAGTCTAACAAAGCCATGACTGCAGCGGACAGGGCCGCTGGGGCAGTGACAAGCTCATTGTAAGAGCCTAGTTGTTGAGTTACTGAGATGAGTGTTGAGGACCAGTTTTGTACCAGGTCCGCCCCTTCTTGACCTAGAGGCCACCCCTACGCCTCACAAGGTCCGCCCCTATGGCTCTGTGTGGTTGTAGCCACCTTTGTTAACTCCTTGACCCGTACTTTACCCTTTACTTCCTTTTACAAGATCTTCTCTCTCCTTCCCGATGAGGGTTCTTCATGCACAACTCCATCATCTCCTTCCTCACGTTTTTTCTCTTCTCTTCTTCCTTTAGATCTCTTTTTGAGCTTCCTTGAGTTTTGATTGAGTTTGAGAGCTTATGAGCTTGGCTTTTTGGCTGATTGTTGATGGTTGATGTTGTTGTGCCTTGTGTGAGCCAGCCTTGTTTGGTGGGGTGTCTCCCTCTGTAGAAGTGAGCTTGGTAAGCTTTTATGGCTTTCTTCCTTCATTCTTTCATATTCTCTTCTCTTCTCTTCTCTTCTTCTAGCTTAGATTCCCTTAGGTTTGGGTCTTATGGTAGCCTCTATTGGCTTGCTTTAATGTATATATAAGTATGTTTATGTATGTATGGATGTGGAGTGAAGAAGATGTGAAGAATTGAGAGAAGAAGTGAAGAAGGGGCTGACTTGGTGTCAACTGTTGTTCAGCCGCCCCTACGCCACCTTGTTGCCGCCCTTGCGCCGGCCAAGGTCTGCGCTAGCACCTCCTGGAACTGGCCCTGCGGCCACCTACAGTCCAGCCCTTGTGTTGGTCTTGTTCCAGTTGTGTGTTGCTTCTAGGCTTGCTTTAGGATGCCTTTGTTCCCTCCTTTCCTAGTGTGAGTGTATAGGTTCATGCTAGATATGTGAGGAGATGTTTTGATGAGGTTATAATCGCTATATGCCATGTTTGGCCTTTGTGGTTTATTAAGTTGTGAGGTTAGTTTGAGGATGATCCTATGGATCCCTTGGATCTGGGTGTGACCCCTTTGTGTTGATAGGAGATTGATATATCTCTTTATGCCTTGTTTATAGGATGTGTTGTCCCTCCAGTGTTGAGGTGATCGAGTTGTGGTTGAGCTTTATACGAGGTTGAGGTAAGTTCGTAGGACTTACTTAGCTACCATCCTTATATTAGGTGTTTGCATTAGTGGTGTGTGCGTTATATGTTTTCTATGATAACATGAGATGTCGTTACTACCGACCTATGTTTTATTGATTGCCCCGTATGCATGGTTGTGATAACCTTTCCCTTTCATCCCGCCGAGGAGTTTAGGAGGTTCTCTAGCGTCATGCCATCTTGTATATAGAAAGGGCGGAATCCACTCCCATAGGGTACACGGGTTGTGTGACCGACACTACTTCTAGATGACTAGCAGGCCCAGAGGCGAGGATGTATCGGTTCTCGTGTCACATAGTTTCATCTATCTATATATACACGATTTGAGTGAATGACTATTATATAAAGATGATAAATGGGTAAATGTGTGACAACATGTTGGTGTGTTTAATCTTTCATGATTGTGCTTGTGCTTATGCATTACTCTATATATGTATGGTTAGCTAATGGTTTCATACCGTGTTGTAGATACCCTACAGGATATGTGTACTGTTGAATGATTTGGTAGGGTGGCAGGCTGAGGACCTCTCGTACATAGGATGGTTGTGGTCTCTTGGAGTTGTTTATGTTCCCTCCTGCGTGAGGATGATCTTTTGTTACCTCCTGTGTGAGGATATTGTTGTTTATACCCGGCAATGATATTGTTACCTTTTGGTTGTACAATATATACAATTTTATGCATTTGTTATATATGTGTCAGTGTCTTATTGTAAGGTCCAATGAACTTGGTGTCAGGCTAGGGTCAGAATCCATTGTGAGATCCTAGCCCAATGTGGCACTCCGAGTCCCGCGGATTCGGGGTGTTACAGAGTTTGTATCAGAGCCTTAGGTTGACAATAATGACACTTGCTACCTGCAATAAGGTTTGATAGGTAAAATAAACAGAACCCGATAGGGGTTTGACGTTTTCAAAGGATTTTTGGTTTTAAAGTGTGTTTTGTGTTAGAATGTACGAGAAGTCGCCACCTCTGCTATGGATCTCTGCAATATAGATATGTATATATATGTATTGGGGATTATGTTTGTATATGTGTTATATATATACACACACACACACACACATATATATATATATATATATATATATATATATATATATATATATATATATATATATATATATATTTATATATATATATATATATATATATATATATATATATATATATATATATATATATATATTTATATATATATATATATACCTTTTGCCTATATAGAGCCTTAGAAGTTAGGTGTGCATACCCCAAGATGGCTCGGACTAAAGCTACTATTGTTGTAGGCTGAGGTAGAGGTAGACCACCTCTTACTCCGGGCGTGACAGGATAGGGACTAGTTCCCGTTGCTGATCCACCAATGGTGGAGGGGGTACATGAGTAGATTGCTGAGAGTGTCGTCCTAGAGACGAAGAGTGGTGGATCTAGAAGACAACATTCACATCGAGTCTAATCAGATGATTCGGATCGTGTATCCATGAGAGGACCAGAGTTTAAAGAGTACATCAGACGTGTTTAGGAGGCTGATCGAGCTAGCAAACGGGCCCCAGATCTACGAGGGCATGAGGGATCTTTTGAGATGTCTCAAGGAGCCACACAGGTGCCAGTTATGCCAGCACGTAATGATGTGATCGATCTCGATTCGAACACGAGGATCCACCGGCACAAGTTCACAATCGGATTGGAATCGGTAAAATGGAACTCCTTTTTTTGGATTTTGTGTTTTTGGATATGAAGAGCAAATTCCCTCGGCCTCTCACTTTGGGAATCCCTCAACTCGAACGAACTACCCTCGGAATCTCACTTTGGGGTTCGAACCTTCGTTCCTCGGCCTCTCACCTTAGAACCACCTAAGCATCTCACCTAGATGTTTGAAAACTAAGCATCTCACCTAGAATTCGGGTTTTGTTTTAAAGCAAACAACAACTTTGAAAGCACAAAGGCTAACTTACTTCATTTAACTTCACTTCCCCTTACAATGGGAGGATACAAGGCTTTATATAGCCACAAAACTCAGCCTAAAAACTCCCTAATTAAGTGCTAGAAATATCAAAGGTTTATCAAAAGGAAATGCAAGAAATTCAAGAGTTTTTCTAGGAAATTCAAACACATAAATGGCCACATTTGACCTTTAATCAAAGATGACTCTTGGATCCTATTCTCTTCACTTGGACAACACATCAAGGATGGTCTAATCAAGTCTTGGACGTCCATATTGAAGGAGAAGAAGACCATTGAACTACCTTGGCCTCCATTCAATGTATGTGTGTGAAGATGCCTTCAATGTTTGATTGAATGTTGACATGTTGACCTTCACATGATCAATACATAAATTCATGCATAATATATGAATAATATGAGCATGGTATGCTGCACGAAATATGTATGGTAGGACGTGCATATGTTTTGTATAACCATCTTTCATGCCTCCATGCATGATCTTGTCCAACAATCCATACAAGTACCGTACTTGCTGCAATGTAGGGTCATTTTCACCCTCTTCCTCTTGCAATATCGACTTTGAGTAAACTAGAAAGTTGTAGATATTGAAAATACCTTTCAAAGTAGTACTCATGGGTATTTTAATTCCAAGTATTGCCTCAGTTATAGTCGTTTTACTGAGAGTGCGCAAACCTGACAGCTTAGCCGGAGAGAGTGAAAATTGGCTTGCATTGGGCATGCTCGGAGCAAGCTTTTTCGGTTTGATTTCAATAAGTTTTGGCTCAGTTTTAGGCATGACCTCCAACACATAACTATTGATTTTGATAAGTTCCGGCTGACTTTTGACTTGGACGGTTGGTGGCAAAACGATTGGTTCTGGCTTGATGACGATGATTTCTTCTCCGGTGGGGATCACATCATCCCCTTTCCCTTGAAAAGGATTCGTCCTCGAATCCGTCATGCCATCATTGGGAAATTGATTATCGGATTTATTACCATGGTAACTACTTCTCGCGACTTCGACGCCGTCATGTTGAGATGCCTGAATACAATCCGGGTTCCCATGGGCACGACTATCAACATTTCGTTCTCGACGGTGGTTGATTTGTCCATTCCGGTTGGCATGGTTGCTACCTCCTTGGATTTTGTCATGAGGGTTCAAGGTAAGGAGAGGAAACCTTCTCAATATCTCAGCTAGTTGGGCTTCAAGCCTATCCAAACGTTGGTTGTTTCGATTACCACCGTTTGCATTGTCGTTGATGATCGTCATCCCCGAAAGCTTGAGGAACTCGCACCGTTGGGCTCTGATACCACTTGATGTGATCGAACTCGATTCGAACACGAGGATCCATCGGTACAAGTTCACACTCGGATTGGAATCGGTGAAATGGAACTCCTTTTTTTGGATTTTGTGTTTTTGGATATGAAGAGCAAATTCCCTCGGCCTCTCACTTTGGGAATCCCTCAACTCGAACGAACTACCCTCGGAATCTCACTTTGGGGTTCGAACCTTCGTTCCTAGGCCTCTCACCTTAGAACCACCTAAGCATCTCACCTAGATGTTTGAAAACTAAGCATCTCACCTAGAATTCGGGTTTTGTTTTAAAGCAAACAACAACTTTGAAAGCACAAAGGCTAACTTACTTCATTTAACTTCACTTCTCTTACAATGGGAGGATACAAGGCTTTATATAGCCACAAAACTCAGCCTAAAAACTCCCTAATTAAGTGCTAGAAATATCAAAGGTTTATCAAAAGAAAATGCCAGAAATTCAAGAGTTTTTCTAGGAAATTGAAACACATAAATGGCCACATTTGGCCTTTAATCAAAGATGACTCTTGGATCCTATTCTCTTCACTTGGACAACACATCAAGGATGGTCTAATCAAGTCTTGGACGTCCATATTGAAGGAGAAGAAGACCATTGAACTACCTTGGCCTCCATTCAATGTATGTGTGTGAAGATGCCTTCAATGTTTGATTGAATGTTGACATGTTGACCTTCACATGATCAATACATAAATTCATGCATAATATATGAATAATATGAGCATGGTATGCTGCATGAAATATGTATGGTAGGACGTGCATATGTTTTGTATAACCATCTTTCATGCCTCCATGCATGATCTTGTCCAACAATCCATACAAGTACCGTACTTGCTGCAATGTAGGGTCATTTTCACCCTCTTCCTCTTGCAATATCGACTTTGAGTAAACTAGAAAGTTGTAGATATTGAAAATACCTTTCAAAGTAGTACTCATGGGTATTTTAATTCCAAGTATTGCCTCAGTTATAGTCGTTTTACTGAGAGTGCGCAAACCTGACAGCTTAGCCGGAGAGAGTGAAAATTGGCTTCCATTTGGCATGCTCGGTGCAAGCATTTTCGGTTTCATTTCAATAAGTTTTGGCTCAGTTTTAGGCATGATCTCCAACACATAAGTATTGATTTCGATAGGTGCCGGTTGAGTTTTGACTTGGACGGTTGGTGGCAAAACAATTAGTTCCGGCATATTGACGATGATTTCTTCTCCGGTGGGGATCACATCACGTAATGTTGAGACTGTTCGAGTTCTAGAGGAGACCAGAGGGCCTCGACCAGATACTTGGTTGAAGGCATTCCATCAAATGGGCGTATCACCTTTCTCTGGGATGGTTGGTCTAGAGACCGAGGTTTTGATAGGTCATATAGAATCAGCTTTAGAGTCTATCAAATGTCTTGAGGACAAACGGATAGAGCTAGTTTAGTGTCTATTCCGTTACCTTGCAGACTAGTGGTGGAGGAATGTACGAGCCAGAGCCACCAGCTATGATCGCATGAGGAGTATGTTTAGAGAGCATTTATACCCTGCCTCACTGAGGAGGGAGAAGCTGCAAGATTTTGTGGAGGCCGGCTTTGAGGATGTGCCGATTGTAGACGCTATCAGCCGCTTCCAGACTGAGTTAGCTTTGTTGGGTCCGGTTGCACCTTCTGAGGACCAGCATGTGTACTTTTTCTCCATCGACTGAGGGAGAGTACACGCTCATATATGGAAGGATTCCATTGTGAGTCCTTAGCTGATTATCAAGACCGGGCTTCTGCTAATGTGAAAGAGCGAGCTAGCCAAAGGAGGACTTCTCAGACGGAATGGTCTGAGAAGAGACAGCACACTGGACATACCAGTGGTGTTGGGGGAGCATCTGGCTCGGAACAGAGTCAGAGACATCACAATTACCCCTCATCTGCATTGACTGCAGATAAGGGACGACAATGTTACAACTATGGTGATCCTGGACACATCTGACCAAAGTGTATAAGGCCAGTTGTGACTTGTTTCACTTGTGGTAGACAAGGTCACAAAGCTGCCTTTTGTAGGCAGGGTGGAGTGGCATCGCAATAGGGCTCTTCCCCTACCATGTAGCGGGAGGTGGTCACAGGACACCTCAGCAGCAGACACAAGGACAATAGAGAGTCCTAGATTGTCCTTCTACTCAAGGATCTGCTCCCGGGCCGAGTAGAAGTAGAGGTCGTGGTAGGAGTACCATTGACACCAAAGGAGCTCAGGGTAGAGCCTTTAAGCTGAGGAGTATAGAGGAGCCGCCTGCACTGGCTGCTACAAGTACCATTCTGCTTCATGGCTTACCTGTTAGAGTTTTGTTTGATACGGGTGCTATGCTTTCCTTTAATTCTGATGTATGTGTTGTTCGTCTGAGTTTAGCTACTATAGAGGGGATACCCTTTACTATACGGTTACCTGATGGTAGTAGAGTTAGAGGTACATGTGAGATACGTAGTTGTCCCCTTCATTTAGGGACTCGCATTTTGCTTATTGACTTCTTAGTAATGCCGTTGATGCATAAAGAAGTCATATTAGGTATGGATTGGATGCGTAGACACCGTGCGGCTTTAGATGTTGGTAGGAGGACTGTTACAGTCTCTACTGGGGTTGGTCAGATTGAGGTGTTCCGAGGTTAGAACCTTGGGAAGACGGGTTTTGTCATCAGTGTCGTACGAGCAACTAGGTTAATAGCACAGAGATGTGATGCCTTCTGGTGATTTTCCATGAAGGATGGAGAGATTCCAGCATTGGAGGACATACCTTTGGTCTGCGAGTTTGCAGACATATTTGCTGAGCCGTTGAGCTTGCCGCCTCAGAGGAGTGTGGACTTCAGTATCGAGTTGGAGCCTGGTACGAGACCCATCTTGAAGGCCCCATATCGCATGGCGCATGCCGAGATGTTTGAGCTGAAGAAGCAACTCAAGGAGTTGGCTGAGAAGGGCTTCATTTGCCCTAGCGTATCCCCCTAGGGAGCACCTATCCTCTTCGTGCGGAAGGACGGATCGTTGAGATTGTGTATTGATTACAAAGAGCTGAACAAGGTGACCATCAAAAACAAGTATCCATTGCCTCGTATTGATGATCTACTTGATCAGCTTCAAGGAGCGATAATATTCTCCAAGATTGACTTATGCTCGGGATATCACTAGTTGAGGGTGAGAGAGCAGGATGTGCACAGGACGACATTTTGTACCCGTTACGGACACTACGATTTTATAGTGATGTCATTCGGGATGGAAAATGCCCCATGCAGTCTTTATGGAGTTGATGAACATTATCTTCATCGACTTCCTTGATCAATTTGTGGTAGTCTTCATTGATGACATTATGGTTACTCTCGTAAAAGAGAGGAGCATGCCGGTCATCTAAGGACGGTTTTGTAGATTTTGAGGGATAGAGAGTTATATGCCAAGCTCTCTAAGTGCGAGTTCTGGATGTTTGAGGTTGCTTTTCTTGGACACATCTTCTCCGCCGATGGGATCATGGTTGATCCGGCGAAGATTGAGTCTGTTGCGGCATGGACGACACCGACGAACGTCAAGGAAGTGCGTAGCTTTCTTGACCTAGCCGGTTATTACCGACATTTCATGGAGAGATTTTCTGTGATTGCCCGTCCACTTACGAGTCTTTTAAGGAAGACTACCAGATTTGTGTAGACTGATCAGTGTGCCCAGAGTTTGGAGGAGTTGAAAAGACGTTTGACTTCTGCTCCTATCTTGGCACAACTAGAGAGTTCTGAGGATTTTGTTGTTTACAGTGATGCATCCAAGCTAGGCTTGGGATGTTTATTGATACAGAGGGGCAAAGTGATTGCTTATGCGTCTAGACAGTTGAAGACGTATGAGGAGAACTACCCGACTCATGATCTGGAGTTAGCAGCGGTAGTTCATGCTTTGAAGATCTGGAGAAATTACGTGTATGGTACCATATGTCAGATCTTCACAGACCATAAGAGTCTGAAGTACATTTTCACTCAGCGGGATTTGAATAACCGCTAACGTCGATGGCTTGAGTTGATCAAGGACTTTGACCTTGAGATTTCGTGTCAACCATGGAAGGCAAATGTTGTAGCTGACACCTTGAGCAGGAAGACACCTCGAGAGAAGGCGATTGCGAGACTAACATTTCAGCCTCAGCTTCAGAGGGATCTAGCCTAGCTAGAGATAGACATCCAGTTCTCCATTGGAGAAGATGGGATGAGGAGACATTCAGAGGATGTCCAGTTGCACGCTTTAGAGATAGACATTCAGAGGATGTCCAGTTGCACGCTTTAGAGGTTCTACCTGGTCTGTTGGATGAGATCTAGCAGAAGCAGGGGACTTGCCCAACCTTGATGAGGATCAGAGGGAGGATGTCTTGTGGCGAGGCACCATAGTTCTCCATTGGAGAAGATGGGATGAGGAGGCGCCATGACCGCGTCTGTGTACCTGCTGATGCAGAGTTGAGACAAAGGATCTTATTGGAGGCTCACTATACACCTTACTTAGTACATCCAGGTAGGAGAAAGATGTAACATGATGTGAGATGTTCATATTGGTGGGGAGGGCTGAAGCCCGAGATTTGTCGCATAGTGCGCGACCTGTTAGTAGGTCAAGATAGAGCATTTTAGACCTAGAGGGGAGCTCCATCCACTACCAGTACCACAGTGGAAGTGGGAGAACGTCTCCATGGACTTTGTGACTGGATTTAGGCCTAGTAGGAGTTTTGATGCTATTTGGGTTGTTGTTGACAAGCTGACGAATACAACACGTTTCATTCCTATCAGGGAGACGTGGCCAGTGAGCAGATTGGTTGAGGAGTACACTAGACAAATAGTGAGACTCCATGGTGTCCTGAGGACGATCGTCTCTGATCGAGATGGACGGTTTACCTTGAGGTTTTGGCAGTAGATTTAGACTGCCTTGGGGACGAGTCTACACTTTATGACTGTGTTTCACACCTAGACAGATGGTCAGTCACAAAGGACCATCCAAACCCTTGAGGATATGTTGCGAGCCTATGTATTGGATTGGGGACAAGGATGGTCTGATTACCTCCCATTAGTTGAGTTCTCATACAACAACAGCTAGCATGCATCAATAGGGATGGCTCCTTATAAGGCACTGTATGGACGTAGGTGCCGTACACCTTTATGTTGGGATGAGCCTAGCAGTATCAGTGGGATAGCGCCAAAGCAGATTCAGGATCATATGGCTCGAGTAACGCTGATTAGAGAGAGGATGTTGGCTGCACAGAGTCGCCAGAAGTCATATGTAGACAGGAGACGTCGACCTCTAGAGTTCAGAGTGGAAGTTCATGTCTGGCTGAGAGTATCTCCAATGTGAGGCGTCAGACATTTTGGCATAAGGGGGAAGCTGAGTCCCCGATATGTCGGTCCTTTCGAGATACTAGATAGAGTTGGGAGGGCAGCCTACAAACTAGCATTGCCCCTGAGATTAGAGGGTGTTCACCTTGTGTTCCATGTGTCCCAGCTGAGAGAGTATATACCAGATCAGAGGCACATTGTGAGTTATGATGATTTGGTAGTTGAGCCGGACCACTCCTTTGCTGAGCATCCTAGTCTTAGAACGAGGTGTAAGACACCTGCGTTCGAAGGACATTCCTTTGCTGAGGATACAATGGTCTAGATGAGGACCTGAGGAGTCTACATGGGAGACTGAGGATAGTATCCATTGGAACTATCTAGAGTTTTATGTTGAGATAGATGCACCTAGGGTCGATGAGTAGATCTTAGTGCCATCTTGGTGAGTATGTGATTATGTGTTTATGTGTTTACATGCCTTGATGTGCTTATTCCATGCTAGCTATGATGTGATTTATGATCTTATTAGATCTTGATGTGCTAGCGTGATGTATGATTATAGTTGGAGATGGTTCTTTCCTCCATGCTACCTTGATGGACATAGTTTCATTGAAGATGTTATTCCTCCATGCGATGCTTATGAGTATGATTTTGCTAGAGATGTACTTCCTCTATGCCTTGTGAAGTGGTATGGCGAGAGATGTGATTCCTCTACGCCTTTGGGTAGCGTTATGGCATGTTTTCTGGAGTTGATGATTCCTCCATGTTCATGTTTGAGGTTATAGATTGTTATAGGTTATGATCTTTTGAATGGAGAAATGATACCTCTGATAGAGGGAGAGAGTTATACCTCGGCTTATGGGTCCGAGAGGATATGAGGTTTTGCAATTTTCGGGACAAAACTTGTTTTTAGGGGGGGATGTAAGAGCCTTGTTGCTGAGTTACTGAGATGATTGTTGAGGACCAGTTATGTGCTTGATCCGGCCCTCTGGTTTGCCTTGGCCGCACCTGCGCCTCACAAGGTCCGCCCCTGCGGCTCTGTGTGGCTGCAGCCGCCTTTGTTGACTCCTTGACCCGTGCTTTACCCTTTTCTTCCTTTTATAAGATCTTCTCTCTCCTTCCTGATGAGGGTCCTTCTTACACAGCTCCATCATCTCCTTCCTCACATTTTTCCTCTTCTCTTCTTCTTTTGGATCTCTTCTTGAGCTTCCTTGAGTTTTGATTGAGTTTTAGAGCTTATGAGCTTGTCTTTGTTGCTGATTGTTTATGGTTGATGTTTATGTGCCTTGTGTAAGCTAGCCTTGTGTTGTGGGATATCTCCCTCTGTAGAAGTGAGCTTGGTAAGCTTTCATGGCTTCCTTCCTTCATTCTTTCATCTTCTCTTCTCTTCTCTTCTCTTATCTTCTCTTCTCTTCTTCTAGCTTAGATTCCCTTAGGTTTGGATCTTATGGCAGCCTTTATTGGCTTGCTTTAATGTATATATATGTATGTTTATGTATGTATGGATGTGGAGTGAAGAAGGTTTGAAGAATCGAGACAAGAAGTGAAGAAGAGGCTGACTTGGTGTCCACTGTTGTTCAGCCGGCCCTGCACCACCTTGCAGCCGCCCCTGCGCCGGCCAAGGTCCGCCCCAGCGCATCCTGGAACCGCTCGTATGACCACCTGCAGTCCAGCCCTTGTGTTGCTTTTGTTCCAGGTGTATATTGCTTCTAGGCTTGCTTTAGGATGTCTTTGTTCCTTCCTTTCCTAGTGTGAGTGTATAGGTTCATGCTAGATGTGCGAGGAGGTGTTATGATGAGGTTATGATCGCTATATGTCATGTATGGCCTTTGAGGTTTATTAGGTTGTGAGGTTAGGTTGAGGATGATCCTATGGATCCCTTGGTTCTAGGTGTGACCCATTTGTGTTGATAGGAGATTGATATATCTCATTATGCCTTGTTTATAGGTTGTGTTGTCCTCCAGTGTTAAGGTGATCGAGTTGTGGTTGAGCTTTATACGAGGTTGAGGTAAATCCGTAGGACTTACTTAGCTACCATCCTTATATTGGGTGCTTGCATTAGTGGTGTGTGCGTTATATGTTTGTTATGATAGCATGAGATGTCGTTATTACTAACCTATGATTTATTGATTTCCCCATATGCGTGGTTGTGATAACCTTTCCCTTTCATCCCGCTGAGGAGTCTGAGAGGTTCTCTGGCGTCAGGCCATCTGGTATACAGGAAGGGCGCAATCCACTCTCATAGGGTACACGGGTTGTGTGACCGACACTACTTCCAGATTGCTAGCATGCCTAGAGGCGAGGATGCATCGGTCCTCGTGTCATGTAGTTTCATCTATCTATATATACACGATTTGAGTGAATGACTATTATATAAAGATGACAAATGGGTAAATGTGTGATAGCTTGTTGATGTGTTTAATCTTTCATGATTGTGCTTGTGCTTATGCATTACTCTATATATGTATGGTTAGCTTATAGTTTCATACCATGTTGTAGATGCCCTATAGGATAGACGTGTTGCTGAGTGATCTGGCAGGGTGGCAGGCCGAGGACCTCTCGTACATAGGATGGTTGTGGTCTCTTGGGGTTGTTTATGTTCCCTCATGCGTCAGGATGATCTTTTGTTACCTTCTGTGTGAGGATGTTGTTGTTTATACTCGGCTATGATATTGTTTCCTTTTGGTTGTACATTTTATAATGTTTTATGCATTTGTTTTATATCTGTCAGTGCCATGTTGTAAGGTCCAGTGAACTTGTTGTCAGGCTAGGGTCAAGATCCATTGTGAGATCCTAACCCAATGTGACACTCCGAGTCCCGCAGATTCGGGGTGTTACACTCACGCCGTAGGGGCGGCCATGATTAGGCCCAAGGGTGGCAACAATGCAGAAGGCGATCTTTAAGATTCCAGAAATCTCTCGCTCGATTCTCTTCTCTTCGAAGGTGCCAAAGGCACCCAGCCATCATCACATAGGTATATACATACACAAACGTCCAAGATCTTAACACAAAAGCAAGCTTGTGGTATTCAAAGCTAAGGAAGGAAAGAGGAAAAGAAAGAAGAGAAAAAGGGAGAAGACTTACCACGACAGAACCAGATACGGAACAACCACAACAACAATAACTACACATCCTCAGCAACCACATACACGTGCATCATCATCAAACTCTCATCCAACTAGAAGACGATCCAAGAGGAAACAAGTAGAAAGGAACAAAGAGGAGAGAAGGAAGAACGTGAGAGAAGAAGAAGAAGGGAGAAGTCTGGCATGAAGGAAGAAAACCCTCATCCGGAAGGTAAAGAAGAAACTTAAAAGAGAAGCAAAGGGGAAAGACGATAAAAAAACGACGGTGCCCACCCCGCACAACTGCGAGGGAGGAAAACCCAGACAGCGGGGTCAGCGCTGCACCTGAGGCTAGACCGAGGTGCGGTCGTGGGGTCACTAAGGAACTAGGGATATCACATGAGACCCCCCTAAAAACAAGTTTCTTCCCGAAACATGAACAAATCCAAATCCTCTCGGACCGATATGTAGAGGTATATACACTCACTCTACTGGAGGAATAACATCTCCAAAATCTAACTCATCCCAAAGGTACGGAGGTAACACATCTCCGGCAACGAAAAACGTAACTCACTAGCATGGAGGCAGAACCTCTCCAACAACTATAATAACAACGACAACATGGTGGCAGGACATCTCCAACAAACTCATAACTCAATGGAATGGAGGTAGAACATCTCTAGTCAGAAAATCATCACTCAAGGGCATGGAGGTAGAACATCTCCATCCATATAAATCTCACTCGTCTAGCGTAACAAGAACTATAAGATCACATAAATCATAATCTAGTACGAAAATAATATCAAATAATCACATAATCACATAATCATATAACTCACCAAAAATATAACCAAGACTCGCTCGGCAAGTCTACAAATGCAACTATCTTTGTATAAAACTCGGGATAGTTCCTCTAAATACTATCCTCATCATCGGAATGTCTTTTAGCGCAAGCGTCTTACACCTCACTCTAGGACTGTAATTGGATGCTCACAAACGTGTGTTCCGGCTCAACCACTAAATCCTCATGACTGATAATGTGTCTCATATCTAGTATATACTCTCTCGGCTAAGACACATGAAATATGGGGTGAATACTCTCTAATCTAGGTGGCAATACAAGATGGTATTCTACCTCACCGACTCTCTCCAGAGTCTCAAAAGATCCGACATATCGGGGACTCTACTTCCCCTTTATACCGAAATATTTGACGTCTCGCGTCGGGGATACTCTCAACTAGACATGAGCTCCAACTCTAAACTCTAGAGATCGATGCCTCTTGTCTACATATGACTTCTAGCGGCTCTATACGGCCAACATCTGCTCTCTGATCAATGTCACTCAGGTAATATCATCCTGAATCTGCTAAGGAGCTATACCACTAATACTGTTCGGCTCATCCTAGCATAAAGGTGTACGGAACCTCCGTCCATACAATCCCTCAAAAGGGGCCATCCTAATCAGTGCATGTTAGCTGTTGTTATACGAAAACTCGACCAACGGGAGGTGATCTGACCACACTTGTCCATAGTCTAGCACGCAAGCTCTCAACATATCCTCTAACGTCTTAATGGTCCTCTTTGACTGACCATCTGACTGAGGACGAAAAGCTATCGTAAAATGAATGTTCGTACCCAAGGAAATATGCACCTAATTCAAAAATCAAGAGGCAAAACGTCCATCTCGATCAAACAAAATGGTCCTCGGCACTCCATGGAGTCTCACTATCTGCGTGGTGAACTCCTCAGCTAACCGACTCACCGGCCACATTTCCCAAATAGGGATGAAACGTGCCGTCTTTTTCAGTCTATCAACTATAACCCATATGGAAAAACTCTTTCTCGGCCTCAAGCCGTTAACAAAAATCCATGGAGATATCCTCCCACTTCCATTGCGGTGCTGGTAGTGGATGAGGCTCTTCTCCCGGTCTATAATGCTTTGTCTTGACTTGCTGACAGGTCGGTGAATGGGCAACATACCAGGCCACGTCGGGCTTCAGCCCGCCCCACCAGAATGAGTTTCTCACATCCTGATACATCTTACTCGCACTTGAGTGCACTATGTAAGGTGTGGTGTGGGCCTCTTGCAGAATCTTCTGCCTCAAATCTCTATCAGAAGGTTCACAAACACGCTCGCGGCGTCTCATTAATCCATCAACACCAATGCTAAACTGTGGGGCCTCACCTCGAGACATCCTATCTCGAATCTGTCTCAACATCGGGCAGGTCTCCCGCCTCTGTGTGATCGCCTCCAACAGATTAGGTAGAACATCTAAGGTAGACAGATAATTGTTTGTATCTAGAAAGTGAATGTCCAAATCTAGCCATGCTAGATCCCTCAGCAACTGAGGTTGAGCTGTCAATCTTGCTATTTCCATTTCACGAGGCGTCTTCCTAATAAGGGCATCGGCGACTACATTCACCTTCCCTTGATAATACAAATACTCAAGGTCAAAGTCCTTGATTAGCTCGAGCCATCTCCTCTAGCGGTTATTCAATTCCCGTTGAGTGAAAATATACTTTAGACTCTTGTGGTCAGTTAAGATTTGGCAAAAAACTCCATACAAGTAATGCCACCAGATCTTCAAGGCATGAACTACTACAACTAACTCGAGGTCATGAGTCACGTAATTCTCCTCATACATCTTCAACTATCGAGATGCATAGGCAATTACCCTACCTCGCTTCATCAACACACATCCCAAGTCAAGCCTTGAAGCGTCACTATAAACCACAAAATCATCTGTGCCCTCTGGATGTGATAAGATAGGAGCAGAAGTCAATCTCCTCTTCACCTCCTCAAAACTCTAAGTACACGGCTCGGACCGTACAAAGCGGGTAGTCTTCCTCAACAAACTAGTAAGTGGTCGTGCTATCACAGAAAAGCCTTCCACAAATCTACGGTAATATCCAGTTAAGCCAAGGAAGCTACGTACATCCTTGACATTCATCGGAGTCGTCCATGCTGCAACAGCCTCAATCTTCGCCGGATCAACCATGATCCCCTCAATGGAAACCACGTGACATAAGAAGGCCACCTCATACATCCAAATCTCGCACTTAGAGAGCTTGTCATACAAATCTCTACCTTGTAAAACTCGCAATACCGTCTCAATGTCCTATCTTTTCCTCTCTGCTACGGGAGTACACCAGGATATCATTGATGAAGACCACCACAAACTGATCAAGGAAGTCGATGAAGATGCCATTCATCAACTCCGTAAAGACATCGAGCACATTCGTGAGCCCAAATGGTATCACTACAAACTCGTAGTGGCCATATCGAGTCGTCGTGTTGGGTACATCCTGCTCTCTCACCTTCAGCTGGTGATATCCGGATCTCAGATCTATACGGGAAAACACAAAGCTCCCTGCAGCTGGTCCAGCAAGTCATCAATGCAAGCTAACGGGTACTTGTTCTTGATGGTCACCTTTTTCAGCTCTCGGTAATCAATGCACAACCTCAATGATACGTCCTTCTTCCGCACGAAGAGGACCAGCGCACCCCACGGGGAAACGCTAGGGCGGTTAAAACCTTCTCTTCCAACTCCTCGAGTTGCCTCTTCAGTTGCAACAACTCAATAGGCTCCATACGATACGGTGCCTTCAAGATCGGTCTCATCCCAAGCTCTAACTCGATGCTGAAATCCACGCTCCGTTGTGGCGGTAAGTTGGATGGCTCGTAAAAAATGTCGGTGATCTCGCAAACGATTTGGATGTCCGGTAAGGATGGACTATCACCCTACTTCATGGCATAACTCTAGAAAGCCTCGCAACCTTGTGCAATCAGCCTCGCCGCTCCGACTACGCTGATGACCGAACCAGATTTCCCAAGGTCTCAACCTCGGAAAACCTCAATCTGACGCATCGCGGTCGTGACCGACACGGTCTATCTACCAATATCTAAGACCACACCATTGCGGTCCATACAATCCATACATAGAATGACTACCTCATATTCTAATGACATGACAAAGAAGTCTACAACACGAGTACCTAAATGAATGGGACAATTACGTACTTCGCGGGTACCTCGAACCCTACTACCATCGGGTAATCCAATAATAAAGGGTATCCCCTCAACCGTATGTAAAGCCAAATGCTCAACACATTAATCCGAAATAAACGAGTGTGTAGCACCCGTATCAAAATAAACTCTAACAAGTAATCCATTATTATGAATGGGACCTAAAGTAGTTGGCGTTGGAGGCTCTTCATCACTCCGCAGCTCAAAAATGTGAACATGTGCTCCTCTAGTATCCATGGTACCTCCTCCATGGCCTTTGCCTCTACTTGGTCCTTGTAGAAAACCTTGAGTAGTATTATGGTCTGGGACTTGCTACCGCTGTCCTATGACTGATACTGAGACGACCACTAGCCGCCTCCAGCAACACTTGCAAGGGAAGAACCCTGCTGAGACGAAGACGTTCCCTGTCAACAATAAACAACTCGATGAGTTGGCTTGCCACAAGAGAAGCAAGTCACTGGCGGTCGTGGACACTCAGGTTGCATGTGTCCCAAATCACCGCAGTTGAAGCACTATCGTCCCCTATCCGCAACCTGTCTGGTGGAGGGGTACCTCTGGCGTCTTTGGCTCCGCCTTGAGCCTGACGCTCTAACACCACCATTGGTTTGACCAGTCATCTATCTCTTATTAGACACTCCGGTTTGAGAAGCCCTCCTATACCTAGCTTGCTCTCGCTCATAAGCCGAGGCTATGTCCTGATAATCTATTTGGGAATCACAATGGAAACCGACCATGTAGGAACGGGTACTCTCCCTCAGTTTGCTGGAGAACACATACACAAGTTGGTCCTCTAGAGGTGCAATTAGACCCAGTAACATCAGCTCCTCCTAGAATCTCCTGATCACCTCGGATACAAGAACGCCCTCAAAACCAACCTCTACAAAATCCTGCAGTTTCTCCCTTTTCTATGAGGTAGGGCAGAAACACTCTCTAATCAAACTCTTCATCTCGTTATAGCTGGTTACTCAACTCCGCATGGTCCTCCACCAATAAGGATAACTTAGATCATATATACATATACAGATAATATTCTAGTCCAATACACAGGTGCAGTCTAGAAGGGGGGGTTTAATAGAGTATGGGAGCTTTTCGTAATATCGATATCAAGGCTTTGAAACTAATCTCATGGCCTTGAAGTCGAACTATGCGCTTAGTGACAAAACCGTTTCTCAAGGATTTGAAGTCTATTTCAAGGCCTTGACTTCAAAACCTACAAAAGATTGTGAGTCACAATATAAGCGATAGAAGTGCGGAATATAAAAGATCGACGCAACAATATGTTGACGAAGTTCGGCCCAAACATCCTACTCCCCGGTAGGGTTTCCGACCTTAGGATTCTAACTATCTATTAACTGCTTTTTGTGAGTCCTAGATACAACCTAGAAGAATTTCCCTTCTTCTTTCAATGTAACCTCAATGCTACGATCTAGTCAACTCTTTTCTAGCAATAATAGACTAGTTACTTCGCAGAGTAACACACTCGAGTATAACACTCTCTAGATATGCCAATGGAGCTCTATGTGTTTATCTCACTCTAAATATGTAAATTAATGAAGGCGAAAGAGGAAGGTAAACTTTTAGATCAATGAAGATGTTCTTGTATGATCGCTTCAAGAATTGGTTTCTTATCCGTGTAAGCTCTTTTTTTTTCTTCAATCGCCATCTTCATTTATAGTCTGATATATAGATCTTCTTAGCCGTTGTAGCATAGCTGTTGTGACGTTTCTATTTCTCCACTGAATACGCTGCTTGGTCGAACGAGATCTTTGTTGTGAAGTAGTTGTTGCAAGATCTTCATCTTCAAACTCAAGCCGTGGATCTTCTCTTGACAGTCGTTGAGGATCTTCACCGTATCTTCTTGTTAAGTCTTTTGAAGATATTCTCTTAACTTCTTTTCAAGCCGTTGAGAATCTTCAATCCAGTCGAGATCTTCTCTTGAAAGATCGTTGAGGATTTTCAATCTAGCCGAGATCTTCTCACTTTAAAAGGCCGTTGTAAATCTTCACTTGCACCAAGATCTTCTTTGCATTGGAGATCTTTTTGTTTTAGATCTTCTTGTTACACTAGTTGACCTTTGAAGATCTTCTCCTAGATTCTCTCTTTCGGTTGTTGTAGATGTGCGTGTGTTGTAACGAATCCCTTAGTTGAGTCCTTCCCTTGTAATGTTTTTCAACGCCTACAAACATTTGAACAAACAAACCAAGACATGCAATCTAGAAATATAATCAATATTTGTTAGTTTATAAAACCTCATTTATATGTTATGCATTCCATCATTTTCAAAACACAATTCATAATCAAGGTTGAGTTATCAATCTTTCCCTTGATGGAAGGCAAAATAAATATCGTACCTGAATTCAATGTTAGATATATGCATGCAATAAATATTTGAAAATACAGAATGTAGTAATGTCGGATCAACATCACATATAACTTCTCCCCTTTTGTCATTCAACAAGGGAGAAAAATAATTAAGTATGGGAGTTTAAAAATATTGCAGACCCACAATTCAAAAACAAAGTTTTAAAGAGTCCACAAACACAGTTCAAGGCTTTGAAATAAAAAGAAAAGAGAATTTGAATCGCATGTCAAGGCCTTGACATTCAGTTTCAAGGCCTTGAAATCAATTTCAAGGCTTTGAAATCTACTCCTGGTAACACTTGGAATGCCGATGCCCTCTCCCTTCGATATCATCATAGCATTTTTGCCTCCATTTGGAATGGGCCTCGTCCAAGGTTCTCATCTTCTTGTACTCATCCACCCTGCATTCGTCCACAACATTCCTATACTTATTCACCATGCCAAACTCTTCAACACTCAAAATATCGAGCTCCTCAAAAGGTGATGGACGAATAGGACGTTTCTTAGTAGTTTTCTAGCACTGAAGCAACACATCCGGAGCTTTTTCCCTTGTTTGCTCCACATCATCATCATTCAGAGGCATTATGCTCCCTGCGACTGTGTAGGTAAGGCCATTCCGATAAAACATTTGATTTACCTTTGAGTGCATTATTGCTAGAAGATCTTGAGATGCATACAATCGGTCAGTAATCTCAGACCTAAAATCAACTATATCTCTGTGCAAGGTATCCAAACCAAATTCCATAACATCCAATCTTTGATATGTAGAAGATGAGCCCGTATCCCTGTCCTTCAGAGTGCACTCTCCTGTTAAAGTCTTTTCAATACCTAGACATTCAAAGCAATCTTTATCTATTTTTCCAGAAACCACCAGTGTGTCCTCATTACCAGTGTCAAAATACTTGAAGATATTTGGGAGAAGATCGGCATAGGGATGGGGATTGTCGCTGGAAGAGTTAATGATGTGTAGCATATGGTTTAGAAATAAGGTTTGTGAGGTCAACATCTAAACCATTCAGCACCTGATACACCAACACAAAGATTTGGGCAGTCAACAGATCTCTACACTTGGATATGGGAATTACGCATCTCACAAGCATAGTAAATACTATTCTTGCTTCTAGGGGGAGAGACGAATGGGATGGCTGCTGAGATGAGAAGTTGGGGAGAAGAAATTGTTCTTTGGCCAACTTGACACTTTTGGCTCTTGGAGGGTGGTCATAGAAGGTAGAAGTGGGAAGCCCTAAAATCTAAGCAAGAATGGAAGAGGTAAGGGTGATCGATTTACCTTTTACAATGGATTCTAGGGTTAGCACTCCCCTTTCTCTTGTGACGGTGAGATTCACAAAGAATAATCTTTTGGGCCCTGGAAACCGTATCTCCCATGCATTCAAAAGCTTCCAGATTGAGCATCCTCTGAGCAATGTGATGCATGATAAGTTGAGAGATAGAAAAAACTCTCGATTAACTGACTCACACATGCAGAGTGGCCGGTTATTGAACCCATTGAGACAGTTTCCCGTTGCTTTGTGATTCTTTAATCAGTTGGTTGGCATTCCCGTTTAAGCAAAAATGGTGATATTTTCCGGAGGGGATGTTGTAGCATAATCTGATGAGATGTGAAGCACTTCCTCTATGATGGACCAGGGGTAGAGTTTCTTCACCGCTTTGGTACCGAGGATGAAGCATCACGGTTGGATGGTCTTTTGGGAGCCAAGGATGAGAGTTTGTGAGAGGGAGAGTTTTTTGAAATTTTTAAAAAGTAAAGCACAAGTGGGTAGTGTAACGTGTTGAAGGAAGGAAAAAAGATAAGTGGAAGAAATGATTGCTTTTAAAGGGCATGTTAAATTAATTTGATGCATATCAAGATCTTGAGAGAATCAAGGTCTTGAAAACAGAAATTGACTTGCATGCTTTCCTAATAAATGACAACCAATTTTCAAAATAAGATTTGAATTTTGAAAACAAAATCTTGGTGGAAATTTTTGTAATCATTTTAAAAATTCTCCTATAAAATGATTTAATAATCAATTATCTTGAAAGATGAAAACCATAAATTCGATCCATTTCAAGATCTTGTATTGCATTTTAAGGCCTTGAAATGAAAACATGGACTCTATTATAAGGAGAAAATAAAACGATTTACTCCCCCTAAGATAATGCTTCCTTGTTCAACATACCGAGTTCTAATCTAATAAAACTGAGTTGATCTTCAAGTAGAGGCTTAGTAAATATATCTGCAAGCTGCAAGTTAATCAAAATAAAAGATATCGATACATCACCTCTTTCAACATGATCACGTATTAAGTGATGTCTTACATTGATATGTTTTGTTCTTGACTGCTGCACATGATTTTTAGTAATAAAAATACCTCTAGTATTATAACATTTAATAGGTATACCTTTGAGATAAAAAACAAGATCACGAAGTTCTTGAGCTATCCATAGGATTTGTGAGCAATAGGCTCCAACAACTATATATTCGGCTTCACTTGTGGATAGGGCGACACAATTTTGCTTCTTGGAGTGCAAACTAATTAGGGATGACCCTAAGAATTAGCAACATCCAAAACTGCTCTTTTTATTAGCCTTATAGCCTACGAATTCTACATATAAATAGCCAACGAGGTGAAAAGAGTTTTGACGTGGATACCACAACCCTAAATACTTAGTGCCATGGAGATATCGAAATATCCTTTTCACAACTATCAAGTGTGACTCTTTGGCATCAGCTTGAAATCTCGCACACATGCACACACTAAACATAATGTCAGGTCGACTAGCGGTTAAATATAACAAAGAACTGATCATACCTCGATACTCCTTTTGTACGACACTCTTACCATTCTTCTCTTGATCTAATGAAAGAGTAGAACTCATAGGATTTTTGCTACCTTGGATTGATCCATTTTATATTTCTTGAGCAAATCTTTGGTATACGTTCTTTGATTAATAAAAATTCCTTTCTTATCTTGAGTGACTTGAAGACCAAGAAAGAAATTCAATTCTCCCATCGAGCTCATTTCAAATTCTTTACACATAATATTTGAAAGTTCCCCTTGCATAGAGAATCGTTAGTAACCCCAAATAATATATCATCAACATTGATTTGTACTACTAATAAATCGTTGCCTCTATTACAAAGTTTTGTCAATCAAACCTCTTTTGAAATCATTTTCAAAGAGATACTTGGACAATCTTTCATACCAAGTTCGAGGAGCTTGCTTAAGACCATAAACAACATTGTCCAATTTAAAAACATGATCCGGAAAATCATTAGTTTTAAAACCAGGAGGTTGAGCAACATAGACTTCTTCTTTTAAGAAGCCATTTCGAAAAGAACACTTAACATCCATTTGAAAAAAAACTATGTTCATGAAGGATGCAAATGCAAGTAGCATACGTATGGCTTCTAACCTGGCAACCGGAGCAAAAGTTTCCTCATTTTGCATGTCCATAATCCAATTAGGTTCTTGAAGTGCTTGAACTTAGTTCTTGGGCTCTACAAGAGACACAAACGCAGAAAAAGCACATAAATTGTTTACCCTAGATCGGGTTTGCACACCAGCTTTTCGATTTGAGATCACGTTCTCTTGCGGATGCTATGCAGATTATTGGAACTTTCTTCTTTTGAAGAGTGGAACAGATTCTGATGTTTGAGGCTTAGTTGTTGGCTTGATTTAGGTACCGTTGGAGCAGTGCCCTTGGATCCTATGTCAAGGCCTTGAAATTGACTTTTAGCCATATTGGATTTTGTCATTTCAAGGCCTTGAAGATGCGTTTCAAGGTCTTGAAGTTGTTCTCTGGTATCTTGAATTTGTTCTTGCATGTTCTTGTCTTGAGCCTTAGGGTCTTCTTCTCCATCAGAATTTTGATCTCCGTGTCGATTAAGAAGCAGATGTGTAAAGTTATCACTCAAAATTATCATCATTGCTTTCATCAAAATAAGGTGTATACTTTCCTCAACAATTTTTTTACGTTGATTGTAAACACGATAAGGTTTACAAATTAAAGCATATCCAATAAAGATAGCATCATCACTACGTGCATCAAATTTTCCAAGGTTATCTTTGCCTTTATTATGGACAAAGTAGGTATATCCAAAGGGTTTAAAATAGGAAATATTAGGTTTTCGTCCTTTAAAGAGTTTGTAAGGAGTCTTATTCAAAATCGGGCGAATTAAGCATCTATTTAAGATGTCGTTAGCCGTGTTAACAACTTCGGCCCAAAAACTTGTTGGAAACCTATTTTCTAAAAGCATAGTCCTAGACATGTCCTCCAAGGTGTGGTTCTTACGTTCCATAACCCCATTTTGTTGAGGTGTTCTAGGAGCTGAAAAGTTGTGTGAAATACCATATTTTGCACCAAAACAAATCAAATTTAAGTTGGTCAAATTCTCTACCATGATCTCTTCGAATGGAAACAATAGATAGGTTTTTCAAAGTTTAAAACTCCTTACAAAGTTTTGAAAACTCATACAAAGCTTCAAATTTTTCTTGTAAAAATAAGATTCATCTAAAACAAGAAAAATCATCCACAATGACAAGGTTGTACTATTTTACCTTGGGAGATTTGACTCGCATAGGACCACATAAATCCATATGTAAAAGTTCGATGGGTTGAGAAGAACTTACAATCTTCTTTGGTTTGAATGAACCTCTTGTTTTTTTTATCTTGTGTACAAGCCTTACATAGTTCATCAACCTTGAAATTTAGGTTTGGTAAACCACGTATCAAATCCTTTAAAATAAGTTTCTTCATCGTATGCATGCTTACGTGACCAAGTCGTCTATGTCAAAGCCTTGGATCGTCAGCCAAGGTCTTGAGACACGTTAATCTTGTTCCTGAAACTTAGTTAGTGCTCATTGAATACATATTGTTGCATGTAGGAGTTTAAGCACAACATCACCCGATAAATTATCTTGAACTTCAAATTTATCTGAATCAAAGATCACTTTGTTGCCTTTGTCACATATTTGAGAGATGTTAAGCAAATTATTTTTTAATCCGTCAACAGGATAAACATCATCAATAAAGTTAGATGAATTATTACCGATTTTACCAATGTCAATGATGTTACACTTCCCTTTATCACCAAGAGTAATGGTTCCAAATGATTGCTTCTTTAAATCTGAAAACAGTGAGCTTTTTTGACTCATGTGTCTTGATCAACCACTATCTAATATCCATTTATGCTCCTTAATCTTGGTGACATCCTGCAAAATAGAAAACTTTAACCTTTCCGGGTATACCAAATGGCATATTTTGGTCCATATTCAAGTTTAATCATGTTTGGTGGACTAGTAACTTTAGGAACCCGGATTTTCTTAACTTGTATGATTAGACATAGAGGATAAGTGTTTCTCATGATGTAGGGGTCATTTTTTCTATATGGACAAGTTGATTTTACATGTCCCTTTTCACAAAAATAGAAACATGTGGGAATATGTGAACTTCCTTTACCTTAATAAAAGTGGTAGTTGTTTTTGTTGAAAAATTCATGTGATAACCGATACCACTCTTGTTCAGAGAGGATTGTTGTTCACTAATCATTCTTTCGAGATTGGATTTTGAACGAGTGAATTGAATAAGTGTAGCCTTCTGGTCTCTACCCATTATAGTTAGATCAAACGTCTTTTTCTCTAGATTAATATAATCTTGATATAGAGAAGAGAAATTGACCTTAAGAATTGCATTTTCCGATTCCAAGGTCTGTATATTGTCATCAAGGTCTAACTTTTCAGTGTTGAGATTTTCAACTTCTAGAGACAATTCACTTACCCATTTCATGTTTGATAAGATTTTCTCTTAAGGCACTTATCCTTACCCTATGTTCTTTATCACATATGATAATGTCTTTAAGAAATTGTGTGAGTTCAAGGTTGGATTATGACATAACAGTACTTACGACACCATCAACATAGAGGTTTAGATCCTCTTCTTGATCGTCCATTAAGCACAAGTTTGCTTGATCATTTTCGTCCTTTGACTCATTTGTCGAGTCTAAGTCACTCCACGATACTACCATAGCCTTCTTCTTTCGATCATTCTTCCTAAAGTTGTTCCACCTCTTTTGTGGACAATCCGTTACAAGATGATCTGCTTCACAACATTCAAAACATATCAAATCTTTAGTTTTTTTATCACGGTTAGAAAACTTACCTTTAGGTTTGGATGATAGTGGATATTCTTTGTTATTTGCGAAGTGCTTCTTCATTTGAATAATTCTCGCAAGACATCTTAAAATCAAGTCGAATGGATCTTCCTCATCATCTTCACTCTCTTCATCTTCCGATGGAATGTTATCCTTCTTGGACCTTAAGGCAAGATTCTTTGTGTTTGATGATAGCTCTCCATCTTCTTCACCAAGAATCATTTCATGGATGATTAGCTTTCCAAGAAGGTCGTCTAGAGGTAATGTTGTGAGATTTTGAGCTTCTTCGACGGCCGTCACTTTTGGTCCCCACTTAGCTTTAGGCAAGATTCTTAGTACTTTCCTTACTTTTTCTTCATTTGTGAAGACCTTTCCAAGTGAATCAAAGTTGTTCACAATCTCAATGAATCGTGTGAACATCTCTTTGACCGTCTCGTTTGAGTTCATCTTGAACAAGTCATATTGCTTGAAAAAGATTCTTATCTTTGTCTCCTAAATTTGTTCCTTCGTACTTAACTATTAACTTGTCGCATATTTCCGTTGCACTCTTGTAAGATGAGACACGGTTGAATTCATTTGCATTCAATCTACAATAGAGTAAGTTCATGGTGTTGTAGTTCTTTGATGCACTATCCAAGTCCGTTTAAATGAAATCAACTTCCTTCTTTTCGACATGGACTCCTTCAACCGTGGTGGTTGGGATTTTAGGGCCAGTTTGAGTGATGCTCCATAGTTTCATGTCCTGATCAATAATAAAGATTTTCATTAGTGCTCTACAATGGGAAAAGTTGTTACCGCAGAAGAGGGGTTGTTTAGATGTGGATCTTCCTTGAGCGAATCCTCCATCACCTACAGAGTTCATGATTAGTCTCATTGATGATTAAATCAATATACGTGATACCAATTGAAGAACTGAATAGGTAAATAATAAGGATATAAATACTCTAGAAGGAGGGTTGAACAGAGTATGAGAACTTTTCGCAATATTGTATATCAAGGCTTTGAAACTAATCTTAAGGCCTTGAAGTTGATTTGTGCGCTTAGTGACAAAACTGTTTCTCAAGGCTTTGAAGTGGATTTCAAGGCCTTGACTTCGAAACCGACAAAAGATTGTTAGTCACAATATAAGCAATAGAAGTGTGGAATATAAAAGATCGATGCGGACGATATGTTTACGGAGTTCGTCCCTAACAGCCTACTCTTTGCATAGGTTTCCGAACCTAGGATTCTAACTATCTATTAACTGCTTTTTGTGAGTCCTAGATACAACCTAGAAGAACTTCCCTTATTCTATCAATGTAGCCTCAATGCTACAATCTAGTCAACTCTATTCTAGTAATAATAGCCTAGTTACTTTGCAGAGTAACACACTCGAGTATAACACTCTCTAGATATGCCAATGGGGCTCTTTCTGTTTATCTCACTCTAAGGATGTAAATTAATGAAGGATAAAGAGAAAGATAAACTTTTGGATCAATGAAGATGTTTTTGTATGATCGCTTCAAAACGTGGTTTCTTATCCGTGTAAGCTCTTTTTTTTCTTCAATCGCCATTTTCATTTATAGTCTTCTATGAAGATCTTCTAAGCCATTATAACATAACCATTTTAACATTTTGTATTTCTCATATAATACGCTGCTTGGTTGAACGAGATCTTTGTTCTAAAGTAGCCGTTGCAAGATCTTCATCTCCAAACTCAAGCCCTTTATCATCTCTTGAGTCGTTGAGGATCTTCACCGTATCTTCTTGTTGTCTTTTGAAGATTTTCTCTTATCTTCTTTTCAAGTTGTTGAGAATCTTCAATCCGGCCGATATCTTCTCTTGAAAGATCGTTGAGGAATTTCAATCTAGCCGATATCTTCTCACATTAAAAGGCCGTTGGAAATCTTCACTTGAACCAAGATCTTCTTTGCCGTTAGAGATCTTTTTGTTATAGATCTTCTTGTTGGATTAGTTGGTCTTTGAAGATCTTCTCCCAAATTCTCTCTTTAGGTTGTTGTAGATGTGCGTTTGTTGTAATGAATCCCTTAGCCGAGTCCTTCCCTTCCGTTGGAATGCTTTTCAAGGCCTATACACATTTGAACAAACAAACCAAGACATGCAATCTAGAAATATAATCGATATTTGTTAGTTTATAAAACCGCATTTATATGTTAAGTCTTCCATAATTTTCATAAAGCAATTCATAATGAAGGTTGAGTTATCATATATATATATATATATATATATATATATATATATATATATATATATATATATATATATATATATATATATATATAACCTAATGAGATCCATGGAAGGAGTGATGGCTTCCCATACATTTTATCCAAAATTGACTATGAACAAGGTTTAAAACCAAAACTTCTTTTGAAAATTCAGACCCCTTTTGGGTTTTGTTTATTTTATCTATTCGGCCTTTCAAGAAGATTGCAAGTGTCAGTGTTGTCAACCTAAGGCTCTGATACCATGTTTGTAACACCCCAAATCCATATGACTCGAAGTGCTACGGGGCTAGGACCTCACAATGGGTCCTGACCCTAGCGTGACAACAAGTTCACTTGATCTTACAACAAGACACAAGTAAATATAAAACAACCTTTATAAAACATAAACGTTGAGTATCATAATGCATACAAAACTCCACAGCCGAGTATAAAACATCATCAACGTATATATAGATAACCCAAAACCCATATCATCCTAGATGTACGGAAGTCCTCGGCTGATCACTCCTCCATATCACGCTACAGTCCTACTATCCTTCAAATGATCTACAACACGGTATGAAACCATTAGCTAACAATTCACATATAGGATCATGCATAACCATATACACACATCATAGTCGTAATAAATACCAAGCATACTATTACACATTTCCCGTTTAATTATCTTTATAACGTTATACAATCAAAATAATATTTATGGTTGTGACACGAGAAGTATATCATTCTTTCCTCTTGGTACTATATCCATCTGGAGTGTAAACAGGCGCACTCCCCATATACCATATGGAGTGGTGAAATACCCCGCCCGTATACCCGGTCTTGCCTGACCTCAAAGAACCTCCCAGACATGCATACATCCAATATAGGAATGCGGCTAAGTAAGTCCTACGAAATTACCTGAATCACAAAATCACCTTAACCACGACTCCAATTCCCGTAGGAATGAGCACTACCTAGTAACAAGGCATAAACATATATCAAACCTCGTATCATCACTAAAAGGATCACAGCTAGACCCAAGAGATCTATAAGGAACATAAACATTGTATAAACCTCGAATATCATACTAAACCGCAAAAGCCTCATCAAGGCATACATCATCATCATGATATCATCACACTCACATGCATACATCTTAGCATGCTTCTAAACCCAAGCCAAAGACAAGGAAAGGATTGGAACAAACCAACACTTGGTAAATTCTTATATAAGGCGCACTCGCAGGAAGGAAGAGACACGGGGGCGGTGACAAGGTCCAACGAAGTCACGATAGTGGCGGACAGGGCCGTTGGGGCGGTGACAAGCTCACGCCGCAGGGGCGGCCAAAAAGAAGCATAGGACGGCAACAATGTAGAAGGCGATCTTCAAGATTCAACAAATCTCTCGCTTGATTCTCTTCTCTTTTAAGGTGCAAAAGGCAACCATCCATCATCATACATGTATATACATACACAAACGTCCAAGAGCTTAACACAAGAGCAAGGTTGTGGGATTCAAAGCTAAGGAAGGAAACAAGAGAAGAAAGAAGAGAAAAGGGGAGAAGGCTTACCAGTGCAGAACATGATAAGAAAAAAACACAACAACAACAACTACACATCCTCAACAACCACATACACGTTCATCATCATCAAACTCTCATCCAACTAGAAGAAGATCCAAGAGGGAAAAAGGAGAAAAGAACTAAGAGGAGAGAAGGAAGAACGTGAGAGAAGAAGAAGAAGGGAGAAGTCTGGCATGAAAGAAGAAAACCCTCATCCAGAAGGTAAAGAAGAAACTTGAAAGGGAAGCAACGGGGAAAGACGGCAAATAAGACGGCGCTCACCCTGCACAACCCTGGGGCGGAAAACCTAGACCGTGGGGCGGCACTGCACCTACAGCAAGGCCAAGGCGCGGTCGCGGGATCAATAAGGAACTAGGGATATCACATATCAAATATAACATCATATAGACCATAGATTCATGCATTTCACATCTATTCTCTCTCAAACATCACTATTTGTATAGAAAGTATCAACTTTCTATATTTTAGTATCTATATTGGCCTTTTTGTGTTTCTATAATTTCAATAATCTATTGGGCTAGAAATACCTCCTTCCAAAAGTCAAAGTTGAAAATAAGATCTTATATGATTGAGGAACTGGAACAAGAAGCCTTTGAAGACAACCTACCCTATGAAAAGATCAAAGAAATTCCTGGCATCAGTTGTGCCAGAAACACCTCCACTTCTTTTGTGTTTCAGTCATTTACAAAATCAATTTGGAAAACTATCATCACCGAAGATAGACGTCTTAGAAGCACAACACATTTCCAAGCCCAAACCCAACGAAACGGCATGGCCATATGGGGATGAGACGGCTTCCCAAGCCGTCAATATGTCGTCTCCACACCATGTGTATGTCGTCTCGACCTTGTAGAAGAAAGAAATCATATCTTTCAGTTTTATCTTTGTCCAATGTTCTTCCACACTTGAGGTAATGACATTCACCTCCTCTCTTGAATTTTGATTTTGTTTCCTTAGAAGTTGTCCTAGATAGGGCTGAGCAGATTGCGGTTCGGTTCACCGAACCGCAAATTGCGGTCCAAACCGTAACCGAACCGCATTTAATGGTTCGGTTTGCAGTCCGCAAGTTTTTGTTTTGCGGTTTGCGGTTCAAACCGCAAAAAAAACTGCAAACCGCAAAACAAACCGCAAATAAACCGCAAACTGCAAAAAAAACCGCAAACCGCAAAAAAACCGTAAAACCGCAAAAAAACCGCAAAATGCGGTTCATTTGCGGTTCGAACCGCAACCGTGCGGTTCACGTTTTATGGGATTGTGGTTTGCGGTTCGGTTCGGTTCGGTTTGCGGTTTTGCGGTTTTGAACCGATGCTCAGCCCTAGTCCTCGAGGTCTTAGAATGTGTGTAACTTGTTGTGCAACCTAATTCTCTATCATCTCTTACCTTTTAGTGATTTTATTTAAAATTCTCAATCTAGGTTACATAGTTATCATTTTTAGGGACTTCTTATGAAGTTTGTGCAAGGTTATCAATGAATGTTATTGCATTATTCTTTGTGGAAAATAAAAAACTTAACTATATATAGTGAAACGACTTGTGGATTCTTAATATTGTTGTCATACTTGAAATTATGATAATCTCTCCACTGAAGTTTATAAATATCAGAGTAAGGATCATACCTTGGCTTTTAAACTCTATTGAAAAATCTCTAGTAATTTTGTCATGTAAATTACTAGCTTCTTATTTTCCCGTGTAAAGAAGGACTTATTATCATGGAACAAATAGATGCCTTATCATTCGGTATATCTCACAACTCGTATAAACAAGAGGAATTCCCTTCCATAGGGTTATAGAGGCTGCAAAAACCCTTACAAAATTAAAAGTTGGGTCGTTAAGATCTAAACACTTATAAGAGTGATAATTCAATGCCTTAGTCAAATCTCAAGCCTCGTTATTCGTTAATATACTTGGTCATAAGTCTTCCACAAGTATGAGTATCAATCATATATCTTGGTGGCATTGCCAACTTCATGCTAGAGTTACGGTATCAATAAGATCATGGACCTTCATAGTACTAACAAATTTAGAAAGGCATGCATATGGAGCTTTGGAATACTAATGAATGTAATTATGTAAGCATGACATGCAAAAGGACCTTGAATCGATTGGTCGAGTCAATTAGGAAAGTGTCAGTCGGATTGATGGAGGTAGATGATCGAGGAAAACTATAAAGTCAATCTAGGTGTGAGGTGCTTAAAAGCTTATTGGATAAATTAAAAAAATGAATCCTCCAAATTAAAAATATATAACAAAAAGGAATGTCAATGATTCTAAATTTGTGAACTTCATTTTGATGCCGATTATTTATTCGAATATTAATTAATCTAGGCGTTTCATTCCTTAAACTAATGCAAAGAGAGTGTTGGACATACAGGTGTAACTAATTCTGTTACATAGAAAAAGAAAGCATACAAGTTGTATAAATACATGTACACAATCAATAAACAAGCGATTCATTCTGTCATACAAAGTCATCTCTATTCTCTCGTTTCTTCTTCATTCCTTTCTCTAACATGGTATCAGAGCATGAAGAAGATTCCTCCATTGTTGAAGATGATCTTCTCCAACAAATCAAACTTCATCACTTCGATGCTCCTTCCTTGAAACTTGCCACAACTCTTCTAAACAACTCTAATTTTCTACGATGGAAACGATATGTAGAAGTTTCTCTTTCAGCTAAGAATAAACTCACCTTTGTCCATGGAACTTGTACTCGTCCTCTCTCACACTCCAAATTGCAAGCAAAGTGGGATCAGTGCAATAGTATGCTCAAATCCAGGCTTCTGCATTAAATGGAAAATGAGATCGGATAATCCTTCTTATTTTGCAACACCGCTGCTCAGATATGGAAGCAATTGGAGATTCGATTCGGTTGATCCGATCTTACCTATCTTTACCAGATCCGGAAGGAACTTACTTCGATTTCTCAAGGTAATCACTCAATTACTACATACTTCACTAACATGAAAAAAATATGGGACGAGTATGCTCTTGCAGTGATCAATCAGATCTTTAAATGTGGATCCAATATTGTGGCGCTGGTTATGATTCATGATCAACAGGTCATCCAATTTCTGGTCAGCATCAGTGAATCTTTTTCTTCTATTCGTTCACATATTTTGATGGTGCTTCCCAGTCTATCTCTCAATGAAGTTTATCAGATTGTACTTCAAGAAGAAAATCAACGAACAATATCTAACAACCATACTCTGGATGATAATGCTTCTACAATGTACTCTCAGCATCGTACAAATAACAACTACAAATCTTCATCCCGAAGCCAATCAAACACAGATTGAAGATCTGGATCTACTTCTACTCCACGTCCATATTGTGAGCAATGCAAGGTTAAAGGCCATTGTGCTGATAGATGCTGGAAATTGATAGGCTATCCAACATCTGCTGTTACAGGATCTTTTACACAAGAGCAAATGTCTGATATTCTGGCTCTTCTTGACAAGTCAGAAGCCACAGATCTTGTAAGTGATGCTACAACTCTTCTTGCTGGTGAGACCTCTTGTTTCTTGTCTGTAAGTCTCAATTCTAAGTGGATCTTTTATAGTGGAGCTACTGACCACATAACTACCAATCTTTCTTTCTTTCAATCCTATAACTCTCTTTTCATACCTTCATTCATCACAATGCCAAATGGTAATCGAGTTCCAGTTTTTGCATCAAGGCACTGTGATTCTTAATGATCACATCACTTTATCACATGTTCTTCATGTTCCACAATTACAATTTAATCTTGTTTTCATTCATAAACTAGTTACTAACCTTGTATCTCATGTCTTGTTTACTCCATATTCTTGTGTACTTCAGGACCATTTGATGAAGACAAAACTGGTGATTGGACGAGTGTTTAGAGGACTATATGTGATCGATCAATCTCCTTCTTTGACTACAACTCTTCGTTCATCATCTACTTTACACACATGTAATAAATGTGCTAGTGATAGTTGTTCTTTACTTGTCAAAACCAACATAGTTTGTGTTGAATTGTGGCACTTCCGTTTAGGTCATATTCCTTTTGATCAACTCAATTATATTGATGAGCATATTAATACTCTTAAAGCACATGTGATTTGTACCATCTGTCCTCATGCACGCCAACATAGACATGTTTTTCCTACATCTCACACTCGTTCCTCTAATACTTTTGATCTCATTCATGTTGATACTTGGACCTCATACAAACACCACACATACAATGGTTTCTCATATTTCTTAACCATTGTAGATGACCATTCAAGGTGCACTTGGACATATATCATGTCTCACAAAAGTAATTTTTTAACTATCCTAAAATCCTTTGTGCTCATGATAAGGAACCAATTTCATATCACTATCAAGCATATTCGTTCAGATAATGCTCTTGAATTCAAAAGAAAAGGAGCCTTACTCTTCTATTCTCTTGAGGGTATTCTCCACCAAACATCTTGCATACATACCCCTCAACAGAATGGTGTGGTTGAAAGAAAACATAGGCACCTTTTAGAGGTTGCTAGGTCCCTTTATTTCCAATCAAAAATCTCATCTCCTTATTGCGGAGAGTGTATTTTAGCAGCAACATATCTCATAAACCGAAGACTTACCTCTCTTATCAACCATAAAGCACACTATGAAGCCTTATTCCACAAGAAACCATCTTATGATCACCTTAGGGTATTTGGTTGTCTTTGCTTTGCTCACACACCTAAGGCCCGTCATAGAGATAAACTACAACCACGTGCCATTACTTGCATTTTTCATGGCTATCCGTATGGTACAAAGGGTTATAAACTTCTCACCTTAAACACTAAACAAGTCATCATCTCGAGAGATGTTATTTTTCATGAAAGACATCTACCTTTTCACCACATTTCATCACAATCTTTTTCAACTCTTCCCATTATATCCCAGCCTTCCACTCTTGATTCTATCATATTTCTTCCCACCTCCACATCATATAATGATACCCCTTCATCATCCACTCCTCTCAATCAATGCCACCACTACACCTTCTGTTGATCCTCTTTCCATTCCTTCATCTCCTATTTCTAATAATGACACCAATATATCTCTCATTGTTCATTCCCCATCACCACATCTAAGACGTTCCACTCGATCTGTTCATTTTCCCTCTTACCTTAATGATTTCTTATGTACATATAGTTTTTGTTCTCCGTCACCAGGTAACTCTTCTCCTCTTTCTCTTCCTTCTACGCATCTTGCTTTTCTTTCTTCCCTAAATTCTTTTGTTGATCCTACTTCATATAACGAAGCTTCCAAAGATCCTTGATGGGTTGAGGCCATGAATAAGGAATATCAGGCTCTTCAACACAATCATACATGGGACTTGACACCTTTGTCTTCTCATAAAAAGGCTATAGGTTGCAAATGGGTTTACAAAGTGAAACTTAAGGCGGATGGGAGTTTAGAGCGTTTTAAAGCCAGGCTCGTTGCCAAAGGATATAACTAGAAAGAGGGGATTGACGATCATGAAACATTCTCTCCTGTTGTGAAGATGACGACCATACGTAGCATCATATCCATTGCAACATCTAAGAAATGGACTCTTCATCAATTGGACGTCAATAATGCAGTTTTGCATGGTAATTTATATGAGGATGTTTACATGAAAATGCCATCAGAGATACTTAATCCTCTATCACTAGTATGCAAGCTAAGAAAATCCCTATATGGTTTCAAACAAGCATCTAGGCAATGGTTTCATCGCCTTACTACAACCCTTAGTCAAAAAATGACTATTCCTTCTTTATTAAACACAGTGATCACAACATTACTATCATTGCCATATATGTGGATGATCTCCTTATCACAGGTTCTAGTGAGAATGAGATTGTTGCTCTCAAAAGGTTTCTAGACTCCACTTTCAGTATTACAAACCTAGGAATCTTGCATTTCTTTCTTGGGATTGAAGTTGCTCATAAACATGTTGGCGTTGTGCTTGCTCAACAAAAAATTACATCAGAATTGCTAGCAGAAGCTGACCTCTCTTCTAGTCAGCCGACAACTACCCCACTGCCTCTTCATCTCAAGTTGCTTCCTCATGAAGGAGATCGTCTTCCAGATCCAACAATATACAGATCTTTGGTGGGCAAGCTCAATTTCTTAACTCATACACGTCCAGACATATGCTTTGCAGTGCAGTGTCTCAGTCAATTCATGCAGGAACCACATACAACTCACATGGATGCCCTCCATCACACCCTTCGATATATGTAGGGTACTATTGGGCATGGCATACTTCTGAATAGTTGTGAGCAACCAAAAGTAATGGCTTATACCGATTCTGACTAGGCATCATGTCCATCAACCAGACGTAGTAATGGCTACCTTATATTGTTTGGCTCTTCTGTCATAAGTTCGAAATCGAAGAAGCAAACAACTGTGTCAAGAAGTTCAGCTGAGGCCGGGTATAGAGCAATGGCCCATGCAGCTGCATAAATCACTTGGTTAGTTCGTCTTTTACAGGAGCTTTGTGTTCCACCACCTCAACCAATTCAGCTTCATTGTGATAATAACTTTGCCATTCAAATAAGCAAGAATCCGGTGTTTCATGAATGAACTAAACATATTGAGATCGATTGCCATTTCACTAGAGATAAAGTCATGGAAGGTCTACTACAGCTTCAATACATTTCTACTAATGATCAGTTGGCTGATGTGCTCACAAAGATTGTTCCTTCAGCTCAACAAGAAAGGCTTCTTTCCAAACTAGGAATGTACCTAGTTTTTTTTAATTTGGGGGGGGGGGGGCATACACGTATAACTATACATAGAAATAGAAAGCAAACAAGCTGTATAAATACATGTACATGACACAATCAATAAACAAGCGATTCATTCTGTCATACAAAGCTCATCTCTAATCTCTCGTTTCTTCTTCTGTCATACAAAGCTCATCACTATTCTCTCGTTTCTTCTTAATTCCTTTCTCTAACAGAGAGTTGAGAAGTTCATACCTAAACTCTCTTCTACAACTCCACATATAATCTTACCATATAAAGGGAGCCCAAACTTGACTCCAATCGAAGAAGTAGATATGCTTTCTCTCCAAAGATATCCCTCCCTAAGTTAATTCACGTGATCCACACACATGCTTGCTCTCCAAATATATACTTGAATTATTCTTATTATTTAGTTAGATTACTTAGTCTAGTTTCCGTTGTATCTTTTCATTAACTTTATCATATCCAGTAGTCTTGTTTACTATTTTAATTATCTTGGAATTGTTTAATATTGTGACATTAGTTACTAGTGTTGATCAATTATCCACCGCCAAAATAAATTGAACATTATTTTTCTACTTGTGTCATGTTCAACCTTTCATCTAGTCGTGACCTTCTTTCTACTCCGCCTCATTCGATACCCGATTAATCATTCTAGTAGTAATATGAAATAAATTGAACATTGATGTTAACATAACCGTCATGTGATAAGTTCCATTATGCAAATGACTAATATGTGTGTTTAACAAAAGTATTTGGAAATTATGAAAGCGTCATCACCGTCACAATTATTAACAATTTTTTATTTATCAGAATTGATAAATTAATAAAACAATTATCATAGTAGTAATATGAAATAATTTCTCAATTGGTTAAAAAGAAAAATTGAGTTTATTTGTAGGCGTCACATGCGGATATCAATTGAGGTTCAAAGGCGTCATAATTATGTCCTCCACTATGCCATCTTCCATTGATATCTCCCATTTTTTCCAAGTCAAACTATTGGGGCATCCTTCTTTTTCCACCTTTAAGGACTATTTCTACAATTAGAGCCGCACAACCACCACATATGTACAAATATCATATAACTGCACTTAAACACAATATGAACAACATCTGCTACACTCGACCATCAATTTTTAAATATAATTTAAGTTGTTGCAAGTATGACTACAATTAACTATCTTGAGGTATGACATATCTAAATTATTGTTACAAGTTGACCCGGTCCAATGAGTTCGAATCGGAACTTGATACGAAATGTTTTGAAAAAGGATAATATCAATAACCGACAGCTTGAGCAATTTAACTCGAAATGATAAATGACCCGACCCAACCCCGAATAAAATAGCTCGAAGTAACCCGACCCGAAATGATTGATAGCCCGAAGTAACCCGAAGTTACCTGACCCGAAATTAGCCGATAGCCCCGTCTATTTTAGTGCATACAAATTGGGTATTTAAGTTACAATGATAATTTTGATTTAAATTGATAATTAATTTCGTGATTTATCAAGAGAAAAAATAGTTGAAGTTTACCTGCAAATAGAGTAATGTAAAAAATAAGTTAGTCATACACCGTTTATTTAATGTATGCATCGATTAAAAAAGTTCAACCCATATAGCATCACATTACTAACTCCAAAAACTTTTCAATCATGTTTAAAACACCAACAACTTTAACAAAAAAATTAAGTAGTAATCATAAGTTTTCATTTCGAGATGAAGCTCACACAAAATATAAACGAAGTCGGTAATATATATATATATATATATAAAAGTTGGTTCGGATTAGAACTAATTTTACGAAAAGAAACGATAATCTCTAATGTTCGTTGGATTAAAAAAATTTAATATCTAAGATCCACCCTGTTTCAATTATTTATCCGTCAAAAATACATTTCTTATATCATGATAAATCATTTGTTCTACCCGTATGATAAGTATTTCGTTCAATTTCCAATAATCACATATCATTATGGGTTGATGTATGACTTAATGAAACTTATGCTAACAAATTTGAGGTAAAGTAAACATTCTTAAGTTCATGATAGTATGTATTGGTTATGAACTTTTAATTGCTCGGCCTAGGGAAGCTTATATTAGGTGACATTGACTTGAGTGAAAGATATTAACCCGTAAGGCAAAAGTTATATCATAAAAAAATAAAAGAAAAAGGTATACAAAAAGCTCATCAAAAGTTCAAAAATGTCAATTGGCTATGTGATGCATGCTTATTTTTCATTTTTGATTTTATGCCAATGAGGCCTAGCATTTGCACATCAAAAGATGAATGCACAAGTGAATGTGGTCCATGCCAAAAGAGCATGAAGATTTTATCATTTAGGCTTAGTTTAAGAAGACATGAATTATAAAGGACTCGGTCATTCTTGATTGCACAAAAGCATGTGAGCATTTAGCTATATTTTTATACATTTGGATGAGCAATACCAATCATATAAAATCATCATATAAAACATTTTAAGTAGCAAGCATAAGTTGCCGTTAACTTAGGATTCTAGATTATAAGTGTTATTTGTGAAGGTTTAACATATATTCTTACATGCTTACTCTCATGCTCATTATTTTCACTTATGTGATAATGTCTTGCCATGACTCTAATACTCTAAAAAGTTATCTATCATTTGAAGCAAAATTCAAAACATATTTTCCTTTAAAAATTTTTTATTTTCTTTCTTTCTTTTCTAACCTTTGCATTTGGTTCTGACCTGGGGACAAGTAAGAGCTAAGTATGGGGTATTTTGATAGCATGTTTTTATGCGATCTTTATAGTTGTCTTTCTATGTGTTTTTCCTTAGTTTTCCACGGGGATAAGACATCTACATCTTTGCTTATACTTAAATAGTCAAAGAATGTCGACTCCCCTTGTGGTTTGTGTTTATAGGTAATTTAGGTAAAAAAGAAAATGGAGAACAAACGAAGAATCTACGTGTTTTACCTTAGTTTTCCACGGGGATAAGGCATCTACATATCTACTTATACTTAAATACCCCCATTATCAACATGGAGCAATGTAAGGAAGTAAGGAAGTAAGCAAGAAAGCAACAAATGCATGAAGAAATAAAGCCAAGAAACCTCAAAGGAGGAGCTACGTGTTTTACCTTTATCCAGAGTAAGAAGCCAAGAATCCCCAACTAAGAAGAATAAAAAAACTCGGCTTAAGAAGATGAACAAACCCGGTCAAAGAAGAGTTTGCAAGAGAAAACTACACTTAACTTGGGTGAAAGTGGCAACCCGATAAAAGAAGACCCAAAACCCGATGAAAGAAGACCAAAAACTTGAGCTAAGTGTAATTCTCTATGGCGGTGGAGCAACTCGACCCAAACAGAAAAACCTGAACTAAGACAAAGCCTTCACCCGAGGTAGCCCTTGCCGGTGTGGACCATTTTGGTAACTAACTCAAATTAGTTGTATGACTTTGTTTGGATGGTTCTAGAATGTGGGGGGGGGGGGAAACAAACTTCAACCTATAAATTGAAGGCATGAGACTGTAATTCATATCACTCTAGACACAAAACAAGTCTCTAAATTCTCTCTTGTAATCATTTGGCCGATTGGCCTTGTGTTCGCTCGAAAGTGTGCGTCACTAAGTCTTAGATTTATAAAAACAGAAATCAAGCAAAGCAAACCCGCAATGTACGGATCGGTATTGTAAAGTAAGAATTTCAGAGTATCGAACTCGGGGATTTGGGGGATCAAATTGAGTTCGTAAAATCGTCAAGCAAGAAAATAAGCTTTTGTAAAGATAATTGGGAAAATAACGATTCTAAATCTTCAAGTATCCAATTGTGGCAATCTATTCAATATGTTCTAAAGATGTAAGGACAGAGTTAGGATTGCAAAGGTATAGATCTAAGGTAGGGAATTATACGGTGAAGTTCCAAAACCAATAAGTCTCACCCAAATGCTCTCTAAATAAAGGATGATGAGTCTCATTATATAGAGAATCGAAGGATATGTTTAAACTCTCAAATACCCATGCTCAAACCCAAGGGAATCAAAGATAAGCCAAAAAGGTTAAGGTTGTGACACTCGATATCAAAGTAGAGGATGTTAAGTCTCACTACTACCTAGAAAAGGTAAGCCAAGGCTAGGTTAGGGTCAATCTTTACCTTTGGATCAAAGCAAAACCAAAGAACATACGACAGAGGAAAACCACGGTCGGATCTTGAAGAACCACGGCCGTGGAACTCAAGAACAGGCTGTGGAAAGCCTCGACAATGAGATTTCTCTCAATTTTTAGGGTCCAATCTGTTTTGGTTCAATCTATCATAATTTATGCCACAACTATCAACCCTTCAATTAGAATCGCTTAAGGGTTTTAGCCAACAATCATTGTAATCAAATCAATAATCAAGATTGAAAGAAAGAAAAGATAAAACCTTGAAATCTCAATAGCAAACACAAAACCAATCTCAATCAAACTCAAATCTGTACTTGTGTTCATTGAATATAGAATAGAGTAAGAAATCTCTCACAAATCTTATAGAACAAATAAGAATGGGATGTCAATCCGCCTTCAAATGGAAACCCTAAGATCTTCCAACTACGTAATCTCAAAGTGCGTACTTCTCTAAATCTTCCTTTCGAAATCTTCTCGCAATAAGATCTTCCACAATGATTTCAACTTCTCTCTAGCGTGGTGTGTATTTTCTCTCTTCCTTCAGCCTTCTTATAAGAGAAAATAGGGTTATGAAAACAAAACCGTTGTTGACGTGGCAAATATGACACGTGGAAACCGTTAGAAGAATCACGGCCAAGAACATTTTTCCATGCTCGTGGAAGCCACCGTGAAATGGCATAATTGCTCTCGACATACTTTCCCACGGTCTTAATTAATTTAATTCCCAAAATCACGGCCGTGGTTCTTTGTACTTGACCGTGGAATGTCCAAAATCTTCATAAAAGCCTTTGTTTCGCAAAACCTTCTACTCATACTCCTTCTTTAGCTACTCCAATGCATCCTCTCTATGCCTAGCATATGATCAATCACTCTTACGTACTTCATTTATGCTCCAATCCAAGCCTTTATTCACCTAAAATCACAACAAAGCTTGTGTATATCTCTATGCCAACATAATAGGTGAATGTGCTCATAAATGTTTCAAGCTCATATCCATATACACAAAAGAAGGGGATAAACAACCAAAACATGTGCTTAAAATATCATCATATTTCATGCTATCAAAATACCCCATATTTGTCTCTTGCTTGTCCCCAAGCAAGGTTTTCAGAAGCTAGAACATAAGGTAGGATGAAATATAAATGTAAAACAAGGAAAAACAAATATTTTTGGTATTGTGCTTCTATTCAATGGATCACTCTCAAATCTTGCTTCATATTTCCTTGAACGCTTTTATATACACAAAACGAATCATGTCAAACAAGAGAAACATCATACATTGCAAAAGCTCCAAGACAAATATCATAACCCAAAGTAATGTCAAAATCAATCATGTGGAAGTCCAATTTAGATCACTAAGCCAAACAATAATCCAAAGATCTTAAGGACTTTCATGTAAAGGTCAAGAAACGTGAATGGGTAGGACTTTTCATAAGGTAATGTGGTGCAAAAATCCGAGAAAAAGGAACAACACAACACAAACTTCCTTAAGCAATCTTGAATCAACAACCATTGAGAGCTTTGCTCTCCCTTTTCAGCACAAATTTAATTTTTGACTTTACTTTTTGAGATCAAAGACAGAGGTGCACAATAACCGAAGCCTAGGAATCAGCATTAACTCAAAATTTTCGAGTTGCCTCAAATCGTAATGCACATACAATGACTCGTTAGGACTATCGCTCAATCCGACTTTGGCAAGACACAAACACCCGACTATGTGAATGGTGCCGAGTTACTCATCATCATGACTGACTTCCCCAAACCTATTTTCTATACTTTGAATGCACAGTTTTCTTTCATGGCCCTCCCACATCAATCATGCCGCAAGTTACACTCTTCCTAATTCCCGGATAGGTAAAGGAGGCAAAAGTTTCATTGAGGGGCTAAATGAATAAAGAAGAAGCAAGAAAAATCGAGGTGCCTTAATCATTTCAAAAAGAAGCGCAAGAACTTACAATGTGATTTCAACTTTCATTCCTCAACATGATTTAGACAAGAATTTTTACATTATGAAACATGCAAGAAGATCAAACAATATATTCAATTTCTCCACAATTCAAATCAAGCATATAAATGTCATAAAAAATTCAATCCACAAGTAAATTCATCATTGAGGTCATTTCCAATCCTAAAAGCACAATATTTTTCAAATTTTTATGGGTTTTTCAAAGCTTAAAAATGCAATGCAAAAAGGAAACATGTGCCAAGAAAAATAAAGATGCAAGTGTTCGTGGATAAAGCGAATCAAATATGTCAAGTTATTCCATCACATGAGAATCATACTCCACCCCATACTTAAGATACACATTGTCCCTAATGTGCAGAAAAAGAAATAGAAAAAGAACAAAGAAACTCAGAAAGGCGGTGGAGCAACTCGAACCAAGCAAATCAGCTCATCCAGTAGGAGGTGGCGGTGGTGGGTACGGGTAGAAGTTTGGGTCGAACGGGCGCCCAAACTGATGCCTGTAAACGTCTCGGAGGATCCTTGCATTTTCATGGCGCTCATCCTTATCTTCATCAAAGCGGGTCTAAAGAGCATCAATCCTCTACGTAAGTCCGGTGACCTATGCCGGCTTCTCATCCATCCATGCGGGCCGCTGCGCCATCCACTCCGGCGGCGCTCCCATCCAAGCTGGAGGAGCACCCATCCAAGTCGTCCGTGCGTCCATCCAAGTAGGTCACTTACTCACGCTGGCTCGCCGGGAGGAAGAAGAAGAAGCGGAAGGTCCCTGCTGGTAGGTAGATCTCCTAGCCGGCTCCTGGAAATCCGCCGGCTGATCCGGAAAATCTCCAAAAGCCTCCTCAACACCTCCAATATCCGGGAACTCATCACCACCAATCTCCTCATTAGCATCCTCATCAACAACGGTTGGCACATCCTTGGGATAATAAGCTGGAGCTCCTAAGAGGTTGGCATGCATCAGAACAAATGTTGCTTTCCAGTTTTGTCGGTTCCGGCTGGAATAATCAACGCTCCGTGGAATGCCTCGTCCTCCCTTGTCTTCCCAAGGCATGGAGACAACCGGTGGACCTCGGTGGCGGGGAATAAAGAGTCCCCTAGTCATGAAGCCCTAGAGGCCTCGCGAATGCAGCCAACTCACAAGCTAAATAATCAATCCCTAAGTGCTTTGCAATGTATGTAACCATCCCTCCATAACCGATATTCCCCTTAGCTTTGATCTTGATCTTGCTAAGAGTGGAAGCAAGCATAGTGGCGCAATCCGGAGTGACATTGGCCGTCATGTAATAAAGGATAAAAATCTCATTTGCCTTGAGCTTCTTGGGTGTCCTTGTCCTAGGGAATAGGCACTTGGAGAGGATCCGATGGGCAATCTTAAAGGATAGGTTATAGATGAGCTTGGCTTTCGAGTTGGCCGGTTGCCAACGGTACTCGTGACCCACTACCATATCAATCTCCTCCCAAAACTCTCTAGCTCGAGAACTCCTAGGGAATGTCCCATTGTATGTGTCCTCAAAGCCAAACAATGCTCCAAACTGAGCTATGGACATATGGTGAGTGTGGTCCATCAACCGGAAGGAGACCGTTCGGTTAACGACACTATGGTCAAATGAGCTTATGAACTCCATCGTGATTTCCTCATAAGCATCATCTCTAATGCTAGCAAATGTAGTCAGCCCAGCCCTATCAAGTATCCATCTAAGATCATTCACCACATGCAAATCCTCAAACTCTTCAAGCACAATGTACCTAGGAGCGATAGCGTTGTGTTTTTGGATCTTATCAAAGGCTCTCTTGTGGTTCTCATGGATTGTGGGGATCCTAGGGATAGGTTGAGGAGTGGGAGGGGGTTGGGAAGAGGAGCCTTTGCCCCTTTGATTTTTGTTTTGGTTGGATTTGCGAGTCCCAAACATTTTCTTAGAAACCACAGCATGTTCTTGGTGAAACCACGCCCGTGGTTTTTTACGGCTTCCCGTGGAACTGCACGATTTTGCTCAAAAATCCAAAAATTCCACAACAATCTCAACAACAGCAGTCCTAAACTATTACTAGGTTCAATTCCGTTCAGTTCTCCTAAAAATCTTCAAAGAAAATGAAGGAAATCAACCAAGGAAAGAGTTGAGAGAAAACCTAGGTGTTGGTTTTGAAAAAATCCAAAATCTTGCCCGATCGTTGAATGTTTGTGCTGTTTGTTGTCACAATCCGCAATATAACCAAATTTTCTTTAGTTTGGAGCGAAGAATCGTGCAAAACGATCACTGAACAAATAATTGCGGGATGAGGAGGTTGGGCGTGATTTAGGGCGTGGAAGGGAAGGTTGATGTTGTGTGGTTTGTGAAGAAGAAGAACTTATATAGCTCCGTCAAATTTTCAAAAACCACGGCCTCACTATTACTTCCACGGACGTGGAATTGCACGACAGACCGTGGTTTTGCATCCTTTTCTTTGGCTGCTCTCGGCATACTTTTTCACGGGCTAAATTATCAAAACCACGGCCGTGGAATCACAATTAAACCTGTGATTTTCCCTTTTTCTGCCAAAAACCGAAATTTCGTTGTTCCTTTGGCTTTCTTCACTTCTTTTGGTCGTTCTTCAACCCTGACATCCAAAGACACAAGACATACCGGAAGATATCGACGAAAAACAAACAAAAACAACTACACTAATCTAGCCTAAGAAAAATGAAAAGAAAAAACAAGAATGCATTACCTTGGGTTGCCTCCCAAGTAGCGCTTTGTTTTAGGTCCGTAGATAGACCATTCCTTTGTGCTTAAGTGAGGAGAATCGGTGCGACGTCCTCGGTTTGGAGTTCTGGCGAGTACTTCTTGACTCGTTGGCCATTTACTTTGAAACTTCCGCACTTCTCACCCTATACTTCAACTGCACCATGGAAAAAACGTGTTTAATAACATAAGGTCCTGTCCAACAAGATTTAAGCTTACCGGGAAAGAGTCGAAGTCTAGATTTGAACAGAAGAACAAGGTCTCCTTCTTTGAAGTCTTTTGGAATGATGTTCTTATCATGCCATCGCTTCACACTCTCCTTGTAGATCTTGGCGTTGTCATAGGCGTTCATGCGGAGTTCTTCTAGCTCATTAAGATCTAAGAGGCGTTCTCTCCCGCTTCTTTCATGCCAAAGTTCAATCACTTAACAGCCCAATATGCCTTGTATTCCAGCTCCACCGGAAGATGACAAGACTTCCCATACACAGGATTGTATGGTGTTGTGCCAATGGGAGTCTTGTATGCCGTTCTATACACCCATAATGCGTCATCAAGCTTTAACACCCAATATTTCCTTGTCCTAGACACCGTTTTCTCTAGAATTCCTTTGATCTACCTATTAGAAATCTCCACTTGCCCAATTATTTGCGGATGGTAGGGTATGGCGATCTTGTGAGTCACCCCATACGTAGCTAGTAGAGCTTCAAATCGACAGGCAATGAAGTGTGATCCTCCGTCACTAATGATGGTTCGGGGTGTCCCAAACCTTGGGAAAATTGTTCGATTAAAGAACTTAACAACCACCATTGCATCATTAGTTGGAGAGGCAATAGCTTCAACCCATCTTGAAACATAGTCTACAGCTAGAAGTATGTATTTGTTACAACAAGATGATGGCAATGGTCCCATGAAGTCAACTCCCCAAATGTCAAAGATATCCTCTTCTTGGACGTTGTTGAGAGGCATTTCATTCCTCCTAGATAAGTCCTGCTCTTTCACAAGCATCGCAACAAGAAACAAAGGTTTGCACATCCTTAAATAATGTAGGCCAAAAGAATCCGGATTGTAATACCTTAGCGCTAGTCTTGTGAGAACTAGCGTGTCCTTCACAAGGAAGTGAATGACAATGACGAATGACACTTTGCATTTCGTCTTCAGGCACACATCTTCTAGTTATGCCATCTGGACCTCTCTTGAAGAGTAGAGGTTCATTCCAATAGTATTGGCGGACATCCTTAAAGAACTTCTTTCTTTGAGCGTAGGATAGTCCGGGAGGTATTTCTTGAAAAACCAAATAATTCACAAATTCAGCAAACCAAGGTTCGTTACCTCTAGAAATATGATCAATGCACTCTTCAATTAGATGAAATTGTTCGTCCGGGAAAGAGTCATCAATAGGTAAGTCGTCATTGGTGACATGTGGTAGACGACTCAAGTGATCCGCAACAGAATTTTTGGATCCTTTCTTGTCACGAATCTCAAGATCGAACTCTTGAAGGAGGAGAATCCATCTAATCAGCCTTGGTTTTTCATCTTTCTTGGCAAGCAAATACCAAATTGCTGAATGATCCGTGTATACAATCACCTTCACTCCTACAAGATAAGAACGAAACTTTTCAAATGCATATACAACAGTAAGAAATTCCTTTTCCGTTGTGGCGTAGTTGAGCTGAGGTTCATCTAGTGTCTTGCTAGCATAATAGATGGCATGAGCGCGTCCATCTTTATTTTGTCGAAGCACAACTCCCACCGCTACATCACTTGCATCGCACATGACCTCAAATGGAAGACTCCAATTTTGAGGCTGAATTATTGGGGCTGAGATTAGAGCTTCTCGAATCCTGTAAAAAGCATCTAAACACTCTTTTCAAAAATTAAAAAACATCATCCTTCATCAATAGATTAGTTAGCGGTTTAGAGATTTTTGAAAAGTCCTTAATGAATCTCCTATAGAATCCAGCATGTCCTAGGAAACTTCTAATCCCCTTCACCGAAGATGAAAGAGGAAGCTTTTCTATTGTCTCAATCTTAGCCTTGTCAACCTCAATCCCTCTATTAGAGATCAAGTGTCCTAAAACAATGCCTTCCCTAACCATAAAATGACACTTCTCCCAATTTAGAACTAGGTTTGTGTCTTCACATCTTTGTAGAACAAGAGATAGGTTATCAAGACAATTATCAAATGACGAACCATAAACTAGAAAAGTCATCCATAAAAACCTCCATGATTTCCTCAATGTATTCCGAGAAGAAGGCCATCATACACCTTTGAAAGGTGGCTGGAGCGTTGCACAATCCGAATGACATCCTCCTATAAGCAAACGCAGCCCATGGGCATATGAATGTGGTCTTTTCTTAATCGTCCGGATGAATCGGAATCTGAAAGAAACCACTATAACCGTCAGATAGCAAAAGTAAGAATGTTGCGCTAACCTCTCAAGCATTTGATAAATGAAGGGCAGCGGGAGGTGATCCTTCCTCGTCGCATTGTTCAGCTTGCGATAGTCTATACACATCCTCCATCTTGTCACCGTTCTCGTTGGAATGAGTTTGTTGTTCTTGTTAGCCACAACGGTCATTCCTCCCTTCTTTGGGACTACTTGAACCGGATTCACCCACTTGCTATCGGAAATCGGGAATATTATGCCTGCATCAAGCAATATAAGGATCTCCTTCTTCACGACCTCTTTCATGATCGGGTTTAACCGTCGTTGAGGTTGACGTGAAGGCCTATAATCCTCTTCCATTAGTATCTTGTGCATGTATAAAGATGGTTTGATTCTTACAAGATCCTCTATGGTGTAGCCTAAAGCTTTCCTATGTTTCTTCAAAACAATCATAAGCCTATCATGTTCATCTTCACTTAAACTTGAACTAACTATGACGGGAAACGTAGAGTCCAAGAAAAGCGTACCTTAGATGTGCGGGAAGTGGGTTTAATTCCGAAGTTGTAGATGCCTTTGGAGTGTTGTGAGGGCTCTCCGAGGTCTCCTTGGATGTCTCCAAGGGTGTGGAAGTGGTGGAAGAAGAAGCAAGAACGTTTGTAAAAAGAACGGAATTTTCCTCAGCATTTTCAAGTTCCACGGTGTCACTGTTACTTCCACGGCCGTGGAAAGTGCATTTTTTGCCGTGATTTTGTGTGTTATTCGAATGGTTTCTCTCGACATACTTTTCCACGGGTGGAATTTGTGAAACCACGCCCGTGGAAAAAACCGACCGTGATTTCTGGTGTTTTCCGAACCATCGTACAATTTTTTGAATTCTTCAACTTGCATTTCTTCTAACTCTTCCAAAGCATCAATCTCAACGTTACAGTCCTCTTCAACTCCCTTTTCCATGATGCTCATAGTTATAACCTTTTGTAACGGATCTTTGAACAAGATCGAGCTCACTTCCTCTCTAGATACCTCTTCATCATATATGTTGAGAGAACAAATTCAACTTTCTCTCCAAGTGCTGGTTCTTTTGTCAAAGTTGAGAGAACAAATTCAACTTTCTCTTCTCCAACATCGAAGGCTAATCTAGCGTTCTTGCAATCAACCATACAACAGGAAGTTGCAAGAAAAGGTCTCCCAAGTATGATCGGGACCGGACAATCTGTAGGAATTTCAAGCACAATAAAGTTTATAGGAATATAGAATTTACTGAGCTTAACCGGGACGTCTTCAATGATTCCAACGGGTTGAGTAATGGATCGATCCACCATATACAACGTCATCTTCACCGGTTTAGGTTCACCTAAACCGACTTTCTCACACAAAACAAGTGGAATGATGCTCACACTTGCTCCCAAGTGACAAAGTGCATCATATGTGACTTCTCCCAGTCCTATTGGTATGCAAAACGACCCTGAATCTCCTAGCTTTGGGGCATCTTTTCCGTCATCGTTTTAATGAGTTCCGAAGACTCCGAACTCATCTTAACTTCACCAAAGTCTTCAAGCTTCCTCTTGTTAGAGAGGATCTCTTTCAAGAACTTCCCATAAGCGGGCATACCTAAAATCACATCAAGGAATGGTATGTTAATGTGCAGTTTACTCATGAGATCAACAAACTTACGGAAATGCTTGTCTAGATGCGCTCTCGCTCTAGATTGCGGGAACGGCAAAGGAGGTTTATAAGCTGGAGGAGGAACATAGACATCTTCCTTCTCCTTTTCCTTCTCCTTTTCAACGGGAACCTCAACGAATGTGGGCTGTGGGTCGGTGGTTGTTACACCACTTCTTGTTGTAATTGCCATCACCCTCCCTTTCGGGTTGTCCTCCGATTTTTCGGGAAGCTTCCCTTGATCTCTAGGAACTTCTCCGGCCTTGCTGAATACTTGATTTTCCAAAGCTTTTTGTGCTTTAGAAATTGAAGTAATGTGATTCTCCTTTCCTTGTATCTTCCCAAAGATCGTTTCCATCATCGCATCAAATTTGTCCTTCTCCGACTGGTTTGAATTATTTGAAGTTTGTCCCTGACTTTTCAAAGGTGTAGAAGAAAATGGAGGTGTTAGTGAATGTTCAGCATGGGAATAGGGATTACCGGGATTTTATTGGTTGGATCTCCAATGATTGTTGAAGTTCCCGTTGTTGTTGTTGTTCCAATTATTGTTCCGGTTGTTATTCCTATTCCCTTGATTATTCTCCCTTCCTAGATAGCCAACATCCTGCTCCTTTTTCGATTGAAGGCTAGACTTCAAAACTTCTTTCAACTTGTTAATTTCATTGTTGAGGGAGAAAATTTGAGCTTGGGCTGCTGAATTCAATCTTACTCGTGGCTCTCCGGAATCTCTATTCCCACTATCAGTCTTCCTATGGGAATACTTCTCAATCACTAGACCTTGCTTCTCAATAAAATCCCAAGCATCATCTTCTCTCATATCCATTAAAGTTCCACAAGAAAGGGATTGAATTTTGAATTGCGTTTCCACATGCAATCCCTTGTAGTAAATCTCCAATAACTCCAGCTTTGAAATGTCATGGTGCAGGCAATCCAATAGAAGATCTTGAAACCTTTCCCAAGATTTAAACAAACTTTCATTAGGTTTCATAGCAAAAGCATTTATTTTACCTCTCAACTCCGCTGTTTTAGATGGCGGAAAGAACTTGGTGAGGAATTCTGAAGTCAACTCCTCCCATGTATTAAATCTTCCAATTGGAAGAGCTTGATACCAAAGTCTCCGTAGAGAAGAAGAACGGTCTCAACTTGTAGTTGTTGTTGAAAGCACTTGGAGGCTTCAAAGTCTCCATAAGAATCTCTTAATTCTGCAAATGTTGATGCGGAGATTCAGCTTCCTTTCTACCAAACTGACTTTGGCGGATCATAGTAATGACTTGAGGGCCAAACCCATAGTCATGCTCATCCAGATCTCCAAGATTCACACCTAAACGGCGCGGTTGCTGAATCGGATCCATACGTTGCCCAAGAGTTCGTGGTTCAGCTTCGACATTAGCAGCTCTCGCATCTCTAACATGAACGCGAGGATCGACATAGACACGAGGATTAAATGGTGGTATTTCCTCCACCTTAGGCATAGAATCATCATCGGATGATTCATCTTTCTTACTCTTGACGCCTTTATCTAATTTTGATTGTAAAACCATCGCCCTAATTTCATCCATTTGAATTTGCATTCGCTCCCTATCAGCACGAGCTACAGCTTGTTCCTCAATACGTCTCCTTTCACTTGTATTAAGAAGAGCTCAAGTTTCATCTAACTCCTATTGAAGACTCTTTTCGTTGTGTTCAGACATCTTTTTCTCCCTTAGCCGTTTCTTGAGAGTTTTCTCCGGTTAAGGATCAAAAGGAACGAGGTCTTTCGCGGATTTAGACCTTCGCATATACCTAAAGAGGAATCTACAAAATCAGTAAGGTAGATAGATCAAATAACAAGAGCAAAAGCTCTCAAGCCCGACAACTAAAAACCGAATTTGGCCTAAACCAAATCCCCGGAAACGGCGCCAAAAACTTGTTCGCTCTAAAGTGTTGTTCGCTCAAAAGTGTACGTCATTAGTTTCAAAATTTATAAAACTGAAATCAAAGCAAAGAAAACCCGCAGTATATGGATCGGCGTAGTAAAGCAAGAATTTCAAAGTATCGAACTCAGTGATTTGGGGGGAACACATTCAGTTCACAAAGTATCAGGCAATCAAAACGCTTTTGCAAAGATTAATTGGGAAAACAACGATTCTAAAAATTCAGGTATCCAATTGTGGCAACCGATTAAAGATATTCTAAAGGTATAAGGACAAAGTCAGGATTGCAAAGGTATATCTAAGGTAGGGAATTGTACGGTGAAGTTCGAAAACCCATTTGTCTCACCCCAAAGGCTCTCTCTATATAGGTTTTTGAGGCTACAATATAGAATGGATCTAAGGATAGGATTAAATTCTCAAATACCCATGCCCAAACCCAAGGGAATCAAAGATAAGCTAAAACGGTGAAGGTTGTGACACTCGAAACCAAAGTAGAGGATGTTGAGTCTCACTACTACCTAGAAAAGGTAAGCCAATGATAGATTAAAGAAAATCGTTATCTTAGGATCAAAGCAAAACCAAATAACGTAAGAGAGAGGAAAAACCAGGGTCAGATCTTGAAGAACCACGGCCGTGGAACTCAAGAACAGGCCGTGGAAAGTCTCGACGACGAGGTTTCTCGCAACTCTCCGGGTCCAATCTGTTTTGGTTCAATCTATCATTATCTATGCCACAATTATCAACCTTTCATCTTAGAATCGCTTAAGGGTTTTAACCAACAAGCATCATTATGAAATTAATAATCAAAATTAAAGGTAAGAAAAGTTGAAACCTTGAAATCTCAATAAAAATCACAAAACCAATGTTGAGAAAACACAATAATCGTAACTTGCGTTCAATCAATGTAGAAAAGGTAAGAATCTCTTCCAAATCTCAAGGAACAAAGAAGAACGGGATGTCAATCCGCCTTCAAGATGAAACCCTAAGATCTTTTCCAAATACGCAATCTTTGAATCGTACTTCTCCAAATCTTCCTTCCAAAATCTTCTCACAATAAGATCTTCAAGCCTCCCTCTTTTTGGGATTTTTGGCTCCCTCCAGTCTTGGGATCTTCCCGTCTCATATATGTCTTTCAATGTTGAAGGCTATCGAACATTTATAGGGTTTAGAGATAAAACCCCAAATATTTGGCCTGAAATAAGTCGAGCCCGTTGGTATCAGAAAATACTTTGGGTCACGTCAAACGATATCAGAAGATACTTTGGCGTGTAAGACGGTATCAGAAAATACTTTGGCGCGTCAGACGGTATCATAAGATACTTTAGCACGTCCTAGCTTCCTTTTATGCTCCTTTTTGTCCCTCTTCAAGGCTTCATACATAAATATGCCGTTTCGCTCCATATTTCGCCAAATTACCTACGAATGCAATAAAACTCCGTGTAGACCTCTATTCTTGCAAAGTAGGTGAATATAATCATAAATGTCATGATTGTATGTCTATGCATGCAAAATAGAGGGGAAATATACATAAATACACGCCTAAATATAGGTCACAATTCATATCATCAAGTGTGCGTCACTAAGTCTTAAATTTATAAAAAATTGAATTCAAGCAAAGCGAACCAGCAGTGTACGGATCGGTATAGTAAAACAAGAATTCCAGAGTATCGAACTTAGAAATTTGGGGGATCAAATTCAGTCCGTAAAATCGCCAGGCAAGTAAATAAGCTTTTGTAAAGATAATTGGGAAAACAACAATTCTAAAGATTCAGATATCCAATTGTGGCAATCGATTCAAGATGTTCTAAAGATGTAAGGACAGAGTTAGGATTGCAAAGGTATAAATCTAAGGTAGGGAATTGTACGGTGAAGTTCCAAAACCCATATGTCTCACCCCAAGGCTCTCTAAATAAAGGATGATGAGTCTCGTTATATAGAGAATCGAAGGATAAGATTGAACTCTCAAATACCCATGTCCAAACCCAAGGGAATCAAAGATAAGCCAAATGGGTTAAGGTAGTGACACTCAAAACCAAAGTAGAGGATGTTGAGTCTCACTACTACCTAGAAAAGGTAAGCCAAAGCTAGGTTAGGGCCAATCTTTAACTTTGGATCAAGGCAAAAGCAAATAGCGTACAACATAGGAAAACCACAATCGGATCTTGAAGAACCATGGCCGTGGAACTCAAGAATAGGCCGTGGAAAGCCTCAACAACGAGATTTCTCGCAACTCTCAAGGTCCAATCTGTTTTAGTTCAATCTATCATCATCTATACCACAACTATCAACCCTTCACCTTAGAATCGCTTAAGGGTTTTAGCCAACAATCTTTGTCATCAAATCAATAATCAAGATTGAAAGAAAGAAAAGATAAAACCTTGAAATCTCAATAGCAAACACAAAATCAATCTCAATCAAACTCAAATCCGTACCTGTGTTCAATGAATGTAAAATAGAGTAAGAAATCTCTCACAAATCTTAATGAACAAAGACGAACGGGATGTCAATCCGCCTTCAAAGTGAAATCCTAAGTTCTTCCAACTACGCAATCTCAAAGTGCGTACTTCTCTAAATCTTCCTTCCAAAATCTTCTCGCAATAAGATCTTCCGCAATGATTTCAACTTCTCTTTAGCGTGGTGTGTATTTTCTCTCTTCCTTCAACCTCCTTATAGGAGAAAATAGGGTTACGAAAAGCACATAACCGTTGCTGACGTAGCAAATATGACACGTGGCAGCCGTTAGAAGAATCACGGCCAAGAACATATTTCCACGCCCGTGGAATCCACCGTGGAATGACATAATTTCTCTCGACATACTTTCCCACGGTCTTAATTAATTTTATTCCAAAAACCACGGCCGTGGTTCTTTGTACTTGACCGTGGAATGTCTAAAATCTTCGTAAAAGCCTTTGTTTTGCAAAGCTTTCTACTCATACTCCTTCCTTAGCTATTCCAATGCATCCTCTTGATGCCTAGCATTATCAATCACTCCTACGTACTCCATTTATGATCCAATCCAAGCCTTTATTCACCTAATATCACAACAAAGCTTGTGTAGATCTCTATACCAACATAATAGGTAAATGTGCTCATAAATGCTTCAAACTCATATCCATATACACAAAAGAAGGGGAAAAACAACCAAAACATGTGCCTAAACTATCGTCATATTTGATGCTATCACTTTGTAGTAGTGAAAGTGTTCTTGAAGTTCTTCATAATTCTCTTCTCTAGATCTTGTTAGGAACTTGTTTCGGCCATACCTTTGGATTGGTAAGTCTGATTCGTCCACTCTTTTTCCTACATTCCTTATTCTTAGTCTAGTTTATCACCATGATATTCATTACCACTGTTCTTGTTCTTCGATTTTCCGTCATGAGTGAGTAGTCTTCTTGCTAGGATTTAGGGTTAAAAATCCAAATCATGGTAGGATGATGCTCTATGTTGTGTTTAAAAATATATCGAGAATCAAATGCATGTCTAGTAGCATATAAGGGTTCTCAAATTCATATTAATATTCATCCATGCTTGATCTTATTTTGAATACCAAATGCTAGATTAGTAATTTTCTAAATTGTTCCAAAAGCACATTGTGCATTTTCAAGCATGGATGAGTGTTTTATGAGTTATTCGTCTTAGATGAGACCTATAAGTAATTCGAAGATGATTGTGCAATGTTTGATGCCTATATTGTTTGAGTGATACTAGCTAGGGATGAAAGGATTGCTAGTACACTTTTGATAATATTTATTATAGTCTATGTTTTGAGATTGGTTTGGACGTTTTATCTTCATAAATATGCATGCATGGATGTATGTTCTTGATCATTAAGTTGTTTTGTTTACCTTTGCAAGAATCGAGGTCTACACCTAGTTTTGTTGTAATTGTAAGGAAAATGACACGTTTTGGAGCAATATGGAGCTAAGGGATCTAAGGAGTCATTGGAGCTACATTATGGAACATTGAGGAGCTACAAGAAAGGGATAGGAACGATGGAAGTTGGACAGAAGTTTGATTTTGGACCAGTTTTGAGAGAATTGCATGAAGCTGAGGATCACCTCGGTTGGCTACAGTACTACCTCGACCGAAATGATTTTGTTGGGCTGGATCGAGACGGACGGCCCATGGCCCATGAGATCTTTTATTTTTGGCAAGTGATTTTCCTATATATTGAAAGATATTTTCTAGATGGAAGTATGTCTTGTTGGCTGATTAGTTTAGAAGATTGAACATATTCCAAGGACGGAGGAAGGAAGTTGGCTTTGAAGTTGAAGACTTTTGAAGGAAGTTGTAAGGTTTCTTAGATTGTTTGATTGTTGTCTTTTGTTTTGTGATTAAGGAACACAGTTTGCTGGTTGTTCGGTTTGTTGATTGTTTGATTGAGTGATTATTGAGACCTTTGTGTTAAGGTTTTCTTGTTTGGATATTGCTTCTTTATTCACATATTTGATTGTTGTTATCATGATGATTATTAGCTAAATTCTTGTGCGATTATAGGGTGATCGGCTGAAGGTTGTGGGAAAGACGATGAAAGAATGATCCTTTACCTTAGTTGACCCTGAAAGCTCGAGCCAAACCTTACCTGAACCTCACCTCGGTCTGTTCATAGCACACCTCGACCAATATCGGACATGAACTGAGCGAGGTGTGACCTTATCTGATCCATACCTGAGTTTAGGTTTTAGTTTGCAAAATCCTATCCTTGTTGCGCCTTTCCTGGTCCATATGCAAGCCTAGGATGAGACTTACCCGGTGATTTCTTTGCTTGTATACCGATGATGATGAGTGTTAGGTAATAAAGGTTTGTCCTTCATTAGGGTTTGAGTGTGCCTTCCTCCTACCTTTGTGAGTTAGCTTGAGACTTACCCGGTAAAGGTTAGTTCTATTCCCTTAGGTGGTGTGTTGGTTTGAGATTATAGTTCCTTTCCTTAGTTCCTTGAGACTTACCCGGTGAGAGGATCTTTGGTTTTGGATAGTGAGTAGTAAGACTTACCCGGTGATCTATTTTCACCTTAGAAATACATTCCCTTGCAAACCTCAACTTTGTCCACGTCATCCTTTGAGATCTTGAGTCGGAACCACAACTGGATGCTTTGACCTCTAGAATCTGCATTTCCTTATCTGATTATTACATCATCTTTGATATCTTTGCTTTGTCGCTTGCTTTTGATTGACAACCTTATATACTGTGCTTTGTTTCACCAAAGTTCCTGTGTTCGACCTTGGAGTATTTGCTGTTATTACAATATATCCGTACACTGCGGGTTCGCATATTGTTTCAGGCTTATATTTTAGGTTATAAATTTAAAGTTATATCGTTCACGATTACACACACGTATGAGAGCGAACAAGTTTTTTGCGCCGTTGCCGAGGACTTGGTCAAGACCAAGTTCGGCTTTTGGTTGTCTTTTAGGGCTATTTCCCTTGTTGTATTGATTACTTTATTTGAGTGATTTCGCAGGATCTTTCTTTAGGTTTATCCAAAGAACTCGTGATTGGAAAGAAGTTGTTCCCTATGATCCCGAACCAAAAAAGACATACAAAAAGAAGATTGAAAGAAGCTAAGATGGGTGACCAAGATAATCGAGATCTTGAAGCCGAATTGAAGATGCATTAGAACAACTTCGGCTGAGTAAAGAAGATTGACAAAGAGAAAAAGAGAATACTCGTGCAAGAACAGAAGAGATCCAAGCTGATATGGCCGAACTGCGAGCCCAAACCTTAACATGACCGAACCCAGTTGTTGGACCGAGGCAAGATCCCGCCCTAGTTGCACCGGCCGAGATAAACCCACCATCTCGGTATCCGACTATGGTTGACAGAGGTAACCTTTTAGTTGGAGCACCGCAAACCCTAGGTCAAAGGATGGACCTGAATCAACAAGTGCGGCGTCCAAGAGTTAATCTAGGAGATCCAGTTGAGCATGATTATGAGCTTCGACCTCAAGTCCTCACGATGATTCGAAAATGTCAATTTGGAGGCATGAAAAGAGAATATCCACATCAACACTTGCAAAACTATGAGATTCTTATGGAGACGTTGAGAACATCAAGAGTTGAGAACAACAACTACAAGTTAAGGCCTTTCTACTTCTCTTTGAAAGATAAGGCGCTAGCTTGGTATCAATCTCTTCCAGCTGGAAGAGTTAACACATGGGAAGAGATGACTACGGAGTTTCTTACTAAGATATTTCCCTCATAAAAAACTGCTGAATTGAGGGGTAAGATCAATGCTTTTGTCATGAAGGATAAAGAGAGTTTGTTCAAGTCATGGGAAAGGTTCAAAGACCTTTTATTGGATTGCCCTCACCATGGGCTTCCAAAGATTGAGTTGTTAGAGATTTACTTCAAGGGGTTGGATGAGGAAACTCAATTGAAACTCCGATCGCTTTCTGCCGGAGCTTTTATGGATACACTGGTTAATGAAACTTGGGAGTTTATTGAGAAGCAAGTTTTACACATCTTCATGTGTAAAGCTTGCTTCTCAATAAACTCCCAAGCTTCATCAACCGGTGTATCCATTAAAGCTCCAACAAAAAGTGATTGGAGCTTCAATTGAGTTTACTCATCCAACCCCTTGAAGTAAATCTTTAGCAACTCAATCTTTGGAATCTCATGGTGAGGGCAATCCAATAAAAGGTCCTTGAACCTCTCCTATGACTTGAACAAACTTTCTTTATCCTTCATGACAAAAACATTGATCTTACCCCTCAATTCAGCGGTTTTTGATGGGGAAAGAATTTAGTAAAAAACTCCGTAGTCATCTCTTTCCATGTGTTAACTCTTCCAGCTTGAAGAGATTGATACCAAGCTAGCGCCTTGTCTTACAAAGAGAAGTAAAAAGGCCTTACCTTGTAGTTGTTGTTCTCCACTCTTGATGGTCTCAATATCTCCTAAGTAATCTCATAGTTTTGGATGTGTTGATGTGGGGATTCTCTTTTCATGCCTCCAAATTCACATTGTCGAATCATTGTGAGGACTTGAGGTCTAAGCTCATAATCATGCTCTGCTGGATCTCCTAGATTAACTCCTGGACGCCACACTTGCTGATTCGGGTCCATCCTTTGACCTATGGTTTGTGGAGCTCTAGAAAAAAGGTTACATTGGCCAACCATAGCAGGCAACAGAGGTGGTGGATGTATCTCGGCCGGCGCAACTAGGGCAGGATCCTGCCTCGGTCGAGGTAAGATCTGGGCTCGTAGTGCGGCCATATCAACTTGAATCTCTTCAGTTCTTGCACGAGTCTCTTCTTTCTCTCTCTGCAATTCTTCTTTAATAAGCCGAAGTTGTTCCAATGCATCCTTCAATTCGGCTTCAAGATCTCGATCGTCTTGGTTAACCATCTTAGCTTCATTCAATCACCTTTTCTATGTCTTTTCTGGTTTGGGATCGTAGGGAACGATTTCCTTCCCAGCACGATTTCTTCGCATAAACCTAAAGAAAGATCCTATGAAATCACTCAAGTAAAGTAATCAATAGCAACAAGGGAAGCGCCCTAAAAGTCAACCAATGCCGACTTGGTCTTGACTAAGTCCCCGGCAACGGCGCCAAATACTTGTTCGCTCTCAGACGTGTGTGTATGGTGAACGATATAGCTTTAAATTTATGACCTAAAATATAAGCCTAGAACAATATGCGAATCAGCAGTGTACAGAGCAATTGTGAAAACTCCACCTTGATTATAAAGGTTTTACAGGTGCTGCTGATGGAAGACTTAAACACAAATAAAGTAGCTTAATACACTAACCAATGAATTATTATATTTCGAGATGCTTGATTAGTTTGGTTTTAAGTGCAGGTTTTGTCAAAGAATTCAAAGGCCTTGTAATGAATTTCAAAGGCACAAAGAAGACAAGAACGCACAACGAAAACCATCTCAAAAGCCTTGAAGTAAATTCCAAAGAAACAAGGAGGACAAGGCTAGACAACGAAAAGATTTTAAATTACAAAGAAAATCCTTTTCGAGAGATTTGAGAAGATAAGAAGATTTGAGAAGATTTGATCAAGAGAAGATCTCAACCGACCAACAAAGAAGATCTTACAAGATCCTTAAACAAAAAGCACGAAGATTCTCTGATTTGGAATTGATGTTTGTTATACCAATCAACGAGATGATTAAGGAGCCAAGAGATCAACGTGTTCTCAGGAGATGAAGATCTACAACGTATATCTCTTCTCAACCAGGAAGCGATCTTCACGGAGAAGAAGATTTATCTTTGAACGGTGATCTATCCAACGGCTAGAAGACCTCTCTAAAGAAGATTATAAATGAAGATGGCATTTGAAGAACGGAAATACAAGCCTGCATAGAAACATCTATAGTCTTCAAGCGAACAAAAGTTATCTTCATTTCGAAATATAGTTTGTCTTTCTCTCCTTCTAAAAAGCTTTATCCCCTAGAGAGAGATAAAACTAGAGAGCTCCATTGTATATCTAAAGAGTGTTATACTCGAGTGTGTTACTCTGCGAAGTAACTAGGCTATTATAGCAAAGTGAAGAGTTGAAGCTTGATCGTAGCATTGGCTACAATGAGAGAAGAAGGGGATTTCTTCTAGTTTGTATCTAGGACTCTTTGAAGCTGATAATAGATAGTCAGATCCTAAGGCTATACCTTGGGACGGAGAGTAGGCTATTTAGAGCCGAACTTTGTAAATATATCCTCGTGTCGATCTTTTACATTCCGCACCCTATCTTGTTAATTGTGACTAACTTTGTTTTGCAGGAGTTCAAAGTCAAGGCCCTTGAAAGTTGTTACAAAGCCCTTGAAATTAAAGTTTCACATTGAACTGAGATCGACATCAAGACCCTTGAAATTGATTTCAAGACCTTGAGAATTATTTTCCGAAAAAGTTCCCATACTCTATTCAACCCCCCTTCAAGAGTATCTTTTAACCTTTTATTTCACCTATCGGTTCTTCAATTGGTATCAGAGCTAGACTCACGTATATTGATTTAACCATCAGTGTGACTAATCATGAATCCTGTAGGTGATGGTGGATTTGCTCAAGGAAGATTCTCATCTCGACCACCCCTCTTCTGTGGCAATAACTTTGCTCATTAGAGAGCACTCATGCGTATGTTCATTATTGATCAGGACATGGAACTTTGGAGCATTGTTCAGAATGGCCCCAAAATCCTGACTACAACTGTTGAAGGTGTCCAAGTGCCAATGAAAGAAGCTGACTTCACACAAGCTGACCTGTACAGCGTGTCAAAGAACTACAAAGCAATGAACCTACTATACAGCGGATTAGATGCAAATGAACTCAACCGCATCTCATCATGCAAGAGTGCTAAAGAAATATGGGATAAGCTTGTTGTCACTTACGAAGGAACAAGTCAAGTCAAGGAAACAAAGATTAGCATCTTCCTCAGACAATACGAGCTATTTAAGATGAATCCAAATGAAACAGTCAAGGAAATATTCACAAGATTCACCGAGATTGTGAACAACTTGGACTCACTAGGAAAGATCTTCACAAATGAAGAGAAAGTTAGGAAGGTTCTAAGGAGCTTACCTAAATCTTAGTGGGGACCAAAGATCACTGCTATCGAAGAAGCTCAGAACCTCTCGACCCTTCCTCTTGATGACATCCTTGGAAAACTCATTACACATGAAATGGTTCTCGGTGAAGAAGATGGAGAGCTCCCATCCAACTCCAAGATTTGGCATTAAAATCTAGAAAGGATGAATTATCATCAGACGAGGAAGATAGTGATGATGAAGAAGAAGACGCAATTGCTATGATCTCTAAGGGTCTCGAAATAATTCTCAAGTTAAAGAAACAATCTGCTAACAATAGAAAATATCCACGAACATCAAAACCCCGAGGTAAGTTTTGTTACTCTAAAAAGAAAACTAGAGTACTGACTTGTTATGAATGTGGTGAAACAGATCATCTTGTGAAGGATTGTCCACAAAAGAAGAGGACCAACTTGAAGAAAAATGATCGAAAGAAGAAAGCTATGGTAGCTTCATGGAGTGATTTAGAATCATCAAATGAATCAGAAGACAAAAAAGAACAAGCAAACTTGTGTCTCATGGCCGATCTTGAAGAAGATTCAAATTTGTATGTTGACAGTGTGGTAAGTACAATTATGTCTCAACCTGAATCTGACCTGAAATAATTCCTTAAAGATATTATCATATGTGATAAGGAACATAGAATAAGGATAAATTCTTTAAAAGAAAAGCTACTTGAACAAGAAAACCAACTAAGTAAGATGTCTCTGGAGATTGAAAATTTTAACATAGAAAAAGAAGACCTTGATGACAATATCAAGGCCTTAGAATCAGAAAACATGATTCTCGATGGACAACCTCTCCTCTCTTCATCAGAACTATGTCGATCTAGAGAAATAGAAAGTAGATTTAACTTTGATGTGTCAAGACTAGAAGGCTGCACTTGTTAAGTTTACTCATTCAAAAGCTAATCTTGAGAGAATGATGGGTGAACAACAGTCCTCCCTTAACAAAAATGATATAGGTTATCATAGGAGCTTTCCTAGAAAACCTACCACCACTTTTGTCAAAGCCAAAGGAAGTATTCATATGCCGACTTGCTTTTATTGTTGTAAAAAGGGTCATGTTAAATCTACATGTCCTTATAGAAGAATTTGATCCTTATATTATTAGAAATACCTATCCTTTATGTTTAAGGAAACATGTCAAACAAATCTGGATTCCTAAAGGTACTAGACCACCAAACATTATCGAACCTGAATATGGATCAAAATATGTCATTTGGTCGACCCAGAAAGGTTGATGTTTGTTTTTTTACAGGATACCACCAAGGTAAAGGAGCATAAATGGATATTAGATAGTGGTTTCTCAAGACACATGAGTGGAAAAAGCTCTTTATTCTCATATTTAAAGAAGCAATCATTTGGAACCATTACTCTTGGTGATAAAAGAAAGTGTGACATTATTGGCATTGGAAAAATATGTTATAATTCATCTAACTTTATTGATGATGTCTATTTGGTTGACGGTTGAAGTATAATCTGCTTAGTATTTCTCAAATATGTGATAAAGACAACAAAGTTTTATTTGATTCAGAAAAATGTGAGGTTCAAGACAAAAAGACGGGTGAAATTGTGCTTACTGCTCCTAGATGTAACAATGTTTATTCTATGAGTACTAACCAAGTTTCAGGAACTAAGCTAAATTGTCTAAAGGCCTTGACAGATGATCCAAGGCTTTGACATAGAAGACTTGGTCACGTAAGCATGCACACAATGCAGAAGCTACTTACAAAGTATTTGGTACGTGGTTTGCCAAACCTAAATTTCAAGGTAGATGAACTATGTAAGGCTTGTACACAAGGTAAACAAACCAGAGGTTCATTCAAACCTAAGAAAGTTGTAAGTTCTTCTTGACCCATTGAACTGTTTCATATGGATCTTTGTGGACCTATGCGTGTCAAATCTCCCAAAGGCAAGGAGTACATCCTTGTTATTGTGGATGTTTTTTCTCGTTTCACATGGATTTCGTTTCTATGAGAAAAGTCTGAAGCATTATTTGAGTTTTCAAAATTATGTAAGGAGTTACAATCCTTGAAAAACCTACCAATTGTTTCTATAAGAAGTGATCATGGTAGAGAATTTTATCACCTAAGTTTGATTTGTTTTGTGCAAAATATGGTATTTCACATAACTTTTCAGCTCCTAGAACTCCTCAACAAAACGGAGATGTGGAACATAAGAACCACACTCTTGAGGATATGTCTAGGACAATGCTTTTAGAAAACAATTTGGCAAAAAGTTTTTGGGTTTAAGCAGTGAACACTGAAATTATATTTTGAATAGATGTTTAATTCGCCCTATCTTGAAAAAGACTCCTTATGAACTCTTTAAAGGAAGCAAACCAAATATTTCATGTTTCAAACCCTTTGGATGTACTTGTTTTGCTCATAACAACGTCAAAGATAATCTTGGGAAATTTGATGCACGTAGTGATGAAGCAATATTCATTGGATATGCTTCAAATAGCAAAGCTTATCGCGTCTATAATAAACGTACTGAAATTGTTGAGGAAAGCATTCATATTATATTTTATGAAAGCAATGATGGTACTTTGAGTGAGAGTTTTGCAGGTCTAAATCTGAATCAACGAGAAGATCATAACTCGGATGAAGAGGAAGATCCTAAAGATCAAGAAAAGAATATGCAGGAAAAGATTTAAGAAACCGAAGAAAACCCTCAAGACCTTGAAACACATGTTCAAGACCTTGAAATAGAAAGATGTGATAACAGAACTCCGCTTCAAGGGCTTGAAACTAAAATTCAAGGCCTTGAGATTGGATCCAAGGGTAATATATCAACGGTACTTGAATCTAGTCAAACATATGAGACTCAACCTTCCGGATCTGTTCCATCTCTCAAAACAAGAAAAGTTCAACACTCCTCATATCATCCACAAGAGAATGTGATCTCTGATCCAAATGCTGGAGTTCAAACTCAATCTAAAGTTAATAATCTATGTGCCTTCTCCGCTTTTGTGTCTCTTGTCGAACCAAAGAACTACGTCCAAGCTCTTCAAGAACCTGATTGGATCATTGCCATGCAAAATGAACTAAACGAATTCGAGAGAAACAAATTATGAACTCTTACTTCAAGACCAAAACACCAATCCGTCATTGGCACGAATTTGGTCTTTCGAAATAAGTTGGATGAAAGTGGCAAAGTCATACGAAATAAAGCACGACTTGTAGCACAAGGCTATAACCAAGAAGAAGGTATTGATTATGAGGAGACTTTTGCTCCAGTTTTCAGGTTAGAAGTCATACGTATGCTACTTGCATTTGCATCTTTTATGAACATAAAACTTTTTCAAATCGATGTAAAATGTGTTTTTTCAAATGGCTTCTTAGAAGAAGAATTCTACGTTGCTCAACCCCCTGGTTTGGAAAATGATGAGTTTCCAGATCACGTTTTCAATTCGGACAAAACACTTTATGGTCTTAAACAAGCTCCTCGAGCTTGGTATGAAAGGTCATCTAAATATCTTCTTGAAAACAAATTCAAAAGAGATTTGATTGATAAAACATTATTTATCAAAACCAGAGGCAACAACATTCTAGTAGTACAAATCTACGTCGATGATATTTTATTTGGTGCTACGAATGATTTCCTTTGCAAGAAATTTTTAGATATTATGTGCAGGGAATTTGAAATGAGCCTAATGAGAGAACTAAATTTCTTTCTTGGACTTCAAGTTTCACAAGCAAAGAAAGGAGTTTTTCTCAATCAAAGCAAGTATACTAAAGAATTGCTTAAAAAGTACAAAATGGATCAATCTAAAATTGCAAAGACTCCTATGAGTTCAACACTTTCGCTTGACCATGACAAGGATGGAAAAGCACTTCTAGATGTTGGCTATTCAATGGCACTAAGGATCTAGGGTTATGGTACCCACATCAAAGCTCGTTTCATCTAGTTGGCTATTCAAATGCAGACTTTGCAGGTTATAAGGTCGATAGAAAAAGCACTTCTAGATGTTGTCAATTCTTAGGGTCATCCCTAATCAGTTGGCACTCCAAGAAGCAAAACTCCGTCGCCTTATCCACAACCGAAGCTGAATATATCGCTGCGGGAGCCTGTTGTGCACAAATTCTATGAATTGCTCAACAACTTTGTGATCTTGACTTTGATTTAAAAGGTATTCCTATAAAATGTGATAATACTAGTGTTATTTCGATAACCAAAACTCATGTGCAGCATTGAAGAACTAAGCATATTGATGTAAGGCATCACTTCATACGTGATCATGTTGAGAAAGGTGATGTTTCGATTTCCTGTATATCTACTAACTTGCATCTTGCAGATATCTTTACCAAGCCTCTTCGTGAGGAACAATTTAATTTTATTAGATTGGAGCTTGGTATGTTGAACAAGGAAGCATTAATGTAGGGGGAGTAAAAGAGTTTATTTGTTCCTACGTATGCAGCTTAATTGATGTTTTTAAGGGCCTTCAAATGAAATTCAAAGGCCTTAAAATGAAATTCAACGGCCTTGAAACATGTTTCAAAGGGTATATTAATATTACGGATCTTTTTAAGAATTAATATCTTTTAGATATTTTAATTCCTAAATTGTTTTTATGAAGTATTTTGTTTGAAAATTTGAAAAACATTTGTCATCATTGGAATTCAAATTTGTCTTTAAAAGGCTTGATTTTTCCAAGATCTTGTTATATCACTGTTAAAAAGGACCTATTTTTTCTATCTTTTTCATTCTTTCACATAAACCCTATTCAAAAATCCCTTGCTTTTCTCTCAAACTTCACTCATGGCACCCAGAAGGAAGAAATCCACCCCTCAAGCTCCCAAAAAGAAAGCCGTTCAGAGCCCCTCAATCGCTAAAGAAGAAATACTTTGTGATGATTTGGATATATCTCAGACGACTGGTCTTCCCTCATCATGGTTCATCAATTTTCAAGCTTCTGGATCTTGGCTTGATGGTTTTCACAATCAACCGCTTTGTATGTGTGATCTGATGGACACTGATTTTCTTGATGGTTTTCCGTGCATAAATAAGCTCAAGAATTTGGTTATTTGGAAAGTCCTAAGCCCTGGAGATTTTTCTTTTCCACGACTCACGAGGATGTTCTATGTTAATCTCATCACAAAAAGGGACAAAGGATGTATCACTCTTGAATCTTCAGTAAAAGGTACTCCGATTTCACTCACTTCTTCTGTTTTAAGTGAGATATTTGGAATTCCTACCGATATTGTATTCAATCATCCTTCAAGATTAGAGAGTGTTCGTATTGCTAAGGAGAAATTTTTGGTTCCGAATTCAACCTCACGTCAACTTTCTCATACATCTCTAACCTTAGAGGCTAAAAGAGTGTTTACTATACTGATTCGATGTATTGTTCCTCATGCAAACTCAAGAGAACTGCTGACTGATCAATCTCTAGAATTAATTCATCTGCTTATGTCTGATTTAGACATATATGTGCCTAATCTTATTCTCAACCATATGATACATTCTGTCAATTCTAAGCGACCTATTCCTCTTCCTTACAGAAACTTGCTGCCTAAGATCTTTGACTATTTTAAAATTGACACATCCTCTGAAGATCGACAACCAATTTCTGGCAAAATTGATGAGAACTGCTTAGAACGATTGGGGATTGAGAAGACTCTTGCAGGCACATGGACTTTAGAAGGAAAAGGAACTACTCAAATTCCAACTGAAGAGGCTCAACCTTCTCCTACTTCAGAAATCAGGTTAGAAGGTTGTGAAAAAGAAATGGTATGTCTGAATCGTGAATTATCTGAATTTCAGTTTGACACTAAGAGACGATTGGATGCAAATTTCGAGCTACTATCTACCATAAATGCTAAACTCAATGAAATATATTTGATGAATGCTCTTACACTGACAAAAATGGGAAGTATTTTGCCCGTGCCTGAAGATGTAGCTCAACATACTCAAGAGAAAGTTGAGAATGTGCTGATGAATTGCAAAAGGCGTGTCCAGAATAAATCAATTTAGTATCCAACTCACGTTGAGCCAATATTTTTGCCAGAAGTTGAGTATGAAGTAGTTAAGCAAAGAAGAGTTGAAGAAAAGCAACGACGTTTAGCAACTGAAATGGATGATTGGAGCTATAAGAAGTCTTCATCCAAAGGAAAGAGGAAGTTCTATGAGGAGAATTGAGCTTGCTGTTTGAGAAACTCTTTGTGTGTGATTTTTGAAAATACTCTTGGGTCTGTAATCGTTTATAAAAAAACTCTCGTGCTTTAACTATTTTTCTCTCTTGTTGAAAGACAAAGGGGGAGAAATGAATGTGATCCGACATTCGGTATTCTGCATTCTGCATTTTAGTTTTTGATATTCATAAATATGCATTGCTAAACTAACAAAATGCACGTACAAAAACCATTGGGGTGTTGTCTTCCATCAAGGGAGAGATTGAAAACTCCACCTTGTTTATAAAGGTTTTATAGGTGTTGCTGATGAAAGACTTAAACACAAATGAAGTAGTTTGATACACTAACCAATGAATTATTATATTTCGAGATGCTTGGTTGGTTTGGTTTTAGTGCAGCTTTTGTCAAAGAATTCAAAGGCCTTGAAATGAATTTCAAGGGCACAAAGAAGACAAGAATGCACAATGAAACGATCTCAAAGGTCTTGAAGTAGATTCCAAAGAAACAAGGAAGACAAGGCTGGACAACGAAAAGATTTCAAATCACAAAGAAGACAAGGATGCACAACGAAACGATCTCAAAGGCCTTGAAGTAAATTCCAAAGAAACAAGGAAGACAAGGCTGGACAACAAATAGATTTTAAATAACAAAGAAAATCTTTTTCGAGAGATTTGAGAAGATATTAAGATTTGATCAGGAGAAGATCTCAACCAACCAACAATGAAGATCTTACAAGATCCTTAAACAAAAAGCACAAAGATTCTCTGATTTGGAATTGACGATTGTTACACCAATCAACAAGAATATTATGGAGCCAAGAGATCAACAAGTTTTCACGAGATGAAGATCTACAACGTATATCTCATCTCAACCAAGTGGTGATCTTCATGGAGAAGAAGAATTATCTTCGAACGGTCATCTCTCCAACGGCTAGAAGACCTCTCCAAAGAAGATAATAGTTTCAATTGACTTCTATCATCAGCCCTCCGTTGGGAGTATTCCTCAATAGTTAGAGATTGTTTTTTAACAACATCCCATGCTTCATCCATGGCTTTATCCATGAAAGTTCCAACAGAAAGAGATTGTAGTTTCAATTGAGTTTCCTCATCCAAACTCTTCAGGTAAATTACTAGCAAATCAATCTTCGGAATCCCATGATGTTGGCAATCCAACAAAAGGTCCTTGAACCTCTCCCATGATTTAAAAAGACTTTCAACATTCCTCATCACAATTGCATTAATTTTACCTCTCAACTCCGCTGTTTTTTATGGCGGAAAGAATTTGGTGAGAAACTCCGTAGTCATCTCTTCCCATGTATTAACCCTTCCGGATGGAAGTGATTGACATCAAGCAAGTGTTTTATCCTTCAAAGAGAAAAAGAAAACACATAGTTTATATAGTTATTATGTTCCACTCTTGAAGGCCTCAAAGTCTCCATGAGAATTTCATAGCTTTGCAAGTGTTGATGTGGAGATTCTCTCTCCGATCCTCCAAACCGATTTTGTTGGATCATTGTAATGACCTGAGGTCGAAACTCATACTCATGTTCATCCGGATTTCCTAAGTTAACGCCGGGACGACGTGTTTGTTGAACGAGATCCATATTTTGACCAAGTGTTTTTGGTATACCCGCAAATGGGTCAACTATCTCAATCCTCGCCGGAGGGTGAGGTGCAGGTGGTGGCACAAAAACGGGTGCCGGTGGGTCAACTACAACTCTAGCACCTCTTTCCCATTCTTCATTCATCCTCCGAACGGCTTATTGTATTTCGGCATGTTGGCTCTAAGTACATCCTCTCTAATGCGTGCTTCTACTCTCTCTCTCTCTCTAATTAGAGCATCATCTCGTAATTTCAATTGGTCTAGAGCATCATCCAACTCAGCACGAAAATCTCTATTTTCATCATTGTTGGCGGAAGCCATTTTAGCTTCTTTTAGTCTTCTTCTGTATGTCTTTTCTGGTTCAGGATCGTAGTGAACGATTTCTTTACCAGCTCGAGTTCGTAGCATAAACCTAAGGATAAGTCCTACAAGGGCACTCAAGAATAATGATCAATAACAACAAGTGCAGCAGCCCAAACACAACCAAATACCGGCTTGGTCTAAACCAAGTCCCCGGCAACGGTAACAAAAACTTGTTTGCTCAAAAGTGTGTGCAAAATAAGTCTTAAATTTATAACCAAGAATAAAGCAAAAGCGAACCCGCAGTGTACTGATCAATCGTAGTATTTGCAAATATTCCATGGTCGATCACAAGGACTATGGTGAAATCAAGCATGGTGTATAACTTTAGTTTGTAAATGAAAAACTCGAGCAACAAAGAACAATATATAATATAAATCAGATAAGGGAATGCAGATTTTAAAGATCAAGGTATCTAGTTGTGGCTTCGAATTAAGACTTTTGAAGGATAAACGTGGACAAACTTGAGGTTTGCAAAGGGAAGGTATTTCTACGATGGGGATAGATCACCGGCTAAGTCTCACCATCAACTATCCCAAACCAAAGATCCTATCACCGGGTAAGTCTCAAGGAACTAAGAAAAGGTACTATGAACTCAAACCAACAACTCTCACCTAAGGGAACAAAACTAACCATCACCGGGTAAGTCTCAGGTTAACTCTCAAAGATAGGATGAAGGCACACTCAAACCATAACAAAGGATATACCTTTGTTACCTAACACTCATCGTCATCGGTAAACAAGTAAAGGAATCACTGGGTAAGTCTCTTCCTAGGCTTAAATGTAAACCAGGAAATGTGCAACAAGGACATGATTTGGCAAACTATAACCTAAACTCAAGATTGGGCGATGCAGTGAACAATCTCGTGCATTTCTTATCGATCTCGGTCGAGATGAATCCTAGAACAGCCCGAGACGGTTTTCGGTTTAGGGTCGACTCAACTTTTAGGGTCCACTCACGCTAAAGGTTCACCATTTCATCATCTATACCACAACCTTCAACTAATCACCCTAGAATCGCAGGAGTTTTATCCAACAATCATCATGTTCAAAGCAATAATCATATATTAGTAGTGGATCATGTACTTTCCTTCGTATCTTGAACTGAATCCTTCCTCCATCATTTCCTTATGGTTCTTGCCTTTCTTCTTGACCTTCCAAATGCACCATAATGCAGCTCCATGACTTCCTTAGACATCAATGCTCCGTTTTGACCCAAAGCACGCCTTATTCCCTACAAATACAATCAAACATGGTGTAGACCTCGATTCTAGCAAAGTAGACGAATAATAACATAATGATCAAGAATATATGTCCATGTAAGCAGAATAATGATCAGAAAACGCCAAAACTATATCTGAAATATAGACAATAATTCATGCTATCAATCCCCTTTATTGTATCTCAGAGCAAACGCTTAATGCATGCATCGGAAATAAATGAGTACGTAGAACCCATGTCAAAAAGAACTCTAGCAGGTAAACCATTAATACAAATAGTACTTGTAGCAGCTGGCACTGGCGGCTCCTCAGCACGCCGCAACTAAAAAACGCGAACCTGTGCTCCTCTAGCATCCGTGGTACCTCCGCCACGGCCTCTACTTCTACTCGGACCTGGTACAAAACCTTGAGTAGCCAACTGATTTGGGGCTCTTTGTTGTTGCCCTTGATACAAAGATGTTCTATAACCGCCTCAAACAACAATGGCAAGGGAAGAACCTTGCTGAGATGAAGACTTGCCCTGAAAGCAATAAACAACTCGATGTTCTGGCTTGCTACAAGAGAAGTAAGTTATCGGCGGTCGCGGACACTCACGCCTCATATGTCCAGAATCTCCACAGTTGAAGCGTTGTCGTCCCCTCTCTACAACATGTGCAGTGGAGAGGTTACTTTGCGTCTTTGGATCCCTCTTGAACCTGAAGCTCCAACACCACCACTTGTCTAACCAGTCTGCTGTCTCTTATTAGACCCTCCGGTTTAAGAAGGCCATCTATGCCAGCTCGCTCTCGCTCATACACCGAGGCTTTGTCCTGGTAGTAAATTAAGGAATCACATTGGAAACCCACCATGTAGGAACGGGTATTCTCCCTCAGTCTACGGGAGAAGAAATACGAATGTTGGTCCTATGGAGGTGCAGCTGGACCAAGTAACGCCGCCTCCTCCTGGAACCTCCTGATCGCCTCGGATATAGGAACCTCCTCAAACCCAACCTCTATAGAATCCTGTAGTTTCTCCCTCCTCAGTGAGACAGGGCATAAACGCTTTCTAATCAAGCTCCCCATCTAATCATAACTAGTGACCCGACTCCGCATGGTCCTCCACCAATGCTGGGATGATTCACGAAATAGAGTATGTACTAACTTTGTCCCTCTATCCTGGACCCTAGCAATCTCAACAGCTCTTGCCGGTATGACTAGCACCTGAGTAGCTCCCTAGGCCATCTCAAATGATCCCACATGTGTTGTTAAATTCGGGACACGTCTACCTGTCCTTGCAGCCTCCTCAACTCGACGGATATAGGCGTGGAAATCTGGTCCCCTCATCAAGATATGATCTGAATCGTCTGATTGTACGAGTTGAGATTTTTGTCTCTCTGCCATCCCTTTCCCAATCTCAAGAACGACACACTCAACAACCTCCTTGGGTCTATCCTCCATTGTAGGCGGATCAGTAATGGGAGCCTGTTCCTGACCTATAACTACCGGAGAAAGAAGGGGTCTACCTCTACCTCGTCCTACTTTAGATGTTGCTTTAGTACGAGCCATCTGTGGTATGCACATTTTTTAACGTATAAGGATAACTAATATCATATATGCATATCAAGTCCACATATACACGCAGTCATGTATAAATATATATATATATATATATATATATATATATATATATGTGTGTGTGTGTGTGTGTGTGTGTGTGTGTGCGCGCGCGCGCTGCGCGCGTGCGTGCGTGCGTGTGTGTAATTTTTCAAAATAAATTTTGGTTTTGAACCCTATTCACAGTTGATTTGGTATGGAAAGTCATCACTCCTTCCATGGATCTCAACAGTTTACTTTTATATATATATACACATATATATATATATATATATATATATATATATATATATATATATAGTGTGTGTGTGTGTGTGTTTGTGTTGTGTGTGTGTGTGTAATTTTTCAAAAGAAATTTTGGTTTTGAACCCTATTCACAGTTGATTTGGTATGGAAAGTCATCACTCATTCCATGGATCTCAACAGTTTACTTATATATATATATATATATATATATATATATATATATATATATATATATATATATATATATATAACGAAACTGTTGAGATCCATGGAATGAGTGATGACTTCTCATACATTTTATCCCAAATCAACAGTGAATAGGGTTCAAATCCAAAATTTTCTTTTGAAAAATTAGACCCCTTTCGGGTTTTGTTTATTTTATCAATTTCATAACTCCACCTTGGTTATACATTTGTATATGTGATGATGGAAGACTTAACATTATGAGTGGTTTATACACTAACAAATATCGATTATATTTCTAGATTGAATGGTTTGGTTTTGTTTTTGGTTTTATGTTTATTAATTGTGTGCATGCCTTGGAGAGCATTTCAAAAGATGAACGGAGGGCTTGAAGCACGTTACAAGAGAGAAGCGCAGAGATTGAAAAGCAGTTCAAGGGTTCAAAACGGAGGCCTTGAAAAACATTTTAAGAGATCAAAGCCGAAGCCTTGAAAAGCGATACAAGGGAAACATCGGCTGGAAGCATTTCAAAATCAATATTCAATCTCAATAAACAAATCTACCAAGGATCAAGAGAAGATCTTCAAACAAGATATAAAGAGAAGATCTCGGCCAGCTCAATAAAGAGAATCTCTAACGGACTTTGAAGAGGAGATATCAGCCCAACAAAAAGATCTTGTAAAGATATTAACCGACGCAAGATTGAAAGATTTCCTCCAATGGATCTTACAAAGATCTCGTATCCTAGGAAGATCTTCAACGGCTATCAAAGAGAGATATCTTCAACCAAAAGATTCTCAATAACTTAGAAGATCTCAATGTAACACCCCAAATCCGCGGGACTCGGGGCGTCACATGGGCTAGGATCTCACAGTGGATTGTTACGCTAAGAACGTGACACGCAAAAGTCTTAAATTTATACTCGTTATATTTTTCCTAACTCCTAGCGAACCCGTAGTGTACGGGACGTTTTGTAGTAAGCATAGTATTCCGAGGTCGAACACAAAGACTGAGGTGAAATCGAGTCAAATAGTGACTAAAGATAGTGTTGATCTAGGTTAAGAAAAGAGAAAGAAATAAAGAAATGAAAATCTCAATGTTTTTGGATTGGTTTTGTGTGGTGATCAATCAAGGATCACAATGATGCAATATGGCAAAACAAACTAAAGAATCAAGCTAAAACACAAATAAACAAGCAAACACGAAATATGTAATCAAAGAGAGAAAAGCGGATTCTAGGGGTTGGAAGTTCCGGTTATGGCATAGGACTCAAGCTTCTAATCAACCTTGGATAAACTATAGTATGTTGGGAAGGAATGTTTCTCAAGTGGGGTCAATTACCAGGTAGGTCTCATGATCCACTAATCCCGCACCTAAGGTCCTATCGCCGGGTAAGTCTTTAGGAGCCTAAGGTAGGGATGTCTACAAAAACCGGATGGTTATCTAGGGATCAAACCTCTCCTTACCGGGTAAGTCTCGGGAAGGCAACTCCTAAACATCTATCCCAGCACATTCAGTCCAATAGCGGCTTGTGAGGCTCACTACTACCTAGATTTCGTCATCTTCGGTATCTAAGAGCAAGAATCACCGGGTAGGTCTCTTCTAACACTTAGTTGCTAACACTAGGTCACCCTAGGATAGATTTAGCTCAAAAAACACTAGGATTTCAACAATCTAACATTCTAGCACTTAGATTCATCAAAACAAGTGAGTTAGTCAGAACCACGGGTTGTTCATCCCAATCCACGGCCGTGGAAAGGTAAGAACGAAACGTGGTTTCCAACAGCAGCTTTGTTCAAGCAAACAAATCAACCAAAGGTACATCTAAGTCCATTATATCATAGTCCAAGCCATAGCCATCATTTCCTTACCCTAGAATCACATCTATCTAGCCAACAACAAGCATTTCAATAATCAAACTCAACATGCATACATTCATGGCTTCCATAGCAAGTAAATGAAGTGAAATAGAGATAAACAAGTACAACAAAGAAAATCAAGCTGAATGTATGATGAGAAGGACTTACAACCCTTCAAAAGAAGGTTCAATCTCGTTCCTTACAAAACCGAGCAAATCTCTTCACAAAACTCACTCAAAATCACTCAAAACTATCAAAAACTAAGAATGGTGTGTTCTTCTCTTCTTCTTCAGTGGAAGCCTTTCTTCTCCTCCAAGAGTCTCCAATCCAATCTCCCAATGAGAGAATATGTGTGAGGTAAGAGTGTAGGAGAGAATGAAGTGATGGGGTCTGTCCTAACAGCCTGCAGGACCACTTTATATCCTCAACAAACTGCAAGAGTCGGCCATGAAGATCGTGGGACATCTGTCACAACTGTCTAGGGAAAACCACGGCCCATTTCCACGCCCGTGGAAGTCCCAGTGGCCGTGGTTTTGGTGCCTCAGCTTGTTTTGGATCATCAAGCCTCAATTTGGTGCATGGCATCCATCAACAAGGTCCCATGTGTCCCCCTTAGCTCCTAGCTTGCTTCCCAATGAGTCCGAAGGTGTGTCATCTCGAGGAATGATCCTCAAATGTATCGATTAAGCTCCTAAAGCTCCCAAAATACCTACAAAGCATGCAAAAGTCCGTGTAGACGTCTATCTCGACAAAATATATGAATTGGGTGCAAACGTCATGAATTAGTGTTAAACCATGCATGAATGAGCGAAAAAACTATCTAAATGAGTGCCTAAACCTAAGTCATAAATCGTGTTATCAAAAATACCCCATACTTAAGGTTTGCTCGTCCCCGAGCAAGTCCTAACTATAGACTAAGAGATGACATGATTTATGCATTCAGAAAAACAACAAAATCTTTTTGGAGTTGTGCTTCTAATATTGGATCACCTTCATAATCATGTTTCATGGTAATGGACAAGCAATCATGTATCAAATAAACGAAGGCACGAAAAGACAATTATACTTAACTCAAAGGCATGCATGAAATGTAAAAATGAAGAAGTAAAGATAATCATGAGCATATTCAATCTAGATCACTAAGTCTTACACACATGCAAATAGGTCACAAGGGCTTGTGAAATAAAAGGCCAAGAAACGTTGTGATTAGGTGGGAATTTTGCTAGGCTATGTGATGCTAATCCGGGAATGGAACTAACTTCACAACTTCACATTTTTATCAACTTCCCACGAGTGTATATTTTCTCCATCTTTTCTTTTTCTTTTTCTTTTACTTATTTTTGAGACATTGGCATTGGTGTACAAAAGCCGAAACCTTGGTTATTAGCCGTCCTCGGGCTTTTTTATTTTTCGAGGTGCATCCACACCGGGCACACATACCAAAGCTCGTTAGGACTATCGGTTTATTTGACTTTGGCAAGGCACAAACACCTGATTATGTGAATGGTGCCGAGTTACTCGTCATTTAAACCAACGTCCCCAAACCTATATTTTTGTCTACACTTTCACAACAAATTCAGCACTTCATTCATAACATTCTTTCAACAGCAACTTCACCCCACACTTGCTTTTCACACACTCAACACACTAACATGCTCCTATTCCCGGATGGGTCAAAAGAGGTCAAATTTATATCAATTGAGGTGCTCAAACAACATGATCAAGATGAGAAGTAGAGAACGATGAATTGCCTTAATCACAACTAGATGATGTGCAAGAACTAGCATGTAATTTCGACTTTCAATCCTCAATCCAATCAAGACAAACATCATGATCACAATCCATTCATGGGATTCAAGATAAGTACTTCAAGTCCACATATGCATTCATCTATTCAACACATAAGGCCATCCATAGTCAATCCATACAACAATCTCATCATAAGGGTCATTCTCAAGCTTAGAAGCACTAAAATATTTTTTAAAATTTTCTGATTTTTTTGGATTTTTCGAAATGTGTATGTACAATGCAAGACATAATGAAACATGTGACAATATTAAACTATCCTAGATGCTAATCATGCAAGTGATCATGAAAACCCCACCCCATACTTAGAAACACATTATCCCCAATGTGTAAATGAAGTAAAGAAGAGTGAAAGAGGGTCCTCACAATGTAAAATGGTTTGCTTCGGTATTTGGGTTCACTCAAGTGGATTGATGGCTGATGATCCTATCAACGATGGTAGAGAGCTCAAGGTGTCGTTATGGCGTCGGGACCCGCGCTAGGAACCGCTAGCCGTCCAAGTCCCGCGTCCGCTCCACCCACAATTGATGAGGGACTCATCATTATCATCCCTATGACATGCAAGGCTTCCATGCTACCAAGACTCTAGCACACACACAAAAACAGAAAAAATCAAAACAAAAACAAAAACGAAAAAGGGAAAGATGTCTACCAATGGGTTGCCTCCCATCAAGCGCTTCTTTAAGGTCATTAGCTTGACCAAACTCGGAGGCGTCTCACTCTAGGTGAAGTGGGGCAATCATATCCACCGGAGCTCCCGGGATATACTTCTTCAACCGATGCCCATTGACCTTAAAATCTCCGCAATGCTCCCCTCCTATCTCAACCGCTCCATGGGGAAAGATCTTCTTCACCACATAAGGACCCGTCCATCTTGACTTTAGCTTTCCGGGGAAGAGCCGCAACCTTGAGTTGAAGAGAAGGACAAGGTCGCCTTTACTCAACTCTTTCGGGATGAGACGCTTATCATGCCAACGTTTGGTCCTTTCTTTGTAGATCCGAGCGTTTTCATAGGCATCCAACCGGATCTCCTCAAGAGCGTTCATATCAAGCAACCTCTTCTCTCCGGCCTCCTTGAGGTCAAAATTCAGCCACCTTATAGCCCAATACGCTCTATGCTCCATCTCTACCGGAAGGTGGCAAGACTTGCCATAGACTAGCTTGTAGGGAATGATGCCAATCGGTGTCTTGAAAGCGGTTCTATACGCCCACAAAGCATCATCGAGCTTCATAGCCCAATCCTTTCTCGTCCTTGAAACCGTCTTCTCAAGAATTCCATTTATCTCCCGGTTGGAGATCTCCACTTGGCCACTAGTTTGGGGATGGTAAGGTGTTGCCACCTTATGAGTCACCCCATAGTTAGCCAAAAGTGTCCCAAAGTTCCTATTGGTGAAGTGCTTCCCTCCATCACTTATGATTACCCTTGGTGTTCCAAACCTAGGGAAGATCACTCGGTTGAAGAACCGCACCACAACCTTGGCATCATTTGTAGGAGAGGCGATTGCCTCCACCCATCTAGAGACATAGTCCACCGCCAATAGGATGTAGAGGTTGCCACATGAAGAGGACAATGGCCCCATGAAGTCCACACCCCAAACATCAAATATCTCCACCTCTTGTATGTTGTTCAAGGGCATCTCATTCCTCCTTGAGATGTTGCCCGTTCTTTGGCAAGCATCACAAGCTACCACAAAATTCTGCACATCCTTGAACAAACTTGGCCAAAAGAAACCCGATTGCAACACCTTAGCACATATCTTATGCGAGCTAGCATGGCCTCCACATGGCAAGGAGTGACAATGGCGTATCACACTCTCCACCTCATCCTCCGGTATGCACCTTCTAAGAACTCCATCCGGCCCTCTTTTGAACAAAAGCGCTTCACTCCAATAGTAGTGCCTCACATCCTTGAAGAACTTTTTCCGCTGGGCATATGACAAACCGGGAGGCACTTCCTCGCACACAAGATAGTTCACAATGTCGGCATACCATGGCTCACTTCCTCTAGACACTTGGAGTAGACACTCCTCCATCATTTGCAACTACTCATCCCGGAATGAGTCATCAATCGGGATGTCATCTCTTCCAATCTCCAATGGAGGTAGTCTACTAAGGTGGTCCGCCACAGAATTTTCGGACCCCTTCTTGTCCCTGATTTCCAAATCAAACTCTTGAAGAAGAAGGATCCACCGAATCAAACGAGGTTTGGCATCCTTCTTTGTAAGGAGATAACGGATCGCAGCATGATCCGTATACACTATGACCTTCGCTCCAACAAGATATGAGCGGAACTTCTCAAATGCATACATCAACGCTAGCAACTCCTCGGTGGTAGTATAATTGAGTTGGGCTTCATCTAGCGTCTTGCTAGCATAATAGATGGCATGTGTAAGCCCATCTTTCCTTTGTCCCAAAACAGCCCCAACGGCTACATCACTCGCGTCACACATGATCTCAAACGGTAAACTCCAATCCGGAGGTTGCATGATGGGAGCGGTGATCAAAGCGTTCTTCAACCTACAAAAAGCTTCAAGGCAATCCTTGGAGAAAACAAACTCAACATCTTTCATTAGTAGGTTAGTAAGAGGCTTAGAAATCTTAGAGAAATCTTTAATAAATCTCCGGTAAAAACCGGCATGCCCTAGAAAACTCCTTACCCCCTTCACCGAGGTAGGTGGTGACAACTTCTCTATTGTTTCTATCTTAGCCCTATCAACCTCAATGCCTCGGTTGGACACCAAGTGTCCCAACACAATACCTTCACTTACCATGGAGTAGTATTTCTCCCAATTCAAGACTAGATTAGTCTCCTCACATCTTTTAAGCACTAGAGACAAGTTAGCTAAACAATCATCAAAGGAAGATCCATAAACAGAAAAATCATCCATAATCACTTCCATGATGTTTTCAATATAGTCAGAAAAGATGGCCATCATACACATTTGAAAGGTGGCGGGTGCATTACACAACCCAAATGGCATTCTCCTATATACAAAAGTACCCCAAGGACATGTGAATGTAGTTTTCTCTTGATCATCGGGGTGAATACGGATTTGGAAGAATCCACTATAGCCATCTAATAACAAAAATGGGAAAGTTGAGCTAATCTCTCTAGCATTTGGTCAATGAAAGGAAGAGGGAAGTGATCTTTCCTAGAGGCCACATTTAGTTTCCTATAGTCAATACACACCCTCCATCCCGTAACCGTTCTAGTTGGGATTAGTTCATTATTCTCATTAGTTACTACGGTCATCCCACCCTTCTTAGGAACCACATGCACGGGACTAACCCATTTACTATCCGAAATCGGGAAAATGATTCCCGCATCTAGCAACTTAAGAATCTCTTTCTTCACTACTTCTTTCATGATAGGATTTAGTCTTCTTTGTGGTTCAATTGAAGGTTTATGATTATCTTCCATCAAGATTTTATACATGCACTAAGAAGGTTTAATGCCAACTAAGTCATCAATGGTATAACCTATAGCTTTCCTATGCAATCTCAACTGATGCAACAATCTAGCAAGTTCATCATCATTCAAGCATGCATTCACAATAACCGGATAAGTAGAATTCTCACCAATAAAAGCATACTTCAAATGAGAGGGGAGGGGCTTAAGTTCAAGTTTAGGAGGACCTTTATCGAGTGGAGACGCTCTATACAATGTTGGTTGAGATGAATCCAAAGCTTTTGAAGACTCCTCAAGGCTCCTTGAAGCTTGATCAACAACTAAGCCAGTTTCTGGAGAAACCACGGGCAAAACCACGGGCTCTGGCACAACCACGGCCGTGGAACTTGCAAGCTAGCACTTCGGAGCACTCCAGTACGTTCCACGGGTAAAACCACGGGCGTGGTTCTTCCCCCCCCAGGCCGTGGTTCACACAGCAATTCAGCATACCTTCGTGTACTTCAAATTCAGCTCTTGTCTCCTTTTCCAATGCATCCAAGGCCTTGATTTCTTCATTGCAAGCCTCCTCAACTCCTTCCTCCATCAAACTCAATCTAAGAACCTTCTCCAAGGGGTCCTTGATCAAGATCAAGCTCACAACTTCTCTAGACTCCTTTTGCTCGACAATGTTGAACACATCTTCACCAAGGGATGACCCCTTCATCATTTTGGATAGTTTGAACTTAATATTCTCTTCTCCAATGTTGAAGGAGAGAATTCCATTTTTGCAATCCACCAAACATCCGGAAGTGGCTAGGAAAGGTCTCGCCAAGATGATAGGAACCGGAAAGTCCGCCGGGATGTCCAAGACAACGAAGTCTATGGGCACATAGAACATCCCTAGTTGCACCTATATGTCTTCCAATATTCCAACCGGGTGAGTGATCGAACGGTCCGCCATGTAAAGGGTCATCTTGACCGGCTTTGGCTCTCCTATCCCAACCTTGTTACAAAGTGCAAGCGGTATGATGCTTACACTTGCCCCAAGATCACATAGGGCTTCATACTTCACTTCTCCCACTCTAATTGGCACACAAAAGGATCCCGGATCTCTTAGCTTAGGAGGCATCTCCTCCCGCATGAATCAACTCCGAGGATCTCTTCAACATCCTCACTTCTCCATACTCCTCCAACTTCCTTTTGTTGGAGAATATCTCCTTCAAAAACTTGCCATATGCCGGCATTCCTAGAATAGCATCCATGAACGGAATGTTAATATGCAATTTAGACATAAGTTCAAGGAATTTACCAAAGTGTTTGTCCAAGCGAGCCCTTGCTCGTGATTGTGGGAACGGTAGTGGTGGCTTGTATGGAGGCGGCGCCACATATGTTGGCTCATCATCCTTGCTCTTGCCTCAATCTTTTTGCAATGACTCTTCCTCTACCACTACTTGCTTCCCCTTGTCATTTCCCTTAGGTAAGGGATCCTTCATGCTTAGCCCACTCCTTGTTGTGATGGCCAACACTTGGCCTCTTGGGTTATCCTCGGTTCTTCTGGGAAGCTTTCCCGGATCTCTATGAGCTGTACCCGCCTTTTGGAACACTTGTGCTTCCAACACCTTTTGAGCTTTAGAAATGGAAGTCACCGTGCTCTCAAGACCACTCAACCTTCCAAGCAATTGCTCAAACATCATCTCGGTTCTATCCTTTGGAGGTTGAGTAAATCCGGGTGGAGGTTCTTGTGAAGCCTTTGGTGGTGGAGTTGCGCTAGTGGAAGCGGGAGGGTTCAAGGCTCCATCCGGGTTAGAATAGGAAAACCCGGGATGATTGTGGTTAGGCCGGCAATTGTTGAATTGCCGGTTGTTGTTGAAGTTCCTTGGGCCTTGATAGATGTTGTAGTTGCCCCTTGCCATGTAGTTCACATCTTCCTCCTTGTAAGACAAGTTTGCTTGCACTTGCATTTTAGGGCTTGCTTGATTCTTAAAAGTTGTAGCACACAACTCCCTCAAAGATTTCAGCTCATTGTTGATTGCATCAAGCTTGAAGTTACTCATGGTGACTTCACTCACCTCATATGCTCCCGCTTTCCTCCCATCACTCTTCCTATGGGAGTACTTCTCAATCACCAAAGCTTGTTTCTCTACAAATTCCCAAACTTCATCCACATTCTTTTCCATGAAAGTCCCACCGGAAAGAGATTGAAGCTTGAATTGGCTATCTTCATCAAGTCCCTTGAAGTAGATCTCCAAAAGCTCTATTTTCGGTATACCATGGTGTCGACAATCTAGGAGAAGGTCTTTGAACCTCTCCCAAGACTTGAATAAGCTTTATCTATCCTTCATCACAAAGGCATTGATCTTCCCTCTTAACTCGGTAGTCTTGGAAGGTGGGAAGAACTTTGTAAAAACCTCGGTTGTCATCTCCTCCGAAGTACTCACTCGCCCTTGTGGAATAGATTGATACCAAGCCAAGGCTTTATCCTTAAGTGAGAAGGAGAAACCCCTAAGATTATGGTTGTTGTTCTCCAATCTAGGCGGACTTAGAGTCTCCATCAAGATCTCATAGTTCATCAAGTGTTGATGAGGAGACTTTCCTTCCATCCCTCCAAATTGTTTATGCCGGATCATTTGTAGAACTTGAGGGCGGAGCTCGTAATCATGGGTTGCGGGATCTCCTAAGTTCACAACCGGATGGTGTGCTCTTTGTGCCGGATCCATACGTTGCCCTAACATTTGTGGTTCTTCAATAGCAATGGGCACAACCCGAATATTCACCGCCGGCTGCGGTTGTGGTAGAGGTGGAGGTTGTTGACGATTAAGCTCTCTTTGCACAAGAGCTTGCCTAATCTCTTCAATCTCCCTCCTAGTTGCTTCTTGCCTCTCATTGGCAAGTCTCCTCTCATTCTCCAAGGCCTCATCTCTTAGCCTAATTTGCTCTAAAGCTTCATCTAACTCAGCTTGGAGATCTCTTCCGGCCATCTCTTTTCCTTTTCTAATGCTCTTGGATCTAGATCTAAGGGTTTTCTCCGGTTTGGGATCTAATGGAGCTAAATCCTTGCCACGAGATCTTCGCATGCACCTAAAGAGTAAGAGATGTCATGAAAAGCAAAGAATCAAACCAAACGAGATCAAAAGCAACAAGAAAGACCTACACTATAAACAATCACAAACTACGACTCAATCTTAACCTAGTCCCCGACAACGGCGCCGAAAACTTGTTACGCTAAGAACGTGACACGCAAAAGTCTTAAATTTATACTCGTTATATTTTTCCTAACTCCTAGCGAACCCGCAATGTACGGGACGTTTTGTAGTAAGGATAGTATTCCGAGGTCGAACATAAAGACCGAGGTGAAATCGAGTCAAATAGTGACTAAAGATAGTGTTGATCTAGGTTAAGAAAAGAGAAAGAAATAAAGAAATGAAAATCTCAATGTTTCTGGATTGGTTTTGTGTGGTGATCAATCAAGGATCACAATGATGCAATATGGCAAAACAAACTAAGGAATCAAGCTAAAACACAAATAAACAAGCAAACACGAAATATGTAATCAAATAGAGAAAAGCGGATTCTAGGGGTTGGAAATTCCGGTTATGGCATAGGACTCAAGCTTCTAATCAACCTTGGATAAACTATAGTATGTTGGGAAGGAATGTTTCTCAAGTGGGGTCAATTACCAGGTAGGTCTCATGATCCACTAATCCCGCACCTAAGGTCCTATCGCCGGGTAAGTCTTTAGGAGCCTAAGGTAGGGATGTCTACACAAACCGCATGGTTATCTAGGGATCAAACCTCTCCTTACCGGGTAAGTCTCGGGAAGGCAAGTCCTAAACATCTATCCTAACACATTCACTCCAATAGCGGCTTGTGAGGCTCACTACTACCTAGAGTTCGTCATCTTCGGTATCTAAGAGCAAGAATCACCGGGTAGGTCTCTTCTAACACTTAGTTGCTAACACTAGGTCACCCTAGGATAGATTTAGCTCAACAAACACTAGGATTTCAACAATCTAACATTGTAGCACTTAGATTCATCAAAACAAGTGAGTTAGTCAGAACCACGGGTTGTTCATCCCAGTCCACGGCCGTGGAAAGGTAAGAACGAACCGTGGTTTCCAACAGCAGCTTGGTTCAAGCAAACGAATCAACCAAAGGAACATCTAAGTCCATTCTATCATAGTCCAAGCCATAACCATCATTTCCTTACCCTAGAATCACATATATCTAGCCAACAACAAGCATTTCAACAATCAAACTCAACAAGCATACATTCATGGCTTCCATAGCAAGTAAATGAAGTGAAATAGAGATGAACAAGTAGAACAAAGAAAATCAAGCTGAATGTATGATGAGAAGGACTTATAACCCTTCAAAAGAAGGTTCAATCTCGTTCCTTACAAAACCGAGCAAATCGTCTTCACAAAACTCACTCAAAATCACTCAAAACTATCAAAAACTAAGAATGGTGTGTTCTTCTCAAATGTATCGATTAAGCTCCTAAAGCTCCCAAAATACCTACAAAGCATGCACAAGTCCGTGTAGACGTCTATCTCGACAAAATACATGAATTGAGTGCAAATGTCATGAACTAGTGCTAAACCATGCATGAATGAGCGGAAAAACTATCTAAATGAGTGTCTAAACCTAAATTATAAATTGTGTTATCATGGATCCTGACCCTAGCCTGACAACAAGTTCACTGGACCTTACAACGGGGCACCGAAAGATATAAAAACAAATACATAAAACGATACAATTGTATAACAAAAGAGTATACAAAACTATAGCCGAGTGTAAAACCACAACAACATATACAACATGTACAAACATCCCCAAAAACCCATGCAACACCTATGTACGGAAGTTCTCGGCTAGTCACCTTGCCGGATCACTTTGCAGTCCTCCTATCTTGCAAAGCATCTACAACACGGTATAAAACCGTTAGCTAACCATTCATATATAAGGTAAGCAATAGCACAAGCACAAATCATAGAATCATAAACACATAATCATGTTGCCACACATTTACCTGTTTTAATTATCTTTATATATGTGGTCATCCACTCAATTGTTATATATATATATATATATATATATATATATATATATATATATATATATATATATATATATATATATATATATATATATATATATGTGTGCGAAACTATGTGACACGAGGAACGTATCATCCTCGCCTTTGGGTGCTATAGCCAGCTGAAGTAGTATCGGCACACTACCTGTAATACCCGGAAAATTTAATTTCCGATAAATCCCGAGTCATCATAAACCTTGTCATATTATGTGAAGAGTTAAGCACATAAAATGCTTTTATCAACTTCTATAATTTTATGTGAGGCTTCAATCTTCTTACATAATCCTTAGTTTTATAAATTAACACATTTTATCATTTCATGTGGAATTTTTACACACCTAAAATATATCTATTTTCCGTAGAGTTTAATTCTTGCAAGACTAATCTATATAACCTTGTTAACAAGCATGACAAGCCTTTAGACAAGGCCCAGACAAGGTTTTGACGCGGCCTAGACAAGGTCTTGACGAGGCCCAGACAAGGCTTGACGAGGCCAGACAAGGCCCGAGCCTGTTGTTGGCCGGCCATCCTCTCCTATGCAAACTTTGTACGTGTTGCTTGCTTCTGGGCCAGTTGTGAAGAAGCCCACCTTCACCAGCCTCCATCTCTCCTTCCCCCTCCACACTAACCGGAAACCCTAATCCTCCTTGTCCTCGTCACGCCGCGCCAGACGCTTGGAGATAGTCTTCTTCGCGCGTCACCAAGCTCGATCTCCGCCTTCTGCACACCAACGACAGCAACGCTGGCTGCAGGCAACCGTCCTCGCTCTCGCAAGCAAACAAACCGCCGTCTGTCTCTTCTTCCCTCGCCTCCTGTGGACTCGACAAAAGCCGCCTCCTCCTCCCCTTTAGTCCAAGATAGCGGCGGCCTTCTACCCTTTCTGTTCGTGCACAGCAGCGCCAGAGAACAGCCGCAAGGGCGCAAGGCTGCTGGGGCTGTGGCCCAGGAACGTGATGAGGGCATGGGCAGCACCAGATCTGCGTACAACTGCTCGTCTCCCTTTCTGTCTTCTACTACGCTCAGAACCATCCATCTCTAGCGTCTCCAGCCTCTTCAGCGCAACAACCTCTTCAACGCAGCAACGCCTGGTGCTGTCCGTCCGACGCTGCAGCCCTTCAACAACCAACAAAAATCCCAGAAGCATACCTTGACCTCTGCACGCCAGCGGGTATGAGACAAGAGTAGACTGATTGCAAACCACTGCAAACAAAGAACCGGTAAGCTTCACTCCTGCTGTCTACTGCACCCCCTTCGTGAATTGACAGTAACCATGCTTTCCTTTAATCTAAACAGCAACTGTAACACTTGCTGCTTCTGAGGCCACGCCGGACTCGTCTTTGGGAGATCAGCAGCAACCGGCTCCTTCACTGCTGTGGGTAAGTAGACTTGACAATTAATCCTAGTACCTTGATGTTGTGTAGGAGGTATTGGTTGAGTTTGATGAATAAGGATGAGGGTAATGTAGTTGTGGGTAAGCTGGACATAGAATAGGCTGGGTTATGTACTAAGGATCTCTAAGTAGCAATAAGGGAAACATATGGTGACAAAGGAGAATCAGAATTGACCTTCTGCACACCTTATGTTCCAACCTTGACATGCTGTTTTGTGAGATGGTTTTGAATAAGCTCTTGATCTCCGTTGGGCTTGAATTTTGGGTATGATATGGTTGACATATTGTTGTAGAACATATTAAAATTTGAGAGGAATCCAGCGAGTGGTTTGGGGTTTATGATGTTTCAAAGATTGAGTCGTAAGCAGTTTTTCTGTTGTGCTGAAATTCGGTTTTGTGAGATAGTGTTAAATAGGATTTTGATCTCCTTTGCGGCTGAATTTTAGATATATTAGAGATAAGATTTTATAGTAGAACATATCAAAATTTGGGATAAATCCAGCGAGTAGTTTAGGAGTTATGATTTTTTAAAGTTAAGATAGTGTGCTGCTTGTTAAGTGTTGTAACCAACTTTAGAAATTTTTGTAGAAGCGATGCTTTAACAGTTTTAAAAAATTCTTTCTCCTATGAGTATATGGGATATCATAGATGATCTAGGGAATTATTTCGGCATTTTTATAAGATTATTCAAATTTTATATTTGAAGCTGTAGTTGGACTTTAGTGACTTTTCGGGAAATAGGAAATGGGTAATTTTTCTAGTTGCTACCTAAAATCATCCTAGGGAGTAGAATATGGTTAGTTAGCCTCAAATTATAATTTAAGTACATATTCCGAGTTTTTGGAAGTTCCGGGACTAAGGGTAAAATAGTCATTTTACCTTAAATAAACATTGTAATAACTTCTGCACATAGAATCGTATATCTTAAGAGTTTTAGACTTATAAGTATCCAGGGAAATGTGTTGACCCACGTGCCTCCTCTGACAGGCAACTGAGTTCTGCACTTACGGATTTAGTGGTGGTTAACAGAGAGTCGAGATTTGATTCTGGTAAGTCCACGGACTTACTTAGCTGACTTCTTGTATGAGTGTAATGTGTATGAGTGGTGTTTGTTAGTTATGATAAACAAAGAAACCGGATTAGGCCGACTTTATTATTTACGTAATTGACCCAAGTGTATGATAACGGGTCGTGACATCATCTGCCTAGCTCTTGCGAGAGTCTAGGAGGTTCCCTGCTACCAGCCCAGTCCGGTAGACGGTCAGATGCATTAGTACCATTCTACGTTGGTAAATGGGGACAGGGACGAGGTTTGGGAATCCCTCGTGTCACAAAATAAGTATCATTAGTAATAACCTATCACCTAATTAAAGATAATAAAAGGATTGAGTGTTGCATGTTGATTGCGTATGTTATGTGTTTGTGCTTTTACCTTTATACTTATGCATAAAATGTTAGCTAACGGTTTTATACCGCTTGTAGATGCCTAGTTGTAGAGAGATCCGAAGGGAATGGTCAGCCGGGTCCACGTACTTATTTAGTTGGGGACGGGATGTCTTCTGTTCTTCTTATGTGTCGTTTAGGTACCTTTGCTTTGTAAGGCTGATACATATTCTTCATGTATATATTGTTTAAAGTTTTCAAATGTTTTAAATACTTTTGTGCCTTGTTGTAAGATCCAAGTTAAATTGTTGTCAAACTAAGGTCGGGACCCATTGTGAGGTCCTAACCAGTAGCTCCCCGAGTTCTCAGAATTTGGGGTGTTACACTACCCGTGTACCCTATAGGAGTTGTGAAGTGTCCATCCCGTATACCAGTCTTGTCTGACTTCAGAGAACCTCCCAGACTCCTTACAAGATGAAAGGGAAAGGTTTTCACACCCACTATAAGGGGGCTATCAAGAAATCATAGGTCGGTAATAATCGATATTGCATGCTTGGGAAGGAAAGGGTCCATGCCATCCTAGGCAAGCCCTGGATAAGACTCACATGCGTGACAAGGAAGGCGCAGGGGTTGGACACAGGAAGGCGCAGGGGAGGTAGCACCACACGCAAGGGCGGTGGCTCACCAGGCGCAAGGGCAGCCCTGAGGTGGCGCAGGGGCGACTGGTGTGCAGTGAGCACGTCTTCAACTTCTCTTCGATTCTTCACTCGCCTCTCTTCTCTTCTTCATCATCGAGCAGCCATACACATACATATATATACATATAGACATCAACACATTCCTAGGAAGCTCATCACAAGATCAAACTTGTGGAAACCTAAGCTAAGAAGGAAGAAAATAAGAAAGGAAGAAAAAATAAGATGAAGATGAAGAGCTTACCAATTTGAGTACTAACAAGGGAAGAAACCTCACACCACAACCATGGTTGTCTCTGTCAACAGCACAACAACATCCATCAACATCATAAACATCAACCGAGAACTCAAACTCTCTTCAAAACAAGGAAAAATCAAGAAGAAGATCCAAAGCAGGAGAAGGGAAGAAGAAGATCGTAAGGAGAGAAGATGGAGTTGGCAGAAGATGAGAAACCCTCCTCCAAAAGCAAAGAGATGGCTTATAAAGTAAGCCAACCAAAAGCACGGGTCAAGAGTCAACAAAAACGGCTGCAGCCACTATAACCCGTAGGGGCGGACCCTGGAGGCGTAGGGGCGGATCAGGTGGCCCGCTATGGCGCATGGTTTGGCCGTAGGGGCGGCTTTGGCAGGGCTTAGCACCTGCATCTCAGTTGAGGCGCAGGTGCGGGATCTTTAAAAGACTAAGACTCTTACACTCAGAGCTTGAAACAAGGACTTCAACGAAAAGATCTTCAACGGATCTTTCAAGAAACGATCTCGAAGAAGAAGACTCTCAACGTGTGTCAAGGAGATGAAGAAGATTTAAGATCTTACAATGGCTACTTCATCTCAACCTAACACCATTATCATGGAGAAAATAGAACATCACAATGGTCATTTTTCTACAACGGCTAGAAGACTTCTCCATCGATGACTATAAATGAAGATGGCGATTGAAGAGAACAAAAACAAGCTTACACGGAAACATCAAAGTCTTCAAGCGATCACAAGCATCTTCGTTCGTTCCAAAAGTTTTTCTTCCTCTTATTTTACAAAAGCTTACATCCCTAGAGAGGGAAAAACACGAGAGCCTCGTTGGAATATCTCGAGAGTGTTATACTCGAGTGTGTGTTACTCTGCGAAGTAACTAGGTTATGATTTCTAGGTTAAGAGTTAGAGCTTGATCGTAGCATTGGCTACAGTGAGGACAAAAGGGATTTATTCTAGGTTGTATATAGGACTCTTTGAAGCTGATAATAGATAGTTAGATCCTACGGGCAAAGAAACCCTATGACGGAGATGTCGGCTTTTAGAGCTGAACATTGTAAACATATCACCGTGTCAATCTTTTCATTCCACACATTTCTTGCGTAATTGTGACTAATGTGTTTTGCATGTTTTCGAAGTCAAGGCCTTGAAATCAGTTTCAACGCCCTTGAAAACCAGTTGTTTCACAAAGAGCACTTATCGACATCAAGGCCTTGAAATTAGTTTCAAAGCCTTGAGATAGGTTTTTGCAAAAAGTTTCCATACTCTATTCAACCCCCCCCCCCCCCTTCTAGAGTATTTATATCCTTTATATACACTTATACAATTCTTCAATAGGTATCAAAGCTAGACTCACGTAAATTGATTTAACCATCAATGAGACTAATCATGAACTTTGTAGGTGATGGAGGATTTGCTCAAGGGAGATCCACATCTCGACTACCACTCTTCTACGGCAACAACTTTGGCCATTGGAGAGCACTAATGCAAATGTTTTTTATTGATCAGGACATGGAACTATAGAGCATCATTCAAAATGGCCCTAAAATCCCAGCCACCACGGTTGAAGGAGTCCAAGTTGCAAAGAAGGAAGCAGACTTTACTCAAACCGACTTGGATAGCGTTTCAAAGAACTACAAGGCGATGAACTTGATCTATTGTGGATTGGATGCAAACGAATTCAACCGTGTCTTATCATGCAAGAGTGCTAATGAAATATGGAACAAACTAATTGTCACGTACGAAGGAACAAACCAAGTTAAGGAAATGAAGATAAGCATCTTCCTCACACAATATGAGTTATTCACGATGAACTCAAACGAATCAGTCAAAGAAATGTTCACTCGATTTACCAAAATCATTAACAACCTCGACACAATTGGAAAGGTATTCACAAATAAAGAGAAAGTAAGGAAGGTTCTAAGGATCTTACCTAAATCCAAGTGGGGACCAAAAGTGGCTGTAGTCGAAGAGGCTCAAAATCTCAAAACACTTCCTCTTGACAACCTTCTTCCAAAGCGTATCACCCACAAAATGGTTCTTGGTGAAGAAGATGGAGGGCTCCCATCCAACACAAAAACCCTAGCTCTACGATCCAAGAAGGAAGATATGCCATCAGAGGAGGAAGATTATGATGATGAAGATGAGGAAGGTCCGTTAGCTTTGATCTCGAGGGGTCTTGCAAATATTCTTTAAATGAAGAAACAGTTCGCAAACAATAAAGATTATCCACGATTATCAAGACCTCGAGGTAAGTTTTCTAACCCTATTAAGAAATCTAAGGTCTTAACTTGCTTTGAATGTGGTGAAGCAGATCATCTCGTAAAGGATTGTCCACAAAACAAGAGGAACAACTTTACGAAGAACGATCGAAAGAATAAAGCTATGGTAGGTTCATGGAGTGATTCAGATTCTACCAATGAATCAGAAGATGAGAAAGAACAAGCAAACTTGTGTCTAATGGCCGATCATGAAGAAGATTCAAACCACTATCTTGATGGTGTGGATATCACCAACGTAAAGGAGCATAAATGGATATTAGATAGCGGTTCCTCAAGATATATGAGTGGAAAAACCTCACTGTTCTCAGATCTAAAGAATCAATCATCTAGAACCATTACTCTTGGTAATAAAGGAAAGTGTAATATCACTAGCATTGGTAAAATCGGTTATAATTCATCTAACTTAATTGATGATGTCTATCTTGTTGACGGTTTAAAGTATAACTTTTTTAGTATTGATAGCATGTATTATTGTCTATATTTTGGGGTTTGTTTAGACGTTTTATCTTCAATAATCTGCATGTTTGTATGTATATTATGTGATTATATTGTCATTTCATCTACCTTTGCGGGAATCGAGGTCTACACCTAGTTTTGTTGTAATCGTAGGTAAAATGGCACGTTTTGGACTAAAAAGGAGCAAAAGGAGCTATGGAGTCATTGGAGCTACATTCAGGAGCTTAAGGAAAGATCCAAGAAGCATAGTCATGGAATAGAGATTTCACATTCAGTTGTGATTCACCTCAGTTGACTACAAAGTCACCTCGACCGAGGATCTAGAGGAGTCGACTAGACCCAGGCGAACACGTGGGACGCGGCGAGAATATTTTATTCTTGGTTGAGATCTTTTATCTTTGGAAAGAGGATCTTATATTTTTGGGCTGGGTTCCTGGAAGGAAGAAGATAAGTTACACCATATATTTTACCTATTTTTATGGGAAGAGATCTTTCTAAGATATCTTATCTTTGGAGGGTAATTTTCCTATAAGATATCTTATCGTTGCAGCCATACTCCAGTTGGGAGATTTGAAGAACCTTGTGGAAGGTTGAAGGGAGAAAGTCTATAGCTTTTATAGCTTTTTGAAGGGTTTTTGTGAGGTCATCTTAGATTCCCTTCTTTGTTGTTTGTCTTGTTGGATTTCTATCCAAGGAACGCTTGTTGGTTTTATAATTGATTCAATTATTGAAGCCTTTCTCTTAAGATTTTCTTGTTCAATTATTCCCTTTCTTCCCATATATGTGATTAATACTTTCATGATGATGAGTGGCTAATCTCTTTGTGTGATTCTAGGGTGATTGGTTGAAGGTTGTGGGAAAAACAATGATAGAATGATCTTAATCACAGTAGGACCATGAAAGTTCGAGTCTTTACCTTAACCCTAAGCATCTCGCTCAGTCGATGAACATCTCGGCCGGGGTGGAATTTGGCTGACCGAGGTGACTTATTTGATCCAAAACTGAGAGTTAAGTGTTAGAGTTTGCCAAATCCTATTCTTATTACACCTTTCCTGGTTCAATGCAAGCCTAGGATGAGACTTACCCAGTAATTCCTTAGTTTGTTTACCTAAGATCATAAGTATAGGTAATAAAGGTTTATCCTTTATTGGGGTTTGAGTGTGCTTTCATTCCATCTTTGTGAGTTAGTCTGAGACTTACCCAGTAAAGGTTGATTCTATTCCCTTAGGTGGTGTGTTTGTTTGAGGTTATAGTTCTTTATCTTAATTCCTTGAGACTTACCCGGTAATAGGAGTTACGGTTTGGGATTAGAGAGTAGTGAGACTTACCCGGTGATCTATTCCACTTTAGTAACACCTTCCCTTTGCAAAATCTCAGCTTTGTCCGCTTATCTTTAGATCTTGAGTTGGAACCACAACTAGATGCTTTAATCCCTAGAATTGCATATTTCCTTTATTGACTTTTTATCATCTTTGACTGTTTTAATTGCTTTTGTGGTTAGTAATTGCCAAAGCTTACCTATTCCGACTTTGTTTCACTAAGTCCCTGTGATCGACCCCTGAAGTTCCTTGCTTTTTACTACGATTGACCCGTACACTGCGGGTTCGCATCCTTGTTTTCAGCTTACATCTAGGGTTATAAGTTTAAAGCTTGCACACACCGTTTGGAGCGAACAAGTTTTTGGCGTCGTTGCCGGGGACTTGGTCTAGACAGAGCCGGTTGCGGTACGCTTTTGGGGCACTTGCCCCCGTGTCTACTAACCACTCTACTTGAGTGACTTTCGCAGGTTCTTTCTTAGGTTTATGCGAAGAACCCGCGCTGGGAAGGAAATCGTTCCCTACGATCCCGAACCAGAAAAGACATACAAACGACGCTTGAGAGAAGCGAAGATGGCCAACCAAGACAATCGCGATCTTGAGGCCGAATTGAAGGATGCATTAGAACAGCTACGCCTCAACAGGGAAGAATTGAGGCAGGAGAAAGAAGAAACTCGCATCAGGACTAAAGCGATCGAAGCAGATATGACAGCCTTACAAGACCAGTATCTACTTCGACCGAGGGAAGACCGAGTTCCCAATCCTCGACCGATGCAGGACCCAGTTCCCGACCCTCGACCGAGGCAGGTCCTTGTACCTGATGCCCCGGCCGAGGTACTTCCACCTCGGATGCCAGTCCGAGGCGCTCTTTTTGCAGGAATCCCGTAAACCCTAGGGCAAAGGATGGACCCCAATCAACAACTGAGGCGTCCAGGAGTTAACCTAGGAGATCCGGCGGACCATGACTACGAACTTCGACCGCAAGTTCTTTCCATGATTCGCCAATGCCAATTTGGAGGGCTAGAGAAGGAATCCCCACATCAACATCTACAAAACTATGAGATCTTGATGGAGACCTTGAGACCCTCAAGAATAGAAAATAACAACTACAAGCTAAGACCTTTTTACTTTTCTTTAAAAGATAGAGCTCTTACTTGGTATCAATCTCTTCCTCCAGGAAAAATCAGCACATGGGAGGAGATGACTACGGAATTCTTGACTAAATTCTTTCCCCCCTCTAAGACCGCTGAAATGAGAGGGAACATTAATGCATTCATTATGAAGGACAAGGAGAGCTTGTCCAAGTCATGGGAGAGGTTTAAGGACATTCTTTTGGATTGCCCACATCATGGGATTCCAAAGATAGAGTCGTTGGAGATATACTTCAAAGGACTGGACGGAAGAACCCAGTTTAACCTCCAATTATTATCCGCCGATACCTTTATGGACATGGCGATTGACGAAGCTTGGGACTTTATTGAGAAGCAAGCTTTGCATATGGAGAAATACTCCCACCAAGGAGCTGAAGGTGGAGTTAAAAGAGTTAACTTTCATGATACACAACCTAACAACAATCAACTCACGTCTTTGAAGAATGACGTGAAGCAATTGAAGGAACTCTTGGTTGCTCAAACCAAGAAGGAAGATCAAGGATCAAGGAACAACAACAATGGATACCGTAATAATAACAACAATGGTTCCCGGAACAACAACTACAACAACAACAATAGAGGATTCAACAACAATAATTGGAGGGCGAACAACCAAAATTCGGGTTACAATCATTCTAACTCCAATTCTAACGATTCCTCTAATCCTTTCCTCTCTTCCCCTTCTTCTTCTTCTTCTACTCCATTAAAGAGCCAATGGCAAGGATCAAGTTCGTCCCAGCTGGAAAAGAAAGACGCGGTGCTGGAGGCTATCTTGATCAAGCTTAGTGCTATGGAGACATCCATGACTTCATTTTCGAAGGCCCAAAAAGCCTTTGAACAACAACTTGCTAGTAGGGCGAATGAAACGCCAAGAGATCCAGGGAAGCTTCCAGCGAGGACGGAAAGCAACCCTAAGGGCCAGATCATGGCCATAACGACCAGGAGTGGACTAAAAACTGCAGATCCAGTGCCTCGGTCGGTGCCAGTACCGACGAAGACCACCTCGGTCCAGGTGCAGTTGAAGAACACTTCGGCCGAGATGCCAACCGAGGTGGAGCCATAGAAAGAGGAGGGGAAAACTGAAGTTTATATTCCACCTCCTACATACAAACCACCACTTCCATTCCCCCACTCAAGGGCCAGAGCACATCTAGACAAGCACTTTGGTAAGTTCCTTGACTTGATGAATAAACTACACATTAACATTCCTTTCCTTGATGCTATTCTAGGGATGCCCGCCTATGGGAAGTTCTTAAATGAAATCCTATCAAGGAAGAGGAAACTGGAAGATTTTGGTGAAGTAAGGATGACATCTAAATCCTCGGAGCTTATTCAAATCATGAAGGAGAAGATGCCACCTAAGTTGAGAGATCCCGACTCATTTTGCATTCCCATTCAAGTTGGGGATGTCACTTGTAAAGCCTTATGTGATCTAGGAGCCAGCGTGAGCATCATTCCGCTGGAGCTATGTGTTAAGATCGGACTTGGAGAGCCCAAGCCGGTCAAGATAAGGTTATACATGGCGGATCGCTCCATTACCCATCCAGTGGCATTTCGGAAGACGTTCCGGTTAAGTTAGGTAACTTCTATTTACCTATAGACTTTGTAGTACTTGACATTCCCGCAGATTATCCTGTTCCTATCATTCTCGGGAGGCCATTTCTAGCAACTTCGGGTTGCAACGTGGATTGTAAGAACGTCAAGTTGAAATTCAACATTGGCGGAGATGAAGTGGAGTTCGCATTACTTGCGGCCATGAAGGGAGAGCAGCTAGGAGATGATATCTTCAACATCTATGATGAAGAAGAATAAAGAGAATTGGTGAGCTCTATCCTTATTAACGATCTACTTGAAAGAGTTATTAGTTTTAGCTTAATGGAGGAAGGTATAGATGCTTCTTGTGATGCAGATATACGGAGCTTAAAGGCACTGGAAGAAGATTTAGGAGCTAAAACTGAGAAACTAATCCAGCAAACGAAGATCTCCAATTTTGGTTCCAGTTACAGTACCTCGACCGAGGCACTTTCTGAACCAAGCGAGGCGACCGAAAAACATCTCGGTCAACGCCTCTGCGCCTCGACCGAGGTCGAAGGCGAGACGATTTCAACTGAGACTTCCGAAAGTCCAGTTTTTGGATCTACTCCACTGGAAGGAGGAAGCAAGGATCCCCCTCAGAAAGCACCCCCAGTTGTGGAGTTTAAACAACTCCCAATTCACTTGAGGTATGTCTTTCTTGGACCGGATTCCACTTATCCCGTTATCGTTAGTGCTTCCATCTCTGAATCTGAATTGTCTAAACTAATGCATGTCTTGAGAAACCATCAAAAGGCTCTGGGTTATACCATAGATGATCTTATTGGCATTAAGCCTTCTTTTTGCATGCATAGAATTCTAATGGAGGACGATCATAAGACTTCATGGCAACCTCAAAGACGGTTAAATCCGATCATGAAAGAGGTTGTAAAGAACGAAATTCTTAAGTTGTTGGATGCATGTATCATATATCCCATCTCGGACAGCAAATGGGTTAGCCCGGTGCATGTAGTTCCGAAGAAAGGAGGGATGACCGTTGTGACGAATAAGAACAACGAGTTAATCCCAACCGGGACCATCACGGGCTGGAGGGTTTGTATTGATTATAGGAAGCTGAACACGGCCACTCGGAAGGACCATTTTCCACTTCCCTTCATTGATTAAATGCTCGAACGGTTAACCCAGCATTCACACTTCTTCTATTTAGACGGCTATAGTGGATTCTTCCATATTCCTATCCATCCGGATGATCTGGAGAAGACCACTTTCACTTGTCCATGGGGGACATTTGCTTATAAGAGGATGCCATTTGGATTATGCAATGGACCCGCTACCTTCCAACGATGCATGATGGCTATCTTTTCTGAGTATATAGAGGAGATCATGGAGGTATTTATGGATGATTTTTCAGTATATGGTTCCTCTTTTGATGATTGCCTATCTAACCTTTCTCTAGTGCTACAAAGATGTGAGGACACTAATCTTGTCTTGAATTGGGAGAAGTGTCATTTTATGGTTAATGAAAGCATTGTGCTAGGACACCTCGTTTCTAATCGAGGTATTGAGGTCGATCGCGCTAAGATCGAGACTATTGAGCAACTCCCTCCTCCTTGTTCAGTTAAAGGTGTGAGGAGTTTTCTCGGGCATGCAGGTTTCTACAGGAGATTCATCAAGAACTTCTCTAAGATTTCTAAACCTCTAACTAACCTCTTGAATAAAGATGTTGTTTTGTAGTTTTCGCAGGAGTGTCTTGATGCATTTTACAGGATCAAGGAAGCGTTGATCTCCGCTCCCATTATCCAACCTCCGGATTGGACCTTGCCCTTTGAGATCATGTGTGATGCTAGTGATGTAGCCGTAGGAGCGGTGCTTGGACAGAAGAAGGATGGCCGGACCACCGCCATTTACTATGCTAGCAAGACGCTAGATGAAGCCCATCGCAATTACGCTACCACCGAGAAGGAATTATTGGCGGTTGTATATGCTTTCGAGAAGTTTCGTTCTTACTTAGTAGGGGCGAAAGTCATTTTCTACACCAACCACGCAGCCATTCGCTACTTACTTGCTAAGAAAGATGCCAAGCCACGCCTTATTCGATGGATTCTCTTGCTTCAAGAGTTTGACCTAGAGATCCGCGATAAGAAGAGATCTGAGAATTCTGTTGCGGATCACCTCAGCCGGCTACCTCCATCTTCACGCGAGAAAGACAACCCACCCATAGACGATTCATTCCCCGATGAGCACTTGCACTTGTTGGAGCGTTTGATAGACTTACTTACTTCACCCCATGATGGAGGTGAAGTATGGGGTGAGGGCACCTCCCATCACGCATAGAGACGCAATATGGTCCAGCTAGCGACCTTAAATCAAGCGCTTCTTGGGAGGCAACCCAAGGTATTGCTTTCTTTTCCCTTTTTCTAGTCTAGCTTAGATAGTTTGCTTTTGTTTTGCTTTGTTTTGTTTTTGGCGTCCTAGACAGATAACAGGTGACATCTAAGGAAGGAATACAAACCAGGAGCACAACTGGAAGGACAGAAGTTCGAGAATTTGAGAAGACGAAGTTTGACTGAGGCACATCTCAGTTGATGTAAAAGCACCTCGACCGAGAGGATTCTTGAGCAACCGACGACTAGGGTTTTTGAAGATCCACCTCGGTCCGTACCACCTCGGTCCAATCGAGACCACCTCGACCGAGGTGACAGCAGTTCCAAAAAAGGGTATAAAAAGGGGTTGAAATTCTCTCTCCTCCTTTACCTTCTCCTCGACCGCGGCATCCACTTCGCCTCGCTTCGCCGTTCTTCGATCGATTTCGACGACTCTTGCTTCCAAATTGAAAAGAAAGGGTAGAGGACCCCAATGCAAGTGCGAATCTGCAAGAAAAACGACCGAGTCGACCGAATCGAGGTAAAAATCAGAAAAACCCTAACCTCGCTCTTCTCCGCTGATTTCGTTCGATTTGGGCTTTGGTTGCCCCTGCATTTATTGAGAAACAAATTAAGTACCCCATAGGAACCAGTTGTAGTGATTTTGGGGGAAAAGAACTGGATTTTTGAGGAAATTCGTCGTGCAATTATTCGCCTCGGTCCAGTCGGCCTGTGCCTCGGTCGAGGTGTTCTTGAGAGTTGTCAGGCCGACCGAGGTGATCTGACAGGTTGTTAGAGAATGAGTTTAGATAGACAGCTGGTCTTGAGGGACAAATCCTCCCCTTCCCCTTCTTCTTCATCTTCTAAACCTACTAGACCGGTGATCCACGAGCGACACTAGGTCGACTATGACCGCATCGCGGCCCGTCCAGTGATTGCACCGCGCTTCCTGGACGTATCAACATTTGATTGTCTCCATGTGGATGGAGATTTGAGACGGATGATTTCGATGGTAGGGCTAGATCAGTTTACTGAGATCCGCGCACCTGCCTACTTAGAGCCTACTTTGGCGTTTGTCAGCTCCTTCACCGACCTTCCCACAGAGCGTGCTGTGAATTACCGGTTGATGAACCGGAACTTCTTAGTTCCCTTAGAGTACTAGAGAGACATTTTTGGTTTCCCGGCCCCGAATGCTGTTGATTTTCCCTCCCGAGCTGTAGCTAGGGAGTTTTGGGGTCAGATTGCTCACGTAGTTGAGCACGCAGACAGATGGCGCCCTGGAGACTCCAGGGAGCGTATTATATTTCAACTTGCTTTTAGGTTAGCTCACAGGATTTTCAGTGAGACTCTTCTGGCGCGTACTTAGACGCCCCAGAAGGTCAGACAGGGGGAGCTTTTCAGCCTTTACTGCATGGTGACTGGAGGGGTTCCAGACTTTGGCTTGTTGTTGGAAAAGGATCTGCACAAGATCAAGGCAAAGGCGAAGGGCGATATTTGCTGCGGAGGCATTGTGACTCACATAGCGAGTTACCGGGACATGGACCTCAGCGCTTGTACTATGGTGGCGGCTGCCAAGCCGCTAGGACTTCAGGAGATGATCACTCGGAGGATACTGGTTTCCCGAGGACTTACTACGCCATATGTGGCGATGCCATGGGAGCCGACCGCACCACAGGGGATCAGATGGTCACCCCAGTTCTCAGTATATGATCCTCACTACTGGTAGACTGCTTGGATCCCACTGATGGAGGATGCGAGAGAGGCAGCAGTTGCACCAGCCGAGGAGGATGAGGTTGAGGAGGCTGCTGATGATGATGATGATAGGGATGGTGGAGTTCCTATGGATACAGGGACTGATACTACTGGAACGAGTGCGCCGGTCATTGACTTAGACGATGACGAGACTGATACCGCGCCGGCTACATCACCAGTACGCCCTGCTAGGCGTAGAGGATGCCGACAAAGAGATTCAGATGCTCACCGTCGGATTGATGATCTGACGGACCAGATGATAGACTCCTATGCTGCCCTTACTGTGGACATCACGCAGAGGTTTGACGCCCAACATCGAGAGATCGACCGCTGGACTCATCAGATGCTAGAGGGACATCACCATCAACGTCGGATGATAGAGATCCAGTTTCAGCAGGCTATGGGATATCCATTTGACCCATCCCATTATCCATACATGCCACCACCACCATCACCGGATCGTGATTATTGAGAGCTTGCTGGATTTTCTTTCTTATTTATTATGCAGCTCAGCTTTGTCCGGTGAGTACTTTATTTTCTTTAGACTTATTCTGACCCACTGGGATAGTGTGTCCCAAGTATGGGGTGTTTATGTATTATTTGACCTATGTGATGTATGACTCGATATTTTCGGATATTTATGCCTTATTTTGCTTCTATGTGTTTATTTGAGATTGCATGCATACATACAGGTTATTTGATTGAGAAAACGACAAAAACTGGTTTAGAAAAAAAAAATAAAAAATAAAAAAAATTTGACCTCGACCGGGACAGTTCTGGCCGAACGAGGTACTTCACCTCGGTTGACCTAGAACACCTCGACCGAGGTGGTTTAACTGAGAGTTTTCGAAACATTTTGTGCTTCTTATTTGGATATGATCTCAGTGAAGATCTTGTTTGCTGAGTGGTTGTGAAATTTTTATATGTTTGAAAGGTTTTATGATATGTTTAAGTTGCTAAATGCTTTGTTTGAAATTTTTGGCATGTTTAATACTTTGTTTTTATCCAAATTTTGTTGAATTTGAAGGTTGACACCGCAAGATAAGTTCTCTCACTTTCTTCCTGGAAAGACCAAGGCAATTCATTCTTTTCTCTTCCTCTTCTTGATCATGCTTAGCCCCTCATATACATTTTTGCCTCCCTTTACCTATCCGGGAATTTGGAAGCAAGCAAAGTGGTGAAAGCAAGTGAAGTAAAAGTTGAGAAGTTGGCTGGAAGTGAAAGTGTTAGAAAGCAATAAATAGGTTTGGGGAAGTCAATCATGATGATGAGTAACTCGGCACCATTCACATAGCCGGGTGTTTGTGTCTTGCCAAAGTTGGATGGAGCGATATTCCTAACGGGTCATGGTATGTGCATCAAGGGTTTGATGCATCTCAAGAAATTGATGATTGCTGATTTCCTAGGCTTCGGTTATTGTGCACCTCTGTCCATGCATCCCAAAAAGTAAAGTAAAAAGAAAAAAAGCGTGAAATAAGCAAAGCTTATTGGTGGAAGATGTTGAAAGTCAAAGTGAAAGTGAAGTGATATCCTTTTCCCGGATTCTAGCACCACATTACCTTACATACATCCCTACCCTACACGTTTCTTGACCTTTCTTTTGGGAAGCCCTTGAGACCTCGAGCTTGTTGATTGACTTAGTGGTTTAAACTGGATTATACATGATTAATTTTGATGATTATGATTTATTATGCATTCTAAGATTTTATGTAAAGATGAACAACTTTCCTATATTTATAAAATGTTTTGATCATATTTTGATTTTAAATTCCATGAAGTATTCTCTTAGAGTGATCTATGATTGTAGCATACCATAAAAATGTTTTTGAAAGACTTTTTCATTGATCTTTATGACTAATAATCCATTCTATCTTGTATTTTATATGCGGAACTTGCTTGGGGACAAGCAAGGGCTAAGTATGGGGTATTTTGATAGCATGTATTATTGTCTATATTTTGGGGTTTGTTTAGACGTTTTATCTTCAATAATCTGCATGTTTGTATGTATATTATGTGATTATATTGTCATTTCATCTACCTTTGCGGGAATCGAGGTCTACACCTAGTTTTGTTGTAATCGTAGGTAAAATGGCACGTTTTGGACTAAAAAGGAGCAAAAGGAGCTATGGAGTCATTGGAGCTACATTTAGGAGCTTAAGGAAAGATCCAGGAAGCATAGCCATGAAATAGAGATTCACTTTGGACCAGATTTGAGAGATTTCACATTCAGTTGTTATTCACCTCGGTTGACTACAAAGTCACCTCGACCGAGGTGATCTAGAGGAGTCGACACGACCGAGGCGAACACCTGGGACGCGGCGAGAATATTTTATTCTTGGCTGAGATCTTTTATCTTTGGAAAGAGGATCTTATATTTTTGGGCTGGGTTCCTGGAAGGAAGAAGATAAGTTACACCATATATTTTACCTATTTTTATGGGAAGAGATCTTTCTAAGATATCTTATCTTTGGAGGGTAATTTTCCTATAAAAAGGGTTGGATTTTCCACAAATCCGTATCCCGCTTACCACGCGAAGATCCGCTATCACCCGGAACACGCTGCATACCACGCATACCAGCGATTGTGTTTAGAGCATCCGCTGCAGCCATACTCCAGTTGGGAGATTTGAAGAACCTTGTTGAAGGTTGAATGGAGAAAGTCTATAGCTTTTATAGCTTTTTGAAGTGTTTTTGTAAGGTCATCTTAGATTCCCTTCTTTGTTGTTTGTCTTGTTGGATTGCTATCCAAAGAACGCTTGTTGGTTTTATAATTGATTCAGTTATTGAAGCCTTTCTCTTAAGGTTTTCTTGTTCAATTATTCCCTTTCTTCCCATATATTTGATTAATACTTTCATGATGATGAGTGGCTAATCTCTTTGTGTGATTCTAGGGTGATTGGTTGAAGGTTGTGGGAAAAACAATGATAGAATGATCTTAATCACAGTAGGACCCTGAAAGTTCGACTCTTTATCTTAACCCTAAGCATCTCGCTCAGTCGATGAACATCTCGGCCATGGTGAAATTTGGTTGACCGAGGTGACTTATTTGATCCGAAACTAAGAGTTAAGTGTTAGAGTTTGCCAAATCCTATTCTTATTACACCTTTCCTGGTTCAATGCAAGCCTAGGATGAGACTTACCCGGTAATTCCTTAGTTTCTTTACCTAAGATCATAAGTATAGGTAATAAAGGTTTATCCTTTATTGGGGTTTGAGTGTGCTTTCATTCCATCTTTGTGAGTTAGCCTGAGACTTACCCGGTAAAGGTTGATTCTATTCCCTTAGGTGGTGTGTTTGTTTGAGGTTATAGTTCTTTATCTTAATTCCTTGAGACTTACCCGGTAATAGGAGTTACGGTTTGGGATTAGTGAGTAGTGAGACTTACCCGGTGATCTATTCCACTTTAGTAACACTTTCCCTTTGCAAAATCTCAGCTTTGTCCGCTTATCTTTAGATCTTGAGTTGGAACCACAACTAGATGCTTTAATCCCTAGAATTGCATATTTCCTTTATTGACTTTTTATCATCTTTGACTGTTTTAATTGCTTTTGTGGTTAGTAATTGCTAAAGCTTACCTATTCCGACTTTGTTTCACTAAGTCCTTGTGATCGACCCCTGGAATTCCTTGCTTTTTACTACGATTGACCCATACACTGCGGGTTCGCATCCTTGTTTTAAGCTTACATCTAGGGTTATAAATTTAAAGCTTGCACACACCGTTTGGAGCGAACAAGTTTCTCTCAAATTTGTGTCAAAGGCAACAAGGTGATTTTTTATTCAAAAAAATGTGAAGTTCAAGATAATATATCGGGTGATGTTGTGCTTACTACTTCTAGATGCAACAATGTTTATTCAATGAGCACTAACCAAGTCTCAGGAACTAAACTAACATGTCTCAAGGCCTTGTCTGACGATCCAAGGCTTTGGCATAGACGACTTGGTCACGTAATCAGACATACAATGAAGAAACTACTTTCAATGGATTTGGTACGTGGATTGTCAAACCTAGACTTCAAGGTAGATGAACTATGTAAGGCTTGTACACAAGGTAAACAAACAAGAGGTTCATTCAAACCAAAGATGATTGTAAGTTGTTCTCGACCCATTGAACTTTTACATATGGATTTATGTGGTCTTATGCGTGTCAAATCTCCCAAGGGTAAACAATACATCCTTGTTATTGTGGATGATTTTTCCCGTTTTACATGGATCTCATTCTTACGAGAAAAATCTGAAGCTTTGTTTCAGTTTTCACAACTGTGTAAGGAGTTGCAAACTTTGAAAAACCTACCTATTGTTTCGATAAGAAGTGGTCATGGTAGAGAATTTGATCAACTAAAGTTTGATTTGTTTTGTGAAAAATATGGTATTTCACACAACTTTTCAGGTCCTAGAACTCCTCATTAAAATGGAGTTGTGGTTCGTAAAAACTGCTCCCTAGAGGACATGTCTAGGACTATGCTTTTAGAAAATAGTTTACCAAAACATTTTTGGGCTGAAGTTGTTAACACTGCTAACTACATCTTGAATAGATGTTTAATCCGTCCTATTTGAAAAAGACTCCTTATGAACTCTGCAAACACCACCTCGATTATATATGCATATGTGATGATGGAAGACTTAACACAAATGAGCGATTTATATACTAACAAATGTCCATTTTATTTCTAGATTGCTTGATTTGTTTTTGTGTTTTGTCAAATGTATGCAGTCCTTGAAAGCATTTCAAGGGATGAATGGAGGCTTTGAAAACGGATACAAGGGACAACCACAGAGATTGGATAGCATATCAAAGGTTTAACACGGAGACCTTGAAAACCATTTCAAGGGATTAAAGCCGAAGCCTTGAAACAATATTCAAAGGATATGACGACTGGAAGGAATTCAAGTCAATCTCAAACAACCAAATCAACCAAAGATCAAGAGAAGATCTTTCAAGAAGGTATCAAGGAGATCTCGACCAACAAAGAAGATTTGGTTCAACCAAAAAGATCTTACAAAAGATCTTAAACAAAATTAACGCAAGATCTCTTCCCAACAAAATCTCAAAGATCTTTTGTCAAAGATTCTCAACAAACTTGAAGATCTCGATGCTTGAACGACAAGATCTTCAACAGCGTTGTTCAAGAGAAAAAGAATCAGCGTACGTTAAGGAGATGAAGAAGATAAGGAAAATCTATAACGGCTATCTCATCTCAACCAAAAAGCGTTTTCTATGGAGAAGAAGAAACATCAACAACGGTCATCTTCTCAATGGCTATAAAACTTCTCCATCGAAGACTATAAATGAAGATGTCGATTGAAGAGAAGAACAACAAGCTTACACGGAAATATCAAAAGTCTTCAACGATCCAAAGCATCTTCATTCGATCCAAGAAAATTTTCTTCCTCTAAATTTACTAAAGCTTTATTCCTTTGAGAGAGAAAAACACGAGGGCTTCATTGGAATATCTAGATAGTGTTATACTCGAGTGCGTGTTACTCTACGAAGTAACTAGGCTATTATAGCTAGGTTAAGAGTTGGAACTAGATTGTAGCATTGGCTACAGTGAGAGAAGAAGGTGATTTCTTCTAGGTTGTATCTAGGACTCTTTGAAGTTGATAATAGATAGTTAGATCCTACGGGTAAACCCTAGGACGGAGAGTAGGATGTTAAAGCCGAACTTCGTAAACATATCACTATGTCGATCTTTTCATTTCCGCGCCATATCTTGCTATAATGTGAGTTACGTTGCTTTGCAGGTTTACAAATTCAAGGTCCTTGAAATCACTTTCAAAGCCCTTGAAAACAAGTTGTGTCACTAAGAGCTCAGATTGACATCAAGGCCTTTGAAATCAGTTTCAAAGCCTTGAGATAAGTTTTTGTGAAAAGTTCTCATACTCTATTCAACCCCCTTCTAGAGTATTTATATCCTTTTTATTCACCTTACGGTTCTTCAATGGGTATCAGAGCTAGACTCACGTATATTGATTTTTCCATGAGTGAGACTAATCATAAACTCTGTAGGTGATGGAGGATTCCCTCAAGGAATATCCACATCTCGACCACCACTCTTCTGTGGCAACAACTTTGCCCGTTGGAGAGCACTAATGCAAATGTTTGTTATTGATCAGGGCATGAAACTATGGAGCATGATTCAAAATGACCCTAAAATCCCAACCACTACGGTTGAAGAAGTCCAAGTCGCAAAGAAGGAAGTTGACTTCACACAAACCGACTTGGAGAGTGTTTCAAAGAAATACAAGGCCATGAACTTGCTCTACTGTGGATTGGACACAAATGAATTCAACCGTGTCTCATCATGCAAAAATGCAAAAGAAATTTGGGACAAACTTGTTGTCACATATGAAGGAACAAGTCACGTCAAGGAAATAAAGATCAGCATCTTCCTCAGACAATATGAGCTATTCAAGATGAACTCAAATGAATCAGTCAAAGAAATGTTCACAAGATTCACCGACATCGTGAACAACCTGGACTCGCTTGAAAAAGTCTTCACAAATGAAGAGAAAGTAAGGAAGGTTATAAGGAGCTTACCTAAAGCCAAGTGGAGACCAAAGGTGACTGTAGTTGAAGAAGCTCAAAATATCACAACACTTTCTCTTGACGACCTTCTTGGAAAGCTCATCACGCACGAAATGGTTCTTGGTGAGGAAGATGGAGAACTCCCATTGATAGCATGCATTATAGTCTATATTTTGAGATTGGTTTCGACGTTTTATCATCATAAATATGCATGCATGGCCATATATTCTCGATGATTATGTCGTTTTATCTACCTTTGCATGAATCGAGGTCTACACCTAGTTTCGTTGTAATTGTAGGAAAGTGGCACGTTATGGATCGATATGGAGCCAATAGCATTAAGGAGTCATTGGAGCTGCATTTTGGAACATCAAGGAGCTATAAGGAAGGAATAGGAACTCTGGAAGTTGGACAGAAACGAGATATAGGACCAGTTATGGAGATTTTCATGTAACAGGTCGACCACCTCGGTTGACTATGTGATCACCTCGGTCGAGATGGCTTACCAGGCCTTGATCAAGACGGTCGGCCAACAGCCCATGAGATCTTCTATTTTTGGCATGTGAATTTCCTATAAGATTGAAGATAATTTCTGGATAAAAGGTGTTTTTGGATAGCTGATTATCTTTGGGATTGAAGATATTCCAAGGAAGGGAGGGAAATTGAAGGAAGATTGTTTGAAGGCTTCGAAGGGAAATCGTAAGGTTTTTTTAGGGAACCTTGATTGTTGTCTTTTGATTCAATTATTGAGGAACACAGTTTGCTGCTTGTTTGGATTGTTTGATTGATTGATTATTGAGACCTTTTTGTTAAGGTTTTCTTGTTGCTTATTTTATTATATATTTTCTTATTGTTATCATGATATTGTTGGCTAAACTCCCGTGCGATTCTAGGGTGATTGGTTGAAGGTTATGGTAAAGACGATGAAAGAGTGAACCTTTACCTTAGTGGACCTTGAAAGCTCGAGCCAAAACCTAACTGCACCTCGCCTCGGTCGGTTCATCCTACCTTTGAGAGTTAGCTTGAGACTTACCCGGTAAAGGTTAGTTCTATCCCCTTAGGTGGTGTGTTGGTTTGAGATTATAGTTCATTTCCTTAATTCCTTGAGACTTAACCAGTGATAGGACCTTTAGTTTGGGATAGTGAGTAGTGAGACTTACCCGGTGATCTATTCCCACCTTAGAAATACCTTCCCTTGCAAACCTCAGCTTTGTCCATGTTATCCTTAGAAATCTTGAGTCGAATCCACAACTGGATGTTTTGACCTCTAGAATCTGCATTCCTTTATTTGATTTATACATCATCTTTGTTTTGTTGCTTTGTTCTTGATTGACAAACTGATATTTATCGTGCTTGATTTCACCATAGTCCTGGTATTCAACCCTGGAGTATCTGCATTCCTTTATCTAAAACAAAGAACCTAGATCTAAGATCTAAGAAGGATGAGATACCATCAGAGGAGGAAAATAGTGATGATGAAGATGAGGAAGATCCGTTTGCCTTAAATCCAGAGGTCTTGCGAATATTCTTCAAATGAAGAAGCAATTTGCAAATAATAAAGATTATCCACGCACATCAAGACTTCGAGGTAAGTTTTCTAACCCTAACAAGAAAACTAAAGTTTTGACTCGTTTTGAATGTGGTGAAACAGATCATCTCGTAAAGGATTGTCCATAAATGAAGAGGAACAACTTTAGGAAGAATGATGGAAAGAAGAAAGTTATGGTAGCTTCATGATGTGATTCAGATTCCACAAATGAATTAGAAGACGAAAAAGAACAAGCAAACCTTTGTCACATGGCCGATCATGAAGATGATCCAGATCACTACGTTGACAATGTGGTAAGTACCATTATGTCTCAATCTGAATCTAATCTCAAACAATTCCTTAAAGACATAATCATATGTGATAAAGAACATAGGGTAAGGATAAGTTCCTTAAGAGAAAAGCTTCTCAAACAAGAGATACGATTAAGTGATATGTCCCTGGAAATTGAAAATCTTAACACTGAAAATTTAGACCTTGATATCAATACAAGGCCTTGGAATTAGAAAATGCAATTCTCAAGGGCAATCTTTTTTCTCTTCATTGAGAATATATCGATCTAGAGAAAGAAAAGGTTGATCTAAACCGTGGCATGTCAAAGACCAGAAGGCTACACTTCTTCAATTCATCCATTCGAAAGCTAACCTCGAAAGGATGATGGGTGAACAACAATCTTCTCTTAACAAAAATGGTATAGGCTATCATGTTAGTTTACCTAGAAAAACGACTACCATTTTTGTCAAAGCTAAAGGAAGTATTCACATGTCCACCTATTTATATTGTTGTAAAAAGGGTCGTGTAAAATCAACATGTCCATATAGAAGAAATGATCCTTACATCATTAGAAACACTTATCCTTTATGTCTAAGGAAACAAATTAAGCAAATATGGGTTCTTAAAGGTATTAGACCACCAAACATGATTAAGCCTCAATATGGACCAAAATATGTTATTTTATCGGCCTGGAAAGGTTGATGTTTGTTGTTTTGCAGGATATCACAAGGGTAAAGGAGCATAAATGATATTGGATAGTGGTTGCTCACGACATATGAAAGCTCACTGTTCTCAAATCTAAAGAAGCAATCATTTGGAACCATTATGTTTGGTGATAAAGGAAAGTGTAACATAATTGGCATTAGTAAAATTGGTTATAATTCATCTAACTTCATTGATGATGTCTATCTTGTTGACGGTTTAAAGTATAACTTGCTTAGTATCTCTCAAATGTGTGATAAATGCAACAAGGTGTTTTTGGATTCAAAAAAGTGTGAAGTTTAAAACAAGATATCTGGTGATGTTGTGCTTACAGCTCCTAGATGTAACAATGTTTAATCTATGAGTACAAACCAAGTTTCAGGAACTAAGCTAAAGTGTCACAAGGCCTTGACTAACGATCCAAGGCTTTGGCATAGAAGACTTGGTCATGTAAGCATGCATACAATGAAGAAGTTACTTTTAAAGGTTTTGGTATGTGGATTGCCAAACCTAAACTACAAGGTAGATGAACTATGTAAAGCTTGTGCACAAGGTAAACAAACAAGAGTTTCATTCAAACCAAAGAAGGTTGTAAGTTCTTCTCGACCCATTGAAATTTTACATATGGATCTATGTGGTCCTATTGCGTGTCAAATCTCTTAAAGGTAAACAATACATCCTTCTCATTGTGGATTATTTTTCTTGTTTTACATGGATATCATTCTTATGGGAATAATCTGAAGCGTTGTTTGAGTTTTCAAAATTATGTAAGGAGTTGCAAACTTTGAAAAACCTACATATCGTTTCGATAAGAAGTGATCATGGTAGAGAATTTGATCAACTAAAGTTTGATTTGTTTTGTGAAAAATATGGTATTTCAAACAACTTTTCAGCTCCTAGAACTCCTCAACAAAACGGGGTTATTGAACGTAAGAACCGCACCCTAAAGGATATATCTAGGACCATGCTTTTAGAAAATAGTTTGCCAAAAAATTTTTTGGGTTAAAGCAGTTAGTATTGCTAACTACATCTTGAATAGATGTTTAATCCGCCCTATTTTGAAAAAGACTCCTCACCAACTCTTTAAGGGAAGAAAACTTAATATTTCCTATTTTAAACCCTTTGGATGTACATGCTTTGTCCATAACAATGGCAAAGACAACCTTGATAAATTTGATGCACGTAGTGACGAAGCAATATTTATTGGATATGCTTCAATTAGCTGTAATATCCGGAATTTTTATTCCGGATTGTTAGCGAGTTACCGACCTTTCCGCAGGCGTGGCTCAGTTTTCCCGCAGGCACGAGGCGCTGAGTAACGGGATTTATTCCAAAATCCCGCACCGACCCTTTGTTTGGGGAACCGACCCCTTGTTTTCCCTAAGTGGACCACTCTTTCCCTCTCTTTGACTTATCCCTTCAGCTGAATCTCTCTCTCTCCTCTCATTCTTGATTTCACGTGAAAGCTTCTCTCCCTTATCTCTTTCTTCTCTCTTTGGCTTGGAAGCACTTGGAAACCCTTCTTGATGATCTTCTCATGCTTCTTCTTGTTTGATGTCCAACAATGAGTTGAGCTACAGATCCGGATTTGTAAGTGTAAGCCCTTTCCTCCCTCTCCATTTCTTCATCTTCATCTCCTTCCTTGAGCTCCAATGGTGGAAGCCATGGATTCTTAGCTTTCTTCTTCTTTGTGTTGCATGTGCTCGGATCTAGCTTAGATCTATTGTGTTGATGATGTTTATGTGTGTGGATGTTTTGGAGCCAAGCAAGGAAGCTAAGAGGCCAAGGCACAACAAGAAATCATCGAAGAAGCCATCGCTGAGCACCCTCTGTTGTTCGACCGCAGGGGCAGATCTTCAGAGCCGCAGAGGCGGCCAACACCCTAAGCCGCAGGGGCGGCCAGCAAAAGCCGCAGGGGCGGCCACCAGGAGCAGCAGGGGCGGACCTTTGGGCCGTAGGAGCGGCCACTGGCTCAGCCAACACGCCCTTGCGGCCTTCTTCTCCCTTTTTCGGTTGTTCTTCTTCCTTCCGACCCCGTGCCTTTGCTTGGTGAGTTCCCTACCTTGATTATGTATTCTTAGATGAAGACTTTAGGACTTCAAGACAACCTCAAAGGCGGTTGACTCCGACCATGAAAGAGGTTGTCAAGAAGGAAATTCTTAAACTTCTTGATGCAGGTATCATCTACCCTATCTCCGATAGTAAGTGGGTGAGTCCGGTTCAAGTAGTTCCAAAGAAGGGAGGAATGACGGTCATCACCAACAAGAACAACGAACTCATTCCTACCCGAACCGTAACGGGATGGCGGATGTGCATAGACTACCGCAAGCTTAACAATGCGACGAGGAAGGATCACTTCCCACTACCCTTCATCGATCAAATGCTTGAAAGGTTAGCGCAACACTCGCACTTTTGCTATCTTGACGGTTATAGTGGGTTCTTTCAGATTTCGATACACCCGGACGATCAGGAGAAGACCACATTCACGTGCCCATGGGGTACGTTTGCTTATAGGAGAATGCCGTTCGGGCTTTGCAACGCCCCAGCCACCTTTCAAAGGTGCATGATGGCCATCTTCTCCGAATACATTGAGGAAATCATGGAGGTCTTCATGGATGACTTCTCCGTATATGGTTCCTCTTTTGACAATTGCCTTTCTAACCTTGCTCTTGTTTTACAAAGGTGTGAAGACACTAACCTAGTTCTTAATTGGGAGAAGTGTCAATTTATGGTAAAGGAAGGAATTGTATTGGGACACCTAATCTCTAATAGAGGGATAGAGGTGGATAAGGTGAAAATAGAGACTATAGAGAAGCTTCCTCCCCCAACTTCGGTGAAAGGGATAAGAAGTTTCCTAGGACATGCCGGATTTTATAGACGATTCATAAAAGACTTCTCTAAAATATCAAAACCGCTAACTAATCTATTGATGAAGGATGCAGTTTTTGAGTTTTCGCAAGAATGCTTGGATGCGTTTAACATGATCCGGGAAGCTCTAATTACCGCACCTATTATCTAACCGCCGGATTGGACTCTTCCCTTTGAGGTTATGTGCGATGCTAGTGACGTAGCAATAGGAGCTGTTCTTGGACAACGAAAGGAAGGGCGAACCCATGCCATATACTATGCTAGCAAGACGCTAGATGAAGCGCAGCTCAACTACGCCACTATGGAAAAAGAATTTTTAGCCATTGTCTATGCTATTGACAAGTTTCGCTCTTATCTTGTAGGTGCAAAGGTGATTGTCTATACGGATCATGCTGCGATCCGGTACCTCCTTGCAAAGAAGGATGCGAAGCCAAGGCTAATTAGATGGATTCTTCTCCTACAAGAATTCGATCTAGAGATCCGCGACAAGAAGGGTTCGGAAAATTCTGTTGCGGATCATTTGAGTCGCCTAACACATCTAGAGGACGACCACTTACCTATAGATGACTCCTTCCCGGACGAACACCTACACATTATTGAGGAGTGCATCGATGTGATCTCAAAAGGTAACGAACCATGGTTTGCTGATTTTGTTAACTATTTGGTTTGTCAGGAGATACCACCCGGATTATCCTACGCACAAAGAAAGAAGTTCTTTAAGGATGTCCGGGAATACTTTTGGAATGAACCTCTCCTCTTCAAGAGAGGTCCGGATGGCATCATTTGGCAATGTGTGCCGGAAGATGAGATGCAAAGTGTCATCCGCCATTGTCATTCACTACCATGTGGAGGACACGCTAGTTCGAACAAGACTAGCGCTAAGGTATTGCAATCTGGATTTTTTTGGCCTACTTTATTTAGAGATGTACAATCCTTTGTTTCCTGCTACGATGCTTGTCAAAGAACAAGAAATATCTCTAGGAGGAATGAGATGCCTCTCAATAACATCCAAGAGGTGGAGATTTTCGATGTTTGGGGAGTTGATTTTATGGGACCGTAGCCATCATCTTGTGGAAATCAATACATACTCTTGGCGGTGGATTACGTTCCTAGATGGGTGGAAGCAATTGCCTCTCCCACCAATGATGCCATGGTGGTGGTTAAGTTCTTTAACAAGACCATCTTCCCACGATTTGGGACACCTAAGACTATCATTTGTGATGGAGGTTCTCACTTCATCGCCCGGCGCTTTGAAGCTCTTCTAGCCAAGTATGGGGTTACTCACAAGATCTCTACCCCTTATCATCCACAAACTAGTGGACAAGTTGAGATCTCAAATCGGGAGATCAAAGGAATCCTAGAGAAGACGGTTTCAAGGACTAGGAAGGATTGGTCCTTGAAGCTTGATGATGCATTGTGGGCGTACCGGACCGCATACAAGACTCCCATAGGAACCACACCATACAACCTTGTGTATGGGAAGTCTTGTCACTTACCGGTAGATCTGGAGCACAAGGCGTTTTGGGCTATCAAATGTTTGAATTTCAGCATGAAGGAAGCGGGAGAGAAGCGTCTCTTGAACCTTAATGAGCTTGAAGAACTCCTCTTGAACGCCTATGAGAACGCCAAGATTTATAAGGAGAGAGCAAAGCGTTGGCATGATAAGCATATCATTCCAAAGGACTTCAAAGAAGGAGATCAAGTTCTCCTCTTCAATTCAAGGCTTCGTCTCTTTCCAAGTAAGCTTAAATCTCGTTGGACCGGACCTTTTCTAATCAAACGTATTTTCCCCCATGGTGCAGTTGAAGTATGGGGTGAAGCGGGCGGAAGCTTTAAGGTGAACGGTCAACGACTCAAGAAGTATACGCCGGAACTCCAAGCTGAAGAGTTCGCGCCCACCGCACTCGAATAAGTGCGAATTTGGTCTAGCTACAGACCTTAAACAAAGCGCTTCTTGGGAGGCAACCCAAGGTATTGCATTTACGCTTTTGTTTTCGATTCATAGTTTAGCTTAGAATAGACGTTTTGCTTTGTTTTGCCTTCGATTTCTTCCGGTATGTTCGTGTTTTTGGATGAAGGAACAATGGAAAAGGAAAGGGGAAGGTTAATTTTGAAGAAAAGTGACGAAACTTGGACTTTGGAGCATTACAGAGAGTTCCACGGCCTAAACCACGGCCGTGACAGCTACAGTGACCGTAATTTACAAAAGCCTTTGAAAAATCACCAAAACCACGGTTCCGTACATCTCCACGGCCGTGGAACCCCCGACAGACCGTGATTTTCAAAAATTTTGCCGGCCACTATATAAACCACGTTCTTCACAAAAACACTTCACAAAACCCAATTCCACGACCATTTTCGCCGATTCCACGCCCCTCACCTCAATTCTCCGTTCGTTAATCATTTTCAACGATTCTTCGACCCAAACCAAAGCAAATTCGACCACCAACGAGATCCAAGCAACGAATCGAGCGACAAATCACCAAGGAACGCAGAATTCGGATTTTAAAATCCAAAACCTAGGTTTTTTTTCGCTCTTCTCTATCTTTGTCAATTTGGGTTCGTTTTTGCTAGAAATTATAGGAGAACTGATTGAAATTGGAAGGAATTAGACTAGGGCTGCCTGATTGCTGAGTTTGAGTGTTCTTTGCTGAGATTTGAGAAAGAGCGAGACGAACCACGGTCTCTGTCAATTCCACGGCCGTGGAACACCAAGAACAGACCGTGGTTTTGAACAGAAATGGATTTTGTGAGGAGAGTTTCTGGGAGGATTAAGGAGAAGAAGAATGAGCAGGATAATAACAAAAAGAGGAAGGGTAACCCCTCTTCCTCTTCATCCTCTAGAGCACCACCACCTTCCTCCCCTTCACCTCCATCATCACCATCATCACCTTCACCTCCTAGCCCTAGAGTATCTACCATTCACGAGGATCATCTCGATGCACTCGAGAGGATCCATAAGAGGGCTGTTATAGGACCTAGGTACCTATTATTGGAGGATCTAGCTCCCCTCCACATCATAGATGACCTTACTTGGCTCTTGGATAGAGCCGGTCTTATCGTCTTCTCGGCTATCCGAGAGGACGCTTATGAGGAGTTCACGAGAGAGGTTGTGACGTCGTTTGAGCACAGCCATGTGGATAGGACAGTTTCTTTCCGTCTGATGGAAAGGAACTATGATTTCTCCATCCGGGAGTTGGGGACCTTCTTTGGGTTCCAAGAGACCTTCAATGGTCGTTTTCCTAGCGGCGTTTACGCCAAAGATTTTTGGGAGGAGGTTGCTATGATTTACGCCAACAAGGACCGTTGGCAACTAGCTGATACCAAGGCTAAGTTGATGTATCACTTAACCTTGAAGATTTCTCACCGTGTTCTTTCTGAGTGTCTCTTCCCTAGGACGGAGACACCTCAGAAGATCAAGACGGATGAGCTCTTTCTTCTGTACTCTATGCTGTATGGTGTTCGTTCCAAACGGTGTGTGCAAGCTTTAAATTTATAACCCTAGACTTAAGCTTAAAACAAGGATGCGAACCCGCAGTGTACGGGTCAATCGTAGTAAAAGCAAGAAAATTCCAGGGGTCGATCACAGGGACTCGGTGAAACAAAGTCAATACGGTGTGCTTATGTCAATACTAACCACAAGAGCGATTAACACAATCAAAGATGAATAAGAAGTCAATAAGCAAACATGCAATTCTAGGGATTAAAGCATCTAGTTGTGGTTCCAACTCAAGATCTATAGATAAGCGGACAAAGCTGAGATTTTTGCGTGGGGAAGGTGTTTCTAAAGTGGAGTAGATCACCGGGTAAGTCTCACTACACACTAATCCTAAACCGTTACTCCTATTACCGGGTAAGTCTCAAGGAATTAAGATAAAGAACTATAACCTCAAACTAACATACCATCTAAGGGGATAGAATCAACCTTTACCGGGTAAGTCTTAGGCTAACTCACAAAGATGGGATGGAAGCACACTCAAACCCCAATAAAGGATAAACCTTTATTACCTACACTTATGATCGTTGGTACACAAACTAAGGAATTACCGGGTAAGTCTCATCCTAAGCTTGCTTTGAACCAGGAAAGGTGTAATAAGAATAGGATTTGGCAAACTCTAACACTTAACTCTCAGTTATGGATCAGATAAGTCACCTCGATCAGCCAGTTTCCACCCCGGCCGAGATGTTCATCGACTGAACGAGATGCTTAGGGTTAAGGTTAAAGACTCGAACTTTCAGGATCCTACTGGAATCTAAGATTATTCTATCATTGTTTTCCCCACAACCTTCAGCTAATCACCCTAGAATCACACAAGGAAATTAGCCACTCATCATCATTATGAAAGTATTAAATATATGGGAAGAAAGTGAATATTTGAACAAAGAAGAATTTATTGAAAAGACTTCAATAACTGAATCAAATATCACAACAAAAGCGTTCCTTGGATAGCAATCCAACAAGACAAGACAACAAGTGAGGGGGATGAAGACAATCTTACAAAACCCTCCAAAAAGCTATAAAAGCTATAGACTTCTATCTTCCTACAACCTTCAAAAAGGTTCTTCGAAACTCCCAACTGGAGTATGGTGCTGCTGCTGGGTGTTTTTCGGTGTAAGCGGCCTGTATGCGAGATGTCGGAATTGTGGAAATCCAACCCTTTTTATAGGAAAATAACCCTCCAAAGATAATAAATCTTAGAAAGATATTTTCCCATAAATATAGGTAAAATATATGATTCTGCATATCTCCTTCCTTCCAGGAGCCAAGCCCAAAAATATAAGATCACTTTCCAAATTTAAAAGATCTCATCCAAGAATAAAATATTCTCGCCGCGTCCTAGGTGTTCGCCTCGGTCGAGTCGGCGTCTCTGGATCACCTCGGTCGAGGTGAATCTCTGGTCAACCGAGGTGAGTCACAACTGAATGCGAAATCTCTCAAAACTGGTCCAAAGTAAATCTTTAATCCATGGCTATGCTTCCTGGATGTAGCTCCAAATGACTCATGACTCCTTTTGCTCCTTTTAGATGCAAAACGTACCATTTTACCTGCAATTACAACAAAACTAGGTGTAGACCTCGATTCTCGCAAAGGTAGATGAAATGGTAGTAAAATCACATAATGCACATACAAACATGCAGATTATGAAAGATAAAACGTCCAAACAAACCCCAAAATATAGACTATAATTCATGCTATCAAAATACCCCATACTTAGCCCTTGCTTGTCCCCAAGCAAGTTCCGCATATAGAAGATAAGATAGAATGGATTATAGGTCATAAAAATCAATGAAAAAGTCTTTCAAAAACATTTTATGGCGTGCAAGGTCTCAAGGGCTTCCCAAAAGAAAGGTCAACAAACGTGTAGGGTAGGGATGTATATAAGGTAATGTGGTGCTAGAATCCGGGAAAAGGATGAACTTCACTTTCACTTTGACTTGCAACATCTTCCACCAATAAGCTTTGCTTATTTAACACTTTTTCTTTTAATTTTTGGGATGCAAGGACAGAGGTGCTCAATAACCGAAGCCTGGGAGATTAGAAATCATCAATTTCTTGAGATATAAGGTAATGTGGTGCTAGAATCCGGGAAAAGGATGAACTTCACTTTCACTTTGACTTGCAACATCTTCCACCAATAAGCTTTGCTTATTTAACACTTTTTCTTTTAATTTTTAGGATGCAAGGACAGAGGTGCTCAATAACCGAAGCCTGGGAGATTAGAAATCATCAATTTCTTGAGATGCATCAAACCCTTGATGCACATACCATGACCCGTTAGGAATATCGCTCAATCCGACTTTGGCAAGACACAAACACCCGGCTATGTGAATGGTGCCGAGTTACTCATCTTCATGATTGACTTCCCCAAACCTATTATTGCTTTCTAACACTTTCACTTCCAGCCACTTCTCAACTTTAACTCCACTTGCTTTCACCACTTCTCTTACTTCCAAATTCCCGGATAGGTAAAGGGAGGCAAAATGCATATGAGGGGCTAAGCATGATCAAGAAGAAGAAGAAGAGAATGAATTGCCTTGGTCTTTCCAAGAAGAAAGTGAGAGAACTTAACCTGCGGTGTCAACCTTCAAATTCAACATAATTTGGATAAAAACAAAGTATTAAACATGCCAATAATTTCAAACAAAGCATTTAGCAACTTAAACATATTATAAAACCTTTCAAACACATAAAGAATTTAAAACTAGTAGGTAAACAGAATCTTCACTGAGATCATATCCAGATAAGTAACAAAAAAAATCGTTTCGAAAACTCTCAGTAACCTACCTCGGTCGAGGTGTTCTTGGTTCAACCGAGGTGAAATGCCTCGTTTGGCCAGAATCTCCCCGGTCGAGGTCAAAAAAATTTTTTTAAAACCATTTTTTTTCGGTTTCGACGTTTTTTCTCAATCAAATAACTTGTAGTTATGCATGTAATATCAGATAATCATATAAAGGCAACTGAAGCATAAATATGAAAATATCCGATAAATAAAGTGTCATACATCAAAAGGTAGTCGAATAAATACATCACGTAGTCAGATAAGTACAAATACCCCATACTTGGGACACACTGTCCCAGTGGGTCAAATAAAAAGTCTAGAGACAAGAGTACTCACCGGATAAAAATCTGAACTGCATAAAAATAGAATAAAGAAAATCCTGCAGCTCCTCAATAGTCTCGATCCGGTGGTGGTGGTGGCACATACGGATACTAAGCCGGGTCGAACGGATAGCCCATAGTCTGCTGGAACTGTAGCTCCATCATCCTGCGCTGATAGTGCTGCTCCTCTAACATCTAATGAGTCCAGCGGTCAATGTGTCGGTCCTGGGCAGCAAATCTCTCATGCATGTCCACAGTAAGGGCAGCATAAGAGTCTATCATCTGATCTGTCAGGTCGTCGATCCGGCGATGAACCTCAGAATCTCTATGGCGGCGTGTCCGACGCCTAGCAGATCTAGCAGGAGGTGCAGCAGGTGTTGGCTCAGTATCCTCCTCATCATCCAAGTCTATAATCGGTGGTGCGCTCGTCCCTGCAGTATCTGTCCCTGTATCCATCGGGACACCACCCTCTCTCTCATCCAACGTCTCCTCGTCGTCGTCATCCTCCTCCTCCTCAGCAGGGGCAGCTGCTGCCTCTTTGTGATCCTCCATCAGTGGAGCCCATGCTGTTTGCCAATAATGCGGATCAAAGACTGTGAACTGAGCAGACCAGCGGATCCCCTGAGGTGCAGTCCGCTCCCAAGGCATGGCGACGTATGGAGTGGTCAAACCACGGGGAACCAGAATCCTCCGTGTGATCATCTCCTGTAATCCCAGCGGCTTCGGAGCCGCCGCCATCGTGCAAACACTGAGGTCCATCCCGTGGTAGGTAGCGATATGGGTGACTAGACCTCCGCAGCAAATGTCTCCCTTCGCCTTGGCCTTGATCCTGTGCAGATCCTCTGCCAAGAGCAAGCCAAAGTCTGGGAAACCTCTTGTAACCATGCAGTAGAGGCTGAAGAGCTCGCCCTGTCGGATCTTCTGGGGTGTCTCAGTACGCGCCAGAAGTGTCTCGCTGAAAATCTTGTGGGCTAGTCTGAAGGCCGGATGAAAGATGACCTTCTCCCTGGAATCTCCAGGGCGCCATCTGTCTGCGTGCTCGGTAATATGGGCGATCTGCCCCCAGAACTCCCTAGCTACGGATCGGGAGGGGAAATCGGTGGCGGTGGGCTCAGAGAAACCAAAAATCTCTCTCCAAACCTCTAAGGGAACTATGAAGTTCCGGTTCATCAACCGGTACTTCACAGACTAGTCTGTGGGGAGGTAGGAGAAGGAGCTAACAAACTCTAAGGTCGGCTCCAAGTAAGCTGGGGCTCGGATCTCAGTAAACTGATCCAGCCCGACAGTAGCAATCATCCTCCTAAGGTCAGCATCTAACCCTAGGCAATCAAAAGCCGACACGTCTAGAAATCGTGGTGCGATAACTGGACGGCTAGCTATCCGCTCATAGTCTACCCGGCATCTCTCGTGGATAACCGGGCGGTAAGGACGGGAAGAAGAGGAAGAAGGGGAGGGTGAGGATCTGTCTCTCAGGGCTAGACGACGATCGGAACTCATTCTTACTCAACACTGTCAGACCACCTCGGTTGCTGACAAGACTCAAGAACACCTCGGTCGAGATGCAGTTCGACTGGACCGAGGCGCAGCAGTTACGATTCCAATTCTCAGAAATTCAGTTCTTTTCCCCCAGAAATCACTACAATTGCTTCCTATGAGGTACTTAAATCCTTTCTCAGCAGAATCAGGGGCAACCAAAGCCCAAATCAAAGCGAACGAACGAGTTAGGGTTTCGACTTGTTTTACCTCGTTTCGGTCGATTCGCTCGATTTCTTTGCAGATCTGTTGTTGCAATCGGTTCCTCTACCCTTCAATCACAGTTTAGAAGTAGAAATCTTCGAAAACAGGCAAGATCTGAGAAGGAGCGAAGTGGAAGTCGCCGCGGTCGAGGTGGGTAAAGTAAAAAGTGAAAAATAAATTTTTTTCCCTTTTTATACTGTTCCTGGATCTGTTGTCACCTCGGTCAAGATGGTCTCGACTGGACCGAGGTGGTACGGACCGAGGTGGTTCTGCAGATACCCTAGTTGCCTCGGTTGCTCAAGAATCAACTCGGTCGAGGTGCTCTGACAGTAACCGAGGTGCTTCTTTCTTCTCAGAATCTCGAACTTCCGTCCTTCCAGTTATGTTCCTTCCTTAGATATTCCCTGTTGTTTGTGCAGAACGCCAAAAACAAAGCAAAGCAAAACAAAAACAAAAACTATCTAAGCTAGACTAGAAAACGGGAAAAAGAAAGCAATACCTTGGGTTGCGTCCCAAGAAGCGCTTGATTTAAGGTCGCTAGCTGGACCATGATGCGTCTCAAACGAGGTAGGAGGTGCCCTCACCCCATACTTCACCTCCATCGTGGGGTGAAGTAAGTAGATCCATCAACCGCTCCAACAAGTGTAAGTGCTCATCGGGGAATAAATCGTCTATGGGTGGGTTATCCGTCTCGCGGGAGGATTCCGGTAGCCGGCTGAGGTGATCCGCAACTGAGTTCTCGGATCCCTTCTTATCGCGGATCTCTAGGTCAAACTCTTGGAGCAGGAGAATCCATCGAATAAGGCGCGGCTTGGCATCTTTCTTAGCCAACAAGTAACGAATGGCTGCGTGGTCGGTGTAGACAATGACCTTTGCTCCTACTAGATAGGAACGAAACTTCTCGAAAGCATATACAACCGCCAATAACTCCTTCTCGGTGGTAGCGTAGTTGCGTTGTGCTTCATCTAGCGTTTTGCTAGCATAATAAATGGCGGTGGTCCGTCCATCTTTCTTCTGTCCAAGCACCGCTCCCACGGCTACATCACTAGCGTCACACATGACCTCAAAGGGCAAGGTCCAATCAGGAGGTTGGATAATAGGAGCGGAGATCAACGCTTCCTTAATCCTGTAAAAAGCATCAAGACACTCCTGCGAAAACTCAAAAACAACATCTTTATTCAAGAGGTTAGTTAGAGATTTAGAAATCTTAGAGAAGTCCTTGATGAATCTCCTGTAGACACCTGCATGCCCGAGAAAACTCCTCACACCTTTAACAGAACAAGGAGAAGGGAGTTTCTCAATAGTTTCGATCTTAGCTCGATCGACCTCAATACCTCGATTAGAAACGAGGTGTCCTAGCACAATGCCTTCATTAACCATAAAATGACACTTCTCCCAATTTAAAACAAGGTTAGTGTCTTCACATCTTTTAAGCACTAGAGAAAGGTTAGATAGGCAATCATCAAAAGAGGAACCATATACAGAAAAGTCATCCATGAATACCTCCATGATCTCCTCTATGTACTCGTAAAAGATAGCCATCATGCATCGCTGGAAGGTAGCGGGTGCATTGCACAATCCAAATGGCATCCTCCGATAGGCAAACGTCCCCCAAGGACAAGTGAAAGTGGTCTTCTCCTGATCATCCGGATGGATAGGAATCTGGAAGAAACCACTATAGCCGTCCAAGTAGCAAAAGTGTGAATGTTGGGCCAACCGTTCGAGCATTTGATCGATGAAGGGAAGCGGAAAATGATCCTTCCGAGTTGCCGTGTTCAGCTTCCTATAATCGATGCAAACTCTCCAGCCCGTAACGGTCCTCGTTGGGATCAACTCGTTGTTCTTATTCGTCACAACGGTCATCCCTCCTTTCTTCGGAACGACATGCACCGGGCTAACCCACTTGTTGTCCGAGATAGGATAAATAATACCTGCATCCAACAACTTAAGAACTTCCTTCTTCACAACCTCTTACATGATCGGATTTAACCGTCTTTGAGGTTCCCGTGAAGTCTTATGATTATCTTCCATTAGAATTCTATGCATGTAGAAAGAAGGTTTAATGCCAATAAGATCATCCGTGGTGTAACCTATAGCTTTTCGATGCTTTCTCAGGACATGCATTAACTTAGACAATTCAGAATCGGAGAGGGAAGCACTAGCAATAACGGGATAAGTAGAATCCGGCCCAAGAAAGATATACCTCAAGTGACTAGGGAGTTGTTTAAGCTCCACAACTGGGGTTGCTTTCTGAGAGGGATCTCTGCTTCCTCCTTCCTGTGAAGTGGTGTGAGAAACTGGACTCGATGCAGTCTCAGTTAGAATCGTCTCGCCATCGACCTCGGTCGAGGCGCATAAGCGTTGACCGAGATGTTCTTCGGTCGCCTCGCTCATTCCAGAAGGTGCCTCGGTCGAGGTACTGCTACTGGATCCGAGACTGGAGATCTTTGTCTCCTTGATTAGCTTCTCAGTTTTAGCTCCTGGATCCTCTTCCAGTGCCTTCAAGCTCCGTATATCTGCATCACAAGAAGCATCTATACCTTCCTCCATTAAACCGAAGCTAATAACTCTTTCGAGTGGATCGTTAATAAGGATAGAGCTCACCAATTCTCTTGATTCTTCTTCATCGTAGATGTTGAAGATATCATCAGTTAGTTGCTCCCCTTTCATGGCTGCAAGTAGCACGAACTCTACCTCATCGCCGCCAACGTTGAATTTCAACTTGGCGTTCTTGCAATCCACGTTGCAACCCGAAGTTGCTAGAAATGGTCTCCCGAGAATAATAGGAACAGGATAATCTGCGGGAATGTCAAGTACAACAAAATCTATGGGTAGATAGAAGTTACCTAACTTGACCGGAACGTCCTCCAAGATGCCCACGGGATGGGTAATGCAGCGATCCGCCATATAAAGTCGAATCTTGACCGGCTTGGGCTCTCCAAGACCGATCTTCGTGCATAGCTCCAGCGGGATGATGCTCACGCTGGCTCCTAGATCACAAAGGGCTTTACAAGTGACATCCCCAACTTGAATGGTAATGCAAAATGAGCCGGGATCTCTCAACTTAGGTGGCATCTTTTCCTTCATGATCTTGATAAGCTCCGAGGATTTAGATGTCATCCTAACTTCACCAACATCCTCCAGCTTCCTCTTCCTTGATAAGATTTCTTTTAAGAACTTCCCATAGGCGGGCATACCTAAAATAGCATCAAGGAAAGGAATATTAATATGTAGCTTATTCATCAAGTCAAGAAACTTACCAAAGTGCTTGTCTAGATGTGCTCTGGCTCTGGACTGAGGGAATGGAAGTGGTGGTTTGTATGCTGGAGGTGGAACATAAGTTTCTGTCGTCCCTCCAGCTTTCTGTTGCTCCGCCTCGGTTGGCATCTCGGTCGAGGTGTTCTTCGACTGGATCTGGACCGAGGTGGTCTGCGTCGAGCGAGGTACAGGATCTGCAGTTTTGAGTCCACTCCTCGTCATTATGGCCATGCATTGGCCCTTAGGGTTAGTTTCCGTCTTTGCTGGAAGCTTCCCTGGATCTCTTGGCGCTTCATTCGCCCTATTAGCAAGTTGTTGTTCGAAGGACTTTTGGGCCCTCGAAAATGAAGTCATAGAATTCTCCATAGCGCTAAGCTTGATCAAGATTGCCTCCAGAACTGCGTCTTTCTTTTCTGGCTGAGACGAACTTGATCCTTGCCCTTGGCTTTTCAATGGAGTAGAAGAAGAAGAAGGGGAAGAGAGGAAAGGGTTAGAGGAATCATTAGAGTTGGAGTTTGAATGATTGTTACCGTAGTTTTGGTTATTCGCCCTCCAGTTGTTGCTATTGGATCCTCTATTGTTGTTGTTGTAGTTGTTGTTTCGGGGACCGTTGTTGTTGTTACGGTACCCGTTATTGTTGTTGTTCCTTTGCCCTTGCTCTTCCTTCTTAGTTTGAGCCATCAAGAGCTCCTTCAATTGCTTCACGTCATTCTTCAAAGACGTGAGTTGATTGTTGTTGGATTGAGTCTCTTGAAAGTTGACTTTTTTTAACTCCACCATCAGCTCCTTGGTGGGTGTATTTCTCCATGTGCAAGGCTTGCTTCTCAATGAAGTCCCAAGCCTCATCAATCGCCATGTCCATGAAGGTACCGGCGGAGAGTAGTTGGAGATTGAACTGGGTGCTTCCGTCCAGCCCTTTGAAGTAGATCTCCAACAACTCGATCTTTGGAATCCCATGATGTGGGCAATCCAAGAGGATATCCTTGAACCGCTCCCAAGATTTTGACAAGCTCTCCTTGTCCTTCATAATGAAAGCGTTGATCTTCCCTCTCATTTCAACGGTCTTTGAGGGGGGAAAGAATTTGGTCAAGAATTCCGTAGTCATCTCCTCCCATGTGCTAATTTTTCATGGAGGAAGAGATTGATACCAAGTAAGAGCTCTATCTTTTAATGAAAAGTAAAAAGGTCTTAGCTTGTAGTTGCTATTCTCAATTCTGGGGGGTCGCAAGGTTTCCATCAAGATCTCGTAGTTTTGAAGATGTTGATGCGGCGACTCTTTCTCTAACCCTCCGAATTGGCATTGGCGAATCATGGCTAGAACTTGCGGTCGAAGTTCGTAGTCATGATCTGTTGGATCTCCTAGGTTCACTCCTGGACGCCTCAGCTGTTGATTAGGGTCCATCCTTTGACCTAGGGTTTGTGGGATTCCTGCAAGAAGAACATCTCGGACTGGCATCCGAGGTGGAAGTACATCGGCCGGGGCGTCAGGTACTGGAATCTGCCTCGGTCGCGGGTCAACTACTGGATCCTGCATCGGTCGAGGATCAATAGGAGGATCTTCCCTCGGTCGAAGTAGAATATGGTCTCGTATGACTGCTATCTCAGCTTCGATTGTTGTAGTCTTGGTGCGATTCTCTTCTTTCTCTTGCCCGAGTTCTTCCTTGCTGAGGCGTAGCAGCTCTAGCGCCTCTTTCAATTGGGCCGCAAGATCGCGATCGTCTTGTTGGGCCATCTTCACTTCTCTTAAGCGTCGCTTGTATGTCTTTTCTGGTTCGGGATCGTAAGGAACGATTTCCTTCCCAGTGCGGGTTCTTCGCATATACCTAAGAAAGAACCTGCAAAAGTCACTCAAGTAGAGTGGTTAGATGAAACGGGGCAATCGCCCCAAGAGAAAACCGTACCGGCTCGGTCTAGACCAAGTCCCCGGCAACGGCGCCAAAAACTTGTTCGCTCCAAACGGTGTGTGCAAGCTTTAAATTTATAACCCTAGACTTAAGCTTAAAACAAGGATGCGAACCCGCAGTGTACGGGTCAATCGTAGTAAAAGCAAGAAAATTCCAGGGGTCGATCACAGGGACTCGGTGAAACAAAGTCAATACGGTGTGCTTATGTCAATACTAACCACAAGAGCGATTAACACAATCAAAGATGAATAAGAAGTCAATAAGCAAACATGCAATTCTAGGGATTAAAGCATCTAGTTGTGGTTCCAACTCAAGATCTATAGATAAGCGGACAAAGCTGAGATTTTTGCGTGGGGAAGGTGTTTCTAAAGTGGAGTAGATCACCGGGTAAGTCTCACTACACACTAATCCTAAACCGTAACTCCTATTACCGGGTAAGTCTCAAGGAATTAAGATAAAGAACTATAACCTCAAACTAACATACCATCTAAGGGGATAGAATCAACCTTTACCGGGTAAGTCTCAGGCTAACTCACAAAGATGGGATGGAAGCACACTCAAACCCCAATAAAGGATAAACCTTTATTACCTACACTTATGATCGTTGTTACACAAACTAAGGAATTACCGGGTAAGTCTCATCCTAAGATTGCTTTGAACCAGGAAAGGTGTAATAAGAATAGGATTTGGCAAACTCTAACACTTAACTCTCAGTTATGGATCAGATAAGTCACCTCGATTAGCCAGTTTCCACCCCGGCCGAGATGTTCATCGATTGAACGAGATGCTTAGGGTTAAGTTAAAGACTCGAACTTTCAGGATCCTACTGGAATCTAAGATTATTCTATCATTGTTTTCCCCACAACCTTCAGCTAATCACCCTAGAATCACACAAGGAAATTAGCCACTCATCATCATTATGAAAGTATTAAATATATGGGAAGAAAGTGAATATTTGAACAAAGAAGAATTTAATGAAAAGACTTCAATAACTGAATCAAATATCACAACAAAAGTGTTCCTTGGATAGCAATCCAACAAGACAAGACAACAAGTGAGGGGGATGAAGACAATCTTACAAAACCCTCCAAAAAGCTATAAAAGCTATAGACTTCTATCTTCCTACAACCTTCAAAAAGGTTCTTCGAAACTCCCAACTGGAGTATGGTGCTGCTGTTGGGTGTTTTTCGGTGTAAGCGGCCTGTATGCGAGATGTCGGAATTGTGGAAATCCAACCCTTTTTATAGGAAAATAACCCTCCAAAGATAATAAATCTTAGAAAGATATTTTCCCATAAATATAGGGAAAATATATGATTCTGCATATCTCCTTCCTTCCAGGAGCCAAGCCCAAAAATATAAGATCACTTTCCAAATTTAAAAGATCTCATCCAAGAATAAAATATTCTCGCCGCGTCCTAGGCGTTCGCCTCGGTCGAGTCGGCGTCTCTGGATCACCTCGGTCGAGGTGAATCTCTGGTCAACCAAGGTGAGTCACAACTGAATGCGAAATCTCTCAAAACTGGTCCAAAGTAAATCTTTAATCCATGGCTATGCTTCCTGGATGTAGCTCCAAATGACTCATGACTCCTTTTGCTCCTTTTAGATGCAAAACGTACCATTTTACATGCAATTACAACAAAACTAGGTGTAGACCTCGATTCTCGCAAAGGTAGATGAAATGGTAGTAAAATCACATAATGCACATACAAACATGCAGATTATGAAAGATAAAACGTCCAAACAAACCCCAAAATATAGACTATAATTCATGCTATCATATGGGCGCCCTGCTGACTGCACCACCCTCTTAGCTGCCACCATGAGCAAGCTTAAGAATAAGAGGGCTGGCAACATTGGTTATGGTGGGATAGTCACCCACCTTGCTAGGATGCTGGGGGTAGATTTTTTTGCATGTACACGCATACCAACCGTACCCCTAGGACTCCAGGCCTTCATGACTAGAGGTCTTACCTTTCCTACCCATAGAGATCCACCTTATGCAGCCATGCCTTGGGAGAGCAGGACGGGGAGGGGCATTGAGTGGCTCCCGGAGTACTCCATTATGGCTGGACGCCATAATTGGAAGGCGACGTTCGCAGCTATGCATGCGAACAGGATTGCAACTCCTCCATATGTCCCACCACCGCCCGTAGTTGAGGAGGAGGAGATGAGAGATCAGTTTGAGGGAGGAGGAGGAGTAGAGCAGGAGTTTGGCACGTTTCCGGATCAGCCGGACATTGCTTCTGATGTGCCTAGACGTTCTCCACGTCCAGCCAGAGCTTCAGGTTCATCTTCTCGCCGCGCTAGCGTGAGCGAGAGACCTACTTGGATGGAGACACCTCTTGCATGGTACGGAGCTCCACCTCCATGGTCCGCACAGCAGGCACCGCCACCAGCACCAGCACCGTCAGATGCACCAGGGTGGTACGGTCAGGCTCCGGGATGGTATGAGCAGATGCCGGAGTAGGCTACTAGCCTTTCTGATAGAGTGGGAGCATTGGAGATTCGAGCCAACGCTAGAGACGGACGTATGGATGACCTCGATCATATGATGAGAGACGTCTACCGCCAGCAGTTCGGCCGGCACTACGATCCTAGCTTCTCTCCATTCCCGCCTCCGCCTCTACCGTAGTGATGATTTGCATGACCGACAGTTTTAGCCGCTCCACCGCCATTTTGTGAGTTTCGTTTTCTTTTCTTTCTTTTTCTTTCTTTCTTTTCTTCTTTTCTTTCTTCTATTTGAACATTAGGGACAATGTTTGTTCCAAGTATGGGGTGGGGTGTGACTAAAAGTTTGTAATAACTCTTACTCACTATCATTGCTTCTATTTGAGACTATATTGCATGTTCACTATATTGTTACACGTTTCATTATTGCATTGCATGAAAAAGAGTTTGAAAAACCCATAAAAATTGAAAAATTTTGAAAATTTATGTGCTTCTAAGGATAGAAAGGATTTCTATGATAATCGCTACTTGTGAATTGAGTTTGATGACAATTGCATGCTTAAACGAATAGCGAATTGAAAAGAAATTGAATGAGTTAATTATACCACTTTTGCAAGTTTCATAATGTGATGAATGTTACTTAAATCATGTTGAGGAATTGAAGTTGAAATCACACTATAAGTTCTTATGCTTCTTGTTGAGATGATTAAGGCAATTCGTTTTTTCTTTCTTCTTTCTTTGATCATTTAGCCCCTCATTGAAATATTGACCTCCTTTACCTATCCGGGAATTTGGAGGAGTTGAATGAAAAAGGCATGTATGATGTGGGAGGGCCATGAAAGCAATACTTTGCATTCAAAGGAATAGAAAGAAATTATAGGTTTGGGGAAGTCAATCATGACGATGAGTAACTCGGCACCATTCACATAGCCGGGTGTTTGTGTCTTGCCAAAGTCGGATTGAGCGATATTCCTAGCGGATTATGGTATGTGCGCTAAGGGTTTGAGGCATCTCATAAAAATTGAGAAACGCCAATCTCCTAGGCTTCGGTTTTTGTGCACCTCTATCCATAACTCCAAAAGTAAAGTCGAAAAATGAAAAGAAGAGCGAGAAGCTCTAAGTTGAAGGTGTTGCGGAAACCGAAAGAGAAGAAGAAGAGAGTAGTTATCCACTTTCCCGGATTCATGCACCACATTCCTTAAAAGTTTCCTTCCGTTTCCACATTCTAGACCTTTTCTTTGAAAGTCCTTAAGATCAAAAGAATGTTATATGACTTGGTGATCTAAATTGAAGTTTCTTATGATTGATTTTGATAATGTTTGAAGGTTATGATGTTTGTATGGAAGTTTGATTGATTCATGAGCTTTCCTTACTCTTTACTCTTTGATTAAGTGTATGAAAGTCATATAAACGATTGAAGCAAGATTTGAGGATGATCTATTGATTAGAAAGCACATTCATCAAAAAGAAGTTTTGTTTTGAGAAGGTACACATATTTCATCCTAACTATTGCTTTAAAGCTTTTGAAAGACCTTGCTTAGGGACAAGCAAGTAGCAAGTATGGGGTTATTTGTTAGCATGAAATATTGTGACGTTTTAGGCACGTTTTCTAAGTGTATTTGATCCATATTGATAGTCATTGATTGAGCATTGATGCATTTGTGAGCTAGTTTGTCTATAATGTCGATATAGAGATCTAAACAAGCTTTATGGTGATTATAGGTAATGGAGAGCTATTTCCGAACGGAATTGAGCAAGGATGGAGTTTGATGGAACATGTCCATGGATTGAGGACATTCCTAGGAGCTAAGGGAGTGCCAACTTGAAGTATGCACGAGACTAAGGAAGAATCACGTTCTTGCCCTAAACCACGCTCTAAAATACGGCCGTACTGATTTCCACGTTCAAGTCCACGGCCGTGGAACCATGGCAAGGGAAGCGTGGTTCATTCCAACAACTTCTACGGCCGTGGAAGAGTTGTGTCAAACCGTGTTGATTTCCACGCTCTAAATTACGGCCGTGGAACCCTTCCACGACCGTGATCTTGGCGATCTTTTTCGCCACACTTTAAGCCACGATCTCCTACGCAATTGGGCCGGGCCGATATTTTATCTTACACTATAAAAGGACGGACGAAGAGAGATTCCGTCACCTTCGCTTACGCATAGACGCATCTTACGCTTGCGCTTGGAATTGCCCTAATTTCGCATTTGGCGGAGATCGTGTTTGAGAGATTTTTGCGCTTTGCCATTGGGATTTCCGGATTGACGGAAGATCGAAGATTCGGAAGATTGTTCGCAAGAAGATTTCGCTTCTTGCTTATGTTTGATTTAGAAGAGGGATTGACATCCCGTTCTTCCTTCTTATCTAAGATTGTGATTGTTTGTGTTGTTCCGAATCTATTGCCGATATTGTTCTTGATTTGTTGGCTAAAAACCCTTAACAATTCTAGGGTGAAGGGTTGATAGTTGTGGCTTAGATGATGATAGATCGATCGTAAACAGATTGAACCCTGAGAGTTAGAGAGAATCGCCGACAACCTTAATCCACGGTCTGTTCTTGAGCTTCCACGGCCTTGGAACTCAAGAACTACCCGTAATTCTGTGTTAGTTTACGAGCTTGCTTTTACTTTAATCCAAAGTTAAAGATTTGCTTTAACTTAGTCTTGGCTTGCCTTTTCTAGGTGGTAGTGAAGCCTCAACAACCTCTACCTCGACTATGAGTGTTAAAACCTTAATCGGTTTAGTTAGTCTTGATCCTTGGATTACAAGTTTGGGTATTTGACATAAATTCTTATCTTTAGATCCTTTCTATACTGAAGCCTAAACAACCTTTATAGAGAGTGTCTTTTAGGTGAGTCATATAAGGTTTTTGGAACTTCACCGTACGATTACCTTACATTCGCATACCTTTGCATATCTTAACTCTGTCCTTATATCATTAGTATATCTTGAATCGATTGCCACAGCTGGATACCCGGATCTTTAGGATTGTTGTTTTCCCAATAATTCGAAAAGCTTCTTACATTTACTCGCTTGATAACCTATAATTGAATATGTTCACCCCAAATCCCTGTGTTCGATACTCTGGAATTCTTGCTCAACTATATCGATCCGTACACTGCGGGTTCGCTTGCTTGATTTCTAGTTTTATATTTAAAGCTTATTTGCACACACGCTAAGTGGCGAACAAGTTTTTGGCGCCGTTGCCGGGGATTTGGTCTAGGCCGAATTCGGTTATCGGTTGTCAAGCTTGGGAGCTTCTCCCTTGTTATTTGATATCTCTTTGAGTGCATGCGCAGGTCTAGGAACACCGAGGATCTCTTACCTCTTGATCAAGAGCTTGAGAGGACTTTAAGGCAAAAGCGTAAAGAAAAGAAAATGGCTGAAGAAAATGAACGTGATCTTCAATCAGAGTTAGCGGAGAAAGAAGCTCAACTTCAATGGAGTGAGAAGATTCGTAGAGAGGAAATGGATCGTCATCAATCTAAAGTTGATGATCTAACTGATGTTGTGTTCCAAATGAGGATGGAATTAAGCCACCTTAAGATGAAGAATAGCAGGAAATCCTCAAGAAGGTCATCAAGATCTGCTAGAAGTCATTCATCCGCTGGTGATAGTGACTCTTCCATGCCACCACTAGAGGACATTGATCCAACAATCAATGTCAATCCATTCGTTCCACGACCAGCTGCCAACCGACGCATTCCACCTAGGAATGCAAGGATCGAACGTGTAGATGGTGAGCCAAGAACTCTTGGCCAAAGGATGGATCCAACGCAACAACCACGCCGTTTGGGCGTGAATTTTGATGCTGATGATGCCGGGTTTAGCTTCAACCCGCAGGTTATTACTCTTGTTCGCCAAAACCAATTTGGCGGGACAAGCGCTGAATCTCCACACCAACACTTACAAAATTTTGAGTGTATGATGGGGACAATGAAGCCGAAGAACGCGACTACCAACAACTATAAGCTCAAGCCTTTCTTCTTCTCCTTGAAGGGAAAGCATTGTCTTGGTACCAAGCTCTTCCTAGTGGGAAACTAGACACGTGGGAAGACCTTTCCGCGGAGTTCCTCACTAAGTTCTTTCCGCCATCCAAAACGGTGGAACTTAGAGGTAACATTAATGCATTTTTCATGAGATCTAACGAAAGTTTGTTTCAATCTTGGGAAAGGTTACAGGATTTGCTCTTGGATTGTCCTCATCATGGCATATCCAAGCTTGCATTGCTAGAGATATACTATAAGGGGCTGGATGGGGAGACACAATTCAAGCTCCAATCCCTCTCATGTGGTACATTCATGGACATGAGGGAAGATGACGCTTGGGACTTCATTGAGAAGCAAGCAAGAGTCATAGAGAAGTATTCCCACCGGAAAGTTGAGGGAAATCGTGTGGAGCAAGGAGCAAAGCTCACACATGAAGCTCAAAATCAAATTTTCTCCCTCAACAATGAAATCAAAGAGTTGAAGGAGGCTATCAAGACCAACTTCCCAAAGCAACAAGGGAAAGATGTTGGCTACTTGGGCAACAACAACAACGGTGGTAAGAATACCAATCGCAACAACAACAATAACCGGAACAACAACCGGAATAATTGGAATGGCAACAACAACAACCGGAACAACAATTGGAACAACAATAGGGGTTCAAACAACAACAATTGGCGCTCCAATCAACAAAACTCCGGTAACTCTTATCCTTCCAATTCGAATTCACTAACTCCACCTTCCTCTTCCTCTACTCCTTTGAAAAGCCAAGGGCAAACATCTAATGGAGGAAACACTTCGGGGAAGGAGAAGCCCGATCCTATGTTGGAAACGATTTTGGGAAAGCTTCAAGGATTGGAGAACCGCATTATTAAGGTTGATGATCAAATTTCTAAGGTTGATAAAACCCAAAAGGTTTTAGAAAACCAAATGTTCAGCCATGCGGAGGAAGTTTCTAGGAATCAAGGGAAACTTCCAGGAAAGACGGAGGACAACCCTAAGGGAAGGGTGATGGCAATCACAACTAGGAGCGTAGTGACTACCACCGATCCGCAGCCTAAGTTTGTTGAAGTCCCCGTTGAGAAAGACAAGGAGAAGGGGAAGGAGAAGGAAGATGTCTACGTTCCTCCTCCGGCTTACAAACCTCCCCTACCATTCCCTCAATCTAGAGCGAGAGCGCGCCTAGATAAACAATTTGGTAAGTTTATAGAACTCATGAGCAAGCTGCATATTAATATACCTTTCATTGATGTTATTGTAGGTATGCCGGCTTATGGCAAGTTCTTAAAGGAGCTCCTCTCCAACAAGAGAAAGTTGGAGGATTTTGGAGAGGTTAAGATGAACTCGGATTCTTCGGATCTCATCAAGACCATGAAGGAGAAAATGCCCCCAAAGCTAAAGGATCCAGGGTCATTTTGTATTCCCATAGGAGTGGGAGATGTCACATATGATGCATTATGTGACTTGGGAGCAAGTGTGAGCATCATACCACTTGCATTATGTAGGAAGATCGGTTTAGGCGACCCTAAACCGGTGAAGATGACGTTGTACATGGTGGATAGATCCATCACTCGCCCCGTCGGTATTGTAGAAGACGTCCCAGTCAAGCTAGGTAAATTCTTTGTCCCCATTGATTTTGTTGTGCTTGACATTCCTGCAGATAGTCCGGTCCCGATCATACTCGGAAGACCGTTTCTTGCAACTTCCGGCTGCATAGTCGATTGCAAGAATGCTAGACTAGCCTTTGACATAGGAGAGGAGAAGGTAGAGTTCGTTCTTTCCACTCTAGTGAAGGAGCCAATCTTTGATGAGGATATATTCAATGACCAAGATGAAGAGGGGTTGTCTAGAGAGGAGGTAAGTGCGATTCTTTTCAAAGATCCTTTGCAAAAGGTTATTGCTATGAGTCTAACGAATGTAGGGGAAGAAGAGGAGTGCAATGAGGCAATTGAAGCCTTAGAAGCACAAGAGGAAGTGTGTGAAGAGGAGTTTGAGAAACTCCACGACGAGGCAGAAAACGTGAGAATCCACGGCCATACGCTATATTCCACGGCCGTGGACTTCACAACCCAAAGCGTGGCTCACTCCAGAGGGTTACACGGTCGTGGAGGAAACAGAGCAACCGTATTTCCTTTCCGCGCCCTAAACCACGGCCGTGGAGGATGCAGGGAAACCGTGATTCTGGCCGTGGAAGAGGGTGATCGAGCCACTTCTTCAACTTCTTTTGATTCTTCTCCTACAACCCTCTACACCCTTAGACACTTCTAAGGAAGCATCGGATGCTCCTCAAGAGCCATTGGAAGCTCCGAAAGCGCTAGAACTAAAGCAACTTCCTACTCATCTAAGGTACGCTTTTCTAGGACCTAACTCTACTTATCCGGTTATTGTTAGTTCCGATCTAACCATAGATGAACATAGTAAGCTTATGGTTGTCCTTAGGAAATATAGTAAAGCTTTAGGCTATACTATAGAAGACTTAGTAGGAATCAAACCTTCCCTATGCATACATAAAATACTAATGGAGGAAGACTTTAGGACTTCAAGACAACCTCAAAGGTGGTTGAATCCGACCATGAAAGAGGTTGTCAAGAAGGAAATTCTTAAACTTCTTGATGCAGGTATCATCTACCCTATCTCTGATAGTAAGTGGGTGAGTCCGGTTCAAGTAGTTCCGAAGAAGGGAGGAATGACGGTCATCACCAACAAGAACAACGAACTGATTTCTACCCGAACCGTAACGGGATGGCGGATGTGCATAGACTACCGCAAGCTTAACAACGCGACAAGGAAGGATCACTTCCCACTACCCTTCATCAATCAAATGCTTGAAAGTTTAGTGCAACACTCGCACTTTTGCTATCTTGACGGTTATAGTGGGTCCTTTCAGATTCCGATACACCCGGACGATCAGGAGAAGACCACATTCACGTGCCCATGGGGTATTTGCTTATAGGAGAATGCCGTTCGGGCTTTGCAACGCCCCAGCCACCTTTCAAAGGTGCATGATGGCCATCTTCTCCGAATACATTGAGGAAATCATGGAGGTCTTCATGGATGACTTCTCCGTATACGGTTCCTCTTTTGACAATTGCCTTTCTAACCTTGCTCTTGTTTTGCAAAGGTGTGAAGACACTAACCTAGTTCTTAATTGGGAGAAGTGTCAATTTATGGTAAAGGAAGGAATTGTATTGGGACACCTAATCTCTAATAGAGGGATAGAGGTGGATAAGGCGAAAATAGAGACTATAGAGAAGCTTCCTCCCCCAACTTCGGTGAAAGGGATAAGAAGTTTCCTAGGACATGCCGGATTTTATAGACGCTTCATAAAAGACTTCTCTAAAATATCAAAACCGCTAACTAATCTATTGATGAAGGATGCAGTTTTTGAGTTTTCGCAGGAATGCTTGGATGCGTTTAACATGATCTGGGAAGCTCTAATTTCCGCACCTATTATCCAACCTCCGGATTGGACTCTTCCCTTTGAGGTTATGTGCGATGCTAGTGACGTAGCTATAGGAGCTGTTCTTGGACAACGAAAGGAAGGGCGAACCCATGCCATATACTATGCTAGCAAGACGCAAGATGAAGCGCAGCTCAACTACGCCACTACGGAAAAGGAATTTTTAGCCATTGTCTATGCTATTGACAAGTTTCGCTCTTATCTTGTAGGTGCAAAGGTGATTGTCTATACGGATCATGGTGCGATCCGGTACCTCCTTGCAAAGAAGGATGCGAAGCCAAGGCTAATTAGATGGATTCTTCTCCTACAAGAATTCGATCTAGAGATCCGCGACAAGAAGGGTTCGGAAAATTCTGTTGCGGATCATTTGAGTCGCCTAACACATCTAGAGGACGACCACTTACCTATAGATGACTCATTCCCGGACGAATACCTACACATTATTGAGGAGTGCATCGATGTGATCTCCAAAGGTAACGAACCATGGTTTGCTGATTTTGTTAACTATTTGGTTTGTCGGGAGATACCACCCGGATTATCCTACGCACAAAGAAAGAAGTTCTTTAAGGATGTCCGGGAATACTTTTGGAATGAACCTCTCCTCTTTAAGAGAGGTCCGGATGGTATCATTCGGCAATGTGTGCCGGAAGATGAGATGTAAAGTGTCATCCGCCATTGTCATTCACTACCATGTGGAGGACACGCTAGTTCAAACAAGAGTAGCGCTAAGGTATTGCAATCTGGATTTTTTTGGCCTACTTTATTTAGAGATGTGCAATCCTTTGTTTCCTGTTGCGATGCTTGTCAAAGAACAGGAAATATCTCTAGGAGGAATGAGATGCCTCTCAATAACATCCAAGAGGTGGAGATTTTCGATGTTTGGGGAGTTGATTTTATGGGACCGTTTCCATCATCTTGTGGAAATCAATACATACTCTTGGCGGTGGATTACGTTTCTAGATGGGTAGAAGCAGTTGCCTCTCCCACCAATGATGCCATGGTGGTGGTTAAGTTCTTTAACAAGACCATCTTCCCACGATTTGGGACACCTAGGACTATCATTAGTGATGGAGGTTCTCACTTCATCGCCCGGCGCTTTGAAGCTCTTCTAGCCAAGTATGGGGTTACTCACAAGATCGGTACCCCTTATCATCCACAAACTAGTGGACAAGTTGAGATCTCAAATCGGGAGATCAAAGGAATCCTAGAGAAGACGGTTTCAAGGACTAGGAAGGATTGGTCCTTGAAGCTTGATGATGCATTGTGGGCGTACCGGACCGCATTAAAGACTCCCATAGGAACCACACCATACAACCTTGTATATGGGAAGTCTTGTCACTTACCGGTAGAGCTGGAGCACAAGGCGTTTTGGGCTATCAAATGTTTGAATTTCAGCATGAAGGAAGCGGGAGAGAAGCGTCTCTTGAACCTTAATGAGCTTGAAGAACTCCGCTTGAACGCCTATGAGAACGCCAAGATTTATAAGGAGAGAGCAAAGCGTTGGCATGATAAGCATATCATTCCAAAGGACTTCAAAGAAGGAGATCAAGTTCTCCTCTTCAATTCAAGGCTTCGTCTCTTTCCAGGTAAGCTTAAATCTCGTTGGACCGGACCTTTTCTAATCAAACGTATTTTCCACCATGGTGCAGTTGAAGTATGGGGTGAAGCGGGCGGAAGCTTTAAGGTGAACGGTCAACGACTCAAGAAGTATACGCCGGAACTCCAAGCTGAAGAGTTCACGCCCACCGCACTCGAATAAGTGTGAATTTGGTCTAGCTACGGACCTTAAACAAAGCGCTTCTTGGGAGGCAACCCAAGGTATTGCATTTACGCTTTTGTTTTCGATTCATAGTTTAGCTTAGAATAGACGTTTTGCTTTGTTTTGCCTTCGATTTCTTCCGGTATGTTCGTGTTTTTGGATGAAGGAACAATGGAAAAGGAAAGGGGAAGGTTAATTTTGAAGAAAAGTGACGAAACTTGGACTTTGGAGCATTATAGAGAGTTCCACGGCCTAAACCACGGCCGTGACAGCTACAGTGACCGTAATTTCCAAAAGCCTTTGAAAAATCACCAAAACCACGGTTCCGTACATTTCCACGGCCGTGGAACCCCCCGACAGACCGGTCACTATATAAACCACGTTCTTCACAAAAACACTTCACAAAACCCAATTCCACGACCATTTTCGCCAATTCCACGCCCCTCACCTCAATTCTCCGTTCGTTAATTGTTTTCAACGATTCTTCGACCCAAACCGAAGCAAATTCAACCACCAACGAGATCCAAGCAACGAATCGAGCGGCAAATCACCAAGGAACGCAGAATTTGGATTTTAAAATCCGAAACCTAGGTTTTTTTTTGCTCTTCTCTATCTTTGTCAATTTGGGTTCGTTTTTGCTAGAAATTATAGGAGAACTGATTGAAATTGGAAGGAATTAGACTAGGGCTGCCTGATTGCTGAGTTTGAGTGTTGTTTGCTGAGATTTGAGAAAGAGCGAGACGAACCACGGTCTCTGTCAATTCCACGGCCGTGGAACACCAAGAACAGACCGTGGTTTTGAACAGAAATGGATTTTGTGAGGAGAGTTTCTGGGAGGATTAAGGAGAAGAAGAATGAGCACGATAAGAACAAAAAGAGGAAGGGTAACCCCTCTTCCTCTTCATCCTCTAGAGCACCACCACCTTTCTCCCCTTCACCTCCATCATCACCATCATCACCTTCACCTCCTAGCCCTAGAGTACCTACCATTCACGAGGATCATCTCGATGGACTCGAGAGGATCCATAAGAGGGCTGTTATAGGACCTAGGTACCTATTATTGGAGGATCTAGCTCCCCTCCACATCATAGATGACCTTAATTGGCTCTTGGATAGAGCCGGTCTTATCGTCTTCTCGGCTATCCGAGAGGACGCTTATGAGGAGATCACGAGAGAGGTTGTGACGTCGTTTGAGCACAACCATGTGGATCGGACAATTTCTTTCCGTCTGATGGAAATCAACTATGATTTCTCCATCCGGGAGTTCGGGACCTTCTTTGGGTTCCAAGAGACCTTCAATGGTCGTTTTCCTAGCGGCGTTTACGCCAAAGATTTTTGGGAGGAGGTTGCTATGATTTATGCCAGCGAGGACCGCTGGCAACCAGCTGATACCAAGGCTAAGTTGATGTATCACTTAACCTTGAAGATTACTCATCGTGTTCTTTCTGAGTGTCTCTTTCCTAGGACGGAGACACCTCAGAAGATCAAGACGGATGAGCTCTTCCTTCTGTACTCTATGCTGTATGGGCGCCCTACTGACTGCGCCACCCTCTTAGCTGCCACCATGAGCAAGCTTAAGAACAAGAGGGCTGGCAACATTGGTTATGGTGGGATAGTCACCCACCTTCCTAGGATGCTGGGGGTAGATTTTTCTGCATGTACACGCATACCAGCCGTACCCCTAGGACTCCAAGCCTTCATGACTAGAGGTCTTATCTTCCCTACCCATAGAGGTCCACCTTATGCAGCCATGCCTTGGGAGAGCAGGACGGGGAGGGGCATTGAGTGGCTCCCGGAGTACTCCATTATGGCTGGACGCCATAATTGGAAGGCGACATTCGCAACTATACATGCGAACAGGATTGCAGCTCCTCCATATGTCCCACCACCGCCCGTAGTTGAGGAGGAGCAGATGAGAGATCAGTTTGAGGGAGGAGGAGGAGCAGAGCAGGAGTTTGGCACGTTTCCGGATCAGCCGGACATTGCTTCTAATGTGCCTAGACGTTCTCCACGTCCAGCCAGAGCTTCAGGTTCATCTTCTCGCCGCGCCAGCGTGAGAGAGAGACCTACTTGGATGGAGACACCTCCTGCATGGTACGGAGCTCCACCTCCATGGTCCGCATAGCAGCCACCGCCACCAGCACCAGCACCGTCAGATGCACCAGGGTGGTACGGTCAGGCTCCGGGAGGGTATGAGCAGATGCCGGAGTGGGCTACTAGCCTTTCTGATAAAGTGGGAACATTGGAGATTCGAGCCAACGCTAGAGACGGACGTATGGATGACCTCGATCATATGATGAGAGACGTCTACCGCCAGCAGTTCCGCCGGCACTACGATCCTAGCTTCTCTCCATTCCCGCCTCCGCCTCCACCGCAGTGATGATTTGCATGACCGACAGTTTTAGCTGCTCCACCGCCATTTTGTGAGTTTCTTTTTCTTTTCTTTCTTTTTCTTTCTTTCTTTTCTTCTTTTCTTTCTTCTATTTGAACATTAGGGACAATGTTTGTTCCAAGTATGGGGTGGGGTGTGACTAAAAGTTTGTAATAACTCTTACTCACTATCATTGCTTCTATTTGAGACTATCTTGCATGTTCACTATATTGTTACACGTTTCATTATTGCATTGCATGAAAAAGAGTTTGAAAAACCCATAAAAATTGAAAATTTTTGAAAATTTATGTGCTTCTAAGGATAGAAAGAATTTCTATGATAATCGCTACTTGTGAATTGAGTTTGATGACAATTGCATGCTTAAACGAATAGCGAATTGAAAAGAAATTGAATGAGTTAATTATACCTCTTTTGCAAGTTTCATAATGTGATGAATGTTACTTCAATCATGTTGAGGAATTGAAGTTGAAATCACACTATAAGTTCTTATGCTTCTTGTTGAGATGATTAAGGCAATTTGATTTTTCTTTCTTCTTTCTTTGATCATTTAGCCCCTCATTGAAATATTGACCTCCTTTACCTATCCGGGAATTTGGAGGAGTTGAATGAAAAAGGCATGTATGATGTGGGAGGGCCATGAAAGCAATACTTTGCATTCAAAGGAATAGAAAGAAATTATAGGTTTGGGGAAGTCAATCATGACGATGAGTAACTCGACACCATTCACATAGCCGGGTGTTTGTGTCTTGCCAAAGTCAGATTGAGCGATATTCCTAGCGGATTATGGTATGTGCGCTAAGGGTTTGAGGCATCTCATAAAAATTGAGAAACGCCAATCTCCTAGGCTTCGGTTTTTGTGCACCTCTATCCATAACTCCAAAAGTAAAGTCGAAAAATGAAAAGAAGAGAGCAAAGCTCTAAGTTGAAGGTGTTGCAGAAACTGAAAGAGAAGAAGAAGAGAGTAGTTATCCACTTTCCCGGATTCATGCACCACATTCCTTAAAAGTTTCCTTCCCTTTCAACATTCTAGACCTTTTCTTTGAAAGTCCTTAAGATCAAAAGAATGTTATATGACTTGGTGATCTAAATTGAAGTTTCTTATGATTGATTTTGATAATGTTTGAAGGTTATGATGTTTGTATGGAAGTTTGATTGATTCATGAGCTTTCTTTACTCTTTACTCTTTGATTAAGTGTATGAAAGTCATATAAACGATTGAAGCAAGATTTGAGGATGATCTATTGATTAGAAAGCACGTTCATCAAAAAGAAGTTTTGTTTTGAGAAGGTACACCTATTTCATCCTAACTTTTGCTTTAAAACTTTTGAAAGACCTTGCTTAGGGACAAGCAAGTAGCAAGTATGGGGTTATTTGTTAGCATGAAATATTGTGACGTTTTAGGCACGTTTTCTAAGTGTATTTGATCCATATTGATAGTCATTGATTGAGCATTGATGCATTTGTGAGCTAGTTTGTCTATAATGTCGATATAGAGATCTACACAAGCTTTATGTTGATTATATGTAATTGAGAGCTATTTCCGAACGGAATTGAGCAAGGATGGAGTTTGATGGAACATGTCCATGGATTGAGGACATTCCTAGGACCTAAGGGAGTGCCAACTTGAAGGATGCACGAGACTAAGGAAGAATCACGTTCTTGCCCTAAACCACGCTCTAAAATACGGCCGTAATGATTTCCACGTTCAAGTCCACGGCCGTGGAACCATGGCAAGGGAAGCGTGGTTCATTCCAGCAACTTCTACGGCCGTGGAAGAGTTGTGTCAAACCGTGTTGATTTCCACGCTCTAAATTACGGCCGTGGAACCCTTCCACGACCGTGATCTTGGCGATCTTTTTCGCCACACTTTAAGCCACGATCTCCTACGCAATTGGGCTAGGCCGATATTTTATCTTACACTATAAAAGGACGGACGAAGAGAGATTCCGTCACCTTCGCTTACGCATAGACGCATCTTACGCTTGCGCTTGGAATTACCCTAATTTCGCATTTGGTGGAGATCGTGTTTGAGAGATTTTTGCGCTTTGCCATTGGGATTTTCGGATTGACGGAAGATCGAAGATTCGGAAGATTGTTCGCAAGAAGATTTCGCTTCTTGCTTAGGTTTGATTTAGAAGACGGATTGACATCCCGTTCTTCCTTCTTATCTAAGATTGTGATTGTTTGTGTTGTTCTGAATCTATTGACGATATTGTTCTTGATTTGTGGATTTGAGATTAGTTTGAAAGTTATTGAAGGTTTTCGCAAGTTTTCATCTTTCAATCTTTTAAACCTTGAATTTGATATCAATATGACTATTGTTGGCTAAAAACCCTTAATAATTCTAGGGTGAAGGGTTAAAAGTTGTGGCTTAGATGATGATAGATCGATCGTAAACAGATTGGACCCTGAGAGTTAGAGAGAATCGCCGACAACCTTAATCCACGGTCTGTTCTTGAGCTTCCACGGCCGTGGAACTCAAGAACTACCCGTAATTCTTTGTTAGTTTACGAGCTTGCTTTTACTTTAATCCAAAGTTAAAGATTTGCTTTAACTTAGTCTTGGCTTGCCTTTTCTAGGTGGTAGTGAAGCCTCAACAACCTCTACCTCGATTGTGAGTGTCAAAACCTTAATCGGTTTAGTTAGTCTTGATCCTTGGATTACAAGTTTGGGTATTTGACATAAATTCTTACCTTTAGATCCTTTCTATACTGAAGCCTCAACAACCTTTATTGAGAGTGTCTTTTAGGTGAGTCATATAAGGTTTTTGGAACTTCACCGTACGATTACCTTACATTCGCATACTTTTGCATATCTTAACTCTGTCCTTATATCATTAGTATATCTTGAATCGATTGCCACAGCTGGATACCCGGATCTTTAGGATTGTTGTTTTCCCAATAATTCGAAAAGCTTCTTACATTTACTCGCTTGATAACCTATAATTGAATTTGTTCCCCCCAAATCCCTGTGTTCGATACTCTGGAATTCTTGCTCAACTATATCGATCCGTACACTGTGGGTTCGCTTGCTTAATTTCTAGTTTTATATTTAAAGCTTATTTGCACGCACGCTAAGTGGCGAACAGAAGCATGCTAGGTTTGAACCTAAGATAGTTGGAATGCCATGTAGTGGCTTGTGGACCCTAGGCGAGTATGAAGATGTTGTTGGAATGTTTTGAGGGCTAAGGGTTGTATGTTTCTGAGTGGTACATGGGATGAGTGTAGGCTGGTTCTTGTGAGGCTTGTGAGAGTGAGATTGTGAGTTAGTGGTTGTGAGGTTATGGGTTAGGATATCCATAACCTATTGTAGAGTGTTACCTTTGAGGTTGTTGAGACTAGGCATGTTATCCTAGTGGTGTTGTGAGTTTTGATCTTGCGAGATCCGAGGGCTTAGAAGTCTTAGGATTTCTAGCTTGTTGAGTGTGATGTGAGCATGAAGGATTCTAGGATGCGGTCCTAGAATTGAGAGTCAAATGGTCTTACGTTGACCATTTGTATAGAAGTCTTAGACTTCTATAGTGAGAGTGTTGTTTTTGATATAGTTATCTTCTTGTGAGCAGGTTATGGTCTTCCTGCCCTAAGGAAGCGAGAGTGTTGTGAGTTGAGTGTGATGACGAGGTAAGTCTCCGGACTTACTTAGCTCGTATTCTTTGTATTAGCATTGATGTGTGTTGGGTGGTGTGTGTTTACTGTTTATGTTATAACAACGGAACCGGAAATAGGATTACTATGACGCTAGAAACGTGACACGCAAAAGTCTTAAATTTATAACTCGATATATTTTTCCTAACTCCTAGCGAACCCACAGTGTATGGGTCGTTTTGTAGTAAGGATAGTATTCCAAGGTCGAACACAAAGACTAAGGTGAAATTGAGTCAATAGTGACTAAGGATAGTGAAGATCTAGACTAAGAAAAGAGAAAGAAATAAAGAAATGAAAATCTCAATGTTTTTGGGTTGGTTTTGAGGTGATCAATCAAGGATCACAAATCATGCAAGATTAACAAACAACTAAGCTAGCAACACAAATGAGTAAACACAAACACAAGGTAGGTAATCAAAGAAAGAGAAGCGGATTCTAGGGGTTAGAAATTCCAGTTATGGCATATGACTCAAGCTATCTAGTCATTCCTTGGATCGACTATAGTATGTTGGGATTGGGTGTTTCTAGATTGGGATCAATCACCGGGTAGGTCTCATGGTCCACTAGTCCGTTCCTAAGGTCTCATCACTGGGTAAGTCTCAAAGAATCTAAGGTTAGGAATTCTACACAAACCGAATTGCTATCTAGGGATCTAACCTCTCCTCACCGGGTAGGTCTCGGGAAGGCAAGTCCTAAACATAAATCTTAGCACACTCAATCCAATAGCGGCTTGTGAGGCTTACTACTACCTATAGTTCATCATCTTCGGTACCTAAGAGCAAGAATCACCGGGTAGGTCTCTTCTCACACTTAGTTGCTAACACTAGGTCACCCTAGGATAGATCTAACTCAACAAACACTAGGATTTCAACAATCTAACCTAACACTTAGATTTATCAATACAAACAAGTCAGACAGAATCACAGGCAGTTCCTCAGTTCCACGGCCGTGGAATCTACTAGAACAGGCCGTGATTCACAACAGAGGTTAGGTTCAAGCAAGCAATTCATCCAAAGGTACGTTTAAGTCTAACCTATCATAGTCCAATCCATAACCATCATTTCCTTACCCTAGAATCACATCTATTTAGCAAACAACATGCATCATCACAATGAAAATCATCAAGCATAAAATCATGGAGTTCATATCAAGAGGATGAAATGAAAGAGAGATGAAGCAAATAGAACAAGAAAAACGAGCTGAATAAATGTTAAAAGAGGGACTTACAACCCTTCAAAAGAAGGTTTGAATCGTTCTTACAACCCTAGAAAATATTTCCAACAAACTTCACTCTAAAAACTAAGAAACCCTAAGAATGGTGTGTTCTTCTCTTCTTCTCCAACGGAAGTCTTTCTTCTCCTCCAAGAGTAGCTCAAATCCTATTTCAAAATGAGAGAGTATGGGAGAGAATGTGTGTGAGGTAAGGTAAGTAGTGGATCCCCCTTAGAATCAGCCTGCAAGGGTACTTATAGCCTTCACCATTTGCAAGAGTCGGTTATGGAGATCGTGGGACAGTTGTCCCAGCTGTGCAGACGGAATCACGGTCACTTCCACGGCCGTGGAACTCCCAGTGACTGCGATTCTTGTGGTCCAGCCTTCTTTTGATCGTTAAGCCATGAGTTGGTGCAAGGCATGCACCAACATGGTCCTATGTGTTCTCCCTTGCTCCTAACTTGCTTCCCAATGAGTCCCAAGGTGTGTCATTACGAGGAACGATCCTTGGATGTATCGATTAAGCTCTAAAGGCTCCCAAAATACCTACAAAACATGTAAAAGTCCGTGTCAACGTCTATCTCGACAACAAACATGAATTAAGTGCAAATCGTCACGAACCAATGCTAAACTATGCATGAATAGCGGGAAAATCTATCTAAATGGATGCCTAGACTAACATCATAAATCGTGTTAACAAAATACCTCATACTTAAGGTTTGCTCGTCCCCGAGCAAGTCCAAACTATAGACTAAGAGATGACATGATTTATGCATGCAGAAAAACAACCAAATCTTTTTGGAATTGTGCTTCTAATATTGGATCACCTTCATAGTCATGTTTCATGGCAAATGGGCAAGCTATCGTGCATCAAATAGATGAAGGCATGGAAAGACAATTATACTTAACTTAAAAGCATGCAAGGTGAAAATGAAGAAGTCAAGATGATCATGAGCATATCCAATCTAGATTACTAAGTCTTACACACATGCAAATAGGTCACAAGGACTTAGGAAGGAAGAGGCTAAGAAACGTTGTGATTAGGTGGGAATTTTTAGGTTATGTGATGCTAATCCGGCAAAGGAACTAACTCCACAAATTTATTTTTTATCAACTTCACCACAAGTGTATATTTTTTCCATCTTTTCTTTGTTTTCTTTTCTTTTTCACCTTCTTTTTCTTTCACTTATTTTTGAGACAATGGCATTGGTGTACAAAAGCCGAAACCTTGGTGATTAGCGAGCATCGGGCTTTTTTTATTTTTCGAGGTGCTTCACACCGGGCACACATACCAAAGCTCGTTAGGACATTCGGTTTATCCGACTTTGGCAAGGCACAAACACCCGATTATGTGAATGGTGTCGAGTTACTCGTCATCAAAACCAAAGTCCCCAAACCTATATTTTTTCTACACTTTTCACAACAAATTCAGCACTTCATTCACCACATTCCTTCATCAACAACTTCACCCCACACTTGCTTTTCACACACATAACCACACTAGCATGCTCCTATTCCCGGATGGGTCAAAAGAGGTCATATTTTTATATCAATTGAGGTGCTCAAACAACATGATAAATATGAGAAGTAGAGAAAGATGAATTGCCTTAATCAGTCCTAAGTGATGTGCAAGAACTAGCATGTAATTTCGACATTCAATCCTCAATCCAATCAAGGCAAACATTCATGATCACAATTCACACATGGGATTCAAGATAAGTACTTCAAGTCTACATATACATTCATCAATTCAACACACAAGGCCATCCATAGCCAATTCACAAGACAATCACATCATAAGGGTCATTCCCAAGCTTAGAAGCACTAAAATGTGTTTAAATTTTCTGATTTTTTTTTATTTTTCAAAATATGTATGTACAATGCAAAACATGATGACAATATTAAACTATCCTAGATGCTAATCATGCAAGTCATCATGAAAACCCCACTCCATAATTAGAAACACATTGTCCCCAATGTGTAAATGAAGTAAAGAAGAGTGAAAGAGGGTTCTCACAATGTAAAAATGGTTTGCTTCGGTATTTGGGGTTACTCAAGTGGATTGATGGTGGATGATCCTATCAATGATGGTAGAGAGCTCAAGGTGTTCGTTATGGCGTCGGCACCCGCGCTAGGCACCGCTAGCCGTCCAAGTTCCGCGTCCGCTCCACCCATAATTGATGAGGGGTTCATCATCATCATCCACATGCCATGCAAGGCTTCCATGCTACTTAAACTCTAGCACACAAACCCTAGACACAAAAAAACACACAAAAGCAGAAAAAGAAAACAAAAACAAAAACGAAAAGGGGAAGATGTCTACCAATGGGTAGCCTCCCACCAAGCGCTTCTTTAAGGTCATTAGCTTGACCAAACTCGGGGATGTCTCACTCAAGGTGAAGTAGGGCAATCATATCCACCGGAGCTCCCGGGATATACTTCTTCAACCGGTGCCCATTCACCTTAAAATCTCCACAATGCTCCCCTCCTATTTCCACCGCTCCATGGGGAAAGATCTTCTTCACCATATAAGGACCCATCCATCTTGACTTTAGCTTTCCGGGGAAGAGCCGCAGCCTTGAGTTGAAGAGAAGGACAAGGTCACCTTCACTCAACTCCTTTGGGATGAGACTTTTGTCATGCCATCGTTTGGTCTTTTCTTTGTAGATCCGGGCGTTTTCATAGGCATCCAACCGGATCTCCTCAAGAGCGTTCATATCTAGCAATCTCTTCTCACCGGCTTCCTTGAGGTCAAAATTCAGCCACCTTATGGCCCAATACGCCCTATGCTCCATCTCCACTGGAAGGTGGCAAGACTTGCCATAAACTAGCTTGTAGGGAGTGGTGCCAATCGGTGTCTTGAAAGCGGTTCTATAAGCCCACAAAGCATCATCGAGCTTCATTGCCCAATCCTTTCTTGTCCTACAAACCGTCTTCTCAAGGATCCCCTTTATCTCCCGGTTGGAGATCTCCATTTGACCACTAGTTTGGGGATGGTAAGGTGTTGCCACCTTATGAGTCACCCCATACTTAGTCAAAAGTGTCCCGAAGTTCCTATTTGTGAAGTGCTTTCCTCCATCACTTATGCTCACCCTTGGTGTCCCAAACCTAGGAAAGATCACTCGGTTGAAGAACCGCACCACAACCTTGGCATCATTTGTGGGACAGGCGATTGCTTCCACCCATCTCGACACATAGTCCACCACCAATAGGATGTAGAGGTTGCCAAATGAAGAAGGGAATGGTCCCATGAAGTCCACACCCCACACATCAAATATCTCCACTTTTTGTATGTTGTTAAAGGGCATCTCATTCCTCCTTGAGATGTTGCCCGTCCTTTGTCAAGCATTACATGCTACCATAAAATTCTCCACATCCTTGAACAAACTTGGCCAATAAAACCCGGATTGCAACACCTTTGCACATGTCTTGTGTGAGCTAACATGGCCTCCACATGGCAAGGAATGACAATGGCGGATCACATTCTCCACCTCATCCTCCGGTATGCATCTCCTAAAGACTCCATCCGGCCCTCTCTTGAACAAAAGCAGTTCACTCCAATAGTAATGCCTCACATCCTTGAAGAACTGCTTCCTTTGGGCATAGGATAAACCGGGTGGCACCTCCTCACAAACGAGATAGTTCACTATGTCGGCATACCATGGCTCATTACCCCTTGACACTTGAAGCAAGCACTCCTTCACCAATTGCAATTGCTCATCCCGGAATGAGTCATCAATCGGGATGTCATCCTTCTCAATCTCCAATGGTGGGCGCCTACAAAGATGGTCCGCCACAGAATTTTCGGACCCTTTCTTATCTCGGATTTCCAAATCAAATTCTTGAAGAAGAAGGATCCACCGAATCAAACGAGGCTTGGCATCCTTCTTTGTAAGGAGATAACGGATTGCAGCATGATCCGTATAGACAATGATCTCAAACGGTAAACTCCAATCCGGAGGTTGCATGATGGGTGCGGAGATCAAAGCATTGTTCAACCTACAAAAAGCCTCAAGGCAATCCTTGGAGAAAACAAACTCAACATCTTTCATTAGTAGGTTAGTAAGAGGCTTAGAAATCTTAGAGAAATTTTTAATGAATCTCCGGTAAAAACCGGCATGCCCTAGAAAACTCCTTACCCCCTTTACCGAGGTAGGTGGTGGCAACTTCTCTATCGTCTCTATCTTAGCCCTATCAACCTCAATGCCACAGTTGGACACTAAGTGTCCCAACACAATACCTTCACTTACCATGAAGTGGCATTTTTCCCAATTTAAGACAAGATTTGTCTCCTCACATCACTTAAGCACCAAGGACAAGTTAGCTAAACAATCATCAAATGAAGATCCATAAACAGAGAAATCATCCATAAACACTTCTATGATATTCTCAATATACTCAGAAAAGAAAGCCATCATACACCTTTGAAAGGTGGCGGGTGCATTACACAACCCAAATAGCATTCTCCTATATGCAAATGTACCCCAAGGACATATGAATGTAGTTTTCTCTTGATCATCGGGGTGGATAGGGATTTCGAAGAATCCACTATAACCGTCTAAGTAACAAAAATGAGAATGTTGAGCTAATCTCTCTAGCATTTGGTCAACAAAGGGAAGAGGGAAGTGATCTTTCCTAGAGGCCACATTTAGTTTCCTATAGTCTATACACATCCTCCATCCCATAACCGTCCTAGTTGGGATTAATTCATTATTCTCATTAGTCACTACGGTCATCCCACCCATCTTAGGAACCACATGCACGGGACTAACCCATTTACTATCCGAAATCGGGAAAATGATTCCCGCATCTAGTAATTTAAGGATCTCTTTCTTTACTACCTCTTTCATGATGGGGTTTAGTCTTCTTTGAGGTTCAATTGAAGGTTTATGATTATCTTCCATTAAGATCTTATGCATGCACAAAGAAGGTTTAATGCCAACAAAATCATCAATGGTATAGCCAATAGCCTTCCTATGCAATCTTAATTCATGCAACAATATATTCAACTCATCATCATTCAAGCATGCATTAACAATCACCGGATATGTAGAATTATCACCAAGAAAAGCATACTTAAGATGAGAGGGCAGGGGTTTGAGTTCAAGTTTAGGAGGACCTTTATCGATTGGAAACGCTCCATACAATGTAGGTTGAGATGAATCCAAAGATAATGAAGACTCCTCAAGGCTCCTTGAAGCTTGATCAACAACTAAGGCTCTTTTTGGAGAAACCACAGGCAAAATCACGGCCTCTGGCACAACCACGGCCGTGGAACTTGCTAAGCTAGCACTATTGAGCATTCCAGAGAGTTCCACGGGACAAATCACGGCCGTGGTTCTCCCCCCTTGGCCGTGGATCCTAGCCTACAACAATTCAACACACCTTCGTGTGCTTCAAATTCAGCTCTTGTCTCCTTTTCCAATGCATCCAAAGCCTTGATTTCTTCAATGCAATCATCCTCAACTCCTTCCTCCATCAAACTTAAGCTAAGAACCTTGTCCAAAGGGTCCTTGATCAAGATCGAGCTCACAACTTCTCTACATTCTTCTTGCTCGACAATGTTGAACACATCTTCACCAAGGGCTGGCCCCTTCATCATTGTGGATAATTTGAACTTGATATTCTCTTCTCCAATTTTGAAGGAGAGAATCCTATTTTTGCAATCCACCAAACATCCGGAAGTGGCTAGGAAAGGTTTCCCCAAGATGATAGGAACCGGATAGTCCGCCGGGATGTCCAAGACAACAAAATCTATCGGCACATAGAACTTCCCGAGTTGCACCGGTATGTCCTCCAACATTCCAACCGGGTGAGTGATTGAACGGTCCGCCATGTAAAGGGTCATCTTGACCAGCTTTGGCTCTCCTAGCCCAACCTTGTTGCAAAGTGCAAGCGGGATGATGCTTACACTTGCCCCAAGATCACATACGGCTTCATACTTCACTTCTCCCACTCCAATTGGCACACAAAAAGATCCCGGATCTCTTAGGTTAGGAGGCATCTCCTCCTTCATGGTTTGGATCAATTCCGAGGACCTCTTCATCATCCTCACTTCCCCATACTCCTCCAACTTCCTTTTGTCGGAGAGTATTTCCTTCAAGAACTTGCCATATGCCGGCATAGCTAGAATAGTGTTACGGTAGGAATGTGATGCACGCAAAAGTCTTAAATTTATACTCGTTATATTTTTCCTAACTCCTAGCGAACCCGCAGTGTACGGGACGTTTTGTAGTAAGGATAGTATTCCGAGGTCGAACACAAAGACTGAGGTGAGATTGAATCGATTAATGACTAAGGGTGGTGAAGATCTAGGCTAAGAAAAGAGAAAGGAATAAAGAAATGAAAATCTCAATGTTTTTGGTTTGGTTTTTAGGTGATCAATCAAAGATCACAAATCATGCAAAATCAACAATCAACTAAGCTAACACTACAAGTAAACAAGCAAATTCGAAATATGTAATCAAAGGGAGAAAAACGGATTGTAGGGTTTGGAAATTCCGGTTATGGCATAGGACTCAAGCTATCTAATCATTCCTTGGATCAACTATAGTATGTTGGGAGTGAGCGTTTCTAGATTGGGATCAATGACCGGGTAGGTCTCATGGTCCACTAGTCCGTTCCTAAGGTCTCATCACCGGGTAAGTCTCAAAGAGCCTAAGGATAGGAATTCTACACAAACCGGATGGTTATCTAGGGATCTAACCTCTCCTTACTGGGTAAGTCTCGGGAAGGCCAGTCCTAAACATCAATCCTAGCACACTCGGCCCAATAGCGGCTTATGAGGCTCACTGCTACCTAGAGTTTGTCATCTTCGGTATCTAAAAGCAAGAATCACCGGGTAGGTCTCTTCTAACTGCTAACACTAGGTCACCCTAGGATAGATTTAGCTCAACAAACACTAGGATTTCAACAATCAAACAACCTAACACTTAGATTCATCAAAGCAAGCAAGTCAGTCAAAATCACGGGTTGTTCATCAAGAACCACGGCCGTGGAATGTATAGAACAAACCGTGGTTTACAACAGAGGCTAGGTTCGAGCAAACAATTCATACAAAGGTACATCTAAGTCCATTCTATCATAGTCCAAGCCATAACCATCTTTTCCTTACCCTAGAATCGCATCTATTTAGCCTACAACATACATCTTAACAATCAAACTCAACAAGCATAAAATCATAGAATCCATGGCAAGAAGATGTAATGAAAGAAAGATGAAACAAGCGGAATAAGAAATCCAAGCTGAATATGAGTTTAAGAAAGACTTACAACCCTTGAAAAGAAGTTCAATCGATTCTTACAAAACCTTGCAAAACGTCTTCACAAAACTCACTCAAAACTATGAAATAGACTAACAATGGTGTGTTCTTCTCTTCTTCTCCAATGGAAGCTTTTCTTCTCGTCCAAGAGTAGCTCCAATCCAATCTTCCAATAAGAGAATCTTTCTTGTTGAGAGAGTGAGAGAGAATGGGAGTGATGGGAGATGCCTCTAACAGCCTTGCAGGACCACCTTTTATCTTTCAAATTTGCAAGAGTCGGCCATGAAGATCGTGGGACAGCTGTCACAACTGTCTGGCAAAAACCACGGCCCACTTCCATGCCCGTGGAAGTCCCAGTGGCCGTGGTTTTGGTGCTTCTGTATTCTATGGATCATTAAGCCACAATTCGGTGCATGGCTTGTACCAATAAGGTCCCATGTGTCCTCCTTAGCCCCTATCTTGCATCCCAATGAGTCCGAAGGTGTGTTATCTCGAGGAACGATCCTCGAATATATCGATTAAGCTCATAAATCTCCCAAAATACCTACAAAGCATGCAAAAGTCCTTGTAGACGTCTATCTTGACAAAATACATGAATTGAGTGCAAATGTCGTGAACTAGTGCTAAACCATGCATGAATGAGCGGAAAAACTATCTAAATGAGTGCCTAAACCTAAGTCATAAATCGTGTTATCAAAAATACCCCATACTTAAGGTTTGCTCGTCCCCGAGCAAGTCCCCAACTATAGACTAAGAGATGACATGATTTATGCATGCAGAAAAACAACAAAATCTTTTTGGAGTTGTGCTTCTAATATTGGATCACCTTCATAGTCATATTTCACGGCAATGGACAAGCAATCATGTGTCAAATAAGTGAAGGCATGGAAAAACAATTATACTTAACTCGAAGGCATGCGTGAAATGTAAAAATGAAGAAGTCAAGATGATCATGAGCATATTCAATCTAGATCACTAAGTCTTACACACATGCAAATAGGTCACAAGGGCTTGTGAAATAAAAGGCCAAGAAACGTTGTGATTAGGTGGGAATTTTTCTAGGCTATGTTATGCTAATCCGGGAATGGAACTAACTTCACAACTTCACATTTTTATCAACTTCCCACAAGTGTATATTTTCTCCATTTTTTCTTTCTTTTCTTTTCTTTTTCTTTCACTTATTTTTGAGACAATGGCATTGGTGTACAAAAGCCGAAACCTTGGTGATTAGCCGTCCTCGGGTTTTTTTATTTTTCGAGGTGCATCCACACCGGGCACACATACCAAAGCTCGTTAGGACTATCGGTTTATTTGACTTTGGCAAGGCACAAACACCCGATTATGTGAATGGTGCCGAGTTACTCGTCATTTAAACCAACGTCTCCAAACCTATATTTTTGTCTACACTTTCACAACAAATTCAGCACTTCATTCATAACATTCTTTCAAGAACAACTTCACCCCACACTTGCTTTTCACATACTCAACATACTATCATGCTCCTATTCCTGGATGGGTCAAAAGAGGTCAAATTTGTATCAATTGAGGTGCTCAAACAACATGATCAAGATGAGAAGTAGAGAAAGATGAATTGCCTTAATCATTCTTAGATGATGTGCAAGAACTAGCATGTAATTTCGACTTTCAATACTCAATCCAATCAAGGCAAGCATAATAATCACAAACCATTCATGGGATTCAAGATAAGTACTTCAAGTCCACATATGCATTCATCAATTCAACACATAAGGTCATCCATAGCCAATCCACACAACAATCTCATCATAAGGGTCATTCCCAAGCTTAGAAGCACTAAAATTTTTTTAGATTTTCTGATTTTTTTGGATTTTTCGAAATATCTATGTACAATGCAAGATATAATGAAGCATGTGACTAAAGAAACTACCCTAGATGCTAATCATGCAAGAGATCATGCAAACCCCACCCCATACTTAGAAACACATTGTCCCCAATGTGGTATTCAAGTAAAGAAGAGTGAAAGAGGGTTCTCACAATGTAAAAATGGTTTGCTTTGGTATTTGGGATTACTCAAGTGAAGTGATGTCGGATGATCCTATCAACGGTGGTAGAGAGCTCAAAGTGTTCGTTATGGCGTCGGGATCCGCGCTAGGCATCGCTAGCTGTCCAAGTCCCGCGTCCTCTCCACCCACAATTGATGAGTGACTCATCATCATCATCCACATGCCATGCAAGGCCTCCATGCTACCAAGACTCTAGCACACACACAAGGCACACCAAACACACAAAAACAGAAAGAACAAAACAAAAACAAAAACAAAAACGAAAAAGGGAAAGATATCTACCAATGGGTTGCCTCCCATCACTCGAGGTGAAGTGGGGCAATCATGTCCACCGGAGCTCCCCGGATATACTTCTTCAAACCGGTGCCCATTCACCTTAAAGTCTCCACAATGCTCCCCTCCTATCTCAACCGCTCCATGGGGAAATATCTTCTTCACCACATAAGGACCCGTCCATCTTGACTTTAGCTTTCCGGGGAAGAGCCGCAGCCTTGAGTTGAAGAGAAGGACAAGGTCACCTTCACTCAACTCCTTCGGGATGAGACGCTTGTCATGCAAACGTTTGGTCCTTTCCTTGTAGATCCAGGCGTTTTCATAGGCATCCAACCGGATCTCCTCAAGGGCGTTCATATCAAGCAACCTCTTCTCTCCGGCCTCCTTGAGGTCAAAATTCAACCACCTTATAGCCCAATATGCTCTATGCTCCATCTCTACCGGAAGGTGGCAAGACTTGCCATAGACTAGCTTGTACGGAGTGGTGCCAATCGGTGTCTTGAAAGCGGTCCTATAAGCCCACAAAGCATCATCGAGCTTCATAGCCCAATCCTTTCTCGTCTTAGAAACCGTCTTCTCAAGAATTCCCTTTATCTCCCGGTTGAAGATCTCCACTTGGCCACTAGTTTGGGGGTGGTAAGGTGTTGCCACCTTATGAGTCACCCCATACTTAGCCAAAAGTGTCCCGAAGTTCCTATTGGTGAAGTGTTTCCCTCCATCACTTATGATCACCCTTGGTGTTCCAAACCTAGGGAAGATCACTCGGTTGAAGAATCGCACCACAACCTTGGCATCATTTGTGGGAGAAGCAATTGCCTCTACCCATCTTGAAACATAGTCCACCACCAATAGGATGTAGAGGTTGCCACAAGAAGAGGGGAACGGTCCCATGAAGTCCACACCCCAAACATCGAATATATCCACCTCTTGTATGTTGTTCAAGGGCATCTCGTTCCTCCTTGAGATGTTGCCCGTCCTTTGGCAAGCATCACATGCTACCACAAAATTCTGCACATCCTTGAACAAACTTGGCCAAAAGAAACCCGATTGCAACACCTTCGCACATGTCTTGTGTGAGCTAGCATGGCCTCCACATGGCAAGGAGTGAAAATGGCGGATCACACTCTCCACCTCATCCTCCGGTATGCATCTCCGAAAGACTCCATCCGGTCCTCTCTTGAACAATAGCGGTTCACTCCAATAGTAATGCCTCGCATCTTTGAAGAACTTCTTCTTCTGGGCATAGGACAAACCGGGTGGCACCTCCTCACACACAAGGTAGTTCACAATGTCGGCATACCATGGCTCATTACCCCTTGACACTTGAAACAAACACTCCTCCACCATTTGCAATTGCTCATCCCGGAATGAGTCATCAATCGGGATGTCATCTCTCTCAAGTTCCAATGGTGGAAGTCTACTAAGGTGATCCGCCACGGAATTTTCGGACCCTTTCTTATCCTGGATTTCCAAGTCAAACTCTTGAAGAAGAATGATCCACCGAATCAACCGAGGCTTGGCATCCTTCTTTGTAAGGAGATAACGGATCGCAGCATGATCCGTATACACTATGACCTTTGCTCCAACAAGATACGAGCATAACTTCTCAAATGCATACACCACCGCTAGCAACTCCTTCTCGGTAGTAGCATAATTGAGTTGGGCATCATCTAGCGTCTTACTAGCATAATAGATGGCATGTGTAAGCCCATCTTTCCTTTGTCCCAAAACAGCCCCAACAACTACATCACTTGAATCACACATGATCTCAAACGGTAAACTCCAATCCGGAGGTTGCATGATAGGTGCGGAGATCAAAGCATTCTTCAACCTACAAAAGGCCTCAAGGAAATCCTTGGAGAAAACAAACTCAACATCTTTCATTAGTAGGTTAGTAAGAGGCTTAGAAATCTTAGAGAAATCTTTAATGAATCTCCGGTAAAAACCGGCATGCCCTAGAAAACTCCTTACCCCCTTCACCGAGGTAGGTGGTGGCAACTTCTCTATGGTTTCTATCTTAGCCCTATCAACCTCAATGCCTCGGTTGGACACCAAGTGTCCCAACACAATACCTTCACTTACCATGAAGTGGCATTTCTCCCAATTCAAGACTAGATTAGTCTCCTCACATCTTTTTAGCACTAGAGACAAGTTAGCTAAACAATCATCAAAGGAAGATCCATAAACAGAATAATCATCCATAAACACTTCCATGATGTTTTTAATATACTCAGAAAAGATGGCCATCATACACCTTTGAAAGGTGGCGGGTGCATTACACAACCCAAATGGCATTCTCCTATATGCAAAAGTTCCCCAAGGACATGTGAATGTGGTTTTTTCTAGATCATCGGTGTGAATAGGGATTTGGAAGAATCCACTATAGCCATCAAAGTAACAAAAATGGGAATGTTGAGCTAATCTTTCTAACATTTGTTCAATGAAAGGAAGAGGGAAGTGATCTTTCCTAGAGGCAACATTTAGTTTCCTATAGTCTATACACATCCTCCACCCCGTAACCGTTCTAGTTGGGATTAGTTCATTATTCTCATTAGTCACTACGGTCATCCCACCCTTCTTAGGAACCAAATGCACGGGACTAAACCATTTACTATCCGAAATCGGGAAAATGATTCCCGCATCTAGCAATTTAAGGATCTCTTTCTTTACTACTTCTTTCGTGATAGGGTTTAGTCTTCTTTGAGGTTCAATTGAAGGTTTATGATTGTCTTCCATTAAGATCTTATGCATGCACAAAGAAGGTTTAATGCCAACTAAATCATCAATGGTATATCCAATAGCCTTCCTATGCAATCTCAACTCATGCAACAATCTATTCAACTAATCATCATTTAAGCATGCATTCACAATAACCGGATAAGTATAATCTTCACCAAGAAAAGCATACTTAAGATAAGAGGGGAGGGGTTTAAGTTCAAGTTTAGGAGGACCTTTATCGAGTGGAGACGATCCGTATAATGTTGGTTGAGATGAACCCAAAGCCATGGAAGACTCCCCAAATCTCCTTGAAGCTTGATCAACAACCAATGCAGTTTCTGGAGAAACCACGGGTAAAATTACGGGCTCTTGCACAACCACGGCCGTGGAACTTGCAAAGCTAGCCTTTTTGAGCATTCCAGAGAGTTCCACGGGACTTTCCACGGGCGTGGTTTCCCCTATCTAGCCGTGGTTTTCACAGAAATTCAGCACACCTTCGTGTGCTTCAAATTCAGCTCTTGTCTCCTTTTCCAATGATTCCAAAGCCTTGATTTCTTCATTGCAAGCCTCCTCAACTCCTTCCTCCATCAAAATTAAGCTAAGAACCTTCTCTAAGGAATCCTTGATCAAGATCAAGCTCACAACTTCTCTAGACTCCTCTTGCTCGACAATGTTGAACACATCTTCACGAAGGGCTGGCCCCTTCATCATTGTGGATAATTTGAACTTGATATTCTCTTCTCCAATGTTGAAGGAGAGAATTCCATTTTTACAATCCACCAAACATCCGGAAGTGGCTAGGAAAGGTCTCCCTAAGATGATGGGAACCGGATAGTCCGCCGGGATGTCCAAAACAACGAAGTCTATGGGCACATAGAACTTCCCTAGTTGCACCGGTATGTCTTCCAATATTCCGACCGGGTGAGTGATTGAACGGTCCGCCATGTAAAGGGTCATCTTGACCGGCTTTGGCACTCCTAGCCCAACCTTGTTGCAAAGTGCAAGCGGAATGATGCTTACACTTGCCCCAAGATCACATAGGGCTTCATACTTCACTTCTCCCACTCCAATTAGCACACAAAAAGATCCCGGATCTCTTAGCTTAGGAGGCATCTCCTCCTTCATGGTTTGTATCAATTCCGAGGACCTCTTCGTCATCCTCACCTCTCCATACTCCTCCAACTTCCTCTTTTTGGAGAGTATTTCCTTCAAAAACTTGCCATATGCCGGCATACCTAGAATAGCATCCATGAACGGAATGTTAAAATGCAATTTAGACATAAGTTCAAGGAATTTACCGAAGTGTTTATCCAAACGAGCTCTTGCTCGTGATTGTGGGAACGGTAGTGGTGGCTTGTATGGAGGTGGTGCTACATATGTTGGCTCATCGTCCTTGCTCTTTCCTCCATCTACTTGCAAAGTCTCTTCCTCTATCACCACTTGCTTCCCCTTGTCACTTCCCTTAGGCAAGGGGTCCTTCATGCTCAACCCGCTCCTTGTTGTGATGGCCAACACTTGGCCTCTTGGGTTGTCTTCGGTTCTTCCGGGAAGCTTTCCCGGATCTCTATGAGCTTCACCTGCCTTTTGGAACACTTGTGCTTCCAACACCTTTTGAGCCTTAGAAATGGAAGTCACCGTGCTCTCAAGACCACTCAACCTTCCAAGCAATTGCTCAAACATCATCTCGGTTCTATCCTTTGGAGGTTGAGTAAATCTAGGTGGAGGCTCTTGTGAAGCCTTTGATGGTGGAGCTGCGCTTGTGGAAGCGGGAGGGTTCAAGGCATCATCCGGGTTAGAATAGGAAAACCCGGGATGGTTGTGATTAGGCCGGTAATTGTTGAATTGCCGGTTGTTGTTGAAGTTCCTTGGGCCTTGATAGTTGTTGTAGTTGCCCCTTCCCATGTAATTCACATCTTCCTCCTTGGAAGACAAGTTTGCTTGCACTTGCACTTCAGGGGTTACTTGATTCTTCAAAGTTTTAGCACACAACTCCCTCAAAGATTTCAGCTCAATATTGATTGCATCAAGCTTGAAGTTACTCATGGTGACTTCACTCACCTCATATGCTCCCGCTTTCCTCCCATCACTCTTCCTAATCTAGTACTTCTCAATCACCAAAGCTTGTTTCTCTACAAACTCCCAAGCTTCATCTACATTCTTTTCCATGAAAGTCCCACCGGAAAGAGCTTGAATCTTGAATTGGCTATCTTCATCAAGTCCTTTGAAGTAGATCTCCAATAGCTCAATTTTCGGTATACCATGGTGTGGACAATCTAAGAGAAGGTCCTTGAACCTCTCCCAAGACTTGAATAAGCTTTATCTATCCTTCATTACAAAGGCATTGTTCTTCCCTCTTAGCTCGGTAGTCTTGGAAGGTGGGAAGAACTTAGTCAAAAACTCGGTTGTCATCTCCTCTGAAGTACTCACTCGCCCTTGTGGAATAGATTGATACCAAGCCAAGGCTTTATCCTTAAGTGAGAAGGAGAAAGCCCTAAGCTTATGGTTGTTGCTCTCCAATCTAGGCGGTCTTAGAGCCTCCATCAAGATCTCATAGTTCATCAAGTGCTGATGGGGAGACTCTCCTTCCATCCCTCCAAATTGATTATGCCGGATCATTTGTAGAACTTGAGGTCGGAGCTCGTAATCATGGACTGTGGGATCTCCTAAGTTCACACTCGGATGGTGTGCTCTTTGTGCCGGATCCATACGTTGCCCTAACGTTTGTGGTTCTTCAATAGCAATGGGCACAACTCGAATATTAACCGCCGGCTGCGGTTGTGGTTGAGGTGAGGTTGTTGACGATTAAGCTCTCTTTGCATAAGAGCTTGCCTGATCTCTTCAATCTCCCTCCTAGTTGCTTCTTACCTCTCATTGGCAAGTCTCCTTTCATTCTCCAAGGCTTCATCCCTTAGCCTAATTTGCTCTAAAGCCTTATCCAACTCGTCTTGGAGATCTCTTCCGGCCATCTCTATTCCCTTTCTAATGCTCTTGGATCTAGATCTAAGGGTTTTGTCCGGTTCGGGATCGAAGGGAGCTAAATCCTTGCCACGAGATCTTCACATACACCTAAAGAGTGAGAGATTTCCTGAAAAGCAAAGACACAAACCAAACGAGATCAAAAGAAACAAGAAAGACCTACACTATAAACAATCACAAACTACGACTCAATCTTAACCTAGTCCCTGGCAACACGCCAAAAACTTGTTACGGTAGGAATGTGATGCACGCAAAAGTCTTAAATTTATACTCGTTATATTTTTCCTAACTCCTAGCGAACCCGCACTGTACGGGACATTTTGTAGTAAGGATAGTATTCCGAGGTCGAACACAAAGACTGAGGTGAGATTGAATCGATTAATGACTAAGGGTAGTGAAGATCTAGGCTAAGAAAAGAGAAAGGAATAAAGAAATGAAAATCTCAATGTTTTTGGTTTGGTTTTTAGGTGATTAATCAAAGATCACAAATCATGCAAAATCAACAATCAACTAAGCTAACACCACAAGTAAACAAGCAAATTCGAAATATGTAATCAAAGGAGAAAAGCGGATTGTAGGGTTTGGAAATTCCGGTTATGGCATAGGACTCAAGATATCTAATCATTCCTTGGATCAACTATAGTATGTTGGGAGTGTGCGTTTCTAGATTGGGATCAATCACCGGCTAGGTCTCATGGTCCACTAGTCCGTTCCTAAGGTCTCATCACCGGGTAAGTCTCAAAGAGCCTAAGGATAGGAATTCTACACAAACCGGATGGTTATCTAGGGATCTAACCTCTCCTTACCGGGTAAGTCTCGGGAAGGCAAGTCCTAAACATCAATCCTAGCACACTCGGTCCAATAGCGGCTTATGAGGCTCACTGCTACCTAGAGTTCGTCATCTTCGGTATCTAAAAGCAAGAATCACCGGGTAGGTCTCTTCTAACTCTTAGTTGCTAACACTAGGTCACCCTAGGATAGATTTAGCTCAACAAATACTAGGATTTCAACAATCCAACAACCTAACACTTAGATTCATCAAAACAAGCAAATCAGTCAAAATCACGGGTTGTTCATCAAGAACCACGGCCGTGGAATGTATAGAACAAACCGTGGTTTACAACAGAGGCTAGGTTCAAGCAAATAATTCATCCAAAGGTACATCTAAGTCCATTCTATCATAGTCCAAGCCATAACCATCTTTTGCTTACCCTAGAATCGCATCTATTTAGCCTACAACATATATCTTAACAATCAAACTCAACAAGCATAAAATCATAGAATCCATGGCAAGAAGATGTAATGAAAGAAATATGAATCAAGCGGAATAAGAAATCCAAGCTGAATATGAGTTTAAGAAAGACTTACAACCCTCGAAAAGAAGGTTCAATTGATTCTTACAAAACCTTGCAAAACGTCTTCACAAAACTCACTCAAAACTATGAAATAGACTAATAATGGTGTGTTCTTCTCCTCTTCTCCAATGGAAGCTTTTCCTCTCCTCCAAGAGTAGCTCCAATCCAATCTTCCAATGAGAGAATCATTCTTGTTGAGAGAGTGAGAGAGATTGGGAGTGATGGGAGATGCCTCTAACAGCCTTGCAGGACCACCTTTTATCCTCCAAATTTGCAAGAGTCGGCCATGAAGATCGTGGGACAGCTGTCACAACTGTCTGACAAAAACCACGGCCCATTTCAACGCCCGTGGAAGTCCCAATGGCCGTGGTTTTGGTGCTTCTGCATTCTATGGATCATTAAGCCACAATTCGGTGCATGACTTGCACCAATAAGGTCTCATGTATCCTCCTTAGCCCCTAGCATGCATCCCAATGAGTCCGAAGGTGTTTCATCTAGAGGAACGATCCTCGAATGTATCGATTAAGCTCCTAAATCTCCCAAATTACCTACAAAGCATGCAAAAGTCCGTGTAGACGTCTATCTCGACAAAGTACATGAATTGAGTGCAAACATCGTGAACTAGTGCTAAACCATGCATGAATGAGCGGAAAAACTATCTAAATGAGTGCCTAAACCTAAGTCATAAATCGTGTTATCAAAAAGCATCCATGAACGGAATGTTAATATGCAATTTAGACATAAGTTCAAGGAAAGCTAGCTCTTGCTCGTGATTGTGGGAATGGTAGCGGTGGCTTGTATGGAGGTGGTGCCACATATGTTGGCTCATCATCCTTGCTCTTGCCTCCATCTTCTTGCAATGGCTCTTCTTCTATCACCACTTGCCTTCCCTTATCATTTCCCTTAGGTAGGGGATCCTTCATGCTCAGCCCACTCCTTGTTGTGATGGCCAACACTTGGCCTCTTGGGTTATCTTCGGTTCTTCCGGAAAGCTTTCCCGGATCTCTATGAGCTTCACCCGCCTTTTGGAACACTTGTGCTTCCAACACCTTTTGAGCTTTAGAAATGGAAGTCACCGTGCTCTCAAGACCACTCAACCTTCCAAGCAACTGCTCAAACATCATCTCGGTTCTATCCTTTGGAGGTTGAGTAAATCCGGGTGGAGGTTCTTGTGAAGCCTTTGGTGCTGGAGCTGCACTTGTGGAAGCGGGAGAGTTCAAGGCTCCATCCGGGTTTGAATAGGAAAACCCGGGATGGTTGTGGTTAGGCCGGTAATTGTTGAATGGCCGGCTATTGTTGTTGAAGTTCCTTGGGCCTTGATAGTTGTTGTAATTGCCCCTTCCCATGTAGTTCACATCTTCCTCCTTAGAAGACAAGTTTGCTTGCACCTGCACTTGGGGGCTAGCTTGACTCTTCAAAGTTGTATCACACAACTCCCTCAAAGACTTAAGCTCATTGTTGATGGCATCAAGCTTGAAATTACTCATGGTGACTTCACTCACCTCATATGCTCCCGCTTTCCTCCCATCACTCTTCCTATGGGAGTACTTTTCAATCACCAAAGCTTGTTTCTCTACAAACTCCCAAGCTTCATCCACATTCTTTTCCATGAAAGTCCTACTGGAAAGAGATTGAAGCTTAAATTGGCTATCTTCATCAAGTCCCTTGAAGTAGATCTCCAAAAGCTCTATTTTTGGTATACCATGGTGTGGACAATCTAGGAGAAGGTCTTTGAACCTCTCCCAAGACTTGAATAGGCTTTCTCTATCCTTCATCACGAAGGCATTGATCTTCCCTCTTAGCTCGGTAGTCTTGGAAGGTGGGAAGAACTTAGTCAAGAACTCGGTTGTCATCTCCTCCCAAGTACTTACTCGCCCTAGTGGAATCGATTGGTACCAAGCCAAGGCTTTATCCTTAACTGAGAAGCAAAAAGCCCTAAGCTAAATGTTGTTGTTCTCCAACCTAGGCGGCCTTACAGTCTCCATCAATATCTCGTAGTTCATCAAATGTTGATGAGGGCACTCTCCTTCCATCCCTCCAAATTGATTATGCCGGATCATTTGTAGTACTTGAGGGTGGAGCTCATAATCATGGGCTGCGGGATCTCCTAAGTTCACACCCGGACGGTGCACTCTTTGAGCCGGATCAATAAAATGCCCTAACGTTTGTGGCTCCTCAATCATTATCGGCTCAAACCGAATATTCACCACCGCCGGCTGCGGTTGTGGTGGAGGTGGAGGAGGTTGTTGACGGTTAAGATCTCTTTGCACAAGAGCTTGCCTAATCTCTTCAATCTCCCTCCTAGTTGCTCCTTGCCTCTCATTGGCAAGTCTCCTTTCATTCTCCAAGAGCTCATCTCTTAACCTAATTTTCTCTAAAGCCTCATCCAACTCAGCTTGAAGATCTCTTGCGGCCATCTCCTTCTTCTTCTTAATGCTCTTTGATCTAGCTTTAAGGGTTTTCTCCGGTTCGAGATCGAATGGAGCTAAATCCTTTCCAAGAGATCTTCGCATGCACTTAAATAATGAGAGATGCCCTGAAAATGCAAAGACACAAACCAAACAAGATCAAAAGCAACAAGAAAGACCTACACTATAAACAATCACAAAAACAACTCAATCTAGACCTAGTCCCCAGCAACGGGGCCAAAAACTTTTTACGCTAGAAACATGACACGCAAAAGTCTTAAATTTATAACTCGATATATTTTTCCTAACTCCTAGCGAATCCACAGTGTATGGGTCATTTTGTAGTAAGGATAGTATTCCGAGGTCGAACACAAAGACTAAGGTGAAATTGAGTCAATAGTGACTAAGGATAGTGAAGATCTAGACTAAGAAAAGAGAAAGAAATAAAGAAATGAAAATCTCAATGTTTTTGGGTTGGTTTTGAGGAGATCAATCAAGGATCACAAATCATGCAAGATTAACAAACAACTAAGCTAGCAACACAAATGAGTAAACACAAACACAAGGTAGATAATCAAAGATAGAGAAGCGGATTCTAGCGGTTAGAAATTCTGGCTATGTCATAGGACTCAAGCTATCTACTCATTCCTTGGATCAACTATAGTATGTTGGGAGTGGGTGTTTCTAGATTGGGATCAATCACCGGGTAGGTCTCATGGTCCACTAGTCCGTTCCTAAGGTCTCATCACCAGGTAAGTCTCAAAGAACCTAAGGTTAGGAATTCTACACAAACCGGATTGCTATCTAGGGATCTAACCTCTCCTCACCGGGTAGGTCTCGGGAAGGCAAGTCCTAAACATAAATCCTAGCACACTCAGTCCAATAGCGGCTTGTGAGGCTCACTACTACCTAGAGTTCATCATCTTCGGTACCTAAGAGCAAGAATCACCGGGTAGGTCTCTTCTCACACTTAGTTGCTAACACTAGGTCACCCTAGGATACATCTAACTCAACAAACACTAGGATTTCAACAATCTAACAACCTAACACTTAGATTTATCAATACAAACAAGTCAGACATAATCACGGACAGTTCCTCACTTCCACGGCCGTGGAATCTACTAGAACAGGCCGTGATTCACAACAGAGGTTAGGTTCAAGCAAGCAATTCATCCAAAGGTACGTTTAAGTCTAACCTATCATAGTCCAAGCCATAACCATCATTTCCTTACCCTAGAATCACATCTATTTAGCCAACAACATGCATCATCACAATCAAAATCATCAAGCATAAAATCATGGAGTTCATATCAAGAGGATGAAATGAAAGAGAGATGAAGCAAATAGAACAAGAAAAACGAGCTGAATAAATGTTAAAAGAGGGACTTACAACCCTTCAAAAGAAGGTTCGAATCGTTCTTATAACCCTAGAAAATGTTTCCAACAAACTTCACTCTAAAAACTAAGAAACTCTTAGAATGGTGTGTTCTTCTCTTCTTCTCCAACGGAAGTCTTTCTTCTCCTCCAAGAGTAGCTCAAATCCTATTTCAAAATGAGAGAGTATGGGAGAGAATGTGTGTGAGGTAAGGTGTGTAGTGGATCCCCCTTAGAATCAGCCTGCAAGGGTACTTATAGCCTTCACCATTTGCAAGAGTCGGTTATGGAGATCGTGGGATAGCTGTCCCAGCTGTGCAGAGGGAATCACGGTCACGTCCACGGCCGTGGAACTCCCAGTGACCGTGATTCTTGTGCTTCGGCCTTCTTTTGATCGTTGAGCCATGAGTTGGTGCAAGGCATGCACCAACATGGTCCTATGTGTTCTTCCTTGCTCATAACTTGCTTCCCAATGAGTCCCAAGGTGTGTCATTACGAGGAACGATCCTTGGATGTATCGATTAAGCTCTAAAGGCTCCCAAAATACCTACAAAACATGCAAAAGTCCGTGTAGACGTCTATCTCGACAACAAACATGAATTAAGTGCAAATCGTCACAAACCAATGCTAAACTATGCATGAATAGCGGGAAAATCCATCTAAATGGATGCCTAGACAAACGTCATAAATCGTGTTATCAATTACCATCCTTTATATTATTTTGGCCCAAGTGTATGATAACGGGCGGTGACATCATCTGCCTAGCTCTTGCGAGAGTCTAGGAGGTTCTCGGTGACTAGCCGTTCTGGTTAGACGGTCGGAGGCATCTGTAACATTCCATGCCGGAAATAGGGACCGAGGCGGGACCACGGTGGTCTCGTGTCACAAACCTAAGTAGAATTAGAAGGGGATACGACTTAATAATAACAAAGATAATATACCGGATTGGTGTGTTTTTGAGTATGTTGGGTGCTATGTTGATTTACGTGTGTTTGTGCCTTTTCCATTAGTTCTAATGCCTCGAATATGAGATAACGGTTTATATCGAATGTTGTAGTTTCCTTGCAGGTTAGGATTGCGGCCGAGAGATCCGACAGGGTGGGCAGCCGGGGTCCGTACATTTTAGGAAGGGTTTTGAGTTTGAGTTGTCTTGTGTTTTGTCTTATGGTTTTTACGTTTTATGTGCCGCTTGTTTGGTGTTTGGTTTGAGTTGTACCTCGGCTGAAGTTGTGGTTGCATTCTTTCGGGTTCTTATCATTTGCATTAAAATTGATTTATGACTTTGCCTTTATTTGTGCCATGTTGGAAAGGTCCGATGAAATTGTTGTCAAGCTAAGGGTCAGGACCCATTGTGAGGTCTCACCCATAGCATCCCGCTATTCCGCGGATTCGGGGTGTTACAAAGTGGTATCAGAGCCCTAGGTTGACAACAATGGCACTCGCAATCTTCTAAAGACCGAATAAGGAATAAACAGAACCCCATAGGTTCTGAGTTTTCGTTTTCAAAATTCACATGCATGAGTCGGGGTAGAATGTACGGACCACCACTCCTTCCGCGGATCTCGGAAGCTTAGTTTATTGGACTTGGTATATATATGTATATATATAGATATGGATATGAGGTTTGTAGTTGCATGATGGACATGACTTATGTGTATAGTTGTATGTGTGGACTATTATATGTTTTAGACCTTGTATTGATATCATGGCATGTTGGATGTGTATGTTAGTAGAGATATGGACATAGGATTTATATACTTATGTATATGTAGACTTATACATATAGTAGTATGTAGAGCTATAGGACCTTTGAGTTAAGATGATGATACGATATCATCACCTTTAAGACGATGATGTAGCTTATGACGACGTTCATAAGTAGTAGAAGACACTCAAGTATCGAGTTGGGGCATTCCGTGCTAACAAAAACAACGATGTTCTCGAATTCCTTTTAAACGATGTTGGAGAGGAGGTTGGAGTCAACGTTAATGAAGGACAACCAAGCAAAAGAAGAAAACGAGACAACTTAAGAGAGTAACATGGAGATGTGAAGTGGGTACCAAAGAAGGCACGAATGGAAAGATGGCAAGACCAATGGAGATAATGTATATAACTTTTCTTCAAAAGATGCGTGGACTACTAAAGATGTGAGTCAAGGAAGAGATGGGAGCATTCAAACAAGGTTAAAGGTGGTGTCCCATTACGATAAGTGAAGCTTCCCTTAGACGCGCCTAAGCTTTTGACTCAAGATGTGAAGAACGATCAAACCCGGTGTGAAAGACGAAGGATACTGTATGTTAAGCTTACGAGGTACCGTTAAGTGAAGAGTCAAATTACGATAGTAAGGAAAAGAATGGTATGACAAGGATTCACGTGGAATTGACCAATTCCCGCTATGACGATAAGACTAAGAAACGCCAAGGAGATAGAAGTGTGAATAGACGTGACCCCGAGATGAGAAATGACGTGACAAGGAGCTTTAGTGGTGAAAGGACTTAATACAACGACCAAGAGACATGCTTGCGAGATGTTACGAGGTACGGTTAAGCTTTTGAAGACGAATTATACGAAACGTGAGGCCTAGAAGAGTATGATTACATTATGGAAAAGGAAGAAAACAAGGAACGTGGAAGTAACTAACGGAGTTGAGGTAGAATACCCCAAGGAGGGCATCCATCATGAGAATAGTGACATAAAGTATTAAGAAATGGTAAGTTGTTGACCTTGGAGAAGTTAACCACAAGGTTATGACTGAGAACGCATTAAATGCGGGTTACAATGGAAAAGTTGTAGACGGGGGGTATAACCTCAAGTGGAGACTAAAAAGGAACAATAACAAAAGCTTGGAGTTTCCCCTTTGGTTAGATGCATTGGTAAGAAGTACATCAGTAGAATCGTGATTGTCTTGAGCAATATGACGTTGAAGGGTTAAAGCAAGGGATGGTCCTCCTGGAGAGGGATGATAATGATCCTTTCTGCAATCTTGATAGATCTCGAGTTTTGGCATATGGAGGAATGGCACGGTTTGGAACCTTAAAGGTTTAAGCATATAAGGACGTAGTGGATCAAGAAGAAAGGTGAAGTTTCCCAAGTTGCTTAAAGCAAATGGGAAGATATGGAAAAGAAATGCAGTATATTGCGTTCTTAAGGAACGAATGATAAGTGACGCGAACAAGAGATTGGCCAAAGTGATTAGACTCACCCAAAGGAGCCACGAAGGCTACGGTGTGAAACGAAGGACCAAAGCTGCAGTAGCATTGTAAACTTTAAGCTTAAGGTGGTAGTAATTGGGGGATCATGAGTCAGAAGTTTTTTGGTAGGAATGGATAATTCTTCCGGTCTTTCCCTCAGGGCATTCTGGTAAGAGTTTTGAGTAAATGTACAAGTCGGAAAAGTTGCACTTTTACTTCCAAGAGATGTGTGTGGTGAACGGCGAGGAAGGGTATCTTCTCTGTAGTGGATGGCTCGTTAAAACTAGTGCATGCGATTACGATGTTGATTGGATCAACTTGGAGTTGAGACGTCACCAGTTTTGGATGATGAGAAGAAAGGACCTTTATAAGACGGCATTTAGGGCCAATATGGTTACTACAAGGGTAGTGAAGCCATTTGAGATCGCAAGTGCGATTCAGGAGTGGAGTTTACACATAAGAGTATCCATCAGTTTTTGGAATCGAGCTACGATGAAGTCGCACAACTGGTGGTGTTTTAGGCGGTTCCAAGGTGGACCATAACACAGGGATTGTTATGACAGTTATGATGCATGAGTGACTCGAATGATTTTTATGATTGGAATTGACGACGCCTTGTTGTACTCTAAGAACTAAGAGGAATAAGCTTGACATGGGACGACAAGGATACCGGTTATGAAGGATAAGAGGATAACTAGAGTTATCTAGATGGGTTGGGTATCCGAGGTGACCTCCTAAGAGACGTAGCGGGTTGAGAGGATCCAACAGATCAGTTGAGAACGAGATGATAGTCTCAGTAATATCATCAAGGTATGTGGAGGAGATATGAAGCGTATAAATTGGTGGGCCATAAACGCCAAGTTGCGGGATGGTTTGGACAATTTCTTCCCTTCTAAAGAAGTGAATGGGTCGTGGGATCCGAGACGTATCTGTGAAGTGTTGACAGAAGTAGAAGAGGTGAGTGACCTCCGTTTGTTTTCCTTGACACAAACATCGAGTTATGGAGTGATATTATGAATACATCCAAGCGGGACTTGGGGCATTTATGAATTAAAAAGAGAGGTTCTGTGGGTATGTGGACAATTGCGGGTATGTAGTAAGAATGACCGACTAATGGTCGAAGATTAGCCACTTTGGGATGCGTGCTTATGGTGGTGTCGAGTTAGCTACAGAGTAACATGCTAGGCATGTATGAACAATAAGAGTATGATACGTGTATGTATACTCACTCAGTAAGAATTGAGTACCCCGTAGAGGCGACAATTAGAGATGGTTAAGGACTTTAATTGAAGATGGTCTTTGAAAGGCTTTGAGAAGGATCCGGGATAGAAGGTTACGAGGAGAGACCACATAGTTAATTTATGGGCTGATGGTTTGTTCAGACCATGGCGTTGGTCCGGTCGAGCACCATAAGACAAGAAAGAAGACTTCATCCATCGTGTGCTATGCAGTGGGATTGGTAGAATACCTCTAGGGAGATTGTTACTAGTTTGGGACCATGTAACAATGGTGACGTGTTTGGGTCATTATGGACCAACCGATGGAGATAATGTATTTACACCCTATTGGGAAACAAGGCCGATGAGTCGGCTAGTTGGGTAGTCCTTAATGTGATAGCAAGATATTTGGTATACCGAGTATCGTTATCTCAAATTGAGATGAGTGTTTTGCTTCATGAATTCTGGGGCGGCAGGATCGTTCCGCATAAGAGGCCCTATGTCTTACCTAATAGTTTCACGTTGGATAATGGATCGAGTACAAGGGACTTTGGTGACCAATCGATGGAATGTAGAGGGTATGTGTGCCAGTTAAGGGGGTAAAGGTAGACTTGATACCTTCCTTGGGTTGAGTATTCGTATGACAGTTGAGAGGTACCGTTGTAATGGTCTTGTTCGAAACAAGTGGTGGACGGAAGTGTAGTACCCTGTGATGTTAGAATTGGTGAGTATATGTAAGTTTAGCCGAACAGACACATGATGACCTCGCTCGGGTAGTGGTGGTCCAAAGGTAGATGATAAACAATCTAAGTCACGAGAAAGTACGTACCGGGAAGAGGTACGGACCTCTTGGGTTCGGATATGAAATGAGTCGAGTAGGAAGTGGTCTATCGGTCGTGAGGCGTCGTACGTATTGGTAATTAGAAAGGAGTTGGGTTCTAATATAACGGACCTTTTGGGAGATATTGACGCAAGTAGGAAGTGGTCTATCGGTCGGCATGGCCACCGAGAGTGGAGGATGTTCATAAGAGTTTTGGTATGAAGATCGATGGGATATATGTACGAATCGAGTTATAGGGTTAGTCGTGTTGATCTAGTGGTGGATGAGGAGCCGATGAGGCTACCAGGAGGATGTGAGATAGTATCTTTGTTGGAGTTTCACAATGACCTAGTTACATCGTGTTGGCCGATGGGGTAGATCTTAGGTGCATGTGTGTTTTTATGTGTTTGGTGCCCCGAGCGGGAATGTGTGTATGATTGGTTAGCTTTTGGCTTTTATGCGCTATGCGGTTCACACGAGTATGTATGCAGGCCTTGCCAGGTCTTGACATGGCTACATGAGTAGGTGATGGTTATCGATTAGGGAGTTGCACGTTACGGTTTTGAGCGGTTACCGAGATTTTTGCGTTATCAATGTTTCAGGACGAAACTTGTTTTTAGGAGGATTAGTTTTAACATCCGGAATTTTTATTCCGGATTGTTAGCGAGTTACCGACCTTTCCGCAGGCGTGGCTCAATTTTCCCGCAAGCACGAGGCGCTAAGTAACGGGATTTATTCCAAAATCCCGCACCGACACTTCGTTTGGGGAACCGACCCCTCGTTTTCCCTAAGTGGACCCCTCTTTCCCTCTCTTTGACTTATCCCTTCAGCTGAAACTCTCTCTCTCCTCTCATTCTTGATTTCACGTGAAAGCTTCTCTCCCTTATGTCTTTCTTCTCTTTGGCTTGGAAGCACTTGGAAGCCCTTCTTGATGATCTTTTCATGCTTCTTCTTGTTTGATGTCCAGCAATGAGTTGAGCTACAGATCTGGATTTGTAAGTGTAAGCCATTTCCTCCCTCTCCATTTCTTCATCTTCATCTCCTTCCTTGAGATCCAATGGTGGAAGCCATGGATTCTTAGCTTTCTTCCTCTTTGTGTTGCATGTTCTTGGATCTAGCTTAGATCTATTGTGTTGATGATGTTTATGTCTGTGGATGTTCTGGAGCCAAGCAAGGAAGCTAAGAGGCCAAGGCACAACAAGAAATCGTCGAAGAAGCCATCACTGAGCACCCTCTGTTGTTCGACTGCGGGGGCGGATCTTCAAAGCCGCAGGGGCGGCAAATACCCTAAGCCGTAGGGGCGGACCTCTGGGCCGCAGGGGCGGCCACTGGCTCAGCCAACACGCCCTTGCGGCCTTCTTCTCCCTTTTTCGGTTGTTCTTCTTCCTTCCGACCCGTGCCTTTGCTTGGTGAGTTCCCTACCTTGAGTATGTATTCTTAGATGATCTTAGAAAGTGTTGATGATAGAAGCATGCTAGGTTTGAACCTAGGATAGTTGGAATGCCATGTAGTGGCTTGTGGACCCTAGGCGAGTATGAAGATGTTGTTGGAATGTTTTGAGGCCTAAGGGTTGTATGTTTCTGAGTGGTACATGGGATAAGTGTAGGCTGGTTCTTGTGAGGCTTGTGAGAGTGAGATTGTGAGTTAGTGGTTGTGGGTTAGGATATGCGTATCCTAGTGTAGAGTGTTACCTTTGAGGTTGTTGAGACTAGGCATGTTATCCTAGTGGTGTTGTCAGTTTTGATCTTGCGAGATCCGAGGGCTTAGAAGTCTTAGGACTTCTAGCTTGTTAAGTATGATGTGAGCATGAGGGATTCTAGGATGTGGTCCTAGAATTGAGAGTCAAATGGTCTTGCGTTGACCATTTGTATAGAAGTCTTAGACTTCTATTGTGAGAGTGTTGTTTTTGATATAGTTATCTTCTTGTGAGCACGTTAGGGTCTTCCTACCCTAAGGAAGCGAGAGTGTTGTGACTTGAGTGTGATGACGAGGTAAGTCTCCGGACTTACTTAGCTCGTATTCTTTGTATTAGCATTGATGTGTGTTGGGTGGTGTGTGTTTACTGTTTATGTTATAACAACGGAACCGGAAATAGGATTACCGACCTTTATATTATTTTGGCCCAAGTGTATGATAATGGGTGGTGACATCATCTGCCTAGCTCTTGCGAGAGTCTAGCAGGTTCTCTGCGACTAGCCGTGCTGGTTAGACGGTCGGAGGCATCCGTACGGTTCCATGCCGGAAATAGGGACCGAGGCGGGACCACGGTGGTCTCGTGTCACAAACCTAAGTTGAATTAGAACGGGATACGACTTAATAATAACAAAGATGATATACCGGATTGGTATGTTTTTGAGTATGTTGTGTGCTTTGTTGATTTACGTGTGTTTGTGCCTTTCCCATTAGTTCTAATGCCTCGAATATGAGCTAACGGTTTATACCGAATGTTGTAGTTGCCTTGCAGGTTAGGATTGGGGCCGAGAGATCCGGAAGGGTGGGCAGCCAGGGTCCGTACATTTTAGGAAGGGTTTTGAGTTGGAGTTGTCTTGTGTTTTGTCTTATGGTTTTTACGTTTTATGTGCCGCTTGTTTGGCGTTTGGTTTGAGTTGTACCTCGGCTGAAGTTGTGGTTGCATTCTTTGTGGTTCTTATCATTTGCATTAAAATTGATTTATGATTTTGCCTTTATTTGTGCAATGTTGGAAAGGTCCGGTGAAATTGTTGTCAAAGCTAAGGGTTGGGACCCATTGTGAGGTCTCACCCGTAGCATCCCGATATTCCGCGGATTCGGGGTTTTTCATTAGCAAAGCTTATCATGTTTATAATAGACGTACCAAAATCGTTGAGGAAAGTATTCATGTTATATTTGATGAAAGAAATGATGGTACTTTGAGTGAAAGTTTTGCAGATCTTAATCTGAATCAACATGGAGATCACAATTCTGATGGAGAAGAAGATCCTAAAACTCAAGAAAAGAATATGGAAGAAAAGATTCAAAATACTGGAGAACCATCTCAAGACCTTGAAACGCATCTTCAAGACCTTGAAACATAAAACTGTAATGTCAGAATTCCGTTTCAAGGCCTTGAAACTCAACTTCAAGGCCTTGATATAGGATCCAAGGGAAATACTCCAGCGGTACCTGAATCTAGTCGAGCAAATGAGCCCCAATCTTCAGGATCATTTCCATCTTACAAAAGGAAGAAATTTCAACATTCTTCATACCATCTACCAGAGAATGCAATCTCAGAACCAAACGCAGGAGTTCAGACTTGATCTATGGTTAACAACCTATGTGTGTTTTCGGCGTTCATGTCTCTTATTGAGCCCAAGAACTATGTTCAAGCTCTTCAAGAACCCAACTAGATCATGGCCATGCAAAATAAACTAAATGAGTTTGAGAGAAACAAAGTTTGGACCCTCATGTTCAGACCGAAGCACCAATCCGTCATTGGCACAAAATGGGTTTTTCGAAACAAGTTGGATAAAAGTGGGAAAGTTATTTAAAACAAAGCACTACTTGTAGCTCAAGGCTATAACCAAGAAGAAGGTATTGATTATGAGGAAACTTTTTCTCCGGTTTCCAGGTTAGAAGTCATACGTATGCTACTTGCTTTTGCATCCTTCATGAACATAAAGCTCTTTCAAATGGATGTTAAATGTGCTTTTCTAAATGGCTTCTTAGAAGAAGAAGTCTACGTTGCTCAACCTCCTGGTTTTTAAAATGATGAATTTCCGGATCATGTTTTTAAATTGGACAAAGCTCTTTACGGTCTTAAGCAAGCTCCTCGAGCTTGGTATGAAAGATTGTCTAAGTATCTCCTTGAAAATGATTTCAAAAGAGGTTGGATTGACAAAACTTTATTTATCAAAACCAAAGGCAACGATATTTTAATAGTACAAATCTATGTTGATGATATATTATTTGGTGCTACTAACAATTCTTTGTGCAAGGAATTTTCAAATATTATGTGTAGGGAATTCAAGATGAGCTTAATGGGAGAGTTAAATTTCTTTCTTGGACTTCAAGTCACACAAGCAAAGAAAGGAATTTTTTTTAATCAAAGAAAGTATACCAAAGACTTGCTTAAGAAGTATAAAATGGATCAATCCAACGTAGCAAAAACTCCTATGAGTTCCACACTTTCACTAGATCATGACAAGGATGGTAAAAGTGTTGTACAAAAGGAGTATCGAGGTATGATTAGTTCTTTGTTATGTCTAACAGCTAGTCGACGTGACATTATGTTTAGTGTGTGCATGTGTGCAAGATTTCAAACTGATCCTAAAGAGTCACACTTGATAGCTGTGAAAAGGATATTTTGGTATCTCAATGGCACTAAGGATTTAGGGTGATGGTATCCGCGTAAAAGCTCGTTTCATCTCATTAGCTATTCAGATGCGGACTTTGCAAGCTATAAGGTCGATCGAAAGAGTACTTCTGAATGTTGCCAATTCTTAGGGTCATCTCAAATCAGTTGGCACTCCAAGAAGCAAAACTCGGTCACCCTACCCACAGTTGCGGCAGAATATATAGCTGCGGGAGCCTGTTGTGCACAAATTCTATGCATAGCTCAACAACTTCGTGATCTTGACTTTGATCTTAAAGGTATATCTATTAAATGTGATAATACTAGTGCTATTTTGATAACTAAAAATCTTATACAGCATTCAAGAAAAAAGCATATGGATGTGAGGCATCACTTCATACGTGATGATGTTGAGAAAGGTGATGTTTCGATATCTTTTATATCGACTAACTTGCAGCTTGCAGATATATTTACTAAGCCTCTACTTGAAGATCAGTTCAATTTTATAAGACAAGAGTTTGGTATGTTGAACAAGGAAGCATTAACTTAGGGGGAGTAAATCGTTTTATTTGCTCCTTATAGTGCAGCCCATTTTTCAATTTCAAGGCCTTGAAATGCAACTCAAGGGCCTTAAAACGGAATTCAAGGGCCACATTGTAAATCACGGATCAATTTATGGGTTAATATCATTTAGATATTTGATCATTAAATTATTTTAAAGATGGATTTTTAAAATGATTTCAAAAGTCTTTGTTTTCAAATTCAATATATTTTTTCAAAAATGTGGTTAAAGATTAAATGGCAAAGAATGCAAATCAAAATCGGTTTTCAAGATCTTGATTCTTTTAAGGTCTTATTAAACCATAAATTGATTTGACATTCTCCCTTTAAATACCACTCCTCTCCCTTCTTTAATTCTTTCCGCCTTCAACGTTCGTGCATAATCACCAGCTTTACTCTTTCATCTTCCAAAACACTTTAGGCTTCTCTCACAAACAAACTTTCTGGCTTCCAATTGTCAATCAACCGATGAAGCATCATCTTCGGTTACCAAACGCTCCCATATGTCAATTTTCTTCCACAAATCTTGCGATATTTCTTTGTTGATACTTCTGATGAGGAAAAACATTTTGTTTCTGGAAAGATCGATGAGGAGTTTTTTGAAAGCATAGGGGTTGAGAAGACACTCACTGGAGAGTGGATCCTTACGGAACAACGTGCTGGTTAATTATTTTATAGCTCAGACGCTTGATGCGGTGGAATTTGGTCTGGAATCTCTAAGGAAGGACATGTTGGATTTTTGGTCTGAGATTGCAAATAAGATGGATCAATCACAGGACCTGCTGGCCATCATGCACCAGAAAATTAACCAGATGTTCCATGTGAATGCCCTTACTTTTACCTTTATAGGAAGCCTCAAACCCTTAACAGAGGAAGATGCTAAAGCACCCAGAAAACAAGCAGAAGAGGTTATGCTTCAGTGCTACAAAATTGTCAAGGGTTGCCCTATTCGTAAACCAATAGATGAGGAACCGGATATTCTGCACATTGAGGAGTTTGGCGTGGTGAAAAAGTACAAGAACCAAAAGGATGAACGAAGAGTGGATGAATATATGAAAACCATCGATCTGGATAACGCTCATGCCCGATGGAAAAAGAAGTGCTACGATGACATCCGGGGAAAAGGCCGTCTAAATCCCGAATGGTACCAGGAGTAGCCATTCAAAGTCTTCAAATTAGTTTCAAGGCCTTGAAATGGATGTCAAGGCCTTGACATGGATTTCAAAGCCCCATTGGTTTTTATTTCAAGGCCTTGAATTCTGTTTGTGGAACTTGCCTTTTAAACTACTTTTTTGGTTTTGAAAATACATTATGTGGGTTTGTAATAACATTTAAACCTCCGTGCTTTAATTCTTTTTTCTCCTTGTTGAAAGACAAAGGGGGAGAAATTATATGCGTGATCCGATATTTTTGCATTCTGTATTTCATTTTTCGATATTATTGCATATGCATCGCTAACTTTAAAAGCGGGTTCGATATTTTTTTTGGCTTCCATCAAGGGGAAGATTAATTATTTCACCTTGGTTATACATTTTTATATGTGATAATGGAAGACTTAACATTATGAGTGGTTTATACTCTCACAAATATCGATTATATTTCTAGATTGCATGGTTTGGTTTTGTGTTTGTTAATTGTGTGCAGGCCTTGGAAAGCATTATGAAGAGGCTTAAGAGAGAATAGAAAGAGTAAAGGAAGAAATTATCGGTTTGTAAATCTAGTTTTTGGCATTATGAAGAGGACAAAGCAACCAACCAATAATGATAAAGAGATATGAGAGAAGCGATATAAGGAATATGTATCATGAAATCAAGATATAACCAAGTATATAAACATAATTGTCAAAGATAGCATTTTCCACATCTTTGTGTGTAAAGGTTGTGCTTGTTCGCTCCAAACGGTGTGTGCAAGCTTTAAATTTATAACCCTAGACGTAAGCTTAAAACAAGGATACGAACCCCCAGTGTACGGGTCAATCGTAGTAAAAAGCAAGGAATTCCAGGGGTCGATCACAGGGACTTAGTGAAACAAAGTCCAATTACGGTAAGCTTTAGCAATCACTAACCACAAAGCAATTAAAACAATCAAAGATGATAAAAGTTAATAAAGGAAATATGCAATTCTAGGGATTAAAGCATCTAGTTGTGGTTCCAACTCAAGATCTAAAGATAAGCGGACAAAGCTGAGGTTTTTGCATAGGGAAGGTGTTACTAAAGTGGAATAGATCACCGGGTAAGTCTCACTACTTATTAATCCGAAACCATAACTCCTATTACCGGGTAAGTCTCAAGGAATTAAGATAAAGAACTATAACCTCAAACTAACACTCCATCTAAGGGAATAGAATCAACCTTTACCGGGTATGTCTTAAGCTAACTCACAAAGATGGGATGAAAGCACACTCAAACCCCAATAAAGGATAAACCTTTATTACCTACACTTATGATCTTAGGTAAACAAACAAAGGAATTACCGGGTAAGTCTCATCCTAGGCTTGCATTGAACCAGGAAAGGTGTAACAAGAATAGGATTTGGCAAACTCTAACACGTAACTCTCAGTTTCGGATCAGATAAGTCACCTCGGTCAGCCAAATTCCACCCCGGCCGAGATGTTCATCGACTGAGCGAGATGCTTAGGGTTAAGGTAAAGACTCGAACTTTCAGGGTCCTACTGTGATTAAGATTATTCTATCATTGTTTTTCCCACAACCTTCAGCCAATCACCCTAGAATCACACAAAGAGATTAGCCACTCATCATCATGATAGTATTAATCAAGAATATGGGAAGAAAGAGAATAATTGAACAAGAAAACCTTAAGAGAAAGGCTTCAATAACTGAATCAATTATCAAACACAAGCATTCCTTGGATAGAAATCCAACAAGACAAACAACAAGGAAGGGAATCTAAGATGATCTTACAAAAACCCTTCAAAAGCTAGAAAAGCTATAGAATTTCTTCCTTCAACCTTCAAAAAGGTTCCTCAAATCTCCCAACTGGAGTATGGCTACAGCGTTGTATTAGGTGTAAGCGAGGTGATAGCGGATGTATGCAGGATGTCCGATTTGTGAGAAATCTGACCCTTTTTATAGGAAAATTACTCTCCAAAGATAAGATATCTTAGAAAGATCTCTTCCAATAAAAATAGGTAAAATATATGATCTAGCATATCTTCTTCCTTCCTGGAGCCAAGCCCAAAAATATAAAATCTCTTTCCAAAGATAAAAGATCTCAGCCAAGAATAAAATATTTTCGCCGCGTCCCAAGTGTTCGCCTCGGTCGAGTCGACTTCTCTGGATCACCTCGGTCGAGGTGACTCTATAGTCAACCGAGGTGAATCACAACTGAATGTGAAATCTCTCAAATCTGGTCCAAAGTGAACCTTTAATCCATGGCTATGCTTCCTGGATGTTTTCTTATGTTCCTGAATGTAGCTCCAATGACTCCATAGCTCCTTTTGCTCCCTTTTTATGCAAAACGTGTCATTTTACCTACGATTACAACAAAACTAGGTGTAGACCTCGATTCCCGCAAAGGTAGATGAAATGGTAATATAATCACATATTATACATACAAACATGCAGAATATTGAAGATAAAACGTCCAAACAAACCCCAAAATATAGACTATAATTCATGCTATCAAAATACCCCATACTTAGCCCTTGCTTGTCCCCAAGCAAGTTCCGCATATAAAAGGCAAGGTAGAATGGATTATAAGTCAAAAAAAATCTTTCCAAAAATTTTTATGGTGTGCAACAATCATAGATCACTCTAAGAGAATACTTCATGGAATTTAAAATCAAAATATGATCAAAACATTTTATAAATATAAGAAAGTTGTTCATCTTTGCATAAAATTATGGAATGCATAATAAGTCATAATTATCGAAATTAATCATGCATAATCCAGTTTAAACCACTAAGTCAATCAACAAGGTGGAGGTCTCAAGGGCTTCCCAAAAGAAAGGTCAAGAAATGTGTAGGGTAGGGATGTATGTAAGGTAATGTGGTGCTAGAATCCGGGAAAAGGATATACTTCACTTTCACTTTGACTTTCAACATCTTCCACCAATAAGCTTTGCTTATTTCACACTTTTTTTCTTTTTACTTTACTTTTTGGGATGCATGGACAGAGGTGCACAATAACCGAAGCCTAGGAAATCAGCAATCATCAATTTCTTGAGATGCATCAAACCCTTGATGCACATACCATGACTTGTTAGGAATATCGCTCAATCCGACTTTGGCAAGACACAAACACCCGGCTTTGTGAATGGTGCCGAGTTACTCATCATCATGATTGACTTCCCCAAACCTATTTATTTCTTTATAACACTTTCACTTCCAGCCAACTTCTCAACTTTTACTTCACTTGCTTTCACCACTTCGCTTGCTTCCAAATTCCCGGATAGGTAAAGGCAGGCAAAAATGTATATGAGGGGTTAAGCATGATTAAGAAGAATGAATTACCTTGGTCTTTCCAGGAAGAAAGTGAGAGAACTTATCTTGCGGTGTCAACCTTCAATATTCAACATAATTTGGATAAAAACAAAGTATTAAACATGCCAACAAAATTTCAACCAAAGCATTTAGCAAATTAAACATATTATAAAACCTTTCAAGCACATAAAGATTTCAAAAACCAGTCAGTAAGCAAGATCTTCACTGAGATCATATCCAGATAAGAAGAACAAAAATCGTTTCGAAAACTCTCAGTTAACCCACCTCGGTCGATGTGTTCTTAGGTCAACCGAGGTGAAACACCTCGTTCGGCCAGAACTGCCCCGGTCGAGGTCAAAAATTTTTTTTAAATTTCTCAGTTTTGACGTTTTTCTCAATCAAATAACCTGTATGTATGCATGCAGTCTCAGATAAACACATAGAAGCAAAAGGAAGCATAAATATCATAGAAGGTCAAGTCATACATCCATGAGTCAAATAATACATAAATACCCCATACTTGGGACACCCTGTCCCAGTGGGTCGAAATAAGTCTAAGGAAATAAAATACTCACCGGACATAAAGCTGAACTGCATAAAAATAAGAAAGAAAATCATGCAGCTCTCAGTAGTCACGATCCGGTGGTGGTGGTGGCGGCACATATGGATACTGAGACGGGTCGAACGGGTAGCCCATGATGTGCTCAAACTTGATCTGGGCCATCATGTGCTGGTAATGATGTCGCTCCTGCATCTCGCGGATATCCAGTGATAAGGCAGCATAAGAATCGATCATCTGATCCGTCAGATCATCGATCCGACGGTGAGCCTCTGAATCTCTGTGTCGGGGTGCCCTACGCCTAGCAGGTCTCACTGGAGATGTGGTTGGTGCAGGCTCAGTATCATCATCATCATCAAGATCAATAACCGGCCACTCGTCTCGGTTGTATCCGTCCCTGTATCCATTGGGACTCCATCATCCCTGTCATCAACAGTCTCCTCATCTACCTCCTTCTCCTCAGCTGGTGCAGTTGTTGCCTCTCTATAATCCTCCATCAGTGGAGCCCAAGCGGTCTGCCAGTAGTGAGGGTCATAAATTGTAAACTGGGTTGACCATCTGATCCCCTACGGTGCAGTCATCTCCCATGGCATCACCACATATGGCGTAGTCAGTCCTCGGGGAACCAGAATCCGCCGAGTAATCATCTCCTGCAGCCCTAGCGGCTTGGCAGCCGCCACCATAGTGCAAGCGCTGAGATCTATATCGTGATAGCTGGCGATGTGGGTCCAAATCCCTCCGCAGCAGATGTCCCCCTTCGCCTTGGCCTTGATCTTGTGCAGGTCCTCTGCCAACATCAAGCCAAAGTCGGGGATCCCTCCAGTCACCATGCAGTATAGGCTAAAAAGCTCCCCCTGTCGGACCTTCTAGGGCGTCTCAGTACGCGCCAGAAGCGTCTCACTGAAGATACGGTGAGCTAACCTAAAAGCTAAGTTAAAAATAACCTTCTCCCTGGAGTCTCCAGGGCGCCACCTGTCTGCGTGCTCAACCACGTGAGCAATCTGACCCCAAAACTCCCTAGCTACAGTCCGGGAAGGGAAATCTACAGCGGTCGAGGTTGGGAAACCAAAAATGTCCCTCCAGTACTCTAATGGAACTATGAAGTTCCGGTTCATCAACCGGTACTTCACAGAACGCTCTGTGGGGAGGTAGGTGAAGGAGCTAATAAACTCTAAGGTGGGCTCTAGATAGGCAGGTGCGCGGATCTCAGTAAATTGATCCAATCCTACCGTCGATATCATACGTCTAAGGTCTCCATCCACATGGAGACAATCAAAGGCTGACACGTCCAGGAAGCGAGGTGCTATCATTGGTCGGGCTGCTATACGGTCGTAATCGACTCGGTGTCGCTCGTGGATCACCGGTCGATAAGGTCGGGAAGAAGAGGAAGAAGGGGAAGGGGAGGATCTATCCCTAATGGCAAGACGTCGGTCAGAACTCATTTTCAAACGCTCTCTGTCAGATCACCTCGGTCGGTCTGACAACACTGAAGAACACCTCGGCCGAGGCACAGCACGACTAGACCGAGGCGAAAAACTGCGCAACTAATTTCCTCAAAATTCCAGTTCTTTTCCCCCAAAATCACTACAACTGGTTCCTATGGGGTACTTAATATGTTCTTCAGCAAATGTGGGGTAATCCAAGCCCAAATCGAAGCAAAAACAGCGAGGTTAGGGTTTCGTTTTATTTTACCTCTTTCGGCCGTTTCGGTTCGATTTCTTCGCAGATCTATGCGTGCACTGGGATCCTCTACGCTTTAATCGCAGTTTGGAAGCGAAAATCTTCGAAAACGAGCAAGAATCAGAGATCGAGGTAAAAGGGAGCGCCGCGGTCGAGGAAGGGTAAAACAGAAGAGAGAGAAAATTAATCCCCCTTTTATACCCTTTCTGGGACTGCTGTCACCTCGGTCGAGGTGGTCTCGACTGGACCGAGGTGGTCCTTCAGAAACCCTAGTCGCCTCGGTTGCTCAAGAATCATCTCGGTCGAGGTGCTCTGACAGCAACCGAGATGTGCCTCTGTCAAACTTCGTCTTCTCAAATTCTCGAACTTCTGTCCTTCCAGTTATGCTCCTGGTTTGTACTCCTTCTTTAGATGTCACCTGTTGTCTATCTAGAACGCCAAAAACAAAACAAAGCAAAGCAAAAGCAAAACTATCTAAGCTAGACTAGAAAAAGGAAAAAGAAAGCAATACCTTGGGTTGCCTCCCAAGAAGCGCTTGGTTTAAGGTCGCTAGCTGGACCATAATGCGTCTCAAACGAGGTATATTGGTGCAACCTCCTCAACCGGAACTTCCGGTTTGTATTTCTTAAGTCTATGACCATTGACCTTGAAGCTTCCGCTCGTTTCGCCCCATATCTCAACTGCATCATGAGGAAAAACATGTTTCACAACATAAGGTCCGGTCCATCTAGATTTCAACTTACCTGGAAAGAGGCGGAGGCGGGAGTTGAAGAGTAGAACTAAGTCTCCTTCGTTAAGCTCCTTAGGGATGATACGCTTGTCATGCCACTTCTTCATCCTCTCCTTATAGATTTTGGCATTCTCATAAGCGTTCAAACGCAGCTCCTCCAGCTCGTTGATATCCAATAGCCGCTTCTCGCTGGCTTCCTTAATGTGAAAGTTCAACCATTTGATCGCCCAATATGCCTTGTGTTCTAATTCGACGGGCAAATGGCAAGACTTCCCATATACCAAATTATAAGGGGTGGTACCTATGGGAGTCTTAAATGCGGTCCTGTAGGCCCAAAGAGCGTCGTCCAATTTCATGGACCAATCCTTCCTCGTCCTAGAAACGGTCTTTTCCAAAATTGCTTTGATTTCTCTATTCGAGATCTCGACATGTCCACTAGTTTGAGGGTGATAAGGGGTTGATACCTTGTGGGTTACCCCATACTTCATTAGAAGTGCCTTAAATTTCCGGTTGATGAAATGCGTTCCTCCATCGCTGATGATGATGCGTGGAGTTCCAAAACGTGGAAAGATAGTTCTTTTAAGAACTTCACAACCACCTTGGCGTCATTAGTGGGAGAAGCGATGGCTTCAACCCATCTAGAAACGTAATCAACTGCAAAAAGAATATAGAGGTTTCCTCTGGAGGATGGGAAAGGTCCCATGAAGTCTATCCCCCATACATCAAAGATTTCCACCTCTTGAATGTTATTGAGTGGCATTTCGTTCCTCCTTGATAAATTTCCTGTTCTTTGGCATGCATCACAAGAGACAACAAACGATTGCACATCCTTAAATAATATAGGCCAAAAGAAACCGGAACGTAATACCTTAGCGCATAGCATGTCCTCCACCAAGAAGTGAGTGACAATGCCGTATGACGCTATTAACTTCATCTTCCGGAATGCATCTTCGAAGCATCCCATCCGGTCCGCGCTTGAATAGCAACGGCTCATCCCATACGTCAATCCGGGCGGTATTTCCGTCTCGCCATCGACCTCGGTCGAGGCGCAGGGGCGTTGACCGAGATGTTCTTCGGTCGCCTCGCTCAGTCCAGAAAGTGCCTCGGTCGAGGTACTGCAACTGGAACCGAAACTGGAGATCTTCGTCTCCTGGATTAGCTTCTCAGTTTTAGCTCCTGGATCTTCTTCCAGTGCTTTTAAGCTCCCTATATCTGCATCACAAGAAGCATCTATACCTTCCTCCATTAAACTGAAAATAATAACTCTTTCAAGTGGATCGTTAATAAGGATAGAGCTCATCAATTCCCTTGATTCTTCTTCATCGTAGATGTTGAAGATATCATCACTAAGCTGCTCTCCTTTCATGGATGCAAGTAATGCGAACTCCACCTTATCGCCACCAATGTTGAATTTCAACTTGGCGTTCTTACAATCCACGTTGCAACCCGAAGTTGCTAGAAATGGCCTCCCGAGAATAATAGGAACAGGATAATATGCGGGAATATCAAGTACAACAAAGTCTATTGGCAAATAGAAGTTACCCAACTTGACCGGAACGTCTTCCAAAATGCCCACGGGATGGGTGATGGAGCGATCCGCCATGTATAATCGAATCTTGACCGGCTTGGGCTCTCCAAGTCCGATCTTCACACATAGCTCCAGCGGAATGATGCTCACGCTGGCTCCTAGATCACAAAGGGCTTCACAAGTGACATTCCCAACTTGAATGGGAATGCAAAATGAGCCGGGATCTCTCAATTTGGGTGGCATCTTCTCCTTCATAATTTGAATAAGCTCCGAGGATTTAGATGTCATCCTTACTTCACCAAAATCTTCCAATTTCCTCTTCCTTGATAGGATCTCCTTCAAGAACTTCCCATAGGCGGGCATTCCTAGAATAGCATTAAGGAAAGGAATGTTAATGTGCAGTTTATTCATCAATTCAAGGAACTTACCAAAGTGCTTGTCTAGATGTGCTCTGACCCTTGAGTGGGGGAATGGAAGTGGTGGTTTGTATGCAAGAGGTGGAACATAAACTTCAGTTTTCCCCTCCGCTTTATGTGGCTCCACCTCGGTTGGCATCTCGGCCGAAGTGTTCTTCGACTGCACCTGGACCGAGGTGGTCTTCGTCAGTACTAGCACCGACCGAGGCACTGGATCTGCAGTTTTCAGTCCACTCCTCGTAGTTATGGCCATGATCTGGCCCTTAGGGTTGCTTTCCGTCCTTGCTGGAAGCTTCCCTGGATCTCTTGGCGCTTCATTCGCCCTACTTGCAAGTTGTTGTTCAAAGGCTTTTTGGGCCTTCGAAAATGAAGTCATAGAAGTCTCCATAGCACTAAGCTTGATCAAGATGGCCTCCAGCACTGCGTCTTTCTTTTCCGGCTGAGACGAACTTGATCCTTGCCCCTGGCTCTTTAATGGAGTAGAAGAAGAAGGGGAAGAGAGGAAAGGATTAGAGGAATCGTTAGAATTGGAGTTTGAATGATTGTTACAAGAATTTTGGTTGTTTGCCTTCCAATTGTTGCTATTGGATCCTCTGTTGTTGTTGTAGTTGTTGTTCCGGTAACCGTTGTTGTTGTTACGGTATCCATTTTTGTTGTTCCTTTGTCCTTGATCTTCCTTCTTGGTTTGAGCAACCAAGAGTTCCTTCAATTGCTTCACGTCATTCTTCAAAGACGTGAGTTGATTGTTGTTGGGCTGAGTTTCTTGGAAGTTAACTCTTTTAACTCCACCTTCAGCTCCTTGATGGGTGTACTTCTCCATATGCAAAGCTTGCTTCTCGATGAAGTCCCAAGCTTCGTCTATCATCATGTCCATAAAGGTACCGGCGTAGAGTAGTTGGAGGTTGAACTGGGTGCTTCCGTCCAGTCCCTTGAAGTATATCTCCAATAACTCTATCTTTGGAATCCCATGATGTGGGCAATCCAAAAGAATGTCCTTGAACCTCTCCCATGACTTGGACAAGCTCTCCTTGTCCTTCATAATGAAAGCATGGATCTTCCCTCTCATTTCAGCGGTCTTTGAGGGGGGAAAGAATTTGGTCAAGAATTTTGTAGTCATCTCCTCCCATGTGCTGATTTTTCCTGGAGGAAGAGATTGATATCAAGTAAGAGCTCTATCTTTTAAAGAAAAGTAAAAAGGTCTTAGCTTGTAGTTGTTATTTTCAATCCTTGAGGGTCTCAAGGTCTCCATCAAGATCTCATAGTTTTGAAGATGTTGATGCGGTGATTCCTTCTCTAGCCCTCCGAACTGGCATTGGCGAATCATGGATAGAACTTGCAGTCGAAGTTCGTAGTCATGGTCCGCTGGATCTCCTAGGTTAACTCCTGGATGCCTCAGTTGTTGGTTAGGGTCCATCCTTTAACCTAGGGTTTGCGGGATTCCTGCAAAAAGAGCGCCTCAGACTGGCATCCGAGGTGGAAGTACGTCGGCCGTGGCGTCAGGTACTGGAACCTGCCTCGGTCGAGGGTCAGCGACTGGGACCTGCATCGGTCCAGCATCGGGAACTGGATCTTTCCTCGGTCGAAGTTGATATTGGTCTCGTAAGGCTGCCATATCTGCTTCGATCGCCTCAGTCCTGGTGCGAGTTTCTTCTTTCTCTTGCCTTAGCTCTTCTCTGCTGAGGCGTAGCTGCTCTAGCGCCTCTTTCAACTCGGCCTCAAGATCGCGATTGTCTTGGTTGGCCATCTTCGATTCTCGTAAGCGTCGTTTGTATGTCTTTTCTGGTTCGGGATCGTAAGGAACGATTTCCTTCCCAGTGCGGGTTCTTCGTATAAACCTAAGAAAGAACCTGCAAAAGTCACTCAAGTAGAGTGGTTAGTAGACACAGGGGCAAATGCCCCAAGAGCAAACCGTAACCGGCTCGGTCTAGACCAAGTCCCCGGCAACGGCGCCAAAAACTTGTTCGCTCCAAACGGTGTGTGCAAGCTTTAAATTTATAACCCTAGATGTAAGCTTAAAACAAGGATGCGAACCCGCAGTGTACGGGTCAATCGTAGTAAAAAGCAAGGAATTCCAGGGGTCGATCACAAGGACTTAGTGAAACAAAGTCCAATTGCGGTAAGCTTTAGCAATCACTAACCACAAAGCAATTAAAACAATCAAAGATGATAAAAGTCAATAAAGGAAATATGCAATTCTAGGGATTAAAGCATCTAGTTGTGGTTCCAACTCAAGATCTAAAGATAAGCGGACAAAGTTGAGGTTTTTGCATAGGGAAGGTGTTACTAAAGTGGAATAGATCACCGGGTAAGTCTCACTACTCATTAATCCAAAACCATAACTCCTATTACTGGGTAAGTCTCAAGGAATTAAGATAAAGAACTATAACCTCAAACTAACACTCCATCTAAGGGAATAGAATCAACCTTTACCGGGTAAGTCTTAGGCTAACTCACAAAGATGGGATGAAAGCACACTCAAACCCCAATAAAGGATAAACCTTTATTACCTACACTTATGATCTTAGGTAAACAAACAAAGGAATTACCGGATAAGTCTCATCCTAGGCTTATATTGAACCAGGAATGGTGTAATAAGAATAGGATTTGGCAAACTCTAACACTTAACTCTCAGTTTCGGATCAGATAAGTCACCTCGGTCAGCCAAATTCCACCCCGGCCGAGATGTTCATCGACTGTGCGAGATGCTTAGTGTTAAGGTAAAGACTCGAACTTTCAGGGTCCTACTGTGATTAAGATTATTCTATCATTGTTTTTCCCACAACCTTCAGCCAATCGCCCTAGAATCACACAAAGAGATTAGCCACTCATCATCATGATAGTATTAATCAAGAATATGGGAAGAAAGAGAATAATTGAACAAGAAAACCTTAAGAGAAAGGCTTCAATAACTTAATCAATTATCAAACACAAGCGTTCCTTAGATAGAAATCCAACAAGACAAACAACAAGGAAGGGAATCTAAGATGATCTTACAAAAACCCTTCAAAAGCTAGAAAAGCTATAGACTTTCTTCCTTCAACCTTCAAAAAGGTTCCTCAAATCTCTCAACTGGAGTATGCTTGCAGCGGTGTATTAGGTGTAAGCGAGGTGATAGCGGATGTATGCAGGATGTCCGATTTGTGGGAAATCCAACCCTTTTTATAGGAAAATTACTCTCCAAAGATAAGATATCTTAGAAAGATCTCTTCCCATAAAAATAGGTAAAATATATGATCTAGCATATCTTCTTCCTTCCAAGAGCCAAGCCCAAAAATATAAGATCTCTTTCCAAAGATAAAAGATCTCAGCCAAGAATAAAATATTCTCGCCGCGTCCCAGGTGTTCGTCTCGGTCGAGTCGACTTCTCTGGATCACCTCGGTCGAGGTGACTCTGTAGTCAACCGAGGTGAATCACAACTGAATGTGAAATCTCTCAAATCTGGTCCAAAGTGAATCTTTAATCCATGGCTATGCTTCCTGGAAGTTTTCTTATGTTCTTGAATGTAGCTCCAATGACTACATAGCTCCTTTTGCTCCCTTTTGATGCAAAACGTGCCATTTTACCTACGATTACAACAAAACTAGGTGTAGACCTCGATTCCCACAAAAGTAGATGAAATGGTATTATAATCACATATTATACATACAAACATGCAGAATATTGAAGATAAAACGTCCAAACAAACCCCAAAATATAGACTATAATTCATGCTATCAGTGCTCAACCCAACACAAAGACTTTGTCATTGTCGCAAAGGGTAAAAGTCATATACATTAAGGGCCCGTTTGCTTTAAACTACGAAAACGGAAACGGAATGGAAACGAATCTAGTCCATACATATATCCTCGTTCATGAAATTTTTTGGAATCATTCCTTGTGGTTTGAACTAATTGGAGTACAATTTGATTACTTTTGATACCTTATAGGGAAACAAAATAGGAGGAAACCAATGCATTTTGCATGAGAGCACAAGGAATGATTCCAAAATAATTCATGAACAAGGTACGTATATGGACTATATTAATTTCCATTCTGTTTCCATTTCCGGAGTTACAACCAAACGAGGGGTAAGTATATAGCAAATATGAAGAAGGCCCAAAAGACCACACTATTGCAGAAAAGCCAAAAACGAAACAAAAACCAGTTAAACTATGACAATTAGGAATCCTTGAGGTAAAAATGAATGACTTTTCCCACACCAAGTTAAGTCCTAGAAGGTCAAATAGAAACAACACCCTATCGTACAAAACTGATCTAGTTCTATTTTCAAGGAAAACACTATTTCTCAACATATGTCAAAAAAAAAGGATATGAATAAGGTCACTAGGCTAAACAAAGCTAACTGATTTCCTTTCAACAACTCATAGACAATAAGTATAAATTAATGCATCATAGGGTTCAACCAATCCTTACATCTTAAGAAAACTAACCAGACATGAAGAAAGAAAGAAACAAAGCAATAGAATAAATAGAAAACTAAATTCATAATCAATAATCCAAAAGAAAACCTCGAGGAATTCGCCAGAAATTTGTTCTTGGAAAATCCGAGTAGAAATGGAAAATTGTCGTCTAACTAGGTTCAAGAATAAGTCAACGTGAACCCTTATAATGTCTAATTACTAGCAATATATAGGGTACCAAATTGGGTCCTTAGAGATATGAAAAAATCCCAAGGAAATAATATCAACAGGTCTTTCTTTTCAGAAATAATCGCGTCGGTGAAACGGTGATGAAACGGGGTCGGCACGGGGATAACACAAGCAACTTGCCAATGGCCAGGACAGCTCAAGGTCTTGTTGATCTTTCTTTGCGATGACCTCAAATATTGCCGTATTGGACATCTTTTGGGTGCCCGTGATATTGTATGTTATTTGATTCTTAGATCATTAGTCATGTATAATGCTCCAATATAGCTCTTGACCTTATGGAAGATTGAACCTCTCATGTTTCGACAGAAATGTGCCATAATTTTCCTTGAACACCTAAAACATGAAATAAGCCGAAGCAGTCACCATAATATGCAATATGAATGATTTATACTCTATATGAATGTAAAACATATCAAATGAGACATGAAATACATGAATCTAACTACAAACATGGTAGCAACACTTGTTCACTTGGTAGATAAGACGATGTATTTCTTCAAAGGGAGACAAAATGATATTTCGGCAAGCATTCAATGGAAACTTCAAGATTTTCAAGAAAGGATGGCGAAGATGTGGGTGGAAACTCCTTTATAGGGTAGAGACTAGGAAGCACGTGAATCCCCTACGAACTAAGCAAACTAGGTCCAACTAAATGACAAAAAATAAGTGTTGAAAGGGAGAAAACCCTACACCATTTTGTGAGTTTTTTATACTTTGATCTTATCTTTTTATGTTGAGGAAAATGTGATATTTAAGTACGGGGTGGTGAAAAAAATGGTTTGTAAACATTTTTAAAAATTTTCCTTCTTTTTCAAAATTTCTTTTTGTTTTTAAAACTCTTTCTCCCCGCTTTCTAACCTCAATCAATCAGTATAGGCTAGTAAGGTCAATCGTTCAAGCACCAAAACTTCTCTACATTCACATTTTATTAATGTATTCTTCTCCTCTGTTTATAAAAGTAGTGGTCGTCCGATTGAAGATACTTAAGGTTGATCGCCCTTATTAATCGACATCGATGGATTTCCTCATATTTTGTCAACATACATAATCTGTTTTGTGCTTTTCTATTTTACATAAATTTGATCTCTCTTTTGATTCTATATCGGTTGATGATGCTTGAGATATCGCACTTCAACCTTGTGTATGTCAATGAGTATTCGGGATAAGGATAAGCAAATTTGTTTCATGACATTGCCTTGTGAGATTTCTTTTAGCTTTATGCACATATAGTTTGCGTATCATCTTTTCACGAGTGTTTTTTTATATGCTTTGATCATCAAGAACTTATGATTGACTCTCTTTTGAGATTGCATTTTTGTTCTTTTGAAAACTCCACCTTGTTTATAAATATTTTGTAGGTGCTGCTGATGGAAGACTTAAACACAAATGAAGTAGTTTGATACACTAACCAATGAATTATTATATTTTGAGATGCTTGGTTGGTTTGATTTTAGTACAGCTTTTGTCAAAGAATTCAAAGGCCTTGAAATAATTTCAAGGGCACAAAGAAGACAAGGATGCACAATGAAACGATCTCAAAGGTCTTGAAGTAGATTCCAAAGAAACAAGAAAGCCAAGGCTGGACAACAAAAAGAATTCAAATTACAAAGAAGATCTTTTACGAGAGATTCGCCTGAAAACAAGAAGATTTGAGAAGATATGAAGATTTGAGAAGAGAAGATCTCAACCGACCAACAAAGAAGATCTTACAAAGATCCCTAATTTAAAAGCATGAAGATTCTCTCACTTGTATTTTGAAGATTGTTACAACAATCAACGAGAAGATTAAGGAGCCAAGAGATCAACGTGTTCTAAAGAGATGAAGATCTACAACATCTATCTCATCTCAACCAGGAAGTGATCTTCATGTAGAAGAAGAATTATCTTTGAACGGTCATCTTTCCAATGGCTAGAAGACGTCTCCATAGAAGATTATAAATGAAGATGGCAATTGAAGAACAAGAGACAAGCCTGCGCAGAAACATCTATAGTCTTCAAGCAAACCAAAGTTATCTTCATTTCGAAACATAGTTTTTCTTTCTCTCCTTCTAAAAAGCGTTATCCCCTAGAGAGAGATAAAACTTGTGAGCTCCATTGGTATATCTAAAGAGTGTTATACTCGAGTGTGTTACTCTGCGAAGTAACTAGGCTATTATAGCAAAGTGAAGAGTTGGAGCTTATCGTAGCATTGGCTACAGTGAGAGAAGAAGGGGATTTCTTCTAGTTTGTATCTAGAACTCTTTGAAGCTGATAATAGATAGTTAGATCCTAAGGCTATACCTTGGGACAAAGAGTAGGCTATTTAGAGCCGAACTTCGTAAACATATCCTCGTGTCGATCTTTTACATTCCGCACCATATCTTGTTTATTGTGACTAACTTTGTTTTGCAGGACTTCAAAGTCAAGGCTCTTGAAAGTTTTTTTAAAGCCCTTGTAATCAAAGTTTCACAACGAACTAAGATCGACATCAAGGCCCTTGAAATTGGTTTCAAGGCCTTGAGATTGGTTTTGCGAAAAGTTCTCATACTCTATTCAACTCCCCTTCTAGAGTATCTTTTAACCTTTTATTTCACCTACCGGTTCTTCAATTGGTATCAGAGCTAGACTCACGTATATTGATTTAACCATTAGTGAGACTGATCATGAATCATGTAGGTGATGGTGGACTTGCTCAAGGGAGATCCTCATCTCGACCACCACTCTTCTGTGGCAACAACTTTGCTCATTGGAGAGAACTCATGCGTATGTTCATTATTGATCAGGACATGGAACTATGGAGCATTGTTCAGAGCTAGACTCATTGTTGAAAGTGTCCAAGTGCCAAAGAAGGAAGCTGACTTCACACAAGCTAACCTGGACAGTGTGTCAAAGAACTACAAAGCAATGAACCTACTATACTGCGGATTAGATGCAAATGAATTCAACCGCATCTCATCATGCAAGAGTGCTAAAGAAATATGGGACAAGCTTGTTGTCACTTACGAAGGAACAAGTCAAGTCAAGGAAACAAAGATTAGCATCTTCCTCAGACAATACGAGCTATTCAAGATGAATCCAAATGAAACAGTCAAGGAAATATTCACAAGATTCACTGAGGTTGTGAACAACTTGGACTCACTAGGAAAGATCTTCACAAATGAAGAGAAAGTTAGGAAGGTTCTAAGGAGCTTACCTAAAGCTAAGTGGGGACCAAAGATGATAGCTATCGAAGAAGTTCAGAATCTCTCAACCCTTTCCCTTGATGACCTCCTTGGAAAACTCATCACACATGAAATGGTTCTTGGTGAAGAAGATGGAGAGCTCCCATCCAACTCCAAGAATTTGGTATTAAAATCAAGAAAGGATGAATTATCATCAGACGAGGAAGATAGTGATGATGATGATGAAGATGCAATTGCCATGATCTTTAAGGGTCTCACGAGAATTCTCCTCAACTTAAAGAAACAATCTGCTAACAATAGAGAATATCCATGAACATCAAAACCCCGAGGTAAGTTTTCTAACTCTAAAAAGAAAACTAGAGTACTAACTTGTTTTGAATGCGGTGAAACAGATCATCTTGTGAAGGATTGTCCACAAAAGAAGAGGACCAACTTCAAGAAAAATGATCGAAAGAAGAAAGCTATGGTAGCTTCATGGAGTGATTCAGAATCATCAAATGAATTAGAAGACGAAAAAGAACAAGCAAACTTGTATCTCATGGCCGATCATGAAGAAGATTCAAATTGGTATGTTGACAATGTGGTAAGTACAATTATGTCTCAACTTGAATCTGACCTGAAACAATTCCTTAAAGATATTATCATATGTGACAAGGAACATAGAATGAGGATAAATTCCTTAAAATAAAAGCTACTTGAACAAGAAAACCAACTAAGTGAGATGTCTCTGGAGATTGAAAATCTTAACACAGAAAAAGTAGACCTTGATGATAATATCAAGGCCTTGGAATCAGAAAACATGATTCTTAAGGACAACCTCTCTTCTTTTCATCAAAACTATATCGATCTAGAGAAAGAGAAAGTTGATCTAACTTTGATGTGTCAAGACCAGAAGGCTGCACTTGTTAAGTTTACTCGTTCAAAAGCTAATCTTGAGAGAATGATGGGTGAACAACAGTCCTCTCTTAACAAAAATGGTATAGGTTATCATAGGAGCTTTCCTAGAAAACCTATCACCACTTTTGTCAAAGACAAAGGAAGTATTAATATGCCTACTTGCTTTTACTGTTGTAAAAAGGGTCATGTTAAATCTACATTTCCTTATAGAAGAAATGATCATTATATCATTAGAAACGCCTATCCTTTATGTTTAAGGAAATAGGTCAAACAAATCTGGGTTCCTAAAGGTACTAGATCACCAAACATGATCGAACCTGAATATGGACCAAAATATGTCATTTGGTCAACCCGGAAAGGTTGATGTTTGTTGTTTTGCAGGATATCACCAAGGTAAAGGAGCATAAATGGATATTAGATAGTGGTTGCTCAAGACACATGAGTGGAAAAAGCTCTTTATTCTCAGATTTAAAGAAGCAATCATCTGGAACCATTATGTTTTGTGATAAAAGAAAGTGTGACATTATTGGCATTGGTAAAATATGTTATAATTCATCTAACTTTATTGATGATGTTTATTTGGTTAACGGTTTAAAGTATAATCTACTTAGTATTTCTCAAATATGTGATAAAGGCAACAAAGTTTTATTTAATTCAGAAAAACTTGAGGTTCAAGACAAAAAGACGGGTGAAATTGTGCTTACTACTCCTAGATGTAACAATGATTATTCCATGAGTACTAACCAAGTTTCAAGAACTAACCTAAAATGTCTAAAGGCCTTGACTAATGATCCAAGGCTTTGGCATAGAAGACTTGGTCACGCAAGCATGCACACAATGCAGAAGCTACTTACAAAGGATTTGGTACGTGGTTTACCAAACCTAAATTTCAAGGTAGATGAACTATGTAAGGCTTGTACACAAGGTAAACAAACAAGAGGTTCATTCAAACCTAATAAAGTTGTAAGTTCTTCTCGACCCATCGAACTTTTACATATGGATCTTTGTGGACCTATGTGTGTCAAATCTCCTAAAGGTAAATAGTACATCCTTGTTATTGTGGACGATTTTTCTCGTTTCACATGGATTTTGTTTCTACGAGAAAAGTCTGAAGCATTATTTGAGTTTTCAAAATTATGTAAGGAGTTACAAACTTTGAAAAACCTACCAATCGTTTCTATAAGAAGTAATCATGGTAGATAATTTGATCAACTAAAGTTTGATTTGTTTTGTGCAAAATATGGTATTTCACATATCTTTTCAGCTCTTAGAACTCCTCAACAAAATGGAGTTGTGGAACGTAAGAACCGCACTCTTGAGGATATGTCTAGGACAATGCTTTTAGAAAACAATTTGCCAAAAAGTTTTTGGGCTGAAGAATTGAACACTGCAAATTATATTTTGAATAGATGTTTAATTCGCCCTATCTTGAAAAAGACTCCTTATGAACTCTTTAAAGGAAGGAAACAAAATATTTCATATTTCAATCCCTTTGGGTGTACTTGTTTTGTTCATAACAATGGCAAAGATAACCTTGTAAAATTTGATGCACGTAGTGATGAAGCAATATTCATTGGATATGCTTCAAATAACAAAGCTTATTGTGTCTATAACAAACGTACCAAAATTATTAATGAAAGCATTCATATTATTTTTTATGAAAGCAATGATGGCACTTTGAGTGAAAGTTTTTGCATATCTAAATCTGAATCAATGAGAAGGTCATAATTCGGATGTAGAGGAAGATCCTAAAGATCAAGAAAAGAATATGCAGGAAAAGATTCAAGATACCGAAGAAAACCCTCAAGACCTTGAAACATATCTTTAAGACCTTGAAACAGAAAACAGTGATGACAGAACTTCGTTTCAAGGGCTTGAAACTCAACTTCAAGGCCTTGAGATTGGATCCAAGGGTAATATATCAACAGTACTTGAATCTAGTCAAACATATGAGGCTCAACCTTCTAGATCTGTTCCATCTGTCAAAAGAAGAAAAGTTCAACACTCTTCATATCATCCACAAGAGAATGTAATCTCATATCCAAACGCTGGAGTTCAAACTCGATCTAAAGTGAACAATCTATGTGCTTTCTCCGCTTTTGTGTCTCTTGTCGAGCCAAAGAACTACGTCCAAGCTCTTCAAGAACTTGATTGGATCATTGCCATGCAAAATGAACTAAACGAATTTGAGAGAAATAAGGTCTGGACTCTTACTTCAAGACCAAAACACCAATCCGTCATTGGCACGAAATGGGTTTTTCGAAATAAGTTGGATGAAAGTGGGAAAGTCATATGAAATAAAGCACGACTTGTAGCACAAGCCTATAACCAAGAAGAAGGTATTGATTATGAGGAGACTTTTGCTCCAGTTGCCAGGTTAGAAGTCATATGTATGCTACTTGCATTTGCATCTTTTATGAACATAAAACTTTTTTAAATGGATGTAAAATGTACTTTCTAAATGGCTTCTTAGAAGAAGAAGTTTACGTTGCTCAACCTCATGGTTTTGAAAATGATGAATTTTCAAATCATGTTTTTAAATTATACAAAGCTCTTTATGGTCTTAAACAAGCTCCTAGAGCTTGGTATGAAAGGTTGTCTAAATATCTTCTTCAATACAAATTCAAAAGAGGTTTGATTGATAAAACATTATTTATCAAAACCAGAGGCAACGACATTCTAGTAGTACAAATCTACGTCGATGATAATTTATTCGGTGCTACTAATGATTCCCTTTGCAAGGAATTTTTTGATATTATGTGCAGGGAATTTGAAATGAGCCTAATGGGAGAGCTTAATTTCTTTCTTGGACTTCAAGTTTCACAAGCAAAGAAAGGATTTTTTCTCAATCAAAGCAAGTATACTAAAGACTTGCTTAAAAAGTAGAAAACGGATCAATCTAAGATTGCAAAGACTCCTATGAGTTCAACACTTTCTCTTGACCGTGACAAGGATGGAAAAAGTGTCGTACTAAAGGAGTATCGAGGTATGATCGGTAAATTGTTGTATCTAACTGCTAGTCGTCCTAACATTATGTTTAGCGTGTGCATGTGCGCAAGATTTCAAGCTGATCCTAAAGAGTCACACTTGATAGCTGTGAAAAGAATCTTTCGTTATCTCAATGGCACTAAGGATCTAGGGTTATGGTACCCACGTCAAAGCTCGTTTCATCTTGTTGGCTATTCAGATGCAGACTTTGCAGGTTATAAGGTTGATAGAAAAAGCACTTCTGGATGTTACCAATTCTTAGGGTCATCCCTAATCAGTTGGCACTCCAAGAAGCAAAATTTTGTCGCCCTATCCACAGCCGAAGCTGAATATATCGATGTGGGAGCATGTTGTGCACAAATTCTAGGGATTGCTCAACAACTTCGTGATCTTGGCTTTGATTTAAAAGGTATTCCTATTAAATGTGATAATACTAGTGCTATTTTGATAACCAAAAATCATGTGCAGCATTCAAGGACTAAGCATATTGATGTAAGGCATCACTTCATACGTGATCATGTTGAGAAAGGTGATGTTTCGATTTCTTTTATATATACTACCTTGCCGCTTGCAGATATCTTTACCAAGCCTCTTCCTGAGGAACAATTTAATTTTATTAGATTGGAGCTTAGTATGTTAAACAAGGAAGCATTAACGTAGGGGGTAAAAAGAGTTTATTTGTTCCTACGTATGTAGCCCAATTAACGTTTTCAAGGGCCTTGAAATGCAATTCAAGGGCCTTGAAACATGTTTCAAAGGGTATATTAATATTACGGATCTTTTTAAGAATTAATATCTTTTAGATATTTTAATTCTTAAATTGTTTGTATGGATTCTTTTGTTTGAAAATTGAAAAAGATTTATTGGATTTTTATTGGTTGTCAAATTGGTCTTTGAAAGGCTTGATTTTCTCAAAATCTTGTTACCTCACTTTTAAAAAGGACCTATTTTTTTCCTATCTTTTTCATTCTTTCACAAAAACCCTATTCAAAAATCCCTTGCTTTCTCTCTCAAACTTCACTCATGGCACCCAGAAGCAAGAAATCTGCTCCTCAAGCTCCCAAAAAGAAAGCCGCTCAAAGCCCCTCAATTGCAAATTAGGAAATACTTTTTGAGGATTTGGACATCTCTCGGACGACTGGTCTTCCCACATCATGGTTCATCAATTTTCAAGTTTCAGGATCTTGGCTTGATGGTTTTCACAATCGACCGCTTTGTATGTCTGATCTGGTGGACACTGATTTTCTTGATACTCTTAAAATTCCGTGCATAAACAAACTCAAGAGTTCGATTATCTGGAAAGTCCTAAACCCTGGAGATTTTGCCTTTCCATGACTCACGAGGATGTTCTATGTTAATCTCATCACAAAAAGGGACAAAGGATGTATCACTCTTGAATCCTCAGTAAAAGGTACTCCAATCTCACTCACTTCTTTTGTTTTAACTGAGATATTTGGAATTCCTACCGATATTGTGTTCAATCATCCTTCAAGATCAGAGAGTGTTCGTATTGCTAAGGAGAAATTTATAGTTCCGAATTCAACCTCACGTCAACTTAATCATACCTCTCTAACCTTAGAGGCTAAAATAGTGGTTACTATACTGGTTCGATGTATTGCTCCTCGTGCAAACTCAAGAGAACTGCTCACTGATCAATCTCTGGAATTAATTCATCTGATTATGTCTGATCTATACATAGATGTACCTAATCTTATTCTCAACCATATGATACATTCTGTCAATTTTAAGCGACCTATTCCTCTTCCTTACGGAAACTTGTTGCCTAAGATCTTTGACTATTTTTAAAATTGATACATCCTCTGAAGATCGACAGTCAATTTATGGTAAAATTGATGAGAACTTCTTAGAAAGATTGGGGATTGATAAGACTCTTGTAAGCACATGGACTTTAAAAGGAAAAGAAACTACTCAAATTCCAACTAAAGAGACTCAACCTTCTCCTACTCCAGAAATCAGGTTAGAAGGTTGTGAAAGAGAAATGGTATGTCTGAATCGTGAATTATCTAAATTTCAGTTTGACACTAAGAGACGATTGGATGCAAATTTCGAGCTGCTATCTACCATAAATGTTAAAGTCAATGAAATGTATTTGATGAATGCTCTTACACTGACAACAATGGGAAGTATTCTGCCCGTGCCTGAAGATGTAGCTCAACATACTCAAGAGAAAGTTGAGAATGTGCAAATGAATTGCAAAAGGCGTGTCCAGAATAATCAATTCTGTATCCAACTCACGTTGAGCAAATGTTTTTGCCAGCAGTTGAGTATGAAGTAGTTAAACAGAGAAGAGCTGAAGAAAAGCAACGACGTTTAGCAGTTGAAATGGATGATTGGAGCTATAAGAAGTCTTCATCCAAAGGAAAGAGGAAGTTCTATGAGGAGAATTGAGCTTGCTGTTTGAGAAAATTTTTGTGTGTGATTTTTGAAAATACTCTTGGGTCTGTAATCGTTTATAAAAAAAAACTCTCGTGCTTTAACTATTTTTTTTCTCTTGTTGAAAGACAAAGGGGGAGAAATGAATGTGATCCGACATTCGATATTCTGCATTCTGCATTTTAGTTTTTGATATTCATAAATATGCATTGCTAAACTAACAAAATGCAGGTACGAAAACCATTTGTGTGTTCTCCCCCTTGTTTATAAAGGTTTTACAGGTGTTGCTGATGGAAGCCTTAAACACAAATGAAGTAGTTTGATACACTAACCAATGAATTATTATATTTCGAGATGCTTGGTTGGTTTGGTTTTAGTGCAGCTTTTGTAAAAGAATTCAAAGGCCTTGAAATGAATTTCAAGGGCACAAAGAAGACAAGGATGCACAATGAAACGATTTTAAAGGCCTTGAAGTAGATTCCAAAGAAACAAGGAAGACAAGGCTGTACAACAAAAAGATTTCAAATCACAAAGAAGATCTTTTATGAGAGATTTGCTCAAGATCTCAACCGACCAACAAAGAAGATCTTACAAAGATCCTTAATTGAAAAGCAAGAAGATTCTCTCACTTGGATTTTGAAAATTGTTACAATAATCAACGAGAAGATTAAGGAGCCAAGAGATCAATGTGTTCTCAGGAGATGAAGATCTACAACGTCTATCTCATCTGAACCAGGAAGCGATCTTCATGGAGAAGAAGAATTATCTTCGAACGGTCATCTTTCCAATGGCTAGAAGACCTCTCCATAGAAGATTATAAATGAAGATGGCAATTGAAGAACAAGAGACAAGCCTGCAGAGAAACATCTATAGTCTTCAAGCAAACCAAAGTTATCTTCATTTCGAAACATAGTTTTTCTTTCTCTCCTTCTAAAAAGCTTTATCCCTTAGAGAGAGATAAAACTCGAGAGCTCCATTGGTATATGTAAAGAGTGTTATACTCGAGTGTGTTACTTTGCGAAGTAACTAGGCTATTGTTCGCCTCTAAACGTGCGTGTAAATAAGTTTTAATTTATAAAACTAGAATAAAAGCAAGCAAACCCGCAGTGTACGGATCAGCGTAGATTAGCAAGTGTTACAGAGTATTGACTCAGGGAATTGGTAAAATAAAATCAATTTCAAGTAATCGAGCAATCAAAAGTATAGAAGCTTTGCAAATAATTGGGAAAACAACAACCCTAAAGATCCAGGTATTAAATTGTGGCAATCGATTCAAGATATTCTATAGATATAAAGACAGAGTTGAGAACTGCAAAGGTATACTAAGGTAAGGTAATGTACGGTGAAGTTCCAAAACCCTATATGTCTAACCCAAAGACTCTCTCTATAAAGGTTATTGAGATTACAGTATAGAAAGGATCTAAAGGTAAGAATTGAACTCAAATACCCATGCCCAAACCCAAGGAATCAAAGATAGGCTAAAACGGTTAAGGTTGTGACACTCAAAACCGAAATAGAGGATGTTGAGTCTCACTACTACCTAGAAAAGGCAAGCCAAAGCTAGGTTAAAGCTAATCTTTAACTTTGGATTAAAGCAAAAGCAAAGTTCGTAAACCAGGGGAAATCACGGCTAGATCTTGAGAATCACGGCCGTGGAAACCAAGAACAGCCCGTGATTTAGGGTGTCGATAATATTTCTCAAACTCTCAGGGTCCAATCTGTTTACGATCGATCTATCACCATCTAAGCCACAACTATCAACCCTTCACCTTACAATTGCTAAAGGGTTTTTAGCCAATAATCAACATTATGATATCAATAATCAAATTAAGAATAATGAAAGATGAAAACCCTCGAAAACTCAAATAAAACTCCAAATCAATCTCGAAATCCAAACACAAAGTAATATGTTTATGAATTCAGAAGAATAGGAATAGAAATCCTCACAAAGATCTAGAGAAGTCACAAAGAACGGATGTCAATCCGTCCTTCAATGAAAACCCTAAGATACATCCAAAAGTACACAATCTCTGAAAATACGTCCTTCACAAATCTCCGATCCTTAAGGTTGAAATGAAACCCTAAAGAGAACTCTAAGCGGAACTCTAAGCAGCGGTAAGCGAGGATCCCGAAAACTCTTTTCTCAAGCCTTTTTATAGGGCGAGGTAGGGTTACGAGAAAGCCCAATGGCGTGGCTGATGTGGCAAATATGACACGTTGCAGGATTCCCAAAATCACGGTTATGAACAACTTTCCACGACCGTAATTCAGGGCATAGAACTAGATTTACGGCTTACTATATTTTCCACGGCCGTGGTTTAGACCGTGTAACTCTCTGTTGTGTTCCAAACTCTCTTTCACGATCATGTTGCTAGATCCACGGCCGTAATTTAGAGCGTGGACTTCAAAGTCCTCTTCCACGGCCGTAATTCAAGGCGTGGAACTTCAAACTCCGTGTTTTTTGCCTTTGTTTCGTGACATCCTTCATCCATGCTCCTTCCTTAGCCTCTCCAATGCATCTCCTTGCCATCAAGCATGGTCAAACACTCCTTTCCTTCCACATTTTGCTCCAATCCAAGCTTTATTCACCTCAAAAACAAAACGAAGTTAGTGTAGATCTCTATATCAACAAAGTGGGTGAACTAGCTCATAATTGCTTCAAACTCATATCTAAGAACACACTAAAGATTGAAAAATAACTAAAACAAGTGCCTAAAATATAGTCATATTTTATGCTAACAAAATACCCCATACTTGCCACTTGCTTGTCCCCAAGCAAGGTTTTGAAAAGCTTAGAACATAAGGTAGAATGAAATATGCATGAAAAACAAAGCAAAACAATCTTTTTGGTTAATGTGCTTCTAGTCAATAGATCATCCTCAAACCTTGCTTCATTCATCCTTGAAAACGTTTATATACACAAACCAAAGTATGCAAAGCAAAGAAACTTCATAAATTGCAAATGCTTCAAGACAAACATCATAACCTTTAAGTATTGTCAAAATCAAGCATGTGAAACTTCAATTTAGATCACCAAGTTAAATAACACTCTTATGATCTCAAGGACTTTCAAATAAGGCCAAGAATGCGGAAAAGGTGGGAATTTGTAAAGGGATTGTAACACCCCAATTCCTAGAGGACTCGGAATGCTAAGAGCTGGGACCTCACAATGGGTCCCGGCCCTTAGCCGGACAAAAACTTCATCGGACCTTACAACACGGCACAAATAAAAAGGCAAAACACAAAGTTTAATAACATGAGCGGAAGAAAAAGATACAAATCTGAAAACAATACAGTCGAGTCGCAAAACCAAAGTAGCAAGATAAGTCTCAACAATCGTGAAATAAAAAAGATAACAGTCCCGTCCTATAATGCACGGAACCCCGGCTGCCCACTACCGTCGGATCACTCGATCGCCTCTCTAACCTGCAAGCCATATACAAGCGGTATAATACCGTTAGCTGACAATCTATGCATAAGTATAAAGGTTAAAGCACAAACACACAACATACACAATCAGCATGCAACACTCAATCCTTTTGTTATCTTTAATTAGGTGATATGTCATTACTAATGATACTTATTTTGTGACACGAGGGATTCCAAAAGCTCACCCCTGATCCTGTTTACCAACAAGAAATGGGGCTAATGCATTTGACCGTCTTCCTGTCTGGGCTGGTACATGGAACCTCCTAGACTCTCGCAAGAGCTAGGCATATGATGTCACGACCCGTTTTCATACACTTGGGTCAATTACGTACAATAATAAAGTCGGCCTAATCCGGTTTTGTTGTTTACCCTAACTAACAAACACCACTCATACACATCACACTCATACAAGAAGCCAGCTAACTAAGTCCATAGACTTACCAGTCTCCGAAGCACACACGAACACCTCACTCGTATGTTCCCTCGGGAAAACGTACAACGCCTGTTGAAGACAAGGCACACAATCTAACCACACTCTAGTCCACTAGAAGCCTTTAGACTTCTAGGCTCAACTCCTCAACCACCTAGTCCAAGAAGACTACACTCTCAGTCCATGACCTATCCAACCTCTCAACATAACGATATACACAAAGATTACTTCCACAAAGCTCGAAACGAACCCTTAACAACATACCACCACAAGATTCACGTAACTCACACTAGACCTCTAAGGTCCAACCACTCTAAAGCATTCTAGATCTACTACCCTAAGCCAGCCTAACATGCTTCTAAGGTATAACGAATCTAAGGAATGAAAGAAGGAAGGGAAAGAACGAGATTCGGGCCTCACTGGAGCAAAACCTCCCCCGTGCCTGCTTGAGCCGCCCCTGCGCCTATCTGGGTCCGCCCCTGCGTCGATCTGGGTCCACCCCTGCGCCTGACAAAAGCCGCCCCTTTAGGGTCTCCTTTGGTGCTATGAACGTCTTCCACTTCTCTCATTTGGTCTTAGCCTCCTTCTAGGGTCTAGCTTCGTCATCGAACCAACAAAACAACGATAGTTCGTTGAGCAAGGATTCAAGAGTGTCTTCCATTCAAGCCATGGAAGGGGAAGGAAGAAAGAAGAAGAAGAAGAAGAAGAAGAAGAAGAAGAAGAAGAAGAAGAAGAAAGAGAAGAAGAAGAAGAAGAAGAAGAAGAAGAAAGAAGGAAGAAGAAGAAAGGAAGAAGCCTTACCCATGTCCCGTCACTGCAGTCCCGGCCTCAAGGATGGTGGATCCAAGCTGGAGCACTCCAAGAGAAGAAAGCAGGAGAAGGATGTATGAGGAAGGTGCAAGAGGATGAAGTTGGTAGGAGGAAAAAAAGTAACGTGAGTGGAAAAATGAGAGGAGGAGAAGGGTTGGCTGCATAAAAGAGGGAGGATACCAAAGGTCTTCAGCCAACAACTCCTCAAGGAATTTAAGAGGGGAGTTAAAAGGATTGGAATGTGAACGGTTGCCCAAAATGATGCTACCCCGCCCACGCGTGTCACCGCCCCCGCGGGAATCCTAGCCGCACCTACGGCCTACTCGACTGTGTCACCAAAGCCGCAAGGGCGTGAGCCCTTGCACCCGGCTTCTACCCTCCTCTAACTCTATCCAAGTGTAACGAAAAATCCGATCATTACAGGAGATCCCCCTCAAAATAAGTTTTGTCCCGAAACTTAGGGGGTACTAACCGCGGTCATAAGATATAAGCAAGCCCTATGACTAACAATTACTACATCAATACCACCTAAGGGTCACACACAAGCACATCAGATATATCACACATACAACACTGAAAGCAAATAAAAACAAGAAAGTAAGCTACTTGACCGTCCTATAGACGTCTTTAGAGCCACATAAAATTCAGGATAGTTCCGCCGGATATTATCCTCCGTCTCCCAAGTGGCCTCATCAATCCATCGTCTCAACCATTGCACTCTCATCATGTGTATTAGCTTCGATCGAAGGCGTCTCACACCTCAATCCAAAATTGCTATCGCGTGCTTTGGAAATGTATGATCCGGCTCGACCACCAGGTCGTCATGACTCACTATGTGTCTCGGGTAATGCACATACTCTCGTAGTTGCGACACTTGAAATACTGGATGAACTCCCTCCAATCGGGGTGGCAATGCCAATCTGTACGCAACCTCTCCTATCCGCTCAAGGATCTCAAAGGGCCCGACATATCGGGGACTCAACTTCCCCTTGATGTTGAAACGTCTAACACCCCTCGTCGGTGACACTCTCAACCATACCTGGGCTCCAACCCTAAACTTCAGAGGCCTACGCCTCTTATCAGCATAAGATCTCTGACGGCTCTGTGCGGCCAACATCCGCTCTCGGATCAATGCTACCCGAGCCATATCATCCTGCACCTGCTCAAGTGCCACACCACTCATCCTCCCAGGCTCATCCCAACACAAGGGTGTATGGCACTTCCGTCCATATAGTGCCTCGTAAGGAGCCATTCCAATAGTCGCATGCCAACTATTGTTATAAGAGAACTCCGCCAAAGGGAGGTGGTCGTGCCATACCTGGCCCCAATCAAGCACACATGCCCTCAACAAGTCCTCGAGGGTCTGAATAGTCCTCTCAGACTGCCCGTCCGTCTGAGGATGGTATGCCGTGGTGAATTGTAAGCTCTTGCCTAAGCCGGCGTGTACCTGCTGCCACAACCTCGAGGTAAAACGCACATCCCTATCTGAAATGATCCTCCTCGGCACTCCATGGAACCTCACAATCTGTCGGGTAAACTCCTCGGCTAAACGAGACACCAGCCACGTTTCCTTAATAGGAATAAATCGTGTTGTCTTCGTCAACCGATCCACTACAACCCATATCGCATCAAAGCCTCTACTCAACCTCAAGCCGGTCACGAAATTCATAGAAATGTCCTCCCACTTCCACTGTGGAATCGGAAGTGGTTGGAGCTCTCCTCCGGGCTTGTGGTGCTCGATCTTGACCTGCTGACAGGTCGCACACTGGGCTACATATCTAGCCATGTCGGGCTTGAGCCCGCCCCACCAATAAGAACGTCGTATATCCTGATACATCTTACTCGCGCCCGGGTGGACGGAATAAGGTGTAGAATGGGCCTCCTGCAGTATACGCTCCCTCAACTCTCTGTCGAAGGGTACACATATGCGCTCCTAGCGCCTCAAAATCCCGTCTGCGCCTACCATAAACTGTGGTGCCTCCCCTCTGAACATCATATCCCTGATCCTCGCCTGTGCGGGACAACCCTCCTGTTTCTGCCGGATCTCTTCCGTTAGATTTGGTGAAACCTCTAACGCTGACAAATGATCGTTAGTATCCGGAAACCGGATGTCTACCTCCAACCAAATAAAATCTCTCTGCAACTGGGTCTGAACGGTCAATCTAGCTATCGCAACCTCGCAGGGTGTCCTCCTACTATTAGCATGAAATATTGTGATATTTTAGGCACGTTTTCTAAGTGTATTTGATTCATATTGATAGTCATTGATTGAGCATAGCTGCATTTGTGAGCTAGTTTGCCTATAATGTCGATATAGAGATCTACACAAGCTTTATGTTGATTATAGGTAATTGAGAGATATTTCCGAGCGGAATCGAGCAAAGATGGAATTGTTGAGCAATGTTCATGGATTGAGGGCATTCATAGGAGCAAAAGGAGTGTCAAATTGAGGAATGCACGAGGCTAGGGAAGAATCACGTTCTTGCCCTAAACCACGCTCTAAAATACGGCCGTACTACTTTCCACGTTCAGTTCCACGGCCGTGGAACCATGGCTAAGAAAGCGTGGTTCATTCCAGCAACTTCTACGGCCGTGGAGAAGATGGTTCAAACCGTGTTGATTCCCACGCTCTAAATTACGGCCGTGGAACCTTCCACGACCGTGATCTTGGCGATCTTTTTCGCCACACTTTAAGCCACGATCTTTTAAAGGATTGGGCCGGGCCGCTACTTCATCATACACTATAAAAGGACGGACGAAGAGAGATTCCGTCACCTCCGCTTACACCTCGCTTTAGGCTTACACCTATACCTCCGCTTACACCTCCGCTTACACCTCCTCTTACACCTCGCTTTAGGCTTACACTTTCGCCCACGCCGCGACTTAGAGATCTTTGCGACTTTTGCAAAAGACGTACTTTGCGCTCATCCTTGGAGTTGCCCTAATCTCGTACTTTGGTGGAGATTGTGATTGAGATTTCCGGATTGACGGAAGATCGTAGATTCAGAAGGTTGTTCGCAAGAAGATTTCTCTTCTTGTTTAGGTTTGATTTAGAAGACGGATTGACATCCCGTTCTTCCTTCTTATCTAAGATTGTGTTTGGTTGTTCTACTCTGAATATAGTGACGATATTTGTTCTTGATTGTGACTTTGAGGTTGGTTTGAAGTTTATTGAAAGTTTTCGGAAGTTTTCATCTTTCAATCTTTTAAACCTTGAATTTGATATCATTATGACTATTGTTGGCTAAAAACCCTTAACAATTCTAAGGTGAAGGGTTGATAGTTGTGGCTTAGATGATGATAGATCGATCGTAAATTGATTGGACCCTGAGAGTTAGAGAGAATCGCCGACGAACCCTAATCCACGGTTTGTTCTTGAGCTTCCACGGCCGTGGAACTCAAGAACTAGCCGTAATTTTGTGTTAAGTTACGAACTTGCTTTTACTTTAATCCAAAGTTAAAGATTTGCTTTAACTTAGTTTAGGCTTGCCTTTTCTAGGTGGTAGTGAAGCCTCAACAACCTCTACCTCGATTGTGAGTGTCACAACCTCAATCGGTTTAGTTAGTCTTGATCCTTGGCTTACAAGTTTGGGCATTTGACATTAATTCTTGCCTTTAGAATCTTTCTATATTGAAGCCTCAGCAACCTGTATAGGGAGTTTCTTGTAGGTGAGTCATATAAGGTTTTTGGAACTTCACCGTACGATTACCTTACATTAGTATACCTTTGCATATCTTAACTCTGTCCTTATATCATTAGTATATCTTGAATCGATTGCCACAGCTGGATACTTGGATCTTTAGGATTGTTGTTTTCCCAATAATTCGAAAAGCTCTTATATTTACTTGCTTGATAATCTACAACTGGATTTAACCCCCCAAATCCCTGTGTTCGATACTCTGGAATTCTTGCTTAACTATATCGATCCGTACACTGCAAGTTCGCTTGCTTGATTTCTAGTTTTATATTTAAAGCTTATTTGCACGCACGCTAAGTGGCGAACACCTACTAAGGGCACCGGCGACCACACTCGCCTTCCCCGGATGATAAAGGATTTCTAAGTCAAAATCCTTAAACAGCTCTAGCCATCTTCTCTGGCGGTTATTCAACTCCCGTTGAGTGAATATGTACTTCAGACTCTTGTGGTCTGTGAAGATCTGACAGGTGGCCCCATAGAGGTAACGACGCCATATCTTCAATGCATGAATGACTACATCTAGCTCAAGGCCGTGAGTAGGGTAATTCTCCTCATACGTCTTCAGTTGTCGAGACGCGTAAGCAATGACCCTACCCCTCTGCATCAGGACGCATCCCAAGCCTAGCTTGGATGCATCAATGTAAACGACGAAGTCCTCAACGCCCTTTGGTTGTGCTAACACGGGAGCGGAAGTCAATCTCTTCTTCAGCTCCTCAAAACTCCGTTGACAGGGCTCGGACCATGTAAATCTGATGGACTTCCTTAACAAGGAAGTGAGTGGCCTAGCGATCACAGAAACACCCTTCACGAACCTGCGGTAGTAACCGGCCAGACCTAGAAAACTGCGTACCTCCTTGACCGTCTTAGGAAGCGGCCATGATGCAACTGACTTTATCTTCGCCGGGTCTACCTTGACACCCTCGGCGGAGACAATGTGGCCAAGGAAGGAAACCTCTGGCATCCAGAACTCACACTTAGAGAGCTTAGCATAAAGCTCTCTACCTTGTAAAACTTGTAACACTGTCCTCAGGTGTCCGGCGTGCTCCTCCCTACTCCGGGAGTATACCAAGATGTTGTTGATGAAAACTACCACAAACTGGTCTAAGAAGTCGATCAAGATGTCATTCATCAACTCCATAAAGATAGTAGGAGCATTGGTAAGCCCGAAAGGCATCACCACGAACTCATAATGACTGTATCTAGTCCGAAATGCCGTCTTCGGTACGTCTTCCACTCGTACTATTAGCTGATGGTATCCTGACTTCAAGTCAATACGGAAAAACACCGTAGCTCCCTGTAACTGATCCATCAAATCATCAATACGCGGCAATGGGTACTTGTTCTTGACGGTGACTTTGTTCAACTCCCGATAGTCGATGCAAAGCCTCATGGATCCGTCCTTCTTCCTGACGAAGAGGGCTGATGCATCCCAGAGAGATACACTAGGTCGGATGAATCCCCTCTCTGCCAAATCCTCGAGTAGCTTCTTGAGCTCAAGCATCTCGACTGGTGCCATGTGGTATGGAGCCTTGGAGATCGGCCTCGTGCCGGGCTCCAACACAATCCCAAAATCTACGCTCCTCTACGGTGGTAAGCCAGGCGGCTCGCCAAAGACGTCCTCGAACTCACAAGCTATCGGGGTCTCTGCTGAAGATGATCTCGTCTCCTCCTTTAGGGCGTAACACAAGAAGGCCTCACACCTCTGACTTATGAGCTTTGTGGCTCGGACCGCACTAATGACTGTCCCGATCTTTCCGAGGTCCCACCCTCGAAAGAGCTCCTCTTGCCCAGACTCCGTGGTGACCGTCACTGTCCTCTTACTGACGTCTAGATTAGCTTTATGACGGTCCACCCAGTCCAACCCGAGTATGACTTCTTCATGCACTAAGCGCATGACATGGAAGTCGGCTAACCAGTCACGATCTCCCAAGCTGATGGGACAACCGTGAATCTCTCGAGTACCGCGAACCTTACTCCCATCGGGTAACCTTATAAGAAAAGGTTCCCCCTCTACTGTATCTAAGGTCAACCTATCTATGCAATCATCAGATATGAAAGAGTGTGTCGTACCCGTATCAAAAGGTACTCGGACGGGAAAGCCATGAATCGTAATAGTACCTGTGGCTGCGGGCGCTGTTGGCTCTACGGCGCTCCTCAACTCAAAGACTCGAGCCTAAGTACCCCTAGTCTCTGAAGTGCCTCCACCACGCCCTCTACCTCTGCCTGGAATATGAGCCGAACCCTATGAATATGCCTGACTAGGAGCTCGCCGCTGCTGACCCCGAGCTTGATACTGAGACTGCCTTTGTCCTCCTCCTGAGGTACCAGCAGGCGAGGACCCCTGCTGTGATTTTACCTTGCCCTGTCGGCAGAAGGTAGCTCTATGGCCCAGCTAGCCACAAGTGAAACATGTAACTGGTGGCCTCCTACACTCCGGCTTAATGTGTCCATACTCCCCGCAGTTGTAGCACTGACGTCCCTTAGAAACAGTCGGCGGTACAACCTGGTAACTAGAGGGGCCCTGAGACTGGCCACGCCCATGACTTGAACCTCCTACTCCTGTGTTGGCTGGTCAGGTCCTCTATCTCTTGTCTGACCCTCTAGAATGCATGGCTCTCTTATGACCCAGTCGGTCCCTCTCATACGCTGAAGCCCGATCCTGGTAATCGGCTAAGGAGTCACAACGAAACCCTGCTAGATTGGAGCGTGTAGTCTCCCTCAGTCTCCGAGAGAACATGTACACGTGCTGGTCCACAGGTGGTGCGGTAGGACCCAGCAGCGACAGCTCCTCCCGGAACCTCCTGATCGTCTCAGCTATCGGAACATCTTCAAATCCTGCCTCCAAGAAGTCTTGTACTCGGTCTCTCCTCAGCAAGGTAGGACAAAAAGTCTCCCGCACAAGACTCAGCAACTGCTCAAATTAGTTTCAAGTAATCGAGCAATCAAAAGTATAGAAGCTTTGCAAATAATTGGGAAAACAACAACCCTAAAGATCCAGGTATTAAATTATGGCAATCGATTCAAGATATTCTATAGATATAAAGACAGAGTTGAGAACTGCAAAGGTATACTAAGGTAAGGTAATGTACGGTGAAGTTCCAAAACCCTATATGTCTAACCCAAAGACTCTCTCTATAAAGGTTATTGAGATTACAGTATAGAAAGGATCTAAAGGTAAGAATTGAACTCAAATACCCATGCCCAAACCCAAGGAATCAAAGATAGGCTAAAACGGTTAAGGTTGTGACACTCAAAACCGAAATAGAGGATGTTGAGTCTCACTACTACCTAGAAAAGGCAAGCCAAAGCTAGGTTAAAGCTAATCTTTAACTTTGGATTAAAGCAAAAGCAAAGTTCGTAAACCAGGGGAAATCACGGCTAGATCTTGAGAATCACGGCCGTGGAAACCAAGAACAGCCCGTGATTTAGGGTGTCGATAATATTTCTCAAACTCTCAGGGTCCAATCTGTTTACGATCGATCTATCACCATCTAAGCCACAACTATCAACCCTTCACCTTACAATTGCTAAAGGGTTTTTAGCCAATAATCAACATTATGATATCAATAATCAAATTAAGAATAATGAAAGATGAAAACCCTCGAAAACTCAAATAAAACTCCAAATCAATCTCGAAATCCAAACACAAAGTAATATGTTTATGAATTCAGAAGAATAGGAATAGAAATCCTCACAAAGATCTAGAGAAGTCACAAAGAACGGATGTCAATCCGTCCTTCAATGAAAACCCTAAGATACATCCAAAAGTACACAATCTCTGAAAATACGTCCTTCACAAATCTCCGATCCTTAAGGTTGAAATGAAACCCTAAAGAGAACTCTAAGCGGAACTCTAAGCAGCGGTAAGCGAGGATCCCGAAAACTCTTTTCTCAAGCCTTTTTATAGGGCGAGGTAGGGTTACGAGAAAGCCCAATGGCGTGGCTGACGTGGCAAATATGACACGTTGCAGGATTCCCAAAATCACGGTTATGAACAACTTTCCACGACCGTAATTCAGGGCATAGAACTAGATTTACGGCTTACTATGTTTTCCACGGCCGTGGTTTAGACCGTGTAACTCTCTGTTGTGTTCCAAACTCTCTTTCACGATCATGTTGCTAGATCCACGGCCGTAATTTAGAGCGTGGACTTCAAAGTCCTCTTCCACGGCCGTAATTCAAGGCGTGGAACTTCAAACTCCGTGTTTTTTGCCTTTGTTTCGTGACATCCTTCATCCATGCTCCTTCCTTAGCCTCTCCAATGCATCTCCTTGCCATCAAGCATGGTCAAACACTCCTTTCCTTCCACATTTTGCTCCAATCCAAGCTTTATTCACCTCAAAAACAAAACGAAGCTAGTGTAGATCTCTATATCAACAAAGTGGGTGAACTAGCTCATAATTGCTTCAAACTCATATCTAAGAGCACACTAAAGAGGGAAAAATAACTAAAACAAGTGCCTAAAATATATTTATATTTCATGCTAACAAAATACCCCATACTTGCCACTTGCTTGTCCCCAAGCAAGGTTTTGAAAAGCTTAGAACATAAGGTAGAATGAAATATGCATGAAAAACAAAGCAAAACAATCTTTTTGGTTAATGTGCTTCTAGTCAATAGATCATCCTCAAACCTTGCTTCATTCATCCTTGAAAACGTTTATATACACAAACCAAAGTATGCAAAGCAAAGAAACTTCATAAATTGCAAATGCTTCAAGACAAACATCATAACCTTTAAGTATTGTCAAAATCAAGCATGTGAAACTTCAATTTAGATCACCAAGTTAAATAACACTCTTATGATCTCAAGGACTTTCAAATAAGGCCAAGAATGCGGAAAAGGTGGGAATTTGTAAAGGGATTGTAACACCCCGATTCCTAGAAGACTCGGAATGCTAAGAGCTGGGACCTCACAATGGGTCCCGGCCCTTAGCCGGACAAAAACTTCATCGGACCTTACAACACGGCACAAATAAAAAGGCAAAACACAAAGTTTAATAACATGAGCGGAAGAAAAAGATACAAATCTGAAAACAATACAGTCGAGTCGCAAAACCAAAGTAGCAAGATAAGTCTCAACAATCGTGAAATAAAAAAGATAACAGTCCCGTCCTATAATGCACGGAACCCCGGCTGCCCACTACCGTCGGATCACTCGATCGCCTCTCTAACCTGCAAGCCATATACAAGCGGTATAATACCGTTAGCTGACAATCTATGCATAAGTATAAAGGTTAAAGCACAAACACACAACATACACAATCAGCATGCAACACTCAATCCTTTTGTTATCTTTAATTAGGTGATATGTCATTACTAATGATACTTATTTTGTGACACGAGGGATTCCAAAAGCTCACCCCTGATCCTGTTTACCAACAAGAAATGGGGCTAATGCATTTGACCGTCTTCCTGTCTGGGCTGGTACATGGAACCTCCTAGACTCTCGCAAGAGCTAGGCATATGATGTCACGACCCGTTTTCATACACTTGGGTCAATTACGTACAATAATAAAGTCGGCCTAATCCGGTTTTGTTGTTTACCCTAACTAACAAACACCACTCATACACATCACACTCATACAAGAAGCCAGCTAACTAAGTCCATAGACTTACCAGTCTCCGAAGCACACACGAACACCTCACTCGTATGTTCCCTCGGGAAAACGTACAACGCCTGTTGAAGACAAGGCACACAATCTAACCACACTCTAGTCCACTAGAAGCCTTTAGACTTCTAGGCTCAACTCCTCAACCACCTAGTCCAAGAAGACTACACTCTCAGTCCATGACCTATCCAACCTCTCAACATAACGATATACACAAAGATTACTTCCACAAAGCTCGAAACGAACCCTTAACAACATACCACCACAAGATTCACGTAACTCACACTAGACCTCTAAGGTCCAACCACTCTAAAGCATTCTAGATCTACTACCCTAAGCCAGCCTAACATGCTTCTAAGGTATAACGAATCTAAGGAATGAAAGAAGGAAGGGAAAGAACGAGATTCGGGCCTCACTGGAGCAAAACCTCCCCCGTGCCTGCTTGAGCCGCCCCTGCGCCTATCTGGGTCCGCCCCTGCGTCGATCTGGGTCCACCCCTGCGCCTGACAAAAGCCGCCCCTTTAGGGTCTCCTTTGGTGCTATGAACGTCTTCCACTTCTCTCATTTGGTCTTAGCCTCCTTCTAGGGTCTAGCTTCGTCATCGAACCAACAAAACAACGATAGTTCGTTGAGCAAGGATTCAAGAGTGTCTTCCATTCAAGCCATGGAAGGGGAAGGAAGAAAGAAGAAGAAGAAGAAGAAGAAGAAGAAGAAGAAGAAGAAGAAGAAGAAGAAGAAAGAAGGAAGAAGAAGAAAGGAAGAAGCCTTACCCATGTCCCGTCACTGCAGTCCCGGCCTCAAGGATGGTGGATCCAAGCTGGAGCACTCCAAGAGAAGAAAGCATGAGAAGGATGTATGAGGAAGGTGCAAGAGGATGAAGTTGGTAGGAGGAAAGAAAGTAACGTGAGTGGAAAAATGAGAGGAGGAGAAGGGTTGGCTGCATAAAAGAGGGAGGATACCAAAGGTCTTCAGCCAACAACTCCTCAAGGAATTTAAGAGGGGAGTTAAAAGGATTGGAATGTGAACGGTTGTCCAAAACGATGCTACCCCGCCCACGCGTGTCACCGCCCCCGCGGGAATCCTAGCCGCACCTACGGCCTACTCGACTGTGTCACCAAAGCCGCAAGGGCGTGAGCCCTTGCACCCGGCTTCTACCCTCCTCTAACTCTATCCAAGTGTAACGAAAAATCCGATCGTTACAGGAGATCCCCCTCAAAATAAGTTTTGTCCCGAAACTTAGGGGGTACTAACCGCGGTCATAAGATATAAGCAAGCCCTATGACTAACAATTACTACATCAATACCACCTAAGGGTCACACACAAGCACATCAGATATATCACACATACAACACTGAAAGCAAATAAAAACAAGAAAGTAAGCTACTTGACCGTCCTATAGACGTCTTTAGAGCCACATAAAATTCAGGATAGTTCCGCCGGATACTATCCTCCGTCTCCCAAGTGGCCTCATCAATCCATCGTCTCAACCATTGCACTCTCATCATGTGTATTAGCTTCGATCGAAGGCGTCTCACACCTCTCTCCAAAATTGCTATCGCGTGCTTTGGAAATGTATGATCCGGCTCGACCACCAGGTCGTCATGACTCACTATGTGTCTCGGGTCATGCACATACTCTCGTAGTTGCGACACTTGAAATACTGGATGAACTCCCTCCAATCGGGGTGGCAATGCCAATCTGTACGCAACCTCTCCTATCCGCTCAAGGATCTCAAAGGGCCCGACATATCGGGGACTCAACTTCCCCTTGATGTTGAAACGTCTAACACCCCTCGTCGGTGACACTCTCAACCATACCTGGGCTCCAACCCTAAACTTTAGAGGCCTACGCCTCTTATCAGCATAAGATCTCTGACGGCTCTGTGCGGCCAACATCCGCTCTCGGATCAATGCTACCCGAGCCATATCATCCTGCACCTGCTCAAGTGCCACACCACTCATCCTCCCAGGCTCATCCCAACACAAGGGTGTACGGCACTACCGTCCATATGGTGCCTCGTAAGGAGCCATTCCAATAGTCGCATGCCAACTATTGTTATAAGAGAACTCCACCAAAGGGAGGTGGTCGGGCCATACCTGGCCCCAATCAAGCACACATGCCCTCAACATGTCCTCGAGGGTTTGAATAGTCCTCTCAGACTGCCCGTCCGTCTGAGGATGGTATGCCGTGGTGAATTGTAAGCTCGTGCCTAAGCCGGCGTGTACCTGCTGCCACAACCTCGAGGTAAAACGCCCATCCCTATCTGAAATGATCCTCCTCGGCACTCCATGGAACCTCACAATCTGTCGGGTAAACTCCTCGGCTAAACGAGACACCAGCCACGTTTCCTTAATAGGAATAAATCGTGTTGTCTTCGTCAACCGATCCACTACAACCCATATCGCATCAAAGCCTCTACTCAACCTCAAGCCGGTCACGAAATCCATAGAAATGTCCTCCCACTTCCACTGTGGAATCGGAAGTGGTTGGAGCTCTCCTCCAGGCTTGTGGTGCTCGATCTTGACCTGCTGACAGGTCGCACACTGGGATACATATCTAGCCACGTCGGGATTGAGCCCTCCCCACCAATAAGATCGTCGTATATCCTGATACATCTTACTCGCGCCCGGGTGGACGGAATAAGGTGTAGAATGGGCCTCCTGCAGTATACGCTCCCTCAACTCTTTGTCGGAGGGTACACATATGCGCTCCTGGTGCCTCAAAATCCCGTCTACGCCTACCATAAAATGTGGTGCCTCCCCTCTGAACATCCTATCCTTGAGTCTCGCCTGTGCGGGACAACCCTCCTATTTCTGCCGGATCTCTTCCGTCAGATTCGGTGAAACCTCTAACGCTGACAAATGATCGTCAGTATCCGGAAACCGGATGTCTACCTCCAACCAAATCAAATCTCTCTGCAACTGGGTCTGAACGGTCAATCTAGCTATCGCAGCCTCGCAGGGTGTCCTCCTACTAAGGGCATCGGCGACCACACTCGCCTTCCCCGGATGATAAAGGATTTCTAAGAAAAAATCCATAAACAGCTCTAGCCATCTCCTCTGGCGGTTATTCAACTCCCGTTGAGTGAATATGTACTTCAGACTCTTGTGGTCTGTGAAGATCTGACAGGTGGCCCCATAGAGGTAATGACGCCAGATCTTCAATGCATGAAGGACTACAGCTAGCTCAAGGCCGTGAGTAGGGTAATTCTCCTCATACGTCTTCAGTTGTCGAGACGCGTAAGCAATGACCCTACCTCTCTGCATCAGGACGCATCCCAAGCCTAGCTTGGATGCATCAATGTAAACGACGAAGTCCTCAACGCCCTTTGGTTGTGCTAACACGGGAGCGGAAGTCAATCTCTCCTTCAGCTCCTCAAAACTCCGTTGACAGGGCTCGGACCATGTAAATCTGATGGACTTCCTTAACAAGGAAGTGAGTGGCCTAGCGATCACAGAAACACCCTTCACGAACCTGCGGTAGTAACCGGCCAGACCTAGAAAACTGCGTACCTCCTTGACCGTCTTAGGAAGCGGCCATGATGCAACTGACTTTATCTTCGCCGGGTCTACCTTGACACCCTCGGTGGAGACAATGTGGCCAAGGAAGGCAACCTCTGGCATCCAGAACTCACACTTAGAGAGCTTAGCATAAAGCTCTCTATCTTGTAAAACCTGCAACACTGTCCTCAGGTGTCCGGCGTGCTCCTCCCTACTCCGGGAGTATACCAAGATGTCGTTGATGAAAACTACCACAAACTGGTCTAAGAAGTCGATCAAGATGTCATTCATCAACTCCATAAAGATAGTAGGAGCATTGGTGATCCCGAAAGGCATCACCACGAACTCATAATGACCGTATCTAGTCCGAAATGCCGTCTTCGGTACGTCCTCCACTCGTACTATTAGCGGATGGTATCCTGACTTCAAGTCAATACGGGAAAACACCGTAGCTCCCTGTAACTGATCGATCAAATCATCAATACGCGGCAATGGGTACTTGTTCTTGACGGTGACTTTGTTCAACTCCCGATAGTCGATGCAAAGCCTCATGGATCCGTCCTTCTTCCTGACGAAGAGGGTTGATGCACCCCAGGGAGATACACTAGGTCGGATGAATCCCCTCTCTGCCAAATCCTCGAGTAGCTTCTTGAGCTCAAGCATCTCGACTGGTGCCATGTGGTATGGAGCCTTGGAAATCGGCCTCATGCCGGACTCGAACACAATACCAAAATCTACGCTCCTCTACGGTGGTAAGCCAGGTGGCTCGCCTAAGACGTCCTCGAACTCACAAGCTATCGGGGTCTCTGCTGAAGATGATCTCGTCTCCTCCTTCAGGGCGTAACACAAGAAGGCCTCGCACCTCTGACCTATGAGCTTTGTGGCTCGGACTACACTAATGACTGTCCTGATCTTTCCGAGGTCCCACCCTCGAAAGAGCTCCTCTTGCCCAGACTCCGTGGTGATCGTCACTGTCCTCTTAGTGACGTCTAGATTAGCTTTATGGCGGTCCACCCAGTCCAACCCGAGTATGACTTCTTCATGCACTAAGCGCATCACATGGAAGTCGGCTAACCAGTCACGATCTCCCAAGTTGATGGGACAACCGTGAATCTCTCGAGTACCGCGAACCTTACTCCCATCGGGTAACCTTATAAGAAAAGGTTCCCCGTCTACTGTATCTAAAGTCAACCTATCTATGCAATCATCAGATATGAAAGAGTGTGTCGTACCCGTATCAAAAAGTACTCGGACGGGAAAGCCATGAATTGTAATAGTACCTGTGGCTGCGGGCGCTATTGGCTCTATGGCGCTCCTCAACTCAAAGACTCGAGCCTAAGTACCCCTAGTCTCTGAAGTGCCTCCACCACGCCCTCTACCTCTGCCTGGAATCTGAGCCGAACCCTATGAATATGCCTGACAAGGAGCTCGTCGCTGCTGACCCCGAGCTTGATACTGAGACTGCCTTTGTCCTCCTCCTGAGGTACCAGCAGGCGAGGACCCCTGCTGTGATTTTACCTTGCCCTGTCGGCAGAAGGTAGCCCTATGGCCCAGCTAGCCGCAAGTGAAACATGTAACTGGTGGCCTCCTACACTCCGGCTTAATGTGTCCATACTCCCCGCAGTTGTAGCACTAACGTCCCTTAGAAACAGTCGGCGGTACAACCTTGTAACTAGAGGGGCCCTGAGACTGGCCACGCCCATGACTTGAACCTCCTACTCCTGTGCTGGCTGGTCAGGTCCTTTATCTCTTGTCTGACCCTCTAGAATGCATGGCTCTCTTATGACCCAGTCGGTCCCTCTCATACGCTGAAGCCCGATCCTGGTAATCGGCTAAGGAGTCACAACGAAACCCAGCCAGATAGGAGCGTGTAGTCTCCCTCAGTCTCCGAGAGAACATGTACACGTGCTGGTCCACAGGTGGTGCAGTAGGACCCAGCAGTGACAGCTCTTCCCGGAACCTCCTGATCGTCTCAGCTATCGGAACATCTTCAAATCCTGCCTCCAAGAAGTCCTACACTCGGTCTCTCCTCAGCAAGGTAGGACAAAAAGTCTCCCGCACAAGACTCAGCAACTGCTCAAATCGGGACACTCCACGCCGCACGGTCCTCCACCGAAACTGTATCTGGTCTCTAAACAAGGTATGAACCAACTTCACCTTACGACTCTCAGGACAGCGGATCGCCTCCAGTGCGGACTCCACATGGCTAATCCAATGCTCTACCTCAAGTCCAACATTCCCGTCGAATGTAGGGACTCGCTAATGGTTGAAAGTCTTCAACCATTCGTCCGGTCTTGGTACCCTCAACTTCTCTCTCACTCGGTCATCCTCAGTAACCCTCACTAGTGCAGCTACCACCGGTGGAACTACCACCTGAGTCACCCTCTGAGAGACCTCAGCCAACCTAGCTGGCACCAGCGGTGCTGGAGGTGGTGCTTCAGCCCTATATGCCTCTTGCACCTGTTGTACATACGCTCAATACTCCGATGCTCCAATCGACACACAGCCCGAATCAACAGGCCCCGCACTCCGTACTCCGGACCTAGCAGCGGTCCCATCCCTAACCTCGGGAACAATGCTCTCAGCTACCTCCTCAGCAGGAACGTCCGCAGCTGGCAGATCTACAACGGGAGCACGTCCCCGACCTATGCCCCTTTGAGGCCTACCCACAAGTCCTGGTCTCGGAGCTCCTGGAGGAAGGGGAGGTCGGCCCCCTCCTCGTCCAACGTAAGTTGTCGCTCTCGTACGTTCCATCTGGTAGAGATGTGATCGATGTAAGACTACTTTAATTGCTAGTAAGAACATAACTATCCTACTACTCTAGGTCACTTCTAAAGGACACAATGTAACTACTAAACACAAGTTATAACAGAAGTCCAATAAACTATGGCATCGAGTTCAGCGGAGGTAGTGGCGGTTCGTGCATTCTATCCCAACCCATTTATGCAAATCGTTTTGAAAACGCTAAATTATTTAAAAAGTTCGGAACCATTGCGGTTTCCGTTTATTTGTATATTCGGCCTTTTAGAAGATAGCGAGTGCCGTTGTTGCCAACCTAGGGCTTTGATACCATAGTGTAACACTCCGATTCCTAGAGGACTCGGAATGCTACGAGTTGGGACCTCATAATGGGTCTCGGCCCTTAGCCTGGCAACAACTTCATCGGACCTTACAACACGGCACAAATAAAAAGGCAAAACGCATAGTTTAATAACATGAGCGGAAGAAAAAGATACAAATCTAAAAACAATACAGCCGAGTCGCAAAACCAAAGTAGCAACATAAGTCTCAACAGTCGTGAAATAAAAAGATAACAGTCCCGTCCTATAATGCACGGAACCCCGGCTGCCCACTACCTCCGGATCACTCGATCGCCTCTCTAACCTGCAAGGCATATACAAGCGGTATAATACCGTTAGCTGACAATCTATGCATAAGTATAAAGGTTAAAGCATAAACACACAACATACACAATCAGCATGCAACACTCAATCCTTTTGCTACTTTAATTAGGTGATATGTCATTACTAATTATACTTATTTTGTGACACGAGGGATTCTCAAACCTCACCCCTGATCCTGTTTACCAACAAGAAATGGTGCTAATGCATCTGACCGTCTACCTGTCTGGACTGGTACAGGGAACCTCCTAGACTCTCGCAAGAGCTAGGCATATGATGTCACGACCTGTTATCATACACTTGGGTCAATTATGTACAATAATAAAGTCGGCCTAATCCGGTTTTGTTGTTTACCCTAACTAACAAACACCACTCATACACATCACACTCATACAAGAAGCCAGCTAAGTAAGTCCGTAGACTTACCAGTCTCCGAAGCGCACACGAACACCTCACTCGTAAGTTCCCTCAGGAAAACGTACAACGCTTGTTCAAGACAAGGCACACAATCAAACCACACTCTAGTCCACTAGAAGCCTTTAGACTTCTAGGCTCAACTCCTCAACCACCTAGTCCAAGAAGACTACACTCTCAGTCCATGACCTATCCAACTCTCAACATAACGATATACACAAAGATTACTTCCACAAAGCTCGAAACAAACCCTTAACAACATACCACCACAAGATTCACGTAACTTGCACTAGACCTCTAAGGTCCAACCACTCTAAAGCATTCCAGTTATACTACCCTAAGCCAGCCTAACATGCTTCTAAGGTATAACGAATCTAAGGAATGAAAGAAGGAAGGGAAAGAACGAGATTCGGGACTCACTAGAGCAAAACCGCCCCGCGCCTGCCTGAGCCGCCCCTACGCCTATCTGGGTCCGCCCCTGCGTCGATATGGGTCCGCCCCTGCACCTGACAGAAGCCGCCTCTTTAGGGTCTCCTTTGGTACTATGAATGTCTTCCACTTCTCTCCCTTGGTCTTAGCCTCCTTCTAGGGTCTAGTTTCGTCATCGAACCAACAAAACAACGATAGTTCGTTGAGCAAGGATTCAAGAGTGTCTTCCATTCAAGACATGGAAGGGAAAGGAAGAAAGAAGAAGAAGAATAAGAAAGAAGGAAGAAGAAGAAAGGAAGAAGCCTTACCCATGTCCCGTCACTGTAGTCCTGGCCTCAAGGATGGTGAATCCAAGCTGGAGCACTCCAAGAGAAGAAAGGAGGAGAAGGATGTATGAGGAAGGTGCAAGAGGATGAAGTTGGTAGGAGGAAAGAAAGTAACGTGAGTGGAAAAATTAGAGGAGGAGAAGGGTTGGCTGCATAAAAGAGGGAGGATACCAAAGGTCTTCAACCAACAACTCCTCAAGGAATTTAAGAGGGGAGTTAAAAGGATCGGAATGTGAACGGTTGCCCAAAACGCTGCTACCCCCGCCCACGCGTGTCACCGCCCCGCGGGAATCCTAGCCGCACCTGCGACCTACTCGACTGCGTCACCAAAGCCGCAAGGGCGTGAGCCCTTGCGCCCGGCTTCTACCCTCCTCTAACTCTATCCAAGTGTAATGAAAAGTTTGATCGTTACAAGGATGTGGTGTATGAATCCGGGAAAAAGGGACAACACAAACTCTTTTCTTTTTACTAATTGAACTTCCACCAATTTAGGGCTTTGCTCTAGACTTTGTGCACATATTTTTTCGACTTTACTTTTGGAAATATGGACAGCGGTGCACAATAACCGAAGCCTAGGAGATTGGCGTTTCTCAATTTCGAGATGCCTCAAACCCTTGATGCACATACCATAATTCGTTAGGAATATCGCTTAATCCGACTTTGGCAAGACACAAACACCCGGCTATGTGAATGGTGCCGAGTTACTCATCGTCATGATTGACTTCCCCAAACCTAGAATTTTCCTACACTTTGAAAACAATTTCTTTCATGGCCCTCCAACATCAAATATGCCATCATCAACTCTTCCTAAATCCCGGATAGGTAAAGGAGGCAATTATTTTTGATTGAGGGGCTAGATGATCAAAGAAAGAAGTAAGAAGATTGAGGTGCCTTAATCATTTCATAAAGAAGTATAGGAACTTATATTGTGATTTCAACCTTTGTTTCTCAATATGATTTAGATAAAACTTTCACATTATGAAACTTGCAAGAAAGGATAAATAACATATTCAATCTCTTCACAATTCATAATTTAATTTAAGCATATAATTATCATCAAAAACTCATTCCACAAGTAGTTTGCATCATAGAAGTCATCTCTAATCTTAGAAGCACAAATTCTTTTCAAAATTTTCAAATTTTTATGGGTTTTTCAAAGCCTTTTTCATGCAATACAATAATGAAACGTGTGACAATGAATGGAAACATGCAAGTGTTCATAGAATATCAAAGCAAAGTGAGTAGAGTTATTACAAACCATAGTCACACCCCACCCCATACTTGAAACATACATTGTCCTCAATGTTCAAAAGAAATAAAGAAAAGAAAAGAACACAAAGAAACTCACTAGACGGTGGTGGGGCGGCTCAAACCGGCGATCACTCGACATCATCATTGTGGAGGAGGCGGTGGAGGAAATGGACGGAACTTCGAGCTAAAATTCCGCCCAAAATGCTGGCGGTAGATGTTTCTCATCATCTGGTCGTGCTCTTGGCTCCGGGTGTCATGAGTCTCCCGATGGATCTCAAGGTCTCCTACCCTCCTCGAAAGATCGGTGGCCCACTCCGGTAGCTGCTGGCACCAAGTTGGTGGTTGTCCATACCATGCGGGAGCATCCTGAGGAGTCGGTGCCACCGGTGCCTGCTCATACCATGGTGAAGGAGCTCCCATCCAATCCGGTTGTGCTCCGTACCAAGCGGGAGGAGCGTCCATCCAACTCGGCCTCTCACTCACGTTGGCCCTGCGTGAAGAAGAGGCACCAGAAGGTCTAGAAGGACGGGGAGAACGTCTAGGTGGGTCCGAGAAGGTGTCCGGTTGATCCGGGAATGTACCAAAAGTGTGCTCATCACCTCCTACATCATGGTCATCACCCCCTCTCATCTCCTCATCATCATCCCCAACTGGAATATCATCCGGCACATACGGAGTAGCTATGAGTCTATTGGCATGCATAGCCGCAAAGGTCGCCTCCCAATTATGGCATCCGGCCATAATGGAGTACTCGGGAAGGCAAGGGATACCTCTACCACCTCTCTCCTCCCATGGCATGGCTGCGGTAGGTGGAGCTTGGTGGCGGGGAAAGATAATGCCTCTAGTCATAAGACTATTGAGACCCAAAGGTCTCGCCGCTATCCTAGTACAAGCGGAGTAATCTACCCTAGTTGGTTGGCTATATGAGTCACCATGCCACCATAACCAATATTCCCAACTTTCTTGTTCTTCAACTTACTCATGGTAGAGGCAAGGAGGGTAGCACAATCAGCGGATCTACCGTAAAGCATGCAATAAAGGAGGAAGAGCTCATCGGTCTTAATCTTTTGTGGGGTCTCGGTCCTAGGGAAGAGACACTCGGAAAGGACCCTATGAGCTATCTTTAAGGCTAAGTGATAAATGAGCTTAGCCTTGGTGTCGGCCGGTTGCCAACGATCCTCACTAGCATATTTTATGGCAATTTCCTCCCAAAAGTCCTTAGGATACACACCACTAGAAAACCTCCCATGGAAACTCTCATGGAACCCAAAGAAGGTTCCAAACTGAATAATGGAGAACTCATAATCTTGCTCCATTACCCTAAAGGAAATAGTTCAGTTCATGTGGCTATGCTCAAAGGAGGTGACAAACTCCCTTGTGATATCCTCATAAGCGTCCTCTCTAATAGCGGAGAAGACTATCAAACCAGCTCTATCCAAGAGTCATGTCAAATCATTCACAACGTTGAGTGGCTCAAGCTCCTCAAGGGCTAAGTATCGAGGTCCTATGACCGGCCTCTTCTCGATTCTCTCTAAGGCTCCTAAGTAGTCTTCATGGATAGTTGGGATTCTAGGAGGTGGTGGTGATGGTGGTTCACTAGGGGGAGGTTGGGAAGAGGAGGAACTACCATCCTTTCTCTTCTTGTTCCTATTGGATTTCCTTCGAATCATATTTTTCAACATCAGAGAAAATCACGGCCTATTCTTAGAAAACCACGGCCGTGGAACGTACAAAGACTGTGGTTTTTGTCTGTTTTCACAAATCTCAGCAAATCAACACCAAACTCAGCAATCACTATCCTAGACTAATTCCAATTCCAATTTCAATCAGTTCTCCTAAATTCTTGCAAAGAAATTGAGCCGAATTGACAAAGTAGAGAAAAGGGAGAAAAACCTAAGTTTTGGATCTTTCAAATCCAAATTCCTTCTTCTGAGTGGATTGTTCACTTGGTTCGTTACTTGGATCGTGTAGATGATCGAAAATGCTCCACTGTAGGCTCAAGAATGGAATGAATCGGACTCCGAACGAAGAAATGCGAGATGAAGAAGGGTGTCGGCGATTTGGGCGTGGAACTGGGCGTGGATTTCGGAATGTTGGTGTGTTTTGTGAAGGATGGTGGTTTATATAGTGCCCGTAAAAATTTTGAAAATCACGCTCACTCGAGCCATTGCACGGCCGTGGAAATGTACGGAACCCGTGATTTTCGTGAATTTTGCCAAATGTTTGAAGAATTATGGCCACTGTTACTTCCACGACCGTGGTTTTGGGCGTGGAAGTCTCTGTTGTGTGCCAACATCCAAGTTTCGTCAATTCCTTCCAACTTTTGCTTCTTTCCTTTGCCCAATCATTATTCCTACATCCAAAAACATAACATACCAGAGGTATTGAGGGAAAAACAAAGCAAAAACAACTAATCTAAACTACTCTAAGAATGAAAAACAAAAAGGTAAGTGCAATACCTTGAGTTGCCTCCCAAGAAGCGCTTGTTTTGGGTTCATAGCTAGACCGTTCTTGTGTTTATTCGAGGGTAATCGGAGCTATTTCCTCAACCAGGAGCTCCGGTAAATACTTCTTAAGACATTGGCCATTCACCTTGAAACTTCCGTTGTTTTCACCCTATACTTCAACTGCGCCATAGGAAAAAACATGTTTGATTAGATAAGGTCCAGTCCAACGAGATTTAAGCTTACCTGGAAAGAGACAAAATCTCGAATTGAAGAGGAGAACTTGATCTCCTTCCTTGAGATCCTTTGCAATGATATGTTTATCATGCCAACGCTTCGCTCTTTGTTTGTAAATCTTGGTGTTTTCATAGGCGTTCAAGCGGAGTTCTTCAAGCTCATTAAGGTCCAAAAGGCGCTTCTCGCCCGCTTCCTTCATGCCGAAGTTCAACCACTTCACAGCCCAGTACACCTTGTGTTCTAACTCGACCGGGAGATGACAAGACTTCCCATACACAAGGTTGTATGGTGTTGTACCTATGGGAGTCTTGTATGCAGTCCTATATGCCCATAATGCATCATCCAACTTCAAAGACCAATCCTTCCTCGTCTTTGAGACTGTCTTCTCAAGGATGCATTTGATCTCTCTATTCGAAATCTCCACTTGTCCACTCATTTGTGGATGGTAGGGGGGTGGCGATCTTGTGAGTCACCCCATACTTAGCTAGTAGAGCTTCGAATCGTCGGGCAATGAAGTATGAACCTCCGTCACTAATGATGGTCCGTGGTGTCCCAAACCTTGGGGAAATAGTTCTATTAAAGAACTTAACAACAACCATGGCATCATTAGCTGGAGAGGCAATAGCTTCAACCCATCTCGAAACATAATCTACAGCTAGAAGTATGTATTGGTTTCCACAAGATCATGGGAAAGGTCCCATGAAGTCTACTCCCCAAACGTCAAAGATTTCCACCTCCTGAATGTTGTTGAGAGGCATCTCATTTCTCCTGGAGATGTTTCCTGTTCTTTAACAAGCATCGCAGCACGAAACAAAAGTTTGCACATCCTTAAATAAAGTAGGCCAAAAGAATCCAGATTGTAATACCTTAGCGCTAGTTTTATTGGAACTAGCGTGTCCTCCACAAGGTAGTGAATGACAATGACGAATGACACTTTCCATTTCGTCTTTCGGCACACATCTCCTAATGATGCCGTCAGGGCCTCTCTTGAAGAGTAGAGGTTTATTCCAAAAGTATTGCCGGACATCCCTAAAGAACTTCTTCTTTTGTGCGTAGGATAATCCGGGAGGTATTTCCTGACAAACCAAGTAATTTACAAAATCAGCAAACCAAGGTTCGTTACCTCTATATATCTTGTCGATGCACTCCTATATGATGTGTAAGTGCTCATCCGGAAAGGAGTCGTCTATAGGTAGATTTCCGTCTTTAATGTGTGGTAGACGACTCAAATGATCCGCAACAGAATTTTCGGAGCCTTTCTTGTCTCGGATCTCTAGATCGAATTCTTGTAGGAGAAGAATCTATCTAATCAGCCTCAGTTTCGCATCCTTCTTGGCAAGTAAATACCGGATTGCAGAATGGTCCGTGTACACCTTTGCACCTACAAGATAAGAACGAAACTTTTCAAAGGCATATACAATAGCTAAGAATTCCTTTTCAGTTGTTGAGTTGCGCTTCATCTAGCGTCTTGCTAGCATAATAGATAGCATGGGTTTGGCCTTCTTTCTTTTGCCCAAGCACAACTCCAACATCTACGTCACTCGTATCACACATAACCTCGAACGGGAGATTCCAGTCCGGAGGTTGGATAATCGGGGCTGAGATGAGAGCTTCCCGGATCTTGTAGAAAGCATCTAAACAATCCTGTGAGAAATCAAAAATTGCATCCTTCATCAATAGATTAGTAAGCGGTTTTGATATCTTAGAAAAGTATTTGATAAAACGTCTATAAAATCCAGCATGTCCTAGAAAACTTCTTATCCCCATCACCGAAGATGGAGGTGGAAGTTTCTCTATGGTCTCTATCTTAGCCTTGTCTACCTCAATCCCTCTACTAGAGATTAGGTGTCCTAGCACAATGCCTTCCTTTACCATGAATTGACACTTCTCCCAATTAAGAACTAGGTTAGTGTCTTCACACCTTTTCAACACAAGAGAGAGCTTAGAAAGACAATTATCAAATGAAGAACCATAAACGGAAAAATCGTCCATAAAAACCTCCATTATCTCCTCAATGTACTCCGAGAAGATGGCCATCATGCACCGTTGAAAGGTGGTTGGGGCATTACAAAGCCCGAATGGCATCTTTCTATAGGCGAACGTCCCCCATGGGCACATGAATGTGTTCTTCTCTTGATCGTCCGGATGGATCGGAATCTGGAAGAAACCACTATAACCGTCAAGATAGCAAAAATAGGAGTGTTGTGCTAACCTCTCAAGCATTTGATCAATGAATGGTAGTGGGAAGTGATCCTTCCTAGTTGCATTGTTCAGCTTGCGGTAATCAATACACATTCTCCATCCCGTCATGGTTCTTGTAGGAATGAGCTCATTGTTCTTGTTAGTGATAACCTTCATTCCTCCTTTCTTCGGGACAACTTGTACGGGGCTCACCCACTTGCTATCGGAGATAGGATAGATGATACCTGCGTCAAGTAACTTAAGAATTTCCTTCTTGACAACCTCCTTCATGATCGGATTTAACCGTCTTTGAGGTTGTCGCGAAGGCTTAAAGTCTTCCTCTATTAGAATCTTATGCATGCATAATGATGGTTTAATTCCTACAAGATCCTCTATAGTATAACCTAAGGCTTTCCTATGTTTTCTTAGAACAGCCATTAGTTTCTCATGTTCATCTTCACTAAATTCGGAACTAACAATTACGGGAAAAGTAGAATTAGTTCCAAGAAATGCATACCGAAGATGTGTGGGAAGTGGCTTCAATTCCATTGCTATTGATGCCTTTAGTGAGTCTTGAGATGTGTCCGACGCTTCCTTAGAAGTCTCTAAGGGTGTGGGAGTGATGGAAGAAGACTCAAGAGTAATTGTGGAAAGAACGGAATTGTTCTCACAAATACCCAAAATTACGGCACCACTGTTACTTCCACGGCCGTGGTTTAGGGCGTGGAAGTCAATTACGGCATCACTGGTGATTCCACGGCCGTGGTTTTGGCCGTGTAACTTACTGGAGCTCTCCGAATAGCTGGTTCCCGAGCAACGGCGCCAAAAACTTGTTCGCCCAAAAGCGTGCGTGCAAATAAGTTTTAATTTATAAAACTAGAATAAAAGCAAGCGAACCCGTAGTGTACGGATCGGCGTAGATTAGCAAGTATTCCAGAGTATCGACTCAGGGAATTGGTGAAACAAAATCAGTTTCAAGTAATCGAGCAATCAAAAGTATAGAAGCTTTGCAAATAATTGGGAATACAGCAACCCTAAAGATCAAGGTATTCAATTGTGGCAATCGATTCAAGATATTCTATAGATATAAAGACAAAGTTGAGAATTGCAAAGGTATACTAAGGTAAGGTAATGTACGGTGAAGTTCCAAAACCCTATATGTCTAACCCAAAGACTCTCTCTATAAAGGTTGTTGTTGTTGTTATTCCAATTGTTGTTCCGGTTGTTGTTCCTATTCCCTTAGTGGTTGTTGTTGTTGTTGTTGTTGTTGCCTAAGTAGCTAACATCTTGCTCCTTTGGCTTTTGAAGGCCATCTCTAATGATTTCTTTCAACTCCTTAATTTCGGTGTTGAGGAAAAAGATTTGAGTTTGTGCAGCTTGTGTTAGCTTCACTCCCGGCTCTACCTTCCGGTGGGAATACTTCTCAATCACTTGGGCTTGCTTCTCAATGAAGTCCCAAGCGTCATCCTCTCTCATATCCATGAATGTACCACAAGAGAGAGATTGGAGGTTGAATTGTGTGTCCACATCCAATCCCTTGTAGTAGATTTCCAATAACTCTAGCTTTGAAATGCCATGGTATGGGCAATCCAATAAGAGTCCTGAAATCTTTCCCATGACTGAAATAAACTTTCGTTAGTTTTCATAGAAAATGCATTAATTTTACCTCTCAATTCCTCCGTCTTGGATGGCGGGAAGAACTTGGTGAAGAACTTCGAAGATAGATCCTCCCATGTGGCAAGCTTTTCAGCTGGAAGAGTTTGATACCAAGTCAAAGCTTTGTCCTTCAAAGAAAAGAAGAACGGCTTGATCTTGTAGTTGTTGTTGGTAGCCCTTTTCGGCTTCAATGTCTCCATGAGAATCTCAAAATTCTGTAAATGTTGGTGTGGAGATTCAGCACTAGTTCCACCAAATTGACTTTGGAAAATCATGGTGATAACTTGCGGGCTAAAACTGAATTCCTGGATGTCCTCAGCTCCGAAATTCACACCTAGACGGCGTGGTTGCTTAATTGGATCCATCCTTTGCCCTAGAGTTCGTGGTTCATCACCTACATTAGCAACTCTCACATCTCCAGCGGGAATACGAGGAACAACCGGTGGTCTTGGATTGTTGCGGATGGGGTGAATCACCGGATCAATATCCTCAAGTGGTTGCATATCCTTATCCTCATCGTCGGATGATTCAACTGTAATGGACTTAGTTGGTTTCTTGACCTTCTTCTTCTTAGCATCATTCAGTTCCAACTTCATGTCCAGCATCATAGCTTTGAGTTCATCAATTTGAAATTGATGACTCGCTAACTCGTCCAAACAAGCTTTCTCACTCAACTTAAGTTGAAGTTGAGCTTCATCCAACTCAGCTTGGATGTTTCTTTCATGTTTTCGGCCATTTTTTTCTCTTTCAACTTTCTTCTTAAAGTTCTCTCAAGTTCCGGATCGAAAGGAACTAGATCTTTGGTAGATCTAGTCTTTCGCATATACCTAAAGAATCTACAAAAAGCAGTTCACAAAAAGATATCAAATAACAAGAGCAAAAGCTCCCAAGCTCGAAAACCGGAAACCGGAATTGGTCTAGACCAACTCCCCGGCAACGGCGCCAAAAACTTGTTCGCCTCTAAACGTGCATGCAAATAAGTTTTAATTTATAAAACTAGAATAAAAGCAAGCGAACCCGCAGTGTACGGATCGGCGTAGATTAGCAAGTATTCCAGAGTATCGACTCAGGGAATTGGTGAAACAAAATCAGTTTCAAGTAATCGAGCAATCAAAAGTATAGAAGCTTTGCAAATAATTGGGAAAACAACAATCCTAAAGATCCAGGTATTCAATTGTGGCAATCGATTCAAGATATTCTATAGATATAAAGACATAGTTGAGAATTGTAAAGGTATACTAAGGTAAGGTAATGTACGGTGAAGTTCCAAAACCCTATATGTCTAACCCAAAGACTCTCTCTATAAAGATTGTTGAGGCTGCATTATAGAAAGGATCTAAAGGTAAGAATTAATATCAAATACCCATGTCCAAACCCAAGGAATCAAAGATAGGCTAAAACAGTTAAGGTTGTGACACTCGAAACCGAAATAGAGGATGTTGAGTCTCACTACTACCTAGGAAAGGCAAGCCAAAGCTAGGTTAAAGCTAATCTTTAACTTTGGATTAAAGCAAAAGCAAAGTTTGTAAACCAGGAGAAATCACGGCTAGATCTTGAAAATCACATCCGTGGAAACCAAGAACAGCCCGTGATTTAGGGTGTCGATAATATTTCTCAAACTCTCAGGATCCAATTTGTTTACGATCGATCTATCATCATCTAAGCCACAACTATCAACCCTTCACCTTAGAATTGCTAAAGGGTTTTTAGCCAATAATCATCATTATGATATCAATAATCAAATTAAGAAGAATGAAAGATGAAAACCCTCAAAAACTCAAATAAAACTCCAATCTTGAAATCCAAACACAAAGTAATATGTTTATGAATTCAGAAGAATAGGAATAAAAATCCTCACAAAGATCTAGAGAAGTCACAAAGAACGGAATGTCAATCCGTCCTTCAATGAAAACCCTAAGATATATCCAAAAGTACACAATGTCTGAAAATACGTCCTTCACAAATCTACAATCCTTAAGTTTGAAATGAAACCCTAAGGAGAACTCTAAGCGGAACTCTAAGCAACGGTAAGCGAGGATCCCGAAAACTCCTTTCTCAAGCCTTTTTATAGGGCGAGGTAGGGTTACGAGAAAGTCTAATGACGTGGCTGACGTGGCAAATATGACACGTTGCAGGATTCCCAAAATCACGGTTATGAACAACTTTCCACGACCGTAATTCAGGGCGTGGAACTAGATTTACGGCATACTATGATTTCCACGGCCGTGGTTTAGACCGTGTAACTCTCTATTGTGTTCCAAACTCTCTTCCACGATCATGTTGTTAGATCCACGGCCGTAATTTAGAGCGTGGACTTCAAAGTCCTCTTCCACGGCCGTAATTCAAGGCGTGGAACTTCAAACTCTGTGTTTTTTGCTTTTGTTTCGTGACATCCTTCATCCATGCTCCTTTCTTAGCCTCTCCAATGCATCTCCTTGCCATCAAGCATGGTCAAACACTCCTTTCCTTCCACATTTTTCTCCAATCCAAGCTTTATTCACCTTAAAAACAAAACGAAGCTAGTGTAGATCTCTATATCGACAAAGTGGGTGAACTAGCTTATAATTGCTTCAAACTCATATCTAAGAACACACTAAAGAGGGAAAAACAACTAAAACAAGTGCCTAAAATATAGTCATATTTCATGCTAACAGCTATATAACAAAGTGAAGAGTTGGAGCTAGATCGTAGCATTGGCTACAGTGAGAGAAGAAGGAGATTTCTTCTAGTTTGTATCTTGAACTCTTTGAAGCTGATAATAGATAGTTAGATCCTAAGGCTATACCCTGGGACGGAGAGTAGGCTATTTAGAGCCGAACTTCGTAAACACATCCTCGTGTCGATCTTTTATATTCCGCACCATATCTTGTTTATTGTGACTAACTTTGTTTTGTAGGAGTTCAAAATCAAGGCTCTTGAAAGTTGTTTCAAAGTTCTTGGAATCAAAGTTTCACAACGAACTGAGATCGACATCAACGCCCTTGAAATTGATTTCAAGGCCTTGAGATTGGTTTTGCTGAAAAGTTCTCATACTCTATTCAACCCCCCTTCTAGAGTATCTTTTAACCTTTTATTTCACCTACCGGTTCTTCATTCTTTATTTTACTCTTATGAAAAGTATTGAGGCATGTATTTGTTAAGCTTATTATTTCCTTAGTACCCTGAACAAGATTTTCATTTTGTTAGATAGATTTTGGCTTGTTTTGACCTTTCTTTGTAGCCCCACAAAACTATTCTTAGGCAACTTTTTTACTAGAACCTACCCGCTAGTATAACAATATCGATCGTAGTATTGAGTGTCGAATTCACAAGGACTGCGTTCGAATTGGATGTTAAAATAAGCAAGTATGCTCAAGTAAAGAGATAAGAGAAGGAGTAAAGGAAGAAAATCTCAATTTGTAAATATGGTTTTTAGTGTTGTCAAGATGACAAAACAAGAAGTAAATAATGTTAAATAGATAAGAGATATGCAATCTAAGGAATAGGTATCACCACTATAATGAAATAAAGATACGAACATAATGAATATCAATAAGTAGATATGTATGTAATTTTCAAAGATAGTCTTTAAAACATCTTTGTGCATAAAGATTGTACTCAACCGAAACCCAACTCAAACACGCTCTCGTAGTTACAGAGGGTAATCGTCAAAGCTATTAAGTATATAACAAACAAGAAGAAGACAACCACGCTCTTGTAGAAAAGCCAAAAAGCTAACAAAAATCGGTTAAAGTATGACAATCAAGAATCTCGATGTAAAGATAAATGTATATATCTATCTATCGATTCATTCCCTCCATTGGATCATTCGTCCACTCCACAAAAACATCCGTTATCATATCTTACCAAACAACCACCAGTTCCACCCTAAATCAGGTTCATCTCCATCCTGTTTTGGTGTCGGATTTGGAATATGTACGGCTTATCCTCGTATCACAACATGTGTTTGGTATGGTTTTTCATTGGCCGCATGTTGTGGCCTTATATATAAACTTTTTTACTACTTGTGTAAACGGATTCCTAATAGATCCGGGCATGCTTAATTTTCACATTTATGATTTACCTTTAGACAAAAAAAAAACAATACATATCAAGTAGTTGGATGTAGAGCTTATGTGTATGATTGAGTACATATATGTTCTATTTACACCTCGTGTATACAATCGTATTACATGTACAACCTTATGTGGTTTAGTTCATAAAGTATGTATTCTTTTAGTACAATCACCTTATTTTTTGTCTTATTAAATAACAAACAATAATCACACATAACCAATACAAGCCAAAATACCATATTATGTAAATATAAGTAAAATAACAAGATCCAAATGCAATATCATCGAAATACAAGACACAATACAAACGGCTTGTGTTGAAATGGGACGGTTCAAGAGGGGGGGTAAAAAAGATTTTCTTCCAAAGGAAAATATCGTAATGTGATTTGGAAACATACTCGTTAGAAGCTTCACCGCATTTAAATAGTTGACAACAAAGTTCGTTCATGAATCAATACTCTTAACTTGAGAATAAGAGAGTAAGAATAATGGAAACATAAATACAAATATGTAAAAAGCCTGACTTAAAAGTATGAGGTGTGGCCAAAATAGGGTATATATATGGTTGGACAAAAAGGTAAATAAAATGAAATATGGTGGGAGCTTCAAAATTGTGCTTTCTCGGATCCTGCGAGAGACAATCCACAATGTCCATCAGGCCAAAGTTAAAGCTACCCAGGAATGATGAAAAGGCCCCCCCCACCCCACCCTGCAAATAACTCACACACTGTCCCCAAATACTAACACAACTATCTTTTTATTTTTTATTTTTCATTTTTTTTATTTCATATCATTTGCTGCACTCTTCCTTACCAACAAAACAACCTACAACACCAAAATCTTCCTTAAATATTTAAATCTTTCCTCAACTGCTTACTTTATAATTTTAGATTTTCAAAAATAGTTCTAGTATTGGGACTCTAGTTTGAAAAGCCAAAAATAGGACACATTTACGGACTCAAGCACAAAGGTAGAATACATTGTTGCGGCTGAAGCGGTTAAGGAAGCAATCTAGATTAGGCAGTTTATAGCTGAGCTTAGTGTTGTCCTAGCGCGACGAGGGTAGTCGACATCTTTTGTGACAACAATGGCGTGATTGCTCATGTGAAGAAACCTAGCTTAAGCTCCAAATCCAGACATGTTATGCGAAAATATCACATGAACAGGCACTATGTTGATTTGGGTGATGTAAGGGTGTGCAAGGTGCACACAAATGATAACATTGTAGATCCACTGACTAAACCCATGAATAGGTCTAAGTATGATAATTATACTCAGCCAAAGGGCTCAAACACATTAGAGAATTTTTTTTTTTTTAACTTTTGTGTTTGGATTGATAAAATATTTGTTTATCTCATGGAGTTTATGATTGATTTATATATGAATTTTTCATTTTCTTATTTGATTATTACTTGAATATTATATAAAGTATCCAAATAATCTGTTAATTATCAAATGTGTTCACTAGAAAAGTTTCGGTGAATGAAACCACATTAAGTGAACTGAAATTTTTAAATTGAAAGGGTATGTGGTCTGAATCATTAACCTGGATACAAATAATTTTAAAGTAGACCATCTTCTGAGTGATTGATGAACGTGGATTTCATAGTTCATAGGACATGGAGATATCCAGTCGCTTGCATAGGTGAGTATGGGGATACTCATCGACAAACCGATCACATAACTCTCATAACTTATTGAGGAGTTATAGCGATTATCATTATCAGTGAGTTCCTTAACATGAGCTTGATATAGCTTTCATTTGAAGGAAGACATATCTTAGACGTTGTTAAACGCTGACGGTAACAGACAGATATAGGCAGTGATTAGGGTGGTCAAAATTTGAGTGGGAGGTATAGTCGTTGCAAGCTTGGATTAATCCTCTTATATCAGGCATACTTTGATGCACTGGGAAGGATTGGTGTCCTAATCACTTGAAGAGTGAGAACTGTGTAAACACATGACCATGCTCAAATATGATATGTACTGATAGTTTGATCTCACGAGTTCAAGAAGCATATCTAATGGTAAAGATGGTTTACATCACATAGTTAGACAAGGACATTAAGCGATAAGAGAATTTTAACATTACACACTTGTATGAAAATACAAGTGGGAGACTGGAAGAATTGTGCCCTTTATATATCCAATGTGCAATTACTGATGATGATACATGACATTAAATATAGAGATATATATAATCCGATAATATTAGGGGTCATGACGTTTTGCTAGAAGCTAACAATGATTGGTACGTTTATATGATAAAATGTATTGTTAATGTTATCAGGTCCTACGAGGTCACACCATAACGAGTAGGTGAATTAGATCAATTAATGAGATAATTACTATATAAGAGTATATGGTGGAAAATGATATATTTTATAGGAGTAAAAAATATATTATGGAGTTGGTAATTAATAATAATAATAATAAAATATATAGTTAGTCCAATTTAATCTTAATAAAATATAGCATTGTACACTATAATAATAATATTTCAATTTTGCTGTACTCAACTTAATTAATACATGTTTAGTATGACTATGCGGTGAAAGTCTTAGTGCAATTATTTAAGGTGATAACCCCTACTTGAGAGATTGAAATGCTAACTAAGGTAATGTTGGCATCTTGTCTTGATTCATCGATAACTAAGAAAATGTAAGAGCATCTTCAAACTTAGTTCGATTCGATAACATGATTATGCACAATAGAAGGAATGGAGTGAAGATTACTCTAAGGTGGAGAAAATGAGTAATTAAGATCACTCAAGATCAAAGCGAAATAAAGATCAATTTCATAAGAGAAATGAAGATCCGTAGAAAATGAAAAGCATCAAGAATTGAAATGTCAGATACTCGAGTCAAACCAATCCTGTCAAATTTCACAAATTAAGCATCTTTACATATGTTCAAAGGGAAAATTTTAGATTTGAATAGATCTTATTTTTCTGCCCATAATTAACACATTTAATAATAAGTTATTAAGTAATAGGCCTATTATGTTAGTTTTGAGCTCAAGTTCTATTTTATGTTTTTATGTTATTTTAAGTCATATTAGAGAAGACGTAAAAATATTCAAGCTTGTCCATTCTTATATTTAAGAGGAATCCGAACCAATTGTTATAGACCGATTTACCAATCGATAAACACATTTGTTTTCTCACATTTTCGTGTGTCTTCTTGATGTCTTCAAATTGTACTTTATATTAGTGGCTACAATCATTCATATTCATCTTCATGTAGTATAGTTTTGTCTAGATTTAATGTATAAAACATTCTTATTCTATATTTCGGGGTTACCTTGATTTTTTTGTGTTTCAAGCATTTAAGGCCATTTTCGAAGCGTTTCGGTTGAAATACGAGAGTTCAACCTTCCCTGAAGTCAAGAGTTACATTGAAACCTCATTCATGATTAAGGATCGATGAATCAAGTAGCATAACATACCCATGGATGTCCTGTAGAATGCCAAAAAAACAAGATTTGATCTCGCCACAAAGAGGGATGCGACAACATCAGTCACACGGTGTTGAGACGACCAAGTTGGTCGTTCCATGCTGGTGAGGAAGTTTAAAACCTGATGGTCCTAAAAACTTACCCGTAAGGATAACGGGATCGGTTGTAGTATATCGGATATCGAATCACGGGGACTACATCTGTTAGGATGTAAATGATAGACAATGATGCTAAGCAAAACGGAGAAGAGAAAGAGAAGAGACATGAAAATCTATTTTGTTGGTTTTATGTTTATGAAAAGAACAAAGAAAGCAATGATTACAATTGATGAAAATATGGAAGGAAGCGATCTAAGAAAATAAGTATCACAACTATGATGGACAAGAGAAAACTATATATGTATGTAAACCCTTTAAGCACTTAGAAATCCAGAAAAATATCAAAGAAAGACTATACTTTCGGTGCATATCCGCAATCACAACAAATCTTTAAAAGGTGCAAAAACTAGAATTTTCTATGGTAGTTAGGAATCCTCGAGGTCAAGACAAAATATTACTCTCAAAACCAATTGTTTTTCAATCAGTCAATAAAACGGGCACGATTTTGACGGAAGACTAATTTTATATGAAATCTTTTATAAACGTCACTTCTTTCAAAGGTAAATAAGAGATTATAATGAAGGTCTTTGAAAATAAGATAAATAAAAGATAAAAACAATGATAGACGAAGTTGTTATATGATAATTATACGTATTTTTCTAATATTTTATAGCAATCTAACCACTAACTAACTAAATTTGTTGGTTATATCAAGAATACAACCATTATATATTTAAACTAGGGTGTATATTGCACAAATACGCATACACGACACGGCTCGAGTTCCAAACTAGTTCACAAGGATAAGAGATAGTGTTGGTTCCGGTTAGACCTAAACCGACAAACCGACGAATTAACTTTGACGATTTTGGTTCAAGTTTAGGGGTGAGGGTGGAATTTTACCGGATGATAAATTGGCGGTTAGTTTTTTATGTTTTTTTTTTCAATAAATCTATCTTAAACTGGCGGTTTGGTTAGGTTTTTTTTTTTTACTTTCAACAAACCTATGTTAAGTTCCGATTTATCAGTTTGAAAACTCAAGGTTACCTAAACCGCCGGTTCATAATGGTCTAGGTTTATGCCCAAGACTATATTAGTAGAGGACGGTGATGGTGAAGAAACAATGAGGAAGGCGGCATCGAAGGAATGCCGTCGGTATAGAGGTACGAGGAGGATGAGATGGGTTATATGTGTAGTGTATGGATGGATTAAAGTGGTATGCATGCATTTGGGGTGGTATATGAGCTTTTGTTTTTTGAAAGGGGGGGTGGTATTAAGCTTTATTAGACGAAAACGGTGGAAGTAAATGATTTGTTAGATGGAGGAGCTTCCTTTTTGGTTATATCACTCTCCTCTCCTCACTCCCACAGACCCACTCAATACCAAAACCATGATGAAACACCCATCACACTCCACCTTAAATCTCCTCCCCGGAGCTGCTTCCTTTCATTTTCCATGAAAACCCTCGCCATGAACACCACCCTCTTCTTCTTCTTCCTCTTCCTCAGACTCTCTCTCGTCCTCTCTTCCGAGCTCGCCGCCCTCCTCTCCCTCAAGTCCTCACTCTTCGACCCCCTCTCCACTCTCCACGACTGGCACCCCACACAAAACAATCACCACAATGCCCTCCCTACCTGGTGCTCCTGGTCCGGAGTCGTCTGCGATACCACCACCCGACGAGTTATGGCGCTCGACCTATCCGGTCGGAACCTCTCCGGTTCTATCCCGCTTCAAATCCAACACCTCGACCACCTCCTCCACCTCAACTTGAGCCACAATGCATTCCAAGGCCCCTTCCCTACATCAATCTTTGCGCTACAAGCCCTTCAAACTCTTGACATTAACCACAACTCCTTTAATTCAACTTTCCCACTTGGAATCTCCAACTTGACATTTCTTACACTTCTCAACTGCTACAGCAACAGCTTTACCGGTCCCTTGCCGGAGGACCTCTCCGGGAACAACCATAATCAACTTCAATACCTCAACCTCGGTGGTAGCTACTTCCAAGGCCCAATTCCCTCTGCATACGGTACCTTTCCCAACCTCACATTTCTCTACCTTGCTGGCAATAATTTGAACGGCTCAATTCCGCCGGAGCTCGCTTCCTTATTGGAGCTCCGCTGGATCGAGATTGGTTACAATGCCCAACTCTCCGGTCATATACCTCCCCAACTCGGCCACCTCTTCAACCTCAATTACATTGACATCTCTAACTCCAATATCTCCGGCCAGATACCGCCGGAGCTGGGTAACCTAACAATGTTGAACAGTCTTTTACTCTTCAACAACCGCCTTTCTGGGTCAATCCCGTTGACGATTTCGAGTCTGAAGAGTCTCCAGATTCTAGACTTTTCCTTCAACCAGCTGGTAGGAAGCATACCAGAGGGCATTTCAACGTTGAAACAACTCACTATCATCAACTTGCAATGGAACAATCTCACCGGTGAAATACCGTCTGGGATAGGAGATCTCCCTACACTCACAATTCTTCAGCTATGGAATAATCGCCTTACGGGATTCCTCCCTGCAAACCTCGGCAACAACGGGAAACTCGAAAAGCTCGACGTCTCCACCAACTATCTGACCGGCGCCTTGCCGGAGAATCTCTGCAAGGATAACAAGCTTGTCAAGTTGACCATCTTCAGCAACCTTTTCGAGTCCGAGTTACCGAGGTTGCTCGCCAATTGCACCACATTGACTAGAGTAAGAGTCCAGGATAATCTCCTAACCGGACAAATCCCCAAAGGATTCGGAAATCTCCAAAACCTCACCTTTTTGGACCTGAGCATGAACAATTTCACAGGCCAAATTCCGACGGATTTGGGGAATTCGATCTCTCTAGGGACTCTGAATCTGTCACAGAACAGCTTCAACTCGGAATTACCGGAAAACATTTGGCAGTCGACGAATTTACAGATCTTCTCTGCCTCGGGCAGCGGTATAATCGGAAAATTGCCCGATTTCGACGGATGCCAGAGCATTTACAAGATTGAGCTGTCCGGAAATTCATTGAACGGAACAATTTCCTGGAAAATTGGGCACTGCAAGAAGCTTGTTTCACTAAACTTGGCACACAATTCCCTCACTGGAATCATTCCATGGGAGTTGTCTACGTTGCCGGTGATCACCGACGTTGATCTCTCCCACAACCTCCTAAACGGCACGATTCCATCAAATTTTGACAACTGCACGACTCTGGAGTTGTTCAATGTCTCATACAATCTCCTAACCGGTCCGATCCCATCTTCCGGCTCCATGATAATGAACCTCCACCCCTCCTCCTTCACCGGTAACCCCGGTCTCTGCGGCAAGCTCATCGGTAGCCCTTGTAGGGGGCTGGAACAGTCTGTTGAGACTCCGGTTCCTGAGACGAAGCTGAACTCGGGGACGGCTATCCTGTGGATTACGGCAGTGGCGTTTGGAGTAGGGCTCTTCGTGCTCCTGGCAGGAATCCGGTGGTTCCGGGGAGAGTCATCCGACGGGCGTAGATTCGGAAGAGAAACTGGCCCGAAGGCATTGGCGACGGTGGGAGGACAGTGGAAGCTGATCGCGTTTCAAAGGCTCAACTTCACGGCGGAAGACGTGTTGGAGTGCTTGGCGATGAGCGATAAGATTATAGGGATGGGGTCCACGGGGACAGTGTACAGAGCGGAGATGCCAGGTATTACAATATATATATATATATATTTGTACAGTGACTCTACGTGTTGCAATGTCTAACGTAAATTAATATATATACAAGAGTTTGAATTTTAAGAAGATAACTAATCGTAACTATATATGTTAGGTGGCGAGATGATAGCAGTGAAGAAGTTGTGGGGGAAGAACAAGGAGACGGCAAGGAGAGCGCGGAGGGGAAGCAGCGTGTTAGCGGAGGTAGACGTGCTTGGGAGCGTTAGGCACCGCAACATAGTGAGGCTACTGGGGTGTTGCAACAATAGGGAGACCACAATGCTGCTGTACGAGTACATGCCTAACGGTAGCCTCGACGACCTCCTACACGGTCGGAGTAAGGGCGGCGCCCCAGATGACTGGAATACACGTTACAAGATCGCCCTCGGGGTTGCCCACGGGATTTGCTATCTTCATCACGACTGCGACCCCGTTATAGTTCACCGTGACCTTAAGCCTAGTAATATCCTCCTTGATGCTGACTTGGAGGCTAGAGTCGCCGATTTTGGGGTGGCCAAGCTCATACAGTCCGACGAGTCCATGTCCGTCATAGCTGGCTCCTATGGCTACATTGCTCCAGGTGAGAATTGTTTACTTGAAGAATGAGTTACTAAAACTTTTTTTAGCGCTAATACAAATTAGGTCAAGAATTCTAATTATGTTTTATCTGTATAATAACATCCCACAATTTCATTTTACCCTTTATTTATCTACTTAGGTAAAATACTTTCACTAGATAGCTGCCATTGATGAATAAGGATGGCAAAAGAGGACATATTTCACTTTAGTAGATGAATGAAACATGGCATGTAGCTCCAAAGCTTCTTTTTGTACTTGTCTTGCTGGGGTAGACACCATAATATTACGCATGAAAGAATATATAGAGAGAGAGTGCTCCTTTACTTATAGCGATATGATTTCACTTTGGTCCCACTCACAATATTTTTCCAAAAGCACTATCATTAAGATGGAAATATTTGAAATTCTCTGATCATCATCACTTTTGACACAGAGTATGCATACACCCTACAAGTTGACGAAAAGAGTGACATATACAGCTTTGGAGTAGTCCTACTAGAGATCCTTACAGGGAAAAGATCGGTCCAGCCCGACTTCGGGGACGGAAACAGCATCGTCGAATGGGTTCGCTCCGTTATCAAAACAAAAGATGGGATTGACGCCATTTTGGACGAAAGCGCGGGTGCATCCTGTGCCTCCGTTAGGGAGGAGATGCTCCTTGTGCTAAGAGTCGCCTTGATTTGCACCAGCAAAAATCCCGCAGATCGCCCTTCGATGAGGGATGTCGTCTCTATGCTTCACGAGGCTATGCCGCAGAGGAAACCAGCTGCAGCTGCTGGTGATGGCGGAGCTGCCACCGACCGTCATCATGTCGTTGAGATCAGCTGCGGTGCTGCTCAAAGCTTGGGCGCCAGTTCCTCATTCGAGCAAGACAATTAGTAATCATGTTTATATGACCACGTTTTTATGATTTAACTTTCCACTTCTTTTTATATTTTATATAATTTTTAGAATTTAAAATTTAAATTGTGTGGGGTCGGTATATAAGCAAAATTGGTTTGATGATTTTTGTATGATTCGCGATCCACGTGTCTACTTCACTATGGACCGTTTTCCCTGTCGTTTCTTTTACTTCATTTCATTTCCAAGGGTGTATACTACTTTCTTGCTATCGGCCAAGAGTATTTTATTAAAACAGAATAATAAACTAAACTCACATAACTAATCTCACTGGGGATTTGACAAGTACACTGTTGTCTCACATGTATATATATTAATCTCACTGGGGATTTGACAAGAGTATTTTTTTTCTGTCGTTTTTTAATGATGTATTCTATCGGCAGCGCCGTTAACCACTGGTGCCCAAAATTCTAAAAAAAATTTCTATAAAATCGCCACGGTGTCAGCGTAGAAAATAACCTATAAATATAGACTTATTCATACGAATTTTCATTCCGCTATACCAATCTAATGAACCTATCTAAACTAACTAATTTCCACATCAAACAATACCAATACAAATGAGAAACGGAATTATAAATTTTGCAGGAAAAATGTACCTTGGTTGAAGTTACCCGATTTTTCTTAAGTTGTCTTTTGATTTTTCTTAAATTGTCTTTTGTAGGATGGAGAAGCTTGGTCGGAATGCATACTTCTCTGATGATGGCTGGATTTGAAGCCGGCAAAGCCAAAGTAGACAGCAGCGGCAAACAACAGGCTGGTGAGGGGCAGTGACAAATGGCCGGATGGCGTTGGCTATGGCGACGGGAACTCGCGGTTTCAAATTTGCGAGATGAAGGTAATAAACACTAGGATCCTCCAACATGTTTTGGGTATTTTGTACCCCAAATGTCGCAGGTGACGACTTTTGGCATCGGCACCCATTTGTTTAAAAAAAAAAAAAGTGTCGTAAAAAGTTAATTTTAATTTTAACTAACTTTATGAAATTTTGATGAATTAGGTTTTATCATTTGTTTATTTCACAACTTATATAGAAAATTAGTTAAAAATTTTTTTTAAATTGTATTTATTGTTAACGATGTCAACAAGTTGACAGTGTAGTTGTTTGCAAAAAAAAATGTAAAATGAGTTATCATCAAGTATTAGATGCACGCATTGTCAACACATACAAAATGGATTGTGATAAAAAAAATTTAAAAAGCAATGTCAACACATGTAAAATCTATCATCAATGGATGTAAACTTGATTATCAACGAAGGTGTTTTTATAGAAAAGGAAATTGTCAACAAATTTATTTTTTGAAATAATTTGGTTTACTAGACTTTTTCTAATTTTGTGTTTAGTAAATGTACCCCGTGAGAAAAGAGTGTGTAGAATTTGAAAATAAATACAAAAGATTAGGGTATATTTAATTGATTGAAATATTAAAAAATCTAGTCACTACTATATTTTTTCAAAAAGGCCTAGTTACCAAAATTGCCCTTTATTTTTTCATAATTTTCTTTGTATTATCAACAAATTTAAATGAATTATAATAGATAGTCAATAAGTGCAAAATAAATTGCCAACAACCAACTGAAAGTGTTACCAAAATGAAATTTTCATCAAATCATTTTATCAAACACCTTACATTTTTTCAATGATTATTTTTGTAAAACCCAAAATTCAAAACAAATACACTTCGAAACAAAAAAAAAAAAAAGAAAAGAAAAAGATCTACAAATCAAATTCGATAATGATGTTGAAATTGCCGATAAAGATGAATCAAACATACAACAAATTTGGAATTAGGCGAGAAATGTTGGAGGCCAACATAAGGACCTATCTTTAGACAAACAAACACCCAAAAAGAAAAAAAAAACTTGGTAACCGACTACACAATATGCGACGATACAATAGAGTGTCGTCTTTTGAGCATACACGTGAAGATGACAAACGAATATTAAAACCGACTTCCTTAGCATACGCCTTATAAAAATCTATACCTTCCTCCGGCGTCTTGAAACACATTCCAATACGTGGATGTGTTGATTCATCGTAATGCGGAGTCCAATATTTTGTTTTTTTCGGTGATTGCGTCATGACTATTCCGGCATTTAATTCTTCGTTTGCCGCTGCCTCATAAAATTCATCCATACTTTCCATGTTAGCATCATTGCCGAATCCATCAACATCCCAATCTCTTTCACTTGGGAAATCAGTAAAAAATTCAATACATATTTATATTCTGAGAATTGAAATATAAATAATGATTACGATTATGTTTAATGTTTGATGATTGGGTAAACCATCATCGTTACCGAATCTGTTTTCATAACCATTCTGTAAACTGTATTCGGTGGTATAGTCAAATATATTCGTTCATGTGAAACCGAATATCTGTTAATATATTGATTTAATTGTGAATCGCATTTCAAGTTCACTTACCTTCTTCCATCGATTCCGAAATTGTTGCTTGCCAGAATGCCCTACACAGATCAACCGATAAATATGGACATATAATGATAAAAAACGTAAGACTTTAAAATGCCTACAACCGTTTGAAGAACAAAGACCAATTGTTTGATGATGGGTATATTGTATACTGAAAACGAATCACTTACTGTTAACTATTCCGGCGAAGATATGGTTAGGTTTCCGGCGACAATGGAGACCATGTAGTTTCAGTGGAATTCTTTACTACCCTTATTAATTAATTGGAAGATTCCGTAAATTGTAACTGCTGAAAATAGTGAAAGAAGATCTCATTTATAATTATTAAAAAATATCGAAATTGTCTTATTTTGGAGAGTGTATTACACATTCCAATCAGGAGAATGGACTGTATTTTTTATAGAATATTTAGGTTAAATTTCAACCTTTGCATTATTTAGATCAATGGCACTTTGCGTTAATTAGATCAATGACACTATTCATTCTCATTGAACACTATAAGAGTTGTTTACATACGAGTCTATATATATATATATATATATATATATAGAATATAGATCCTATGAGAACACCCCTACCGTGAGAACATGAGAACATATTCATAATTATTATTAGTTTTGTTACGAATGTGTCATATCGTTTAATGTATTATTCGTAGTTATTGTTGGTTGAGTGGATTATTTGGAGTTATTGTTGGATTCCTAATTATTATTATTCGTAGTTATTATTATTTTTGATATCTACTCTAAATCTCAACCCTTAATACTCACATCCAACGGTGTACGATTGTTCTCATGTTCTCACGTTATGGGTGTTCTCATGGGAACCACACCCTATATATATATATATATATATATATAGACCCGATTACTAAACTAGTTGGGTATAAAATCGATGAAAACATATTTGGTAGACTCAGAATTAAAATTCAAAAGAGGGATTAATAAGTAGATAATTTATTGGCGTTAAATTAGCAAAATATTTATAAGAAATTGGTAAATTGGAAGCGAAAGTGTTGGTGCATGGTAAATGGTCACTCGGAAAATGGGGAAGATGAAAAATATGGATCGAGGTAAGGGATTAAGGAGTAGGAGAGATCTGTGATGAGTTTAGAGCCTCTGGATTTGACATTTATTCTACGAGATTTGGTGTATGTAATTATGGAATATATGTTATTGTCTTAAGCGTCTGATGATGATTTAAAACATAGATTAGAGAGTAACAATGGCGGATGGAATGAGACAAGGATCCCACTATGTGAAGTTGACGAAAGAGCAAGCTCCCGTGGACGAGATCAAGCCCGGCGAGCTCAATCAGCCGATTCGGCCATCTGAGGTTTGATTCTCTTCATCTGTATCATCTTCCATTTGATTCCTTTGTTTGGCTGCGCTGATCCCATATGTATCTAAGCGAATACCAATATATTAGAACTCCTTTTAGTCTCTGTATCCCATTAGGGTTAACAGCTTCCAATTTTCCAATTGCGACACACCTCAGTTTATGAAATTCCCTTCAAAAGGGATTTCAGCAATGATTCAATTTGAGATAACCTACTCTTAATTGCCTGATAAATCAAATCTCATTTATTTTAATTTGATTTGAGCTAACTGTAGGATTTCAATGAAATTAACTCTCAAAACTTGCTTAAGTAAGCAGTTTTCATCACTGCAGTTGTTGCAGCTTTGTTATAGCAATTTGGATAATTTTGCCTATGTGCCTGGTTTGTCTTGGAACAAAAATGGTGATGAGATCTAAGAGTGTGAATTTCCATATGTTATATGCAGTTTATAATTCCCAAATGTCTTGAATGTGGACAATCTTTACCTGAAAGCTACGAGCCCCCAGCTGATGAGCCTTGGTCTAGTGGCATTTTGGGGTGCACAGAAGACAGTGAAAGCTGTAATTAATCCAACTTTGTGAGTTTGTGTGTTAGTACTAGATCTTGGGTATTCTTTAACTGTAATGTTGTGGATGATTGGCAGTGTGGAAAGGACTATTATGTCCGTGCATTCTATTCGGGGAGAACTTTGAAAGGGTGAGAGATGATGACACTCCATGGACGACACCCTGCGTATTCCACGCCGTCTTTGTAGAAGGCGGAATGGCTCTGGCTCTGGTCACCTCAACCATACACGGCATCGATCCAAATACATCATTTCTCATATTCGAGGGGTTGTTCTTCACCTGGTGGATGTGTGGGATTTACAGTGGTCTCGGTCGCCAGACCCTGCAGAGGAAGTACCATCTTGAGGACTCTCCTTGTGACCCCTGCTTGGTTCACTGCTGTTTGCACTGGTGTGCCCTCTGCCAGGAACACAGAGAGATGAGGGCTCGTCTCTCTGACGATGCCATCGTTGCTTTGACTGTTGCCAACGCCCCCGCCATTCAGCACATGACCTCTTACCCTGACAACAAAAACCATTCTCTATCGACTATCGATCAAGGCACCGGTCTCGAGTTGCAGCCTCTCTAGATTTGGAGATTCATTTTAACACACTATTCTTCTTCTTGTCTTCACCGATTACTTAGATTGCCTTTCTTTTTTTAACAAATTTGAACCATCTTTCAAGTTTAATTTTACCTTCTTGTTTATGGACTTTCTCCTCTTCTTTTCCAACTTTCTAACTAAAACGTTTGCTTCAGAACTACATTTTACTTCAGAAAACTTATCTATTTTTTTTTGGCTTAATTGTGCAAATCAGACAATGAGTCCCTTCCGTGACGGGGCTGAAATGAGGCTTATTGGATTGAAGAGGTTGATTAGGGCTTATAGTCAATCTTCCAAATGGACCCAATATATAGACGGAGGTAGAAAATTCTTATGGACTGATGTCATTTAAAACGTAAATCCTATAATTATAATATATAGTAAAATTTATTGTGAATGTTATACACATAACCAAATACTCATTGTGTTCACAAATAGTTAGTCGTTTTCGCATTACACTCTTGTTAAGCAGTAATTGTTATTTTTATTTTACACATTTACCCTTCCAATTATTAGTACTTAGTTGTGATTGTTAATAAAGAAAAAGGTAAAGGAATGATTATGGATATATTTTTTGGATTTTTCCGTTTGGTACCCTTGAATTTTTAGGGCCCAAAGTTTTTAACGTTTCCGTTTATTACCCTTTGAGATTTTGGTTTTTTCGTCTTTTTCCTGTAAAATAACGTTTCTTATATTAATTATAAAAAAAGAAAAAAAATATAATAAAAATATAATATTATAAATTTCGAAGACAAGTATATTTTAATTAAACAACTTTAATCAACTATTAATAAATTATGATATTTCTTAAAATATAAAATTTTCACCTAATTTTTATGATTTTTAATATATTTATTACTATTTGATACTTTATCATATTTTACATCAAAACATGAGAAATTTATTTGTTGGTTTATTATATAATATTGGATGGTTCATATCCTTATTATATAAAAGAAAATTGGGAGAATTTGACATACTAGGCCTTTTTGAGTTTTTGTTTAAAAAAGTGTACCCCAAATTTTTTACCACTTTCATTTAATAGTAGATAAAAATTATTAACCCTTCTATTTAAAAAGAAAGAATAAATGATGTTTGTTACTGAATTTATTTTCTTTTATAATTTTTTTTGCCTTTTTTTTTTATATTTTTTTTCTTTTTTATTTTCTTTTTTATTTTCTGAACTGAATTTCTCATACCAGAAATTTCATACCAGAAATTTCATACCAGAAATTATCATACGAAAAATTCATACCAAAATTTTGTCATACCAGAATTTCTACCATAATTTTTCATACCAAAATTTTTTCATACCTGAATTTTTTTCACACCAGAATTTTTTCATAACATATTTTTTTTTTCTGGTATGAGTTTTCTGCTATGAAAATCCATACCAGAAAACTCATACCAAAATTTTATGGTATGAATTTTTCATACGAGAAAAATTTGGTATGAGTTTTCTGGTATGAAAACTGATACCAGAATAATCATACCAGAACTCAACCAGTTAACCAAATACATCTAATTATTGATATCTGAAGTATTCTATTTGCCAACGGTGAAGAAAACCAATGTGAAAATGACAATCAAATGTGAAGAAGCCATTGAACAAGTTGAAAAAATTTATAAAACATATGGATTTACCTGCTTGGTTTTGTTGCATGCTATTGCTCCTCTGTAATTTCTAGAAACAAATATACAAATATATAAATATAAATTAAATTTTTTTATATTTTATGTAGAACATAATAAATTTCTCATGTTTTGATGCAAAATATGATAAAAGTATCAAATAGTAATAAATATATTAAAAATCATTAAAAAATAGGTTAAAATTTGATATTTTAATAAATATCATAATTTATTAATAGTTGATTAAAGTTGTTTAATTAAAATATACTTGTTTTCAAAATTTATAATATAAATTTATATTATATATTTTTTTTATATAATTTTATGTAAGAAACGTTATTTTAGAGAAAAAAAAAGAAATAAGGGTACGGAACGGAAAAATCGAAACCTCAGGGGTTCCAAGGGGAAACGTTAAAAACTTTGGGCATCATCCGAAAAAGCAAAAAATTCAAGGGTACCAAACGAAAAAATTCAATTTTTTTACAAAATGTTAAAACGCCAATATATTATATGTGAACGGAAAGAGTATATATTAAATCGGAAAAGTGAAAAGAATACAATTTTAGCAAATTTATGGCTGACTCAATCTATATTAAACAATCATATATGGCACGTTATGACACGACAAGCATGCAACTATCAGCATTTCCCATCACAATAATATTTCGAATATAGTCAAACAATTGATATATTTGAGCACTTACGAGTATAGTAGGACATTTTTTAGTTTACCAAATACATGTTATATTTGAATAATTATTATTTGATCCAATGTTTGTGGATCCTTTCTACTTTTGACCTTAAGATCCCTTTCCACTTGAACTCAACCCTATATATATATATATATATATATATATATATATATATATATATATATATATATTAATGAAATCCTAGGTTATACTTAGTCATCAAGTATTAGACTGATTCAAACAGTAAAAGCCCAAACAAATGAAAACCCCAATTCAAAGACATATCAACAATCTCCACATTGACTTAAATCCTGACAAATATTACAAATGCATTAGTTAGTGCCCAAACTAGCTTCTATCTCTATTTAGATGTACCCTGAAGAACCGGTAGGTGAAATAAACGGTTACAAGATACTCTAAAAGGGGGGTTGAATTGTAACACCCCGAATCCGCGGGACTCGGGATGTCACATTGGGCTAGGATCTCACAATGGATCCTGACCCTAGCCTGACAACAAGTTCACTGGACCTTACAACATGGCACTGACAGATATAAAACAAATGCATAAAACAGTATAAACTGTACGACCCAAATTAAACAACAACATAGCCGAGTATATAAATCGACATCCTCACATAGGAGGTACAAAAGATCATCCTCACGCAGGAGGGGAAACACAACAACCCCAAACCAACCACCTAATGTACGAGAGTCCTCGGCCTGTCACCCTGCCAGATCACTCAGCAGTGCCTAACCTGTAGGGCATCTACAACATGGTAATAACCATTAGCTATCCATACACATATATAGAGTAATGCATAAGCACAATCACACATAGGGAAAGATAAACATATCAGCATGCTTTCACTCATTTACCCATTTATTCATCTCAATATAATGGTCATTCACTCAAATCGTATAGATATAATATATATGAAACTAGGTGACACGAGGACCGATACATCCTCGCCTCTGAGCCTGCTAGCCAGCCGTACTAGTATCGGTCACACAATCCGTGTACCCTATGGGAGTGGATTGCGCCCTTCCTGTAAACCGGTCTGGCCTGACATCAGAGAACCTCCCAGACTCCACGGCGGGATGAAAGGGAAAGGTTATCACAGCCACGCAGTGGGGCAATTAATAAAACATAGGTCGGTAAATACGACATCACATGCTATCATAGCAAACATATAAGGCACACACCACTCATACAAACACCCCATATAAGGATGGTAGCTAAGTAAGTCCTACGGACTTACTTCAACCTCGTATAAAGCTCAACCACAACTCGATCACCTTAACACTGGAGGAACAACACAACCTATAGACAAGGCATAAAGAGATGTCACATCTCTTATCAAGCAAAGGGTCACACCTAGACCCAAAGGGATCAATAGGAATCATATACATCCTATAACCTCGAATAATATGCTAAACCTTAAAGCCACATCAGGGCATATATCCAACTCATGATATCATCATCAAACTAAAAATCTCATAATTACCAAAATAATGTAACCATCATAATGGAATTTCCAATTATCCATTTTAACAAACTTAAGGTCAATTTATATTAACCCGCAATACGGAAAACGAATAAATTCATAACTTATTCGTTACTAACCCGATATACAATCCGGAAGAAGATACAGACTCCTGGCAATGCAGGGTAAGAGCACGGTAAGAAACTCCGCGTCCGATGACTTGCGGTGGTCGTCGGTGCTCCGATAGCGGTAAACGGAAGCTTCACCAAAAAACTAACAAACGGGAAATAACTTTGTACCACGTTGAAGAGAACAAGATAAGGGACTCGATGGTACAAACGGATTTGAAATTAGATCGAAGATGAGAGATTTGTGAAGGATTGAAATATGGATTATACGTTCGCTTTCGTTTCTTCGCTCTGTAACATTCCAATATGAATGTGAAATGGGAGATAAGTATGCAAGCCGCCTCTTCTTTATATATATATATATATTTATTAATTGTACAAGTTGAAATGAAGCATGCAGCGCCACTTTAGATCTTGCAGGTAAGTTTTATTTGTTTTTTTTATTTTATATATATATATATAATTTATATATACATAATATAATAATGTTTATTCAAAATATTTAATTGAAACGCGGTTATATTTTCCGGTGTCCAAACTTTATGAAATTGGAATATAAAATTCGGAATATTATCAGGATATATATTCCGTGACTTTCTCGGAAAATGGGCATTCCTAAGCCGCATTTCTTAACCGCTAAGAATCGAAGTAGAGACTCTTTTGGCCGTTTGGCCTGTTTATATTATTTCATAGCTAGGACATATCCGATGTCCTGATCATTTCTCTCAACTGCATTTTTATTAATTGGAGCTCCCAAATGCTCCAAATAACATCGGAGGGTAAAAATAATTACCCGCGGGAAAAAGTAAAAATTTCTCCAAACGTCCAAAATTATACGAGGAACATAACGGTGGGACTCATATTCATCACTTGCGAAATCTTCGCGAGTTATATGTCAATTACTATCAACGATTAAGTTAATCAACGTTAATTAGAATTCGGAAATCCTAGCTATTACATCACACACCCCTAAAAAAAAAGTTTCGTCCCGAAACTTGAACAATTCCCAAATCCTCTCGGACCCATACGCCGAGGTATAACTCTCACTCTTTCTATCGGAGGTATCACATCTCCGTTCAAAAGATCACAACCCATAACAATCTATAACCTCAAGTATAAACATGGAGGAATCATCACTCCAAGAAACAGGGCCATAACGCTACCCAAAGGCGTAGAGAAATCACGTCTCTCGCCATACCACATCACAAGGCATAGAGGAAGCACATCTCTAGCCAAAACATATCACATGCATAGAGGAAATACGTCTCTAGCCAACCCATAAACATATATATATCGCATGGAGGAATCACATCTCCACTGAACTATGTCCATCAAGGTAGCATGGAGGAAAGAACCATCTCCAGCTGTATCCTAATCCCACTCAAATAGCATGGAGGAAAGAACCATCTCCAACTATAAATATGATCATACTCAGGTAGCGTGGAGGAAGTAATCATCTCCAGCTATACCATACATCACACTAGCACATCAAGATCTACTAAGATCATAAATCACATCACAACTAGCATGGAATAACACATCAAGGCATATAAGCACATAAGCACAACATTCATCAAGATAGCACTAAGATCTACTCTTGCTCCCACAAATGGGTATGTCCCAACATATACTTTGGATAGTTCCTCATGACACTATCCTCAGTCTCTCACATAGCCTCTTCAGGTCTTCATCTCGACCATCATATCTTCAATATGGGAATGTCTTTCGAATGCAAGCGTTTCATATCTCATTCCAAGAATGTAATCGAATGCTCAACAAAAGTGTGGTTGGGCTCAACCACCAAATCATCGTAACTCGCAAGGTGTCTCGAGTCTGGTATATACTTCCTCAATTGAGACATATGAAACACTGGGTGGATATCCTCTAATCTCAGAGGCAAAGCTAAACATCATGCTGCCTTCTCCGTACTAGTCGATCTCAAATAAACCATCATATTGGAAACTTAGTTCCCTTTCCATATTAACACGTCTAACGTCTCGCAGCTGAGATACTTTCAGCCGGACATGAACTCTCGCTTGAACTTCAGAGGTTAACGCCTCTTGTCTACATATAATATCTGGTGACTCTGTACATCCAGCATTCTTCTTTCAATCAACGTTACTTGAACTATAAAATCCTGAATCTTGTCAGGTGTTATTCCACTACTACTACTAGATCACTTCTAGCATAAGGATATACAACATCTATGTCTATATATTGCCTCATAGGGCCATCCTAGAAAGATGCACGTCCTTCATTGTTATATAATAAACTCATTAATGGAAGGTAATATAACCATCCACGTTTCCCATTCAACTTACAATTTATAATAGATCTAGACGATCCTCTCTAACTGACCATCTATCAGGGGGTGAAGTGTAGTCATGGGGTACAGACTCGTCCCTAAAGCAGTCTGAATCTGCTGCCCAAAATTTCAAAGTAAAAACATCCATCTCGATCAGAAATGATCGTTCTCGGTATACCATGGAGTCTCACTATCTGTCTAGTGTACTCCTCAACCAATTCATTCACTAGCCACGCCCTTCTGATAGAAATGAAACGTGCCGGTTTCATTAATTTGTTACCAACAATTCAGATAACATAAATATTCTACTGGGTCACAATCCCAAAAAAAAAAAAAAGTTCATAAAGATGTCCTCCCAAATTCTACTACTGCACTGGTAGTGGATGGGGCTTATCTCTAGATCGGAAATACTCTATCTGGACCTACTGACAAGTCACACATTATACCACAAATCTGGTTATATCGGCTTCATACAATATAATCGTCTCATCTCGTGGTGCATCTTACTCGTACATGAATGTACTGAATAAGGCGTACAGTGGGTATACCGTAATATTCTCTGTCTCCATCTGCATCAGCAGGTACACAAAAGCGGTCATGACTCTTCATCAGTCCATCTACTCCCATGGAGAACTATGGTGCCTCAGTACGAGACATCCTTTCTCTAAACCTTGTCAAGGTCGGGGAAGTCTCCTACTTCTGTTGGACCTCATCCAACAGACCAGGTAGAACCTCTGAGGTATAACTGGGTATCCTCATCAAGGAACTGATTGTCCAACTCTAGCCAAGCTAGATCTCTCTAAAGTTGAGGCTGAACTATCAGTCTCACAATCATCTTCTCTTCAAGCGTCTTTCCATTCAAGTTATCGGCGACAACATTCAACTTCTCTTAATGATATGGAATCTTCAAGTCAAAGTCTTGATCAACTTAGGCTCTTAACACTGGCGGTTATTCAACCCCTGTTGCATAAAATATACTTCAGATTTCTATGATCTATAGAAATCTGACATGAAGATCACACCGGTACGGTCTTCAAAACTTAAAGGCTTGAACTACCACTACTAACTCTAAATCATGAGTCGGGTAGTTCTCATTATACGTTCTCAGTTGTAAACACACATATCAATAACCCTACTCCTCTGTAGTAATACACATCTCAGACTTAGCTGGGATGTATCACGTAAATCACGGGATCCCAAAAATCTTCTAACTACAACAGAATGGAAGGAGAGGTCAAATGCCTCCTCAACTCTTCAAAACATAGACACACTACTTTCATCACATAGTTATATTGGTCTTCTCAAAAGACTCGCAAATGAATATGTAATCATATAAAATCATTCCTCAAAGCATTGGTAGCAATCGGCTGAGCCGAGAAAACTACGTATTCCTTAATGTTCATCAGTATCTCCCATGTTACAACATACTTAATTCTCACCAGGTCAACCATGATCCCACTAGCGGAGACAACGTGGCCTAAAAAGGCTACCACTAGCATCTCAACTTACACTTAGAGAGCGTAGCATACAACTCTCTATCTCTCGAAATCTGTAGAACGGTCCTCAGACGATCGGTCTACTATTCTCTGCTATGAGAGTATACCGACATATCATCAATGAAGTCCACCACCAACTAATCAAGGAAGTCGATGAAGATACTGTTCATCAACTCCATAAAAACTACTAAAACATTCGTCAACCCAAATGACATCACTACAAACTCGTAGTGTCTATAAAGGGTATGGGATGCTATCTCATACACATGTTGCTCTCTCATCCATGACTAGGGATATCTTGAGCACAAAGGAATCCTGAAAACACAATTGCTTCTTGAAGCTAACTCATCAGGTCGTCAATACGGAACATGGAACCCACTAGGTTAAACCCATTTCAGTCAACTTTTCAAGTTATCAGTAGAATATCTCAACAAGCAATATATAGTGTGGCTTTCCCATTCAATCTTGTATCATACTTCAACTCGATAACAATGTCCACACTCCACTGAGGTGGCAACTAGACGGTTTAGTAACACGACTATAAACTCATAAACAACTGGAATACCTTCCAATGTTGGACTATCTCGCTCCGTCATGGTATAACACTAGAAGGCGTCACATCCCTGTGCTATCAGCTCGCTGCTCGTACAGTCCTGACGACAAACCCGTCTCCTCAAAGGTCTTAACCTCAGAAGACCTCTATTTACCATCTCAGTAAAGACTATAATAGCCTTACTATTAATATCTAACACCACATGATATCTATTCATCCAATCCATACACATAATGACTTCCTCATTCACCTACGGCATGACAAAGAAGTCTACGAGCCATACACAAGTCCCAGAATAAGGGAACAAACACATATCTCGCGGGTACCTCAAACCCCTAACTGGTAATCTTGTAAAGGAAAGTCCACCTTCTACTATATATCAAAGATCAACCATTAACGCATGCATCGAAAGACAAGAAGTGCATAGCACTCATAACAAACAAAACTCCACTAGGTAAACCATTAATGAGAATGGTACCTGTAACAGCTAACTCCCGTAGCTCCACTACATATCATCACTCGATCTCGGATATATGCTCCTCAAGTATCACTGAGGTCCTCACTATAACCTCCACTTCCACTCTTTCAACACCGGAAAGAGGAAGGTCTTGCTGGGAAGAAACACTACCTTGCTGGCCAGATGGCCTAGTTCACCACAGATGAAACAAGCTATCGGTGCCAAAGGGCACTCAGAACGCAAATGATCTGGATAGCCACAATTGTAACATAATTGTCCCATTCTTGCAACCTGTGCAACTGAAGGGTAACTCGATCTTCGTCGTCCACCTTGAATGATCTTATTCTGAGAGGGAACTTGTAAAGGCAACGCCTTACCCTGTCGACAAAACTTCGCTCTATGCCCTGCTTTACCACACGTAAAGCATATTATGGGCGCCTTTGGGCACACAACTCGCCAGTGTCCCAACTTCCACGCAATTAAAACACTGTAGTCCCTTGCCAGTCATCTTCATGGCCAAAGGATCACTAGATTGTCCTGATATCGGACTTGGTTCCCGATTCATCATCTTTGCTTCTCTAGTAACTGATTCAGTCCATTGCTTCTTTCCGGATCCAGAAGCTTCAGTTGATCTCACAATTGTTGGTAAATCCGGTGTGGATCTACCCGCTATCACCTCCTCATATACTTGCTGCATATACTCTTGAAACTCGGATCTACTCATGGAGACACGATCAGCCTCTTCAAACTCGTTCTCTGCCATAGGCGAAACAACAGCGGAAACTGGTCCTGACTTATCACCACTGGAGGAAGAGGGGGTGTACCCTTACCTCATCCCACTACAAATACTACTCTAGTCTGAGTAATTTGTAGGATATACGCACCTAATCTTATAAGGCTATATATATGCCATAGGTATCGATATGTATATAATACATCCACATAATCCATAGTACACACATATATATATACATATCTACGCTGCAGAGATCCATGGCAGAGGTGAGGACTTCTCGTACATTCTATCCCAAAACCACACTTAAAACCAAAACCTTTGAAAACGTCAGATCCCATGTGGGCTCTTTTTATTTTACCTATCAAACCTCATTGCAGGTAGCAAGTGCCATTGTTGCCAACCTGGGCTCTGATACCAACTCTGTAACACCCCGAATCCGCGGGACTCGGGATGTCACATTGGGCTAGGATCTCACAATGGATCCTGACCCTAGCCTGACAACAAGTTCACTGGACCTTACAATATGGCACTGACAGATATAAAACAAATGCATAAAACAGTATAAACTGTACGACACAAATTAAACAACAACATAGCCGAGTATATAAATCGACATCCTCACATAGAAGGTACAAAAGATCATCCTCACGCAGGAGGGGAAACACAACAACCCCAAACCAACCACCTAATGTACGAGAGTCCTCGGCCTGTCACCCTGCCAGATCACTCAGTAGTGCCTAACCTGTAGGGCATCTACAACATGGTAATAACCATTAGCTATCCATACACATATATAGAGTAATGCATAAGCACAATCACACATAGGGAAAGATAAACATATCAACATGCTTTCACTCATTTACCCATTTATTCATCTCAATATAATGGTCATTCACTCAAATCGTATAGATATAATATATATGAAACTAGGTGACACGAGGACCGATACATCCTCGCCTCTGAGCCTGCTAGCCAACCGTACTAGTATCGGTCACACAATCCGTGTACCCTATGGGAGTGGATTGCGCCCTTCCTGTAAACCGGTCTGGCCTGACATCAGAGAACCTCCCAGACTCCACGGCGGGATGAAAGGGAAAGGTTATCACAGCCACGCAGTGGGGCAATTAATAAAACATAGGTCGGTAAATACGACATCACATGCTATCATAGCAAACATATAAGGCACACACCACTCATACAAACACCCCATATAAGGATGGTAGCTAAGTAGGTCCTACGGACTTACCTCAACCTCGTATAAAGCTCAACCACAACTCGATCACCTTAACACTGGAGGAACAACACAGCCTATAGACAAGGCATAAAGAGATGTCACATCTCTTATCAAGCAAAGGGTCACACCTAGACCCAAAGGGATCAATAGGAATCATATACATCCTATAACCTCGAATAATATGCTAAACCTTAAAGCCACATCAGGGCATATATCCAACTCATGATATCATCATCAAACTAAAAATCTCATAATTACCAAAATAATGTAACCATCATAATGGAATTTCCAATTATCCATTTTAACAAACTTAAGGTCAATTTATATTAACCCGCAATACGGAAAACGAATAAATTCATAACTTATTCGTTACTAACCCGATATACAATCCTGAAGAAGATACAGACTCCTGGCAATGCAGGGAGTAAGAGCACGGTAAGAAACTCCGCGTCCGATGACTTGCGGTGGTCGTCGGTGCTCCGATAGCGGTAAACGGAAGCTTCACCAAAAAACTAACAAACGGGAAATAACTTTGTACCACGTTGAAGAGAACAAGATAAGGGACTCGATGGTACAAACGGATTTGAAATTAGATCGAAGATGAGAGATTTGTGAAGGATTGAAATATGGATTATACGTTCGCTTTCGTTTCTTCGCTCTGTAACATTCCAATATGAATGTGAAATGGGAGATAAGTATGCAAGCCGCCTCTTCTTTATATATATATATATATATATTTATTAATTGTACAAGTTGAAATGAAGCATGCAGCGCCACTTTAGATCTTGCAGGTAAGTTTTATTTGTTTTTTTTTATTTTATATATATATATATATAATTTATATATACATAATATAATAATGTTTATTCAAAATATTTAATTGAAACGCGGTTATATTTTCCGGTGTCCAAACTTTATGAAATTGGAATATAAAATTCGGAATATTATCAGGATATATATTCCGTGACTTTCTCGGAAAATGGGCATTCCTAAGCCGCATTTCTTAACCGCTAAGAATCGAAGTAGAGACTCTTTTGGCCGTTTGGCCTGTTTATATTATTTCATAGCTAGGACATATCCGATGTCCTGATCATTTCTCTCAACTGCATTTTTATTAATTGGAGCTCCCAAATGCTCCAAATAACATCGGAGGGTAAAAATAATTACCCGCGGGAAAAAGTAAAAATTTCTCCAAACGTCCAAAATTATACGAGGAACATAACGGTGGGACTCATATTCATCACTTGCGAAATCTTCGCGAGTTATATGTCAATTACTATCAACGATTAAGTTAATCAACGTTAATTAGAATTCGGAAATCCTAGCTATTACATCACACACCCCTAAAAAAAAAGTTTCGTCCCGAAACTTGAACAATTCCCAAATCCTCTCGGACCCATACGCCGAGGTATAACTCTCACTCTTTCTATCGGAGGTATCACATCTCCGTTCAAAAGATCACAACCCATAACAATCTATAACCTCAAGTATAAACATGGAGGAATCATCACTCCAAGAAACAGGGCCATAACGCTACCCAAAGGCGTAGAGAAATCACGTCTCTCGCCATACCACATCACAAGGCATAGAGGAAGCACATCTCTAGCCAAAACATATCACATGCATAGAGGAAATACGTCTCTAGCCAACCCATAAACATATATATATCGCATGGAGGAATCACATCTCCACTGAACTATGTCCATCAAGGTAGCATGGAGGAAAGAACCATCTCCAGCTGTATCCTAATCCCACTCAAATAGCATGGAGGAAAGAACCATCTCCAACTATAAATATGATCATACTCAGGTAGCGTGGAGGAAGTAATCATCTCCAGCTATACCATACATCACACTAGCACATCAAGATCTACTAAGATCATAAATCACATCACAACTAGCATGGAATAACACATCAAGGCATATAAGCACATAAGCACAACATTCATCAAGATAGCACTAAGATCTACTCTTGCTCCCACAAATGGGTATGTCCCAACATATACTTTGGATAGTTCCTCATGACACTATCCTCAGTCTCTCACATAGCCTCTTCAGGTCTTCATCTCGACCATCATATCTTCAATATGGGAATGTCTTTCGAATGCAAGCGTTTCATATCTCATTCCAAGAATGTAATCGAATGCTCAACAAAAGTGTGGTTGGGCTCAACCACCAAATCATCGTAACTCGCAAGGTGTCTCGAGTCTGGTATATACTTCCTCAATTGAGACATATGAAACACTGGGTGGATATCCTCTAATCTCAGAGGCAAAGCTAAACATCATGCTGCCTTCTCCGTACTAGTCGATCTCAAATAAACCATCATATTGGAAACTTAGTTCCCTTTCCATATTAACACGTCTAACGTCTCGCAGCTGAGATACTTTCAGCCGGACATGAACTCTCGCTTGAACTTCAGAGGTTAACGCCTCTTGTCTACATATAATATCTGGTGACTCTGTACATCCAGCATTCTTCTTTCAATCAACGTTACTTGAACTATAAAATCCTGAATCTTGTCAGGTGTTATTCCACTACTACTACTAGATCACTTCTAGCATAAGGATATACAACATCTATGTCTATATATTGCCTCATAGGGCCATCCTAGAAAGATGCACGTCCTTCATTGTTATATAATAAACTCATTAATGGAAGGTAATATAACCATCCACGTTTCCCATTCAACTTACAATTTATAATAGATCTAGACGATCCTCTCTAACTGACCATCTATCAGGGGGTGAAGTGTAGTCATGGGGTACAGACTCGTCCCTAAAGCAGTCTGAATCTGCTGCCCAAAATTTCAAAGTAAAAACATCCATCTCGATCAGAAATGATCGTTCTCGGTATACCATGGAGTCTCACTATCTGTCTAGTGTACTCCTCAACCAATTCATTCACTAGCCACGCCCTTCTGATAGAAATGAAACGTGCCGGTTTCATTAATTTGTTACCAACAATTCAGATAACATAAATATTCTACTGGGTCACAATCCCAAAAAAAAAAAAAAGTTCATAAAGATGTCCTCCCAAATTCTACTACTGCACTGGTAGTGGGTGGGGCTTATCTCTAGATCGGAAATACTCTATCTGGACCTACTGACAAGTCACACATTATACCACAAATCTGGTTATATCGGCTTCATACAATATAATCGTCTCATCTCGTGGTGCATCTTACTCGTACATGAATGTACTGAATAAGGCGTACAGTGGGTATACCGTAATATTCTCTGTCTCCATCTGCATCAGCAGGTACACAAAAGCGGTCATGACTCTTCATCAGTCCATCTACTCCCATGGAGAACTATGGTGCCTCAGTACGAGACATCCTTTCTCTAAACCTTGTCAAGGTCGGGGAAGTCTCCTACTTCTGTTGGACCTCATCCAACAGACCAGGTAGAACCTCTGAGGTATAACTGGGTATCCTCATCAAGGAACTGATTGTCCAACTCTAGCCAAGCTAGATCTCTCTAAAGTTGAGGCTGAACTATCAGTCTCACAATCATCTTCTCTTCAAGCGTCTTTCCATTCAAGTTATCGGCGACAACATTCAACTTCTCTTAATGATATGGAATCTTCAAGTCAAAGTCTTGATCAACTTAGGCTCTTAACACTGGCGGTTATTCAACCCCTGTTGCATAAAATATACTTCAGATTTCTATGATCTATAGAAATCTGACATGAAGATCACACCGGTATGGTCTTCAAAACTTAAAGGCTTGAACTACCACTACTAACTCTAAATCATGAGTCGGGTAGTTCTCATTATACGTTCTCAGTTGTAAACACACATATCAATAACCCTACTCCTCTGTAGTAATACACATCTCAGACTTAGCTGGGATGTATCACGTAAATCACGGGATCCCAAAAATCTTCTAACTACAACAGAATGGAAGCAGAGGTCAAATGCCTCCTCAACTCTTCAAAACATAGACACACTACTTTCATCACATAGTTATATTGGTCTTCTCAAAAGACTCGCAAATGAATATGTAATCATATAAAGTATGAGAACTTTTTGCAAAACCAATCTCAAGGCCTTGAAACTCCTTTCAAGGACCTTGATGTCAATTTGAGCTCTTTGTGATACTTTGAACTCAAGGGCTTTGAAATTGCTTTCAAGGGCCTTGACTCTGTACTCCTACAAAACAAAGCTAATCACAATAGCAATATATAGTGCGGAATGTAAAAGATTGACACAAGGATATGCTTACGAAGTTCGGCTCTAAATAGCCTACTTTCCGTCCCAAGGTATAGCCTTAGGATCTAACTATCTATTATCAGGTTCAAAGAGTCCTAGATACAAACTAGAAGAAATCCCCTTCTTCTCTCACTGTAGCAAATGCTACAATCTAGCTCCAACTCTTCACTTTGCTATAATAGCCTAGTTACTTCGCAGAGTAACACACACTCGAGAATAACTCTCTTTAGATCTTCCAATGGAGCTCTTGAGTTTTATTTCTCTCTAGGGGATAAAGCTTTATAGAAAGAGAGAAAGAAAAACTAATATCGAATGAAGATGTTTAGGTTGCTTTGAAGACTTATTGATGTTTTCGTGTAAGCTTCTGTATCTTTCTTCTTCAAATGCCATCTTCATTTATAGTCTTCTATGGAGAGGTCTTCTAGCCGTTGTAGAGATGACCGTTCGAAGATGATTCTTCTTCTCCATGAAGATCGCTTCCTGTTTGAGATTAGATAGATGTTGTAGATCTTCATATCTTGAGAACACGTTGATCTCTCATCTCCTTAATCTTCTCGATTTTGTTGAACAATATTATAAAACGAAGGAGAGAGAGAATCTTGATGCTTTTCGGTTTGAGGATCTTTTGAGAAGATCTCTAACATTGGGTTGGTAGAGATCCTTGCTTGATTAAATCTTCTTGTTGAGCAAATCTTTTCGAGAAGATCTTCTTAGAAATTTGAATACTTGTACCGTGAAACCTTAACATTCTTGTTCCTTTAAAAGCTACTTCAAGCCTTTGAGATCTTTTCGTTGTACAACCTTATTTTCCTTGTACCCTTGAAATCCATTTCAAGGCCTTTGAGATCTTCGACAGAACCTGCACTTAATCCAAACAACCAAGCATCTCGAGAATATAATCAATACATTGTTAGTGTATCAAACTACTACATTTGTGTTTTAATCTTCCATCATCAACACCTGTAAACCTTTATAATCAAGGTGGAGTTTTCAATCTCCCCCTTGATGGAAGACAACTCAAATGGTTATCGTACCTGCATCTTTTAGTTAGCAATGCATATATAAATATCAAAACCTAAAATGCAGAATGCAGAATGTCGGATCACACATTCATTTCTTCCCCTTTGTCTTTTAACAGGGATAAAATTAATTAAAGCACGAGTTTTAAAATGATTACACACCCAAGAGTATTTCCACAAAAACCCATAAAAAGTTTGTGTCAAACAACAAGCTCATTTTTCCTCATAGAACTTCCTTGTGAGTCGTGGAAAAGCAAAATCTCCAGGGTTTAGGACTTTCTAGATAATCGAACTCTTGACCTTGGTTATGCACGAAATCTTAAGAGTGTCAAGAAAATCAGTGTCCACCAGATCACACATACAGAGCGATCGATTGTAAAAACCATTAAGCCAAGATCCTGAAGCTTGAAAATTAATGAACCATGATGTGGGAAGACCAGTCGCTTGAGAGATGTCCAAATCCTCAAAAAGTATTTCTTGTTTTGAAATTGAGGGACTCTGAACGACTTTCTTTTTGGAAGCTTGAGGAGCGGATTTCTTGCTTTTGGGTGCCATGAGTGAAGTTTTGGGAGAGAAAGCAAGGGATTTTTGAATAGGATTTCTGTGAAAGAATGAAAAAAATAGGAGAGACAACTCCTTTTTAAAAAGTGAAATAATAAGATTTTGAGAAAATCAAGTCTTTCAAAGACTAATTTGAAAACAAACAAATCCTTTTCAATTTTTAAACAAAATAATCCATAAAAACATTTTAAGAATTAAAATATCTAATAAATATTAATTCTTAAAAAGATCCGTAATTTTTAATTTACCCTTTGAAACGTGTTTCAAGACCCTTGAATTGTCTTTCAAGGCCCTTGAAAACATTAATTGGGCTGCATACATAGGAACAAATAAAATGATTTACTCCCCCTACGTTAATGCTTCCTTGTTCAACATACCAAGCTCTAATGTAATAAAATTAAATTGTTCCTCATGAAGAGGCTTGGTAAAGATATCTGCAAGCTGCAAGTTAGTAGATATAAAAGATATAGAAACATCACCTTTCTCAACATGATCACGTATGAAGTGATGCCTTACATCAATATGCTTAGTCCTTGAATGCTGCACAAGATTTTTTGTTATCGAAATAGCACTAGTATTATCACATTTTATGGGAATACCTTTTAAGTCAAAGCCAAGGTCACGAAGTTGTTGAGCAATCCATAGAATTTGTGCGCAACAAGCTCCTGCAGCTATATATTTAGCTTCAGCTGTGGATAGGGCGACAAAATTTTGCTTCTTGGAGTGCCAACTGATTAGGGATGACCCTAAGAATTGGCAACATCCAAAAGTGCTTTTTCTATCGACCTTATAACCTGCAAAGTTTGCATCTAAGTAGCCAACAAGGTGAAACGAACTTTGACGTGGGTACCATAACCCTAGATCCTTAGTGCCATTGAGATACCGAAAGATTCTTTTCATAGTTTTCAAGTGTGACTCTTTAGGATCAGCTTGAAATCTTGCACACATGCACACGCTAAACATAATGTCAGGACGACTAGCAGTTAGATACAACAATGAACCGATCATACCTTGATACTCCTTTGTACTACACTTTTACTATCCTTGTCATGGTCAAGCGAAAGTGTTGAACTCATAGGAGTCTTTGCAACTTTAGATTGATCCATTTTGTACTTCTTAAGCAAGTCTTTAGTATACTTGCTTTGATTGAGAAAAAAATCCTTTCTTTGCTTGTGAAACTTGAAGTACCGGAAAGAAATTAAGCTCTCCCATTAAGCTCATTTCAAATTTCCTGCGCGCAATATCTCAAAATTCCTTGCAAAGGGAATCATTAGTAGCACCGAATAATATATCATCAACGTAGATTTGTACTACTAAAATATTGTTGCCCCTGGTTTTAATAAATAATGTTTTATCAATCAAACCTCTTTTAAATTTGTTTTCAAGAAGATATTTAGACAATCTTTCAAACCAAGCTTTTAGGAGCTTGTTTAAGATCATAAAGAGCTTTGTCTAATTTAAAAACATGATCTGGAAATTTATCATTTTCAAAACCAGGAGGTTGAGCAACGTAGACTTCTTCTTCTAAGAAGCCATTTAGAAAAGCACATTTTACATCCATTTGAAAATTTTTTATGCTCATAAAAGATGCAAATGCAAGTAGCATACGTATGACTTCTAACTTGGAAGCTGGAGCAAAAGTCTCCTCATAATCAATACCTTCTTCTTGGTTATAGCCTTGTGCTACAATTCGTGCTTTATTTCGTATGACTTTGCCACTTTCATCCAACTTATTTCGAAAGACCCATTTCGTGCCGATGACAGATTGGTGTTTTGGCCTTGAAGTAAGAGTCCAGACCTTGTTTCTCTCAAATTTGTTTAGTTCATTTTGCATGGCAATGATCCAATCAGGTTCTTGAAGAGCTTGAACATAGTTCTTTGGTTCGACAAGAGACACAAAAGCGGAGAAAGCACATAGATTGTTCACTTTAGATCGAGTTTGAACTCCAGCGTTTGGATCTGAGATCACATTCTCTTGTGGATGATATGAAGAGTGTTGAACTTTTCTTCGTTTGACAGATGGAACAGATCCTGAAGGTTGAGCCTCATATGTTTGACTAGATTCAGATACCGTTGATATATTGCCCTTGGATCCAATCTCAAGGCCTTGAAGTTGAGTTTCAATCCCTTGAATTGGAGTTCTGACATCACAATTTTCTATTTCAAGGTCTTGAAGGTGTGTTTCAAGGTCTTGAGGATTTTCTTCGGTATCTTGAATCTTTTCCTGCATATTCTTTTCTTGATGTTTAGGATCTTCCTTCTCATCCGAATTGTGATGTTCTCGTTGATTCAGATTTAGATCTGCAAAACTCTCACTCAAAGTACCATCATTGCTTTCATAAAAAATAATATGAATGCTTTCTTCAACAGTTTTAGTATGTTTGTTATAAACACGATAAACTTTGCTACTTGAAGCATATCCAATGAATATTGCTTCATCACTACGTGCATCAAATTTCCCAAGGTTATCTTTTCCATTGTTATGAACAAAACAAGTACATCCAAAGGGTTTTAAATATGAAATATTTGGTTTCCTTCCTTTAAAGAGTTCATAAGGAGTCTTTTACAAGATAGGGCGAATTAAACATCTGTTCAAAATATAATTTGCAGTGTTTACTGCTTCATCCCAATAACTTTTTGGCAATTTATTTTCTAAAAGCATTGTCCTAGACATATCCTCAAGAGTGCGGTTCTTACGTTCCACTACTCCATTCTGTTGAGGAGTTCTAGGAGCTGAAAAGTTATGTGAAATACCATATTTTGCACAAAAAAATCAAACTTTAGTTGATCAAATTCTCTACCATGATCACTTCTTATAGAAACAATTGGTAGGTTTTTCAAGGTTTGTAACTCCTTACATAATTTTGAAAACTCAAATAATGCTTCAGATTTTTCTCGTAGAAAAGAAATCCATGTGAAACGAGAGAAATCATCCACAATAGCAAGGATGTACTACTTGTCTCTGGGAGATTTGACACGCATAGGTCCACAAAGATCCATATGTAAGAGTTCGATGGGTCGAGAAGAACTTACAACTTTTTTAGGTTTGAATGAACCTCTTGTTTGTTTACCTTGTGTACAAGCCTTACATATTTCATCTACCTTGAAATTTAGATTTGGCAAACCACGCACCAAATCCTTTGTAAGTAGCTTCTGCATTGTGTGCATGCTTATGTAACCAAGTCTTCTATGCCAAAGCCTTGGATCATCAGTCAAGGCCTTTAGACATTTTAGCTTGGTTCCTGAAACTTGGTTAGTAATCATGGAATAAACATTGTTAAATCTAGGAGCAATAAGCACAACTTCACCCGTCTTTTTATCTTGAACCTCATATTTTTCTGAATCAAATGAAACTTTGTTGCCTTTATCACATATTTGAGAAATACTAAGCAAAATATACTTCAAACCATCAACCAAATAAATATCATCAATAAAGTTAGATGAATTATAACATATTTTACCAATGCCAATAATGCCACACTTTCCTTTATCACCAAGCCTAATGGTTCCAGATGATTGCTTCTTTAAATATGAGAATAAAGAGCTTTTTCCACTCATGTGTCTTGAGCAACCACGATCTAATATCCATTTATGCTCCTTTACCTTGGTGATATCCTGCAAAACAACAAACATCAACCTTTCCGGGTCGACCAAATGGCATATTTCGGTCCATATTCGGGTTCGATCATGTTTGGTTGTCTAGTACCTTTAGGAACCCAGATTTGTTTGACCAGTTTCCTTAAACATAAAGGATAGGTATTTCTAATAATATAAGGGTCATTTCTTCTATAAGGACATGTTTGTTTAACATGACCCTTTTTACAACAGTAAAAGCAAGTAGACATATGAATACTTCCTTTGGCTTTAACAAAAGTGGTAGTTGGTTTTCTAGGAAAGCTCCAATGATAACCTATACCATTATTGTTAAGAGAGGACTGTTATTCACCCATCATTCTTTCAAAATTAGCTTTTGAACGAGTAAACTTAACAAGTGCAGCCTTCTGGTCTTGACACGTTAAAGTAAGATCAACTTTCTCTAGATCGATATAGTTTCGATGAAGAGAGGATAGGTTGTCATTGAGAATCACATTTTCTGATTCCAAGGCCTTGATATTATCATCAAGGTCCACTTTTTCTATGTTAAGTTTTCAATTTCCAGAGACATTTCACTTAGTTGTTTTTCTTGTTCAATAAGCTTATCTTTTAAAGAACTTATCCTTATTCTATGTTCTTTGTCACATATGATAATGTCTTTAAAGAATTGTTTCAGGTCATATTCAGGTTGAGATAAGATTGTAGTTACCATATTGTCAACATATAAATTTGAGTCTTCTTTATGATCAGCCATGAGACATAGGTTTGCTTGTTCTTTTTCGTCTTCTGATTCATTCTGAATCACTCCAAGAAGCAACCATAGCTTTCTTCTTTCGATCATTTTCTTGAAGTTGGTCCTCTTCTTTTGTGGACAATCCTTCACAAGATGATCTGTTTTCACCACATTCAAAATAAGTCAGCACTCTAGTTTTCTTGTTAGAGTTAGAAAACTTACCTCGGGGTTTTGATGTTCGTGGATATTCTCTATTGTTAGCAGATTGTTTCTTTAACTTGAGAATTCTCGCGAGACCCTTAGAGATCATCATCATCATCATCATCATCATCATCATCATCATCATCATCATCATCATCATCATCATCATCATCATCATCATCATCATCATCATCATCATCATCATCATCATCATCATCATCATCATCATCATCATCATCATCATCATCATCATCATCATCATCATCATCATCATCATCATCATCATCATCATCATCATCATCATCATCATCATCATCATCATCATCATCATCATCATCATCATCATCATCATCATCATCATCATCATCATCATCATCATCATCATCATCATCATCATCATCATCATCATCATCATCATCATCATCATCATCATCATCATCATCATCATCATCATCATCATCATCATCATCATCATCATCATCATCATCATCATCATCATCATCATCATCATCATCATCATCATCATCATCATCATCATCATCATCATCATCATCATCATCATCATCATCATCATCATCATCATCATCATCATCATCATCATCATCATCATCATCATCTGATGGTAATTCAGCTTTCCTTGATTTTAATGCCAAATTTTTTGAGTTGGATGGGAGCTCTCCATCTTCTTCACTAAGAACCATTTCACGTGTGATGAGTTTTCCAAGGAGGTCATCAAGAGGAAGAGTTGAGAGATTATGAGCTTCTTCGATAACAGTCATCTTTGGTCCCCACTTAGCTTTAGGTAAGCTCCTTAGAACCTTCCTAACTTTCTCTTCATTTGTAAAGATCTTTCCTAGTGAGTCCAAGTTGTTCACGATCTCAGTAGATCTTGTGAATATTTCTTTGACTGATTCATTTGGATTCATCTTGAATAGCTCGTATTGTCTGAGAAAGATGCTAATTTGTTTCCTTGACTTGACTTGTTCCTTTGTAAGTGACAACAAGCTTGTCCCATATTTCTTTTGCACTCTTGCATGATGAGATGCGGTTCAATTCATTGGCATCTAATCCGCAATATAGTAGGTTCATTGCATTGTAGTTCTTTGACACTGTCCAGGTCAGCTTGTGTGAAGTCAGAGTCAGCTTCCTTCTTTGGGACTTGGACATCTTCAACCGTTGTCATTTTAGGTCCATTTTGAATGATGCTCCATAGCTCCATGTCCTGATAAATAATGAACATACGCATGAGTTCTCTCCAATGAGCAAAGTTGTTGCCACAGAAGAGTGGTGGTTGAGATGAGGATCTTCCTTGAGCAAATCCACCATCACTAAATGATTCATGATTAGTCTCACTGATGGTTAAATCAATATACGTGAGTCTAGCTCTGATACCAATTGAAGAACCGGTAGTTGAAATAAACGGTTAAAAGATACTCTAGAAAGGGGGTTGAATAAAGTATGGGAACTTTTCGCAAAACAATCTCAAAGCCTTGAAACTCCTTTCAAGGGCCATGATGTCAATCTGAGCTCTTTGTGATACTTTGAACTCAAGGGCTTTGAAACGGTTTTCAAGGGCATTGACTCTGTACTCCTGCAAAACAAAGTTAATCACAATAGCAATATATAGTGCGGAATGTAAAAGATTGACACAAGGATATCTTTACGAAGTTCGGCTTTAAATAGCCTACTCTCCGTCCCAAGGTATAGCCTTAGGATCTAACTATCTATTATCACCTTCAAAGAGTCCTAGATACAAACTAGAAGAAATCCCCTTCTTCTCTCACTGTAGCCAATGCTACGATCTAAATCCAACTCTTCTCTTTGCTATAATAGCCTAGTTACTTCGCAGAGTAACACACACTCGAGTATAACTCTCTCTAGATCTTCCAATGGAGCTCTTGAGTTTTATCTCTCTCTAGGGGATAAAGTTTTTTAGAAAGAGAGAAAGAAAAACTAATATCGAATGAAGATGTTTAGATTGCTTTGAAGACTTATTGATGTTTCCGTGTAAGCTTCTGTATCTTTCTTCTTCAAATGCGATCTTCATTTATAGTCTTCTATGGAGAGGTCTTCTAGCCGTTGGAGAGATGACCGTTCGAAGATAATTCTTCTTCTCCATGAAGATCGCTTCCTGTTTGAAATGAGATAGACGTTGTAGATCTTCATCTCTTGAGAACACGTTGATCTCTCAACTCCTTAATCTTCTCAATTTTGTTGAACAATAATATAAAACGAAGGAGAGAGAGAATCTTGATGCTTTTCGGTTTGAGGATATTTTGAGAAGATCTCTAACATTCGGTTAGTAGAGATCCTTGCTTGATCAAATTTTCTTGTTGAGCAAATCTTTCCGAGAATATCTTCTTAGAAATTTTAATACTTGTACCATGCAGCCTTAACATTCTTGTTCCTTTGAAATCTACTTCAAGCCTTTGAGATCTTTTCGTTGTACAACCTTGTCTTCCTTGTACCCTTGAAATCCATTTCAAGGCCTTTGAGATCTTCGACAGAACCTGTACTTAATCCAAATAACCAAGCATCTCGAGAATATAATCAATACATTGTTAGTGTATCAAACTACTACATTTGTGTTTAAATCTTCCATCATCAACACCTATAATCCTTTATAATCAAGGTGGAGTTTTCATACCCCATGAGCACCTAACAACTGTTTACATTTAGCAAGTCCAAACAATGTTGGAACTTACTGCAAGGTACCGGCTTGGTGAACATATCAACAGGATTATCAATGATGACATGAATTATGACCTTAGTTTAGGTATGCCTTTTTACACATAGTTTTGTTGTAATTGTAGGAAATAAAACACATTTTGGATCAAGAGGGAGGATAAAAATACAAGGAGTCAAGAGGACTGCATGATGGAGTACACTGAGGTGCAAAAGAAGACCAAGGATCACCAGAAGAAGGAGTTAATTACATGCCGAGATTTTGTTCGGGTCCGTCCGAGATTACGCTGAAAAATATCCCACGGCCCAAAGTCAAAACCCTAGTTTTAATATTCAATAGAGAGTTGCATCAAGGGTTTAAGAGGAGGGACTTTTCATACTTCTTTACGGAGACGTTTTTGCAAGTCTGATTTCCACAGCAGTTTGGAACATAGAGAAAGACGGCAAGAGAAGGAAGAACAATATCGAAGGATCGAAAACTCGCATAGATAGCTTTGGACCTTTTGTGAGTTATTCTTGAAGGGATAAACTTAGTTTTTGATTTTTTTATTTGAACAAAAGGTCGAACCTTTCTTATTGCTTTGATTTAGTTTTGATATTTGAAGATTGTTTGCTAAGTATTCTTTGGTTTTTATTGGTTATTTCGGTTTATGTCTTATTTGTTATCATATACCTTCTTTGATTCAAATATGATTGTTGTTGGCTAGAACTCTTGCGATTCTAGGGTGACTAGTTGATGGTTGTAGTTTAGATGATGATGATGACGATAGAATGACCCTTAAATTAGATTGGATCATGAAGGTTGAGTTTTGCCTATGTAGTTTACGATATTAGATCGATCTCAGGAATCTCGACCGAGATTTGAGTAAGAACAATCCGATACTTGTTACTATTTGTCCGATCATGTTTTTTCCTCTTAGGTTATAGTTTGCCCAAATCCTAGTCTTTTTTGAGAGTTTTCTACCCTTAGATTCCTCTAAGGCCTATGCTTGAGATCGGGATGAGACTTACCCGGTGATTCCCTTTCTTGAGTACCGAAGATGACGTTTTCTAGGTAACAAAGGTTTATCCTTTGTTAGTTTTGAGTGTGCCTCCACCTTACTGTTAGCATGAAATATGACTATATTTTAGGAACTTGTTTTAGTTTTTTTCCCCTCTTTATAGTGTTCTTAGATATGAATTTGAAGCAATTGTGAGCTAGTTAACTCACTTTGTCGATATAGAGATCTACACTAGCTTCGTTTTGTTTTTAGGTAAATAAAGCTTGGATTGGAGCAAAATGTGGAAGGAAAGGAGTATTTGATCATGCTTGATGGCAAGGAGATGCATTGGAGAAGCTAAGGAAGGAGCATGGATGAAGGATGTCACGAAACTAAGGCAAAAACCAAGGATCTAAGGAACCACGCGCTGAATTACGGTCGTGGAAGAGGATTTAGAAGAACCACGGTCGTGGAAAGTTGTTCATGACCGTGATTTTGGTGATTCTGTGACGTGTCATATTTTGCCACGTCAGCCACGTCATTGGACTTTCTCGTAACCCTACCTCGCCCTATAAAAAGGCTTGAGAAGAGAGTTTTCGGGATCCTCGCCTAGCCTTGTTTAGAGTTCCATTGAGAGTTTGGAGACGGCCTTAAGGTTTCATTTCGAACTTAAGGATTGGAGATTCGTGAAGGACGTATTTCCGGAGATTGTGTACTTTTGGAGATTTCTTAGGGTTTTCATTGAAGGACGGATTGACATCCCGTTCTTTGTGACTTCTCTAGATCTTTGTGAGGGTTTCTATTCCTATTCTTCTAAATTCATAAAAATATTACTTTGTGTTTGGATTTCGAGATTGACTTTGAGTTTTGTTTGAGTTTTCGAGGGTTTTCATCTTTCATTCTTCTTAATTTGATTATTGATATCATGACAATGATTATTGGCTAAAACCCTTTAGCAATTCTAAGGTGAAGGGTTGATAATTATGGCTTAGATGATGATAGATCGAGCGTAACTTGATTGGACCCTGAGAGTGTGAGAAACATCGTCGACACCCTAAATCACGGGCTGTTCTTGGTTTCCATGGCCGTGATTCTCAAGATCTAGCCGTGATTTCCCCTGGTTTACAAACTTTGCTTTTGCTTTGATCCAAAGTTAAAGATTAGCTTTAACCAAACCTTGGCTTGCCTTTTCTAGGTAGTAGTGAGACTCAACATCCTCTATTTCGGTTTCGAGTGTCACAACCTTAACCATTTTAGTTTATCTTTGATTCCTTGGGTTTGGGCATGGGTATTTGAGATTAATTCTTACTTTTAGATCCTTTCTGTACTGCAGCCTTAACAACCTTTATAGAGAGTGTCTTTGGGTGAGTTATATAGGGTTTTGTAACTTCATCGTACATTACCTTACATTAGTTATACCTTTGGAATCTCAACTCTGCCCTTATATCTATAGTATATCTTGAATCGACTGCCACAATTAGACACTTGTATCTTTAGGGTTGCTGTTTTCCCAATATTTGCAAAGCTTCTACATTCTTATTTGCTCGATTAATTGAAACTGATTTTGTTTCACCAATTCCCTGTGTTCGATACTCTAGAATACTTGCTAATCTACGCCGATCCGTACACTGCGGGTTCGCTTGCTTTTATTCTAGTTTTATAAATTAAAACTTATTTGCACGCACGTTTAGAGGCGAACAAGTTTTTGGTGCCATTGCTTGGGAATTGGTCAAGACCAATTCCGGTTTTCGGTTGTCGAGCTTGAGAGATTTTTCTCTTGTTATTTGATATCTTTTTGTGAGTGCTTTTTTCAGATTCTTTAGGTATATGCGAAAGACTAGATCTACCAAAGATCTAGTTCCTTTCGATCCAGAACTTGAGAGAACTTTAAGAAGAAAGTTGAAAGAGAAATAGATGGCCGAAAACAATGAAAGAAACATCCAAGCTGAATTGGATGAAGCTCAACTACAACTTAAGTTGAGTGAGAAAGCTCGTTTGGACGAGTTAACAAGTCATCAATTCCAAATTGATGAACTCAAAGCTATGATGCTGGACATGAAGTTGGAGTTGAATGATGCTAAGAATAAGAAGGTCAAGAAACCAACTAAGTCCATTAGAGTTGAATCATCCGACGATGAGGATGAAGATATGCCACCACTTGAGGATATTGATCCGGTGATTCACCTGTTCGTAACAACCCAAGACCACCGGTTGTTCCTCGCATTCCCGCTGGAGATGTGAGAGTTGCCAATGTAGGGGATGAACCACGAACTCTAGGCCAAAGGATGGATCCAATTCAGCAACCGCGCCGTCTAGGTGTGAATTTCGGAGTTGAGGACATCCCGAAATTCAGTTTTAGCCCGCAAGTTATCACCATGGTTCGCCAAAGTCAATTTGGTGGAATTAATGCTGAATCTCCACACCAACATTTACAGAATTTTGAGATTCTCATGGAGACATTGAAGCCGAAAAGGGCTATTAACAACAACTACAATATCAAGCCGTTCTTCTTCTCTTTGAAGGACAAAGCTCTATCTTGGTATCAAGCTCTTCCAGGTGGAAAGCTTGCCACATGGGAGGATCTATCTTCAGAGTTCCTCACCAAGTTCTTTCCGCCATCCAAGACGGCGGAATTGAGAGGTAAAATTAATGCATCTTCTATGAAAGCTAACGAAAGTTTGTTTCAATCATAGGAGCTCTTATTGGATTGCCCACACCATGGCATTTCAAAGCTAGAGTTATTAGATATTTACTACAAGGGGTTGGATGTGGACACACAATTCAACCTCCAATCTCTCTCTTATGGTACATTCATGGACATGAGAGAAGATGACGCTTGTGACTTCATTGAGAAGCAAGCCCAAGTTATTGAGAAGTATTCCCACCGGAAGGTGGAGCCGGGAGTGAAGCTAACACAAGCTGCACAAACTCAAATCTTTTCCCTCAACACCGAAATCAAGGAGTTGAAGGAAATCATTAGTGTCGGCCTTCAAAAGCCAAAGGAGCAAGATGTTGGTTACTTAGGCAACAACAACAACAACAACAAAACAACAACAACCACCAAGGGAATAGGAACAATAACCAGAACAACAATTGGAACAACAATTGGAATAACAACAACAACCGAAATTCCAACAACAATTGGCGTTCCAACCAACAACAAAATTTCGGTAATCCGTATTCAAATTCTAAAAATTCACTAACATCTCCCTCTTCTACCCCTTTGAAAAGCTAGGGGCAAACATAAAATGGTTCGAACAATAAGGAGAAGGAGAAGCCCGATCCTATGTTGGAGACAATTCTAGGAAAGCTCCAAGGACTAGAGTGTTACATAACTAAGGTTGATAAAGCTCAAAAATCTTTAGAAAACCATATGTTCAGCAAGGCTGAAGAAGTTCCTAGGGATCAAGGAAAGCTTCCCGGGAAGACGGAGGACAACCCAAAGGGAAGGGTGATGGCTATCACCACTAGGAGTGGCGTTAAAACCACCGACCCGCAGCCCAAGTTTGTGGAAGTCCCAGCTGAGAAGGAGAAAGATAAGGGGAAGGAGAAGGAAGATGTCTACGTTCCTCCTCCAGCTTATAAACCTCCCCTACCATTCCCGCATTCTAGAGCAAGAGCACACCTAGACAAGCAATTCGGTAAGTTTATTGAACTCATGAGCAAACTGCATATTAATATACCTTTCATTGATGCAATTGTAGGTATGCCCGCTTATGGGAAGTTCTTGAAAGAGCTCCTCTCTAACAAGAGGAAGCGAGAAGACTTTGGAGAAGTCAAGTTGAGTTTGGAATCTTCGGAGCTCATCAAAATGATGACTGAAAAGATGCCCCCAAAGCTGAGAGATACGGGGTCATTTTGCATCCCAATTAGAGTAGGAGAAGTCACATGTGACGCTCTTTGTGACTTGGGAGCAAGCGTAAGCATTATTCTGCTTGCTTTGTGTAGGAAGATCGGTTTAGGTGAACCTAAACCGGTGAAGATGACGTTATATATGGCGGATCGATCCATAAATCGTCCCGTCGGTATCATTGAAGACGTCCCAGTCAAGCTCGGTAAGTTTTACATTCCAATTGATTTTGTTGTGCTTGACATTCATGCAGATTGTCCGGTTTCGATCATACTCGGAAGACCGTTTCTTGCAACATCCGGTTGTATAGTGGATTGCAAGAATGCTATATTGGCTTTCGACATAGAAGAAGAGAAGGTTGAGTTTGTTCTCTCAACTTTGGTGAAAGAGCCAGCTCTTGGAGAGGACATGTTCAATATCTATGATGAGGAAGCGTCTAGAGAAGAAGTGAGCTCGATTCTATTCAAAGATCCATTGCAAAAGGTGATTACCATGAGTATCATGGAAAAAGGAGAGGAAGAGGATTGCAATGAGGAGATTGAAGCCTTGGAGGAGCTAAAGGAAGTGCAAGAAGAAGAGTTTGAAAAACTCTATGATGGGTCAGAAAATGTGAGGAACCACGGCCAGTCTTGCTATTCCACGGCCTTGGTTTCCCCCAGGATGACCGTAACCAGCTATTCGGAGAGCACCCATAAGTTATACGGCCAAAACCACGGCCGTGGAAGTAACAATGGTGCCGTAATTTTGGGTATTTCTGAGAACAATTCCGTTCTTCCCACAAATACTCTTGAGTCTTCTTCCATCACTCCTACACCCTTAGAGACTTCTAAGGAATCGTCGGACACATCTCAAGACTCATCAAAGGCATCAATAGCAATGGAATTGAAGCCACTTCCTACACATCTTCGGTATGCATTTCTTGGAACTAATTCTACTTTTCCCGAAATTGTTAGTTCCGAATTAAATGAAGATGAACATGAAAAACTAATGGCTGTTCTAAGGAAACATAGGAAAGCCTTAGGTTATACTATAGAGGATCTTGTAGAAATTAAACCATCATTATGCATGCACAAGATTCTAATGGAGGGAGATTTTAAGCCTTCGCGACAACCTCAAAGACGGTTAAATCCGATCATGAAGGAGGTTGTTAAGAAGGAAATTCTTAAGTTACTTGACACAGGTATCATCTATCCTATCTCCGATAGCAAGTGGGTGAGCCCCGTACAAGTTGTTCCAAAGAAAGGAGGAATGATGGTTATCACTAACAAGAACAATGAGCTCATTCCTACAAGAACCGTGACTGGATGGAGGATGTGCATTGATTACCGCAAGCTGAACAATGCAACTAGAAAGGATCACTTCCCATTACCATTCATTGATCAAATGCTTGAGAGGTTAGCACAACATTCCTATTTTTGCTATCTTGACGGTTATAGTGCTTTCTTCCAGATTCCGATCCATCCGGATGATCAAGAGAAGACAACATTCACGTGCCCATGGGGGACGTTTGCCTATAGACGGATGCCATTCGGGCTTTGCAACGCCCCAACCACATTTCAAAGGTGCATGATGGCCATCTTCTCGGAGTATATTGAGGAGATAATGGAGTTTTTATGGACGATTTTTCTGTTTATGATTCTTCATTTGATAAACCTCTCTCTTGTGTTGTAAAGGTGTGAAGACGCTAACCTAGTTCTTAATTGGGAGAAGTGTCAATTAATGGTAAAGGAAGATATTGTGCTAGGACACCTAATCTCTAGTAGAGGGATTGAGGTAGACAAGGCTAAGATAGAGACCATAGAGAAACTTCCTCCTCCATCTTCGGTGAAGGGGATAAGAAGTTTTCTAGGACATGTTGGATTTTATAGACGTTTTATCAAAGACTTTTCTAAGATATCAAAACCACTTACTAATCTATTGATGAAGGATGCAGTTTTTGATTTCTCGCAGGATTGTTTAGATGCTTTTTATAAGATTCGAGAAACTCTCATCTCAGTCCCGATCATCCAACCCCCGGACTGGAATCTCCCGTTCGAGGTTATGTGTGATGCAAGTGACGTAGCTGTTTGAGCCGTGCTAGGACAAAAGAAGGAGGGCCGAACCCATGCTATCTATTACGCTAGCAAGACGCTAGACGAAGCGCAGCTCAACTACGCCACAACTGAAAAGGAATTCTTAGCTATTGTATATGCCTTTGAAAAGTTTCGTTCTTATCTTGTAGGTGCAAATGTGATTGTATACACGGACCATTATGCGATCCGGTATTTACTTGCCAAGAAGGATGCGAAACCGAGGCTGATTAGATCGATTCTTCTCCTACAAGAATTCGATCTAGAGATCCGTGACAAGAAAGGCTCGGAAAATTCTGTTGCGGATCATTTGAGTTGTCTACCACACATTGAAGATGACGATCTACCCATAGATGACTCCTTTCAGGACGAGCACTTACACATCATAGAGGAGTGCATCGACAAGATATCTAGAGGTAACGAACCTTGGTTTGCTGATTTTGTAAATTACTTGGTTTGTCAGGAAATACCTCCCGGATTATCCTATGCACAAAAGAAGAAGTTCTTTAGGGATGTCCGGCAATACTTTTGGAATTAACCTCTACTCTTCAAGAGAGGTCCCGGCGGCATCATTAGGAGATGTGTTCCGGAAGACGAAATGCAAAGTGTCATTCGTGATTGTCATTCACTACCTTGTGGAGGACACGCTAGTTCCAATAAAACTAGCACTAAGGTATTGCAATCTGGATTCTTTTGGCCTACTTTATTTAAGGATGTGCAAACCTTTGTTTCGTGTTGCGATGCTTGTCAAAGAACAGGAAACATCTCTAGGAGAAACGAGATGCCTCTCAATAACGTTCAGGAGGTAGAAATCTTTGACGTTCAGGGAGTAGACTTCATGGGACCTTTCCCATCATCTTGTGGAAACCAATACATACTTCTAGCTATAGATTATGTTTCGAGATGGGTTGAAGCTATTGCCTCTCCAACTAATGATGCCATGGTTGTTGTTAAGTTCTTTAATAGAACTATTTTCCCAAGGTTTAGGACACCACATACCATCATTAGTGACGGAGGCTCACACTTTATTGCCCGACGATTCGAAGCTCTACTAGCTAAGTATGGGGTGACTCACAAGATCGCCACTCCCTACCATCCACAAACAAGTGAACAAGTGGAGAGTTCGAATAGAGAGATCAAAGGCATCCTTGAGAAGACGGTCTCAAAGACAAGGAAGGATTGGTCTTTGAAGTTGGATGATGCATTATGGGCATATAGGACTGCATACAAGACTCCCATATGTACAACACCATACAACCTTGTGTATGGGAAGTCTTGTCATCTTCCGGTTGAGTTAGAACACAAGGCGTACTGGGCTGTGAAGTGGCCGAATTTCGGCATGAAGGAAGCGGGCGAGAAGCGCCTCTTAGACCTCAATGAGCTTGAAGAACTCCGCTTGAACGCCTATGAAAACGCCAAGATCTACAAAGAAAGGGCGAAGCGTTGGCATGATAAGCATATCATTCCAAAGGATCTCAAAGAAGGAGATCAAGTTCTCCTCTTCAATTCGAGACTTTGTCTCTTTCCACGTAAGCTTAAATCTCATTGGACTAGACCTTATCTAATCAAACTTGTTTTTCCCCATGGCGCAGTTGAAGTATGGGGTGAAAAGAGCGGAAGTTTCAAGGTGAATGGCCAACGTCTTAAGTAGTATTCACCGGAACTCCCGGTTGAGGAAATCTCTTTGATTACCCTCGAATAAACACAGGAACGGTCTAGCTATGGACCCAAAACAAGCGCTTCTTGGGAGGCAACCCAATGTATTGCATTTACCTTTTTGTTTTTCATTCTTAGAGTAGTTTAGTTTAGTTGTTTTTGCTTTGTTTTTCCCTCGATACCTCCGGTGTGTTATGTTTTTTGATGTAGGAATAATGATTGGGCAAAGGAAAGAAGCAAAATTTGGAAGGAATTGACGAAACTTGGATGTTGGCACAAAACAGAGACTTCCACGCCCAAAACCACGGTCGTGGAAGTAACAGGTGACCGTAATTTCCCAAAATCAAGCAAAATTCATCAAAACCACGGGTTCCGTACTTTTCCACGGCCGTGGTTTAGCCCGAGTGACCGTGATTTTCAAAAATTTTACGGACACTATATAAACCACATTCCTTCACAAAAACACACCAAAATCCCAAATCCACGCCCCAAACCACGCCCAGAATCGCTGACACCCTTCTTCATCTCGCAAATCTTCGTTCGAAGTCCGATTCGTTTGATTCTTGAGCCTAAAGTGGAGAATTTTCGATCATCTACATGATCCAAGCAACAAACCAAGTGAACAATCCATTCAAATGAAGGATTTTGGATTTGAAAGATCCAAAACCTAGGTTTTTCTCCCTTTTCTCTACTTTGTCAATTCGGTTCAATTTCTTCGCAAGAATTTAGGAGAACTGATTGAAATTGGAATTGGAATTAGTCTAGGACAGTGATTGTTGAGTTTGGTGTGAGATTGTTGTGATTTGAGAAAAACAAACCAAAACCACGGTCCCTATAGGTTGCACGGCCGTGGTTTTCGAAGAAGAGGCCGTGATTTTCTCTGATGTTGAAAAATATGATTCGAAGGAAATCCAGTAGGAACAAGAAGAGAAAGGATGGTAGTTCCTCCTCTTCCCAACCTCCCCCTAGTCAACCACCATCACCACCACCTCCTAGAATCCCAACTATCCATGAAGACTACTTAGGAGCCTTAGAGAGGATCGAGAAGAGGCCGGTCATAGGACCTCGATACCTAGTCCTTGAGGAGCTTGAGCCGCTAAACGTTGTGAATGATTTGACATGGCTCTTGGATAGAGCTGGTTTGATAGTCTTCTCCGCTATTAGAGAGGACGCCTATGAGGAGATCACAAGGGAGTTTGTCACCTCCTTTGAGCATAGCCACATGAACCGAACTGTTTCTTTTAGGCTAATGGAGCAAGACTATGAGTTCTCCATTATTCAGTTGGGAACCTTATTTGGGTTCCATGAGAGTTTCAATGGGAGGTTTCCTAGTGGTGTGTACCCTAAGGACTTTTGGGAGGAGATTGCCATGATATATGCTAGTGAGGATCGTTGGCAACCGGCCGACACCAAGGCTAAGGTCATCTATCACTTAGCCCTGAAGATAGCTCATAGGGTCTTTTCCGAGTGTTTCTTCCCAAGGAGCGAGAACCCCCAAAAGATTAAGACCGATGAGCTCTTTCTCCTTTATTGCATGCTTTATGGTAGATCCGCTGATTGTGCTACCCTCCTTGCCTCCACCATGAGTAAACTGAAAAACAAGAAGGCCGGGAACATTGGTTATGGTGGCATGGTAACTCATATAGCCAACCAACTAGGGATAGATTACTCCGCTTGCACTAGGATAGCGGCGAGACCTTTGGGTCTCAACGGCCTTATGACTAGAGGCATTATCTTTCCCCGTCACCAAGCTCCACCTACCGCAGCCATGCCATGGGAGGAGAGAGGTGTTAGAGGTATCCCTTGGCTTCCCGAGTACTCCATTATGGCGGGACGCCATAATTGGAAGGCGACCTTTGCAGCTATGTATACCAATAGACTCGTAGCTCCTCCGTATGTGCCGGATGATATCCAAGCTAGGGATGATGATGAGGAGATGGGAGGAGGTGATGATCATGAGGTAGGAGGTGATGAGCATACATTTGTACATTCCCGGATCAGCCGGACACTTTCCCGGACCCACCTAGATGTTCTCCCCGCTCTTCTAGACCTTCCGGTGCCTCTTCTTCACGCAAGGCTAGTGTGAGTGAGAGGCCGACTTGGATGGACACTCTACCCACTTGGTATGGAGCGCAGACGGATTGGATGGGAGCTCCTCCGCCATGGTATGAGCAGGCACCTGTAGCTTCGACTCCTCCACCTCAGGACGCTCCAGCTTGGTATGGACAACCGCCGGATTGGTATTCGCAGCTTCCGGAGTGGGCCACCAATCTATCCAGGAGAGTGGGAGATCTAGAGATCCGCCAGGAGACTCATGACACCCGGAGCCAGGAGAATGACCGCATCTTGAGGGACGTCTACCGCCAGCAGTTTGGGCGGCCTTTCAGCTCGGATTTCTTTCCACATCCACCACCGCCTCCTCCACAGTGATGATGATGATTGACCGCCGGTTTGAGCCACCACACCACCATTAGTGAGTTCCTTTTGCTTTTCTTTCTTTCTTCTCTTTATTTCTTTTGAACATTGAGGACAATGTATGTTTCAAGTACGGGGTGGGGTGTGACTATCGTTTGTAATAACTCTACTCACTTTGCTTTGCACTTCTATGAACACTTGTGTGTTTCCCTTTTATTGTCACACATTTCATTATTACATTGCATGAAAAAGGCTTTGAAAAACCCATAAAAATTTGAAAAATTTGAAAATAATTGTGCTTCTAAGATTAGAGATGATTTCTATGATGAAAACTACTTGTGGAATGAGTTTTTGATGACAATTTTATGCTTAAATTGAATTATGAATTGTGAAGAGATTGAGTATGTTGTTTATCCTTTCTTGCAAGTTTCATAATGTGAAGGTTTTATCTAAATCATATTGAGAAACAAAGGTTGAAATCACAATATAAGTTCTTATACTTCTTTATGAAATGATTAAGGCACCTCGATTTTCTTACTTCTTTCTTTGATCATTTAGCCCCTCAATAAAATAATTGCCTCCTTTACCTATCCGGGATTTAGGAAGAGTTGATTTTGGCATGTTTGATGTGGGAGGGCCAGGAAAGTAATTGTTTTCAAAGTGTAGGAAAATTCTAGGTTTGGGGAAGTCAATCATGACGATGAGTAACTCGGCACCATTCACATAGCCGGGTGTTTGTGTCTTGCCAAAGTCGGATTGAGCGATATTCCTAACGGATTATGGTATGTGCATCAAGGGTTTGAGGCATCTCGAAATTGAGAAATGCCAATCTCCTAGGCTTCGGTTATTGTGCACCGCTGTCCATAACTCCAAAAGTAAAGTCGAAAAGTTATGTACAAAAAGTCTAGAGCAAAGCTCTAAATTGGTGGAAGTTCAAATGGTAAAAAGAAAAAGAGTTTGTGTTGTCCTTCCTCCCGGATTCATACACCACATTCCTTTACAAGTTTCCCACCTTTTCCGCATTCTTGACCTTATTTGAAAGTCCTTGAGATCATAAGAGTGTTATTTGACTTGGTGATCTAAATTGAAGTTTTACATGCTTGATTTTGACAATGCTTGAAGGTTATGATATTTGTCTTGAAGTATTTGCAATTTATGAAGTTTCTTTGCTTTGCATACTTTGGTTTATGAATATGAGCGTTTTCAAGGATGAATGAAGCAAGGTTTGAGGATGATCTATTGACTAGAAGCACATCAACCAAAAAGATTATTTTGTTTTATTTTGCATTCATATTTCATTCTACCTTATGTTCTAAGCTTTTAAAAACCTTGCTTGGGGACAAGCAAGTGGCAAGTATGGGGTATTTTGTTAGCATGAAATATGACTATATTTTAGGCACTTGTTTTAGTTGTTTTTCCCTCTTTATCGTGTTCTTAGATATGAATTTGAAGCAATTGTGAGCTAGTTCACCCACTTTGCAGATATAGAGATCTACACAAGATTCGTTTTGTTTTTAGGTGAATAAAGCTTGAATTGGAGCAAAATGTGGAAGGAAAGGAGTGTTTGACCATGCTTGATGGCAAGGAGATGCATTGGAGAACCTAAGGAAGGAGCATGAATGAAGGATGCCACAAAACTAAGGCAAAAACCAAGGATCTAAGGAACCACGCCCTGAATTACGGTCGTGGAAGAGGATTTAGAAGAACCACACCCTAAATTACGGCCGTGGATTTGACAACATGAACGTGGACGTGAGTTTGGAGCAATGCAGAGAGTTACACGTTCTAAACCACGACCGTGGAAATCATATGGTACCGTAATTGGGTTCCACGCCCTAAACCACGGTCATGGAAAGTTGTTCATGACCGTGATTTTGGTGATTCTGTGACGTGTCATATTTTGCCACGTCAGCCACGTCATTGAGCTTTCTCGTAACCCTACCTCGCCCTATAAAAAGGCTTGAGAAGAGAGTTTTCGGGATCCTCGCCTAGCCCTACTTAGAGTTCCATTGAGAGTTTGGAGACAACCTTAAGGTTTCATTTCGACCTTAAGAATTGGAGATTCGTGAAGGACGTATTTCCAGAGATTGTGTACTTTCGGAGATTTCTTAGGGTTTTCATTGATGGACGGATTGACATCCCGTTCTTTGTTACTTCTCTAGATCTTTGTGAGGGTTTCTATTCCTATTATTCTAAATTCTTAAACATATTACTTTGTGTTTGGATTTCGAGATTGACTTTGAGTTTTATTTGAGTTTTCGAGGGTTTTCATCTTTTATTCTTCTTAATTTGATTATTGATATCATGACAATGATTATTGGCTAAAACCCTTTAGCAATTCTAAGGTGAAGGGTTGATAGTTGTGGCTTAGATGATGATAGATCGATCGTAACTTGATTGGACCCTAAGAGTGTGAGAAACATCGTCGACACCCTAAATCACGGGCTGTTCTTGGTTTCCACGGCCGTGATTCTCAAGATCTAGCCGTGATTTCCCCTGGTTTACGAACTTTGCTTTTGCTCTGATCCAAAGTTAAAGATTAGCTTTAACCAAGCCTTGGCTTGCCTTTTCTAGGTAGTAGTGAGACTCAACATCCTCTATTTCGGTTTCGAGTGTCTCAACCTTAACTGTTTTAGTTTATCTTTGATTCATTGGGTTTGGGCATGGGTATTTGAGATTAATTCTTACTTTTAGGTCCTTTCCATACTGCAGCCTCAACAACCTTTATAGAGAGTGTCTTTGGGTGAGTTATATAGGGTTTTGGAACTTCATCGTACATTACCTTACATTAGTTATACCTTTGGAATCTCAACTCTGTCCTTATATCTATAGTATATCTTGAATCGATTGCCACAATTAGACAACTGGATCTTTAGGGTTGCTATTTTCCCAATATTTTCAAAGCTTCTACATTCTTATTTGCTCGATTAATTGAAACTGATTTTGTTTCACCAATTCCCTAAGTTCGATACTCTAGAATACTTGCTAATCTACGCCGATCCGTACACTGCGGGTTCGCTTGCTTTTATTCTAGTTTTATATATTAAAACTTATTTGCACGCATGTTTAGAGGCGAACACTTACCTTTATGAGTAAACTTGAGACTTACCCGGTAAAGGTTAGTTCTATTCCCTTAGGTCGAGTTGTTGGTTTGAGTTGTAGTTTCTTTCCCTAGATCCTTGAGACTTACCCGGTAAAAGGACCTTTGGTTAGTGATAGTGGATAGTGAGACCTCCCCGGTGATCTATGCCATCGTAGAAACACCTTTCCTTTGCAACCCCAACCTTGTCCATAGATCTTTAGAAGTCTTGAATCGAAAACCACAACTTGACACTATGATCTCTAGAATTTGCATTCTCTCTTGATTGATATATCTTCATTGATTGCTTCACTTTGCTTAATGTTATTTGCAAGTATCTTATCTTGATTGCCTATTTGCTTGATTTCACCATAGTCCCTGTGATCGACCCTAGAATATTTGCCTTTATTGCGATTGATCTGTACATTGCGGGTGCATTATTTGCTTTTATTCTTGGTATAAATTCAAGAATATTTTCCTTCATATACACACACATTTTGGAGGAAACAAGTTTTTGGCGCCGTTGCCGTGGACTAGGTCTAGATTAATTTGTTGTTTTTATTTTCCTTTTTACATTTGATCTCACTTGTTCTTACTTTTCTTTTCTCTTTCAGGGGCTCCCTATTATTTTTCCCAAAAAAGCAAGATGGCCAAAAGAGATTTACAAGCTGAGTTGTATGACGCCTTAGAAGCCTTGGCAGAGGAAAGAAGAGTAGCAGCTGAAAGGAACAAGGAAATTATGAGGGATTTCGGTCGATGTTCAGAAGGGGTCATCCGAGATTTTCACTCCAGTGACCAATCTCGACCAAAATTTTTGGTCGAAACTCTCAGAGGAGGTCGAGATTTCTGAGTCCACTGAGTCACTTCAAACGGCGAATGTGAGTGTCCTAGAACGAAACCATGCCTCTTCCGAAGCAACAAAATCATTGCAAGATGTCTTAGGTGTAAGAGCCTTAGTTGCTGAGTTGCTGAGATGAGTGCTGAGGGCACATATTGTGCCTAAACCGCCCCTGCGTGACCCAGAAGCCGCCCCTGCGGTTTGCTTGGGCTGCATGTACGCCTCCCTGAGCCGCCCTTGCGGTTTAGGGTGTGCTGCAGCTGTCTTTGTTGACCTTTGACCCATGCTTTACCCCTTTCCTTCCTTTATAAGCCTCTTCTCTCTTCTACCTGATGAGGTTTCCTCATTCGCAACTCCATCTCCTTCCTCACGTTCATCTTCCTCTTCTTCCTTCCTTTGATCTCTTCTTGATCTTTGGTTGACTTTGTGTGAGTTTGAGAGCTTTTGAGCTTGGCTTTGTTGTTGATTGATGATGGTTGATGTTGTTGTGCCTTGTTGAGCCAACTTGGAAGTTATGGTGAGAGGTTCTACATCTGTATAGGTTCAACTTGGTAGGTTTGTCTTCCATCTATTCCTATCTTTCTTCTTTCTTGCTTCTTTCTTTCCTTTCTTCAATTCTAGGTTAGGTTCCACAAGTTAGATCTTGTGTCAACCTTGATTGACTTCAATTGATGTATATATGTATATATATGTGTGTGTATGGCTGCTGGATGAAGAAAGAGTGAAGAAGATCGAGTGAAGAAGCAAAGGACAGCCGGAGGTGCACCTTATGCACACTAGCCGCCCCTGCGCCCCTTTGGACCGCCCCAATGCCGGCTGTGTGCCGCCCCTGCTCCACCTCCTATCCTCCCCTGCGGCCTTGCTTTGCTCTTGGTTTCTACAAGTGTGTCTTGCTCCTAGGCTTGCCTATGGTTGGCATTGCCTCTTCGTTTCCTAGTATGAGAGTGTAGTATCATGCTAGGGTTAGATGAGAGTGTTTGGATGATGCTATGATCATGTTATGCCTTGTACGGCCTTTGAGGATTATTAGGTTATGAGGTTAGGTTGAGGATGATCCTATGGATCCCTTGGGTCTAGGTGTGACCCCTTTGATTGATAGGAGATTTATATATCTCTATGCCTTGTTATTGGGTAGTGTACCTCTCAGGATTGGAGGTTGATCGTGATTTAGTGTTATACATTGTTGAGGTAAGTCCGTAGGACTTACTTAACTACCATCCTTATATTTGGTGTTTGCATGAGTGGTATGTGCGTTATATATTTGCTATGATAGCATGAGATGTCGTTTATTACCGACCTATGTTTTATTGATTGCTCCGTATGCATGGCTGTGATAACCTTTCCCTTTCATCCCGCCGAGGAGTCTAGGAGGTTCTCTGGCGTCAGGCCACCTGGTATACAGGAAGGGCGCAATCCACTGCCATAGGGTACATGGGTTGTGTGACCGACACTACTTCCAAATGGCTAGCAAGCCCAGAGGCGAGGATGTATCGGCCCTCGTGTCACATAGTTTCATCTATCAATATATACACGATTTGAGTGAATGACTATTATATAAAGATGATAAATGGGTAAATGTGTGATAGCATGCTAATGTGTTTATCTTTCATAAGTTGTGCTTGTGCTTATGCATTACCTTATATATGTACGGTTAGCTAATAGTTTTATACCATGTTGTAGATGCCTTGCTGGATAGGCATGCTGCTGAGTGATCTGGCAGGGTGGCAAGCCGAGGACCTCTCGTACGTTGGATGGTTGTGGCTTTTGGGGTTTTTTATGTTTCCCTTCTGCGTGAGGATGATATTTTTTTCCTCTCCTGTGTGAGGATGTTGTTTTATACTCGGCTATGATACTGTTCCCCTTTTGGTTGTACAGTTTTATACAACTTTATGTATTTGTTTTATATTTGTTAGTGCCATGTTGTAAGGTCCAGTGAACTTATTGTCATGCTACGGTCAGGATATTGTGAGATCCTAACCCAATGTGGCATCTCGAGTCCCGTGAATTTATGATGTTACAGAGTTGGTATCTGAGCCTTAGGTTGACAACAATGGAACTTGCTACCTGCAATGAGGTTTGATAGGTAAAATAAAGAGAATCCAAAAGGGGTCTAACGTTTTCAAAAGATTTTTGGTTTTAAAGTATGGTTTTGGGATAGAATGTACGAGACGTCGCCACCTCTGGTATGAATCTCTACAGCATAGATATGTATATATATGTATTGTGGATTATGTTTGTATATGTGTTATATATATATATACACACATTAGAGCCTTATAAGTTAGGTGTGCATACCCCGCAGATGGCTCAGACTAGAGCTACTTCCCGCAGATGGCTCAGACTAGGACATGGACCAGTTCCCGTTGCTGATCCACCAATGGTGGAGGAGGTGCATGAGGAGATTGCTGAGAGTGTCGTCCTAGAGACGAGGAGTGGTGGATATAGGAGATAACATTCACATCGAGTCTAGTCAGATGACTCGGATCGTGTCTCCATGAGGGGGCCAGAGTTTCAAGAGTACATCAGACGCGTTGAGGAGGCTGCTAGAGATGTCTCAGGGAGCCACACATGTGTCAGCTATGCCGGGAAGTGTTGCTGAGACTGTTCGAGTTCCATAGGAGACTAGAGGGCCTCGACCAGATACCTGGTTGAAGGCATTCCATCAGCTGGGTGTACCACCTTTCTCTAGGAAGGTTGGTCTGGAGACTGATGTTTGGATAGGACATGTAGACTCAGCCTTAGAGTCTATTAAATGCCTTGAGGACAGACAGATAGAGCTAGTTCAGTCTCTATTCCGTGACGTTGCTCATTAGTGGTGGAGGACCGTAAGAGCCCGAGCCACTAGCTATGATCGCATGAGGAGTATGATCAGAGAGAAATTCTGCCCTGCCTCACTGAGGAGGGAGAAACTACAGGATTTTGTGGAAGCCGGCTTTGAGGATGTGCCGATTATAGACGCCATCAGCCGCTTCGAGACTGAGTTAGCTTTGTTGGGTCCAGCTGCACCATTTGTGGACCAGCATGTGTACCTGTTCTCTCGTCGACCGAGGGAGAGTACATGCTCATACATGACGGGATTCCATTGCGAGTCCTTGGCTGATTATCAGGACCAGGCTTCTACTTATGAGAGAGAGAGCTAGTCAAAGGAGAGCTTCTATGAGAAGAGGCTGCACACTAGGCAGACTAGTGGTGTTGAGGGAGCATTTGGCTCTGGACAGAGTCAAAGACGTCAAAGTTACCCCTCATGTGCATTGACTGTAGATAAGGGACGACAATGTTATAACTGTGGTGATCCTGGACATTTGAGGCCAGAGTGTACCAGGCCAGTTGTGACTTGCTTCACCTGTGGTAGACCAGGTCATAGAGCTGACTTCTGTAGGCAGGGTAGAGTTGCATCATAATAGGGTTCTTCTCCTGCCAGTGTGATGGGAGGTGGTCACAGGACACCTCAGCAGTAGACGCAGGGACAACAAAGAGTCCCACATCGTCCTTCTACTCAAGGATCTGCTCCCGAGCCTAGTAGAGGTGGAGGTCGTGGTGGGAGTGCCACTGACACCAGAGGAGCTCAAGGTAGAGATTTTGAGCTGAGGAGTGTAGAGGAGCCGCCTGCACCGGCTGCTACAGGTACCATTCTGCTTCATGGCTTACTTGTTAGAGTTTTGTTTGATACGCTTGCTACGCATTCCTTTATTTCTGATGTATGTGTTGAGCGTGTGAGTTTAGTTACTATAGAGGGGATACCCTTTACTATAAGGTTACGTGATGGTAGTAGGGTCAAAGGTACCCGTGAGATACGTAGTTGTCCCCTTCGCTTAGGGATTTGTGTGTTTCTTGTTGACTTCTTAGTCATGCCATTGATGCATGCAGAGATCACATTAGGTATGGATTGGATGCGTAGACACCGTGCAATATTAGATGTTGGTAGGAGGACTATTATAGTCTCTACCGAGGTAGGTTAGATAGAGGTCTTCCAAGGTTAGAACCTTGGGAAGACGGGTTTTGTTATAAGTGTCGTACGAGCAGCTAGACTGATAGCATAGGGATGTGATGCCTTCTAGTGCTACGCCTTGAAGGATGGAGAGAGTCCAGCATTGGAGGACATACCAGTGGTCTGCGAGTTTGTAGACGTGTTTGTTGAGCCATCGAGCTTGCAGCCTTAGAGGAATGTGGACTTCAGTATCGAGTTGGAGCCTGGTAAGAGACCCATCTCGAAGGCCCCATATCGTATGGCGCCTGTCGAGATATTGGAGCTGAAGAAGCAACTCGAGGAGTTGGTTGAGAAGGGCTTCATCCACCCTAGTGTTTCCCCATGGGGAGCACCTGTCCTCTTCGTGCGGAAGAATGACGGATCATTGAGACTGTGTATCGATTACAAAGAGCTGAACAAGGTGACCATCAAGAACAAGTATCCACTGCCTCGTATTGGTGATCTACTTGATCAGCTTTAGGGAGCGACATTATTCTCCCGGATTGACTTACGCTCAGTATATCACTAGTTGAGGGTGAGGAAGCAGGATGTGCACATGACGGCATTTCGTACCCGTTATGGACACTACGAGTTTATAGTGATGCCATTTGGGCGTACGAATGCCCCAACAGTCTTCATGGAGTTGATGAACAATATCTTCATCGACTTCCTTGACCAATTTGTGGTGGTCTTCAATGATGACATTCTGGTATACTCTCGTAGCAGAGAGGAGCATGCCGGTCATTTGAGGACAGTTTTGCAGATTCTGAGGGATAGAGAGCTGTATGCCAAGCTCTCTAAGTGCGACTTCTGGATATCAAAGGTAGCCTTTTAGGTCATATTGTCTCCGCTAGTGGGATCATGGTTGATCTAGCAAAGATCGAGTCTGTTGCTGCATGGACGACACCGAAAAATGTTTGCTCAAAAGTGTGCATCACTAAGGCTTAAAATTTATAAAACTGAAATAAAAGCAAAGCGAACCCGCAGTGTACGGATCGGCGTAGTAAAGCAAGAATTCCAACACCTACGTCACTTGAATCACACATGACCTCAAAGGGAAGATTCCAATCCGGAGGTTGAATTATTGGGGATGATATTAGAGCTTCCCGAATCCTGTAAAAAGCATCCAAGCATTCTTTTGAGAATTAAAAAACAGAATCCTTCATCAATGGATTAGTTAGCGGTTTAGAGATTTTCGAAAAGTCTTTAATGAATCTCCTATAGAATCCAACTCGAGGGAAGTTTCTCTATTGTCTCGATCTTCCCCTTATCAACCTCAATCCCTCTATTAGAGATCAAGTGTCCTAAAACAATGCATTCCTTAACCATAAAGTGACACTTCTCCCAATTTAGAACTAGGTTCGTGTCTTCACATCTTTGTAGAACAAGAGATAGGTTAGCAAGACAAATATCAAATGAGGAACCATAAACAGAAAAATCATCCATAAAAACCTCCATGATTTCCTCAATGTACTCCGAGAAGATGGCCATCATACACCTTTGGAAGGTGGCTCGAGCGTTGCAAAGTCCGATTGGCATCCTCCTATAAGCGAACGTACCCCATGGGCACGTGAATGTGGTCTTCTTTTGATCGTCCGGATGGATCGGGATCTGAAAAAAACCACTATAACCGTCATAGCAAAAGTAAGAGTGTTGTGCTAACCTTTCAAGCATTTGATCAATGAATGGCAGCGGGAAGTGATCCTTCCTCATCGCGTTATTCATCTTGCGATAGTCTATGCACATTCTCCATCTTGTCGCGGTTGTTGTTGGAATGAATTCGTTGTTCTTGTTGGCTACAACGGTCATTCCTCCCTTCTTTGGGACAACTTGAACAGGGCTCACCCACTTGCTATCGGAAAAAGGAAATATGATACCTACATCAAGCAATTTAAGGATCTCCTTCTTCACGACCTCTTTCATGATCGGATTTAACCGTCTTTGAGGTTGACGTGAAGGCTTATAATCCTCTTCCATTAGAATCTTGTGCATACATAAAGTTGGTTTAATTCCTACAAGATTCTCTATGGTGTAACCTAAAGCTTTCTTATGTTTCCTCAAGACAATCATAAGCTTTTCATCTTCATCTTCACTCAAATCGGAACTAACAATGATGGGAAACGTAGAATCAGTTCCAAGAAAAGCATACCTAAGATGTGAGGGAAGTGGCTTCAATTCCAAAGTTGTTTGATAGCATGTATTATAGTCTATATTTTGGGACTTGTTTAGACGTTTTATCTTCAATAATCTACATGTTTGAATGTATATTATGTGATTATATTGTCGTTTCATCTACCTTTACGGGAATCGAGGTCTACACCAGGTTTCGTTATAATCATAGGTAAAATGGCACGTTTTGCATCAAAATGGAGCTAAGGAGTAAGGGAGTCATTGGAGCTACATTCAGGAGCTTAAAGAGGAGCTCAGGAAGCATGGAATTAAAAAAAAAAATTTACTTTGGACCAGATTTGAGAGATTTCACCTTCAGCTGAGATTCACCTCGGTTGACCACAGAGTCACCTCGACCGAGGTGATCTTGAGGAGCGCCCCGACCGAGGCGAATATCCTGACGCGGCGAGATATATTTTATTTGGCTGAGATCTATTATTTTTGGAAGGAGAGATCTTATATTTTTGGGTTGGATTTCTGGAAGGAAGATCATATATTTAGGAGATCTATTTTAGAGATATGGATATATTTTATTAGGAAATTATCTTTTTAAGATATTATTATCTTTAGAAGATAATTCTCCTATATAAAGGGTTGGATTTTCCACAATTCAACAACCTTGCACCTCTTGATTTTTATCCATTACACCATATTCTCCCAGCTGCAATTAGGAAGGAAGGTTGAAGGAAGGAAGATTGAAGATCAATCAAGGAAGGATTGATAGCTTTGAGATAGCTTTTAAGGGGATTTGTAAGACTTTCTTAGAATCCCTTTTGTTTGATTGTCTTGTTGGATTTGTAATCCAAGGAACGCTGATTGTGTTTGATATTTGATTCAGTTATCGAAGCCTTGTTCTTAAGGTTTTTGTGTTCAAATATTCATTTTCTTCCCACATATTTGATTATTGCTTTCATGATGATGAATGGCTAATTTCCTTGTACGATTCTAGGGTGATTGGCTTAAGGTTGTGGGAAAAACAATGATAGAATAATCTTAAATCCCAGTAGGACCCTGAAAGCTCGAGTCTTTATCCTTAACCCTAGAACATCTCGTTCAGTCGATGAACATCTCGGCCGGGGTGGAACTTGACTGACCGAGGTGACTTATCTGATCCGTAACTGAGAGTTAAGTGTTAGAGTTTGCCAAATCCTATTCTTATTACACCTTTCCTGGTTCAATGCAAGCTTAGGATGAGACTTAGCCTGAGACTTCATTCCATCTTTATGACTTAGCCTGAGACTTACCTGGTAAAGGTTGATTCTATTCCCTTAGTTGGTGTGTTGGTTTGAGACTATAATTCCTTTTCTTAGTACCTTGAGACTTACCCGGTGATAGGTTCTTTGGCTTGGGATTGTGAGTAATGAGACTTACCTGGTGATCTATTCCACTTTAGTAACACCTTCCCTTTGCAAAACCTCAGCTTTGTCCGCTTATCTTGAGATCTTGAGTTGGAACCACAACTGGATGCTTTAATCCCTAGAAATTGCATATTTCCCTTAATTGACTTTATATACATCTTTGATTGCTTTAATCATTCTTGTGGTTAGTAATTACATTGACTACCTATACTTGCTTAGGTTTCACCTAAGTCCCTGTGATCGACCCTTGAAATTCTTGCTTTTTATTACAATTGATCCGTACACTGCGGGTTCGCATCCTTGTTTTAAGCATACTTCTTGGGTTATAAATTTAAAGCTTGCACACACTATTTGGAGCGAACAAGTTTTTGGCGCCGTTACCGGGGACTTGGTCGAGACCGAGCCGGTTGCAGTAATCTTTCGGGGCAATTGCCCCTGTTGCTACTAACCACTCTACTTGAGTGACTTTCCCAGGTTCTTCTTCTTAGGTTTAGGCGAAAAACCCGTGCTGGGAAGGAAATCGTTCCTTACGATCCCGAACCAGAAAAGACATATAAGAGACGCTTGAAAGAAGCAAAAATGGCCAATCGAGATGATCACGATCTTGAGGCCGAGTTGAATGAGGCAATGGAACAGTTGCGCCTCAATAGGGAGGAATTGCAGCGTGAAAGGGAGGAAAATCGCACCAGAGCTGCAGAGATTGCAGCTGACATGGCTGAGTTACGAGCTCAGATCTTGCCTCGACCAGACCCTCGACCGAGGCAGGATCCCGCTCCAGCTGCCCCGGCCGAGATACTTCCACCTCGGATGCCAGTCCGAGATGTTCTTTTTGCAGGTATTCCACAGACCCTAGGGTAGAGGATGGACCCAAACCAGCAAGTGAGGCGTCCAGGAGTCAACCTAGGAGACCCAGCGGAGCATGATTATGAACTTCGACCGCAAGTTCTTTCGATGATCCACCAATGCCAGTTTGGAGGTTTAGAGAGGGAATCTCCACATCAACATTTGCAGAACCATGAGATTTTGATGGAGACCTTGAAACCTTCAAGGGTGGAAAATAATAATTACAAGTTAAGGCCTTTTTACTTTTCTTTGAAAGATAGGGCGCTTACTTGGTACCAGTCTCTTCCTCCCGGAAAGATCAACACTTGGGAGGAGATGACGACGGAGTTCTTGACAAAATTCTTTCCCCCCTCCAAAACTGCTGAAATGAGAGGGAAGATCAATGCATTTATCATGAATGACAAGGAGAGTTTGTCCAAATCATGGGAAAGATTTAAAGATGTTCTTTTGGATTGCCAACATCATGGGATTCCAAAGATAGAGTTGTTGGAGATTTAATTCAAAGGATTGGATGGAGCTACCCAATTCAGCCTTCAACTACTATCCGCCGGCACATTCATGGACATGCCGATTGACGAAGCTTGGGAGTTCATTGAAAAACAAGCTTTGCACATGGAGAAGTACTCCCACCAAGGAGCTGAAAATGGAGTTAAGAGAGTTAATTTCCAGGAAGCTCCATCAAATGATAATCAACTCATTTCCCTCAAGAATGATGTGAAGCAATTGAAGGATCTTTTGGTTACTCACACCAAGAAGGAAAAGGAAGGATATCAAGGCTCAAGGAACAACAATGGTTCCCAGAACAACAACAACAACAATGGTTCCCGGAACAACAACTACAACAACAATAGAGGCTCCAACAGCAACAATTGGAGGCCCAACAATCAAAATCAAAATCCGGATAACCCTTACTCTAACTCCAATTCAAATAATTCTTCTAATCATTTCCTCACTTCTTCCTCTTCTACTCCATTGAAGAGCCAGGAGACTGGATCAAGCTCATCCCAGCCAGAGAAGAAAGATGCAGTGTTGGAGGCTATCTTGATCAAGCTCAATGTTATGGAGACCTCCATGACTTCATTTTCAAAGGTACAAAAAGCCTTAGAACAACAATTCTTTAATAAGGTGAATGAAGCGCCAAGAGACCCAGGGAAGCTCCCAGCAAGGACAGAGAGCAACCCCAAGGGACAGATCATGGCAATAACGACGAGAAGTGGATTGAAAATCGCAAATCTAGTGCCTCGGTCGATGCTAGTGAAGAACACCTCGGTCCAGGTAGAGACGAAGAACACTTCGGTCGAGGTACCATCCGAGGTGGAGTCATAGAAAGCGTCGGACAAAACTGAAGTTTATGTCCCACCTCCTGCATATAAACCACCACTTCCATTCCCCCAGTCAAGGGCCAGAGCACATCTAGACAAGCACTTTGGTAAGTTTCTTGACTTGATGAATAAATTACATATTAACATTCCTTTCCTTGATGCTATTCTAGGGATGCCCGCCTATGGGAAATTCTTAAAAGAGATTCTATCAAGGAAGAGAAAGCTGCAAGATTTTGGAGAAGTAAGGATGACATCTAAATCCTCGGAGCTCATTCAAATCATGATGGAGAAGATGCCACCCAAATTGAGAGATCCCAGATCATATTGCATTCCCATTCAAGTTGAGGATGTGACTTGTGAAGCCTTGTGTGATCTAGGAGCCAGCGTGAGCATCATCCCGCTGGAGCTATGTGTGAAGATCGGACTTGGAGAGCCCAAGCCGGTGAAGATAAGGTTATACATGGCGGACCGCTCCATTACCCACCCCGTGGGTATTTTGGAAGACGTTCCGGTTAAGTTAGGTAACTTCTATTTACCTATAGACTTTATTGTGCTTGATATTCCCGCAGATTATCCCGTTCCTATCATTCTCGGGAGACCATTTCTAGCAACTTCGGGTTGCAATTTGGATTGTAAGAACGCCAAGTTGCAATTCAACATTGGCGGTGATCAAGTGGAGTTTGCATTGCTTGCTGCAATGAAAGGGGAGCCGCTGGAGGATGATATCTTCAACATCTATGATGAAGAAGAATCAAGAGAATTGGTGAGCTCTATCCTTATTAATGATCCACTTGAAAGAGTTATTAGTTTTATCTTAATGGAGGAAGGTATAGATGCTTCTTGTGATGCGGATATACGGAGCTTAAAGGCACTGGAAGAAGATCCAGGAGCTAAGATTGAAAAGCTAATCCAGAAGAAGAGAATCTCCAGTTTCGGTCCCAGTTGCAGTACCTCGACCGAGGCACTCTCTGGAACGTTTGATAGACGATCAGCCGGCTACCTCCCTCTTCACGCGAGAAGGACGAACCACCCATAGATGATTCATTCCCCGATGAGCACTTACATTTGCTGGAACGTTTGATAGAATTCTTTATCTCACCCCATGATGAAGGCGAAGTATGGGGTGAGGACACCTTCCAGCATGTTTGGCGGATCATAGTGATGACTTGTGGGCGAAGTCCAAAGTCATGATCATCTTGCTCTCCAAGATTCAAACCTAAACGGCGTGGTTGCTAAATTGGGTCCATTCATTGCCCAAGGGTGCGTGGTTCAGCCACGACATTAGTAGCGCTCACCTCTCTAGCATAAGGGCGAGGATCAACATAGGCTCGAGGATTTACTGGTGGTATCTCCTCCAATTCCGACATATCATCATCATCGGATGATTCAGCTCTAAATGCTTTAGCTCTTTTTTTCTTGGCGCAATTTCTCTCCAATTTCATCTCTAAAATCATCGCATTAAGCTCATCTATTTGAAACTGATTTTGCTCTATATCAGCACGAGTGGTAGCTTGTTCTTCCATACGTGCTCTCTCACTTAATTTGAGTTGAGCTCGATTTTCGTCCAACTCCTCTTGAGTGTTCTTCTCATTATGTTCAGTCATCTTTTTCTCTCTTAACTTTTTCTTCAAAGTTTTCTCCAGTTCAGGATAAAAAGGAACGAGGTCTTTAGTGGATCTAGACCTTCGCATATACCTAAAAATTCTGCAAAAAATCACTCAAGTAGATAGATCAAATAACAAGAGAAAAAACTCCCAAGCCCGACAACCGAAAACCGAATTTGGCCTAAACCAAATCCCCGGCAACGGCGCCAAAAACTTGTTGGCTCAAAAGTGTGCGTCACTAAGTCTTAAAATTTATAATACTGAAATCAAAGCAAAGTGAACCCGCAATGTATGGATCGGTGTAGTAAAGCAAGAATTCCAGAGTATCGAACTCAGGGATTTGAGGGGAACAAATTCAGTTTGTAAAATCGTCAAGCAAATAAAAAGCTTTTGTAAAGATGATAAGAAAAACAACGATTCTAGAGATTTAGGTATCCAATTGTGGCAATTGATTCAAGATATTCTAAGGATATAAGGACAGAGTCAAGATTGCAAATGTATATCTAAGGTAGGGAATTGTACGACGAAGCTCCAATCCCATATGTCTCACCAAAAGGCTCTCTCTATAAAGGTTGTAGAGGTTGCAGTATAGAAAGGATCAAAGGATAAGAATTACTCTCAAATACCCATACCTAAACCCAAGGGAATCAAAGATAAGCCAAAACGGTTAAGGTTGTGACACTCGAAACCGAAGTAGAGGAAATTGAGTCTCACTACTACCTAGAAAAGGTAAGCCAATGCTAGGTTAAAGCAAATCTTTAACTTTGGATTAAAGCAAAAACAAAGGACGTACGAGAGAGGAAACCACGTCCAGATCTTGAGGAACCACGGCCATGGAACTCAAGAACTGGCCGTGGAAAGCCTCGACGATGAGGTTTCTCGCAACTCTCAGGGTCCAATCTATTTTGGTTCAATCTATTATCATCTATGCCACAACTATCAACCCTTCACCTTAGAATCGCTTAAGGGTTTTAGCTAACAATCATCATCATGAAATCAATGATCAAATATAAAAGGGAGAAAAGGTAAAACCTTGAAATCTCAATAATAAACTCAAAACAAAAGTCAATCAAACACAATAATCGCAAACTACGTTCAATGAATGTAGAATAAGATAAAAATCTCTCACAAATCTCAAGGAACAATGAAGAACAGGATGTCAATCCGCCTTCAAGGTGAAACCCTAAGATCTTCTCTAAGTACGCAATCTTCAAATTGTGTCCTTATCCGAATCTTCCCCGTACGCAATAAGATCTTCCGAAATCTCTCTAAGTAATGCCCTCGAAATGTTGCTGGATGCAAGACCGCCATTTTCCTCCTTTCTAAAGCCTTCTTATGGGATAAAAGTAGGGTTACAAAAGCCCAATAACCGTTGCTGACGTGGCAAAATGACACGTGGCATCCGTTACAAGAATCACGGCCAAGAACAAGTTTCCACGGCCGTGGAATGCACCGTGGAATGGCTTCCTTGCTTTTGACATGATTTTCCACGACCTCAATAAATAAACCACGGCCGTGGTTCTTCATATTTGGCCGTGGAAACTCTAAATTCTTCGTAAGAGCCTTTGTTTCGTAAAGCTTTCTAATCATGCTCATTCCTTAGCTTCTCCAATGCATCCTCATGATGCCTAGCATGATCAATTACTCCGACTTAATCCATATATGCTCCAAATCAAGCCTTTATTCACCTAAAAACTCAACAAAGCTTGTGTAGATCTCTATACCAACAAAATAGGTGAATGTGCTCATAAACGCTTCAAACTCATATCCAAATACACAAAAAAGGGGAAACACAACCAAAATATGTGCCTAAAATATGGTCATGCCGGTTACTATCGATGCTTTGTTGAGGGATTTTCTGTGATTGCCCGCCCACTTACAAGTCTTCTGAGGAAGACTACCAGATTTGTGTGGTCTGATCAGTGTGCCCAGAGCTTTGAGGAGTTAAAGAGGCGTTTGACTTCTGCTCTTGTCTTGGCAAAGCCAGAGGGTATTGAGGATTTTGTGGTTTACAATGATGCATCCAAGCTAGGCTTGGGATGTGTATTGATGTAGAGGGGTAGAGTGATTGCTTATGCATCTAGACAACTGAAGACGTATGAGGAGAGCTACCCGACTCACGATTTGGAGTTAGCAGCGGTAGTTCATGCTTGAAGATATGGAGACATTACATGTATGGTGCCACGTGTCACATCTTCACAGACCATAAGAGTCTGAAGTATATATTTACGTTGCTTGAGTTGATCAAGGACTTCAACCTTGAGATTCTGTATCATCCAAGGAAGGCGTATGTTGTAGCTGACACCCTGAGCAGGAAGAAGTCTCGAGAGAACGCGATTGCGAGACTGACAATTCAACCTCAACTTCAGAGGGATCTAGCTTTGCTAGAGATGGACATCCAATTTCCTAATGAGGATGCCCAATTGTATGCTCTAGAGGTTCTACCTGGTCTGTTGGATGAGATCCAACAGAAGCAGGGTACCTGCCCGACCTTGATGAGGATCAAAGAGAGGATGTCTCGTGGGGAGGCACCACAGTTCTCCATTGGAGCAAACGGAGTGATGAGGCGCCATGACCGCATTTGTGTACATGTTGATGTAGAGTTGAGACAGAGGATCTTACAGGAGGCTCACTGTACCCCTTACTCAGTATATCCAGGTACGAGTAAGATGTACCATGATGTGAGACGCTCATATTGGTGGGGAGGGCTGAAGCCCGATGTAGCCAAATTTGTGGAACAGTGTGTGACCTGTCAGCAGCTCAAGATAGAGCATTGTAGACCTGGAGGTGAGCTCCACCCACTGCCAGTACCGTAGTGGAAATGGGAAGACATCTCCATTGATTTTGTGACCGGATTGAGGCCTACTAGGAGTTTTGATGATATCTGGGTTGTTGTTGACAAAATGACGAAGACGGCACATTTCATTCCTATCAGAGAGATGTGGCCAGTGAGAAGATTGGTTGAGGAGTACACTAGACAAATAGTGAGACTCCATGGTGTTCCGAGGACGATCGTCTCTGATCGAGATGGACGGTTTACCTCGAGGTTTTGGCAGCAAATTCAGACTGTTGTGGGGACGAGTCTACACTTCACGACTATGTTTCACCCCCAGACATATGGTCAGTCAGAGAGGACCATCCAGACCTTGGAGGATATGCTGCAAGCTTGTATGTTGGATTGGGGACATGGATGGTCTGATTACCTCCCACTAGTTGAGTTCTCACACAACAGTTGGCATGCATCTATTGGGATGGCTCCTTACGAGGCACTCTATAGACGTAGGTTCCGTACACCATTATGTTGGGGTGAGTCTAGCAGTATAAGTGGAATAGTGCCAGAGAAGATTCAAGATGATATGGCCCGAGTAGCGCTGATTAGAGAGAGGATGCTGGCTGCACAGAGTCGCCAGAAGTCATATGTAGACAGGAGTTGTCGACCTCTAGAGTTCAGAGTGGGAGCTCATGTTTGGCTGAGAGTATCTCCGATGCGTGGCGTCAGACATTTTGGCATAAAGGGGAAGATGAGTCCCCGATATGTCGGTCCTTTCGAGATACTAGATAGAGTTGGGAGGGTAGCCTACGGATTAGCTTTGCCTCCTAGGTTAGAGGGTGTTCACCCTGTGTTCCAAGTGTCTCAGCTGAGGGAGTATATACCAGACCCGAGGAACATTTTGAGTTATGATGATTTAGTGGTTGATCCGGACCACACCTTTTTGAGCACCCTATTGCAGTCCTAGAGCGAGGTGTGAGACGCCTGCATTCGAAGGACATTCTCTTGTTGAGGATACAGTGGTCGAGACGAGGACCTAAGGAGGCTATATGGGAGACTGAGGATAGTATCCAGAGGAACTATCCAGAGTTTTATGCTGAGATAGATGCACCTAGGGTCGATGAGTAGATCTTAGTGCTATAATGGTGAGTATGTGATTATGTGCTTATGTGCTTACATGTCTTGATATGTTTATTCCATGCTAGCTATGATGCGATTTATGATCCTATTAGATCTTGATATGCTAGCGTGATATATGATTATAGCTGGAGATGGTTCTTTCATCCATGCTATCTGAGTGTGATTAAGATTGAGCTGGAGATGGTTCTTTCCTCTAGGCTACCTTGATGGACATAGTTTCATTGGAGATGTTATTCCTCCATGCATTGTATATGAGTATGTTTTGGCTAGAGATGTGCTTCATCTATGCCCTTTGATGTTAGTATGGCAAGAGATGTGATTCCTCTATGCCTTTGGGTAGCGTTATGGCCCTGTTTTTTGGAGTTGACGATTCCTCCATGTTGGTGTTTGAGGTTATAGATTGATATAGGTTTTGATCTTCTGAACGGAGAGGTGATACCTCCGATAGAGAGAGAGAGTTATACCTCAGCTTATGAGTCCGAGAGGATTTGGGATTTTGCAAGTTTCGGGAAAAAACTTGTTTTTAGGGGGGTGAGATGTAAGAGCCTTAGATGTTGAGTTGCTGAGATAAGTGTTGAGGGCACATATTGTACCTACACCGCCTCTGCATGACCCATAGGTTGCCCCTGCGGTTTGCCTGCGCCTCCCTGAGCCGCCCCTGCAGTTTAGGGTGTGTTGTTGCCGTCTTTGTTGACCTTTGATCCGTGCTTTACCCCTTTCCTTCCTTTATAAGCCTCTTCTCTCTCCTTATTGATGAGGGTTCCTCATTTGCAGCTCCATCTCCTTCCTCACATTCATCTTCCTCTTCTTCCTTCCTTTGATCTCTTCTTGATCTTTGGTTGAGTTTGTGTGAGTTAGAGAGCTTTTGAGCTTGACTTTGTTGTAGATTGATGATGGTTGATGTTGTGGTGCCTTGTTGAGCCAGCTTGGAGGTTATGATGAGAGGTTCTGCATCTGTATAGGTTCAGCTTGGTAGGTTTGTCTTCCATCTCTTCCTATCTTTCTTCTTTCTTGCTTCTTTCCTTCCTTCCTTCAATTCTAGGTTAGGTTCCACAAGTTTGATCTTGTGTTAGCCTTGATTGACTTCAATTGATGTATATATGTATATATATATATATATATATATATATATATATGTGTGTGTATGGCTGCTGGATGAAGAAAGAGCGAAGAAGATCGAGTGAAGAAGCAAAGGAAACTTGGAGGTGCACCTTATGCACACCAACCGCCCCAGTGTCGGCTGTGTGCCGCCCCTGCTCCACCTCCTAGCCTCCCCTGCGGCCACCTACACCAGCCTTGCTTTGCTCTTGGTTCTATAGGTGTGTCTTGCTCCGAGGCTTGCCTATGGTTGGCATTGCCTCTTCCTTTCCTAGTATGAGAGTGTAGTACCATGCTAGGGTTAGATGAGAGTGTTTGGATGATGCTATGATCATGTTATGCCTTGTATGGCCTTTGAGGATTATTAGGTTGTGAGGTTAGGTTGAGGATGTTCCTATGGATCCCTTGGGTCTAGGTGTGACCCCTTTGATTGATAGGAGATTTATATATCTCTATGCCTTGTTATTGGGCAGTGTACATCTCAGGATTGGAGGTTGATCGTGATTGAGTGTTATACGAGGTTGAGGTAAGTCCGTAGGACTTACTTAGTTACCATCCTTATATTGGGTGTTTGCATGAGTGGTGTGTGCGTTATATATTTGCTATGATAGCATGAGATGTCATTTATTACCGACCTATGTTTTATTGATTGCTTTGTATGCGTGGCTGTGATAACCTTTCCCTTTCATCCCGCCGAGGAGTCTGGGAGGTTCTCTTGCGTCAGGCCACTTGGTATACAGGAAGGGCGTATTCCACTCCCATAGGGTACACGGGTTGTGTGACCGACACTACTTCCAAATGGCTAGCAGGCCCAGAGGCAAGGATGTATCGGTCCTCGTGTCACATAGTTTCATCTATCTTATACACGATTTGAGTGAATGACTATTATATAAAGATGATAAATGGGGAAATGTGTGATAGCGTGTTGATGTTTTTATCTTTCATGATTTGTGCTTGTTCTTATGCATTACCTTATATATGTATGGCTAGCTAATGGTTTTATACCATGTTGTAGATGCCCTGCAGGATAGGCGTGCTGTTGAGTGATCTGGCAGGGTGGCAGGCCGAGGTCCTCTCGTACATAAGATGGTTGTTGCTTTTGGGGTTGTTTATGTTTCCCTCCTGCGTGAGGATGATATTTTGTTCCCCTACTGTGTGAGGATGTTATTTTATACTCGGCTATAATATTGTTCCCCGTTTGGTTGTACAGTTTTATATAGCTTTATGTATTTATTTTATATGTGTTAGTGCTCTGTTGTAAGGTCCAGTGAACTTGTTGTTAGGCTAGGGTCAGGATCCATTGTGAGATCCTAGCCCAATGTGGCATGCCGAGTCCCGCGGATTTGAGATGTTACATTAGGTGGTCCAGAACCTTCACTTAGAGAACCTCCTAAGTCGGAAGAGAAATCACTCCCTTTCCATTTGAAGACTACGAAAAGGAAAGACAAGCATATAACTCCAAGGGAGTTAAGGGAAGGAGACCTTGTTCTCCTTTTCAACTCAAGACTCTTTCGGTATCTAGGAAAGCTAAAGTGAAAATGGACGGGACCATATGAAGTTAAAAAGATTTATCCCCATGGTGCAATTGAAGTATGGGGTAATCACACGGAAGCTTCAAAGTCAATGAGCATAGGTTTAAGAAGTATACATCGGAAGTTCCGATCGAGAGGATTTCTCCCCTTCACCTTACATGATAACTAAGGACTAGGGTCCAACTAGCGACCTAAAACCAAGCGTTTCTTGGGAGGCAACGCAAGATAATTTTTAGTTTTTATTTTCTTAGATAATTATTTTTTTTGGTGTTTTTTGTTTTGTTTTTTTGATTGCAGGACTTAGGTATCTTCCGACATGAATGAACAACTAAGATGCGTTGAAATTACTTTAAGTTCGAGACTTGGAGACAATAGGGACATTGAGGAAATAGAAGAGGAAGAAGGAAAAAATCTAGACAAAGGCTGAAATTTTTCGGACCAAGAGCACTCATCATTACGCCGATTCAACCGAGATGAACACAACAGGGAGCAATCTCGATTGAAAACCTCGGTTGGCCTCAGGAATCTCAGCCGATATTTTTCAAAAAAAAAATATATTTTACGGAACCCTATATGGTCGAAATCCATTCCCCTTCTTCAACAACATTCTCCGACGCTAATCAGAGTACTCAGGGTTCTCTATCCGAGCCTCTATAGATATTCGTTGCCACCACCGCCCGAAGAATGTTCGCCGTCACTTGATTCGCCATTTTACATTGTGAGTACCCTTTTCCACTTTTCTTATTATCACATTAGGGACAATGTGTGTTTCAAGTATGGAGTGATAATGTATGATACTTTGCTTCTATGTCTATGCAACGCACTTTGGATTTCATGTCACACGTTTATATTTCATACACTGCATCATGTTTTTTTAAAAATCCATGAAAATTGAAAATTTTGAAAATTTTGTGCTTTTAGGATGGATGTGATCGCAATGATGATAATGTTTGTTGAATAGCTATAATGATCTTTATGTGTTTAAAATGGTTTAGAACATTTATGGGATTTGAGTACCTTATTTGAAATTCATGCATGTTTGGTAATTTGTTTTTATCTAAATCATGTTGAAATTTGAAGGTTGAAACCACACTATAAGTTCTTACACATCTTTTTGGTATGCTTAAGGTAATTCAACTCTTTCTTTTCTTCTTCCTGACCACGCTTTAAGCACCTCAAAAATATATTTGTCTTCCTTTACCTATCCGGGAAATAGGAAGCATGTTAGTGAAAAGCTTGTGAAAGTTGAAGTTGAAAGTGAAGTTCGTGTTAGAAAAATAGGTTTGGGGACGTTAGTCATGATGATGAGTAACTCGGAACCATTCACATAGCCGGGTGTTTGTGTCTTGTCAAAGTCTGATTTATTGATAGTCCTAACGAGTCATGGTATGTGCATCAGGTTTGAGGCACCTCGTAAGATTGAGGCTAGCTGATCTCCAAGGCTTCAGTTTTTGTGCAACTTTGTCCATAAGGAAAACATGAAACCCAAAAGAAGTGGAAAATAGCTTATTGGTGGATGTTGAGTTGTATTTGCAGTTGTGGAGTTACTATCCTTTTCCCGGATTTCCACCACATATCCTTTATACATCCTACCCCTAACACATTTCTTGGCCTCTATTTGAAAGCCCTTAATACCTTTGAGCATGTGATTTGACTATGTGGTTTAAATTGGATCTTTCATGATTGATTTTGATAAATTTATTTGTTATGCATGCTCTATGATTTTATGTAAAGTATGATTATCATATTCATCCATGTCTACATCTCTTTTTTATCATATAATGATTGTTATTTTCTTTGAAACATTCCCTATAGGTGATCTATGAATAGAAGCTCAACAAAAATATTATGAGTTTTCTTTGTCTTGCATGTTCATAATGTATTTCATCCTGTATCCTGAATTTGAATCTTGCTTGGGGACAAGCAAGAGGCAAGTATGGGGCATTTTGATGACATGAATTATGACCTTAGTTTTGGTATGCATGTTCGTTTTGCATGCATAGCCATATATTCATAATCGATTATGTTGTTATTTACCTACTTTGCGAGAATAGAGGTTTACATATAGGTTTGTTGCAATTGCAGGAAATAAGGCACATTTTGGATCAAGAGGGAGCATAAGAATACAAGGAGTCAAGAGCACTTCATGATGGAGTACACTGAGGTGCAAAAGAAGACAAAAGAAGGAGTTATTGAAATGGAAGCAAAGAGTAGAAGAAAGAACGTAACAGAAGTAAAATTCCGGATGGATAGATATTATCTCGGTTGAGATTTTCTTCGGATCCGTCCTAGATTACGCTGAAAAATATCCCGTGGCCCAAAGTCAAAACCCTCGTTTTAATATTAAATAGAGAGTTGCGGCATGAGTTTAAAACGAGGGACTTTTCATACTTCTTTTCGGAGACTTTTTTCTGCATCTGATTTCCGCGGCAGTTTGGAACATAGAGAAAGATGGCAAAGGAAGAACAACATCGAAGGATCAAAGATTTGCATAGATAGCTTTGGAGTTTTGTGAGTTATTCTTGAAGGGATAAACTTAGTTGTTGATTTTGTTATTTGAACAAAAGGTCGAACCTTTCTCATTGCTTTGATTTAGTTTTGATATTTGAAGATTATTTGATAAGTTTTCTTTGGTTTTTATTGGTTATTTCGTTCTATGTCTTATTTGTTATCATATACCTTCTTTGATTCAAATAAGACTGATGTTGGCTATGACTCTTACGGTTCTAGGGTGACTAGTTGATGGTTGTGGTTTAGATGATGATATAATGACCCTTTAAGTTAGATTGGATGTTGAAGGTTGAGTTTTGCCTTCGCAGTTGATGATGTCAGATCGATCTCAGGAATCTCGGCCAAGGTTTGAGTAAGAACAATCCGAGATTTGTTATTGTTTTCCCGATCATGTTTTATCCTTAAGCCTAGATTATAATTTGCCCAAATCTTAGTCTTTGTAGAGAGTTTTATACCCTTAGATTCCTCTAAGGCCTATGCTTGAGATCGGGATGAGATTACCCGGTGATTCCCTTTCTTGAGTACCGAAGATGACGTTTTCTAGGTAGCAAAGGTTTATCCTTTGTTAGGTTTGAGTGTGCATTCACCTTACCTTTGTGAGTTAACTTGAGACTTACCCAGTGATCGACCCTGAAATATTTACCTTTATTGCAATTGATCTGTACATTGCGGGTTCGATATTTTCTTTTATTCTTGGTATAAATTTAAGACTATTTTCCTTCATATACACACATTTTGGAGCGAACAATCAACAATCCCTACTAATGCGGGGTTGAAGCCGTAGTTTCCGATTTAGATTGAAAGTCCAACAACTACCTCAGAGAAGGAATCTCGGTCGAGATTCTAGTGTTGGCCGAGATTTACGTAACTTTAAACCAAAGAACGTGAGTTTGATGGATTGATAATGGATAGATAAGAAGATGATTTATGAAATGAATTTAATGTAAAAATAGGAAGATACGAATCAAGATATTCCCACAAATAACATTGACCAATTATGTGTCAAACCCCTTAACGAAGAGCTTACCTTAACCCTCACTTCTTTAACCTTACACAAGCCTTCTAAGTAAGACAAGCATAATGAAGGACTAAAACTGACTAGGAGCACCAACCTTTAAGAAGATTAGTACACACAAGCACAACCTAACAGGGACTCACAATGGTTCAATCAAAGACTCTCTTTTGATTGAATAGGAATGAACAAAACACAAACTTCGTAAGTGAAGTAGCGAGTTCACACAATATTGTGGAAATATTAATCAAATCAAATCTACCTATGAATCTCAGCTTCTAAGGCTATTTATAGAGGAGATTCTCCTACAAAAAATAATAAATCTAAATAAAAGATAATCTTACAAGATATGATCGAAAATTACCAATACCTTTAGAGTGTTTCAAAGCCTTAAAAGTATTAAAATAATAAAAGATATCCATAACTAATATAATCACGGCTGAATCTTATAACTCCTAGTAGGAGCCAAATTTCGGTCAATACTTATGAAAATCTCGGGCGAGATTTCATCTCTGGAGCTCTTTCTTTATTCTAGCCACCTTCTATGCTTGTTGGATCATCTTGGCCCTTGCTTGGTCCTTTCATAGTAGTCAACAATGTCACTGAGGGAGACCCAAGTGTGAGTAAGGTCTCTTTGAGCGTACATGTTGCTAATAAGCTAGAAACTTCCTCATGGATTGCCTTTTGCTCTTTTTCTAGTGATTGCTCCTTCTATGGTAGGGCTTGAAGATGGTGTGGTTGTCGTGTCCTTCATTGCCTTAGCCCTTGATCTAGTAGTTGGTCTTTGAGGTAGTGCTAGGGATGGTCCCTCCTCACCTACTTTCTTCACATTGATCCTCTTCTCACTTATCAAGAAATGATATATGACGTCAATATGTTTAGTTCTCTCGTGATGAGCATGGTCCTTGGCCAAACATGTTGCACTCAAACTTTCACAATATACAAGAGCTTGATCATGATGTATACCTAGATCACTAACTAATACCTTCAACCAAATTCCCTCTTTAGTTGCTTCTATCAATGCCATGTACTTTTCCATTGTGGTAGACAAAGTGATTATGGGTTGTAAGGTTTCCTTCCAACTCACAACACAACCATCAAGAGTGAAGACATAACCAATCATAGAGCTTTTAGTATTGTTCTCTCCAAAACGTGTGTGCAAATAATGTTTAAATTTATAACCAAGAATAAAAGCAAAATCGAACCCGCAGTGTACAGATCAATCGCAGTATTAGCAAATATTTCAGGGTCGATCACAAAGACTTGGTGAAATCAATTGGTAAAAGCAATCTAGCTAGACAATTTGCAATTATTGATAACAAAAAAAACAATGATATGAATATATGTAATAATTGGGAAAGAGCAAATTCTAGAGATCAAGGTATCCAATTAAGGTTTTCGATTCAAGACTTCTAATGATGTATGGATAGAGTTTGGATTGCAAAGGAAAGGTGTTTTGAAGGTGGGATAGATCACGGAGGAGGTCTCACTATCTGCTATTCCAAACCAATGAAACTTATCACCGGGTAAGTCTCAAAGCTTCAAGGGAAAGGAATGATAGTTTCAAACCAACCACTCAATCTAAGGGAATAGAATTAACCATCACCGGGTAAGTCTCAAGTTAACTCTCAAAGTTAGGATGAAGGCACACTAAAACCCTAACAAAGGATATACATTTGTTACCTAACACTCATCTTCGGTAAACAAGCAAAGGAATCACCGGGTAAGACTCTTCCTAGGCTTTCATGTAAATCAGGAAAGGTGCAAAAAGGATAAGATTTGACAAACGATATTCTATATGATAGCATGAATTATTGTCTACATTTTGGGGTCTGTTTAGACGTTATATCTTCAATAATCTGCATCTTTGAATGTATATTATGTGATTATATTGTCGTTTCATCTACCTTTACGGGAATCAAGGTCTACACCAAGTTTCGTTGTAATTGTAGGTAAAATGGCACGTTTTGCATCAAAAAGGAGCAAAAGGAGCTAAAGAGTCATTGGAGCTACATTCAGGAGCTTAAGGAAGAATCCAAGAATCATGGAATTGGATTAGAGATTCACTTTGGATCAGATTTGAGAGATTTCACATTCAGTTGTGATTCACCTCAGTTGACTACAGAGTCACCTCGACCGAGGTGATCCAGAGGAGCTGACTCGACCGAGGCGAACACCTTGGACGCGGCAAGGATATTTTATGCTTGGCTGAGATCTTTTATTTTTGGAAAGAGGATATTATATTTTTAGGCTGGATTCCTGGAAGGAAGAAGATAATTTAGCCCATATAGTTTACCTATTTTTATGGGTAAAGATCTTTCTAAGATATCTTATCTTTGGAGAGTAATTTTCCTATAAAAGGGTTGGATTTTCCACAAATCGAGAACCCGCTTACCACGCGAACATCCGCTATCACCCGGAATACCGTTTAGGGCTGTACATCGCGCAAGACAGCCGTTTTATCCCACTATAATTGGGAGAATTGAAGAACCTTTTTGAAGGTTGAAGGAAGATTGAAGGAAGAAAGTTGATAGCTTTTATAGCTTTTGTGAAGGGTTTTGTAAGATTTTCTTAGATTCCCTTCTTTGTTGATTGTCTTTGTTGGATTGTGATCCAATGAACACTTGTTTGATTGATAATTGATTCAGTTATTGAAGCCTTTCTCTTAAGATTTTCTTGTTCGATCATTCTCTTTCTTCCCTTAATATTATTATTGCTTTCATGATGATGAGTGGCTAATTTCCTTGTGTGATTCTAGGGTGATTGGCTGAAGGTTGTGGGAAAAACAATGATAGAATAATCTTAATCATAGTAGGACCCTGAAAGTTCGAGTCTTTATCCTTAACCCTAGAACATCTCGTTCAGTCGATGAACATCTCGGCCGGGGTGGAATTCTTCTGATCGAGGTGACCTTACCTGATCCGAAACTGAGAGTTAAGTGTTAGAGTTTGCCAAATCCTATTCTTATTACACCTTTCCTGGTTCAATGCAAGCCTAGGATGAGACTTACCCGGTAATTCCTTTGTTTGTTTACCCAAGATCATAAGTGTAGATAATAAAGGTTTATCCTTTATTGGGGTTTGAGTGTGCTTTCATCCCATCTATGTGAGTTAGCCTGAGACTTACCCGGTAAAGGTTGATTCTATTCCCTTAGTTGGAGTGTTAGTTTGAGGTTATAGTTCTTTTCCTTAATTCCTTGAGACTTACCCGGTAATAGGAGTTACGGTTTTGAATTAGTGAGTAGTGAGACTTACCCGGTGATCTATTCCACTTTAGTAACACCTTCCCTATGCAAAAATCTCAGCTTTGTCCGCCTTATCTTTAGATCTTGAGTTGGAACCACAACTAGATGCTTTTATCCCTAGAATTACATATTTCCTTAATTGACTTTTTATCATCTTTGATTGTTTTAATCGCTTTTGTGGTTAGTAGTTGCATTGACAACCTATATCTGCTTTGTTTCACTAAGTCCATGTGATCGACCCCTAGAATTTCTTGCTTTTTACTACGATTGACCCGTACACTGCGGGTTCACATCCTTGTTTTAAGCTTACATCTAGGGTTATAAATTTAAAGTTTGCACACACCGTTTGGAGCGAACAAGTTTTTGGCGCCGTTGCCGGGGACTTGGTCTAGACCGAGCCGGTTGCGGTTTGCTTTCGGGGCACTTGCTCCTGTTTCTACTAACCACTCTACTTGAGTGACTTTCGCAGGTTCTTTTTCTTAGGTTTATGCGAAGAAACCGCGCTGGGAAGGAAATCGTTCCTTACGATCCCGAACCAGAAAAGACATACAAAAGACGCTTGAAAGAAGCAAAGATGGCCGACCAAGACAATCGCGATCTTGAGGCCGAATTGAAGGAGGCGTTAGAACAGGTACGCCTCAACAAGGAAGAACTGAGACTGGAGAGGGAAGAGACTCGTGCAAAGACTGAGGCGATCGAAGTAGATATGACAGCTTTACAAGACCAGTATCTACCTCGACCGAACCCAGATCCTCGACCGAGGCAAGACCCTGCTCCAGACCCTCGACCGAGGCAGAATCCAGTACCTGTCGCCCCGGCCGAGATACTTCCACCTCGGATACCAGTCCAAGATGTTCTTTTTGCAGGTATTCCACAAACCCTAGGGCAGAGGATGGACCCTAATCAATAACTAAGGCGTCCAGGAGTCGACCTAGGTGATCCAGCGGACCATGATTATGAGCTTCGACCGCAAGTTCTTTCCATGATTCGCCAATGCCAATTTGGAGGGCTAGAGAGGGAATCTCCGCATCAACATCTACAAAACTATGAGATCTTGATGGAGACCTTGAGACCTTCAAGGCTGGAAAACAACAACTACAAGCTAAGGCCTTTCTACTTCTCTTTGAAAGATAGAGCTCTTACTTGGTATCAATCTCTTCCTCCAGGAAAAATCAGTACTTGGGAGGAGATGACGACGGAATTCTTGACTAAATTCTTTCCCCCCTCTAAAACTGCTGAAATGAGAGGGAAGATCAATGCATTCATCATGAAGGACAAAGAGAGCTTGTCCAAGTCATGGGAGAGGTTTAAAGACATTCTTTTGGATTGCCCACATCATTGGATTCCAAAGATAGAGTTGTTGGAGATATACTTCAAGGGACTGGATGGAAGCACCCAATTCAACCTTCAACTACTATCCGCCGGCACGTTCATGGACATGCCGATTGACGAAGCTTGGGAGTTCATAGAAAAGCAAGCTTTGCACATGGAGAAATACTCCCACCAAGGAGCTGAAGGTGGAGTTAAAAGAGTCAACTTTCAAGATGCTCCGCCTAACAACAATCAACTCACGTCTTTGAAGAATGACGTGAAACAATTGAAGGAACTCTTAGTTGCTCAAACCAAGAAGGAAGATCAAGGATCAGGAAACAATAATGGATACCGTAACAACAACAACGGTTCCCGGAACAACAACTACAACAACAATAGAGGATCCAACAACAATAATTGGAGAGCAAACAACCAAAATTCGGGTAACCATCATTCTAACTCCAACTCGAATGATTCCTCTAATCCTTTCCTCTCCTTCTTCTACTCTATTAAAGAGCCAGGAGCAAGGATTGAGTTCGTCCCAGCCAGAAAAGAAAGACACAGTGCTGGAAGCCATCTTAATCAAGCTCAGCTCTATGGAGACATCCATGACTTCATTTTCGAAGGCACAAAAAGCCTTAGAACAAAAATTCTTCAACAAGGCGAATGAAGCGCCAAGAGATCCAGGGAAACTTCCAACAAGGACGGAAAGAAACCCTAAGGGCCAGATTATGGCCATAACGACAAGGAGTGGACTGAAGACTGCAGATCCAGTGCCTCGGTCGATGCTAGTGCAGACGAAGACCACCTCGGTCCAGGTGCAGTCGAACAACACTTCGGCCGAGATGCCAACCGAAGTGGAACCACAGAAAGCGGAGGAGAAAACTGAAGTTTATATTCCACCTCCTGCATATAAACCACCACTTCCATTTCCCCAGTCAAGGGCCAGAGCACATCTAGACAAGCATTTTGCTAAGTTCCTTGACTTAATGAACAAACTACACATTAATATCACTTTCTTTGATGCTATTCTAGGGATGCCCGCCTATGGGAAGTTCTTGAAAGAGATTCTATCAAGGAAGAGGAAGATGGAAGACTTTGGTGAAGTAAGGATGACATCTAAATCCTCGGAGCTCATTCAAATCATGATGGAGAAGATGTCACCCAAGTTGAGAAATCCCGGCTCATTTTGCATTCCCATTCAAGTTGGGGATGTCACTTGTGAAGCCTTATGTGATCTAGGAGCCAGTGTGAGCATCATCCCGCTGGAACTATGTGTGAAAATCGGACTTGGAGAGCCCAAGCCGGTGAAGATACGGTTATACATGGCAGATCGCTCCATTACCCATCCAGTGGGCATTTTGGAAGACGTTCCGGTTAAGTTAGGTAACTTCTATTTACCTATAGACTTTGTTGTGCTTGATATTCCCGCAGATTATCCTGTTCCTATCATTCTCGGGAGACCACTTCTAGCAACTTCGGGTTGCAATGTGGATTGTAAGAACGCCAAGTTAAAGTTCAACATTGGCGGAGATGAAGTGGAATTCGCATTACTTGCGGCTATGAAGGGAGAGCAGCTAGGAGATGATATCTTCAACATCTATGATGAAGAAGAATCAAGAGAATTTGTGAGCTCTATCCTTATTAAAGATCCACTTGAAAAAGTTATTAGTTTTAGTTTAATGGAGGAGGGTATAGATGCTTCTTGTGATGTAGATATACGGAGCTTAAAGGCACTGGAAGAAGAACCAGAAGCTAAAACTGAAGAACTAATCCAGGAGAAGAAGATCTCCAGTTTCGGTTCCAGTTGTAGTACCTCGACCGAGGCACTTCCTGGACCGAGCAAGGTGACTGAAGAACATCTCGGTCAACCTCTCTGGACCTCGACCGAGGTCGAAAGCGAGATGATGTCAACTGTGACTAATGAAAATAACAAACTTCTTACTCCGTTCTTTGACATTCATACTCAGTTGGTGGAACATTCTCTCCACCAAATTTTTGATAATAAAGGACCTTGGTATGCTAATATTGTTAATTATCTTGTTTGCCAGGAAATACCACCCGGATTGACGTACGCTCAAAGGAAGAAATTCTTCAAGGACGTACGCCATTACTACTGGGATGAACCGCTGCTATTCAAGCGCGGGCCGGATGGGATGCTTCGAAGATGCATTCTGGAAGATGAAGTTAATAGCGTCATACGGCATTGTCACTCACTTCCTTGTGGAGGGCATGCCAGCGCCAACAAGACATGCGCTAAGATATTACGTTCCGGATTCTTTTGGCCCATATTTTTTAAGGATGTGCAAACTTTTGTTGTCTCTTGTGATGCATGCCAAAGAACAGGGAACTTATCTAGAAGGAATGAGATGCCACTCAATAACATACAAGAGGTTGAGATTTTTTATGTATGGGGAGTAGATTTCATGGGACCTTTCCCATCATCCGGAGGAAACCTCTATATTCTTCTAGCAGTTGATTACGTCTCTAGATGGGTTGAAGCCATTGTTTCCCCCACTAATGACGCCATGGTGGTTGTGAAGTTCTTTAACAAGACTATCTTTTCACGTTTTGGGACTCCACGCATCATCATCAGCGATGGAGGGACGCATTTCATCAACTGGAAGTTTAAGGCACTTCTATCGAAGTATGGGGTGACCCACAAGGTAGCAACCCCTTATCACCCTCAAACTAGTGGACAGATCGAGATCTCGAATAGGGAAATTAAAGCAATCTTGGAGAACATCGTCTCTAGGACGAGGAAGGATTGGTCCATGAAGTTGGACGACGCTCTTTGGGCTTACAGGACCGCATTCAAGACTCCCATTGGTACCACCCCTTATAATTTGGTATATGGGAAGTCTTGTCATTTGCCCGTTGAGTTAGAACACAAGGCATAGTGGGCGAGCAAATGGTTGAACTTCGACATCAAGGAAGCCGGCGAGAAGCGGCCATTGGATATCAATGAGCTGGAGGAGCTGCGTTTAAACGCTTATGAGAATGCCAAAATCTATAAAGAAAGGACGAAGAAATGGCATGTCAAGCGCATCATTCCTAAGGAGCTTAAAGCAGGAGACTTAGTTCTACTCTTCAACTCCTGCCTCCGCCTCTTTCCAGGTAAGTTGAAATCTAGATGGACCGGACCTTATGTTGTGAAACATGTTTTCCCTCATGGTGCAGTTGAGATTTGGGGAGAAACGAGTGGAAGCTTCAAGGTCAACGGTCATAGACTGAAGAAATACAAACCGGAAGTTCCGGTTGAGGAGGTTGCACCGCTATACCTCGTTTGAGAGACGCCATACGGTCCAGCTAGCGACCTTAAATCAAGCGCTTCTTGGGAGGCAACCCAAGGTATTGCTTTCTTTTCCCTTTTTCTAGTCTAGCTTTAGATAGTTTACTTTTGCTTTGCTTTGTTTTGTTTTTGGCGTCCTAGACAGACAACAGGTGACATCTAAGGAGGGAATACAACCCAGGAGCACAACTGGAAGGACAGAAGATCGAGAATTTGAGAAGACGGAGTTTGACTGAGACACATCTCGGTTGCTGTCACAGCACCTCGACCGAGATGATCCTTGAGCAACCGAGGCGATTAGGGTTTCTGAAGATCCACCTCGGTCCGTACACCTCGGTCCAGTCGAAACCATCTCGACCGAGGTGACAACAGTTCCAGAAAAGGGTATAAAAGGGGCTGAAGATTTCTCTCTTCTCTTTACCCTCTTCTCGACCGCGGCGTAAATCTCACCTCGCTTCTTCGTTCTTTGCTCGTTTTCGACGATTCTTGCTTCTAAACTGAGAGGAAAGGATAGAGGATCGCATTTCAAGCACCAATCTGCAGAAAGAACGAACCGAATCGACCGAATTGGGGTAACAATCGAAAAAACCCTATTTTCCTCTTCTCCACTGTTTCCTTTCGATTTGGGCTTTGGTTGCCCCTGCATTTGCTGAGAAAAGGATTAAGTACCCCATAGGAACCTTTGGTAGTGATTTTGGGGGAAAAGAACTGGATTTTTGAGGGAATCGATCGAGCAGCTTTTTGCCTCGGTCCAGTCGGTCTGTGCCTCGGCCGAGGTGTTCTATAGAGTTGTCAGAGCAACCGAGGTGACCTGACAGGTTGTTCAAAATGAGTTCTGAAAGGCAGTTGGTCCTAAGGACAGATCTTCTCCTTCCCCTTCTTCTTCCTCCCGCCGTACTAGACCGGTGATCCACGAGAGACACCAAGTCGATTATGACCGCATAGCGGCCCGTCCAGTCGTTGCACCACGCTTCCTGGACATATCTACTTTTGATTGCCTCCATGTTGATGATGATTTGAGGCGTATGATTTCTGTTGTGGGGCTGGAGCAATTCACAGAGATTAGAGCTCCGGCCTATCTAGAGTCGTCCTTGGAGTTTGTCAGCTCCTTTACCTACTTGCCTACCGAGCGCGCCGTAAAGTACCGGTTGATGAACCGGAACTATTTGGTTCCCTTGGCACACTGGCGGGACATCTTTGGCTTCCCGACCCCTACCATAGCTGATTTTCCCTCTCGAGCTGTAGCTCGAGAGTTCTGGGGACAGATTGCTCACGTGGTTGAGCATGCAGACAGATGGCAACCTGGAGACTCCAGGGAGCGGATTATATTTCATCTTGATTTTAGACTAGCTCACAGGATCTTCAGTGAGACTCTTCTGGCGCGTAATGAGATGCCCCAGAAGGTCAGACAGGGTGAGCTTTTGAGTTTATACTGCATGGTGACTGGAGGAGTCCCATATTTTGGATTGATGTTGGCGGAGGACTTACATAGGATAAAGGCGAAGGCGAAAGGCGACATCTGCTGTGGAGGTATAGTGACTCATATAGCGAGTTACATGGATATGGACCTCAGTGCTTGTACCATGGTGGCGGTTGCCAAGCCGCTTGGACTTCAGGAGATGATCACTCGGAGGATACTGGTTCCTCGAGGACTTACTACGCCATATGTGGCGATGCCATGGGAGACTACTGCACCTCAGGGGATCAGATGGTCAGCTCAGTTCTCCGTGTTTGATCCACATTACTGGCAGACTGCGTGGATCCCACTAATGGAGGATGCTAGAGAGGCTGTAGCTGCAGCAGCTCAGGGGCCAGCTGAGGAGGACGAGGCTGAGGATGATGATGATGATGATGATGATGAGGATGGTGGTGTTCCTATGGATACAGGCACGGATACAGCTGGGACTAGTGCGCCGGTCATTGATCTAGATGATGATGAGACTGGGGAGGAGCCGGCTGCAGCACCAGCACGTCCTACTAGGCGTAGGGTACGCCGGCAGAGGGATCCAGTTGCTCACCGTCGGATCGACGATCTGACGGATCAGATGATAGATTCCTATGCTGCCATGTCCCTGGAGATCAGAGAGATGCAAGAGAGACTACACTACCAGCACGTGATGACTGAGATTCAGTTTCAGCATGTCATGGGTTATCCTTTCGACCCATCTCAGCACCCGTATGTGCCACCACCACCACTACCGGATCGTGATTATTGAGAGCTTGTAGGATTTTCTTTCTTTATTTATTATGCAGCTCAACTTTGTCCGGTGAGTACTTTATTTTCTAGACTTATTTTGACCCATTGGGACAATGTGTCCCAAGTATAGGGTATTTGATGTGTTATTTGACTATGGATGTATGACTTGACTCTATCGGATATTTACGTTTTATTTTGCTTATCTGAGACTACACGCATGCATACAGGTTATTTGATTGAGAAAAACGTCAAAAACTGGAAAGAAAATAAAATTTTTGACCTCGACCGAAGTAATTCTGGCCAAACGAGGTACTTCACCTCGGTTGACTAGAACATCTCGACCGAGGCGTTTTAACTGAAAGGAATTTTCAAAAACGATTTTTGTGCTTCTTATCTAGATATGACCTCAGTGAAGATTTTGTCTGCAGATTGGTTTTGAAATCCTTATATGTTTGAAAGGTTTTATGATATGTTTAAGTTGCCAAATGCTTTGTTTGAAATTTTTGGCATGTTTAATACTTTGTCTTTATCAAAATTATGTTGAATTTGAAGGTTGACACCACATTATGAGTTCTCTCACTTTCTTCCTGGGAAGACCAAGGCAATTCATTCTCTTCTCTCTTCTTCTTCTTCTTGATCATGCTTAGCCCCTCCTATACATATTTGCCTCCCTTTACCTATCCGGGAATTTGAAAGCAAGCAAAAGTGAAAAGCAAGTGAAAAAAAAAGTTGAAATATCGCTGAAAGTTAGAAAGAAACAAATAGGTTTGTGGAAGTCAATCATGATGATGAGTAACTCGGCACCATTCACATAGCCGGGTGTTTGTGTCTTGCCAAAATCGGATTGAGCGATATTCCTAACGAGTCATGGTATGTGCATCAAGGGTTTGATGCATCTCAAGAAATTGATGATTGCTGATTTCCTAGGCTTCGGTTATTGTGCACCTCTGTCCATGCATCCCAAAAAGTAAAGTACAAAAGGAAAAGTGTGAAATAAGCAAAGCTTATTGGTGGATGATGTTGAAAGTCAAGTGAAAGTGAAGTGATATCCTTTTCCCGGATTCTAGCACCACATTACCTTCTACACATCCCTAACCTACACGTTTCTTGACCTTTCTTTTGGGAAGCCCTTGAGACCTCGAGCTTGTTGATTGACTTAGTGGTTTAAACTGGATTATACATGATTAATTTCGATAATTATGATTTATTATGCATTCTATGATTTTATGCAAAGATGAACAACTTTCTTATATTTATAAAATGTTTTAAGCATATTTTGATTTTAAATTCCATGAAGTATTCTCTTAGAGTGATCTATGATTGTAGCACACCATTAAAATGTTTTGAAAGACTTTTTCATTGATCTTCATGACTAATAATCCATTCTATCTTGTATTTTATATTCAGAACTTGCTTGGGGACAAGCAAGGGCTAAGTATGGGGTATTTTGATAGCATGAATTATTGTCTATATTTTGGGGCCTGTTTAGACGTTTTATCTTCAATAATCTGCATGTTTGAATGTATATTATGTGATTATATTGTCGTTTCATCTACCTTTACGGGAATCGAGGTCTACACCAAGTTTCGTTGTAATCGTAGGTAAAATGGCACGTTTTGCATCAAAAAGGAGCAAAAGGAGCTAAGGAGTCATTGGAGCTACATTCAGGAGCTTAAGGAAGAATCCAGGAATCATGGAATTGGATTAGAGATTCACTTTGGACCAGATTTGAGAGATTTCACATTCAGTTGTGATTCACCTCGGTTGACTACAGAGTCACCTCGACCGAGGTGATCCAGAGGAGCTGACTCGACCGAGGCGAACAGCTTGGACGCGGCAAGGATATTTTATTCTTGGCTGAGATCTTTTATTTTTGGAAAGAGGATATTATATTTTTAGGCTGGATTCCTGGAAGGAAGAAGATAATTTAGCCCATATAGTTTACCTATTTTTATGGGTAAAGATCTTTCTAAGATATCTTATCTTTGGAGAGTAAATTTCCTATAAAAGGGTTGGATTTTCCACAAATCGAGAACCCGCTTACCACGCGAACATCCGCTATCACCCGGAATACCGTTTAGGGCTGCACATCACGCAAGACAGCCGTTTTATCCCACTATAATTGGGAGAATTGAAGAACCTTTTTTAAGGTTGAAGGAAGATTGAAGGAATAAAGTTGATAGTTTTTATAGCTTTTGTGAAGGGTTTTGTAAGACTTTCTTAGATTCCCTTCTTTGTTGATTGTCTTTGTTGGATTGTGATCTAAGGAACACTTGTTTGATTGATAATTGATTCAGTTATTGAAGCCTTTCTCTTAAGATTTTCTTGTTCGATCATTCTCTTTCTTCCCTTATATTTGATTATTGCTTTCATGATGATGAGTGGCTAATTTCCTTGTGTGATTCTAGGGTGATTGGTTGAAGGTTGTGGAAAAAACAATGATAGAATAATCTTAATCACAGTAGGACCCTGAAAGTTCGAGTCTTTATCCTTAACCCTAGAACATCTCGTTCAGTCGATGAACATCTCGGTCGGGGTGGAATTCTTCTGACCGAGGTGACCTTACCTGATCCGAAACTAAGAGTTAAGTGTTAGAGTTTGCCAAATCCTATTCTTATTACACCTTTCCTGGTTCAATGCAAGCCTAGGATGAGACTTACCCGGTAATTCCTTTGTTTGTTTACCCAAGATCATAAGTGTAGGTAATAAAGGTTTATCCTTTATTGGGGTTTGAGTGTGCTTTCATCCCATCTATGTGAGTTAGCCTGAGACTTATCCGGTAAAGGTTGATTCTATTCCCTTAGTTGGAGTGTTAGTTTGAGGTTATAGTTCTTTTCCTTAATTCCTTGAGATTTACCCGGTAATAGGAGTTACGGTTTTGGATTAGTGAGTAGTGAGACTTACCCGGTGATCTATTCCACTTTAGTAACACCTTCCCTATGCAAAAATCTCAGCTTTGTCCGCCTTATCTTTAGATCTTGAGTTGGAACCACAACTAGATGCTTTTATCCCTAGAATTACATATTTCCTTAATTGACTTTTTATCATCTTTGATTGTTTTAATCGCTTTTGTGGTTAGTAGTTGCATTGACAACCTATATCTGCTTTGTTTCACTAAGTCCCTGTGATCGACCCCTGGAATTTCTTGCTTTTTACTACGATTGACCCGTACACTGCGGGTTCGCATCCTTGTTTTAAGCTTACATCTAGGGTTATAAATTTAAAACTTGCACACACCGTTTGGAGCGAACACTATACTCAAGATCGGGCAATGCAGTGGGCCATCTCGTGTAGTTCTTATCGATATCGGTCGAGATGACTCCAAGAATAGCCCGAGACGGGTTTTGGTCTAGGTAAAACTCAAGCTTTCAGGATCCACTCACGTTAAAGGTCTATTTTTTCATCGTCTACACCACAACCTTCAACTAATCACCCTAGAATTGCAGGGGTTTTAGCCAACAATTATCATATTCAAAGCAATAATCATATATTAAATCAAGATATCCAACAAAGGGAATAAACCACTCAACAAAAGGTTTTCAAAAATCAAAAGCATAAAACAAACCAACAACGTATCAATAATGTGTTCCAAAAGAATGACAACAATCAACTATAATCCTCAAAGTAAAACCTTACAAAATCTCTTCCCTTCTTCCTTGAAGTCCAAGTATTCCTTCCTTAGATCTCCTTCCTTCAATCTTTCAATAGCCGTCTTCCAAAAATCCTATGATCCAAAGATCCATGTCGTTGGGGGTTGAAAGCCAACTTCCGTCGGGCGTCTTATTAATGTCCTAATGTTGTAGGCTAAGCAAATATTTCAGGGTCGATCACAAAGACTTGGTGAAATCAATTGGCAAAAGCAATCTAGCTAGACAATTTGCAATTATCGATAAAAAAAAATTAATGATATGAATATATGTAATAATTGGGAAAGAGCAAATTCTAGAGATCAAGGTATCCAATTAAGGTTTTCGATTCAAGACTTCTAATGATGTATGGATAGAGTTTGGATTGCAAAGGAAAGGTGTTTTGAAGGTGGGATAGATCACGGGGGAGGTCTCACTATCTGCTATTCCAAACCAATGAAACTTATCACCGGGTAAGTCTCAAAGCTTCAAGGGAAAGGAATGATAGTTTCAAACCAACCACTCAATCTAAGGGAATAGAATTAACCATCACCGGGTAAGTCTCAAGTTAACTCTCAAAGTTAGGATGAAGGCACACTAAAACCCTAACAAAGGATATACATTTGTTACCTAAACTCATCTTCGGTAAACAAGCAAAGGAATCACCGGGTAAGACTCTTCCTAGGCTTGCATGTAAACCAGGAAAGGTGCAAAAAGGATAAGATTTGACAAACGATATTCTAAACTCAAGATCGGGCAATGCAGTGGGCAATCTCGTGTAGTTCTTACCGATCTCGGTCGAGATGAATCCAAGAATAGCCCGAGACGGGTTTCGGTCTAGGTAAAACTCAAGCTTTCAGGATCCACTCACGATAAAGGTCTATTTTTTCATCGTCTACACCACAACCTTCAACTAATTACCCTAGAATCGCAGGGTTTTAGCCAACAATTATCATATTCAAAGCAATAATCATATATTATATCAAGATATCCAACAAAGGGAATAAACCACTCAACAAAAGGTTTCCAAAAATCAAAAGCATAAAACAAACCAACAGCGTATCAATAATGTGTTCCAAAAGAATGACAACAATCAACTATAATCCTCAAAGAAAAACCTTACAAAATCTCTTCCCTTCTTCCTTGAACTCCAAGTAATCCTTCCTTAGATCTCCTTCCTTCAATCTTCCAATAGCCGTCTTCCAAAAATCCTATGATCCAAAGATCCACGTCGTTGGGGGTTGAAAGCCAACTTCCATTGGGCGTCCTCTTAATGTCTTAATGTTGTAGGCTAAGGATATTTATAAGGAAATAAATCTAGGGTTTTGGAAGCATGAACCTTAAAGATAATGTAATATCTAGAATTTTATTTCCGTTTATATCCGGGTCAAACCGGTTTTCGACTCGTCGACCGTTTATATGATACCTAAGATTTATACCCACATAAATTTATATCATTTTATGTAAGCTTAACTCACATAAATTGATGAATTCCGAACCCTAATCTAAGTCATGACATGTGTTTGGACAAGATCAGGACAATCTTTTGACGAGGCCATGACGAGACCATGACCAGACCATGACAACATTTGACGAGATCAAGACGAGGCCATGACAAGCTATTGACAAGGCCTTGACAAACCTTCAGCCCATCTCTTCTTCCTTTGTTTCAGCCCACTTTCGTACCTTGCTTGCATACCTCACCAGCCCAACAGTATATCAATAGCCCCGTGAGCCGAGCACAGCCCCAATCCAACGATGAAGAGGCTGCTTCCCGTATTGAGAGATGAGTTGGAGACAGATCAGATCTTCTGCAATAACTACTCCCGTAAATCACGCAACAGAGGTACGCTTTCCCTCTCCAGCCTTCACGTCTTCCGGATCTTCTGCTCTTTCCTTCCCCAGCCATTACACTTGCCCTCTCTCTTTCTTGGCTGCATTCATCGGCCTTCAACTCATCAAACAACCCACTGCTCGCCGCCATCAAATAGCCCATTGCTCACCGGTTTTCATCGCAGCAGTTGGATCCTTCTGCACACATTACAGATCGGCTTGGGAATGTCGAGTTTCTGCATGCATCCTTCTGTCTAGGTGAGTCCTGAGTACCTTTTCCCCCTTACCCTTTCCCTTGCTTTCTTTGTTGTTGATTGATCACACGACTACACTATGACCTTAATCCCTAGACCATCGTCCCAGGTAGATAGGTCTCCTCACGCCCTACTGTGTCGATGCTCACTGGGATCCTTCTGTTGCCTCAGATCCGTACCCACATTGCAACGGCTGGGACTAGGGACCTTGACGCACGAGGTAACGTCCCCTCTCCCTCGTCTGTTCCTGGTATGAGGAGCTTGAATTAACCTCCCTCGGACACATGAACGACTCACGTATCACCTAAGGGTTGTTAACGTCGAGCACTGTTGGTGCGTCGGTGGTTATTTGGGGTAAGCATCTACACTCCCCTAAATCGATACAAGTGAGAAGGATTTAGATCATCATCCATCTTGTGTGTTTCTCACAGGGATCGAACACGGGACTAGTGACCTTCCCTGCATGGAAACAAAACGTTGCAAGTGAGTCTCGAAACCTAGATCACTTGCACTTCTGTTTTAATTCCAAAATTTTAGTGTTGAGCAGCCATCTTTAGAGCCAATTTTCGATGCCTTACACTGATTATGCACCGTTCAATTTCTAGTATGATGTAGAATGAGTTGCATATTGTTATGTATCAGAAGTTAAGACCGATCCAACGGTTGGATTTGGATTTATAGGAGCCCAAAGTAGGCTGACGGTGTTGTTTGTGAAAGAACCCAGAATTTGGCTAAGTATAGGATTTCTAGATGTTTGAACAAACTTTAAGAATTTATGTCGGAGTTATGGCTGGATGTTTTTGAGAGATCTTTGCTTCTATGAGTAGCATGAGTATCATAGATGACCTGGAGATTTATTTCGGAATTTTTATATTTTTATTCGAGCCTCGTATCTTAAGCCAAAGTCGGACCTTAGTGTCTTTTTATGAAAATCTAGAATCGTGTTTAACTCTTATAAATCTTTAGCGAACTATCTCTTGAGAGCTAGATTATGGAAATAGGTTCCAAAGGAGAGTTTGGAACTAGGTTATAGAATATTCTGGAGTTTTTGGGACCAAGGATAAAATAGTCATTTTACCTTAAGAGGGGATTTTAGTAAGCTCTCTTATTATGAGATTGTATATCTTAGAAATTATAGATTTCTAAGAAGATGGGATACATTATTGATTCCCTTGCCTCCTATGATAGTCGTTTGAGTTTCTACGGTAGCAGACCGAGTTGAGATTAAGAGATTTGAGATTTGATTCAGGTAAGTCCTTGAGACTTACTTAGTTGGTTTCCAGATGTTAGCTGAATGTTGATAGTGGTGTGTTATGACTGTTTAATAATTATAACATGCATAGGACGACCTTTATTATTTTATGGCCCAAGTGTATGTATAACGGGCGGTCATATCACTGCCCAGCTCTGACAGGAGATTGGGAGGTTCTCTATACCCAGACCATACAGATACAAGGTAAGATGCATCAAATTCATTCCTGATGGTTACACGGGGGTGGAGGCAAGGTTTGGGAATCCCTCGTGTCACAAAATAAGTATCATTAGTAAGAGTGAATGACCTAAATAAAGATAATAAAATGGATTCTCTGAAAGCATGATGTGTGTTTAATTCTGCTATTGTGTGTGTGTGTGCTATTCTCATTTATCTAACGTTTAGATAGCTAGCTAATAGTTGATTTGTTTTGTTGTTTAGATTTACTACATGTTAGAGTAGCAGCTGAGTGATTTGAAAGTAGTGGTCAGTCGGGTCTCCTTACTCCCTAGAATGGGGTTGGGTTTTCATTGATATTTCCGTATTAGTATGATAGCAGTAAACTTTGATCTCTTAAGTTTTATTGGTTGTTAGACGTTTGTGTTACATTCATGTCATTCTAAACCATCGCTTTATGAATTTCAGTTTTTTTCATTTGTGTCTTGTTGTAAGATCCTAGTAAAATTGTTGTCAAACTGAGGTCGGGACCCATTGTGAGGTCCTAACAAGTAACGTTCCGAGTTTTGAGAATTCGGGGTGTTACAGATAAATAATCTTAAAGATAAATAATCTTAAAGATAAATAATTTTAAAGATAAACTACAACATTTAGATAAACCCTAAATTTTTGGGCCAAAAAAGAATGTTGAGCCCTCTGGTATCACAACCCACTCCGGAGGTATCAGAACCCACTCTGCGGTATCATAAATTACTTTGGCTTGGTATCAGAGTTCGCTCCGTGGTATCAGAGTCCACTCCAGCGCGGTCTTAGCTCCCTTTTATTGCTCCTTTTTGTTCTGCATCAAGACTTAATCCTTAAATATGTCATTTTGTTCCATACTTCGCCAAATTACCTACAATTGCAATAAAACATTGTGTACACCTCTATTCTCGTAAAGTAGGTGAATAACAACATAATTTATATGAATATATGTCTATGCATGTAAAATAAAGGGAAAAACTACGTAAATACATGCTTAAATATAGGTCACAATTCATGTCATCAAAATACCCCATACATGTCTCTTGCTTGTTCCCAAGCAAGGTTCAAAAGTAAGATACAAGATGATGTGAATTATGAATATGCAAAAACAAAGAAAACCCACAATATTTTTGGTTGTGCTTCTATTTATAGATCACTCTCAAATAATTGATTCATATCTAATAACAATCATCATATGATCAAAAGGAATTACATCATGGAAGGAATAAGAACACCTTGTAAGAAAATCATTACATGCATCATAAATCACAATGTATCAAAATCAATCATGAGAAATCCAATTTACGACACTAAGTCAAAACACATGGGCAATAAGGTCTTAAGGGCTTTCAAGAATAAATCAAGAAACTTGTTATGGGTGAGATGCATATAGGATATGTGGTGCAAAAAATCCGGGAAAAAGGAACAACTCCACAACATCAACAATAACACATCCACCAAAAATAAACATACTTCACTTCATAATTTTTTTCATTTTTACTTTTCAATTGAGAACATGGACAAAGGTGCATAGTAGCCGAAACCTTGGAGATCAGCAAGCCTCATTTTTGCGAGGTGCCTCAAACCGGATGCACATACCAAGACTCGTTAGGACTATCGATCAATCAGACTTTGGCAAGACACAAACACCCGGCTATGTAAATAGTGCCGAGTTACTCATCGTCAAGTTCAATGTCGCCAAATATATTTTCTATATAACACACTTTCACTTTTCTTTTCAACTTCACAACGCATTAACTAACATGTTTCCTAATTCCCGGATAGATAAAAGGAAGGAAAAACAATATAAAATGTGTTAAGCATGATCAAGATGAAGAAAGAAAGAAAAATTGAATTGCCTCAATCATTCCAAAAAGATGTGTAAGAACTTATCATGCGGTTTCAACCTTCAACACTCAACATGATTTAGAATAAAAGCAAATTATCAAACATGCATGAAATTCTAACAAAGTATTCAAATCTCACATATGTCATAAATCAATTCAATCATATAAGAAATCATCATAACTATTCAACAAAACAATATCATCATAGAGATCCTATCCATCCTAGAAGCACAAAATTTTTTAAAATAGTTCAAATTTTCGAATTTTTCAAAATCATTTATGCTGCAAGACCTAAAACATGCAAAAGGTATTACAAATACCTCCACCCCATACTTAAAACTCACATTGTCCCCAATGTGAAGAAAAGAAAATGTGGAAAAAGATACTCACAATGTAAGATGGTAAATCAGGCAAGGCGAATCATTCTTCGGGCGGTGGTGGTGGCAATCTCTAGAAGCTGGGATAGGGAACTCTGAATACTCTGATAGGCATCGGAAAAATGTTGTTGAACGGAGAAGGGGAGCTTGTCTCGGCCGTATATATTTACAGAAATTTTTTTTAAGGGCATCTCGGCCGAGATGGTTTGGTCATCCGAGATGTTTGACCGAGGTGACTCCCTGTTGCTCCTATCTCGGTCGGCAGAGATTGATCTTGGTCTATATTCCTGTAGGCGACCGAGATGGCTCCAATTTCCGTTCTTTTCTCATATTTTTGAACCTTGAAATATCTTTCATCTGCTTATTTGGTTTATTTTCCTTGGATTGTACCTTGCTCTTGTCATCACGGACACAAAAAACGCAAAAACTACACTAAACTAATCTAGAAGGCAAGAAGAAAACAATACCTTGGGTTGCCTCCCAAGAAGCACTTGATTTAAGGTCGCTAGCTGGACCTAACTCCATGGAATTACTCAATGTACCTCGAATATCTTGGAGTGCTCATCACATCCATAATAGAACTCCTGCAAGAAGGTTCGGGTTCCTAATTTCACCAGCAAATGGTAGGACCTTCCACGTACAAGCTTGTACGGTTTGTTTCTCACCGGAATCCTACCGGTCTTCCTATGCTTCCATGGAACATAACTCAGTTTTTCGTCTCATCCTTTCCTAGATCGAAAAAACCGCTTCTCGAGAATTCTAGTAGCTTCCCCATCTCCAACTCGGGGATGATGTATGGTCTTTGTCACGTAAGTGACCCCATACTTGAACAAAAGACACTTTGTTGCCTTAGAGATGAAGCGCTTGCTAATTCTACTCCTTGTAGTCCAAGGAGCATCTACTTTCAACAAATTCAGGGGAGTTTTCATCTTGATATTAAGAGGTTCTTTCGGAAGAGACCTCCAACTCTTCGGCACATCCCTCTAGTGATTAGTAATTTCAAAGGAAATTTTAAAGTAAATGGGAGAACATACCGGGTGAAGCGTTTCGAGCCTTGGAATGAGAATCATGTCAAGAGGAGAGTCTGCACGTGAAATCTCTTCCATCTTCTCCAGTTGTGCCTAAATCTTGGTCAATGGTTCAATAGTAAGGCCAAGGTGTTCTACATCTTCCTCTTCTTCTTCAAGAAGTTCGAGAGGAGCTTCAATTTTGGTAGGAGGAATGGTCAAAACTTGGAATTCTTCGTCGCACATCTCCTCCAGTCGAGCCATTTCAGGAAGGATCAAATTTCTTTCAAGGTCATCGAGATCCTTCATTGTTTGCTTGATCTTTGATTCAAGTTGATCTTCAGGAGTTTGTTCATACACCTCGCGAGCGGTATAGAGCTCCTCCCAAATTATAAGCTCATCCTCAATAGCTTCCTCTCTTTCTCTTTCGTCACTAAATTTGTAGAACGAAAAAAAACGCTGCAAATATTCATACTCCTCCCATCTAGCTAGTTGTCTCTCTCTCCATCTCTCTTCTTCCAAGGCTTTGTTCCTAAGCTTGTGTTGCTCCCAAGATTCGTTAAGTTCAGCTCTGAGGCTCCATATTTTGTTCCTCGCCGTTACAAAGCTTCTTGTAGCCATTGGAAACCCTAAGAACTCAAAAACTCATACCGAAAAGATCAAAAGAAAAAGCAAAAGCGTCTAAGCTAGACAACCAAATTACCGAACTTGATCTAGACCAAGTCCCCGACAACGGTGTCAAAAACTTGTTCACTCCAAAACGTGTGTGCAAATAAGCTTTATATTTATAACCAAGAATAAAAGCAAAAGCGAACCCGTAGTGTACAGATCAATCGCATTATTAGCAAATATCTCAGGGTCGATCACAAGGACTTGGTGCAATCAACTGGTAAAAGCAATCTAGGTAGACAATTTGTAATTATCGATAACAAAAAAAACAATGATGTGGATATATGTAATAATTGGGAAAGAGTAGATTCTAGAGATCAAGGTATCCAATTGTGGTTTTCGATTCAACACTAATGATGTATGGACAGAGCTGGGATAGCAAAGGAAAGGTGTTTCGAATGTGGGATAGATCACGGGGGAGGTCTCACTATCCGCTATTTCAAACCAATGAAACTTATCACCGGGTAAGTCTCAAAGCTTCAAGAGAAAGGAATGATAGTTTCAAACCAACCACTTACCTAAGGGAATAGAATTAGCCATCACCGGGTAAGTCTCAAGTTAAATCTCAAAGTTAGGATGAGAGCACACTAAAACCCTAACAAAGGATATACCTTTGTTACCTAACACTCATCATCATTGGTAAACAAGCAAATAAATCACGGGGTAAGTCTCTTCCTAGGCTTGCATGTAAACCAGGAAAGGTGCAAAAAGGATAAGATTTGGTAAACTATATTCTAAACTCAAGATCGGGCAATGTAGTTGGCAATCTCGTGCAGCTCTTATCGATCTCGGTCGAGATGACTCCAAGAACAGCCCGAGACGGGTTTCGGTCTAGGTAAAAATCAAGCTTTCAGGGTCCACTCACGCTAAAGGTTTATTATTTCATCGTCTATACCACAACCTTCAACTAATCACCTAGAATCGCAGGGGTTTTAGCAAACAATCATCATGTTAAAAGCAATAATCATATATTCAATCAAGATATCCAAGAAAGGGAATAAACCACTTAACAAAAGGTTTCCAATAATCAAAAGCATAAAAACAACCAACAACGTATCAACAATGTGTTCCAAAAGAATGACAACAATCAACTATAATCCTCAAAGGAAAACCTTACAAAATATCTTCCCTTTGTCCTTGAACTCCAAGTAATCCTTCCTTAGATCTCCTTCCTTTAATCTTCCAATAGCCGTCTTCCAAAAATTCTGTGATCCAAAGATCCACGTCGTTAGGGGTTGAAAGCCAACTTTCGTGGGGCATCCTCTTAACGTTGTAGGATAAGGGATATTTATAGGAAAATAAATCTAGGGTTTTAGAAGCATGGGCCTTAAAGATAAATAATCTTAAAGATAAACTGCAACTTATAGATAAACCCTAAATTTTTTGGCCGAAAAAGAATGTTGAGCCCGCTGGTATCACAACCCACTCCGGAGGTATCAGAAATTACTTTGGAGTATTATCAAAGTTCGCTCCGTGGTATCAGAGTCCACTCCAGCGCGGTCCTAGTTACCTTTTATTGCTCCTTTTTGTTCCGCGTCAAGACTTAACCCTTAAATATGCAATTTCGCTCCATAATTCGCCAAATTACCTACAATTGCAATAAAGCATTATTTAGACCTCTATTCTCGCAAAATAGCCTAAGTAGATGAATAACAACATAATTGATATGAATATATGTATATGCATGTAAAATAAAGGGAAAAACTACGTAAATGCATACCTAAATATAGGTCACAATTCATGTCATGAAGTATTAACATCTCCTTCATAATTAGAATAAAAGTACCATGTGCCCAAACAATGTATATTATTCCTAAAAACGAGTCTAATGTTAGATGTACCTTTAAGGTACTGAGATATCCTCTTCACAGCTTGCCAAAGTTCTTTTCTTGGTTGTCGCATGAACCTGCTCATGACTAACAACTTGTGCCAGATCCGGTCTTATGCATACCATAACATACATCAAACTCTCTATTGCACTACCATAAAGGACTCGCGATATATACTCCTTCTCCTCACCCGACTGAGGTGAAAATAGAGTGGTAATATGGATGTTAGCAACACTAGGTGTATCAATAAGCTTGGCCGATGACATTATGAATCTTGACAACACCTTTTCAATGTAGCCTTTCTTTGATAAGAAAAAACTTTTAAGACCCCTATCTCTAAGAATCTACATTCCTAGAATTTTCCGAGTTGCTTTCCAAATCCTTCATAAACTCAGCACTTAAGAGACCCTTTAGTTTCTGAATGTCATACTTGTTATTTGCAACTATTAAATATCATCTACATACAAGACCAAATAGATGAGAGTTTCATCCTTCAACTTATTGTAGTACACACAACAATCATAAACACTCTTGTTGTAATCAATCTCTATCATATAGCTATCAAATCTCTTTGACCACTGCTCGGAGACTACTTAACTCCATATAAATACTTCTTCAACTTGCACACATAGTTTCTTCCCTCTAATATGTGTTAGTCAAACAAAGAAAAGTTTTGAAAGGCGTAGATCTAAAGCAAAATAAAACTAAAAAAAGTAGCAAGGGTTGGGAGATTTGAAAGATATATAGTTTTGAACACAAAAATAGAATTTAAAGAACCTATTTTTTGTAAAAGAAACGAAAAGACAAAGGTTGTGATACCAATTTGTAAGCATGTAATGCATATAACAAATAGGATAAAGCTCATATAGATCAGGTTCTACAACGAACAGATCCAAGAACATAATGAACAAGAGGTTTGTTTACGAGATTCGGTCGATCCACTATCTTCTCAAATAGAAAACCAACAACAAGAAATTACAAGAGTAAAAACGTTTGATAAAAATCTAGAAAGGAAAAAAAAAAGCAAGAGTAGAGCAAGTAGAAGAAAGCAATGGATCACACGACTATGAAGATCTCAAGATCTTCTTCGTGCCCACAAATGTGGTTCAAAACTAGTTCAAACTTAAGGAAGCACTAGATCTCACTATCCAGACATGAAGAATTCCCAAAGAAGAAGAAGAGACGAAGAAAAGAAGCGGCACATGGGATTAGGGTTTGAGCTCATCCGAACTCCACTTATATATCTTACACTCAATCAAAACGTGGTCATCCCATTTAATGAAGTTTAACCACGTACATAAAACCAAACCCGGATCAAATCAAACTCTCCTCCTCTTGGTCCCGGTTCAGCTTTATTCATTGGATTAGATGAACGTGGGCTCGTGGCTTCTTTGGACAAGGCCTAGTACAACCCTTTTCTTCCTTATTGTGCCAATAAGAAGCCCAACTTCTCTTCCTCTGGAATTTGGCCTCACCAGTCCAAATGCAATCGGTAAGGTATAGCCAGATCTTGGTCACAATTCAAGTGTAAAACACACCCATGAATTACACTACAACTGTAGTTAACCAAAACCTTAGTCCGTTTCTCTTCTATTCGATCTTCTCACCCCGTTATCATCCATCCACCTCATTTTTCCTATTCCCTTAAAACCATTCTTGTGCAAGCTTAAACATAACATGTTCTTCCTATTCTATAAAAACTGTTTTTTCACTTTCTCCTACTCATTCCAGCCTTTAGTCCGGTTTTCCAGTCGATTTTTTCCCAAATTTTATCCTTTAAACCCTCCCAAACCTATTATTCACACCTTCAAACACAATTCCTCAAAATTATCTTTCTTTTGAATTGCATCAAATTGGAATTCGTAAGTTTTATAAATTGGATGATATTTGATTGAGCATAATTTGAATCGTTGATAATTTGATTTTGGGAATTGGATGATATTTGATTGAGCATAATTTGAATTCCATTATGATGTGTTGATTGAGTGTTGGGGGCGAATGCAATTTTTTTTTAAAGGAAAGTAATTCGAGATACCAGATATCCCAGTAGGTGGCTCGAGTTGATGATGAATGCATATGATGATGCGTGTTGTGGGTTAGTATGATGATATTGATTATTTTTTATAAGCTTAAGTTACGTGTTTGATTATGAGTTTGATGATTCACATGCTTGATTATGCTCATCGTGATGAGAATTGATCGTGATCTTTGAACTTAATTGAATGATGTTGGTGATGATTCATTGCGCGCACTTGATTGCTTAAGATGATGAATATTGTGGTTTGGTTTATGTTGTTGTGGTGTTGTATAGGTAGCACTTGCCTTGTAACCTCCCCTACTCGCGAGACAAGAAGAACAAGGAGACATATTGGGGTTACATTTTTAATTCAAACAAGCAAAAATCGTTTCTGTGATGATTTAGTTATCTATAGGAAAAAATGGAGTCGGTTGCTACTTGAATCTATTGGGATACATACAAGGAGAATCTCAGTTGTGTATTGGAGGGTGAGATCTCGGTTTCGGGTAATCGGAGTATACCCCAGGATGCCCTCCGTGACTCCGCCTCGGCAGATGCCATGAAACCACCTTCGATGAAACCTTGCCCGCCGCCGCACTCTTTTCTTTGTAGTAGTATTCATGTGTTTCCACACTTAACCTCTCATCAATCTTCAGCTGTCATATTCATATATTCTGTAAAAATACAAAACAAAATAGTGTTGGATGATTAACTAAGAGTTTTCGGTACCTTGGAGAAATGGAGTGAGGATAGGTGAGTTGACTCGGACAGCAATCCTATGCGCCGTGCATTGCATTGCTGTATGAAGAGGCATATGAGGAAGACGACGTAGAAAGAAGAAGAGGAACACATGAGCGGGAAATGTTACTCCACTGTCTTCGTCCAATTGGAAGGACATATATTATATATAGTAAGTTCGCGTCAACCAAAGAGTGGAAGTTGATAGGTAAAAGGTGAACATAATATACTCCTTCCATAAATAAAATAACGTTAAGACTCTTCTTTTGATTGAATATGTCGATCAATGAGGAGCATAGGGTTTTGAAAAGGTGTTTCTCATACTACATCAACAAAGCTTTGGATGAAGATTTGTCCATCATGTTTTCGATCCATGCATCATATTTTAATACATTCTTTTTATTTTAATAATTCTTTCTTCATTTTCTCCAATTATTTATTCAAAACTTGTTTTCTTTTTTATTTTTTATTTTTTGGTAAGGGAGACGAGTGAGACTGTAGTCTTACTCGTATTATTTCATAAAACCAAAAACGAAGGTAACATTTGGCAAGTCTTTGGGTCGCTACTCCGTGGGCGTCGTTTTTTAGAAATAAACTTAATCTAGGGGGTGGGGATACTAACTGAAAAAACCCTAAAGGATACTCCGAAGCTAAAGAAGCCAAACAATCGTCTGAGCAGTTAGCCTCCTGATAAATGTGGCAAAATTGTACTTGTTAGTCTCTACGTAAGAAGCCTTAACATCGAGACACCAGACTAAAAAGTGGATGAGTGGAAGAAATGGCCCGGTTGGCGAGCCTAACCACGAGCTCTGAATCGATCTCCACCAACACTCTACGGAACTTCTTATCCCAGGCAAGATGCAATCTTGTACAAAGACCCCAAAGCTCCGCCATAGGAACCGTACAAGAGCTGATATTATAGACAAATGCACCGAGCCACTGCCCCTGTGCATCACGAATTATGCCCCCAGCAGTGGCTACCTTATCACTTCCCTGAACCGATCCATCCGTGCTGAGCTTGACCTACCCGTCAGTTGGGGTGTCCCAATAAACATTAATGGAGTCACTTCCCTTACGTACCTTATCACTTCTTTTCTTGTTGATTCTCAGTTTACATATTATGTTTTTACATTTTCCATTTTATTACTTTAACTAGTTTGTATGCCGTATTTTGTACCGGTATTTTTTCATTAAAGTTGAACGAAAATCATACATTTATTATTTAGGTAAAGTATAACTTACGAATATAATCGATTGAATGTAATTTACAAATGTAATTGAATTAGTAACATACTTCACCATGCAAATGAAAATGAAAAATATGATTGAAAATAAAAGAATACATCGTATTATGTTGAAGATAATATTTAAAACTCTAAAGGTAAAGAAGGTAGGACAACCATTAAACTCAATATAGAAAAGCTTATGACCAAGTTAGTTGGAAATTTATCATTCGTATTCTCCAAAATTTTGGATTCAATAAAAAATTTGTGGGATGGATCGAGTAATGCATCTCCACGGTTTCTTTCTCGATTCTTGTAAATAATGGTCAACTAACCAATTCTTCCCTGGAAAAGGATTCACAAAAGAAGACCCCTTATCACCCTACCTTTTTATATTAGGTGTCGAAATCCTTACACAAATGATCCAAGATGAATGCAATAATGATGATAACCCTATTGGGTTTTCCGTTTCTAGGAACGCTACATCAATCCCTTTCATATCATTTGATGATGATATGATCTTATTTACCAAAGCAAACTCGAATTCATGCCTTAGAGCAAAACAAATCTTTGAAACTTATTGCTCCTTCTCGGGACAAAAGATAAACTTCCGCAATTCTGCTTTCCAAACTATAAAGATAACTTCCTTGAGTTGCATCTTAGAAATCAAAAATATGGAGTACACAACCTCTCTACATAACTATCTTGGTTGCCCCATTATTAATGGAGAATTAATATAGAAACTTTTAGTAACATTAATAATAAAACAAAGCAACAACATTGTAAATGGAAATCAAATTCTCTTTCTCAAGAAGGAAGAAACATTCTCATAAAGCACAACTTAGCGACTAAACCATCCTCTGTAATGTAAGGATTTATGCTTTCAATGCATAATTTGAATGAACTCGATAAAACGTATAAAACGTTCTTTTGGAACAAAGGCGACAACCATAAATCATTAATTAGCTGAGATTTAATTTGTAAACCACAAAGAAACGGTGGTCTCGAACTAAGAAAGTCCCTTACTATTAATAAGCTCTTCAAATGAAGCTTCTCTGGAAAATTTTTGCTGGACCATAAAACATTTGAGTGAAAATTGTCAACGAAAAATATCTGAGAACAATATCATCTAAAAGGACCATCATACAGGCAATGGAAAAACCTTACAAAACTCAAACCCGAATTTAAAAGCGGAATTATTTGGCAAATTAATTGGTAATGAGAAAACTATCAACTTCTGGCAAGATAAATAGGTCACAACAACTCCACTAATCAAATTAGTACAAAACACCAATCTAACTAATACTCAAATTAAAGTTAGTCATTTCATCCAATTAAATGAATGGGACACCGCCAAAATCGAAAATGAACTACAAAACATTATCAGCCCAACAATTAGGAAAAGAATTATGAAAAAATAATCCTAACAAACGAAATACAAGATAGGTTGTAGTGGAGAAGCAGCCCTGATGGTTGGTTCTCCATTAAATCAGCTTCAAAATTAATCGATAAGGAGTTTGGCTGGCTTCCTGACTATTCTTGAATTGCAAATGGATATGGAAGTTAGACACTCAACTAAAAATTCACTTCATATGGAAAATCTCAAGAAACGGTATCCCAACCAAAGAAAAACTTAACGAAAGAAGAATTGCAATTCCAACTAATTGTGAATTCTATAATCACCAACTTGAGGATCTTGCACACCTCCTTATTGATTGTCCCTATAGTAAAAATATGAGGAAATTACCGGAAACCACCGCTAAATTGGCCATATTGCAAATAACCACCCCCTCTATCACTATTTACCGAAAACCACCCGCTAAAGATACTCCGTTACCAAAAATCCACCAATATGTAAGTATCCCGTCAAATTTTCGTCTTGTTATGACAGTGGAGGTTTATATGGATGATATGATAATTTCTCACAGGGAAGATGATATGTAGTCACTTGTAAAATTTGTTTTGCTTAATGTTCAGTAGGCTAAGTTCACGTCTGTTCAACCATATTAGGATGAGAGTGGAGGTTTATATGGATGATATGATAATTTTTTATCCTCTTATGCAACATCTGTTCAACCATATTAGGATGAGAGGTTACCTACTTACGCAGCTTGCAATATGTTCTTTATTTCTCTGTTCCTCTTGTGATTATGATTTCTTCATTCAACATTTGACATAATTTCTATGATTTATGGTTCAAGTCAGCAGATTTTTCATGTCTTCTTCATAGTAGCTTGTATATATGGTTCCTGTCACTGAATATAGGGTTTATAGTTCAAATCAGCATTGACCCATCATTATAGTTTGTTCTTATTGCAAAATTGAATTATAGAATTTTGAATGCAGGAAATCCAGTATAAGTTCAAATCCCTTCTTGGATATCTTATCTAACTTGGATATCTTATCTATTTCACTTCATAACTGTGATATTTTAATCTGATTCATGTTTCGGTTAAATGGAGATCTGGAGTGAGTCTTTGAAGACTGAAGTTGTAATCTGTTTGACTATTTTGATTGTATATATGTTTCGGTTGACTGTTTTGATTTAAATATGTTAACTTTCCGATCTTTTCTTTCGTTGCTTAAATTCAAATGAAGGTGTATTCAAACTTAAATTGTGCTTATATTCTAATGAAATAACTTTGATATAGCTTTGTGACAGTATTAGGATAAGCTTTATTCGACAACTTCAGGTGAAATTGGGACTAGTGTCAATTTTCAGCAAATTGCCATATGTATAATATAAAAGATGAGATCATTTAATATCAATTTTCTACAAATTGCCTTTCACTTTGTTTAAATTTTGAGAAAGTTTAAACATAGCCTCATTTATTCTTTTAATAGCTTACTTTGAATATATTTGTGCAGAAGATCGTTTGTCGTTGATTTGATGCCAATTATAAGCTTGAGTTTGTTGAAAATACATCTGTTTCAGTTGGTGACGACCTTAGTTGAGTAAGTGCATCCTTGTAAGATGCTTTTACTCTTTTTTTATTTTTAATTTGATTTTGAATGATAATGTTAGAATTATTCCGTTCTTCCGGTTTATTGTATATTTCAAGTCATGGTATTTGTGACAAGTTTAAATTCAAATGAAGGTGTATTCACACTCAAATATCTTTCCAATCTTTTCTTTCATTGTTTTGGTGTTTCACTAATTGCATCTATTCTTATTCTCTTATTGGCCAATGCTAACTGCAATTAATTTCTCTTGTGATTTCCACTGTCATTTTGAAATTTTAAGTGTTAGCTGCATGTGTTTAAGGATGGAGACTTTAAAACATGAAGTAAGGCACAACTACTATTAAAATAAACAAAGCTTAATAGTTATCACCGTGTTTCATTAAACAATATTAATATATTATATGATTAGGGAATCCAAGACACAACTACTGTTGTCACTGTGTTTCACTAAAATAAGCAAAGCTTAATTTTTAGTGTTATCTTGCCTTGTTTGATTCACTAAGAGGAGCTTTAGGTTCATTTTAATATGTGAATGTTGAGGATATCTTGCCTTGTTTAATTCATGAATCTGATTCGCAACAAGAATTATTAGAAACCGAATTGTTCAGTGTTCTGGAAAGTCAATGCTTAGGATTTTTATCTTCTATACATATTGAATTAGCTTAACGAAACCAAAACTGGTGCTGCTGAGTAGAAAGCTATAACTGGCAGTAGAAAGCAATATCTAGTGCTAGAAAACAATAACTAGGAGTAGAAATCAAAACTGGTGCTTAGGATTTTTAATGGTCTTAATTAAGACCATTTTCTTGACCAAAATTGTATGTTAAGTTCACGTCTAGATCAACATTAACATTTCACTTTATGAAATTATTGACATTATAGCCATCTGAAATTGTTGACATTATACTTGGACCGAAACTAAAGTTAGAGATTGGGTGGTTTCTATTATGGCTGGGCCATATTGATTGGATCGGCAGTAGAAAATGTTTTTGGATTGTCCCTGGACCGAAACTAATCAACAGTTGGACTGTAAACCGAACTAAAATGATCTTGGTTCTATAGAAACCACCCAATTAGTAATCAACAGTAGCAAATTTTTTTGTATTATAGGGGCTTAGTGATCCTTCTTCCTATTCAAATTTCTTTCTCAAATAGTAATGTTAGAGATATAGTTTAGCCTTTTAATTTTTGTAGAGGTGTTTGTCGAGCCATTTTTAGCCTTAGGGGTATTGATTGGCATTTTCATTGAGGCTACTTCTTCTCACTACAGATTATATAGAAATGGAAATACAAACTGATCTAATTAAGAGGAGGATAATGATAATCCTTTGTTGATAACCAAAATCACTGGGGTGAAAATTTATTAAGTACAGTAAATTGCTTATGCAACTGATCCGTTACATAATTAACTCTAATTATTGATCAATAAATTGGTTTTTGGTCTACTTGTACCGATGTATGTACTAGTTAATGTAATGAAACAGTTTGTAGTTAATCATCTTAAGTAGTGTTTTTGTTTTTAAAAATAACCACCTTCACCCCTTTTACTCAACAGGTTTGGTTGGGTTCTGGATTTGTCAAAGACACTGCTTTGTTGTTGAACCATTTCTTTTTATCTTATTGTGTAGGGTTTATACTTTGAAATACACTAGTTTGGGACTAAAAAACCTCGAAAAATTACTCTGTGGCAGTCCATAAAGGTTAATCCTCATATCTTCTCATATTTTTTATCAGTTATAAGGCACAAACATTTACATTTGACGTATAATGTATATCACTAGTTTAATATATGTTTTTTCTTGATCTGTAGTGTCCGCAAACTCCAAACTTGAATGATTGTGGATATTATGTGTTTTGATTTATGCGCGAGATCATATTAAGAAGTCACAGTGTCCCAAAGATTGTACGTTTCGACATATTTTAAAATTATTTTGGCTTTTCATTAAATATTATTCTCATGAGCTTAGCAAAGTTAATTTCCGATATTTTTACAGTGGTATGGGAAAAAAGATACTTACTCGTATGATGATATTGAAGAAGTTCGTAAGGAGTGGCTGGAATATTTGCGTCAACTAATCTTTTAGGTATGAAATTCGAAACCTTTTATTGCATTTATATCATTTAGATTTGGATTGTGTGTTCCGACCTCGAATATATTTTTTGGACAGATTGAAATCAACCCTAGGGTGTTGTTCTTTGGTTTTCATGAACAAAAGTTTGACATTTCCATAGACTGCATTGAATATCCTTTTCTTCTACTATATATTTTGGATTGTGTGCTCCATATACCTTTCACTTTGTAACTTTCTCAAAATTGGTGTTATTGTGCTCTCCAGGAAGTTTCAAAGCAGTGAAAGTGACGATTTCAAAACTTGATCTTTTGTAAGGCTTCATGATATCTCCGGCAAAAACAGTGCAGATTTCATCACCGGTTATCGTCTACATGATGTGCATTGCTAGGATGATGAATATATCTTTTGAAGATTGTGATCATTGAATACACCTGGTGACATTTAGTTTTTGAATCATGACTTTGAATTATGTTTGTGAATTTGGTTATCTTCGGATGTGATATTGGTGATAACACAATTGCAGTGAATGTTTTGAGTTAAGTACAGACTTTGACATGTTTGTGAATTGAATTGGTTGTTGAAGTTCTTTCTGCATTTGGGACAGGTTCAATTTGTAAATGCCATGAAAAACGTATAGAATCCGGACATTAAATCCAGGTTAAATAATTCAGAATAGTCTCGTCATAAATTTTATACATTATAACACGGATCTTCATTGTAAGGATTATTAGGTATTCACATACTCTAATAACCCGGATCCTACCATCCGGGTTATTTATTGGTTTATGATAACCCGTTTCCCAATATCCGGTTTTTAATTATTAAAATGAACGGCATCAAATAACCCGGTTCATACCCGGTTATGTTACATCATCAAATACCCCGGGTTCATAGTTTCCGGGTTATTTGATCATAATATATCCCGGCTGCCAATATTTGTACCAAAATTGAAGAACATAAAATAACCCGGATGTTGTTTTATACACGCCCGGGGTATAAAGTTGATGGACCAAATATCGCCCTAACCTTTACCCCGGTGGGAGTCTGGAGTATATTCTATCAAACGCCCGGGGTATCATCCCCTTTTTGTAGTAGTGACAACATAAATTTGATGAACAAGAATGAAGATTCAAGTCTGACCCACTTTCTCTCTCCTCCCCTGCACCACCACCAACACTATTTTCCTTCAAACTTCTCTGTTTCTCAGACCTCCTTCTCTTTGCTTCCACTCTTCTCAAAGTTGCCTTCCTCCTCCGCCATTCCTCCTCGGTCACCGTCGGAAGCGACGACGTCCTAGCCAGTTCCGCAAACTTCGCCGTCTCCGGAGCCACCATCTCCTTCTTTTCCTCATCCCTTAAGCAGAATATCTCCTCTGCAATAGATGATGCTCTAACTAACCCTCTATGAGATTTATCCACACTAAATCTCCCACCAAGTGAAAGCCCTATATTCAATTCAGGCTCCTCATCTTCTCCACCTTGCTCTTCCATTGCTGATTCGATTGATTGCTGGTTTGATGTGTTTTGATTCGTGGATATGAAGCTATGAAGTAGATTTCTTGGATAGTTTCTAATTTCTAAAGACAAAGTTTCAATATCTCTACTCCTTCTTCTTCTATTATTGGCAGTGTTGCTGCTTGTGCTACCTTGGTTTGGGTCTCCCATGGTAGGTCCTAACGTCGTTGTTGAGTAGAGCTAGGAGGTAGCCATTTTTGTAAAAATGAAAACAAACAGAATTATGTATTTGTTGTTGAATCCATCGTGAGTCTTCCACGTTCTAAGCTGCTGAACAGATGGAAGCATCTGGGGTTTGAAGAAAATGGTGATTCTTTATGAAATCCAACAAAATTGTGAAATTTATTAATTGAGGTATGGGATGATGGATTTGAAACAGATAACAACGAAAATGCTTTCTTTGTTTTGAGTGTGTTGAGGAAGAAATCACACTTTTGGGAGTGGAAGGTGAAATTATTTGGGGATGCTTTCTTTGTTTTGAGTGTGTTGAGGAAGAAATCACACTTTTGGGGTGGAAGGTGAAATTATTTGGGAAAAATAAACCAAGTAAAACAGAATAAGGCCCGGAAAAGAAGGAAAATAAATCAAGTTAAAAATATAAAAACAGAAAAAAGAAGGTAAAAATATTATTTTATTATAAAGTGGGGCCCACAAGAGAAATTTGATGGGATACTGACCCATGGTGGTTTTTTGGTAATGGAGTTTTTTTAGTGGGTTGTAATATCCGGAATTTTTATTCCGTTTAATTCCGAATCAAATCGGACTTCGAGCCGTTGACGGTTTCCCATTCTATCTAGTATTTTTTTCTTCACAAATTTTATCATTTTATGTAGAATTTAATTCACATAAAATGATAAAATTATATCAAGCCCTAATTCTTATAATTATTTATCATTTTATGTAGAATTTAATTCACATAAAATGATAGAATTATATCAAACCCTAATTCTTATAATTAATTCTTAACACGACTTTAGACGAGATCATGACAAGACTGAGACGAGACCATGACAAGGCCATGACCCGTTTTGACAAGGCTGTGACAAAGCTAGGACAACTCTTTCAACCCACTCTTCCTACTTAGTTTCAGCCCAGCTTGTCTTCGCAGCCCACAGCAGCCCCAACTTGTCTTCGCAACCCACAGCAGCCCCAGCTTGTCTTCGCAGTACCAGCGGCACTTCGAGCCCAGCCAGCGCCAGCCCACATCCTTGCCCAGCCGTAGCCCAGGAGAGCCTGGTTTACGAGCCCAGTAGTAGCCCCTTCATGCAGGCCGTACAACTCCCTTCCAACCCTTGTTGCGTTCCTCTTCAGCCCATCTGGAAGAGTTCAACCGTCTGGACGTTACAAGAGTGTAACTCCTGTGATGTACGCCTCTTCTGCTCCCTCTTCTTCATAACGTTCAGCAGCCTTCTGCATACATTCAGCAGTGGATTTCAGACGCAGAAACTCTCAAGAAAAGGAGCCAGCAGGTGGAGGAGCCTTTCATCATCTACGGTTGACACTAGAACCGCTCAGCACCCAAACCATAGTCACCAGCACCGAGGACGACTGAAGCGGCTCACTCTTCTTCTATCCCTCCGGCCAAGTAGATCCATTCCAAAGCTACAGCAGTGAAGTCTTACCCTCGAGTCCAGTAGCACGTTTTTCCTCTGAGCCGCTGCAGTCTAGTAAGTGAATGATTCCCGGATGTTAATTTCTGTACAACTCTTAGATGGAGTCTATAAATGTATAGATGGATGTTTGTCACCATAGGTTGAACATAGGAGGGGTGAGAGTAGTTGTGTTGATGCAGAATAGTTGACAGTGAATATAGAACTCAGGATCTCATGAACACTTTGTGTACAGATTTTTGTTTCTGCAATTTTTGAAGTTGAAAATTACCCACTGTTGTAAAATCAATGTTAAAAAGATTGGTGGAAGATCCACCGTTGAATTTTTTATAGATCATATATAGATATACATAGTTTACCGTGTTAAAATTTTGGGAATAAATGAACGGTCGGATTGAAAGTTATAGGGTCTCAAAGTAGAGTAGTTGAGCTGTTTTTCCAGCATTGAATTTTGGCTAAGTAAAGGAACATTTTTAGTGTTGTAGCCAGCTTTAAAGATTTTTGTAGAAGTAACGGTTGAACAGTTTTAAGAAATTCTTGCTCCTATGAGTAGATTAGATATCATAGATAATTTAGAAATTTATTTTAGAATTTTTATAAGTTTATTTTAATTTCATATTTGAAGCTGTAGTGGGACCTTAGTGACTTTTCACGAAATAAAAAATGGGTAGTTTCGCTAGTTGTTAAATAAAATCACCCTAAGGGAGTAGAATATGGCTAGATAGCCTCAAATAAGAATTCAAGTACGTATTCCGGGTTTTTGGAAGTTCCGGGACCAAGGGTAAAATTTGTCTTTTTACCTTAAATAAGCACTGTAATAAATTCTGCAATTAGAATTTACATCTTAGGAGTTTAGACTTTTAAGTACCCAGGGAAATGTATTGACCCACGTGCCTCCTTTGACAGGCAACTGAGTTTCTGTAGTTACCGATTGAGTGGTGGTTAAGAGAGAGTCGAGATTTGATTTTGGTAAGTCCACGGACTTACTTAGCTAGCTTCTTGCATGTGTGTGATGTGTATGAGTGGTGTTTGATAGTTAAGATAAATAACGAAACTGGAATAGGCCGACTTTAGTATATTGTATAATTGACCCAAGTGTATGATAACGGGTCGTGACATCATCTGCCTAGCTCTTGCGAGATTCTAGGAGGTTCCCTGCGACCAGCCCAGTCAGGTAGACGGTCAAATGCATTAACACCATTACGCGTTGGTAAACGGGGACAGGGGCGAGGTTTGGGAATCCCTCATGTCACAAAATAAGTATCATTAGTAAGGACGTATCACTTAATTAAAGATAACAAAAGGAATGAGTGTTGCATGTTGATTGTGTATGTTGTGTGTTTGTGCTTTTACCTTTATACTTATGCATAGATTTTTAGCTAACGGTTTTATACCGCTTGTAGATGCCTTGCAGGTTAGGGAGGCGATCGAGTGATCCGGCGGTAGTGGGCAGCCGGGGTTCCATGTATTATAGGACGGGACTATTATATTTTATTTCATGACTGTTGAGACTGATGTTGGTATTTTGGTTTTGAGACTTGGCTATATTGTTTTCAGATTTGGATTTTCATTTCGCTCATGATATAAAACTCTATGTTTTGCCTTTTTATTTGTGCCGTGTTGTAAGGTCCGATGAAGTTGTTGCCAGGCTAAGGGCCGGGACCCATTGTGAGGTCCCAGCTCGTAGCATTTCGAGTCCTCTAGGATTCGGGGTGTTACAATATGGTATCAGAGCCAGGTTGGCAACAACGGCAATCGCTATCTTCAAAAAGACCGAATAAACAAATAAATGGAAACCGCAAGGGCTCCGAACTTTTAAAATGAATTTTGTTTTCAAAACCATGAGCATAAACGGGTTGGGATAGAATGCACGGACCGCCACTACCTCCGCTGAACTCGATAGTATAGTTTATTGGACTTTTGTTATAACTTGTAATTTTAGTTACGTTGTGACCTTTAGATGTGACCTAGAGTAATAAGATAGTTATGTCCTTACTAGGAACTAAAGTAGTCTTATATTGATCACGTTTCTACCAAATGGCACGTACGAGAGCGACAACTTACGTTGGACGAGGAGAGGGCCGACTAAGCATGTCCACGGGTCCGACCCGCCGGGTCGACGGGTCCGACCCGCCGGGACGAGGGTCCGGGAAGGGTGACCCGGACCCGAACCCGTATAAATGGCCGACCCGCCGGGTCACGGGTCAGACCCGGCGGGTCGGCCCTTTTATTTTAAAACCCATTTTTTAAAAAATAAAAAATAAAAAAAAATGACCCGACGGGTCGACCCTTTTAGGCATTGGGTTACTTTTTTAAAAAAAAATTGAGGTTTGGCGGGTCGACCCGCCGGGTCAGACGGGTCGACCCGCCGGGTCACGGGTAAGGATCACCTCGACCCTTACCCGTACCCGTGACCCGTGGACATGCTTAGGGTCGACCTCCCCTTCCTCCAGAAGCTCAGAGACAAGGACGTGTGGGTAGGCCTCAGAGAGGCCGAGGTCGGGGACGTGTTCCTATTGTAGATCCGCCAGCTATGGATGTACCTGCTGAGGAGGTGGCTGAGAGTATTATTTCAGAGGTTAGGGATGGGACCTCTACTAGGTCCGGAGTACGGAGTGCAGGGCCTGTGTATTCTGGTCGTGTATCGATTGGAGCATCGGAGTATCGAGCTTATGTCTAGCAGGTGCAAGAGGCATACAGGGCCGGAGCACCACCTCCAGCACCACTAGTGCCAGCTAGGTCAGTAGAGATCTCTCAGAGGGTGACTCAGGTGGTAGTTCCACCGGTGGTAGCTGCACCAGTGAGGGTTGTCGAGGATGACCGAGTGAGAGACGAGCTGAGGGTACCGAGACCAGATGAATGGTTGAAGACATTCAACCATCAGCAAGTTCTCACCTTAGACGGGAACGTTGGACTTGAGGTGGAGCATTGGATCAGTCATGTGGAGTCCGCGCTAGATGCGATTCGTTGTCCTGAGAGTCGTAAAGTGGAGGACAGTGCGGGGCGGAGTGTCCCGATTTGAGCAGTTGTTGAGTCTCGTGAGGGAGACTTTTTATCCTACCTCGCTGAGAAGGGACCGAGTGCAGGACTTCTTGGAGGCAGGTTTTGAGGATGTTCCGATAGCCGAGGCCATTAGGAGGTTCCGGGAGGAGCTGTCACTGTTGGGTCCTGTTGCACCGCCTGTGGACCAGCACGTGTATCTGTTCTCTCGGAGACTGAGGGAGACTACCCGCTCCTATCTAGCGGGGTTCCGCTGTGATTCCTTAGCCGATTACCAGGATCGGGCTTCAGCGTATGAGAGGGACCGACTGGGTCACAGGAGAGCTATGTAGTTTGGAGGGTCAAACAAGAGACAGAGGACCGGACCAGTCAACACTGGAGTAGGAGGTTCAGGTCATAGGCATGGTCAATCCCAAGGCCATTCTAGTTACCAGGTGGTACGCCGACGGGGTCTAGAGTACGTTAGTGCTACAACTATGGGGAGCATGGACACATTAAGCCGGAGTGTAGGAGGCCACCAGTTACATGTTTTACTTGCGGCCAGCTGGGCCACAGAGCTACCTTCTGCCGACAGGGCAAGGTAACATCACAACAGGGGTCCTCACCTGCTGGTACCTCAGGAGGAGGACAGAGGCAGTCTCAGTATCAGGCGCGGGGTCAGCAATAGCGAGCTCCTTGTCAGGCATATTCACAGGGTTCTACTCAGATTCGAAGTAGAGGTAGAGGGCATGGTGGAGGCACTTTAGAGACTAGGGGTACTCAGGCTCGAGTCTTTGAGTTGAGGAGCGCCGTAGAGCCAGCAGCGCCTGCAGCCACAAGTACTATCATGATTCATGGCTTTCCAGTCCGAGTGCTTTTTGATACGGGTGCGACGCACTCTTTCATATCTAATGATTGCATAGATAGGTTGACCTTAGATACAGTAGAGGGGGAACCATTCCTTATAAGGTTACCCGATGGGAGTAGGGTTTGTGGTACTCGGGAGAATCACTATTGTCCCATCCACTTGGGAGGTCGTGACTGGCTAGCCGACTTTCACGTCATGCACTTAGTGCATGAAGAGGTCATACTCGGGATGGACTGGATGGACCTCCATAGAGTTGTTCTGGACGTCAGTAAGAGGACAATGACGGTCACTACGGAGTCGGGGCAGGAGGAGGTCTTTCGAGGGTGGGACCTCGGAAAGATCGGGATAGTCATTAGTGCGGTCCGAGCCGCAAAGCTCATAGATCAGGGATGCGAGGCCTTCTAGTGTTACGCCATGAAGGAGGAGACGGGATCATCTTTAGCAGAGACCCCGGTAGCTTGTGAGTTCGAGCATGTCTTTGGCGAGCCGCTTGGATTACCACCGTAGAGGAGCGTAGATTTTGGGATTGAGTTGGAGCCTGGCACGAGGCCGATCTCCAAGGCTCCATACCGCATGGCACCAGTCAAGATGCTTGAGCTTAAGAAGCAACTCGAGGATTTGGCAGAGAGGGGACTAATCCGACCCAGTGTGTCTCCCTGGGGTGCGCCAGTCCTCTTCGTCAGGAAGAAGGACGGATCCATGAGGCTTTGTATCGACTATCGAGAGTTGAACAATGTCACCGTCTAGAACAAGTACCCGTTGTCGTGTATTGATGAATTGTTGGATCAGTTACAGGGAGCTACGGTGTTTTCACGTATTGACTTGAGGTCAGGATATCATCAGCTGAGAGTACGGGAGGAGGACATATCGAAGACGGCATTTCGGACCAGATACGGTCATTATGAGTTCGTGGTGATGCCTTTCGAGCTCACCAATGCTCCTGCTGTCTTTATGGAGTTGATGAATGACATCTTCATTGACTTCTTAGATCAGTTTGTGGTAGTTTTCATCGACGACATCTTGGTATACTCCCGGAGTAGGGAGGAGCACGCCGGACACATGAGGACGGTGTTGCGAGTTTTACAAGATAGAGAGCTTTATGATAAGATCTCTAAGTGTGAGTTCTGGATGCCAGAGGGCACCTTCCTTGGCCACATTGTCTCCGCCGAGGGAGTCAAGGTGGACCCGGTAAAGATAGAGTCAGTTGCATCATGGCCGCCCCTAAGACGGTCAAGGAGGTACGCAGTTTTCTAGGTCTGGCCGGATACTACCGTAGGTTCGTGAAGGGTTTTTTGTGATTGCCAGACCATTCACTTCCTTGTTAAGGAAGTCCATCAGATTTGCATGGACCGAGCCCTGTCAGCGGAGTTTTGAGGAGCTCAAGGAGAGATTGACTTCCGCTCCGGTGTTAGCACAGCCAAAGGGCATTGAGGACTTCGTCGTTTACAGTGATGCATCCAATCTAGGCTTGGGATGCGTCCTGATGCAGAGGGGTAGGGTCATTGCATATGCGTCTCGACAACTGAAGACATATGAGGAGAATTACCCTACTCACGACCTTGAGCTAGCTGCAGTAATTCATGCCTTGAAGATCTGGCGTCATTACCTCTATGGGGCCACCTGTCAAATCTTCACAGACCACAAGAGTCTGAAGTACATATTCACTCAACGGGAGTTGAATAACCGCCAAAGGAGATGGCTAGAGCTGATTAAGGATTTTGACTTAGAGATCCTTTATCATCCGGGGAAGGGGAATGTGGTCGCCGATGCCCTTAGTAGGAGGACACCTCGCGAGGCTACGATAGCTAGATTGACTGTTCAGACCCAGTTGTAGAGAGATTTGATTTGGCTGGAGGTAGACATCCGGTTTCCGGATACTGACGGTCATTTGTTAGCGTTAGAGGTTTCACCGGATCTGACGGAAGAGATCCGGCAGAAACAGGAGGGTTGTCCAGCACTGACGAGGATCGGAGATAGTATGTCCAGAGGGGAGGCACCATAGTTTATGGTGGGTGCAGATGGGATTTTGAGGCGCATATGTGTACCCTCTGACAGAGAGTTGAGGCAGCGTATACTGCAGGAGTTTACCCGACAGATTGTGAGGTTCCATGGAGTACCGAAGACGATCATTTCAGATAGGGACGGGCGGTTCACCTCGAGGTTCTGGCAGTAGGTACACGCCGCCTTAGGCACGATCTTACAGTTCACCACGGCATACCATCCTCAGACAGACGGCCAGCCTGAGAGGACTATTCAGACTTTTGAGGACATGTTGAGGACATGTGTGCTTGATTGGGGTCAGGTATGGCCCGACCATCTCCCTTTGGTGGAGTTTTCTTATAACAATAGTTGGCACGCTACTATTGGGATGGCTCCTTACGAGGCATTATATGGACGAAGGTGTCGTACACCTCTGTGTTGGGATGAGCCTGGGAGGATGAGTGGTGTGGCGCCCGAGCAGGTGCAGGATGAGATAGCTCGGGTAGCATTGATCCGAGAGCGGATGTTGACCGCACAGATCCGTCAGAGATCTTATGTCGATAAGAGGCGTATGCCTCTGGAGTTCAGGGTTGGCGCCCAGGTATGGTTGAGGGTGTCACCGACGAGGGGTGTTCGACGTTTCGGCATTAAGGGGAAGTTGAGTCCTCGATACGTCGGGCCCTTTGAGATCCTTGAGTGGATAAGAGTGGTGGCCTATAGATTGGCATTGCCACCCCGATTGGAGGGAGTCCATCCAGTTTTTCATGTGTCTCAGTTGAGAGAGTATGTGCATGACCCGAGACACATAGTGAGTCATGATGACCTAGTGGTCGAGCCGGATCATACTTTTGCAGAACACCCGATAGCAGTTTTGGAGAGAGGTACGAGACGCCTTCGATCAAAGGTAATACCCATGTTGAGAGTGCAGTGGTCGAGACGAGGGATCGACGAGGCCACTTGGGAGACGGAGGATAGTATCCGGCGGAATTATCCCGAGTTTTATGCGGATCTAGAGACGTCTATAGGACCGTCAGGTCGTTCTACATCCTTGTTTGGTTGCTGGCAATGATTGTATGTGTGATATGTTTGATATGCTTGTGTATAAACCATAAGTAGTCTTGATGTAGTAACTTGATAGTCATAGGGCTAGCTTACGTTGTATGATCTCGGGAACTACCCCTAAGTTTCGGGACAAAACTTATTTTGACGGGATTTCATGTAACGTCTGTTTTTTTTGTTACGCTTTGATAAAGTTAGAGAAGTTTAGAAAACGAAATTAAAGTTTAGTGAGACTAGGACATACCAGTTTATTTATGGAAGTCGTTTAATTAAGTACCTTGTCCTAAGTTTCGGGACGAAACTTATTGATAAAATTATATCAATCCCTAATTCTTATAATTATTTATCAATTTATGTAGAATTTAATTCACATAAAATGATAGAATTATATCAAACCCTAATTCTTATAATTAATTCTTAACGACGACTTTAGACGAGATCATGACAAGGCTGAGACGAGATCATGACAAGGCTGAGACGAGAACATGACAAGGCCATGACACGTTTTGACAAGGTTGTGACAAAGCCAGGACAACTCTTTCAGCCCACTCTTCCTACTTAGTTTCAGCCCAGCTTGTCTTCGTAGCCCACAGCAGCCCCAGCTTGTCTTCGCAGCCCACAGCAGCCCCAACGGCACTTCGAGCCTAGCCAGTGCCAGCCCACATCCTTGCCCAGCCGCAGCCCAGGAGAGCCTGGTTTACGAGCCCAGTAGCAGCCCCTTCATGCAGGCCGTATAGCTCCCTTCCTTGATGCGTTCCTCTTTAGCCCATTTGGAAGAGTTCAACCGTCTGGACGTTAAAAGAGGGTAACTCATGTGATGTACGCCTCTTCTGCTCCCTCTTCTTCATAACGTTCAACAGCCTTCTGCATACATTCAGCAGTGGATTTCAGACGCAGAAAATCTCAAGAAAAGGAGCCAGCAGGTGGAGGAGCCTTTCATCATCTACGGTTGACACTAGAACCGCTTAGCACCCAAACCATAGTCAGCAGCGCCGAGGACGGTTGAAGCGGCTCACTCTTCTTCTGTCCCTCCGGCCAAGTAGAGTCGTTCCAAAACTACAGCAGTGAAGTCTTACCCTCGAGTCCAGTAGCACGTTTTTCCTCTGAGCCGCTGCAGTCCAGTAAGTGAATGATTCCCGGATGTTAATTTCTGTACAACTCTTAGATGGAGTCTATAAATGTATAGATGGATGTTTGTCACCATAGGTTGAACATAGGAGGGGTGAGAGTAGTTGTGTTGATGCAGTATAGTTGACAGTGAATATAGAACTCAGGATCTCATGAACTCTTTGTGTATATATTTTTGTTTCTGTAATTTTTGAAGTTGAAAATTACCCACTGTTGTGAATCAATGTTAAAAAGAATGGTTGAATATCTACCATTGAATATTTGATAGACCATAGATAGATATACATAGTTTACCGTGTTAAAATTTGGGAATAAATGAACGGTCGGATTGAAAGTTATAGGGTCTTAAAGTAGAGTAGTTGAGCTGTTTTTCCAGCATTGAATTTTGGCTAAGTATAGGAACATTTTTAGTGTTGTAGCCAACTTTAAAGATTTTTGTAGAAGTAACGGTTGAACAGTTTTAAGAAATTCTTGCTCTTATGAGTAGATTAGATATCATAGATGATTTAGAAATTTATTTTAGAATTTTTATAAGTTTATTTTAATTTCATATTTGAAGTTGTAGTGGGATCTTAGTGACTTTTCGGGAAATAGAAAATGGGTAGTTTCGCTAGTTGTTACCTAAAATCACCCTAGGGGAGTAGAATATGGTTAGTTAGCCTCAAATAAGAATTGAAGTACGTATTCCGGGTTTTTGGAAGTTCCGGGACCAAAGGTAAAATAGTCTTTTTACCTTAAATAAGCACTGTAATAACTTCTGCAATTAGAATCTTACATCTTAGGAGTTTAGACTTTTAAGTATCCAGGGAAATGTGTTGACCCACGTGCCTCCTTTAACAAGCAACTGAGTTTCTGCAGTTACCGATTGAGTGGTGGTTAAGAGAGAGTCGAGATTTGATTCTGGTAAGTCCATGCACTTACTTAGCTAGCTTCTTGCATGTGTGTAATGTGTATGAGTGGTGTTTGATAGTTAAGATAAATAACGAAACCGGAATAGGCCAACTTTAGTATATTGTATAATTGACCCAAGTGTATGATAACGGGTCGTGACATCATTTGCCTAGCTCTTACGATAGTCTAGGAGGTTCCCTGCGACCATCCCAGTCAGGTAGACGGTCAAATGCATTAGTACCATTCCGCATTGGTAAACGGGGACAGGGGCGAGGTTTGGGAATCCCTCGTGTCACAAAATAAGTATCATTAGTAAGGACGTATCACTTAATTAAAGATAACAAAAGGAATGAGTGTTGCATGTTGATTGTGTATGTTGTGTGTTTGTGCTTTTACCTTTATACTTATGCATAGATTGTTAGCTAACGGTTTTATACCGCTTGTAGATGCCTTGCAGGTTAGGGAGGCGATCGAGTGATCCGACAGTAGTGGGCAGCCGGAGTTCCGTGCATTATAAGACGGGGCTGTTATATTTTATTTCATGACTGTTGAGACTGATGTTGGTATTTTGGTTTTGGACTTGGTTGTATTGTTTTCAGATTTTGGATTTTCATTTCGCTCATGATATAAAACTCTATGTTTTGCCTTTTTATTTGTGTCGTGTAGTAAGGTCCAATGAAGTTGTTGTCAGGCTAAGGGCCGGGACCCATTGTGAGATCCCAGCTCGTAGTATTTTGAGTCCTCTAGGATTCGGGGTGTTACATGGGTGGTTCTGGTAAATAGTGATAGAGCGGGTGGTTATTTGCAATATGACCTATTTAGCGGGTGGTTATTTGCAATGACCTATTTAGCGGGTGGTTTTCGGTAATTTCCTCTAAAAATATTATCACAAAAACTGACCAAACAATCATAATAAATTCATAATCAATCTAAATACCATCAATACGGAAAATAAAAGACCTCATGAACTCTTGATGGAAATAAAATACAAAATCGGGCTTACTAAATTCTCACGTCTTGCAACCATTTGGTGGAGTATTTGGTTCTTCAGGAACAAAATCATTTTTTAACAATGAAGCAATCAGATCGGATCACAACATCCTAAATTTTATAAAAAACTAAAATCACAATCGGAAGAATCACAAGACAGAAGATGACGACTACAATTTTTAGCATATTCAAAAAAACACAACCTACCCAACCTAAGAAAGAAAAATAATATTAAACGGAATAAACCAAAACATGAGTTCATAAACTCAACTTTGACGGATCAGGACTCGACTAGGGTATAACATTCATCGGCTTCATTATACGAAACCATTACGGTGATGTTATTAGCTTAGACGCTAAGAAAAAAATTTTTAACTCAGTTGTCAAAGCCGAAGCTTTTGCATTGAAAGCTTAAATTAAAGAAGCTATAAGAATAAATATTAAAAAGATCGAAATTAAGGATGATATCTTATGTGTTATCAAGGCACTCCAAGGACTTTGGTGTTGTCCCTGAGAGATCTTGATGATCATATCTGACTCCAGATTGGATCTTCGCTTCATTGAGGAAGTCCAGGTCAGGCATGTGTTTAGAGAAATCAATTGTGTTGCTGACCGATTGACCTATTTGGGAATTTTGAACCCCAACACACCCTTTTTTGACGATCCCGAACTTCGCGTTCTCATCAACAAGGATGCTTTATGATGAACTACCTCTAGAAGATAGTCGCTTCCTAACCGCTTTCCGTACATTTTTTTAAAAAATATTTAAATTTGTAAATAGATGGCCATATACATCCAATAAATGTCACCAGCAATGACACATATCGGTATATTAATGACCCAGATATCAATAAGTCAATGACCACATAACATATATTAAATTGATAAAAATAAATAGTACACACAATCTTAACTAAATAGACCAAAATAGTGAAAATGTATGATTTGTCTAATCTTCAACTCTTCTATTTATACAAATCTCAAACCATCAAATTTAATTATAAATGATGTGGGAGATTTATTTGTATATTTGAGAAATTTTGATACTATATATGCGTACCTTTATAAAGTATTACAAATTTTATTTTAATTAAGTTTTTATATTTTGTTAGATTTGTCTAGCGGTATTAAAAGAATAATTTATTTTAATATGGGTAGTTTTAGTGTTTTATCAAAAGAATAATTTTGAGGCTTAAATAGACAATTTTAAAAAAAAAAATTGAACTAATTGTGAGTAGTCACATTAGCAAAGTGTAGTCTACTTTAGTTAAGTAATATATACAAATTGTCATCATATTGACTTATGAGTCAATGACCCAACATAAAAATATATATGTCAATGACTTCACATATGATCGAGTACACGGGTTAATAAATCATGTATCAGTATGAGTATGTATGTCAATGACCCACATATTAGTAGGTACATGTCCCAAATATTAGTAAGTCAATGTCCCACTAAAAAATAGCCCACTAAATCATGACCTAACACTTGAACTTATTTTGAGTAAGTTAGTTCATTTATTTAATTAGATAGTTTTTGTTTAAGTTCAAATAGAAACGTTAATAGTTGATCTCATGAATTAAATATAGTCATATTATCCTAGTTAATCTATATCTTCTATATCTATCTATATACTAAAGCTGCCCATGAACTTCCACTTGGCACAATTTCGTACAGTCACGTCATTAAATATACACGTGTCAACTATTTGTTAAGCCACATCAAATTATTATTTATGTTAATTGATTAATTATTTTTTAAACATATTTATTCAAATCCAACATCCTAACAAACTCTATTTATATTTTTTCCCTTTAAACGAATGTTTAACATTTTCCCGTATATTATATAACAAATACCATTAAAATTTACTTAATTTAATTATTATTCTAATACCCGTTAATTTTATATTATTTATTACTTCGTTTATATATAATAAAATTCATTAAAATAAATTAAGATTAATATTCTAACAATGTTATTTTAATTTTATTTATTTTGAAGGATGTTAATTAATTATATATTTTACTTAATTTTAAATTTGCCTAAATTACAGTTTATTAGTTCGATAATATATAATAAATCCATTAAAGTAAAATTTTGAAGGATGTTAATTAATTATTCTAACAACAATTTATTTTATTTTATTTTTTTTGAAGTATGATTTTTGATTATATATTTTGATTAATTTAACTTTTTCTTAACTATAGACTATTAGTTCCTTGATATATAATAAAATTTTACTTTAATTTCATTATTATTATAACAATTTAAATTATCAACTATATTTTTTTAAATTTTGAATCCGTATTCTATTCCTTTTCTTTTTTCCTTTGAAATTATCCAGAATATATATAATTAAAACCATCATTTGTGTTTATTTGTAAAAGATAAATATGTTTTGTTAAAAATACTCAACCTCATTCTTTACCATATAGGAAAATATTATAAAAGAAATTTAAATTATAATAGTTTTGTTAAAAAGAAATTAAAGTTTATAAATTAATATTATAACAAATCCAGTATAAGACACGGAAAATACACTAGCGTAAAAACTTAATACTTACAATATTTTTTTCATATAGAAAAACAAACTATGTGACAATGTAACAACATACTAAAAATTAAATATACAATAAATAATCTTCACAATTAAACTTATTACTTACTAACAAGTTGATTGGGTAAATTATTACATTACAAATTTGAACATTTCAATACTATTATTTCTAACCTTATATTTACATACAAACCTTGAAATTAGTATATTATGATAAAAATAAATTTTATTATCACATCACATAGCATAAAAATTTAACTTACACACCTTGAAATTAGTACATTTAACTGTTATAATTTAACAAATCTCGTGCAGTGCACGGGTTTAAAAACTAGCATATACTAAAGTTGCCCGTGAACTTCCACTTGGCACAATTTCGTGCAGCCACGTCATCAAATATACACGTGTCAACTATTTGTTAAGCCACATCACATTATTATTTATGTTAATTGATTAATTATTTTTGAAACATACTTATTAAAATCCAAGATTCTAACAAACTCTATTTATATTTTTTCTCTTTAAATGAACGTTTGAACATTTCCCCATATATTATATAACAAATACCATTAAAATTTACTTAATTTAATTATTATTCTAATACCCTTTAATTTATATTATTTATTAGTTCGTTAATATATAATAAAATTCATTAAAATAAATTAATATTAATATTCTAACAATGTTATTTTATTTTTATTTATTTTGAAGTATGTTTTTTAATTATATATTTTATTTAGTTTTAAATTTTTCTGAATTACAGTTTATTAGTTCGATAATATATAATAAATCCATTAAAACTTACTTTGACTTTATTGTTATTCTAACAACAATTATTTTATTTATTTATTTTGAAGAATGATTTTTAATTATATGTTTTATTTAATTTAACTTTTTCTTAACTATAGACTATTAGTTCCTTGATGTATAATAAAACTCATTACAATTTACTTTTAGTTTCATTATTATTATAACAATTTAAATCATTAACTATATTTTTTAATATTTGAATCCGTATTCTATTCCTTTTTCTTTCCTTTAAAATTATCCGGAATATATATAGTTAAAACCATCATTTGTGTTTATTTGTAAAGCATAAATATGTTTTATTAAAGATACTCAACCTCATTCTTTACCATATAGAAAAATATTAGAAAAGAAATTTAAATTAAAATAGTTTTGTTGAAAAAATTTATAGTTTATAAATTAATATTATAACAAATTCAGTGTAAGACACGAAAAATACACTAGCGCAAAAATTTTATACTTACAATATTTTTTTCGTATAGAAAAACAAACTATGTGAGAATGTAACAACATACTAAAAATTAAATATACAATAAATAATCTTAACAACTAAACTTATTATTTACTAACAAGTCGATTGGGTAAATTGTTATTTTACAAATTTGAACATTTCAATACTACTATTTCTAACCTTATATTTAACATACAAACCTTGAAATTAGTATATTATGATAAAAATAAATTTTATTATCACATCACATAGCGTAAAAATTTAACCTACAAACCTTGAAATTAGTATATTTAATTGTTATAATTTAACAAATCCCGTGCAGGGCACGGGTTTAAAAACTAGTACACACTAAAAATGACCGCTAAGGCCATGTGTCAAACAATCGGAGATGCCACCTCAGTAAATGTAAGATCCTAGGTTTTTGCCTTCACCGCCCCGCGGTGAAGGGGAGCCGCAGGCGCGGCTCAACCTCGCTGCCGCGGTCGCGGCACGGCCCAGCCGCAGGTGCGGCTAGGCCCACCCCGTCTATGGGCTGTTTTATCTTCGCCTTCTCCTATTTTATTCCATCCTTGGGCCTTTGTCCCGTCTTCCTTCTATTCTCCTAACCCTAGACGTCCCTTCCTTCTACCCCTCCAACCCTTCTCTATATATTCCCTCATTTCCTCCTTTTTCTCGTTTCTTGCTATCGTCTTCAAACCCTAGAGAGCTGCAGCCGTCCCTTGCCTCCTGCGACCCTGTTGAACGTGTAAGTTCTTCATCCTTTGTTCCTCCTTACGTTCTTGTACTGCAGCACGCTTCCTTCCTTTCGTTTTCTTCTTCTTCTCCTTTTCTTCTTCTCCAAGAATCAAGTTTGAACATTGATTCTTGTTGACTTCTCGTAGTTGATGTATCGTTGTTCTTAGACTCTTTGGAGTTGAGCCTTGACGTGTTGGAGCCAAAGGTTCGAGCTTTGGTTGCCCTTGCTGCGATTTTTGTCGAAGAAGAAAGCCGACAACGCTTTCATTCACGTCGCCGCCCCTGCGCCTGCATAGAGCCGCCCCTGCGCCTCTGTTTAGCCACCCCTGCGCCTCAGTCCAACTTCCCATGCGGTTTCCTCTGCTGTAACTCCCGTCTTTGGTGAGTTGCTTCCTTCCTTCCTTTCCTCGTTCCTTCCTTGGTTCCTTGTGGTTGTTCCTTGTTCCCCTGAGTTGTTGTAAGACTAAGGTTGAGCCCTTAGCATGTGTTGATCTCTTAGAGATCTTTGAGACTAGAAGTCATAGACTTCTAGCAACCGTTTCGTTCCTAATCAGTGTTGCTTGTTCGTACAGGCTTTCCTTGCTCCTTTCCTGAGGGAAACTGAGCTCTCTTGAGTATTCCTAGGTTTTGAGTTACTTTCGTGTGAGGTAAGTCCCTTGGACTTACTTAGCTTCATTCCGTGTATGGGTTGGATTGTATTGGCTTGTTTGTGTTGTTCATTCATGTTATAACGGATAACCGGACTAGGTTTCACCCTTTATAACCTTAATTGGCCCAAGTGTATTATAACCGGGCGGTGACCGCTTCTCTAGTTCTCCAGGAGACTAGAATGTGCTCTTGCAACCCTGGCCCGTAGGTAACGGATAGTACTGATCTATTCCTATTGGTAGACGGAAGCGGATGCGAGTTTCGGGAGATTCTCGTGTGACAAAAGAAGTTGAATTAGTAATGGATAACCTTAATGAAAGATAATAACCGCCTGATGTGTGAGCATGCTATGTGTTTTCTTTACCTTATGTGTGTTTGTGCCTTTACACTCTTGCTTATACCTAGAATGTTAGCTAACGGTTTATACCGTCGTTGTAGATGTTTCGCAGGTTCAGGATGCTGCTGAGTGATTCGGATGGTGTGGTCAGCCGGGGTTCCCGTACATTATAGGACGGGATTGGGTTTTGTTTCGTTTGTTGTTTCCCTTTTTGTTTTGACCCGGCTGTGGAGCTTTTGTGTTTTCTTCTGTTTGAACCTTTGGTTTTATATTAAGTTTTAGTTTTCATTCTTCTGTGTCTTGTTGTAAGATCCGTTTGTTGTTGCTACTCTAAGGGTCGGGACCCATTGTGCGGTCCTAGCCCGTAGCGCTTCAAGTTCCCAGAACTTGGGGTGTTACAATATGGTATCAGAGCTCCAGGTTGGCAACAATGGCACTCGAAATCATCTACAGGTCGGATGGATAAATAATAGAACCCGCAAGGGGTCTAACGTTTTCAAAAGGGGGTTTTGTTTTAACCTTTCGGTCTAGGATAGATGTACGGGCGACCACCACTACCTCCGCTGATCTCAACAGTGTAGTTTCTTTCGTGTTGGCCTTTATATTTGCTTTTTCTGGACTTTTGCTTTAGTTGTAGTGTGGCCTTATATCTATATATGTAGTCTTATATATATATCCTTATAGCAGATGGCGCGTACTAGAGCTACATCTGCTATGGGGCGAGGAAGGGGTCGACCACCACTTTCACCTGTCGTCTGTGGACGAGGACGTGCAGGAAGACCTCCACTAGCTAGAGGTCGGGGCCAAGCCCCAGTTGCTGATCCGCCTATCGCTGAGGCGTTTGCTGAAGAAGTTGATGAGAGCATTGTTCTTGAGGCTAGAAATGGGACCATTGCTAGGTCTGGAGCACAGAGAGCGCCATCAACAGAGTCCGCACGAGTGTCTATCGGAGCTTCTGCATATCGCGACTATGCGCAGAGAGTTGAGGAAGCTATCAGGACTGGAGGACCAGCACCAGTGCCGCTAGTTCCTACGAGATCAACTAAGGTTTCACAAAGAGTTACACAAGCTGTTGCCCCGCCTGCTGGAGTTGCTGAGGTTATTAGAGCGCCGGCTGAGGCAAAGGAGCAAAAGCCCGACAACTGGTTGAAGACTTTTGATCAGCCGAAGGTTCCCGTCTTCGTGGGAAGGACTGGCTTGGAGGTGGAGGAGTGGCTAGGACAGGTTGATTCTGCTATGGAGGCTATCGGTTGCCCTGAGGACGTCGAGTCAACATAGCATAGACGTTGCTGAAGGATCAGGCTCATTCTTGGTGGAGGACCGTTCGCAGTAAGGTCACCAGTTATGAGCAGATGAAGACAGTGATCAGGGATCGCTATTGCCCTGCAGCCATGAGGAGAGACCGTCTTCAGGATTTTCTTGAGGCTGGATTCGAGGATTTGCCTATTGTTGATATCATCCTCAAGTTTCAGGACGAGTTGGCATTGCTAGGTCCATCTGCACCACCGGAGGATCAACATGTTTACCTTTTCTCTCAGAGGTTGAGAGAATCGACACGCTCTTATCTTACTGGTTTCCGCTGTGAGTCTCTAGTAGATTATCAGGATAGAGCTTCTGCGTATGAGAGAGACCGACCGGGTCAGAGGAGAGCTTCTCAGACAGGAGGTCCGGAGAAGAGACAGAAGACTGGATCGGCCAGTACTGGAGCTAAAGCAGCTGGTTTTGGGCGTAGTCAGACGCCTGGACGTTCTGGGTTTCAACAGAATTCTGACAGAGCACGACAGTGTCATAACTACGGAGTAGCTGGACACATCCGAGCTAACTGCAAGAAACCAACAGTGACTTGTTTTACTTGCGGAAAGCCCGGACACAGAGCTGCGTTTTGCCGTCAAGGCAAGGCGCTATCTCAGCAGGGTTCTTCACCTGCTAGTGTTGTTGGAGGAGGACAGAGATCGCAGTACCAGCAGCAGCAGCAAAGAGTTTTTGGTTCTACCGCTCCTCAAGGTTCCACTCCAGGACAGGGGAGAGGTAGAGGACGTGTTGGTGGATCTGTAGACACCAGAGATGGCACCAGCCAGAGTTTATGAGTTAAGGAGTGTTGTAGAGCTGACAACGCCAGTAGCTACAGGTACCATTCACATTAATGGTTTTCCTATCAAAGTTCTTTTCGATACTAGTGCTACGCATTCTTTTATATTTGATGCATGTGTAGATAGATTGGCCTTAGTTACAGTAGAGGGTAGACCCTTCTTTATAGGATTACCCGATGTGGGTAAGATACGAGGTACGCGAGAGGTTTGCGATTGCCCTATTAGATTGGGAGGTCGCGATTGGCCAAGTAACTTCTTCGCCATGTACTTAGTACATGAAGAAGTTATTCTGGGCATGGATTGGATGGATCGACATCGAGCAGTTCTGGACATCAAGAGGACAGTGACAGTAACTACAAATGCAGGCCATGTTGAGATCTTCCGAGGATGGGATCTCGGGAAGACTAGTACAGTCATCAGTGCAGTATGAGCTGCGAGACTTATCCGTCAGGGATGTGAGGCTTTTTGGTGCTATGCCAGGAAGGATAGTACTAGTCCAGCTTTGGAGGAGATTTCAGTAGCTTGCGAGTTTGCTGACGTCTTTGGAGAGCCATCAGGTTTACCTCCACAAAGGAGTGTAGATTTCGGCATTGATCTAGAGCCCGGTATGAGACCGATCTCTAAGGCTCCTTATCGTATGGCGTCTATCGAGATGCTTGAGTTAAAGAAGCAGGTTGAGGAGTTAGCAGAGAAGGGCTTCATCCGCCCAAGTGTATCTCCTTGGGGTGCACCAGTTCTCTTCGTCAGGAAGAAAGATGGGTCAATAAGGTTATGTATTGACTACCGAGAGCTGAATAAGGTGACGATCAAGAACAAGTACCCATTGCCCCGTATCGATGATATTTTGGATCAGCTGCATGGAACTTCTGTGTTTTTGAGGATTGATCTGAGATCTGGATATCACCAGCTGAGGGTGAGAGAGCGGGACGTAGCCAAGACGGCATTTCAGACCAGATATGGACACTACGAGTTCGTAGTAATGCCATTTAGGCTTACGAATGCGCCCGCAGTCTTCATGGAGTTGATGAACAGCATCTTCATCGACTTTCTAGACCAGTTTGTAGTTGTCTTCATCGACGACATTCTAGTTACTCCCGCAGTAGAGAGGAGCATGCAGGACACTTGAGGATTGTTCTTCAGGTCTTACAAGATAGAGAGCTCTATGCCAAGCTCTCTAAGTGCGAGTTTTGGATGTCCGAGGTAGCATTCCTTGGTCACATCGTGTCAGCTGAAGGGATCAAGGTAGATCCGGCGAAGATCGAGTCAGTAGCTTCTTGGCCGCCACCTAAGAACGTCAAGGAGGTTCGCAGCTTCTTAGGATTGGCAGGCTACTACAGGCGTTTTGTTGAGGGCTTTTCAGTTATCGCCCCGACCGCTCACTTCCTTGCTGCGGAAGTCTACGAGGTTCGTATGGTCCGAGTCGTTCCTGCAGAGCTTCGAGGAGCTGAAGAAGAGGTTGACCTCTACTCCTATCCTAGCTCAGCCAGAGGGCATTGAGGATTTTGTGGTTTACAGTGACGCATCCAAGCTGGGCTTGGGATGTGTTTTGATGCAGAGGGGAAAAGTGATCGCTTATGCGTCTCGACAATTGAAAACGTACGAGAAGAATTACCCTACTCACGATCTTGAGTTAGCTGCTGTCGTTCATGCTTTGAAAATTTGGAGACATTATCTGTACGGAGCTACGTGTTAGATATTCACCGATCACAAGAGTCTGAAGTATATATTCACTCAGCGGGAGTTGAATAACCGCCAGCGCAGATGGTTGTAGTTGATCAAGGATTTTGATCTTGAGATCTTATACCACCCGGGGAAAGCTAATGTGGTAGCAGATGCCCTTAGCAGGAAGACTCCCTCAGAGATGGCGATTGCTAGGCTGACAGCTCAACCACAGTTACATCGAGACCTTGCGTGGCTAGAGATGGATATCCACTTTCCGAATTCCGACAGTTACCTATCCACCTAGGAGATAGTACCTGATCTGTTGGCCGAAATCCGACAAAAGCAGGTGATAGCATGAATTATAGTCTATATTTTGGGGTTTGTTTGGACGTTTTATCTTCAATAATCTGCATGTCTGTATGTATATTATGAGATTATATTACCATTTCATCTACCTTTACGGGAATCGAGGTCTACACCTAGTTTTGTTGTAATCGTAGGTAAAATGGCACGTTTTGCATCAAAAAGGAGCAAAAGGAGTTATGGAGTCATTGGAGCTACATTCAGGAACATAAGGAAACATCCAGGAAGCATAGCCATGGATTAGAGATTTACTTTGGACCAGATTTGAGAGATTTCACATTCAGTTGTGACTCACCTCGGTTGACTACAGAGTCACCTCGACCGAGGTGATCCAGAGAAGTCGACTCGACCGAGGCGAACACCTGGGACGCGGCGAGAATATTTTATTCTTGGCTGAGATCTTTTATCTTTGGAAAGAGATCTTATATTTTTTGGGCTTGGCTCCTGGAAGGAAGAAGATATGATAGATCATATATTTTACCTATTTTTATGGGAAGAGATCTTTCTAAGATATCTTATCTTTGGAGAGTAATTTTTCTATAAAAAGGGTTGGATTTTCCACAAATCCGAGGGTGCTTAGACATCCGCTATCACCTCGCTTACACCTAATACACCGCTGCAGCCATACTCCAGTTGGGAGATTTGAAGAACCTTTTTGAAGGTTGAAGGAAGAAAGTCTATAGCTTTTATAGCTTTTCGAAGGGTTTTTGTAAGATCGTCTTAGATTCCCTTCTTTGTTGTTGTCTTGTTGGATTTCTATCCAAGGAACGCTTGTTGGTTTGCTAATTGATTCAGTTATTGAAGCCTTTCTCTTAAGGTTTTCTTGTTCAATTATTCTCTTTCTTCCCATATATTTGATTAATACTTTCATGATGATGAGTGGCTAATCTCTTTGTGTGATTCTAGGATGATTGGCTGAAGGTTGTGGGAAAAAACAATGATAGAATAATCTTAATCACAGTAGGACCCTGAAAGTTCGAGCTTTTACCTTAACCCTAAGCATCTCGCTCAGTCGATGAACACCTCGGCCGGGGTGGAATTTGTCTGACCGAGGTGACTTATCTGATCAGAAACTGAGAGTTAAGTGTTAGAGTTTGCCAAATCCTATTCTTATTACACCTTTCCTAGTTCAATGCAAGCCTAGGATGAGAGTTACCCGGTAATTCCTTAGTTTGTTTACCTAAGATCATAAGTGTAGGTATTAAAGGTTTATCCTTTATTGGAGTTTGAGTGTGCTTTCATCCCATCTTTGTGAGTTAGCTTGAGACTTACCCGGTAAAGGCTGATTCTATTCCCTTAGGTGGTGTGTTTGTTTGAGGTTATAGTTCTTTATCTTAATTTCTTAAGACTTACCCGGTAATAGGAGTTACGGTTTAGGATTAGTGAGTAGTGAGACTTACCCGGTGATCTATTCCACTTTAGTAACACCTTCCCTTTGCAAAATCTCAGCTTTGTCCGCCTATCTTTAGATCTTGAGTTGGAACCACCACTAGATGCTTTAATCCCTAGAATTTCATATTTCCTTTATTGACTTTTATCATCTTTGATTGTTTTAATTGCTTGTGGTTAGTAATTGCTAAAGCTTACCGTTATCGACTTTGTTTCACTAAGTCCCTGTGATCGACCCCTGGAATTCCTTGCTTTTTACTACGATTGACCCGTACACTACGGGTTCGCATCCTTGTTTTAAGCTTACATCTAGGGTTATAAATTTAAAGCTTGCACACACCATTTGGAGCGAACAAGTTTTTGGCGCCGTTGCCGGGGACTTGGTCTAGACCGAGCCGGTTACGGTTTGCTTTTGGGGCACTTGCCCCCGTGTCTACTAACCAATCTACTTGAGTGACTTTTGTAGGTTCTTTCTTAGGTTTATGCGAAGAACCCGCACTGGGAAGGAAATCGTTCCTTACGATCCCGAACCAGAAAAGACATACAAACGACGCTTAAGAGAAGCGAAGATGGCCAACCAAGACAATCGCGATCTTGAGGCCGAGTTGAAAGAGGCGCTAGAACAGCTACGCCTCAGGAGGGAAGAACTAAGGCAAGAGAAAGAAGAAACTCGCACCAAGACTGAAGCGATTGAAGCAGATATGGCAGCCTTACGAGACCAATATCAACTTCGACCGAGGGATGACCCAGTTCCCGATGCTGGACCGATGCAGGTCTCAGTCGCAGACCCTCGACCGAGGCAGGTCCCAATACCTGACGCCCCGGCCGAGGTACTTCCACCTCGGATGCCAGCCCAAGGCGCTCTTTTTGCAAGAATCCCACAAACCCTAGGTCAAAGGATGGACCCCAATCAACAACTGAGGCGTCTAGGAGTTAACCTAGGAGACCCGGCGGACCATGACTACGAACTTTGACCGCAAGTTCTATCCATGATTCGCCAATGCCAGTTCAGAGGGCTAGAGAAGGAATCCCCACATCAACATCTTCAAAACTATGAGATCTTGATGGAGACCTTGAGACCCTCAAGAATTGAAAACAATAACTACAAGATAAGACCTTTTTACTTTTCTTTAAAAGATAGAGCTCTTACTTGGTATCAATCTCTTCCTCCGGGAAAAATTAGCACTTGGGAGAAGATGACTACGGAATTCTTGACTAAATTCTTTCCCCCCTCTAAGACCGCTGAAATGAGAGGGAAGATTAATGCATTCATTATGAAGGACAAGGAGAGCTTGTCCAAGTCATGGGAAAGGTTTAAGGACATTCTTTTGGATTGCCCACATCATGGGATTCCAAAGATAGAGTTGTTGGAGATATACTTCAAGGGACTGGACGGAAGCACCCAGTTCAACCTCCAACTACTCTCCGCCGGTACATTTATGGACATGGCGATTGACGAAGCTTGGGACTTTATCGAGAAGCAAGCTTTGCATATGGAGAAATACACCCATCAAGGAGCTGAAGGTGGAGTTAAAAGAGTTAACTTCCAAGATACTCAGCCAAACAACAATCAACTCACGTCTTTGAAGAATGACGTGAAGCAATTGAAGGAACTCTTGGTTGCTCAAACCAAGAAGGAAGATCAAGGACAAAGGAACAACAACAATGGATACCATAACAACAACAACAACGGTTCCCGGAACAACAACTACAACAACAACAATAGAGGATCCAATAGCAACAATTGGAGGGCGAACAACCAAAATTCTGGTAACAATCATTCTAACTCCAATTCTAACGATTCCTCTAATCCTTTCCTCTCTTCCCCTTCTTCTTCTTCTACTCCATTAAAGAGTCAGGGGTAAGGATCAAGTTCGTCTCAGCCGGAAAAGAAAGATGCAGTGCTGGAGGCTATCTTGATCAAGCTTAGCGCTATGGAGACATCCATGACTTCATTTTCGAAGGCCCAAAAGGCCTTTGAACAACAACTTGCTAGTAGGGCGAATGAAGCGCCAAGAGATCCAGGGAAGCTTCCAGCAAGGACGGAAAGCAACCCTAAGGGCCAGATCATGGCCATAACTACGAGGAGTGGACTGAAAACTGCAGATCCAGTGCCTCGGTCGGTGCCAGTACCGACAAAGACCACCTCGGTCCAGGTGCAGTCGAAGAACACTTCGGCCGAGATGCCAACCGAGGTGGAGCCACAGAAAGCGGAGGGGAAAACTGAAGTTTATGTTCCACCTCCTGCATACAAACTACCACTTCCATTCCCCTCAGTCAAGGGCCAGAGCACATCTAGACAAGCACTTTGGTAAGTTCCTTGACTTGATGAATAAACTGCACATTAACATTCCTTTCCTTGATGCTATTCTAGGGATGCCTGCATATGGGAAGTTCTTGAAAGAGATCTTATCAAGGAAGAGGAAACTGGAATATTTTGGTGAAGTAAGGATGACATCTAAGTCCTCGGAGCTTATTCAAATCATGAAGGAGAAGATGCCACCTAAGTTGAGAGATCCCAGCTCATTTTGCATTCCCATTCAAGTTGGGGATGTCACTTGTGAAGCCTTATGCGATCTAGGAGCCAGCGTGAGCATCATTCCGCTGGAGCTATGTGTGAAGATCGGACTTGGAGAGCCTAAGCCGGTCAAAATTCGATTATACATGGCGGACCGCTCCATTACCCATCCCGTGGGAATTTTGGAAGACGTTCCGGTCAAGTTAGGTAACTTCTATTTACCAATAGACTTTGTTGTACTTGACATTCCCACAGATTATCCTGTTCCTATTATTCTCGGGAGGCCATTTTAGCAACTTCGGGTTGCAACGTGGATTGTAAGAACGCCAAGTTGAAATTCAACATTGGTGGAGCTGAAGTGGAGTTCGCATTACTTGCGGCCATGAAAGGAGAGCAGCTAAGCGATGATATCTTCAACATCTACGATGAAGACGAATCAAGGGAATTGGTGAGCTCTATCCTTATTAACGATCCACTTGAACGAGTTATTAGTTTCAGTTTAATGGAGGAAGGTATAGATGCTTCTTGTGATGCAGATATACGGAGCTTAAAAGCATTGAAAGAAGATCCAAGAGCTAAAACTGAGAAGCTAATCCAGGAGACGAAGATCTCCAGTTTCGGTTCCAGTTACAGTACCTCGACCGAGGCACTTTCTGGACTGAGCGAGGCGACTGAAGAACATCTCGGTCAATGCCTCTGCGCCTCGACCGAGGTCGAAGGCGAGACGATCTCAACTGAGACTTCCGAAAGTCCAGTTTCTGGATCTACTCCACCGGAAGAAGGAAGCAAGGATCCCCTTCAGAAAGCACCCCCAGTCGTGGAGCTTAAACAACTCCCAAATCACTTGAGGTATGTCTTTCTTGGACCGGATTCCACTTATCCCGTTATTGTTAGCGATTCCCTCTCCGAATCTGAATTGTCTAAACTAATGCATGTCCTGAGAAAGCATCAAAAGGCTTTGGGGTGTACTATAGATGATCTTATTTGCATTAAGCCTTCTTTTTGCATGCATAGAATTCTAATGGAAGATGATCATAAGACTTCATGGGAACCTCAAAGACGGTTAAATCCGATCATGAAAGAGGTTGTGAAGAAGGAAAATTTTAAGTTGTTGGATGCAGGTATTATATATCCTATCTCAGACAGCAAATGGGTTAGCCCGGTGCATGTAGTTCCGAAGAAAGGAGGGATGACCGTTGTTACGCTCAGGATGTGATACGCAATGGGTTTTAAATTTATACTCGTTATATTTCTCCTAACTCCTAGCGAACCCGCAGTGTACGGGATGTTTGTAGTAGGGATAGTATTCCGAGGTCGAACACAAAGACTAAGGTGAGATTGATTCGATTTATGATTAAGATTAGTGAAGATCTAGGTTAAGAAAAGAGAAGAAATAAAGAAATGAAAACTTCAATGTTTTTGGTTGGTTTTTAGGTGATCAATCAAGGATCACAAATGATGCAAGGTAAACAATCAATTAAGCTAATGAATCAACACAAACAAACAAGCTAAACACAAGATATTAATCAAGAGAGAAAAGCGGATTCTAGGGGTTGGAAGTTCCGGTTATGGCATAGGACTCAAGCTACCTAATCATTCCTTGGATTAACTATGATATGTTGGGATTTAGTGTTTCTAGATTGGGATCAATCACCGCGTAGGTCTCATGGTCCACTAGTCCGTCCCTAAGGTCTCATCACCGGGTAAGTCTCTAAGAACCTAAGGGATGGAATTCTACACAAACCGGATTGTCACCTAGGGATCTAACCTATCCTCACCGGGTAAGTCTCGAAAGGGTTAGTCCTAAACAACTATCCTAGCATACTTAGTCCAATGGCGGCTTATGAGGCTCACCACTACCTAGGGTTTGTCATCTTTGTAATCTAAGAGTAGAATCACCGGGTAAGTCTCTTCTAACACTTAGTTGCTAACACTAGGTCACCCTAGGGTAGATTTAACTCAACAAACACTTAGGATTTCAACATTCTAACAATCTAAAGCTAGATCCATCGAACCAGGGAGAATCACGGTTTGTTCTATCTAGTCCACGGCCGTGGTTTGTCAAGATCAATCCGTGGATTTCAATAGAGGCTACGTTCAAGCAAGTGAGTCATCCAAGGGCTAATCTAAGTCCATCCTATCATAGTCCTAGCCATAACCATCCCTTCCTTACCCTGGAATCACATCTATTTAGCCTACAACATGCATCATAACAATCAAAATCATCAAGCATAAAATCATAACTTCCATTTGCAAGGTAATGAAGAGAAACAGATGAGCAAGTGAAACAAGCAAAACCAAGCTGAAAATAGTATTAGAATCACTCACAATCCTTCCAAGAGAAGGTTTAAATGGTTCATACAGCTCTAGAAATCGATTCCGGAAATTCTTCACTACAAAAGCTATCAAGGCCTATCAATGGTGTGCTCTTCTCCTTCCTCTCAAATGGAGCTCTTCAAGCCTCCAATGGTGTTTTCCTTCTTGAGAATCTTCTTGTTGAGAGAGTATTTTTGATTGGATGATAGTGGATAATGGAGAGCTGCTCCAAGATGATTCTCTCAGCCAATGCAGGACCACTTTTATACTACCACCATGCTAGAGCTGGCCAAGAGATCGTGGCACAGCTGTCACGGAAACCTGGCAAAATCCACGGGTAGTTCCACGGCCGTGATCTGGCAGTGAACCGTGGTTTGATGCTTCAGCGTTGCCTTGGTTCATTAAGCTTCGATTTAGTGCATGGCTTGTGTTGGCAAGGTTCCTTGAGTCCTCCTTAGCCCTTAGCTTGCATTAAAGTGAGTCCGAGGGTGTGTCATCTTGATGAACGATCCTCAAACGTATCGATTTAGCTCCTAAATCTCCCAAAATACCTACAAAGCAATGCACAAGTCCGTGTAGACGTCTATCTCGACAAAATACGTGAATTGAGTGCAAACGTTGTGAACTAGTGCTAAACCATGCATGAATGAGTGACAAATCTATCTAAATGATTACCTAAACCTAAGCCATAAATCGTGTTATCAACCGTTGTGACGAATAAGAACAACGAGTTGATCCCAACCAGGACCGTCACGGGCTGGAGGGTTTGCATTGATTATAGGAAGCTGAACACGGCCACTCGGAAGGACCATTTTCCACTTCCCTTCATTGATCAAATGCTCGAACGGTTGGCCCAGCATTCACACTTCTGCTACTTAGATGGCTATAGTGGATTCTTCCAGATTCCTATCCATCCGGATGATCAAGAGAAGACCACTTTCACTTGTCCATGGGGGACATTTGCTTATAGGAGGATGCCATTTGGATTATGTAATGCACCCGCTACCTTCCAGCGATGCATGATGGCTATCTTTTCCGAGTACATAGAGGAGATCATGGAGGTATTTATGGATGATTTTTCAGTATATGGTTCCTCTTTTGATGATTGCCTATCTAACCTTTCTCTAGTGCTACAAAGATGTGAGGACACTAATCTTGTCTTGAATTGGGAGAAGTGTCATTTTATGGTTAATGAAGGCATTGTGCTAGGACACGTCGTTTCTAATCGAGGTATTGAGGTCGATCGCGCTAAGATCGAGACTATTGAGAAACTCCCTCCCCCTTGTTTTGTTAAAGGTGTGAGGAGTTTTCTCGGGCATGCAGGTTTCTACAGGAGATTCATCAAGGACTTCTCTAAGATTTCTAAACCTCTAACTAACCTCTTGAATAAAGATGTTGTTTTTGAGTTTTCGCAGGAATGTCTTGATGCATTTTACAGGATTAAGGAAGCGTTGATCTCCGCTCCCATTATCCAACCTCCGGATTGGATCTTGCCCTTTGAGATCATGTGTGATGCTAGTGATGTAGCCGTAGGAGCGGTTCTTGGACAGAAGAAGGATGGCCGAACCACCGCCATTTATTATGCTAGCAAGACGCTAGATGTAGCCCAGCGTAACTACGCTACCACCGAGAAGGAGTTATTGACGGTTGTATATACTTTCGAGAAGTTTCGTTCTTATCTAGTAGGGGCGAAAGTCATTGTCTACACTGACCATGCAACCATTCGTTACTTGCTTGCTAAGAAAGATGCTAAGCCACGCCTTATTCGATGGATTCTCTTGCTTCAAGAGTTTGATTTAGAGATCCGCGATAAGAAGGGATCCGAAAATTCCGTTGCGGATCACCTCAGCCGGCTACCTGCATCTTCACGCGAGAAGGACGACCCACCCATAGACGATTCATTCCCCGATGAGCACTTACACTTGTTGGAGCATTTGATAGACTTACTTACTTCACCCCACGATGGAGGTGAAGTATGGGGTGAGGGCACCTCCCATCACGTTTGAGAGACGCACTAAGGTCCAGCTAGCGACCTTAAACCAAGCGCTTCTTGGGAGTCAACCCAAGGTATTGCTTTCCTTTCCCTTTTTCTAGTCTAGCTTAGATAGTTTTGCTTTTGCTTTGCTTTGTTTTGTTTTTGGCGTCCTAGACAGACAACAGGTGACATCTAAGGAAGGAATACAAACCAGGAGCATAACTGGAAGGACAGAAGTTCGAGAATTTAAGAAGACGGAGTTTGACTGAGGCACATCTCGGTTGCTGTCAGAACACCTCGACCGAGATGATTATTGAGCAACCGAGGCGACTAGGGTTTCTGAAGATCCATCTCGGTCCAGTCGAGACCACCTCGACCGAGGTGACAGCAGTTCTAGAAAGGGTATAAAAAGGGAAAAATTATCTCTCTTCCCTTTTTACCTACCCCCTCGACCGCGGCGTTCCCCTTCACCTCGCCTCTTCGATTCTTGCTCGTTTTCGAAGATTTTCGCTTCCAAATTGCGATTAAAGAGTAGAGGATCGTGTTGCAAGTGCGAATCTGCAAGAAAATCGAACCGAAATGGACGAACGAGGTAAAAGTAGACAAAACCCTAACCTCGCTGTTTTTGCGTCGATTTGGGCTTTGGTTGCCCTTGCATTTGCTGAGAAACAGATTAGTACCCCACAGGAACCAGTTGTAGTGATTTTGGGGGAAAAGAACTGGATTTTTGAGAGATTCGATCGCACAGTTTTTCGCCTCGGTCCAGTCGTGCTGTGCCTCGGCCGAGGTGTTCTTGGAATGTGTCAAACCGACCGAGGTGATCTGACAGAGTTTGCTGAAAATGAGTTCTGACAGACAGCTTGTCCTTAGGGATAGATCCTCCCCTTCACCTTCCTCTTCTTCTTCCAGACCTTATCGACCGGTGATCCACGAGCGACACCAGGTCGATTATGACCGTATAGCAGCTCGTCCAGTGATAGCACCTTGCTTCCTGGACGTGTCAGCCTTTGATTGTCTCCATGTGGATGGAGACCTTAGACGGATGATCTCGACGGTAGGGCTAGATCAGTTCACTGAGATCCGTGCACCTGCCTACCTAGAGCCCACCTTAGAGTTTGTTAGCTCTTTCATCTACCTCCTCACAGAGCATTCTGTGAAGTACCGGTTAATGAACCGGAACTTCCTAGTTCCTTTAGAGTATTGGAGAGATATTTTTGGGTTCCCGGCCCCGACTGCTGTAGATTTTCCCTCCCGAGCTGTAGCTAGGGAGTTCTGGGGTCAGATTGCTCATGTAGTTGAGCACGCATACAGGTGGCGCCCTGGAGACTCCAGGGAGCGCATTATTTATCACCTAGCCTTCAGGTTGGCCCACTGGATCTTTAGTGAGACGCTTCTGGCGCGTACTGAGATGCCCCAAAAGGTCTGACAGGGGAAGCTCTTCAGCTTGTACTGCATGGTGACTGGGGGGATCCCCGACTTTGGCTTGATGTTGGCAGAGGATCTGCACAAGATCAAGGCCAAAGTGAAGGGGGACATCTGATGTGGAGGCATTGTGACCCACATTGCCAGCTATCAGGACATGGACCTCAGCGCTTGTACTATGGTAGCGGCTGCCAAGCCGCTAGGGCTACAGGAGATGATTACCCGGCGGATTCTGGTTCCCCGGGGACTGACTACGCCATATGTGGCGATGCCATGGGAGCCGACTACACCACAGGGGATCAGGTGGTCAGCCTAGTTTACAGTTTATGACCCTCATTACTGGCAGACTGCCTGGATCCCACTGATGGAGGATGTGAGAGAGGCAGCAGCTGCACCAGCTGAGGAGGAGGTAGAGGAGGAGGCTGCTGATGTTGATGATGACAGGGATGATGGAGTTCCGATGGATACAGGGACGGATACTGTTGGGACGAGCGCACCAGTTATTGACATTGATGATGATGATACTAAGCCTGCACCAGCCACATCACCAGTGAGACCTGTTAGGCGTAGGGTACGCCGACACAGAGATCCAAAGGCCCACCGTCGGATCGATGATCTGACGGATCAGATGATCGATTCTTATGTTGCCTTATCACTGGATATCCGCGAGATGCAGGAGAGACAACATTACCAGCACATGATGGCTCAGATTCAGTTTCAGCACATCATGGGCTACCCGTTCGACCCATCTCAGTATCCATATGTGCCACCACCACCACCACCGGATCGTGACTACTGAGAGCTGCAGGATTTTCTTTCTTATTTATTATGCAGCTCAGCTTTATGTCCGGTGAGTATTTTATTTCCTTAGACTTATTTTGACCCACTGGGACAGTGTGTCCCAAGTATGGGGTGTTTATTGATGTATTATCTGACTCTTACGGATGTATGACTCGACTTTATATGATATTTATGTTATATTTATGCTTCATTTTACTTCTATGTGTTTATCTGAGATTGCATGCATACATACAGGTAATTTGATTGAGAAAACGTCAAAAAACTGGTTTTAAAAAAAAAAATTTTACCTCGACCGGGACAGTTCTGGCCGAACGAGGTGTTTCACCTCGGTTAACCTAGAACACCTCGACCGAGGTGGTTTAACTGAGAGTTTTCGAAACATTTTGTGCTTCTTATCTGGATATGATCTTGTTGCTGACTGGTTTTGAAATCTTTATGTGTTTGAAAGGTTTTATGATATGTTTAAGTTGCTAAATGCTTTGTTTGAAATCTTTGGCATGTTTAATACTTTGTTTTTATCCAAATTATATTGAATTTGAAGGTTGACACCGCAAGATAAGTTCTCTCACTTCCTTCCTGGAAAGACCAAGGCAATTCATTCTTCTCTCTTCTTCTTCTTGATCATGTTTACCCCCTCATATACATTTTTGCCTCCCTTTACCTATCCGGGAATTTGGAAGCAAGCAAAGTGGTGAAATCAAGTGAAGTAAAGGTTGAGAAGTTGGCTGGAAGTGAAAGTGTTAGAAAGAAAGAAATAGGTTTGGGGAAGTCAATCATGATGATGAGTAACTCGGCACCATTCACATAGCCGGGTGTTTGTGTCTTGCCAAAGTCGGATTGAGCGATATTCCTAACGGGTCATGGTATGTGCATCAAGGGTTTGATGCATCTCAAGAAATTGATGATTGCTGATTTCCTAGGCTTCGGTTATTGTGCACCTCTGTCCATGCATCCCAAAAAGTAAAGTAAAAAAGAAAATAATGTGAAATAAGCAAAGCTTATTGGTGGAAGATGTTGAAAGTCAAAGTGAAAGTGAAGTATATCCTTTTCCCGGATTCTAGCACCACATTACCTTACATACATTCCTACCCTACACGTTTCTTGACCTTTCTTTAGGGAATCCCTTGAGACCTCGAGCTTGTTGATTGACTTAGTGGTTTAAACCGGATTATGCATGATTAATTTCGATAATTATGACTTATTATGCATTCTATGATTTTATGCAAAGATGAACAACTTTCTTATATTTATAAAATGTTTTGATCATATTTTGATTTTAAATTCCATGAAGTATTCTCTTAGAGTGATCTATGATTGTTGCACACCATAAAAATGTTTTTGAAAGACTTTTTCATTGATTTTCTTGACTTATAATCCATTCTATCTTGCCTTTTATATGCGGAACTTGCTTGGGGACAAGCAAGGGCTAAGTATGGGGTATTTTGATAGCATGAATTATAGTTTATATTTTGGGGTTTGTTTGGACGTTTTATCTTCAATAATCTGCATGTTTGTATGTATATTATGAGATTATATTACCATTTCATCTACCTTTACGGGAATCGAGGTCTACACCTAGTTTTGTTGTAATCGTAGGTAAAATGGCACGTTTTGCATCAAAAAGGAGCAAAAGGAGCTATGGAGTCATTGGAGCTACATTCAGGAACATAAGGAAACATCCAGGAAGCATAGCCATGGATTAGAGATTTACTTTGGACCAGATTTGAGAGATTTCACATTCAGTTGTGACTCACCTCGGTTGACTACAGAGTCACCTCGACCGAGGTAATCTAGAGAAGTCGACTCGACCGAGGTGAACACCTGGGACGCGGCGAGAATATTTTATTCTTGGCTGAGATCTTTTATCTTTGGAAAGAGATCTTATATTTTTTGGGCTTGGCTCCTGGAAGGAAGAAGATATGATAGATCATATATTTTACCTATTTTTATGGGAAGAGATCTTTCTAAGATATCTTATCTTTGGAGAGTAATTTTTCTATAAAAAGGGTTGGATTTTCCACAAATCCGAGGGTGCTTAGACATCCGCTATCACCTCGCTTACACCTAATACACCGCTGCAGCCATACTCCAGTTGGGAGATTTGAAGAACCTTTTTGAAGGTTGAAGGAAGAAAGTCTATAGCTTTTATAGCTTTTCGAAGGGTTTTTGTAAGATCGTCTTAGATTCCCTTCTTTGTTGTTGTCTTGTTGGATTTCTATCCAAGGAATGCTTGTTGGTTTGCTAATTGATTCAGTTATTGAAGTCTTTCTCTTAAGGTTTTCTTGTTCAATTATTCTCTTTCTTCCCATATATTTGATTAATACTTTCATGATGATGATTGGCTAATCTCTTTGTGTGATTCTAGAGTGATTGGCTGAAGGTTGTGGGAAAAAACAATGATAGAATAATCTTAATCACAGTAGGACCCTGAAAGTTCGAGTCTTTACCTTAACCCTAAGCATCTCGCTCAGTCGATGAACACCTCGGCCGGGGTGGAATTTGTCTGACCGAGGTGACTTATCTGATCAGAAACTGAGAGTTAAGTGTTAGAGTTTGCCAAATCCTATTCTTATTACACCTTTCCTGGTTCAATGCAAGCCTAGGATGAGACTTACCCGGTAATTCCTTAGTTTGTTTACCTAAGATCATAAGTGTAGGTAATAAAGGTTTATCCTTTATTGGGGTTTGAGTGTGCTTTCATCCCATCTTTGTGAGTTAGCCTGATACTTACCCGGTAAAGGCTTATTCTATTCCCTTAGGTGGTGTGTTTGTTTGAGGTTATAGTTCTTTATCTTAATTTCTTGAGACTTACCCGGTAATAGGAGTTACGGTTTAGGATTAGTGAGTAGTGAGACTTACCCGGTGATCTATTCCACTTTAGTAACATCTTCCCTTTGCAAAATCTCAGCTTTGTCCGCTTATCTTTAGATCTTGAGTTGGAACCACAACTAGATGCTTTAATCCCTAGAATTGCATAATTCCTTTATTGACTTTTATCATCTTTGATTGTTTTAATTGCTTGTGGTTAGTAATTGCTAAAGCTTACCGTTATCGACTTTGTTTCACTAAGTCCCTGTGATCGACCCCTGGAATTCCTTGCTTTTTACTACGATTGACCCGTACACTGCGGGTTCGCATCCTTGTTTTAAGCTTACATCTAGGGTTATAAATTTAAAGCTTGCACACACCGTTTGGAGCGAACAATAGGAGAGTTGTCCAGCTTTGACACAGATCCGAGACCGGATGTCTCGAGGAGAGGCACCACAGTTTGCAGTTGGTGCTGATGGAGTTCTGAGACGCCAGGAGCGTGTTTGTGTGCCTTCAGATCGAGAGTTGAGACAGAAGATCCTTCAAGAGGCTCACTCTTCACCTTACTCAGTACACCCTCGTGCGAGTAAGATGTATCAGGATATCAGACGCTCCTTTTGGTGGGGAGGTCTGAAGTTAGACGTCACGAGATATGTAGCTCAGTGTTGACTTGTTAGCAGGTCAAGATCGAGCATCACAGACCAGGAGGTGAGCTACACCCACTTCCCGTTCCTTAGTGGAAGTGGGAGGATATCTCTATGGATTTCGTTACCGGTTTAACGCCGAGTCGAGGCTTTGATGCTATCTGGGCGATAGTAGATCGACTGATGAAGACCGCACGTTTCATTCCGATTAAGGGAACGTGGCCGGAGAGTCGATTAGCAGAGGAGTTCACGAGACAGATAGTGAGACTTCATGGAGTACCTAGGACCATTGTCTCTGACAGAGACGGACGGTTCATTTCGAGGTTCTGGCAGCAAGTTCATGCCGCCCTAGGTACGAGTCTACAGTTTACGACTGCTTATCATCCTCAGACCGATGGTCAGTCCGAGCGGACCATCCAAACTCTCGAGGACATGTTGAGAGCCTGCGTATTAGACTGGGGACAGGTGTGGCCATATTACCTTTCCTTAGTGGAGTTTTCGTACAACAACAGTTGGCACGCAATGATCAGAATGGCTCCTTATGAGGCTTTATACGGACAGAGATGTCGTACACCGTTATGATGGGATGAGCCTAGTAGTTCTAGCGGAGTAGTACCTGAACAGATACACGATGACATGGCTCGTGTAGTAGTAATCCGCGAGTGGATGTTAGTAGTGCAGAGTCGACAGAAGTCTTATGCAAATAAGAGGCGCAAACCTCTGGAGTTCAGAGCTAGAGCTCAGGTTTGGTTGAGAGTATTCCCTACACGAGACGTCAAATGTTTCGGTGTCAAAGGGAAGTTGAGTCCCAGATATGTTGGACCGTTCGAGATTCTTGAGCGAGTTGGAGAGGCAGCATACAAACTTGCGTTGCCACCAAGACTCGAGGGTGTTCACCCAGTTTTCCATGTGTCTCAGCTACGGGAGTACATACCTGACCCGAGACACATCGTCAATCATGAGGATCTAGTGATCGAGCCAGACTACACGTTTGTAGAGCACCCGGTGGTTGTCTTAGAGCGTAGTACGAGACGCTTGCGTTCGGAGGACATCCCGATGTTGAAGATTCAGTGGTCGATGCGTGGAGCTGATGAGGCAACTTGGGAGACAAAGGATAGTGTCCAAAGGAACTATCCGGAGTTTTACGTTGAGCTTGTTGCACCTTTAGCATAGCCAGTTGTTGTAGTTTTTCCTTTGTTGTGTTGCGTATGCTTTTATGTGACGTTTTGTGTTACGTGCCCGAGTGGGAATATACGAGTTCAGTTCTGTTTTCTTGTGTTGTTGTGATCGTGAGCTTTTGCACGTTTCGGGACGAAACTTCTTTTTAGGAGGATCTAATGTAAGATCCTAGGTTTTTGCCTTCACCGCCCCCGCGGTGAAGGGGAGCCGCAGGCACGGCTCAACCTCGCTGCCGCGGTCGCGGCACGGCCCAACCGCAGGTGTGGCTAGGCCCAGCCCGTCTACAGGTTGTTTTATCTTCGTCTTCTCCTATTTTATTCCATTCTTGGCTTTTGGCCCGTCTTCCTTCTATTCTTCTAACCCTAGACATCCCTTCCTTCTACCCCTCCAACCCTTCTCTGTATATTCCCTCCTTTCCTCCTTTTTCCCGTTTCTTGCTATCGTCTTCAAACCCTAGAGAGCTGCAGCCGTCCCTTGCCTCCTGCGACCCTGTTGAACGTGTAAGTTCTTCATCCTTTAATCCTCCTTACGTTCTTGTACTGCAGCATGCTTCCTTCCTTTCGTTTTCTTCTTCTTCTCTCCTTTTCTTCTTCTCCAAGAATCAAGTTTGAACCTTGATTCTTGTTGACTTCCCATAGTTGATGTATCGTTGTTCTTAGGCTCTTTGGAGTTGAGTCTTGATGTGTTGGAGCCAAAGGTTCGAGCTTTGGTTGCCCTTGCTGCGAGTTTTGTCGAAGAAGAAAGCCGACAACGCTTTCTGTCACGCCACCGCCCCTGCGCCTCAGTCCAACCGCCCATGCGGTTTCCTCTGCTGTAACTCCCGTCTTTGGTGAGTTGCTTCCTTCCTTCCTTTTCTCGTTCCTTCCATGGTTCCTTGTGGTTGTTCCTTGTTTCCCTGAGTTGTTGTAAGACTAAGGTTGAGCCCTTAGCATATGTTGATCTCTTAGAGATCTTTGAGACTAGAAGTCATAGACTTCTAGCAACCGTTTCGTTCCTGATCCGTGTTGCTTGTTCGTACAGGCTTTCCTTGCTCCTTTCTTGAGGGAAACTGAGCTCGCTTGAGTATTCCTGAGTTTTGAGTTACTTTCGTGTGAGGTAAGTCCCTTGGAATTACTTAGCTTCATTCTGTGTATGGGTTGGATTGTATTGGCTTGTTTGTGTTGTTCATTCATGTTATAACGGATAACCGGACTAGGTTTCACCCTTTATAACCTTAATTGGCCCAAGTGCATTATAACCGGGCGGTGACCGCTTCTCTAGTTCTCCAGGAGACTAGAATGTGCTCTTGCAACCCTGGCCCGTAGGTAACGGATAGTACTGATCTATTCCTATTGGTAGACGGAAGCGGATGCGAGTTTCGGGAGATTCTCGTGTGACAAAAGAAGTTGAATTAGTAATGGATAACCTTAATGAAAGATAATAACCGCCTGATGTGTGAGCATGCTATGTGTTTTCTTTACCTTATGTGTGTTTGTGCCTTTACACTCTTGCTTATACCTAGAATGTTAGCTAACGGTTTATACCGTCGTTGTAGATGTTCCACAGGTTCAGGATGCTGCTGATTGATCCGGATGGTGTGGTCAGCCGGGGTTCCCGTACATTATAGGACGGGATTGGGTTTTGTTTCGTTTGTTGTTTCCCTTTTTGTTTTGACCCGACTGTGGAGCTTTTGTGTTTTCTTCTGTTTGAACCTTTAGTTTTATATTAAGTTTTGGTTTTCATTCTTCTGTGTCTTGTTGTAAGATCCGTTTGTTGTTGCTACTCTAAGGGTCGGGACCCATTGTGCGGTCCTAGCCCGTAGCGCTTCAAGTTCCCAGAACTTGGGGTGTTACAGTAAAATCTTAAAATATTTAATAAAAAACATATCATATAGATTAAAATATTTTTAACAAACATATTTAACTAATTATTAATTTTGAAATTTGTTTTAAGATTTGATTGTGAGTTTGCTAATCCGAGCCAAAAAAATTTATTACATTATTTGAAATAGAAATTTGTAATCAAAATTTAACAAACAAAAAAATCATATCATGTATTGGACTCTACCACTCAGGAGATTTATACAATTTTGTTTTATTTCTTCAGTTTTCAACAAATCCGAAATGATTTTGTTTTATCAAAATATAAACATATTTTTTTTTTACAAAATCTAATATACGTGATTGGTTAATTTTTTGTAACTTAAATAAAAAAAATTGTAGTAAAAGAACGTAGAAGTTAATTGGTTAATACGCTTTATTTAACCGAATCAAATTTACTATAATGCCCCCGGATTGGAATCCGATGTGTCACTAGGATGTAGACCACACTGTAAGACTACTAGAATTAGTCTAATAACAAATTCACTATTATACCTTTTAACAAGAGCACGAAAAATATAAAACAAAACATCCTAACTTTATTTACAAAACAATTTAAATAATGTTAACTTGAAACCATGCAAAAAAAATTACAAGGGCAAAATAACCCCACGATTCAAACTCAAAAATAAAAAATCTCAAGACAAAGACACAACAACCTTATCAAAAAACATAAGACACACGTGAGTCCGGTTGTACATTATCTCCCAAAAGGTAGTATCCAAAGTGAGTCCAAAACCTGAACAATGATCTACAACAACAACAACAACAACAACAACAACAACAACAACAACAACAACAACAACAAGATAATCATAGTGAATATATTAACAATATTGACACAATAATCAACAATTTTAATAATTTGTATGATACTTAAAATAATTAAGTCGATTGTCTTAGTTTCTAAGATTGTATATTCTTGTAAGAAAGTCACATTTATAAATTTAGAAAAATAATGGGTTAATTAGGTAAGTAGGCTTTTTTTATATTTAGAATAGTAACTAGGCCAATTCTATTTTACACTCTAGTAAATGTACCCCAATTGATTTTTTTTTACGGTTCTATCCCAAACCTACTCTCACACCACCGCCGATTTCATTCCAAAAACATGCTTGGAGCATGTAACTTCTCTCCTTTCTTCTCTAGTCCTTCGATTCTTCTCTCCTTTATTCTTCTTCTTCTTCTTCTAGTTCTTCTCGATTTTGCTGCTGCAAAGTCTAAAATTAGGGTTGTCATCAACTAACAACGAGTCCAGATCTAGATATGGAATCCGGCGACGGAAGGACTTGGACTCCGGGAGGCGCTAGGGGCGGAGGTAGGAGATGAAGAGCGGGTAGGAGTTGAAGAGCGCTGGATAAATGGTGTATATCAATGCTTCTTCAGGCGTACCAGGTCGAGCTGGAATCATTGGCGAGTAAGTTAGAGGAGGAAAATGAGCAAATGCACAGAGAAAAGGTACTTCTATGTGTTAGTTTATGGAATTTGGTCTCAATGATAAATGGTGTATACCAATGCTTCTTCACAGTTCACTACTTCACATTGATATTGCTGTTTTGGATATGATTACAGGTAGTATGGTTTGAATAGTTTAGATGTAGATTGATGATATTGATCTAACTTACTATAATGAGAGGTTATGAAGTGGACTTGTTTCTTCTGTTTGTACTGAGTAAATTTTTAGTCAGTTGGAGTCAAGTTACCTAGGATATAATGGTATGTAGGCAGGCTTGAAGCAATGTGGATCTAGATTTGACCTTACGGAAATATCTAGATCTAGATCTAGATGGAAAAATAAGCTAGACACAGCAAAAGTTGCAAATCCCAAACAATTCGTATTATATTTAGTAGATCCCAAACAATACAGATCATCTTCTTCCCCATTTTTTCAAACATTCTGGTCGATTGAGTATGATACTGCAGATTATGTTCATGCACCTAAAACAGTCTACGTCTTTGAAATCCTTCACCAGCAAGTACCATCATCAGCAATTCCATTTCACTCGTGCAAGTTCGAATGTTAATTGCTTTAAGCTATATCCTTCGAATTGTAGTATATCTCTCTTTAATTCCTACGAACTGTTATATAAATTTCCTCAACTCTAGCTTAGTTTGTCAATGAGGACATATTAAATAGCCGAAATTCATCCTCTTGTGAGTGCTTATACCTTGTAATTAATTGCATCTTTTTATCTTAGCTTTTTTGAATCAAACTATGGCTGTAATTTTTATGACTTCTTGTTGGAAAATGCTCCAGCAGGCAACTTATCACATATCAGGATGGAAAGTACGTTGAACTTTCATCTATAGCTGGAGTTTATCTGGTTAGCAACTTGACTACAGGAATTCACAGCAAAAGCTAAGAAGAAGAAACTTACCATCCTTTCCAACGCAGTCGTCATTAAAGGAGAGTGATGTACAGAAGCACATAATTCTGGTATGAGACAGTGGAGGGTCCTTTTTGTAAAGTTTATAGGGACACTTTCTAATGCTTCTTAATCATTCATGTGCACCAAACCCATTTTAATTTATTACTAACGTATAAGTTTACTGGTTTGCAATTGTAGGCCGGGGTTAAATTTTGAATTTGTTATTAATTTATGGTATTTGGTATGACATTGGGTATTTGATATGAATTTTCTAGTATGAATTTTCATATGAGAAAATCCTGTCGGAAAATTCTGGTATGAAATTTCATACCAGAAAACTTTGGTATGATTTTTCTGGTATGGAAATTCATACCAGAAAACTCATACCAGAATATATACCCCACTTCTGGAATGTGAATTTCCGGTTTGTGAATTTTCGGTTTGTGAATTTTCGGTATGTGAATTCCGGTATGTAAATTTTGGTATGTAAAATGTCGTTATGTAAAATCTTCTTAACAACTATATTTGATTATGGTATGTGAAAAAATACAATTCTGGTATGTGAAAAAATACAGTTTTGGTATGTGCGAAAAATACAATTCTGGTATGTGAAAATTCTGGTATGAAAAATTTCTGGTATGAAAAATTTAATACCAGAAATTTCTGGTATGTGAAAAACTACAATTCTGGTATGTGAAAAAATACAATTCTGGTATGTGAAAAATTCTGGTATGAAAAATTCTGGTATGAAAAATTAGATACGAGAAATTTATTCTACAAAATAAAAAAATTAAAAATAAAATTAAAAAATAAATTTAGTAATAGTAATTACAACTTAACACTAATTAATGTCTATTATTCTTTTTTTATTAAAATAAAGGGGTTAATTATTTTTACCTACCATTAAATGAAAGTGGTAAAAAATTATGGGGTATATTTACTAAATCATATTCTTAAAAAGGCCTAGTAGGTCAAATTCTCCCAAAAATAATTGCAATCTCATTGAAATCGTAAGTTATTCCTCTCGTATCTCATTTGAGACTCCTATTTTATTTTCATTTTAATATTATTTAAGAAAAAAAGCTAACTTTTAATATGAGATTGAAATTGTAATTGTGAATTGTTTATATATTATTTAAGAAGATAATTAACTAAATATAACTACTGTTATTTGATTTAATTTTTCATTTAAATTATATTTGCAAAATTAAACTTTAACATACAATAAAAATGAAAGAGATTTTTATTAAACTATACTTCCACCGATTTTACTATACCCCTAAATGGAAGTATGTAGCTTCCGTGTCACAAAAAGCCGAAGCCGATATATAAAAAAAGAAATTTCGGATGGTATCCTAATACTTTTGTCTTTTTAGGAGTATGTTCAAGGACGTTTTCAATTTTCTAATGGTGTCCTTTAACTTTATTAGACTTTGTCGGATTATACTCTTCTACCATTTATATATTAATATTATGAGGGAATAAAATATAAGTTATTCCTTCAAGAATATTATATATACCTTAAAATGAGTATTAGCAATAAATAAATAAATAAATAAAATAGAATATCTTCTTCCCCTCAAAATATTAACTTATGGATGATATAAGGGTATAGTCTGAAAAATTATAATTATAAAGTTCAAGAGCATCATCCGGAAACTGAAAAAATGTTTGTGTATAATCTGTTCGCTCCAAAAGGTGTGTGCAAGCTTTAAAATTTATAACTCAAGAAGTATGCTTGAACAATATGCTAACCCGCAGTGTACGGATCAATTGTAATAAAAACAAGAATTCCAATGGTCGAACACAGGGACAATGGTGAAACAAAGCAGGAAATCAAGTAGTCAAATGTTGCAAATAAAAGCAATTAAAGCAATCAAAGATGATGTAAAAGTCAAGTAAGGGGAAATGCGGATTCTAGGGATTAAAGCATCTAGTTGTGGTTCCGACTCAAGATCTCAAAGGATAACGCGGACAAAGTTGAGGTTTGCAAAGAGAAGGTGTTTCTAAGGTGGGAATAGATCACCGGGTAAGTCTCACTACTCAATATCTCAAACCAAAGCTCCTATCACCGGGTAAGTCTCAAGGTATTAAGGAAAGGAACTATAATCTCAAACCAACACACCACCCAAGGGAATAGAATCAACCTTTATTGGGTAAGTCTCACGCTAACTCTCAAAGATGGGATGAAGGCACACTTAAACCCCAATAAAGGATAAACCTTTACTAACTACACTCATGATCTTAGGTAAACAAACAAAGGAATCACCGGGTAAGTCTCATCCTAGGCTTGCATTGAACCAGGAAAGGTGTAACAAGGATAGGATTTGGCAAACTTAAACTCAGATAAGGTTCAGGAAAGGTCACCTCGTTCAGTTATATTCCACCCCGGCCGAGATGTTCAATGACTGAGCGAGGTGTTCTAGGTTTAAGGTAAAGACTCGAGCTTTCAGGGTCCTGCTAGGATTAAGATCATTCTTTCATCGTCTTTTCCACTACTTTCAGCCAATCACCCTAGAATTGCATAAGAAACTTAGTCAACAATCATCATGATAACAATAATCAAATTAATGGAAAGGGAATCAATATTCGAACAAGAAAACCTTAAGAAAAGGTCTCAATAACTAAATCAAACAATCAACAAACAAGCGTTCCTCAGTCACAAATCAGCAAAGACAACAAACCAAAAGAAATCTAAGAAGATCTTACAAACTCCTTCAAAAACAAACTCCAACTATGATTCCTTCCTTCCTTGAACTTCAATCCTTCAATACTTCCTTCAACTCTTCCTTCAAAACTCCAGAAAATCCCTCAATTGTTGGATGCTCCAAGCATGGTTGAACTTGTGGAAAATCCAACCCTTTATATAGGAGAATTATCTTCCAAAGATAATAATATCTTAAAAAGATAATTTCCTATAAAAATATATCTCTAGCTCTTAAAATAAATCAACCAAAAATAATATCTTCCTTCTAGAAATCCAGCCAAAAATATAAGATATCCTCCATCCAAAAATAAAAGATCTCATCCAAAAATAAAGATCTCGCCGGTGACAAGGTGTTCGCCTCAGTCGGGACGCTCCTCAAGATCACCTCGGTCGAGGTGGTACTGTAGTTGACCGAGGAGAATCTCAACTGAATGTGAAATCTCTCGAATCTGGTCCAAAGTCAATCTTCTTAATCATTTTCATGCTAAACGTGCCATTTTTCCTACAATTACAACGAAACTAGGTGTAGACCTCGATTTCCGCAAAGGTAGACAAAACAACAATATAATCAAAGAATATACATCTATACATGTAGATTTATGAAGATAAAACGTCTAAACTAGCCCCAAAATATAGACTATAATACATGTTATCATAATCCGAAAAAAGTCTAATAAACAGGAGCATCAAGAATTTCTCTAAAAAAACTGAAAAATCAGACTTTGTTAACCTCCTTTTAAAAAAAATCAGATAATGCTCTTATACTTTATAGTTTTTCAGATTATACATATAGGGTTTTTCAGTTTCGGGTGGTACCCATGAGTTAAATTACCCTCTACGATTCATAAATAAAAATTTAATATTTATCAAAATATAATTTTTTCATTCAAAAAATTATATACCTTTAAAATAACTATTAACAATAACTAAATATCTATTTTCCTAAAAATTGTATATAAGTCGTCCTATTCCCTCTCCTTTATCCCATCACACTAACTACATATTTATTTAGCGATACAATACCATATAATATAAATTGAGTTAAGATAAGTTATAAAGACATTATTTACCTAAGCTGTAACGCCCCAAATCCGTGGGACTCGGAGCGCTACGGGTTGGGACCTCACAATGGGTCCCGACCCTTAGCTTGACAACAATTTCACCGGATCTTGCAACAAGGCACAAATAAAGGCCAAAACTTAAATACATTTTTATGCAATGAAAGAAAACCCGAAAGAAACAACAAAATACTTCAGCCGATATGCAACACCAAGGGCCAAATGCCACCACACGATATACAATATACATGAATAATATACAAACTCGACTCTAACCAAAACCCACTCCTAAAATGTACGGAACCCCGGCTGCCCACTCTTCCGGATCTCTCGGCCGCATTCCTAACCTGCAAGGCAATCTACAACAAACGGTATAAAACCGTTAGCTCATATTCAAAGCATTAGAATTAATGGGAAAGGCACAAACACAAGTAGAATACCGCAAGCACACAACATACGTAAAAGCACACCAATCCAGTTTATTATCATTATTATTATTAAGTCGTATCCCGTTCTAATTCAACTTAGGTTGTGACACGAGAGTCACCGAAACTCGCCTCGGTCCCTACTTACCGGCATGGAATGGTACTGATGCATCCGACCGTCTACCAGCACGGGATAGTCTCCAAGAACCTCCTAGCTCTCGCGGGAGCTAGGCAAGTTGTCACCGCCCGTTATCATACACTTGGGCCAAAATAATATAAAGGTTGGTAATCCTAATTCCGGTTTAGTTGTTATAAACAATAAACAATAAACACACACCACCAAACACACATCAACGCTAATACAAGGAATACGAGCTAAGTAAGTCCGGAGACTTACCTCGTCACCACACTCAACTCACAACGCCTCACTTCCTTAGGGAGGAAGCTCACAACCTGCTCACAAGAAGATAACTATATCAACAACAACCCACTCACAATAGAAGTCTTAGACTTCTATACAAATGATCTACGCAAGACCATTTGACTCTCAATTCTAGGACCGCATCCTAGAATCCCTCATGCTCACATCGCACTCAACACAAGCTAGAAATCCTAAGACTTCTAAACCCTCGGATCTCGCAAGATCATAGCTCACAAACAACTAGGATAACATGCCTAGTCCAAACAAACTCAACGGTAACAACACCATGCTAGGATAAGCATATCCTAGCCCATAAACTCAACAACCATATACTCCAATTCTCAAACCTCACAAGCCTCACAAAGTGACATCAACACCTTAAGTCATAAAACATTTCACAATCCTCAAACACTCACCTAATGTCGATAACCACTACTTGGTATTCACTCTAAGTTATGCTAGATCCAACCTAGCATGATACTAATACTAAACATAACTAAATCAAGGGGAAAGAATACTCACACGACTTCAAAAGACGGAAGTTGTTCAACGGATGTCGAGTTGGACTCGTTAGGCCTTTATCGGGGCGCTTCTGAACCTAGCACCAAAACTAAACAAATTTAGCTTATACGCTAAATTTGAACGGAAGATTTAACTTATAAAAGTCTTAATGAAAACTTGCTTTCAAGACCAGTGTTAAAACTCGTTAAAACCTTTTTCCGAGGCAATCATACAAATATGGAAATTTGGTCATAAACCGCAATTAATCTTGAGTAATAAACCAAATTTAATCCAACCAAGGCATAATATATAGTGTATATAAACCTAAGGATATCCGCGTAATTAAAACCAAGGTTAAAAACCGCTATCACATTTTCCGGGGCAAATATATCCAATTTTATAAATATGAGTCATTTTTGTAAATAAAAATATGGGCCAAATCAGTAAATAAGTCCAGCAGGGGTATAAATGCAACTTCTAAAAATGTGGGTAAAAACTGTAAATACACAACAGTGGGTCATATTTGTAATTAACCAAAACTGAGGGGGGGCCGATTGTAAATACCCAAAAGGGCTTTCTTCAACCTGATGGTGAAGACGACACAGGCGGCGGCTGAAACGTGTTGGCTCCGGCAGGCTGGGTGAAGCAAGGGTGGAGCACTCCCCGACTGGCTTCGATGGAGACGGAGGCGGTGAAGCGGCAGCAGCAAGGCGGCGACTCTTCCCTTGGCTACTGGTGGAGGCGCAGCAGAGGAGGATTGTCCCGATCTCCGGCGACGAAGGGCAGCAAGAGGTGTGAAATCCAGAGATTTGCAAGTTGGGGTCAAAAAGAGAGATCGATCGGAGGTGAGAGCAAAGGTTGCAGGCGGTCTTCCGGTGGTGTCGTTGGAGAGGAGACAACGAAAGTGAGGAAAGCTGCAGGAGAGGCTGGCGAAGAGTGGCGAGGAGAGGGAGGCTGAGAATCGTGGCGATGGGTGACGAAGAAGAGAGTGAGGGCCGCTAATGATTGTCCAGAGGGAGATCGGGAAGAGATGGTGCCGGTGAGGTTCAAGTTGTGAGAAACAGAGGAGGCCATTGGTCTAATAAGGGCTCGTCGGTTCCTGCAAGAGGAGAGCTGAGAGGAAGGTGGGGATCCACTGGTTCTTCTAGCAAGGCTCGACAACTCCAATGGTGGCCAGCGACGGAAAGAAGAAACGAGAGGATGAGAAGGTGAGGTTGGTGAAGAGAGATTGAAGATTCCTGTAGCTCATGTTTCCTAGGCAGAAGGTCAAAGGTGAAGCTTACGTGTGAGGCCAAGCAACAGTAAGACCAATTAGTCATTGAGTGTGGGAGAGGGAAATCATGTAGCTGGGTAGAGGTAGCTGCAAGAACAAGGGGTCAAGCTAGGGTAGATCTGCAGGTAGTTGGGACAAAATAAAATAAAATAAAATGAATAAATAATAACAAATCCGATTAAAGTATTCGGAACGGGATTTCCGAATCCGGGAAAATTCCCAATTTCTCCGATAAAATATAATACGGTCATACGTACACGTATCCAAAAATGATAAAAGTACTCGGGAATAAAATATTTGGATCGAATATATAATTAAACTCACCAATTTTATACTTGCGACGTGTAAAACGATCTCGTACTAAATAACGAGATTTTAAATAAATAAATTTTAAAAAATACCATTAACATATTAATATAACGTATACTCGTAAAATAACGTTTACGACTTAAAATACTCATAAAACATACTTAAGATATTAAAAAAAATCGATAGCAGTCGGAAAGATAAATATCACAAACGCGCCAAAAATTGGGGCGTTACATCAGATCCCCTTAAAAAAATAAGTTTCGTCCCGAAACTTGCTAGGCGTCGAACTTCTCGGTCCCTAAGGCCGAGGTAAGAACTCTCAAACTAAGAAGGCTAACCTTCTAATCTATGCACACAAACTGCTCCAACCACCATCGCAATATATGTAACTGGACATAATACACATTCTCGCACGGGGCACAAACCGCATATAACATCACATATACACATAACACAACTAAGGGAAGAACTGGGTCTAACCCGTCGATGTTATCAATTCTACTAACTCAGCGTAACTTCAACTAGAGATATTATCATCCGACTTCCTATTAGCCTCATTGGTTCTACGACGCCACTAACTCATCAAGACCGGCAAAACTTCTCGAGTCACACTTATACTTCTCAGATTGATACACATGAAACACCGGGTGAACCCCCTCTACTCTCGGCGGCCATGCCAACCGGTAAACCATTTTCCCAACTTGCGCTTAAGATCTCAAAAAGGTCCAATATATCGGAACTCAACTTCCTTCTCGGGTCTTTTTCAATGTAGCATTTACATTAGGTTTCTCTTTGATGTCTCTATCAAAGAAGATCGAACTTCCAATTTACACCATTTGCTTTGATTCTTGCCAAACCAAACTTCGATGTTACGTTTTCTAAATTCTTGTGGCAATTCCAAGTAACGAAGGAAGTACCTTACTTCGCACCGCTTCTACTAACGACACCAATACGCTATTACTTTTACATCGCTCCTTAATACTCAATCAAGACCTTGTCTTGGAGAATCACTTGTCCACTTCAAACCTATAATACCTCAAGGTAAATCGAAACAGTTGCACCAATAAATCCCCTCTTAACTCTCAGCAACTTTATTGTCAATTCTTCGTCCCATTCAATACTTCATTTTCCTCTGTAGTGGGTTACCTTAAAAGGTGTTACACAACTTCTCCCTTCACATATCTAGTAAAGCTCAACACTTCTAAGATAACTTGTAAATTCTTTTACATCCTTCGGGGTTGACATCCCGAGACAACTAACCATACAAATTCTCTCTTCTCGAGAGTAGACCAAATTATCTTATCCGGACATTAGTAAGCCCATACGGAATAACTACAACTCAGTTGACCCTGGTTGGTCTGGAAAGCCGTAATTGCAATATCTCAGTCTCAAATTCTCAACGGTTGACAATCAAATCTTAACTCAATCTTAGAAGAGACTACCGACCCTTGCAACTGATCGAGTAGATCTCTCATTCGTTGTAAGGGATACTTGTCCTTCATTGTCATCTTGCTCAACTTATAGTAAACGATGTACAAACGGAGATAACCGTCTCTCTCCTTGCAAACTAGTGTCCCCTATAATAACTTCAAATCAAGAATTCAAGATGTACTCCCAACACGAACTTCAAATCAAGCTTAATGGTAAACTCTACCTTCCGATGCATTGAAACCGATCTATTCCGGGTTCCATCTTTTCTCTACCCACCTCATATCCTAATGACTGGCACAACCTGGTCTCAATGCTTGACAAGTGGTCCACCCCGATTTGTTAGGGTGATGTCATTCAATACGTGTAACGTTCCATCTTTAGCTACAATGTTGACCGTTCTCTTCCAAGATCCTTCATCTCCTGAAATCGAGGGACTTGCTTGAGTTATTTGACTCTTGAAGCCTTATTTAAGTATTCCTTTAACTTAATTTCATTTTCCCTCTTGGTGACATGATTGTGAAAATCTTCTATGATTTCTCACTTATGTGCTACCATAAGGATTCAAACTACGGGACTAATCGTGCTTCAAAACAATTGACCTCATCTTCTTCACTTTCCACTATATTCCCCAACATATGGGAAACTCTCCTTGCATTTTATGTAAACTTGCACTATAAACATCCTTTCTTTAAGTAGGTGTAGAACTCACTTTATTTCCTTTTTACAACATCAATCCGACCATAGAGGCTCTAACCTCAATCTTTCATGTACTTCTTGTACGTCTCATATCGACTTCAAACTCCTCAACCTCAGTTTCCTCTTACTCTTGATATTCTATGAGCACTTCACGATTGTGACCGTATGCCTCTAGGCAGAATTCCCTAACCACAATCACTGAAAGATCCACTCAAAACTCCACCAAGCACTAACATCATAACTCTAAGCTTGCAGTGTTGCCCTAATCTAGGTCCTCTCTTTCACGCCATAGCCACCATGTCTCTTCCGTGTGATTCTAGAAACTTGACTCATCTCTTGCCCGCGGTAAAATATCATCCATTTCATACCCCGCATCCTCTATATACTCCTGTTCACGTACCACCTCCATGACACCTTACCTTCTTCTTGATTCACTACTTCCCCTTTACCGTGGTCAAACTTTAAAACCTCTAATTCGTGTCGTTCTCCCATATGCCAATTCCATGACCTACAAAGGTCGCATAAGGTCATCCAAATCCCTCTGTATGTCCATAATCTTGTTTACTCATCCCATCCACACTCACCAATAGACAACCCGCACCTGTGCGTTCTCAGTTGTCACCGATTAACTTGCATCTGACCTTCTCCGACTTATTATTCTACTACACTTCTCATGTTAACATTCTTATGAAGGCTACCCTCCTTGGGGTACTTTACCTTAAACTCCGTTAGTTCTTTCTTCATTCTATACTTCCTTTTCTTTATAAGGTAACTAGATCTTCTTTGTCTCATTGTTTCATATAACTCCCTTACATAGACTTAAATATTCTTCCTTGATGTCTTTCAAGAGCACCTTCCCAAATATTATAGCCCTAGCTAGCATCCACTCACATCCCTCTTGGTTGGTATCTTAAGTCTCTCGATCAAAGTTCTTCGTTTCGTATTTCGGCTTCCTGGGGTCATCATTTATACACACTTCCCTCCTCTTGGCGTTTCTTAGTATTATCATCATAATGGAAATCGGTCAACTCCATGTGAATCCCCCACCATGCCCTTATTCCCTTAACCCTAGTAATGTTGACACTTCACTTATTGGTACCTCGTAAGCTTAACTTACGGTATCTTAAATCATTAGTAAATGGTTCGATCACTCTTCTCGTCTTGACTCATATGCTTAGGAGCGTCTGAAGAAAACTTCACGTCTTGAAGGAATACCACCTTTAACCTTGCTAGAGTGTATCCATCTCCTTCTCGATTCGTATCTTTAGTTGTCCATGCGTCTTCTAGAAGAACTTAAGTTCGTTATCTACATTGGTCTTGTTGTCTTTAAATCATAATTCCTTTGGAACCACTTCCGCACATTAATGTTACTCCTTTTTCTTGTATGGTCTTCATCTCGATTCCCCTTAAGTTGTCTCGAGTTTTTCCTTTCCATGGTTGTCCTTCGTTTACGTCATCTCTAATCCTCCTCTTCAATATCCTCTTAAAGGAGTACAAGAACTCCAAGGTGTTCGCCCGAACGTAGCTCTCAACTCGATACTTGAGCATATTCGTCCTCGTATGTGCACTATCCTATGTAAAACGATGTCGTCCAAGGGCGATGATATCATAATAGCATCTCAACTAAAAGGTCCTATATATCCATATGCTACTATATATAATATGAATACATATCCATAACTATATAAGTCCTAAGTCCATATTACTACTAGTATCACGCATTCAGTATTCCATTACAACAATACAAGGTCCAAAACATATAATCGTTCACATATACAACTATACACCTAAATCATGTTCATCATGCAACTACAATCCACATACAATAATAGTCCAAAAACATCCTAAGTCCACGATACATATCTATATACAAACATATATATACATACATATACTAAAAATCCAATAAACTATGCTGCCGAGATCCGCAGGAGGAGTGGTGGTCCATACATTCTACCCCGACTCATGCATGTGATCTTGAAAACGAAAACTCAGAACCCGTGGGGTTCTGTTTATTCCTCATTCGACCTTTAGAAGATTGCGAGTGCCATTGTTGTCAACCTAGGGCTCTGATACCACTTATGTAACGCCCCGAATCCGTGGGACTCGGAGCGCTACGGGTTGGGACCTCACAATGGGTCCCGACCCTTAGCTTGACAACAATTTCACCGGATCTTGCAACAAGGCACAAATAAAGGCCAAAACTTAAATACATTTTTATGCAATGAAAGAAAACCCAAAAGAAACAACAAAATACTTCAGCCGATATGCAACACCAAGGGTCAAATGCCACCACGCGATATACAATATAGATGAATAATATACAAACTCGACTTTAACCAAAACCCACTCCTAAAATGTACGGAACCCCGGTTGCCCACTCTTCCGGATCTCTCGGCCGCATTCCTAACCTGCAAGGCAATCTACAACAATCGGTATAAAACCGTTAGCTCATATTCAAAGCATTAGAATTAATGGGAAAGGCACAAACACAAGTAGAATACCGCAAGCACACAACATACGTAAAAGCACACCAATCCGGTTTATTATCTTTCTTATTATTAAGTCGTATCCCGTTCTAATTCAACTTAGGTTGTGACACGAGAGTCACCGAAACTTGCCTCGGTCCCTACTTACCGGCATGGAATGGTACTGATGCATCCGACCATCTACCAGCACGGGATAGTCGCCAAGAACCTCCTAGCTCTCGCGGTAGCTAGGCAAGTTGTCACCGCCCGTTATCATACACTTGGGCCAAAATAATATAAAGGTCGGTAATCCTAATTCCGGTTTAGTTGTTATAAACAATAAACAATAAACACACACCACCAAACACACATCAACGCTAATACAAGGAATACGAGCTAAGTAAGTCCGGAGACTTACCTCGTCACCACACTCAACTCACAACGCTCTCGCTTCCTTAGGGAGGAAGCTCACAACCTGCTCACAAGAAGATAACTATATCAACAACAACTCACTCACAATAGAAGTCTTAGACTTCTATACAAATGATCTACGCAAGACCATTTGACTCTCAATTCTAGGACCGCATCCTAGAATCCCTCATGCTCACATCGCACTCAACACAAGCTAGAAATCCTAAGACTTATAAACCCTCGGATCTCGCAAGATCATAGCTCACAAACAACTAGGATAACATGCCTAGTCCAAACAAACTCAACGGTAACAACACCATGCTAGGATAAGCATATCCTAGCCCATAAACTCAACAACCATATACTCCAATTCTCAAACCTCACAAGCCTCACAAAGTGACATCAACACCTTAAGTCATAAAACATTTCACAATCCTCAAACACTCACCTAATGTCCATAACCACTACTTGGTATTCACTCTAAGTTATGCTAGATCCAACCTAGCATGATACTAATACTAAACATAACTAAATCGAGGGGAAAGAATACTCACACGACTTCAAAAGACGGAAGTTGTTCAACGGATGTCGAGTTGGACTCGTTAGGCCTTTATCGGGGCGCTTCCGAACCTAGCACCAAAACTAAAGAAATTTAGCTTATACGCTAAATTTGAACGGAAGATTTAACTTATAAAAGTCTTAATGAAAACGTGCTTTCAAGACCAGTGTTAAAACTCGTTAAAACCTTTTTCCGAGGCAATCATACAAATATGGAAATTTGGTCATAAACCGCAATTAATCTTGAGTAATAAACCGAATTTAATCCAACCAAGGCATAATATATAGTGTATATAAACCTAAGGATATCCCCGTAATTAAAACCAAGGTTAAAAACCGGGGGGCAAATATATCCAATTTTATAAATATGAGTCATTTTTGTAAATAAAAATATGGGCCAAATCAGTAAATAAGTCCAGCAGGGGTATAAATGCAACTTCTAAAAATGTGGGTAAAAACTGTAAATACACAACAGTGGGTCATATTTGTAATTAACCAAAACTGAGGGGGGGCCGATTGTAAATACCCAAAAGGGCTTTCTTCAACCTGATGGTGAAGACGACACAGGCGGCGGCTGAAACGTGTTGGCTCCGGCAGACTAGGCGAAGCAAGGGTGGAGCACTCCCCGACTGGCTTCGATGGAGACGGAGGCGGGGAAGCGGCAGCAGCAAGGCGGCGACTCTTCCCTTGGCTACTGGTGGAGGCGCAGCAGAGGAGGATTGTCCCGATCTCCGGCGACGAAGGGCAGAAAGAGGTGTGAAACCCAGAGATTTGCAAGTTGGGGTCAAAAAGAGAGATCGATCGGAGGTGAGAGCAAAGGTTGCAGGCGGTCTTCCGGTGGTGTCGTTGGAGAGGAGACAACGAAAGTGAGGAAAGCTGCAGGAGAGGCTGGCGAAGAGTGGCGAGGAGAGGGAGGCTGAGAATCGTGGCGATGGGTGACGAAGAAGAGAGTGAGGGCCGCTAATGATTGTCCAGAGGGAGATCGGGAAGAGATGGTGCCGGTGAGGTTCAAGTTGTGAGAAACAGAGGAGGCCACTGGTCCAATAAGGGCTCGTCGGTTCCTGCAAGAGGAGAGCTGAGAGGAAGGTGGGGATCCACTGGTTCTTCTAGCAAGGCTCGACAACTCCAATGGTGGCCAGCGACGGAAAGAAGAAACGAGAGGATGAGAAGGTGAGGTTGGTGAAGAGAGATTGAAGATGCCTGTAGCTCATGTTTCCTAGGCAGAAGGTCAAAGGTGAAGCTTGCGTGTGAGGCCAAGCAACAGTAAGACCAATCAGTCATTGAGTGTGGGAGAGGGAAATCATGTAGCTGGGTAGAGGTAGCTGCAAGAACAAGGGGTCAAGCTAGGGTAGATCTGCAGGTAGTTGGGCCAAAATAAAATAAAATAAAAGGAATAAATAATAACAAATCCGATTAAAGTATTCGGAACGGGATTTCCGAATCCGGGAAAATTCTCAATTTCTCCGACAAAATATAATACGGTCATACGTACACGTATCCAAAAATGATAAAAGTACTCGGGAATAAAATATTTGGATCGAATATATAATTAAACTCACCAATTTTATACTTGCGACGTGTAAAACGATCTCGTACTAAATAACGAGATTTTAAATAAATAAATTTTAAAAAATACCATTAACATATTAATATAACGTATACTTGTAAAATAACGTTTACGACTTAAAATACTCATAAAACATCCTTAAGATATTAAAAAAAATCGATAGCAGTCGGAAAGATAAATATCGCAAACGCGCCAAAAATTGGGGCGTTACATAAGCTAACTAACAATGATAATTATATACATGGTGGAATAGTTATATAATATATAAGTTAAAAAAAACTGTTAGAAATATGAAATGAAATATGTTTATCAACCACAAAAGTATGTATTTTCCAATTTAATTATCAATTTTTAGCAATTTATATTTATCAATTAACTATCCATAATAATTATTTATTAATTTATTTTATTTAATAAATAAATAAAATGGGATTATATGGTTCTCACCCATGTAAAATGTAGGTTTTATACAATCTTTTTTCAAAGGATATTAAAATATTAATTTTTATATTTTTACGTCAGTTTAGCTTGTAATTAAATTTTTAGTAGATTTGTATCCGTTACATAGTATATACAAATATTTTGGAGGAACTTTTTGATTATTTAATTTGTAATAAGTATCCGATAAGTATGAGCTTAGGCCAATAATCCATATATAAGTTATCCTATTCCGGTTTCATGGTTTAATCAAATATAAAGCACACACCACCATCACACATCCAACTAATACGTAAAAGCGAGCTAAGATAGTCCGGAGACTTACCTCGTCCCAACGATCAAACAAAAACAACCGAATCTCACTTCCCGTAGGAATATAATCAAAGCTTGTTCAAGACAAGGTACAATAATCAACAACTACTCACACATACTACACAAGAAAGGATATTCTCGTCCTAATCTCCACAACCTCAACCGATGTGTAAACACAACCTCAAAGCCTCACAAGCCTCAAAAGCCTCACAACATCAACCATACACTCACAACATAATAACCAACCCAATCTCCAACACACATCAAGCCTTAGAACATTCCAAAATCCTCAAACACTCACCTAAGGTCCAAAGCCACTACTTGACATTCGCTCTAAGTTATGCTAGATCCAAACTAGCATGATATACTACCACTATACATAACTAGATCGAGGAAGAAGGTACTCACACGAGGTCGAAGGCGTAAGACGATCTACGGATGTCGAGTATGGATTCGTTGACCTTTATCGGGGCATTCCCGGACCTAAAACCCAAGCTAAGCAAATTTAGCTCATACATATTTGATCGTAAATATAATATATAAAATCCTAAGGCAAAACTCGTTTTCAAAAGCCAACTTTAAAATCCTGTAAATACCCTTCTGGGGAAAAAGTGCAATACTAGAAACTTGGTCATAAAACCGTGATTAAAACCTTGAGCCATAAACCGAAATTAATCCAACAAGGGCACAATATATATAGTAGATATAAATAAGAATATGAGTCGAAGTAAAAACCAAGTTTAAATACATCTTCCGGGCACAATATATAACTCTAGAAACTTGGGCCATTTTCCGTAAATAAAACCTTGGGCCAAAATCTGTAAATAATTCCAGCAGGGCATAAAAGCAACAATCTAGAAACTTGAGTACAAAACTGCAATTATAAAGATAGGGTACATTCTGCAATTATATAAAATATAGGGGCCCGATTTAAATTTCACAAAAGGGTTTCTAATACCCACAGAAGAGGGTGGCGGCTCCAATGGTCTCTGGCAGGGCTCGAGCAGGCAGGGCACGACGACGTTGCAAGCGAGACGAGGAGCTCCAGCGTCGTCTGGTGGCCCAACGTGGTCGGCGGTGGAGAATAGAGACGAGAGGGAACAAAGAGTCAGAGAGGCGGCGAGCTTGCTAGTGTGGCTAGGGCTCGCCGCAGAGGAAAAGACAGTGCAGAGGAGTCGAGATCTCCGGCGGTTTGGTTCAAACTGCTTCCTTCTGCGCGACTCTAAAGTAAGAGCGTAGATCAATTCTGCTTCACCGGGTTTGTTCCAAAGCCGTCGACGGTGGACTTCGGTGAGGCTCAGCAGTGCAGATCCGGTGCAGGCGGCGGTTGCGAGCTCTGATTCCGGTGGTGGTTGCAGGAAAGGTGTCAAATGGAGGTTCTCCGGCATGGTTTAAGCTCCACAGAAGAAAGGCGGAAGAGACAAGGTTCCTAGTTGAGTGATTGAGAGCTGAGGGAGAGTTGCAGCTTGTTGGGTTGAACCAAATGACGAGAGGGTTGAGTGAGGAACGAAAGAGAGAGCCCATGGGTTGGGGTATGCTCACGGGACAAGTGCAGACGAGGGTAAGAGCGGGGGTCGGGTAGGCGGAGATCGAGAGGTCAAGTTGAGGGGTCGGGTAGGGAAAGGTCGGGGAGAGAAGTCGGCTCATCAGCCGAGAGAGAGAAAGGTGAGGAAGGTGAAAAAGAAAGAAAAGAAAATAAATAAAATAAGGATTTTTCCTCTTGGTGCCCTCAAGGTTTGGACTTATCCTCTTGGTATCCACTAAGTTTCAAAAATCCTCTTGGTACCCTCATGGTTTTCTTTTTTTCCTCTTTATAACCATTCTTTATATATTACATTAAAAATTCATTAAAAAATAATTAAAAATCAGAAAAATAATTTTAAACTAATTTTGACCACATAAAATATTAAAATAATAAATTTATACTAGAATTATATTTTTTTTGTATTTTTAATAAAATGTAAATGAAAGATAAATTTATTTTTTTAAAGAAAATAATTTTTTTAATTTCGGATTTAAAATAAAATATATAATTTTTTTTTAAAAATTAAGAGTCTAAAAATTTTAAATTATTGTAATTTTTTTTGAAGTTCTATAATATCTTAATTTGAAAATTTTATTTTATTTTATATTTTTAGTTCTTTAGTTTACAGATTCTTAAATTAAAAAAAAATAATTTTTTAATAAAATTTCGAATTAAAATAAATGATATAAATTAAATTAAAAAAAATTACTATATTTTCAAATTTCTAGCAGCTTAAATAAATGTTTTTAGTTTAATTTATATATATTTTATATTAAATCTAAGATAAAAAAATATTTTAATTCATGAAATAAATATTACCTTTAATTCAAAATATAAATTTATATATAAAAAAAATCCATGATAAATTTATTAGATTATTTTTTTCAATGAGGTCATAATTAATTTTAAATTTATTTTTCTTATTTTTTGTTATTTTTTAATGACTTTTTAATGTAATATATCAAGAATGGGTATAAGGAGGAAACAAGTAAAACCATAAGGGTACCAAGAGAATTTTTGAAACTTGGTGGATACCAAGAGGATAAGTCCAAACCTTGAGGGCACCAAGAGGAAAAATCCATAAAATAATAATATTAGTAACAATATTAAAATAGGAAAACGGGCGTAAATAAACTCGATCAAAAATATTCGGAACGAGATTTCTGAATCAGAATACTTTCCCGACTTTCCGAAAATAAAACACGGTTATACGCGAACGTATTCAATAAAAAAAATATATTCGGGAAGATATTTTACACCATGAAACACTTTTGATAAAATATTTAAGCTAAAAAAATATCGATAAAAGTAGGAAAATAAATATCGAAAACGCACCCAATAAATGAGGCGTTATGTAAATGTTATTTGTATAAGTCTTATTATCATAGGAAAAGGAAAGAGATAATTAAGTATCAGCTAAATTATCTCATAAAAAGTGAAAAAGAAAAGATATAATTTTAGGAAGAAGAGAAAAAAAAATCAAACTAAAGTCGGAAAACTTAGTTGAGTAACTAAATTGGATAACTGAATTGGTTAATAAAATTGAATGATTGAAATTGGGTAACTGGAATCAGATAATTGGAATTGGTAACTGGAATCAGATAATTGAAATCGGGTATTTGTAATTAGATAACTTCAATTGGGTAATTGAAATGAGTAGCTGAATTGGGTAATTGGATCGGATAACTGAATTAAGTAATTGGATTGTGTAATATAAGTTGGGTAGCTAAAGTTGAATAAATGAAATTGAGTATTTGAATTTGGATACGTAAATTGAAATTTTTGTTTGTTTGTTTTCTTTTTTTTTTCTTTTTCATTATTTTTAGGATTATTAATAAAATATCATTTAATGTAACTAATTATTTGGATAGGGGTGCTATTTATATACAGTAGTTAATTTTTAGATAAGAGCCTACTTTGTACTCTGGTATTAAAAAGGGTCATTTTCCAATTTCACTCCATATATTGTTAATCCAAAATAGAATTAAATCATAAAAGTGAAATATTATTAATTTTAAATTTGAGAAGATAGTCTCATTGCTTCTTTTGATAAGTTTGTAATGCATAGCTTCATCTTGTGATATTGCAAGTGTGGTGTCAAGTTTTGTAGTTCGATCATAGCATCTATGGTTCCATTATGGTGCGTAGTCTGAATCATATAAGTTATATAATGGGTAAGAATGGTGCTAGGTTGCTATTCCATTAAGTATAGGAGTTGAGCGCATGGCCGAAGCGTTTACGATCTACATGCCAACATGTGGATATTGAAGTAACATTGTTAATGAAATGATTTCACAAATAATTTAGAAAAAGTAATGTTGCAAGGACATGAGATGGAGCAGTGTGTATCATAGGTCAGTAAGTGTAACATGTATCCACTGTTATGGATGCATGTAACATATTGTTAGTGTAAGGTCGTTGTTGTTTTAGGATTCTTCTTCCAAGACAAGATCATAGTGAATATATTCTTCTTCATTTCAAGATATTATCTTGCAATTAAGAAGAATATACTATCTTCAATTGAATGTGATGGTTATGCATTGTTGAGAGACTTGGGAAGGTGGTCTCCGATGATGCAACAATGGTAAATAATGAAGACTAAGAGCATGGACAGAGTATTCATCTTTCAAGAATACATAATAAATCAATAGAGACTCTATGGTTCTAAAACAACTCAGTGGTACCCGAAAATGAATGCCGGCAAGATGAAGATCATGAGCAAGCTTAAAGCTGTCCGTGTCATTGTCATCCCTACCAATGTCGCTGCAGAAACGGTGTCCCTGCAGATCAAACGGAAATAAACGACTTAGACAATCGGAAATATGCCCCTAGTAATCTAGGATCACTTAATATTATATACACCTACTTTTGCTTGGATGCAAGCGCACCACAGTAACGAACATTATCAGGCGCTGCATATTCAGTAGTCTTGTCCTCGTAGTTGATGATTCTTATGTACGTCTCTTGTCCTATGTACCACCTGTCCAGGTTCTCTGTTCTGATGTTCCAAGCACCTTCATTGTCCAGATAAACGAAGACTGCAGTCCAACCTCCCGGAAACACCTGTACGGTGGACCGGGAAACTGCATCCCATTTGTTGTATTGGTTCCTGCTATCATTCGTCCAGACTCCGTAATCCATCCTGCACTTACCGCGTGTTCATCATCCTTAATCTAGTAAATCATTCAGCCACAGCAAAAACAAAAAAAAACAAGCATCATTAGAAGTTACCCAACAACATAGAAGGAGTATCCGTCAATGTGAAAGGTCTGGACGATGGTATCATTGTTCTGAAACACGACTTCAGCAAAACTCTTGTAGGTTCCGTTGATGATTGAGGTGTCAGTACGAGGCCTGCCGGTAAGAGGCGTCTCAGGGAAGTCCATCTTGTAGTCTGCCTTGACATGGTTGGTGTCAGCAAGCCGGATTGGGGTCTTGGGATTAACAAAGGAGATGCCATTTAAGGTTGCACGAAGCTTCCCATTAATGGTTGAAGGCGGCAAGCTCTCGAATAAGTATGTGTTGGTTACGTTAATGCTCCCGTAATGGAATGAGCCTTGTGGGTTAGGCCTGGCTCCACTTGCACTTCCATTCTCCCTGATCGATTTAGCCTGATTGAGTGACCAAGTTTTATCAAACATGTCATTAGGTGGATCAGGGAGAGGGCCAGACGCCTTTCCTTTGGAATTGGAATAGTGCAAAACGGCTACACCTGTCACCCTCTGCCAGGTGGACTCGTTGACAAACCTGGCACTTGCAACAATGTAGTAATCCGAGCTGGCATTCTGATCCATAGTGACGAGGAAGGACGACGACTGGCCTACATGGATATCAAAGCTGGTGTAGTTTTGTTGCATTGTGTAGTGACCTTCAGTCTCTGCTAGAAGCAGATTGTGATTCTGGATGCGGAAATTCAAGCTAGTGGAGATTCCTACATTGTGCACCCTTACTCGGTATGTCTTGCCGGGTTCAACATTAACAGTCTCGTAATCAATGCCGTCAGCTACAAGACTGGAATTGTACTGATAGGGTCCCTTGCCATTAATAAGCACGCCATCCGGAATTCCAAGACCCTTGCCCGCATCTAGGGCAGCTCTCAAGCCCTAAGAACAATGTCAACCAACAAAGAAGCTCAAGCCTTGCAACAGCTCATATCATATGTACTTAGATCTCCGGAAACAGAAGCGGAAGGTAAACAAATCTAGTCCAATCGTATGTATCAAATTTGTTTCCATTTCGTTTTTAAAGTTAAAACTAAATAGAGCCTAAATTGATTGTGACAGATTTGATTGATTTTACCGTGTGATTGCGGGTGTACCAATCACCAACCATCATGACAATGTCACCATCTGGTGTATTGAAGGGCAGTGGGATGATGATCCTGTTATTGGCAATGATGGGTCCGAAACCGCCAGAAGCCCTTTGGAAGTTGATTGATGGGACGTAAAAGAAGCTTCCAACCTGATCCTTAACCTGAAATTTATAAGTAAAATTCTGATTGGGAGGGATGGGGCAGTTGGTGCCAAGGACACCGTCTTCCCATGAGTTATGCCTCATTTGAATCCCAGGCCTGTTCAAAATAGGCGTCAGATTGTGTTTCTGCTACAACACTACCAAAACTAAAGACCATCAAGTTTACCAACCAGGTGAGAAGGAGATTCTCATCCAATTTGTTGACGACATCGATAACAGCGTTGTAGTTGGTTGTGACATTGATTAGAGGACCTGGAAACTCGTCGTTCACGGCTATAACCTTTATTAATTAACGCAATAATGGATATTAACAAAGCTGAAACGCTTAGATCTAAAATTAGGGATTAACAGTCCAACTCAAAACGAAATAGAAGCAAGTCAAACCTAACCTGCTGGGCAACGCCCAAAGGGGAGATGGTCTTGTAGGTGAAAGTAAGCCTGGTGTTATAGTAAGGGTCAGCCGCCATTGAAAGCTTCCATAGCAGAAGAGTGCAGAGCAAAGAATAGATCCCCATTGATGAGTCTGAAAATGAGCCAAATAAGATAAAAATCCAAGCTTCCGAATCACATTCTCAAATCCCAACAAATAAAAGCATGGTGGTTGAAGATATATGCTACGTAGTAGTATTCTTAGAGAGGAAAAAACGGCTCTATTTCTTCTTGAGTCAGTCGCATCTCTACTTTTCTCCGTCCCCAATGAAAATTAGTAATAAATAAATAGGGGCTGTACAGCGTATACCCTCGCCGAAGACTTTTGGTTTCCGTGATTGCCCGCCTAATCCGCCATTAGGGTTTTCTTTTACACTTCCTAACATACCAATTGAAGTCATAAACCGCGTTTACAGGGATCCACTTCATGATTTCCCACCGACCCGCTTCATTTTATCATTTTAAATATTCTCCCCACTTATATCATTTAATCTACAACTTTCATGGATAAATTATTCTATTAATGATGCTACATCACCATTATTAATTATTTTCCAAAATGCCACTTACTTTAAATTTAAATCAAATTTCTATAAATAATATAACATTTTTACTTTACCCCCTCAACTCCTTTAGTTTGAACTTTTTCACTTGGTATCCACAGAGATATGATGTACGGACACTTCTATAAGATGGAGTGTTCCGTGTCCTGCCGTGTCGGACACGGGGACACATCGGGACACGGCTCCGACACGGTCAAGACACGTTTTCAAGGTTGGACACGTCTAGAACAAGGAGATGACGCGGAATGTGTCCGCTCAAGACACGGTCAACGAAAGTTTACCCTATTTTTAAGGCTAAAAAAAGAAAATTAACTTTCTAAAAAACGTAAAGAAAAACTTATGTACCGTCATCCATTTTTCCCGACACGAGCTTTTTTTGTTCGATTCTAATGTTGAAATGTTGTTGTTCTGCCGGTCGACTCTTCTCTTCATTCTTCTTATGATTTTGTAAAATAATTTTGAATATTTGATTACTAATTTATTTTGTAATCTTTCTTTGTTAAATGTTGAATGAGTTATTCTAATCATTTCACATTTTCTAATTTACAATTTTTTATTATTGTTTCCTTAGTTGATCATTGTTCGGTTGTTGTTGATTTGTAAAATGGATGGGTTGTTCTTCAATTTTACAACTAAGTATATTTATTTGAGATTGTAAAAGTAAATATGTTTATTTCTATTTTTTGTGTTTTTAAGCTTTTGTTTTGGTTATTTTGTTGTTATGTTGATATTTTTATCTAGTCATATATCATTGAGTTTTTCTTATATATGCATCTCATTATGATATATGAATTCTATATTTCAATAGCTTTAAAATGATATATTATTTGTTTTTCTCATCGTGTCCCCGTTTTCCATGCTTTTAAAAATTGCCGCTTCCCTGTTTCTTACCATGTCCGTTTCCCGTATCCGTGTCCATGCATCATAGCCACAAAGTTTTAAGTTTCCTTTTTATATGTCGATGGTTTAATTTGTCTCATTCTCATACATTTTTTAATATATTTTATTAAAGGTTTAATAATGAAATAAAAAAAATCTAATTTTTAAATCACAAAATAAAAACCATGCCTTTTATTTTCTGTTTTTGGAAATAAAAAAAAATATTATGATTATATTAAATGTGAAACTAATTAACTTTATAATACTAATTAATGGTAAACAATTTTTTATGTTTTTCTAATCTAAAAAATCTAGAAAAGTAAATTTAGACGTAAAATTTTATTATTTAGTTAAAAATATTAATTATATATTTTTATTTTCGAAGAAATAAAATATAAAAATATAATTTTATAACTATTTTGAAAAATTATTAATTCAAAATTATAAATATATGTAACAAAATATAATAAAGTAAATTTACACCTAATTTTTTAATTATTTATTATATAATTCAAGAGGAAACTTTTAATGAAATGTATTTAACAAATTTATATTTTATTAATATATTTATAATTTTCAATTAATAACTTTTCAATTTAGTTTTAGTTTTAATTTCTATATTATTATAATTAGAAAGTAGTAATAATAATAATAATAATAATAATAATAATAATAATAATAATAATAATAATAATATTAATAAGAAGAAGAAGAAGAAGAAAACTACTATTTTTATAAATAAAAAAGGTCTAAATTTACTTTTCTATATTTTCTAAATAAAAAAATATATACAAGATACTTATTTACCATTACTTATTTTATAAAGTTAATTAGGTTAAAATTTAAAGTGACATAATTTTAATTTAAAATTTGTTTTAAAATTTTATTTTTTTAGATTTTTTATATTATAATTAAAAATTATGATTACATATATTAAGATAGGATATAAGGACAAAAAAATTAAGTCATGAGTGTACCAAAAAAAATCTTAAAACTTTGTAAATATAAAAAAAAAAAAAGTAGTCCAAACTTGAGGGGTAGCAAAAGAAAATTATTCAATAATATATCATCTAAAACTAAAATCCTCCCTAACGGTTCTCCGCTCACATTTTTTAATACATATTTACTAGATAAGACAAAATCCGATAATATCTACAAACTAATTATAGCTTTGTTGAAATTAAAATTAATTTCCTATATTTTAATAGCTTTAAAATGATATATTATTTGTTTTTCTCCGTGTCCCCGTTTCCTATGCTTTTAAGAATTGCCGCTTCCCTGTTTCTTGCCGTGTCCGTTTCCCGTATTCGTGTCCGTACATCATAACCACAAAGTTTTAAGTTTCCTTTTGATACTTCGATGGTTTAATTTGTTTCATTCTCATACATTATTTAATATATTTTATTAAAGGTTTAATAATGAAATAAAAAAATCTAATTTTTAAATCACAATAAAAACCATACCTTTTATTTTCTGTTTTTGGAAATAAAAAAATTATTATGATTATATTAAATTTGAAACTAATTAACTTTATAATACTAAGTAATGGTAAAAAAAATTTTATGTTTTTCTAATCTAAAAAACCTAGAAATTTAGACCTAAAATTTTATTTTTTAGTTAAAAATATTAATTCTATATTTTTATTTTCGAAAAAATAAAATATAAAAATATAATTTTATAACTATTTTGAAAAATTATTAATTCAAAATTATAAATATATGAAATAAAATATAGAAAAGTAAATTTACACCTAACTTTTTAATTATTTATTCTATAATCCAAGAGGAAACTTTTAATGAAATGTATTTAACAATTTTATATTTTATTAATATTATATATTTATAATTTTCAATTAATAACTTTTCAATTTAGTTTTAGTTTTAATTTCTATATTTTATTATAATTAGTGGTAATAATAATAATAATAATAATAATAATAATAATAATAATAATAATAATAATAATAATAAGAAGAAGAAGAAGAAGAAGAAAACTACTATTTTTATAAATAAAAAAGGTCTAAATTTACTTTTCTATATTTTCTAAATTAAAAAATATATAAAAGATACTTATTTACCATTACTTATTTTATAAAGTTAATTAGGTTAAAATTTAAAGTGACATAATTTGTTTTAAAAATAATTATTTCAGAACAAATAAATAAAAAGTAAGTTTTTTTTAATTTAAAATTTGTTTTAAAATTTTATTTTTTAGATTTTTTAATTTTTTAATTAAAAATTATAATTACATATATTAAGATAGGGTATAAGGACAAAACAAATTAAGTCATGAGTGTACCAAGAAAAAACTTTGTGAATAAAAAAAAACAGTCCAAACTTGAGGGGTAGTAAAAGAAAAATATTCAATAATATAACATCTAAAACTAAAATCCTCCCTAATGATTCTCCGCTCACTTTTTTTAATTCATATTTACTAGATAAGATCAAATCCGATAATATCTACAAACTAATTATATCTTTGTTGAAATTAAAATTAATTTCCTATCAATATTAATATTAGAGATGATTAATAGTTTTATAAAATAAAATAAATTTGTTTTAGAATTTTGAAAGCCTTTAATATATATACTTTTTTAAATCACTAGTTTAGGGTTCGTGCCTTGCACGAGTATTTAAAAAAGAGAAAATTATCTAAACAGTACCCTATCTTTTGGGCTGACTAAACTTTAGTACCCCATCCTTTTAACTATCAGAACGGTACCACATCTACTCACCCCAACCGAAGATTAGTATATACGGTACTGTTCATCCGTTAAGTTCACAAATGTTTGTAAAATCTCAGGGGCAAAACTGTCCAGCTTCACATGAAACCCTAAGCCCCAAATTTCTACCAAAATTCTCTCTCCTCTCCGGCCTTCACAAATCTATGCTCATTTCTCCATTGTTTCCGATCTCTCATGGGATCTAGACCCAAAGGGATCTAGAGGGATCATACTCAATCTCAAATCCTCAACCAACCTCAACCTAAGTCCTTAAAGCCGTACAAGGCATATATCGATCATAACATCTTCAAACACTCTCATCTAACCCTAGCATTGCACTACACTCTCATACTAGGAAAGGAAGAAGCAAAGCCAACCATAGGTCAACCTAGAAGCAAGACACGCCTGCAGAACCAAGTAAAAACACCAGCTGGTGCAGGTGGCCGCAGGGGCCGCGGTCAGACAGCGTTGGGTGCGGCTGCAAGTGGCGCAGGGGTGGCTGGTCGTGCAGAAGGCACACCTTCGGCTCCTCCTTGCTTCTTCAATCGATCTCTTTACTCCTTCTTCAGCCAGCATCCACACACACACACACACATATACATACATATATACATCAGAAGAAGCCAATCAAGGCTGGAACAAGATCCGAACCTAAGGAAATCTAAGCTAAACTAAGAGAAGGGAAAAGAAGATGAAAGGATGAAGGAAGGAAGCCATGAAAGCTTACCAAGCTCACATCTACAGAGGGAGACACACCACAACACAAGGCTAGCTCACACAAGGAACAACAACACACCAAGCATCAAGCTCACAGCCAAACTCACAAGGAAGCTCATCCAAAGCTCCAAGAACACAAGAAAGATCAAAGATGATCCAAGGAGAGATGAGAGGAGAAGAAGATCGTGAGAGAGATGGAGCAGGAGAGAGAATGGGGTAAAACCTCACCTGGAAGAGAAGAAGAGATTATAAAGGATGAAGGGTCAAAAAGCAAGGGCTCAAGTCAAAGAAAACGGTTGCGGCCCGCCAAAAACCGCAGGGACGGCCTGGCCTGGCCGCAGGGGCGGCTCACAGGCCCGTAGGGGCGGCCAGCCAGGGCGCAGGGGCGGCCCTCTGCAGCTCCAAAGGTGCACAGCAACTGCGTCTCAGCTGAGGCGCAAATGCGGGATCTCTCGAAGACTAAGGCTCTTACAGGTTGCACGTGGTCCTGGATGGCCCCGAGGGTCAAAAAGGAAAAAAGAAAAGGATGGTTCTATTTTTATTTGGGAAGGTTGTACTTTTTTATTTTATCTACAGTGTTCGTAGGTAGTATTGTGTTGAGTCGATTTAATAGATTATGGTTCCATTTTTATTTGTGACATACGAGGAAGTCAGTTCCATTTGGTCTACCAAATCCTTATTGGTAACAACTCGAGGAGCGGTTTCTCGGTTATCCATCTGTCTAACCAAAATTTGATCGTGTTTCCATCTCCTACTCGCCACCTAAGTCCTTTGTAAAAATCTTCTCTTAATATTATTAATTTCTTCCGTTTCCATGATGTATTAGACCCATATTGGTAATTCCAAAGGCAAGATCCTTTAAGGTATCTTTCCTCCACAAATTTGACCCATATATTTTCCGGTTCTACCATGATTTTTCACAGAAGCTTCATTTGTAATGCTTTATTCATATCTTCTACTTTCCTAATTCCTATTCCTCCGAGGGACCTTGGTTTACAAATTTTTTCCCAACTGATTAGCGGGTGGAAATTGGGTCCCTTATTCCAAAAGAAATTTCTATTTAATTGGTCTAGTTCAAGGTGAATGCTTGTTGGTAACATAAAACTCTGCATTAAGTAACTTGGTTTGGCGTTAAGATTCGCTTTTATTATTGTTATTCTTCCTTCTTGCGACAGAGAAGATGTTTTCCACCTCGTAAGCTGTTGTTGTGTTTTAATGATTACGGAATTAAAAATATCTTTGTTAACGCGTCCATCGATGATCGGGCATCCTAGGTATTGTTCAAGATTAGTTGTAACATTAATACCATGATGACCTTGGATTCGTCTTTTATTACTTTGATCAATATTTGTGGTTGTTTGAAACGTGGATTTATGATTGTTTATGATCTGTCCTGAGATTTCACAATAATCCTTTAAAGTCGTGTAACATCCGGAATTTTTATTCCGGTTCGTGAGCGAGTTATCGACCTTTCCGCAGGCGCGGCTTAGTTGCCCGCATGCACGAGATGCTGAGTGAGGGGTTTTATCCCAAAAATCTCATACCAACCCTTCGTTGAGTGCGTGACCTTTCATTTCGGGGAACCGACCCCTCGTTCCTTTAGTTGACCCCTCGTTTCCCTCCCTTGTGCTTACCCCCTCAGTTGAGCACTTCTCTCTCTCTTTTCCCCATTTTTTTCAAGTTAGTTTCTTCCACTCATTTCCCTCTTGTGTTCTTATCTCCATCTTTCCCTTTGGAGCTCTTGTGTGTGATGTCTAGCAGTGAGGTACTGCAGATCCGGAGTTGCTCTGTAAGTTTCCCCTCTTCTCCTTCATCCTTCTTCATTCTTCATCTTCTTCCTTAAGCTCCAATGATGGAAGGCATGTATTCACCTTGTTTTCCCTCCCTTTGGCTTGCATGTGCTTGGATCGAGTTTGGATAGGGTTGTATGATGATGTTGTGTGTGTGCATAATGTTTGGAGATGACCTAGGAAGAGAAGGAGACCTTTGTAGCTCAAGATCCACAACCAAAGACGACCTTCGGTTGTTCGACCGCAGAGGCGGATCTTCAGAGCCACAAGGGCGGCAAATAAACTGAGCCGCAGAGGCGGCTGCCTTGGTCCACAGGGGTGGCCACTGGCTCAGCCAGCATGCCCTTGCGGTCTTCTTCACCGTTTTACAGCTTTGTTTCCTTCTTCCGCACCCATGTCTTTGCTTGGTGAGTACCCTCCCTTGCTCATGTGTTACTAGCCTATCCTAGAGTGTATACATGTTAGAAGCATGCTAGGATTAGACCTAGGATAGTTGAGAATTCTATGTAGTGGCTTGTGGACCTTAGGCGAGTTTGTGAAGTTTTCGGAATGTTCAAAGGGTTTATGGTTGTATGTTTCTGAAGTGGTTCTTGGGGTGAGGGAATGGTTGCCTTGTGAGGCTTGTGAGGATTAAGTTTGTGATTTTATGGTTGTGAGAGTGTGGGCTAGGATGTGCATATCCTAGCATAGTGTTGTACCTTTGAGATTGTCGGGACTAGGCTTGTTATCCTAGTATGTGTATCGGTTATGATCTTGCGAGATCATCGGGTCTAGAAGTCTAAGGACTTCTAGCTTATGAGAGTGGTATAAATTTGTGCCTTGTTATGACCAGGTGATGGGTACCTTCCTACGGGAAGCGAGAGCGTATTGGTTGGTTTGGCTTTGGGACGAGGTAAGTCTACGGACTTACTTACCTCGCATTCTCCGTATTAGTTTTGATGCGTGATTGGTGGTGTATGCTTACTATTTATGTGTGTGTTTATTGTTTATGTTATAACAACTAAACCGGTAATAGGACCACCGACTTTATATGTTGATATTTGGCCCAAGTGTATGATAACGGGCGGTGACCGCTTGTCCAGTCCAAAATGGGGCGACTGGGAGGTGCCTTGCGACTAGTCTAGCGGGTGATGCTGATTCACATCAACTACAAACCTGTCTGGTGAAAGGGGACAAGGGCGAGTAATTCTTGTGTCACACAATTAGTGGAATAGTAAGAGATATGACTTAATAATAACAAAGAGATAATGAACTATTGTGTGTTACGATGCCTTATGTGTGTGTGTCAATGCCATGATTCTAATACTTTGTTGTAGTTGTCCTGCATGTTAGGGACGGGGCCGAGAGATCCGGAAGCGTGGGCAGCCGGGGTCCGTACATTGTAGTATGGGTTGGGAGTGGAGTCTTATGTATTATATATGGTATATTGTTACGTAGCTGACCTTTGGGTCTTTGGCGTTGTAAACTAGGTTGGAGTCTATTGTTGTTTATTTCCGGGGATCATAACATTTGCATTAAAATGTATTTCGGTTTTCGCCTTTATTTGTGTCTTGTTGTAAGATCCGGTGAAATTGTTGTCAAGCTAAGGGTCGGGACCCATTGTGAGGTCTCCGCCCGTAGCATCTCGAGTCTCGCGGATTTGGGGTGTTACAATATGGTATCAAAGCCCTAGGTTGACAACAATGACACTCGCAATCTTCTAAAGGCCCAATAGAGCGCGTTCTTTGAAGTCGGGAATAGGGTTTTCATTTGGTTCTGTAAATGAGGAAATATGGGTTTATATTTATGCTTTGTTGAGCGAGCATTTGTCATAAAATATTTTGTCCCTTTTCAAATTACATCGGATATTCATATGAATCATTATGCGCCGTCTAATGGTTTCGAATAGCTTTCCTTTATCAAAAAAAAAAAATAACAATGATGATTTTAATGTCGGTAGAATTTTCATTTTTGTTAAGATTTTGATCTACCCCGATATAACATTAAACTTCAATTATTAGGGGGTTCTATTTAGGGAGATCAATAAATTGAGATTTTTTTAATAAAGGTACAAAGTAAGCATTTATTTTATTAATTAATTAGTATATATATATATATATATATATATTAATTAGACTTTTATCTAAATAATCTTAGGAAAAAAGAAAATAAAAAAAGTTAATTAGTGTATATAAATTAGAATGTATCTTTATAATCTCAGATAAAAGGGCAAATAATATTTTATTTTGTTGCCCAATATTTTAATACCCAAGTGTGATATCCAATATGCTAATATTCAACCGTAATACTCAATATTTTAACACCTAAGTCTAATACTAAATATGTTAATATCTAGCGTAATACATAATATTTTAATATGCAAGTCTCATAACTAATATGTTACCTAACTTTACATACCCGATTTTACTTACCCAATTTAGTTACCGATTTTAGTTATCCGGTTTTACTTACCAAATTTTGTATATTAAGTTCATATACTCAACATCAAATACCCAATTTCAATTACCCAAGTTAGTTGCCCAATTTCAATTACACAAATTCAGTTACCCCACTTCTATTACGCAATTCGTTTATTCAATTTCAAGCACTCAATTCAGTTACCTGATTCGAGTTACCCAATTGAGTTACCTGATTTTAGTTACTTGATTCTAGTTAACTGTCGATTTCAATTATCCGATTTCATTTAGCCAATTCCATTACGCAATTCATTTGTTTTTAAAATAATTATATAAATAAAATTAAATACAACTAAATTTATGTTATTTAGAATATGATATTCTCAATTAGAACATATCCTGAGGCATTGGAGTAAGGGGATGTTCAGGTTCGGACTGTTTCGGCACGGCGGTATGGAACAGTGTCTTATTGACACATGTCCTTTTTTTCAGCGGTACTTTTTCGTTTAAAGTTTTTGTACATTTCGTTCAAATTTATTTTAATGATTTTAAATATGTACTAATGAATTATACATTTTTACAAAAAAAATACCATAATAAGTGAACTAATAATAGAAAATGTTTGAACTAATACACACTATATTTGAACTAATAGTATAAAATTTATGAACTAAATGTACTAATAACATTTTGTTTCATAAACATAACTTGAAAATGAACTAATAATAATATAAAAATTATGAACTATAACTGTTATTATAAAATTTGATTATAATAGTAGTTCAAAATTTGGGTATCATTAGTTCAAACATTGTGTTCCATTAGTTAAAACATTGTATTTTATGAAAAATATATAATAAAAAAAAAGTTCACGAAAACATAACTAATAAATAGAATACAAAAAATCTGTGATAACCAAAGATAAATTGATAATATCTAAATTTTGAACGAAATGTTGACAAGAAGAAAAATAAAAACCGGCTTGAGTAGGCAAGCACTCTTAGGGCTCATTTGGTACGATTCCTATGGAATCAAAATTAGGATCGGAATGACTCATACTCAAACCCTATATTTGGTAAGATTTGGAATCGGAATAGAAATGACTCCATGAAATGACTAATTTCAACTCTACAGAATAATTTGATACCCTACTTTATAGGTGGATATAATCCATTTCAATATATTATTCGTTGCAAATTTAAAATAAAATTTATATATTTTCATTATACATATATTATACATACTTATTAAATTTTACAAACTAAAACAAACATTTTTTTAAAAAAAGTTATCCATCGGCTATGTTGAATTATATTTTAATTATTTTGGAAAATATTAATCTAAATAATTAACAATAATTCTGATATTTTGATCAAGATAATATTTCATGAGAAAGCGCTCGAAAATAATATAATTGATTCAATTAGACGAAATATATTTTTTATAAAAGACATTATATACATACTTATTTAGGTTGACGATTGGTTAATGTTTATATTTTAAGTTAATAGTTCGTCTTTATTTTTTCTTAATTCTAGATTGAAAATATTATATTTATATAGAGAGAGGGGGTTGAGTTCAATTGCAAAAAGAGATCTTAGGGTCAAAAGTAGAAAGGATTCACAACCATTGGATCATGTAACAATTGCTCAAATATAACATGTATTCATTCAATTAAAAATTGTTCAACTATACAATTAATTGTTCAACTATAATCGAAATTGTTCAAATGTTAATTTATATGTTCAGTTGTTCAAATAAATGATAAGTGTTAATTAATTTAGACAAATCACAACCCTTGATTGAGCCTTCTCACTTTTGACCATGAGGTCCCTTTTTGCGTGTGCGTGTGTGTACACATTATAAACACACACATCATCAAATACGATATGATTCTATAATTCATACAAAATCAAACATGTTTTATGAATTCTTCATTCCAATGTTATATCAAACACAAAATATCAAGAATGACTTATTTCAATTATATATTTCATTATGATTCTTGATTTCAACTTTACTCCTATAATCATACCAAACGAGCCCTTAAATGTTGTTCTAGATGATCAATGAGGCATATCCGCCTTCTCAATAAGCAGTTTATCTAGAACAAAGTTCAAAACAAGAAACCGCCGCCTCAATTTTCCGTGTCTCCTTTTAATGGCTCATATGGCCACATATGACAATCTCACCCGCATTCGATGGATGTCAGGAAACCCGCCCCAAAAACGGGCAAAGCCCGTTAACATGCGGGTGAAACTCAGGTGACGAGTGAAACGGGTGATAAGACGGGGCATATATGGGTGAGCATCTCAAGACCCATCACCCAACCCACCACCACGTGTACCCATCACCCGTACTCATCACCCATTCTATTATAAATATTTTTTACATTTTATTGATACGTAAGATTTCATGGCTAAAGAATGTTTTAATATAAATAATTTAATACTTTAATAATATATGTTTACATTTAAGTTTTATGAACTCTAGAGTTCATACTCTTTTGTTATTTTATTTGTTTTTATGACCTCGTCGGCACTACAAATTTTCATACTCCATGAACTTTAAGGGCAAAATTTATTTTTCTAAGATAAAAAAATATTTAGGTTAAAGAAGACTAGTCAAATATAGTGTGTTAACTTTGAGATTATGATGAGAGTTATAATGCTACTTGTTTTAACGTTTGTGATTTTTTCACTTTTGGTTCATCTATATTTTAGAGTTATGTAAGATATTTCGGTTTTATATTTTTATTCCAACCGTGTTAGTTGTTAAGGCTTTAACTGGATTAAATCGTATATTTAAGTTGATCTTGCACAGTTTCACTTTGTTTAAAATTTTGGTTGAATACTAGCTTAACTGCTTAAGAAAACGGATTAAATTCCACCCGAAACTGATCCACCCGTTCACCCGACGAGTACGGGTATGAGTGACAAAAGCTATTGGTATGTGCTGGGTCGGATGATGATTTTAGGTGACAAGTCGGGTGACAGAAGTGGTGCATCCACACATAACCCGACCCATTGTCATCCCTAATATATATATATATATATATATATATATATATATATATATATATATATATATATATGCTTGACACAGATCTCCACGTAAACTACTCCTTAAAAATAAGTGAACGTAGGGGTGTTTAAAGTTGGGTCCGGATTGAAAATTTTGGCCTCCACGTACACTATTCCTTAAAATAAGTGAACGTAGGGGTGTCTAAAGTTGGGTCCGGACTGAAAATTTAGACTGATCCGTACAGTCCGACCTGACCCTAAGACGGGGATGTTTAAAATTGGATCCGGATTGAAAATTTAGACCGACTCATACAGTCCAAGCTGACCCTAAAACGACCATAACCATTAGAGGCGTCAGGTCTTAGGGTCGAAGATCTTTTTTAAAGTACGAGTCAAAGACAGGTTGGTCCAAAAATCCAATCAGGTTCGGTTCGAACAAGAATCACATTGGACAGACCCCAACTCTAAAACATAGGTCAGTCTTCGTTTTATCAGATTTGGATTTGGAGGTCGGGTTTAGATCTAGTCCGGTACATCCAGATTTGGACCAATGAGCAGACATAAATCGACCAGAATCTTGTTTGGAAAGACGACTGAGTCTAACTCTAAAACATGGGGTCGGTTTTCGTTCCATCAGAACAGCAAATTAACATAGTTTAATATAAGAAATGAACATAGAACTAAAACTCAGATGTTAGTATTCATATAAGAAATTATCCTCCCCGTCATGGGACAGTAATAGTCAAAACAAACTAGGCATGTCAAGCTGCTCTTGGTACAAAATGAAAGACCGCTTGCTGACACAATTTCTCTGTAATTCTTTTTGTTTTTTAATCTGTAAAAATTGACAATAGAAAGAAATAAAGAAAGGAAAACCAACCAATATATTTTCCCCAATTAAAACCAAAAATCACCGCCATCAGTAACCAAAAAGGAGTTCTTCACCCAAATCCAGATCTTTCTGCCTCCACATTTAACTCCTTGGACGAAGAGACGAAATTGCCGAAACCATTACTTTAATCACCTAAGAACTTAAAACCGACCAAGGCCACACTTTAAACAATAAAAACTACTTACCAGAAACAAACGCATTGTACAGGATCTAATGCCCAAAAGGAAGCATCAACGGGTCATCAGGGAGGCCCTGCTACTTTGAGGCACTGCCACCCTTTCCAGCCATATCACCCGTCTCCATCCTCCGTAATGCTTTCGGGTCTATAGGGATGGTCCCAACAGTAAGAAGGCCAGGGGTTCTACTACTATTATAATTATTATGTCCATTCACCTTCACTGGCATAGACCCCACAGTTACAACATCAGCAGCCACTTTCATTGCTGCAGGAGAAACAGATGTCGCAACCACTGATGATTTCCTGTCAGCCTGCTTAGGGTTGATGGTAAGTGAACCAATTTTCAAGGTGGAAACCATATCACTTGTCTTCACTTGGAACTCATTTTTCTTTTCAGCCGATTCCGTAAGCTTAGTAGGCGCATGGATCTGTTCAGTTCCTCTCGTGACCAGACCGGTCACGCTAATCTCTCCCATGGGTTGAACGGAAGATACAATTGGCTTTGGAATCAGTCGTGCTCTCTCTTCCAGCATAATCTTTTGACGGTTCTCATAATACAGGAAATCATCTAGCAGAGAAGTCTTTGATGTGAAGTTCTTATAAATTTTCAACATCTCCATCCCTGGCTTATACATTACCTGAAGATTAGAAAAATAGTTGTGTTATGGATTGTCATATGGCATAACAACAATCAATTGCTTCAAGAAATATATATGTATATATATATATATAAGAGAATGTGAATGTCATTTTGTTTATGCAACTTATAGACATGACTTGACACCGAAATGCCGCTTCAATAATTTCACATCCATATTGTAAGCCAGGCATGAAGCTACTTTGAACAAATATGGGACATGTTGCACAAGAAAGGAAGAACTCGAAGAAATCAAACAAAGCCTAAAAAATGGTTGTAAGGGTCAAATCATAAAAATAGGTACTTAGGGTAGGTATGACAGCTTATTTGGTGGTATGTAATAATGTGTCTCCTATTTCAAATCATCCAGAAACTTCGCAGTGAATCAGGCCATTGTGCCTGGGCTCATAAGAGCCTTCCTATAGAGAGTGTTCGTTATCTTCAGTTTCAAGTCTATCATATTGCCTCATTGGAATTCATGCATTTCCAGGTGCAGATGATTGTGTTCTTGAGTTTAGTTTATTAGTTCATTATCTTGTGAGTGTACAAATGATCACAGGTCACACTAGCATCCAATGAACTTCCTCTAATTGTTCTCTGCACACAGTCCCCTGTCCCAGCAATGGGGTTACAAGATCATAAGAGTACAGACTACCCACCAATCCATCACAAATAAGATCAGTCAAGTTGCATCTAACTTCCCTTCAGATTTCTAGAATTCTCTGGCTAACAAGTCTTAAACTACCCTCATCACTGAAAAACAAATACCAGTTTAACAAGCAGGTACAGGTTTTTAATATATGCATATGATCCTGACTATCTGACATATATTAACATTCAAAACCACGTTAAGGCAAATTAAAAAGGAGCTAAAAACTGTGAATAATGTATACCTCTTGTGTATCTCTGCTATTAGTCACGGGCTTATATTCATTGTTTTCCAGTATAATGTGACGAAAACTCATATTTGGTACATCCTTGATCATATGCCACTTTACAGGAAAGCTCCCACTCCACTTATCTTGCTGCCAAAAGTCCATATCCTTTTGAAAATCAACCGGACCAACCATCTCTGCAACACCACAGAATTGTCCGCTTGCATTGACCTGCAAAAGTAACAAATTAAACATGTTAATAAGAGACAAAAATGGCTCTAACTTCTACATCTTAGGTGTTTGTTCAACTGAAAAGAATTCTCATCCATAAATATTTTTTCTCGCACTATTCACTTCATGGGCCCACCATTTTTCAACTCAAAACAATTTATACAATGAAAATCAAGCAAGCCTATACATTATCCATTTTATTTCCACCAGCATTTTGAACTGTGGTATACTTCGGTATTGTGAGAAAAGAATTCCACAATCAAGGCGCAGCAATACTCACAGAGAAGAACAGGAAGATGGGACAACCATTAGGTCCCCCAGAAGCTATTTGCTGTGCATCTTCATAAGCACTATTCAGCTTCTTGTTTCCAGTGGGTGTGGATGACCAAACATTGTATTTGATACTCTTGTGGACATCATCCTCGCTGTATGATTTGATAACAAAGAATTTTGTATGCACATAGTCAAGCAGAAAGTCATCTTTGTTGTAGTCATCAGCAGATATGACAATATTTCCGTGTGGGTCACAATCACCCACTTTTTTAGTGTAGGCCTTCACAACAAACTGATTTTTTGATCTGTTTGTTCTAGGGCCACGATTCTGTTCAGCCAATGAATCAGGACCCTTGCTTGTATCATCCATAGCTCTTCTCTGATAGAACTTACTCCAGGCTCCATCACCTCCGTTTCCATTAGTACTTGATCCACTGTCAGAAAAAGCACTACTGACAAGAACTGGCATCTTCATTTCGTTCTGTTGAGAGAATTCCCTCCTATGTTTAGTGTTGTCATTAAAACTCTGCACATTAAAGATAGAACTTAATTGAGGAAACTGCTATCCATCTACTTGTGTAATTATTCAATGCAAGTAACCAATCAAGAGAGAATCTCTTTATAATAAAGGTGGAGAATAGGCTGTCATATAAAAATATATATATGTTCTGAAACAATCATCTAACCTGTGGATGTGGTACCAATGATGATGAGCCAACACCACTATTGCGATAAAAGCTAGAATGATGACCTGTTCCTGAATTAGCTCTTGCACCTTCTGATGTCTTCCCCACTGAATGTGGGTGATGACTAGTTACAACCTTTGAAGGATTCTTAGTATATGCCCCAGCTGTAGAAGATTGCAAATGATTTGCCTCAGACAGATTTACTCTGCTTCTGACTGAAGAGGCTGCATCAGATAACGAATCCATGGAACTACTTGCAGTAGAATCAGCCTTGGTTTGAACAGCAACGGGAAAATAACTAGAGGAAGAGACAGGATTTTGATACGGTGAAAGCGCATAATACTGTGTTCCTAGATAAGAGCCATCAACTCCTAGCACAGCTCCAGGAATATACGGATTGTAAGGGTTAAATGGTGACTCGCAATAACCATATGTAGGTGTATAATATACATAAGGCAAATTATCAGTTTGAGAACCCTGGAGAAACAAGATATATGTTAGAAATAACACCATGGAATACCTTGGGGCTGAGGGAAAAAATGAATACAGAACTTACCGCATACTGGACATCTGCGCCATCTAAGCCAATAACCCTATGCTGATCATCCCCCCACTCAGAGAGTGATTCATATCCTGCCCAATAAACAGAACACAGATAAGACCCAGCAATCATTCTAATTTCATTTAAGACACAATAGAGCTTTTCCAGCATACCAGGATAGTAATAGCCATAGTTGTTGGCAGTAGGAAAATACAAGGATGAGTCAACAACAAAATCAGGGGCTCCATCAACATTCATAGTTCTGCTTTGCTCAAAACTTGGAAAGGCCAAGTGTGGGTTTGGGTCAGTACCTCCTTGCATCTGAAAAAAAACACCAGATGAACTAAATGGCTGATACTAACACAATGGAGCTGGTTCACATACCATAAAACTATATATAATTGCCAACTTACCAAGTAAACCAGCGCATTACTTTGGCCTTGTAAAAGAACAGGGAAGCTGCATAAGAATGAACCCAAATCACATGGGTCTAATTATATGATACTTTAATCACTTCAACCATAAGCTTTTGCATCCAGAATGTCTAGCACAATAGCAAGCAGATGATAAAAGTCTGACATAAGAAATTTTATTTCTATGTTTCCACCTGGAAACAGTAGCGTAAAACGCACAGGAATCCAGATGCTACGAGAGAATGCAAACCAGAAACTCTAGTAACTCATTACAACTTAATAGAACAAAAGGAAGAAATAAAGAAAGAATAGTCTGGTAGCTCAAAACAACTCGAAGAAGACAAAAAGAAAAAGGCATATGAAAGAACGAACAACGCTATACCTATCCCAGATTAGCAGAAACCACTAACCAAATGAAGACTCCAACCACAACAGCAACAAAAATACCAGATCAAATCGCAATTACAAAGCCCCCCAAGGAAGCAATATCAAAACCTAAGAGCCAACCGCGACTTGGACACGAAGAACAATACAGTTAGAGCATATTAGACCTAATCCTAGCTAGCCAGACCGAGAACGGCAGGGAAAGCAGCTGAAATTCAAAGAACAGCAGAGAAACTCAACAAAACGAAGTAAAAATTCGAGAGGAATCAAAAGATTCGACAGCAACCATAGGAAAGAAGCACTTAGTCAGTAGAAAAAGGCGAATCTCACCAGAATTAGAGAACGGGAGCAGGCATCAAGCATCAAGCAGGTCCTTGATCTAAGCCAAAGCTCGGTATCTGTGATGTTGAAGGGTGGTGCTCCTGCTTACTCTCGGAGCATAGCGAAAACCCTAACCCTAGGCTGTATTGAGAAAGAGAGAGCAGGGAGGAAAGAGGTGGAGGAGAAGAAAAATAGAGAAAGAGAGCGTTTGTGCTCGACTTGTCCCCCACGAAAAAAGGCGTATTAAATATGATATCGCGGTGTCTCCAGCGCCTTTCCTTTCCATATCTTTATTTTTCATCCTTCTTTTCTTTTTCCTCCTTTTCGGATGCATCGATTCTATTTAATTTCGTATAGTATGTACCGTCTTATATACAATTTCTTTTAATTATTTTACATCTAATAAATTCTTATAAATATTACATTTTTCATGTAAACAATTAAATTTAATAAAAATATCATATTAAATAACCTATAAAAAAAAAATTTATTAATAAAATTGTTTTTACACATCTTATAATATTTTAAAATTTATTAATCAAATAATCAGTCACTAAGATGCCTCATAATATGTCGACAATATATTTTTACTTAATATTTTTTTATTAAGTATGAATCAAATAAACAAATGGAATGATTTGATATAGAAATATGTATGTGGTTTTTAGATTAATGTTTTTTAATTAACCATATTACTCTATCTTTTCATTAAACTCACTTATAATTTAAAATGAGAATATATTTTTTATTAAAAAAAGCGAAGGAATATTTTACAAATAAATTAGCGAATTAGATAGCTATTAGAATTAATTATAGGAAAAAATCATATTTATTAAAGTGGTTCAGAAAAAAATAAACAAACTTGATAGAGTTATATTTAAAACAATAAAAACTAATCAGAAAATCAAATATATTAATTCCATGAAATAGTTAACAAAATTAAAATATAAAATTAAAATAAAAATAAAAATACGATTAAAATAGGATATTGTTTTAAAAGGAGATTTTATTAAATTAATAATTGTAAAAGTTATTTGATATTTTATTTGAATTAAAAATAACTTTAAGAAGAGATTTGATGAAATTAATAATTGATTGACACGTACATCTTAAGTTAATTTGGTTCAACATTTGACATAAAATATAATATATATAATCGACTAGTTTATTACTTGTGACGTTGTTTTAAATAATTTTTACAATAAATAACTACTCGATTGTATTATCTATGTACTTAATTTTTTTTATCAACGTTTATACTTAGATTATTTTTTATTAAGAAACTATAAAGAATAGTACTATAAATATGGTATACCATTAGTTGAGCTTTAAGCATCATACACACAAATATATACGTATTGAATTATTATCGCCTCTAAATCTATATCTATATACACTACTAAAGCAGTATACATTGACGTTGACGTGACGCGCTGTGGAGACGGTATTTTAAAATAGAATTTTCACAATTAACGCCAATAAATCTTTTATTTTTAAATCCAATAATAAATTTAGGTGATCATTTGGGAGAAATCTTTACAATGAATCCAATTTTGGGGTTAAAATTTTTATTGTTAATAAATATTTTTCCTAAATTCAATTTTTTAAATCCAATAAAAAAATTTTCCAACTTGTATCACGTAAAATTTTAACTAGCAAGATCTTTTAGATATTTTTAAAAATAATTTAATTTACGTATTTCTTTTATTTTCAAGCAGTCGAAAGTTAAGTAATATATTTTTTAGAAAGATTTTTTTATTTTTTTCTTAATATATTTTTGAAGGATTATAAGCTCAATCTATTTATGTTAATTATTTTCAAGATTTTGCTATCCCATCTCGATTATCAAGGAACGCTGATAGTTTGATAACTTGTACAAATAGAGGGCTTAAAGATTAAACAGACCATACATTTTTTGACATTTTTGCTAAGTTGAAGTATAATTTTTATTCATAGCGGATTAATATTTGTTATTTGAGTCGTTGACCTACTGTTTTGTGGGACCTTGACCTACATTTTTGACTTTTTGACTAAGTTAAACTATAATTTTTATTCATAATTATTTTGTGGGTCGTTGACCTACTGTTTTGTGGGCCCTTGACCTACATTTTTGGTCATATGGGTCGTTGACCTAATGTTTTGTGAGTTGCTAAATATTTTCAACGATTTTGTTATCCGACATCGAATATTTTCAACGCTTTTGCTATTCCACATCGATTATTAATAGTATGAAAACTTGTATAAATAAAGTGGTAAGATTAAACAAATCATACATTTATTAGCATTTTTGATAAGTTGAAGCATAATTTTTATGCATAACGAATTAATATCCGTTATATGGGTCGTTGACCTACTATTGTGGTTTGATAGATTTTTTCATTGATTTTCCTATCTCACATCGGTTATCAAGTAAGATTAATAGTTTGATTACTTATATAAATGGAGGGTTTTAAGATTAAACAAATCATACATTTCTTTGCTTTTGGGTGAAGTATAATTTTTATTCATAACTACTTGATATCCGGTATATAGGTCGTTGACCTAGTGTTCTATAAGTGGTTGACCTACTATTTTGTGAGTCTATAGGGTGTTGACCTTTTATGGGTCTGGGTCACTAAGTATTTTTTATTATTTATTCATGTTAAAAAAATCTATATACATATACTAAAATAGAAGAAGTAAAGCTGACGTAGCGCCCTTACAAATTTTGTAGGGGTAAATCTTTTTACTAAATAGCTAATTAAGCCATACAAACTTTTTTACTAAGCCAACAAATAAAACAAAATTTTCCTAAAATTAACAAGAAAGTGAAAACTCCACCTTGTTTATAATGTTTTACAAGTGTTGATGATGGAAGACTTAACACAAATGTAGTAATTGGACACACTAACAATGTATTGATTATATTCTCTAGATGCTTGGTTGGTTTGAATTCAGTGCAGGTTTTATCGAATGTCAAGGGCCTTGATATAGGATTCAAGGGCCTTGAAGTATAACTCAAGGACTAGGAAGATAGCGTTACAAATGGACGATCTCAAAGGCCTTGGAGTTATATAGTTGCATGACGAAACAAGGATTCAAATGCAAAGAAGATTTTCCAAGAACGAATCGCTCAACAGAAAGATTTCAAGGAAGATCTTTTACAACCGAAGATCTCAATCGAAGATTAGAGAATCTTTTCAGAAGATTTTCTAAAATAGAAAAGCACCAAAATATCTTCTCTTTCGGTTCAACAGAGAATGAGAAGATCAAGGAGTTAAGGACTCGACGTGTTCTCAGGAGTTGAAGATTTGCAACGTCTACCTTATCTCGAAACAAGAAGCGATCTTCATGGAGAAGAAGATTCATCTTCAAACGGTCATCTCTCCAACGGTTAGAAGACCTCTCCATAGAAGAGTATAAATGAAGATGGTAATCAAAGAAGAAAAGACACACAAGCACATACGGAAAACATCTTTACGTCTTCAAGTCACTGAATCATCTTCATTCGTTGTTTTTCTTTCTCTCATTTATGCAAAAGCTTTATCCCCTTAGAGAGAGAAAACAAAAGAGCTTCATTGGAAGATCTAAATAGTGTTATACTAGAGTGTGTGTTACTCTGCGAAGTAACTAGGCTATTATAGCTAGGTTGAGAGTTGGAGCTAGGTCGTAGCATTGACTACAGTGAGAGAAGAAGGAGATTTCTTCTAGTTTGTATCTAAGACTCTTTGAAGCTAATAATAGATAGTTAGATCCTAAGGCTATATACCCTGGGACGGAGAGTACACTATTTAGAGCCGAATTTCGTAAACATATCCTCGTGTCAATCTTTTACATTCCGCACTATATCTTGCTATCGTGACTAACTTTGTTTTTGCAGGAACACGAAGTCAAGACCCTTGAAAGTTGTTTCAAAGCCCTTGAAATTATTTAGAGCCGAACTTCGTAAGTTGAATTATATTTTTATTCATAACGGATTAATATCTGTTATATGGGTCATTGACCTACTGTTTTATGGGTCGTTGACCTACTATTTTGTGGGTCGCTAAATATTTGTAGCAATTTTGCGATCTCACATCGATTATTTGTATGGGTCGTTGAGCTACTGTTTTTTAGGTCGTTGAATATTCAGCTATTTTGTTATTTCACCTCGATTATCAAGTAAGACTAGTTGTTTGAGAACTTGTATAACTAGAGAGTTTGAAGATTAAACAAATCATACATTTCTTGGCCTTTTAATTAAGTTGAACTCTAATTTTTTATTCATAACGGATAAATATCTTTTATGCATCACGTAATGCTAATAGTTTGCGAATCATCTCTTATATGGGTCGTTGATATATGGTTTTGTTAATCGTTGACGTATTGTTTTGTGGGTCGCTAAATATTTGTATGTCCTTATATCGAATCAATTATATGCGTAAAGTAATTTTTGGTTTATACCACCAACACACACAACTTTCAAATCATTTTATTCACAAATACATGTGCAAGACATGGTATATAAACTAGTTAAATTGCAATCGAAGAAAAATCAATTTTTTTCTAATATTTTTTTAGGTGATAACAACTTATGGATACTAATCTTATACACTTTTTAATTAGTAGATTTAGTTGATTCCGTAAATTAAGAGCATTAAAAATTATTTTAAATTGATAATTCAAAAAATAATATTACATTAGTTGTGGAGTTGGCATGTTGATAAGGGTTAAAACGTGAATCTTAGATCGTCCAAACAAATACAAGACTTGTTTGTAGTATAAGGTGTCATGATCGAACACAGGTCACAAAGGGCTTCATATTGCACATCACCAACACCAATCGGCACACAAAATGAACCCGGATCACGTAGCTTAGGAGGCATTTTCTCTCTCATAGTTTTTATCAACTCAAAAGACCTCTTTGTCATCCTCACTTCACCATACTCCTCCAACTTTCTCTTGTTGGAGAGTATTTCTTTCAAAAATTTACCATAAGCCGGCATACCTAATATAACATCTATGAACGGAATGTTAATATGCAATTTAGACATAAGTTCAAGGAATTTATCAAAATGTTTGTCCAACCGAGCTCTTGCTCGAGATTGGGGAAATGGTAGTGGTGGTTTGTATGGAGGAGGTGGCACAAAGATTGGCTGATCTTCCGTGCTCTTGCCACCTTCATCTTGCTTTGGCTCTTCTTCCCCTTGTCAACACCCTTGGGCAAGGGATCATTTGTGCTTAATCCACTCCTAGTGGTAATCACCAACACTTGCCCTCTTGGGTTATCTTCGGTTTTTCCGGAAAGCTTCCCCGTATCTCTTTGTGTCTCTCCTGCTTTTTAGAAAACTTGTGCTTCTAGCACCTTTTGAGCCTTCAAAATTGATGTGACGGTACCGACGAGCACTAAAATCCTAGGTCGTTGTATTTTAGTTTAGGTCAAAGTAGAAGTCATAACGTTACACTAACAAGTTTATGTATAGCGTAAGCAAGGGTCGAACCCAAGAGAGTTAAGTTGATATTTCGATTAGATTCAATTATTGATATTGTAACCAAGGGGGGGGGTGGATTGAAATATAGCAAGACAAAAGCATAAGAAACAATTAAAAATGTGAATAAATCGATGAGAAAAGGACTACACTAGGTTGATTCTTAGCATGCAATGCTACTTTGGTTGGTTCTTTTTATAAATATTTCAGCAATGTTCTCGTCTTGATCATATATATGTGTTGAGCCAACCGACATCAACAAAACTTAACAAGTTAATGTTCCGTAAACCTACAAGAACAAGTCACAAGTTAGCTTTCAAACAAAGACAAAGAGATATAAAGAGAAGAATAAAACCATTAGACTTTTCTTTATATTTATATTCCTTTTCCTTTAAGTAATCACAACCAGCTTTTACCTAAAGGTTTTCTAGTAGATTAAAGACCCGAACCCGGAATCAATTAAACCTAGTTCTTTGCATGCAATTAGACACTAAGGTGATCAACCTAAGTGGTAAGAAACATGCAATTGATAGTTAAAGCACAAGGAATATAAAACATATGACTGAATAATACTTATATTAACAAAGACTTACAACCAAAGCAGTAATGCAGCTTCAAAACCAACCCAATATAGCAAGGATATTAGAAACACATTACACAAGGGAAGTAAGGAAAAAGAGAGAATAATGGGAAAATGGTGGATGATTCTAGCAATCAGCCATGAACCTATTTATACTAGAATTGCACTAAATGGAGTAAATGGCCGGCCTAAACAACCACCTTTAATGCCATAAAGGTGGTGCAAACAACCGGAGTAAAGTCTCTGACGCTAAACCGTGGGGGCGGGCTTCAGGGCCACAAGGGCGGTTTAGGCCAAAACGCTCGGTGTTCTTCATGGCCTCAGGGGTGGCCTGACAATTTTGCAGGGACGGATCTTTAATGTTCTTCAAATGTCTGACTCTTCATCTTTTTGTCGCTTTTGATGTCGAGCCGCAAGGGCGGCCCAATGTCACCGCAGGGACGGTGACACTAGCTCTTCGGCTTCACAGCTCCGCAGGTTGGTCCACATGCAGAGGTGCAGGGGCACCGACTTCGCTTCTTCCAGGTAAGTCACCGCAGGGGCGTCAAGGGGTGGCGCAGGGGCGGTGACAGTCTTTGTCCCGGCCGCTGGCGAAGGCGCAGGCTGCGTTCCGGAGTGCAGTGTCACCCGCAGGGGCGGTGACACTACTCCGCAGGGGCGGTGTGACACCAAAAAGTTGTCTTCGTGAATGATCTTCAACTCCCAAGTGCTTCTAACTTCTCTTTTTGCTTCTTTTTGACTTCTTCTAGATTAAGAAGTTAGCAGTACAAACCGACTCTAATACAATGAAAAGACTCTAAAAACTAACCTAAATGATAGTGATTCCATCAACTATCAAACTCCCCCATACTTAGACCTTTTACTCGTCCCGAGTAACACATATGACATCAGTTCAGAACTCAAAAGCCTCAGGAAGCATGGTGCAGAGACATAGATAATGGAAACAAGAGAAAAATCAAGAAAGAAAGAAGGAAAAAGTGAGAAGAAAGTGAGAAAACTACCATCCTTATTGCTTCAAGAGTGACCTACCCGGACAACCTCCTTATGACTCCCCTTCTTATGCAGCCAAACGTCGGAAGGAGAACCTACACTTGGTGCCGCTCATTTTGCACCAACCTAATGTAGGTCGGACTACCTTGTTTTTGCCTAAACCGCCCTTTTGGGTTTTCGGTTTATCCAAGGATTTTTCATGCCTTTTTTCATTTTCTTTAGCTTTTTCTTTTTTTCTTTTTTTTACTGAAAAATAAACTGAATTACAGCTCAAACAAACTCAAACAAACATCAAACTCAAACAACTCAATTTATACAAGCAAGATAGTATTCCATCCCCCATACTTGAAGCACACTTTGCCCTCAAAGTGGAAATGAAAGCAAAGACTAATGGTGGAGAAGGGAAAGAGATGATACCTACTAATGGGATGGTCTGGCTGGACCATCCCGACCCTCCTCCAGGGGATATGGGAAGTGGCGGAAGAAGTGCTCCTGCCGGCGGTAAATGTCATTGATGCGGGACTAATGAGCATCCATCCGGCTGCCAAATGAAGTCTCAAAGTTGGCTTGCCAAGCCAATTGCTGAGCCTCGAGCTGCTGCTGCTGGGCCGCCTGCCAAGCATCCTACCTCCGATCAAAGTGGGTGGTCATGCTAGTGGCAAAGCTGGACTGCCAAGTCTGCTGCTGCTCCAGCATGGTCCGCTGATACTCGGTTTGCTAGGCTTGGTACTGAGTGGTCAAGGCAGCCATCTGAGCCCGGAGGCTCTCAAGTGTGGGACCATCATCTCCCGCTGTAGTAGGCATCTCCTCATTGTCCGGGATGGGCATGTGGTCCTCGTAATGATCCCGGTTGGAGCTCGCAGCATGTCTCTCCACAATGGCCACCTGAGCCCGCCTCGGCACAAACGGATCAGACGGGATGTAGAGCTCGGACAGCTCATCTCCAAAGGGTAAGGGCCGTGGAAGGTAGGTGATATGGCTCCCATCTGCAAAAGAAAGCCAAAGAAGGTTCTCCCCATCCCGCTTGAGGAGCTTGCACCTCCGGAGTAGACCTTCCTTATAAAATGGGACCGTCATCCCATCCTCAAGGTCAGAAAGGTCCATCACCTGCTTGGCAATCAAGGAGATCACCCCACCGCCAACAATGTCTCGTGGCTCGTTCTTGCTAATCCGCTTCAAAGAGGTAAGGAAGAGGTATGGCCAATCCGGCACCGCCTCACTCGTCGGGAGGCAAGCATACAACAATGGGAGGTCTTTAAAGCGACCTTGTTCTCCTCCTTGTGTCCACAGAAGACACTCATGATGATCTTGGAGAGGAGCCTCAAGCAAGGGTGAGTGAGTTTGTTGTTGTACTCACCCTTGGCATGAAACTCGGAACCGGTGGCTGCCTGCCAGAACTCACAAAGGTCCGGTGTAGGAATGGGTTCCCACCACTTGTCAGAGGGGTTGAGAGTCACCCCAAAAGCCTCCTACAGCTGGAGGTAGTCAAGTGTGTACTTCTTCTTGTTGAACTTGAAGGAAAGTCCAACACACACATGATCCTCCTTCTCCATGGTGAAGGTGGCTATGAACTGTTTGCTGAGCTCGGGGTATGTGGGAGCACTCTTCTTCAGAAATTCTCCGAGCTCAGCGTTGGTAAGGAAAGATTGCATGCTCTCCAACATGCCTAGCTTCTCCAACGTCGGAATGTGTAAAAACCGAGTTGCATACACCATCCGGTCGTGCACAATCCCATATCGGGTCTTCTCTATGTCGGACATCTTGTACTTTCTCTAGGATTCCATTCTTGCAAGGATTTGAAGCAAAGAAATCAGAAAGTTCAAAAACAGAGAAAGAGACGAACCCTCTGTTGTGTTTTCCGCAAGGGCGGCTGGCAGATCCGCAGGGGCGGTGAGGCGCAGGTGTAGAGGCTAGCAGGCACAGGGGCGGGAGAAGATGCTGAAGGCGATTTTGTGACAGCTTCGCTGGTGGTGGAGCTGGGGTGCTTTCCGGTTACTTCTAGCTGGTGGAGAGTGTCGTCGGTGGTGGTGAAGAGTGGTGGAAGGTGAGTGCTGGTGGTGAGATTGGCTTAGGGTTGAGGTTGGAGAGATTGAGGGTGGTGATGGTTGTGAGAGGGAAGAGGGTGGCGCAAGGGCGTCGAAGGCTTTGTGAGGGCGGCGGAGTGGTGGCGCAGGGGCGTTGCAAAGGTCGTTTGGTTAGAGTTGGTTGGGGCGCAGGGGCGTGGGTTTGTGAGAGTGAGAGATTGGGAGAGATGAGTGGTAGGTGAGGAGGGAGAGAGAGGTTGGTGGGGTAGGTGTAGGGTCTTTTGGATTTTTTTTTCTTTTCAGGGTAAATCCGCAATGGCAGGGGCTTGTCACCGCGGGGGCAGTGACAAGGAAGAGAGAGACACAGACCCAGCGCCGGGGCGGCACTGAGGCTGCATGTCAAGAGTGGCCGCCGGAGGGGCATGGGGATGTCACCGCGGGGCAGTGACAAAGTTGTAGCAGACGTAGACCCAGTGCCGGGGGCGGCACTGGCAGGGTTGTCACCGCAGGGGCGGTGACATGGGGCCGCATGGGCGGTTTTCTTGACAGAAGCTCATCTTCTTATTCTCTCGGGTTGCTCCCGAGCAGCGCCTTTGTTTTACGTCGTTGGCTCGACGTAAGGATCCTACTTCTCCGCTTGGGCCTCCTCCAACACCTTTTCATCAATGGGGTCATTCTTTACTCTTTCAAGGTAGGGTTTGAGCCTTTGTCCGTTGACCTTGAATATCTTGTGCATTTGTGGATCATAAAGATCCACAACGCCATGTGGATATACTTCAGCTATCACGTACGGACCTGTCCACCTTAAGCGCAACTTACCTGCAAAAAGCTTCTAATAAGATTGAGAAAGGAGGACTTTGTTACCCGCTTTGAAGTCTTTCCGGAGAATGTTCTGGTCATGCCACGCTTTTGTCTTCTCTTTGTATGCAGTGGCATAGTCATACACATCGAGCCTCAACTCCTCCAGCTCTTGCAATTGGAGCTTCCGGAACTCCCCTATCTCTTCTACATTCATGTTGCACTTTTTCACCGCCCACCATGCCTTGTGTTCAAGCTCTATCGGAAGGTGGCAAGCTTTTCCGAACACAAGCCGGAATGGAGACATCTCTATAGGAGTCTTGTATGTTGTCCGGCAAGCTCATAAAGCATCATTTAGCCTTAAACTCCAATCCTTCCTTCCGAGAGAAACCGTCTTTTCAAGAATGGTTTTGATTTCCCGGTTGGACACCTCCGCTTGACCATTTGTTTGCGGATGGTAGGTTGTTGACACTCGTTGGTGGACGTGGTACTTCTTAAGGAGAGCGGTGATTGTCTTGTTGCAAAAATGGGTGCCCCTATTACTTATCAAAGCCTTCGGGATTCCAAACCTTGCAAAAATATTGTCCTTAAGAAAAGCTACAACCACTTTAGAATCATCAGTTTTGGTAGTCTTTGCTTCCACCCACTTGGAAACATAGTCCACCTCAAGTAATATATAAGTGTGCCCAAAAGAAGTAGGAAAAGGACCCATGAAATCTATCCCCCAAACATAAAAAATTTTGCAAAAAATAAGAGAAGATTGAGGCATTTCATTTCTCCTAGAGATGTTACCTACTCTTTGGCACCTATCACATACTTTGCAAAACGCAAAAGCGTCTCTAAAAATGTGTGGCCAAAAGAATCCCACATCTAAAATCTTTCTAGCAGTTTTGTTGGCCCCAGAATGTAAGGACAGATTGTACCTCATTGTCCGGGATGCAACGACGTATTACCTTATCACTACAATGCTTCCAAAGGTAAGGATCGTCCCAAACGTAGTGTCGTGCTTCGGCCTTCACCTTCTCTCGTTGAGCCTTGGTGAAGTCTGGAGGGTACTCAACCCTAACAATGAAGTTTACAATGTCAGCAAACCAAGGCTTAAATGATTGAAGTTTAAATAGAACCTCTGTCGAGTAATCCGCAAGGGCGCCTAGTTCGAGCCGCAGGGGCGGCTGGCCGCAGGGGCGGCTGGCCGCAGGGGCGGGTCTTTGGATGCGCAGGGGTGGTTACACAACAAAGGGTTGTGTAGAAGGTGTCGTCTGGAAAGCTTCTAACTATGGCTCTTCCTTTGGCTGGATCTTCTTCCTCCTTTACAAGTTTGCTCAAATGATCGGCCACAAGGTTCTCAGCGCCCTTCTTGTCCCGCATCTCCAAGTTAAACTCGCTTAGAAGGAGCACCCACCTAATCAACCTTGGCTTTGCTTCCTTCTTCGCCATGAGATACCTAAGAGTTGCATGGTCAGTGAATACGATTACCTTTACTCCAAGGAGGTACTGTCTAAACTTCTCTAGTGCAAACACCACCGCTAGCATATCCTTCTCGGTGGTGGAGTAGTTTTTTTGAGCTCCATTAAGCGTCATTGAGGCATACTGGATGACGTGTGATGCTCTTCCATCCTTCTATCCTAGGATAACTCCTACAACATAATCGCTGGCGTCACAGATAATCTCAATTGGCTTCTCCCAATCCGCAGACGGATGATCGGTGCACTAGTGAGACATGTTTTCAAATTATCGAAAGCCTTCTTGCAATATTCATTCACTATGAAAGTGGTGTCCTTCTTGAGTAACTCACACAACGGTGTTGAGATCTTTGAAAAGTCCTTTATGAACCACCGATAAAAAACCTGCATGACCTAGAAAAGAACGGATTTCACGAACGTTAGTAGGGTAAGGTAAACTTTGAATAACATCAACTTTTGCCTTATCTACTTCTATCCCTTTTGAGGATATCACATGTCCTAACACTATTCCTTGTTCAACCATGAAGTGACATTTTTCAGAATTAAGAACTAAATTAGTTTCTACGCATTTTTCAAGAACAAGTTTTAAGTGTCCTAGGCATGCATCAAAACTAATTCCATGGACGGTAAAGTCATCCATAAAAACCTCAATAAAGTTCTCTATATATTCAGAAAAAATACTTATCATGCACCGTTGGAAGGTGCCAGGAGCATTGTAAAGTCCAAATGGCATTCTGCGGTATGCAAAAGTGCCAAATGGACAAGTGAAAGTTGTTTTTTTTTGGTCTCCCGGAGCAATTGCTATTTGAAAATAGCCCGAATAACCATCCAAAAAATAGTAGTAGGGATGACTTGCAAGACGTTCCAATATTTGGTCAATAAAAGGTAAGGGAAAGTGGTCTTTACGAGTTACCGTGTTAAGTTTACGGTAGTCAATGCAAACTCGCCAAACGGTTTGTGTCTTGCTTGATACCATCTCTCCGTATTGATTCTCCACCATGGTGATGCCCCCTTTCTTTGGAACCACTTGGGTTTGACTAACCCACTTACTATCCGAGATGGGGAAAATCATGTCCGCTTGGAGGAGCTTCAATACCTCTTTCTTGACCACTTCCATCATTGGCGGATTCAACCTTCGTTGGGCTGCCTAGATGGTTTTGCCTCTTCCTCAAGGAGAATTCTATGCATGCAAGTGGATGGACTTATCCCCGTGATGTCCGCAATAGTCCACCCAAGGGCCGTCTTATGCTCTTTCAACACCTTCACCAACTTCTCCTCTTGACCGGTTGCCAACTTGCTAGAGATGATCACCGGTAAGGTATTGTTGTCTCATAGAAAAGCATACTTGAGGTGAGGTGGAAGGTCCTTCAACTCTATCTCCGGTGCCTGCACTATAGATGGAACAAGCTTCTCGCTTGGGGTTAGTAAGGTGGGCCCAATGGCCAAGGTGGAGATAGCTAGCCTTTTGTGCCCATCCAATTGGGCTAGGACTTCCATCATGCTAGTTGCCAAGGCATATTTTGAAGTGTAAATGTCAGTGTCATGCTCAATTATGTTTTTCAACTCATCCATGTCAGAAATATCAAAAATATCTTGCACAAAAGGTTCAATAATATCAATGGCACATAGGGAATGATCATCAATAGGGTATTTCATTGCATCATAAATGTCAAATTCAACTACCTCCCCATCAAATTCCATGGTTAATTTTCCACTAACATAATCAATCTTAGTTCCAGCAGTTTTTAGGAACGGTCTTCTCAACAATACTGGTGCAGCATGAGAGTCATTTTCCGTATCCATCACAAAGAAATTAGCAGGAAAAATCAAATTATCTACCATTACTAACACATCTTCAATAATCCCTTTTGGGTAAACATTAGATCTATCAGCAAGTTGTACCACAATCCGAGTTTCAATTAACGGCCCAAGGCCAAGTGATTTATAGATGGAATAGAGAAGGACATTAATAGAAGCACCAAGATCAAGCATAGCTTTATCAAAATGGGTTTCCCTAATAACACAAGGAATGCTTACCATGCCAGGATCACTACACTTCTTGGGCATTCGGCATTGGAAGACGACAGACACATGCTCGCTTACTTGCACCTTTTGCTTGCCCTTCAGCTTCTGGTTCCTCTTGATGGTACAGAGTTCCTTTAAGAAACGAGCATACTTAGGAATACTCTTCACTAATTTAAGGAGAGGGATATTTACCTTGCATTTGGAGAAGGTCTCAAAGAGATCCTTGTCCTCAATCACCCTTCTCTCCTTTAGTGCCTCAGGGAAGGGAGCCGGTGGTTTCTCAGTATACAAAGGTGGAAAATCAGGACGGATGTAAGAATCTTACTCAACAGAACCCTCTATCGTCTTTGCATAGGCGGAAGCTTGCAGGCACAGAGGCGGCTCAGGGGCTGTCACCGCAGGGGCGGTGACATCCAGCCGTAGGGGCGGTGTCTGCTCAAAAGCTGGCGTAGTTGCAGCCGCAGGTGCGGCTATGGGGGTGGCAGACTCGTCAGAGGGTTTGTTTTTCACTTCTGTTGCTGGTTTCCGCTGGATTTGCTTCCCACTCCTCAATGTTAGAGCACTAACATTCTCCTTGGGGTTGACCACCGTTTGGGAAGGCAAATTGCCGGAGGATCCAGCTTCGATCCTTGTAATGGCTTCCGCCATTTTCCCAACCTGTTTCTCAAGGTTCTTGATGCTAGATTATGTAGTTTGGACATGGGTAGCAAAATGCTTAGTCAAAACCTGCAGTATATTCTCAAAGGATTGAGACTTACCTTGGCGGGGCTGTTGCTGCTGGTTTTGTTGATCCCTCCATCAAAGCTTCTGTTGATCACGCCAATTCGGCATGTAATTTTGCGCATATGGATCGTTCCTTGGCCTTTGCTGATGTTGTTGCCCATAACCCAATGCGTTCATTTCAGCATCGTCATCCTGGACTTTAGGGCATATATCCGTTGGATGGTATGGATTGGCACACACTCCACATGCCTTAAGTTGTTGTGGAGTTCCCATCAATTTCAATCTTTTCACCATTTCCTTCAACTCAACAATTTCAGTTGAGATCTCATTTCTCCCAGGATTGATAGCATGAACTCCTCTTTTGGAAGAGGTCCTTCCAAAATTCCGAGTTCCTTCAACTAGTTCTTGCATTTTCTCAAAAGCAGGTCAAGAGTGGTGTTTAGAATATTACCTCCGCAAGCAGCATTGACGACCCTCCTCTCATTATCAAGCAAGCCATTGTACAAGTACAAGGCTAAATCTTGGGTAGAATACCCATGGAAAGGACAGCTGGATCGGAGTCATGCAAAACGCTCGAAATACTCGTAAAGTGTTTCGTCCACCTCTTGCTCGATGTTGTTAAATAGCTTTCTTCAAGCTATTGACCTTCTTACCAGGAAAATATTTCTCCAAAAACGCCTTATGGAGGTTTTCCCACGTGTCGATGCTTCCATACTGAAGATAGTACCAATCATCTGCCCTATCCTTGAGCGTGAAACCGAATGCCCTCATCTTGATTTGCTCTTCGGTAATGTTGGCTGGAATCATGCTTATACACACGGTATGAAACTTTCCTAGATGCTTGATGAGGTCTTCACCACTTAACCCATGGAATGATGGGAGCAAGTGGATCAGTCTTGGCTTGAGCTCGAAGTTGACACCTTCCCCTATTGCCGGTATAGTAACCGCAAGAGGATGTTGAGTTAAGTCCGGCTGCGTGAGTTGGCGAAGGGTTCGGTCAGCCGTCTCTTCACGGAATTGTTGTTTGTCTATGTTGCCGGATGTGCGTTCTCTCAATTTCTGGATCAAAGGGAACAAATTCAGAGTTAGTAGCACGGGTTTGAACCATAAAAATGGCCCAAACCAATAATCGATAATAAAAAGGAAATGAAAACACAACTAAACTCCCCAGCAATGACGCCAAATTTGACGAGCGCTAAAATCCTAGGTCGTTGTATTTTAGCTTAGGTCAAAGTAGAAGTCCTAACATTACACTAACAAGTTTATGTATAGCGTAAGCAATGGTCGAACCCAAGAGAGTTAAGTTGATGTTTCAATTAGATTCAATTATTGACATTGTAACCAAATAGGGGGGGGGGTTGGATTGAAATGTAGCAAGACAAAAGCATAAGAAACAAATAAAGATGTGAATAAATCGATGAGAAAAGGACTGCACTAGGTTGATTCTTAGCATGCAATGCTGCTTTGGTTGGTTCTTTTTATAAATATTTCAGCAATGTTCTCGTCTTGATCATATATATGTGTTGAGCCAACCGGCATCAACACAACTTAACAAGTTAATGTTCCGTAAACCTACAAGAACAAGTCACAAGTAAGCTTTCAAACAAAGACAGAAATATAAAGAGAAGAATAAAACCATTAGACTTTTCTTTATATTTATATTCCTTTTCCTTTAAGTAATCACAACCAGCTTTTACATAAAGGTTTTCTACTAGATTAAAGACCCGAACCCGGAATCAATTAATCCTAGTTCTTTGCATGCAATTAGACACTAAGGTGATCAAGCTAAGTGGTAAGAAACATGCAATTGATAGTTAAAGCACAAGGAATATAAAACATATGACTGAATAATACTTATATTAACAAAGACTTACAACCAAAGCAGTAATGCAGCTTCAAAACCAACCCAATGTAGCAAGGAGATTAGAAACACATTATACAATGGACGTAAGGAAAAAGAGAGAATAATGGGAAAATGGTGGATGATTCTAGCAATCAGCCATGGACCTATTTATACTAGAATTGACACTAAATGGACAACCACCTTTAATGCCATAAAGGTGGTGCAAACAGCCGGAGTAAAGTCTCTGACGCTAAACCGCGGGGGCGAGCTTTAGGGCCGCAGGGGCGGTTTAGGCCAAAACGCTTGGTGTTCTTCATGGCCGCAGGGTTGGCCTGACAATTCCGCAGGGGCGGATCTTTAATGTTCTTCAAACGTCTAACTCTTCATCTTTTTGTCGCTTCTGATGTCGAGCCGCAAGGGGCGGCCCAATGTAACCGCAGGGGCGATAACACTGGCTCTTCGGCTTCACAGCTTCGCAGGTTGGTCCGTAGGCAGAGGCGCAGGGGCGCCGGCTTCACTTCTTCATGGTAAATCACCGCAGGGTCATCCAGGGGTGGCGGAGGGGCGGTGACAGTCTTTGTTCCGGCCGCTAGCGAAGGCGCCTGCATTCCGGAGTGCAATGTCACGCGCAGGGGCGGTGTGGCACCTGAAAGTTGTCTTCGTGAATGATCTTCAACTCCCAAGTGCTTCTAACTTCTCTTTTTGCTTCATTTTGACTTCTTCTTCTGGATTAAGAAGTTAGCAGCACAAACCAACTCTAATACAATGAAAAGACTCTAAAAACTAACCTAAATGATAGTGATTCCATCACCTATCAGGTACTCTCAAGACCACTCAACCTTCCAAGGAGTTGTTCAAACATCATTTTGGTCCTATCCTTTGGAGGTTGAGCAAAACCCGGTGGTGGCTCTTGTGAAGCCCTTGGCGGTGGTGCCTCACTTAAGGCACCATCCGGGTTAGAGTACGAGAACCCGGGATGGTTTTGGTTGGGGCGGTAGTTGTTGAAGTTCCTATTATTGTTAAAGTTCCTAGGGCCTTGGTACCCTCCATTGAAGTTGTTCCTCCCCATATAATTCACATCTTCTTCCTTAGAAGACAAATTCGATTGATCTTGCACTTGCACTTGAGGAGTTGCTTGATTCTTCAAGGTTGTAGCACACAACTCTCTCAAGGACTTTAACTCATTGTTGATGGCATCAAGTTTGAAGTTGCTCATGGTCATTTCACTCACTTCATAAGCCCCTAGTCTTCTACCATCACTCTTTCTATGAGAGTATTTCTCTATCACTAATGCTTGTTTCTCCGTACACTCCCAAGCCACATCCACATTCTTCTCCATAAATGTTCCTCCGGAAAGTGATTGGAGCTTGAATTGACTATCCTCATCAAGCCCCTTAAAATAAATTCTCAAAAAGCTCTATCTTCGGGATTCCATGGTGTGGACAATCTTGGAGGAGATTGTTCGCCCCTAAACGTGCGTGCAATCAAGCTTTAAATTTATAAAACTAGAATAAAAGCAAGCGAACCCGCAGTGTACGGATCGGCGTAGATTAGCAAGTATTCCAGAGTATCGAACACAGGGATTTGGGTGGGAACAAATTCAATTGCAGATTATCAAGCGAGTAAATATGAGAGTTTTGCAAATATTGGGAAAACAACAATCCTAAAGATCCAGGTATCCAGCTGTGGCAATCGATTCAAGACATACTTAATGATATAAAGACAGAGTTGAGATATGCAAAGGTATACTAAAGTAAGGTAATCGTACGGTGAAGTTCCAAAAACCTTATGTAACTCACCTACAAGAAACTCCCTATACAGGTTGTTGAGGCTCAATATAGGAAGGTTCTAAAAGCAAGAATTAATGTCAAATACCCATACTTATAGTCCAAAGATCAAGACTAACTTAGCCGATTACGGTTATGACACTCACAATCGAGGTAGAGGTTGTTGAGGCTTCACTACCACCTAGAAAAGACAAGTCTGAACTAAGTTAAAGCAAATCTTTAACTTTGGATTAAAGTAAAAGCAAACTCGTAGACTCAAGGGAAATCACGGTTAGTTCTTGAAGTTCCACGGCCGTGGACTCAAGAACAGACCGTAATTTAAGGTTGTCGGCGATTCTCTCTAACTCTCAGGGTCTAATCTGTTTACGATCGATCTATCATCATCTAAGCCACAACTATCAACCCTTCACCTTAGAATTGTTAAGGGTTTTTAGCCAATAACAGTCATGTTGATATCAATTCAAGAATTAAAAGATAGAAAGATGAAAACTTTCAAGAACTTTCAATAATCTTCAAACCAATCTCAAAGTCACAAAGAGAACAAGTATTGTCAAAGGATTCGGAATAAAACAAACAATCACAACCTTAGGAAAGAAGGAAGAACGGGATGTCAATCCGTCTTCTAAATCAAACCTAAATAAGAAGAGAGATCTTCTTGCAACAATCTTCCAAAAAGCTTCGATCTTCCGTCAATCCGGAAATCTCAACAGCAATCTCCACCAAAAGTGCGGGATTAGGGTAAATCCTAACTCGGACTTTGATCTCCAACGAGATGTAAATTGTGTCTAAGCGGGGGTGAATGATGCTTAGCAATGCCCCCGAAATCTTGCTTCGTCTGTCTTCTTATAGGGCAAGATAAAATATCGGCCCGGCCCAATCTTCAAAAGATCGTGGCTTCAAAGTGTGGCGAAAAGATCCGCCAAGATCACGGTTGTGGAAGTTCCCACGACCGTAATTTAGGGCGTGGATTAGGTCACGGTTTGTACCATGCATCCCACGGCCGTAATAGTTACTGGAATGCATCACGCTTCCTTTGCAGGTTTCCACGGCCGTGGAACCAAACGTGGTTTGTAGTACGGCCGTATTTTAGAGCGTGGTTTAGGGCAAGAACGTGATTCTTCCCTAGCCTCGTGCATTCCTCAAGCTAAAACTCCAATTTGCTTCCAAACAATGTTCTCAATCTATGGACATATCAAATCAACTCTCCTTCTCTCGATTCCGTTCGGAAATAGCTCCAAATCACCTATAATCAACATAGAACTAGTGTAGACATCCATATCGACAATATAGGTAATACTAGCTCACATATGCAGCAAAGTTCAATCAAAGACTATAAATATGAATCAATTACGTTTAGAAAACGTGCCTAAAATATCACAATATTTCATGCTAACAAATAACCCCATACTTAACACTTGCTTGTCCCTAAGCAAGGTCTTTCAAAAAGCTTTAAACAAGAGTTAGGATGAAATATGTGTACCTTCTTTTTGGATGAACGTGACTTCTAAAGAGTAGATCATTCTCAAACCTTGCTTCAATCGTTTATCAAACTTTCACACACTCAATTGAAGAGTAAAAAGCAAAGAAAATTCATGAACCAATTTGACTTCCAAACAAGCATTATAACCTTCAAACATTAACAAAATCAATCACAAGAAACTTCAATTTAGATCACCAAGTCATATAACATTCTTTTGATCTTAAGGACTTTCAAAGAAAAGGTTTAGAATATGGAAGGGAAGGGAAAACTTTAAGGGAAAGTGGTGCATAAATCCGGGAAAGTGGACAACTACCTTCTTCTTCTTATGCGGTTCCCGCAACACTTCAACTTAGAGCTTCGCTCTCTCCTATTCATTTTTCGACTTTACTTTTGGAGTTATGGATAGAGGTGCACAAAAACCGAAGCCTAGGAGATCGGCGTTTCTCAATTTTTCAAGAGATGCCTCAAACCCTTAGCGCACATACCATAATCCGCTAGGAATATCGCTCAATCCGATTTTGGCAAGACACAAACACCCGGCTATGTGAATGGTGCCGAGTTACTCATCGTCATGATTGACTTCCCCAAACCTACAATTTCTTTCTATTCATTTGATTGCAAATAATTGCTCTCATGGCCCTCCCACATCAAACATGCCTTTTTCTCATTCACTTCTCCAAATTCCCGGATAGGTAAAGGAGGCTAATATTTCAATGAGGAGCTAGATGATCAAAGAAAGAAGAAAGAAAGTATCGAATTGCCTTAATCATTTCAACAAGAAGTATAAGAACTTATAATGTGATTTCAACTTCAATTTCCTAGCATAATTTAGGTAACATTTTCACATTATAAAGCTTGCAAAAGAGGTAAAATTTATTCATTCAAATTCTTTTCAATTCACAATCCTTTTAAGCATGCAATTGTCATTAAACTCAATTCACAAGTAGTGATTATCATAGAAATCATCTCAATTCATTAGAAGCTCAAGAGTTTCAAAATTTTTTCAATTTTTATGGGTTTTTCAAGTCAATTTTCATGCAATGCAATAAGGAAACGTGCAACACATAATGAACATGCAACGATAGTCTCAATTGAAAGCGAACATAGTAAGTAGAGTTATTACAAACTTTTTTTGTACATCCCACCCCATACTTAGGACGAACATTGTCCGTAATGTTCAAAAGAAAGAAGGAAAAGAAAGAAAAGAAAAGAAACTCACAAAGTGGTGGCGGGAATGTCTAAAACGAACGGTCATGCATCTGATCACTGCGGCGCCGGCGGAGGCGGGAATGGGGAGAAGCTGGAGTCGTAGTGCCGCCCAAACTGCTGGCGGTAGACGTCCCTCATCATGTGGTCGAGGTCGTCGAGGCGTCCGTCTCTAGCGTCGGCCCGGATCTCCAACGCTCCTACTCTCTCTGAAAGTTCGGTAGCCCAATCCGGCATCTGCTCGTACCATCCCGGGGCGTGACTGTACCATGCTGGGGCGTCGGATGGTGCTGGTGGTGGTGGTGGTGCTGCTGGCTGCTCTGTGGACCAAGGAGGGGGAATGCCATACCATGTGGGAGGTGTGGTCATCCACGTGGGCCTCTCACTCACGCTAGCGCGGCGAGATGACGAGCCTGAAGCTCTAGCTGGACGTGGTGAACGTCTAGGTACATTTGGGGCCGCCTCCGGCTGATCCGGAAACGTGCCAAACTCCTCCTCAGCTACTCCTCCACTCTCAAACTGATCTCCCATATCCTCCTCCTCGACAACCGGTGGTGGGACGTAAGGGGGAGCTACTATCTTGTTCGCATGCATCGCAGCGAACGTCTCCTTCCAATTATGGCGTCCCGCCATAATGGAATACTCCGGCAGCCACTCTATACCCCTGCCTGTCCTACTCTCCCAAGGCATGCCCGCATAAGGCGGACCTCCATGTGTGGGGAAAATGAGACCCCTAACCATGAATGCATGTAGCCCTAAAGGAACGGCCGGTATGCGAGTGCAAGCAGAAAAATCCACACCAAAACTCCTAGCAATGTGGGTAACTATCCCACCATACCCGATGTTCCCCTTCTTCTTGTTCTTGAGCTTGCTCATCGTAGCAGCCAAGAGAGTAGCACAATCTGCACGGCGTCCATAAAGCATACAATAGAGCAAGAATAGCTCATCCGTCTTGATCTTTTGGGGCGTCTCCGTCCTAGGAAAGAGACACTCCGAAAGAACACGGTGAGCTATCTTCAAGGCTAGATGGTACATCAATCTAGCCTTGGTATCAGCGGGTTGCCAACGGTCCTCGTCGGCGTAAATCATTGCAACTTCCTTCCAAAAATCCTTAGGGTAAACTCCACTCGGAAATCAACCATTGAAGGTCTCATGAAATCCAAAAATAGTCCCAAACTCAACAATACTCAAATGGTAGTCTCTTTCCATGAGACGGAAAGAGACGGTCCTATCTACGTGGCTGTGCTCGAAAGACGTCACAACCTCCCGGGTGATCTCCTCATAGGCGTCTTCACGAATGTTCGTGAAGACAAGTAATCCGGCTCTATCCAAGAGCCATGTAAGGTCATCAACTATGTTGAGAGGATGTAGATCCTCCAACAATAAATATCTAGGGCCAACTACTGCCCTCTCTGTGATCCTCTCAAATGCAGCAAGATGGTTCTCATGTATGGTCGGGATTCTAGGGTGAGGAGGTGAAGATGGAGGTGAAGGTGAGGATGGTAGTGAGGGGGATGAGGGTGGTGGTGCCCTAGAGGATGAGGAGGAGGAAGGATTGCCCTTTCTTTTCTTATTCTGCTCTCCCTTCTTCTCTTTTATCCTTCCCGACATTCTCCTTACGAAATCCATTCTACACCAAAAATTACGGTCTGTTCTTCAGGAATTACGGCCGTGGTTTACCCAGAGACCGTGGTTCATCCCAAAATTTCACGAATCTCAGCAAATTCACAAGCAATCACCACAACAAGCAGTCCTAGTCTAATTCCTTCCAGTCTCTATCAGTTCTTCCTAAAAATCTATAGCAAAAACGAACCAAATTGGCGAGAATCAAGAAGAAAGAATAAACCTCTTTTTCGGATTGAAAAACCCGAAATGCGAGTTTGTTGATGAATTTCCGCTCGATTCGTCGCTTGGATGTTGTTTGTGGTTGAATTTGCTACAGTTTGGGAAGAAGAATCGTCGAAAACGGTTGGAAAACGAAGATTTGAGAGAAGGCGTGGAACTCCGGCAATTAGGTCGTAGAAAGAGGGGTTTTTGGGGTAAGTTTTGTGAAGAACGTGGTTTATATAGTTGCAGGCAAAATTTTGAAAATCACGGTCTGTCGGGGTGTTCCACGGCCGTGGAAGTGTACGGAACCGTGGTTTTGGTGATTTTTCAAAGGCTTTTGGGAATTACGGCCACTGTAGCTATGACGACCGTAATTTAGACCGTGGAACCTTCTGTAAAGCTCCAAAGTCCGAATTTCGTCGCTTTTCTTCAACATTACTCTCCTCTTTTCCTTTTCCATCGATCCTACAACCAAAAACACGAACATACCGGAAGAAATCGAGGCAAAAACAAAGCAAAAACGTTTATTCTAAGCTAAACTATGAATCGAAAACAAAAAAAACGAAAGTGCAATACCTTGGGTTGCCTCCCAAGAAGCGCTTTGTTTAAGGTCCGTAGCTAGACCAATCTCGCACTTATTCGAGTGCGGTAGGTGCAAACTCCTCAACTTGGAGTTCCGGCGTATACTTCTTTAGTCGTTGGCCGTTCACCTTAAAACTTCCGCTCGCTTCACCCCATACTTCAACTGCACCATGGGGGAAAATACGCTTAATTAGAAAGGGTCCGGTCCAACGGGATTTAAGCTTACCTGGAAAGAGGCGAAGTCGTGAATTGAAGAGGAGAAATTGATCTCCTTCTTTGAAGTCCTTTGGAATGATATGCTTATCATGCCAACGCTTTGCCCTTTCCTTGTAGATCTTGGCGTTTTCATAGGCGTTCAAGCGAAGTTCATCCAGCTTATTGATGTCTAGGAGACGCTTCTCTCCCGCTTCCTTCATGCCGAAATTCAGCCACTTGATAGCCCAAAACACTTTGTGCTCCAGCTCCACCGGCAAGTGACAAGACTTCCCATACACAAGGTTGTATGGTGTGGTTCCTATGGGAGTCTTGTACGCAGTCCGGTACGCCCATAATGCATCATCTAGCTTCAAGGACCAATCCTTCCTAGTCCTTGAAACCGTCTTTTCTAGAATTCCTTTGATCTCCCTATTTGAGATCTCAACTTGTCCACTAGTTTGTGGATGATAAGGGGTAGCGATCTTGTGAGTAACCCCATACTTAGCTAGAAGAGCTTCAAAGCGACGGGCTATGAAGTGAGAACCTCCATCACTAATGATCGTCCTTGGTGTTCCAAATCGCGGAAAGATGGTCTTGTTGAAGAACTTAACCACCACCATGGCATCATTTGTGGGAGAGGCAATTGCTTCCACCCATCTAGAAACGTAGTCTACCGCCAATAATATGTATTGGTTTCCACAAGAAGATGGGAATGGTCCCATGAAATCAACTCCCCAAACGTCGAAAATCTCCACCTCTTGGATGTTGTTGAGGGGCATCTCGTTCCTTCTAGAAATATTGCCTGTTCTTTGACAAGCATCGCAGCAAGAAACAAAGGATTGCACATCTCTAAATAAAGTAGGCCAATAGAATCCAGATTGCAATACCTTTGCGCTAGTCTTGTTCGAACTAGCGTGTCCTCCACAAGGTAGTGAATGACAATGGCGGATGACACTTTGCATCTCATCTTCCGGCACACATCGCCGAATGATGCCATCCGGACCTCTCTTAAAGAGGAGAGGCTCGTTCCAATAGTATTCCGGGACGTCCTTAAAGAACTTCTTCCTTTGTGCGTAGGATAGTCCGGGCGGTGTCTCCTGGCAAACCAAATAGTTAACAAAATCAGCAAACCACGGTTCGTTACCTTTGGAGATCACGTTGATGCACTCCTCGATGATGTGTAAGTGTTCGTCTGGAAAGGAGTCATCAATGGGTAGATGGTCGTCCCCTAGGTGTGTTAGACGACTCAAATGATCCGCAATAGAATTTTCTGAACCTTTCTTGTCGCGGATCTCAAGATCGAATTCTTGTAGGAGAAGAATCCATCTAATTAGCCTTGGCTTCGCGTCTTTCTTCGCAAGGAGGTACCGGATCGCAGCATGATCCGTGTAGACAATCACCTTTGCACCTACAAGATAAGAGCGAAACTTGTCAATAGCGTAGACAATGGCTAGAAATTCTTTCTCGGTAGTGGCGTAGTTGAGCTGCGCTTCATCTAGCGTCTTGCTAACATAGTATATGGCATGGGTTCGCCCTTCCTTTCGTTGTCCAAGAACAGCTCCAATCGCTACGTCACTAGCATCGCACATAATCTCGAAGGGAAGAGTCCAATCCGGAGGTTGGATAATAGGTGCTGAAATTAGAGCTTGCCGAATGGTGTTAAACGCATCCAAACATTCCTGTGAAAACTCAAAAACCGCATCCTTCATCAATAGATTAGTGAGAGGTTTTGATATCTGAGAAAAGTCCTTAATGAAACGTCTATAAAATCCAGCATGTCCTAGGAAACTTCTTATCCCTTTCACCGAAATTGGGGGAGGAAGTTTCTCTATGGTCTCTATCTTAGCCTTGTCTACCTCTATCCCTCTACTAGAGACTAAGTGACCTAATACGATTCCTTCCTTAACCATGAATTGACACTTCTCCCAATTAAGAACTAGGTTAGTGTCTTCACACCTTTGTAAAGCAAGAGAAAGGTGAGAAAGACAATCGTTAAAAGAGGAACCGTATACGGAGAAGTCGTCCATAAAGACTTCCATGATTTCCTCTACGTATTCGGAGAAGATGGCCATCATGCACCGTTGAAAGGTGGCTGGGGCGTTGCAAAGCCCGAACGGCATTCTTCTATAGGCGAACGTACCCCTAGGGCACGTGAATGTGGTCTTCTCTTGATCATCCGGATGTATCGGAATCTGAAAGAAACCACTATAACCGTCAAGGTAGCAAAAATGTGAATGTTGTGCTAACCTTTCAAGCATTTGATCGATGAATGGCAATGGAAAGTGATCCTTCCGCGTTGCGTTGTTGAGCTTGCGGTAGTCTATGCACATTCGCCATCCAGTCACGGTTCGGGTTGGAATGAGTTCGTTGTTCTTGTTGGTGATGACTGTCATTCCTCCCTTCTTCGGAACTACTTGAACTGGACTCACCCACTTGCTATCGGAGATAGGATAGATGATACCTGCATCAAGAAGTTTAAGAATTTCCTTCTTGACAACCTCCTTCATGGTCGGATTCAACCGCCTTTGAGGTTGTCTTGAAGTTCTAAAATCCTCCTCCATTAGTATCTTATGCATACATAGAGAGGGTTTAATTCCTACTAAGTCCTCAATAGTATAGCCTATGGCTTTTCTATGTTTCCTAAGGACAATCATGAGCTGCTCATGTTCATCTATGCTCAGTTCGGAGCTAACAATAACCGGAAAGGTAGAATTAGATCTTAGAAAAGCGTACCTTAGATGAGTAGGAAGTGGTTTGAGTTCCATCACTTTCGGAGCTTCCAATGATCCTTGAGGAGCATCCGACGTTTCCTTAGAAGTTTCTAAGGGTGTTGAGTGAGTTGGGGAAGAATCAAATGAAGTTGAAGGAGTATGCCGATCACCTTCTTCCACGGTCAGAATTACGGCCTCTCCATGTGCTCCATGGCCGTGTAATCCCCTGGAATGGAGGTCGATTTTGGTTGTGAAATCCACGGTCGTGGAATACAGGGTATGACCGTGGATTCTAACGTTCTCAGCCTCATCGTGGAGTTTCTCAAACTCTACTTCATGCATCTCTTCTTGTGCTTCTAAGGCTTCAATTTCCTCTTTGCACTCTCCTTCTTCCCCTACATCTGCTAGACTCATGGTAATGACTTTTTGTAAAGGATCGTTAAAGAGAATCGCACTTACCTCTTCCCTAGATAAACCCTCTTCACCTTGGACATCGTAAATATCCTCGTCGAAGATCGGCTCCTTCACTAGAGTGGAAAGAACGAATTCTACTTTTTCTTCTCCAATATCGAAAGCGAGTCTACCATTCTTGCAATCGACCATGCAGCCGGAAGTTGCAAGAAACGGTCTTCCGAGTATGATCGGGACCGGACTATCTACAGGAATGTCAAGCACGACAAAATCAATGGGAACAAAGAATTTACCTAGCTTGACCGGGACGTCTTCTACAATACCGACGGGGCGAGTGATGGATCGATCCGCCATGTATAACGTCATCTTCACCGGTTTAGGGTCGCCTAAACCGATCTTCCTGCACAATGCAAGTGGTACGATGCTCACACTTGCTCCTAAGTCACATAAAGCGTCATATGTGACGTCTCCCACTCCAATGGGAATGCAAAATGACCCCGGATCCTTCAACTTTGGGGGCATTTTCTCCTTCATGGTCTTGATAAGATCTGAAGAATCCGAACTCATCTTGACCTCACCAAAGTCTTCTAGCTTCCTCTTGTTGGAGAGGAGCTCCTTCAAGAACTTGCCATAAGCCGGCATACCTACAATAGCATCAATGAAGGGTATATTAATATGCAGCTTACTCATGAGTTCTATGAACTTACCGAATTGTTTGTCTAGGCGCGCTCGCGCTCTAGATTGAGGAAATGGTAGGGGAGGTTTGTAAGCTGGAGGAGGAACATAGACATCTTCCTTCTCCTTCCCCTTTTCTTTTTCCTTCTCTACGGGGACTTCAACGAATGTAGGCTGCGGATCGGTAGTAGTCACTCCGCTCCTAGTTGTAATCGCCATCACCCTTCCTTTAGGGTTGTCCTCCGTCTTTCCTGGAAGTTTCCCTTGATTTCTAGGAACTTCTTCCGCGTGGTTGAACATTTGGTTTTCCAAAACTTTTTGAGCTTTGTCAACCTTAGAAACTTGATCATCAACCTTGATGAGGCGGTTCTCCAACCCTTGAAGCTTTCCCAAAATTGTTTCCAACACGGGATCGGGCTTCTCCTTTCCCGTATTGTTTCCTCCATTAGATGATTGCCCCTGGCTTTTCAAAGGAGTAGAGGAAGAGGAAGGTGGAGTTAGTGAATTTGAGTTGGAAGGATAAGAGTTACCGGAACTTTGTTTATTGGAGCGCCAATTGTTGTTGTTTGAACCCCTATTGTTGTTCCAATCGTTGTTCCGGTTGTTGTTGTTTCCATTCCAATTGTTATTCCGGTTATTGTTCCGGTTATTGTTGTTGCCGCCATTGTTGTTGCCCAAATAACCAACATCCTTCCCTTGTTGCTTTGGGAAGTTGGTCTTGATAGCCTCCTTCAACTCCTTGATCTCATTGTTGAGGGAGAAAATCTGATTTTGAGCTTCGTGTGTGAGCTTTGCTCCTTGCTCCACACGATTTCCCTCCACTTTCCGGTGGGAATACTTCTCCATGACTCTTGCTTGCTTCTCAATGAAGTCCCAAGCGTCATCTTCTCTCATGTCCATGAACGTTCCACATGAGAGGGATTGGAGGTTGAATTGCGTTCCCGCATCCAGCCCCTTGTAGTAAATCTCCAACAAGGCAAGTTTGGATATGCCATGATGAGGGCAATCCAAGAGCAAATCCTGAAACCTTTCCCAAGATTGAAACAAACTTTCGTTAGGTCTCATGGAAAAAGCATTAATCTTACCTCTAAGTTCCGCCGTTTTGGATGGCGGAAAGAATTTGGTGAGGAACTCCGCTGAAAGGTCTTCCCACGTATCTAGTTTCCCACTAGGAAGAGCTTGGTACCAAGACAACGCTTTCCCCTTCAAGGAGAAGAAGAAAGGTTTAAGCTTATAGCTGTTGGTAGTAGCGCTCTTCGGTCTCATCGTCTCCATCATACACTCAAAGTTCTGCAAGTGTTGGTGTGGAGATTCAGCGCTTGTCCCGCCAAATTGGTTTTGGCGAACAAGAGTAATGACTTGAGGGTTGAAGCTAAACCCTTGCACATCTTCAGCATCGAAATTCACGCCCAAGCGGGGTGGTTGTTGTGTTGGATCCATCCGCTGGCCAAGAGTTCTTGGTTCTTCATCTACACGTTCGATCCTCGCATTCCTAGGTGGAACGCGATGATTAGCAGCTCCCCGTGGATGGAAAGGATTCACATTGATCGTGGGATCAATCTCCTCTAGCGGTGGCATGAAAGAATCACTATCATCAGCGGATGAGTGACTTCTTCTTCTAGATCTTGATCCTTTCCTTGAGGTTTTCTTGCTTTCCTTATTCTTAAGGTCGCTCATCTCTACCCTCATTTGGAAAATCATGTCTTGTAGATTGTTAACTTGGGATTGATGGCGATCCATCTCATCCCGGCGGAGGGTCTCATTCCATTGGAGTTGAGCTTCCTTCTCCGCTAACTCCGCTTGAAGATCACGTTCGTGTTCTTCAGCCATCTTCTTTTCCTTGCGCTTTTGCCTCAAGGTTTTCTCTAGCTCTTGATCAAGAGGTAAGAGATCTTCGGTGTTCCTAGACCTGCGCATGCACTCAAAGTAATATCAAATAACGAGAGCAAGCTCCCAAGCTTGACAACCGGCTACCGAAATTGGCCGAAACCAAATCCCCGGCAACGGCGCCAAAAACTTGTTCGTCCCTAAACGTGCGTGCAATCAAGCTTTAAATTTATAAAACTAGAATAAAAGCAAGCGAACCCGCAGTGTACGGATCAGCGTAGATTAGCAAGTATTCCAGAGTATCGAACACAGGGATTTGGGTGGGAACAAATTCAATTGCAGATTATCAAGCGAGTAAATATGAGAGTTTTGCAAATATTGGGAAAACAACAATCCTAAAGATCCAGGTATCCAGCTGTGGCAATCGATTCAAGACATACTTAATGATATAAAGACAGAGTTGAGATATGCAAAGGTATACTAAAGTAAGGTAATCGTACGGTGAAGTTCCAAAAACCTTATGTAACTCACCTACAAGAAACTCCCTATACAGGTTGTTGAGGATCAATATAGGAAGGTTCTAAAAGCAAGAATTAATGTCAAATACCCATACTTATAGTCCAAAGATCAAGACTAACTTAGCCGATTACGGTTATGACACTCACAATCGAGGTAGAGGTTGTTGAGGCTTCACTACCACCTAGAAAAGACAAGTCTGAACTAAGTTAAAGCAAATCTTTAACTTTGGATTAAAGTAAAAGCAAACTCGTAGACTCAAGGGAAATCACGGTTAGTTCTTGAGGTTCCACGGCCGTGGACTCAAGAACAGATCGTAATTTAAGGTTGTCGGCGATTCTCTCTAACTCTCAGGGTCTAATCTGTTTACGATCAATCTATCATCATCTAAGCCACAACTATCAACCCTTCACCTTAGAATTGTTAAGGGTTTTTAGCCAATAACAGTCATGTTGATATCAATTCAAGAATTAAAAGATAGAAAGATGAAAACTTTCAAGAACTTTCAATAATCTTCAAACCAATCTCAAAGTCACAAAGAGAACAAGTATTGTCAAAGGATTCGGAATAAAACATACAATCACAACCTTAGGAAAGAAGGAAGAACGGGATGTCAATCCGTCTTCTAAATCAAACCTAAATAAGAAGAGAGATCTTCTTGCAACAATCTTCCAAAAAGCTTCGATCTTCCGTCAATCCGGAAATCTCAACAGCAATCTCCACCAAAAGTGCGGGATTAGGGTAAATCCTAACTCGGACTTTGATCTCCAACGAGATGTAAATTGCGTCTAAGAGGGGGTGAATGATGCTTAGCGATGCCCCCGAAATCTTGCTTCGTCTGTCTTCTTATAGGGCAAGATAAAATATCGGCCCGGCCCAATCTTCAAAAGATCGTGGCTTCAAAGTGTGGCAAAAAGATCCGCCAAGATCACGGTCGTGGAAGTTCCCACGACCGTAATTTAGGGCGTGGATTAGGTCACGGTTTGTACCATGCATCCCACGGCCGTAATAGTTACTGGAATGCATCACGCTTCCTTTGCAGGTTTCCACGGCCGTGGAACCAAACGTGGTTTGTAGTACGGCCGTATTTTAGAGCGTGGTTTAGGGCAAGAACGTGATTCTTCCCTAGCCTCGTGCATTCCTTAAGCTAAAACTCCAATTTGCTTCCAAAGAATGTTCTCAATCTATGGACATATCAAATCAACTCTCCTTCTCTCGATTCCGTTCGGAAATAGCTCCAAATCACCTATAATCAACATAGAACTAGTGTAGACATCCATATCGACAATATAGGTAATACTAGCTCACATATGCAGCAAAGTTCAATCAAAGACTATAAATATGAATCAATTACGTTTAGAAAACGTGCCTAAAATATCACAATATCTAACAGAGATCCTTGAATCTCTCCCAAGATTTGAATAGGCTCTCTTTATCCTTCATGGTGAAGGCATTTATCTTTCCTCTTAGCTCGGTTGTCTTGGAAGGCGGGAAGAACTTTGTCAAGAACTCGGTTGTCATCTCCTCCCAAGTGGCCACTCGTCCTTGTTGTATGGATTGGTACCAAGCCAAGGCCTTATCCTTAAGTGAGAAGGAAAAGGCCCTAAGCTTATGGTTGTTGTTCTCCAATCTAGGTGGTCTTGGAGTCTCCAACAAAATCTCGTAATTCATCAAGTGTTGGTGAGGTGACTCTCCTTTTCATCCCTCCAAATTGGTTATGCCTAATCATTTGTAGAACTTGAGGGCGGAGCTCGTAGTCATGAGCTGCGGGATCTCCTAAATTGAAACCCAGACGGTGTACCCTTTGAGCCGAATCCATGCGTTGGTCAAGTGTTTGTGGCTCCTCAATAATAATCAGCTCAAATTGCACATGTGCCGTCGGTTGAGACGGTGGTGGAGGCGGTGGTTGACGAAGATTAATCTCCCTTTGCTGCAAAGCATGCCTAATTTCCTCAATCTCCCTCCTAATAGCTTCTTGCCTCTCGTTTGCAAGTCTCCTCTCATTTTTCAAAGTTTCATCCCTAAGTCTTGTTAGCATGAAATATTGTGATATTTTAGGCACGTTTTCTAAGTGTACTTCATCCATATTGATAGTCATTGATTAAGCATTGATGCATTTGTGAGCTAGTTTGTCTATAATGTCGATATAGAGATCTACACAAGCTTTATGTTGATTGTAGGCAATTAAGAGCTATTTCCGAACGGAATTGAGTAAGGATTGAGTTTGATAGAGCATGTCCATGAATTGAGGACATTCCTAGGAGCTAAGGAAGTGCCAACTTGAAGAATGCACGAGACTAAGGAAGAATCACGTTCTAGCCCTAAACCACGCTCTAAAATACGGCCGTATTACATTCCACGTTCAAGTCCACGGCCGTGGAACCATGGCAAGGGAAGCGTGATTCATTCCAGCAACTTCTACGGCCGTGGAAGAGTTGTGTCAATCCGTGACAACTTCCACGCTCTAAATTACGGCCGTGGAACCCTTCCACGACCGTGATCTTGGCGATCTTTTTCGCCACACTTTAAGCCACGATATCCTACACAATTGGGCCGGGCCGATATTTTATCTTACACTATAAAAGGACGGACGAAGAGAGATTCCGTCACCTCTGCTTAGACGCACTTTTGCTTACGCTTACGCTTGGAATTGCCCTAATTTCGCATTTGGCGGAGATTGTGATTGAGAGATTTGCGCTTTGTCATTGGGATTTCCGGATTGACGGAAGATCGAAGATTCGGAAGATTGTTCGCAAGAAGATTTCGCTTCTTGCTTAGGTTTGATTTAGAAGACGGATTGACATCCCGTTCTTCCTTCTTATCTAAGATTTGTGATTGTTTGTGTTATTCCGAATCTATTGACGATTATTGTTCTTGATTGTGGATTTGAGATTGATTTTAAAGTTATTGAAAGTTTTCAGAAGTTTCCATCTTTCATTCTTTTAAACCTTGAATTTGATATCAATATGACTATTGTTGGCTAAAACCCTTTAACAATTCTAAGGTGAAGGGTTGATAGTTGTGGCTTAGATGATGATAGATCGATCGTAAACAGATTGGACCCTGAGAGTTAGAGAGAATCGCCGACAACCCTAATCCACGGTCTGTTCTTGAGCTTCCACGGCCGTGGAACTCAAGAACTACCCGTAATTTTGTGTTAAGTTACGAACTTGCTTTTACTTTAATCCAAAGTTAAAGATTTGCTTTAAATTAGTCTTGGCTTGCCTTTTCTAGGTGGTAGTGAAGCCTCAACAACCTCTACCTCGATTTTGAGTGTCACAACCTTAATCGGTTTAGTTAGTCTTGATCCTTGGATTACAAGTTTGGGTATTTGACATTAATTCTTACCTTTAGATCCTTTCTATACTGAAGCCTCAACAACCTTTATAGAGAGTGTCTTCTAGGTGAGTCATATAAGGTTTTTGGAACTTCACCGTACGATTACCTTACATTAGCATATCTTTGCATACATCAACTCTGTCCTTATACCTTTAGTATATCTTGAATCGATTGCCACAGCTGGATACTTGGATCTTTAGGATTGTTGTTTTCCCAATATTTGAAAAGCTTCATACATTTACTCGCTTGATAACCTATAATTGAATTTGTTCCCCCCAAATCCCTGTGTTCGATACTCTGGAATTCTTGCTTAACTATATCGATCCGTACACTGCGGGTTCGCTTGCTTGATTCTAGTTTTATAAATTTAAAGCTTATTTGCATGCACGCTAAGTGGCGAACAAGTTTTTGGCGCCGTTGCCGGGAATTTGGTCTAGGCCGAATTCGGTTGCCGGTTGTCAAGCTTGGGAGCTCTTCCCTTATTATTTGATATCTTTTCAAGTGCATGCGCAGGTCTAGGAACACCGAAGACCTCTTACCTCTTGATCAAGAGCTTGAGAGGACTTTAAGGCAAAAGTGAAAGGAAAAGAAAATGGCTGAAGAAAACGAACGTGATCTTCAATCGGAGCTTGCGGAAAAGGAAGCTCAACTCCAATGGAGTGAGAAGACACGTAGAGAAGAGACGGATCGTCACCAAATGAAGGTTGATGATCTAACGGATATGATGTTCCAAATGAGGTTGGAGATAAACAACCTTAAGGAGAAAAAGAGAAGGAGGAGACCGGGAAGATCGGTTAGAGCCAACTCATCTAATGAGGATAGCGACTCCTCCATGCCACCGCTAGAGGAAATTGATCCAACGATCAATGTGAATCCATTCTATCCACGGGCAGCTGCAAATCGCCGCGTTCCACCTAGGAATGCTAGGATCGAACGTGTGGATGAGGAGCCAAGAACTCTTGGCCAAAGGATGGATCCAACGCAGCAACCACGCCGTCTAGGTGTGAACTTTGATGTTGACGATGTACAAGGGTTTAGCTTCAACCCGCAAGTTATTACTCTTGTTCGCCAAAACCAATTTGGCGGAACAAGCGCTGAATCTCCACACCAACACTTACAAAACTTTTAGTGTATGATGGAGACAATGAGGCCGAAGAACGCGACTACCAACAACTATAAGCTCATGCCTTTCTTCTTCTCCTTGAAGGGGAAAGCATTGTCTTGGTACCAAGCTCTTCCTAGTGGGAAACTAGATACGTGGGAAGACCTTTCCGCGGAATTCCTCACTAAGTTCTTTCCGCCATCCAAAACGGCGGAGCTAAGAGGTAAGATTAATGCATTTTCCATGAGATCTAATGAAAGTTTGTTTCAATCTTGGGAAAGGTTTCAGGATTTGCTCTTGGATTGCCCTCATCATGGCATATCCAAACTTGCACTTTTGGAGATATACTATAAGGGGCTGGATGTGGCGACACAATTCAAGCTCCAATCCCTCTCATGTGGTACATTCATGGACATGAGGAAAGATGACGCTTGGGACTTCATTGAGAAGCAAGCAAGGGTCATAGAGAAGTACTCTCACCGGAAAGTGGAGGGAAATCGTGTGGAGCAAGGAGCAAAGCTCACACATGAAGCTCAAAATCAAATTTTCTCCCTCAACAATGAGATCAAAGAGTTGAAGGAGGCTATCAAGACCAACTTTCCAAAGCAACAAGGTAAAGATGTTGGCTACTTGGGCAACAACAACAATGGTGGTGAGAATACAAACCGCAACAACAACAATAACCGGAACAACAACCGGAATAATTGGAATGGCAACAACAACAACCGGAACAATAATTGGAACAACAATAGGGGTTCAAACAACAACAATTAACGCTCCAATCAACAAAACTCCGGTAACTCTTATCCTTCCAATTCGAATTCACTAACTCCACCTTCCTCTTCCTCTACTCCTTTGAAAAGCCAGGGGCAAACATCTAATGGAGGAAACACTTCAGGGAAGGAGAAGCCCGATCCCATGTTGGAAACGATTTTGGGAAAGCTTCAAGGTTTGGAGAACCGCATCATTAAGGTTGATGATCAAATTTCTAAGGTTGATAAAGCCCAAAAGGTTTTAGAAAACCAAATGTTCAGCCAAGCGGAGGAAGTTCCTAGGAATTAAGGGAAACTTCCAGGAAAAACGGAGGACAACCCAAAGGGAAGGGTGATGGCAATCACAACTAGGAGTGGAGTGACTACCACCGATCCGCAACCTAAGTTTGTTGAAGTCTCCGTTGAGAAAGACAAAGAGAAAGGGAAGGAGAAGGAAGATGTCTACGTTCCTCCTCCGGCTTACAAACCTCCCCTACCATTCCCTCAATCTAGAGCGAGAGTGCGTCTAGATAAACAATTTGGTAAGTTTATAGAACTCATGAGCAAGCTGCATATTAATATACCTTTCAATGATGCTATTGTAGGTATGCCAGCTTATGGCAAGTTCTTAAAGGAGATCCTCTCTAACAAGAGAAAGTTAGAGGATTTTGGAGAGGTTAAGATGAGTTCGGATTCTTCGGATCTCATCAAGACCATGAAGGAGAAAATGCCTCCAAAGCTAAAGGATCCGGGGTCATTTTGCATTCCCATAGGAGTGGGAGATGTCACATATGATGCATTATGTGACTTAGGAGCAAGTGTGAGCATCATACCACTTGCATTATGTAGGAAGATCGGTTTAGGCGACCCTAAACCGGTGAAGATGACGTTGTACATGGCGGATCGATCCATCACTCGTCCCATCGGTATTGTAGAAGACGTCCCAGTCAAGCTAGGTAAATTCTTTGTTCCCATTGATTTTGTTGTGCTTGACATTCCTGTAGATAGTCCGGTCCCGATCATACTCGGAAGACCGTTTCTTGCAACTTCTGGCTGCATAGTCGATTGCAAGAATGCTAGACTCGCCTTTGACATAGGAGAAGAGAAGGTAGAGTTCGTTCTTTCCACTCTAGTGAAGGAACCAATCTTTGATGAGGATATATTCAATATCCAAGATGAAGAAGGGTTGTCTAGAGAGGAGGTAAGTGCTATTCTCTTCAAAGATCCTTTGCAAAAGGTTATTACTATGAGTCTAACGAATGTAGGGGAAGAAGAGGATTGCAATGAGGCAATTGAAGCCTTAGAAGCACAAGAAAAAGTATGGGAAGAGGAGTTTGAGAAACTCCACGACGAAGCAGAAAACGTGAGAATCCACGGCCACACACTATATTCCACGGCCATGGATTTCACCAACCAAAGCGTGGCTCACTCCAGAGGGTTACACGGTCGTGGAGGAAACAGCGCAACCGTATTTCCTTTCCACGCCCTAAACCACGGCCGTGGAGGATGCAGGGAAACCGTGATTCAGGCCGTGGAAGAGGGTGATCGTGTCCCTTCTTCAACTTCTTTTGATTCTTCCCCCACACCTTCTACACCCTTAGACACTTCTAAGGAAGCATCGGATGCTCCTCAAGAACCATTGGAAGCTCCGAAAGCAATGGAATTGAAACAACTTCCTACACATCTAAGGTACGCTTTTCTAGGACCTAACTCTACTTATCCGGTTATTGTTAGTTCCGATCTAACCATAGATGAACATAGTAAGCTTATGGTTGTCCTTAGGAAACATAGGAAAGCTTTAGGTTATACTATAGAAGACTTAGTAGGAATCAAACCTTCCCTATGCATGCACAAAATATTAATGGAAGAGGACTTTAGGACTTCAAGACAACCTCAAAGGCGGTTGAATCCGACCATGAAAGAGGTTGTCAAGAAGGAAATTCTTAAACTTCTTGATGCAGGTATCATCTATCCTATCTCCGATAGTAAGTGGGTGAGTCCGGTACAAGTAGTTCCAAAGAAAGGAGGAATGACGGTCATCACCAACAAGAACAACGAACTCATTTTTACCCGAACCGTAACGGGATGGCGGATGTGCATAGACTACCGCAAGCTTAACAATGCGACGAGGAATGATCACTTCCCACTACCCTTCATCGATCAAATGCTTGAAAGGTTAGCGCAACATTCGCACTTTTGCTATCTTGACGGTTGTAGTGGTTTCTTTCAGATTCCGATACACCCGGATGATCCGGAGAAGACCACATTCACGTGCCCATGGGGTACGTTCGTTTATAGGAGAATGCCGTTCGGGCTTTGCAACGCCCCAGCCACCTTTCAAAGGTGCATGATGGCCATCTTCTCCAAATACATTGAGGAAATCATGGAGGTCTTCATGGATGACTTCTCCGTATACGGTTCCTCTTTTGACAATTGCCTTTCTAACCTTGCTCTTGTTTTACAAAGGTGTGAAGACACTAACCTAGTTCTTAATTGGGAGAAGTGTCAATTTATGGTAAAGGAAGGAATTGTACTAGGACACTTAATCTCTAGTAGAGGGATTGAGGTAGATAAGGCGAAAATAGAGACTATAGAGAAGCTTCCTCCCCCAACTTCGGTGAAAGGGATACGAAGTTTCATAGGACATGCTGGATTCTATAGGCGCTTCATAAAAGACTTCTCAAAAATATCAAAACCGCTAACTAATCTATTGATGAAGGATGCAGTTTTTGAGTTTTCGCAGGAATGCTTGGATGCGTTTAACATGATTCGGGAAGCTCTAATTTCAGCACCTATTATCCAACCTCCGGATTGGAACCTTCCCTTTGAGGTTATGTGCGATGCTAGTGACGTAGCCATATGAGCTGTTCTTGGACAAAGGAAGGAAGGGCGAACCCATGCCATATACTACGCTAGCAAAACGCTAGATGAAGCGCAGCTCAACTACGCCACTACAGAAAAGGAATTTTTAGCCATTGTTTATGCTATTGACAAGTTTCGCTCTTATCTTGTAGGTGCAAAGGTGATTGTATACACGGATCATGCTGTGATCCGGTATCTCCTTGCAAAGAAGGATGCGAAGCCAAGGCTAATTAGATGGATTCTTCTCCTACAAGAATTCGATCTAGAGATCCGCGACAAGAAGGGTTCGGAAAATTCTGTTGCGGATCACTTGAGTCGCCTAACACATCTAGAGGACGACCACTTACCTATAGATGACTCCTTCCCGGACGAACACCTACATATCATTGAGGAGTGCATCGAAGTAATCTCCAAAGGTAACGAACCATGGTTTGCTGATTTTGTTAACTATTTAGTTTGCCAAGAGATACCGCCCGGATTATCCTACGCACAAAGAAAGAAGTTCTTTAAGGATGTCCGGGAATACTTTTGGAATGAACCTCTCCTCTTTAAGAGAGGTCCGGATGGCATCATTCGGCGATGTGTGCCGGAAGATGAGATGCAAAGTGTCATCCGTCATTGTCATTCACTACCTTATGGAGGACACGCTAGTTCGAACAAGACTAGCGCTAAGGTATTGCAATCTGGATTCTTTTGACCTACTTTATTTAGAGATGTGCAATCCTTTGTTTCCTGCTGCGATGCTTGTCAAAGAACACGAAATATCTCTAGGAGGAATGAGATGCCTCTCAATAACATCCAAGAGGTGGAGATTTTCGATGTTTGGGGAGTTGACTTTATGGGACCGTTCCCATCATCTTGCGGAAACCAATACATACTCTTGGCGGTGGATTACGTTTCTAGATGGGTGGAAGCAATTGCCTCTCCCACCAATGATGCCATGGTGGTTAAGTTCTTTAACAAGACCATCTTCCCACGATTTGGGACACCAAGGACTATCATTAGTGATGGAGGTTCTCACTTCATTGCCCGGCGCTTTGAAGCTCTTCTAGCTAAGTATGGGGTTACTCACAAGATCGCCACCCCTTATCATCCACAAACTAGTGGACAAGTTGAGATCTCAAATCGGGAGATCAAAGGAATCCTAGAGACGACGGTTTCAAGGACTAGGAAGGATTGGTCCTTGAAGCTTGATGATGCATTATGGGCGTACCGGACTGCGTATAAGACTCCCATAGGAACCACACCATACAACCTTGTGTATGGGAAGTCTTGTCACTTACCGGTAGAGTTGGAGCATAAGGCGTTTTGGGCCATCAAGTGGTTGAATTTCAGCATGAAGGAAGCGGGAGAGAAGCGTCTCTTGAACCTTAATGAGCTTGAAGAACTCCGCTTGAACGCTTATGAAAACGCCAAGATCTATAAGGAGAGAGCAAAGCGTTGGCATGATAAGCATATCATTCCAAAGGACTTCAAAGAAGGAGATCAAGTTCTCCTCTTCAATTCAAGGCTTCGTCTCTTTCCAGGTAAGCTTAAATCTCGTTGGACCGGACCTTTTCTAATCAAACATATTTTCCCCCATGGTGCAGTTGAAGTATGGGGTGAAGCGGGCGGAAGCTTTAAGGTGAACGGTCAACGAATCAAGAAGTATACGCCGGAACTCCAAGCTGAAGAGTTCGCGCCCACCGCACTCGAATAAGTGCGAATTTGGTCTAGCTACGGACCTTAAACAAAGCGCTTCTTGGGAGGCAACCCAAGGTATTGCATTTACGTTTTTGCTTTTGATTCATAGTTTAGCTTAGTTTAGACGTTTTTGCTTTGTTTTGCCTTCGATTCCTCCGGTATGTTCGTGTTTTTGGATGTAGGAACAATGGAAAAGGAAAGGGGAAGAGTAATTTTGAAGAAAAGTGACGAAACTTGGACTTTGGAGCATTACAGAGAGTTCCACGGCCGTGATAGCTACAGTGACCGTAATTTCCAAAAGCCTTTGAAAAATCACCAAAACCACGGTTCCGTACAATTCCACGGCCGTGGAACCCCCCGATAGACCGTGATTTTCAAAAATTTTTCCGGCCACTATATAAACCACGTTCTTCACAAAAACACACCACAAAACCCAATTCCACGCCCTCTTTCGCCGAAATCACGCCCTTCACCTCAATTCTCCGTTCGTTAATCGTTTTCAACGATTCTTCGACCCAAACTGAAGCTAATCCGATCACCAACGAGATCCAAGCGACAAATCGAGCGGCAAATCACCAAGAAACGCAGAATTCGGATTTTAAAATCCGAAACCTAGGTTTTTTTTCGCTCTTCTCTATCTTTGTCAATTCGGCTTTGTTCTTGCTAGCATTTATAGGAGAACTGATTGAAATTGGAAGGAATTAGTCTAGGACTGCCTGATTGTTGAGTTTGGCTGTTGATTTCTGAGTTTTGAGAAAAGTCGAGACGAACCACGGTCTCTGTCACTTCCACGGCCGTGGAACATCAAGAACAGACCGTGATTTTCAACAGTAATGGATTTTGTGAGGAGAGTTTCTAGGAGGAATAAGGATAAGAACAAGGAGAAGGACAAGAATAAAAAGAGGAAGGGCAACCCCTCTTCCTCTTCATCCTCTAGAGCACCACCACCTTCCTCCCCTTCACCTCCATCATCACCTTCATCACCTTCTCCTCCTAGCCCTAAGGTACCCACCATTCACGAGGATCATCTCGATGCATTAGAGAGGATCCACAAGAGGGCTGTTATAGGACCTAGGTACCTATTGTTGGAGGATTTAGCTCCTCTACACATCATAGATGACCTCACTTGGCTCTTGGATAGAGCCGGATTAGTTGTCTTCTCGGCTATCCGAGAAGACGCTTACGAGGATATCACGAGAGAGGTTGTGACGTCTTTTGAGCACATCCATGTTGATAGGACAGTTTCTTTCCGTCTGATGGAAAGAAACTATGATTTCTCCATCCGGGAGTTCGGGACCTTCTTTGGGTTCCAAGAGACCTTCAATGGTCGTTTCCCAGCGGCATTTACGCCAAGGACTTCTGGGAGGAGGTTGCCATGATTTACGCCAGCGAGGACCGCTGGCAACCAGCTGATACCAAGGCTAAGTTGATGTATCACTTAGCCTTGAAGATTGCTCACCGGGTACTTTCTGAGTGTCTCTTCCCTAGGACGGAGACACCTCAGAAGATCAAGCCGGATGAGCTATTTTTGTTATACTCCATGTTGTATGGGCGCCTTGCTGACTGCGCCACCCTCTTAGCTGCTACCATGAGCAAGCTAAAGAACAAGAGGGCGGGCAACATTGGATATGGTGGGATAGTCACCCACCTTGCTAGAATGTTAGGGGTAGATTTTTCTGCATGTACACGTATTCCTGCCGTACCCCTAGGACTTCAGGCCTTCATGACTAGAGGTCTCATCTTCCCTACCCATAGAGGTCCACCTTATGCAGCTATGCCATGGGAGAGCAGGACGGGGAGGGGCATTGAGTGGCTCCCAAAGTATTCCATTATGGCTGGACGCCATAATTGGAAGGCGACGTTCGTTGCTATGCATGCGAACAGGATTGCAGCCCCTCCATATGTCCCACCACCACCAGTAGTTGAGGAGGAGATGAGAGATCCCTATGAGGGAGGAGGAGGAGCCGAGCAGGATTTCGGCACGTTTCCGGATCAGCCGGACATAGCTTTTGATGTGCCTAGACGTTCTCCACGTCCCGCCAGAGCTTCAGGATCATCCTCTCGCCGCGCCAGCGTGAGTGAGAGACCTACTTGGATGGAGGCTCCTCCTGCATGGTACGGAGCTCCACCTCCATGGTCTGCACAGGCACCGCCACCACCACCAGCACCAGCACCGTCAGATGCACCAGGGTGGTACAGCCAGGCTCCTGGTTGGTATGAGCAGATGCTAGAGTGGGCTACCAGCCTTTCTGATAGGGTGGGAGCTTTGGAGATCCGAGCTGACGCGAGAGATGGACGCATGGATGGCCTCGACCATATGATGAGGGATGTCTACCGCCAGCAGTTCGGGCGGTACTATGATCCTAGCTTCTCTCCATTCCCGCCTCCACCACAGTGACGATGATGATGACCGACAGTTTTAGCCGCTCCACCGCCATTTTGTGAGTTTCTTTTTCTTTCTTTTCTTTCTTTCTTTTCTTCTTTTTCTTTTATTTGAAGATTAGGGACAATGTTTGTTCCAAGTATGGGGTGGGGTGTGACTAAAAGTTTGTAATAACTCTTACTCACTTTGATTGCTTCTATTGAGACTATCTTGCATGTTCATTATATTGTTACACGTTTCATTATTGCATTGCATGAAAAAAGATTTTGAAAACCCCATAAAAATTGAAAATTTTTGAAAATTTTGTGCTTCTAAGGATAGAGAGGATTTCTATGATAATCGCTACTTGTGAATTGAGTTTGATGACAATTGCATACTTAAACAAATAGTGAATTGAAAAGAAATTGAATGAGTTGATTATACCTCTTTTGCAAATTTCATAATGTGATGAATGTTACTTAAATCATGTTGAGAGATTAAGGTTGAAATCACACTATAGGTTCTCATACTTCCTTTTGAGATGATTAAGGCAATTCAATTTTTCTTTCTTCTTTCTTTGATCATTTAGCCCCTCATTGAAATATTGACCTCCTTTACCTATCCGGGAATTTGGAGGAGTTGAATGAAAAAGGCATGTATGATGTGGGAGGACCATGAAAGCAATACTTTGCATTCAAAGGAATAGAAAGAAATTGTAGGTTTGGGGAAGTCAATCATGATGATGAGTAACTCGGCACTATTCACATAGCCGGGTGTTTGTGTCTTGCCAAAGTCGGATTGAGCGATATTCCTAGCGGATTATGGTATGTGCGCTAAGGGTTTGAGACATCTCATAAAAATTGAGAAACGCCAATCTCCTAGGCTTCGGTTTTTGTGCACCTCTATCCATAACTCCAAAAGTAAAGTCGAAAAATGAAAAGAAGAGAGCGAAGCTCTAAGTTGAAAGTGCTGCGGAAACCGCAAGAGAAGAAGAAAAGAGTAGTTATCCACTTTCCCGGATTCATCCACCACATTCCTTAAAGTTTTCCTTCCCTTTCCACATTCTAGACCTTTTCTTTGAAAGTCCTTAAGATCAAAAGAATGTTATATGACTTGGTGATCTAATTTGAAATTTCTTATGTTTGATTTTGATAATGTTTGAAGGTTATGATGTTTACATAGAAGTTTGATTAATTCATGGGCTTTCTTTACTCTTTACTCTTTGATTAAGTGTATGAAAGTCTTATAAACGATTGAAGCAAGATTTGAGAATGATCTATTGATTAGAAGGCACATTCATCCAAAAGAAGTTTTGCTTTGAGAAGGTACACATATTTCATCCTAACTTGTGTTTTAAAGCTTTTGAAAGACCTTGCTTAGGGACAAGCAAGTGGCAAGTATGGGGTTATTTGTTAGCATGAAATATTGTGATATTTTAGGCACGTTTTCTAAGTGTATTTCATCCATATTGATAGTCATTGATTAAGCATTGATGCATTTGTGAGCTAGTTTGTCTATAATGTCGATATAGAGATCTACACAAGCTTTATGTTGATTGTAGGCAATTTAGAGCTATTTCCGAACGGAATTGAGCAAGGATTGAGTTTGATAGAGCATGTCCATGAATTGAGGACATTCCTAGGAGCTAAGGAAGTGCCAACTTGAAGAATGCACGAGACTAAGGAAGAATCACGTTCTAACCCTAAACCACGCTCTAAAATACGGCCGTATTACATTCCACGTTCAAGTCCACGGCCGTGGAACCATGGCAAGGGAAGCGTGATTCATTCCAACAACTTCTACGGCCGTGGAAGAGTTGTGTCAAACCGTGACAACTTCCACGCTCTAAATTACGGCCGTGGAACCCTTCCACGACCGTGATCTTGGCGATCTTTTTCGCCACACTTTAATAAGCCACGATCTCCTACGCAATTGGGCCGGGCCGATATTTTATCTTACACTATAAAAGGACGGACGAAGAGAGATTCTGTCACCTCTGCTTAGAGGCACTTTTGCTTACGCTTAAGTTTGGAATTGCCCTAATTTCGCATTTGGCGGAGATTGTGATTGAGAGATTTGCGCTTTGTCATTGGGATTTCCGGATTGACGGAAGATCGAAGATTCGGAAGATTGTTCGCAAGAAGATTTCGCTTCTTGCTTAGGTTTGATTTAGAAGACGGATTGACCTCCCGTTCTTCCTTCTTATCTAAGATTTGTGATTGTTTGTGTTATTCCGAATCTATTGACGATTATTGTTCTTGATTGTGGATTTGAGATTGATTTTAAAGTTATTGAAAGTTTTCGGAAGTTTCCATCTTTCATTCTTTTAAACCTTGAATTTGATATCAATATGACTATTGTTGGCTAAAACCCTTTAACAATTCTAAGGTGAAGGGTTGATAGTTGTGGCTTAGATGATGATAGATCGATCGTAAACAGATTGGACCCTGAGAGTTAGAGAGAATCGCCGACAAACCTAATACACGGTCTGTTCTTGAGCTTCCACGGCCGTGGAACTCAAGAACTACCCGTAATTTTGTGTTAAGTTACGAACTTGCTTTTACTTTAATCCAAAGTTAAAAGATTTGCTTTTACTTAGTCTTGGCTTGCCTTTTCTAGGTGGTAGTGAAGCCTCAACAACCTCTACCTCGATTGTGAGTGTCACAACCTTAATCGGTGTAGTTAGTCTTGATCCTTGGATTACAAGTTTGGGTATTTGACATTAATTCTTACCTTTAGATCCTTTCTATACTGAAGCCTCAACAACCTTTATAGAGAGTGTCTTCTAGGTGAGTCATATAAGGTTTTTGGAACTTCACCGTACGATTACCTTACATTAGCATATCTTTGCATACCTCAACTCTGTCCTTATACCTTTAGTATATCTTGAATCGATTTCCACAGTTGGATACTTGGATCTTTAGGATTGTTGTTTTCCCAATATTTGAAAAGCTTCATACATTTCCTCGCTTGATAACCTATAATTGAATTTGTTCCCCCCAAATCCCTGTGTTCTATACTCTAGAATTCTTGCTTAACTATATCGATCCGTACACTGCGGGTTCGCTTGCTTGATTCTAGTTTTATAAATTTAAAGCTTTTTTGCACGCACGCTAAGTGGCGAACAAGTCTCAATTGCTCTAAAGCTTCATCCAACTCAGCCCTAAGATTTACTTCGGCCATCTCTTTCTTCTTCTTAGCACATTTGGATCTCGTTCTAAGGGTCTTCTCCGGTTCGGGATCGAATGGAGGTAAATCCTTGCCACGAGATCTTCGCATGCACCTAAAGAATAAGAGATGTGCTGAATATTAAAGACACAAACCAAACAAGATCACAAGCAAAAGAAAGACCTAAACTATAAACAACCACACACAATGATTCAATCTTAACCTAGTCCCCGGCAACGGCGCAAAAAACTTGTTAACACTAGGAAGTGATGCTACAAATACGAGGCAAAAGAGCCAAGAACTTGTTCATCCAATCATGCACACACAAAGTCTTAAATTTATACTTGATACATCTCCTAAAATACCTAGAAAAACCCGCAATATACGGGTCATATAGTAGAAAGGAAAGCATTCTGAGGTCGAACACAAAGACCGAGGTGAGATTCAACCATGCAATGATCAAAGATAGTTCAGGTCTAGACCAAGAAGAGAAACGGAAATAAAGAAATAAAAATCATATGATTTTGGATGAATTTTAGGGTGATCAAGAAATGATCACAATCAAAAACAATGTCAACCAAACAACTAAGCAAACACAAGATATAAGATCAAGGTATATAGAGCAGATTCTAGAGATTCGGATGTCTAGTTATGGCATGGACTCAAGTTTCTAATCAACCTAGGGACAAGCTACGGTAAGTTGGGAAGGAATGTTTCTCTAATGGGATCAATCATCGGGTAGGTCTCATGGTCCACTAATCCCGCACCTAGGGTCCTATTACCGGGTAAGTCTCTAGGAACCTAAGGTTGAGAATTCTATACAAACCGGGTCATTACTTAGGGGTTAAACCTTTCCCTACCGGGTAAGTCTCAGAAAAGCAAGTCCTAAGCAACAATCCTAGCACACTCAATCCAATAGCGGTTGTTCAGGCTCGCTACTACCTAATGTTTGTCATCTTCTATACCTAAGAGCGTGAATTACCGGGTAAGTGTCATCCCTCACCTATTTTACAAAGATAGGTCACCCTAATGCTAGATTAGGCTCCACAAACACTAGGATTTCAACTCTCAAACTCCCTAACATTAAGATATAACACTATAGAAACAACAACTTACACACCTCGGGTGGATCAAGAACACCTCGGCCGAAATGGTTGAAGAACAGGCCGAGATTGCAAAATGACCTAGGTATTTCGAGCAAGCAACTATCCTAGGATATATCTAAGTCCAATCTGTCATTATCCTAGCCATAATCTTTCATCCATCTCCCTAAAATCACATGCTACTTAGCCAACAACTATCATCTTAAGTTCATTCATCATCAAAACAACAAACATGCATGCCATAGCTAGATGAAGGTAAGCAAAGCAATATAAACCAAGAACAAGATGAATAATAAGTTTAGAACAAGCTTACAACCATCCAAGAGTAGCTTCAAAATGAGGTCAACAATCTCTACAACTTTTCTCACTACAAGTCTCTCAAAAACTCACTCTAAGACTATGAAAATGGTGTTCTTCTCTTCTCTTCAATGGAGTCTCCTTTCTTCTCTTCTCCACACTTTGGAATTCAAAACTAAGGAATGTTAGAGAATGAAAATGGATTCGAATAAGTCCTGCAAAAGTATGCAACCTGCAAACAAGACACCCACATCCATCATCGGAGAGAAAGGTCGTGGGCTAGAAGTTGTGTGCCAAGTGTCAAGGTGGTCCAGCATGCGAACTCGGACGGCCTAGAAATCATCTCGGCCGATATGGGTGTGCCTTGGACCGAGATGAGCCATGGCATGGATATAATCATGGCTAAACACAAGCCACTGCATAGCTCGTACCAACTAATGTCGATTTCTTCTTCTTTTCTCCATGCTTGCTCCATTGGAACCTTGAATTTTGCCGTCACGAGGCTTGATCCTCGGATATGATCAATAATGTATGAAAGTTCCCCAAAATACCTACAAAACCGAAAAATGCTCGTGTAGACGCCTATTCCGACAATATGACTCGATAAAGCATCAAACGTCCCGAACATGTGCAAAACCATGCATGAATGAATGCAAAAACTACCTAAAAGAGCGCCTAATCTAGCATTGTAAATAACGTCATCATTCAATATACCAAGATCTAATCTAATAAAATTGAATTGATCTTCAGGTAGAGGCTTAGTAAAAATATCTGCAAGCTGCAAGTTAGTTGATATAAAAGATATCGAAACATCACATTTCTCAACATGATCACGTATGAAGTGATGATCTTACATCGATATGCTTTGTCCTTGAATGCTGCACATGATTTTTAGTAATCGAAATAACACTAGTATTGTCACATTTAATTGGGATACCTTTTTATATGAAAGCCAAGATCACGAAGTTATTGAGCTATCCATAGAATTTGTGCACAACAGGCTCCTGCAGCTATGTATTATGCTTTAGTTGTGGATAGGGCGACCGAGTTTTGCTTCTTGGAGTGCCAACTGATTAAGGATTACCCTAAAAATTGGAAATATCCAGACGTACTCTTTCGATCGACCTTATAACCTGCGAAGTCAGCATCTGAATTGTAACACCCCAAATCCACAGGACTTGGAATGCTACATTGGGCTAGGATCTCACAATGGATCCTGACCCTAGCCTGACAACAAGTTCACTGGATTTTACAACAAGGCACAAGTAGAGTAAAACCAAATACATAAAAGCTGTATGATACATTAAAAGAGTTTACAAACTCAAAGCCGAGTACAAAACATCAAACATAAACATCTAATACAAAAGATCCCATCCCACGCATCCTAATGTACATAATTCCTCGGCTGGTCACACCATCTGACTCACTCTGCAATCTTCCTAACCTGCAGATCATCTACAACACGGTATACACCGTTAGCTACAGTAATAGATAAGCATGAAGGTAATAGCATAAACACACATCAACATCTCATACATGCAATGTCACACACATTCATTTATTATCTTTCATTATGTTATTCCATTACTAATTCAACTTCTTTTGTAACACGAGGAGCCTAAAGATCCTCGTCTCTTTCCCCGTTAACACAGGGGTTTTGCATGGGGGTGATCATCACTCGTCCCCCCTTGTGTTACTGGCTTCCAGGCACCTCCTCCTAACCCGCAGGCGGAGACCGGTGGTTACCGCCTTGTTATAATAAACTTGGGCCATTTAAATGTAAGAAATGGTCATCCTAGTCCGGTTTAGGTTATAAATGCACAATCATATGAACACACACAACCATCACAATCACACAAATCCATAACTGAACGCTAAGTAAGTCCTATGGACTTACCTCATACACTCGTATCCAATACCACGTCACAGCTTCCCCTCGTGGAAGAAACCAACGCCTACAATAGCAAGGCACACAACATCATACACTGCAAGGGTTAGGAGACTCGTCTCTATAACCATAACCAACCTACAGCCTCAAAATCACAACAAGCTCACATATGCCTACAACATAATCTCAACATCAACACAAGTGCCAAAGGCACAACTCTATCATACAACTCATCCTACCCACACTAGCCTAGCTATCAACTACGTGTTCGCTCCAAATGGTTTGTGCAAACTTTAAATTTATAACCCAAGAAGTATGCTTAAAACAAGGATGCGAACCCACAGTGTATGGGTCAATTATAGTACAAAGCAAGAATTCCAGGGGTCGATCATAGGGACTTAGGTGAAACCTAAGCAAGTATAAGTAGTCAATGCAACTAATAACCACAAAAACGATTAAAGCAATCAAAGATGATAATAAGGTCAATTAAAGGATATATGCAAATTCTAGGGATTAAAGCATCCAGTTGTGGTTCCAACTCAAAATCTCAAGATAAGGGGGACAAAAGTGAGATTTTGCAAAGGGAAGGTGTTTCTAAAGTGGAATAGATCACCGGGTAAGTCTCACTACTCACTAACTCCAAACCAAAAGTCCCTATTACTGGGTAAGTCTCAAGGTACTAAGGAAAGGAACTATAATCTCAAACCAACACACCAACTAAGGGAATAGAATCAACCTTTACCGGGTAAGTGTCAGGCTAACTCACAAAGATGGGATGAAGGCACACTCCAACCCCAATAAAGGATAAACCTTTATTACATACACTTATGATCTTGGGTAAACAAACAAAGGAATTACCGGGTAAGTCTCATCCTAGGCTTGCGTTGAACAAAGAAAGGTGTAATAAGAATAGGATTTGGCAAACTCTAACACTTAACTCTCAGTTTCGGATCAGAAAGGTCACCTCGGTCAGTCAAGTTCCACCCCGGCCGAGGTGTTCATTGACTAAACGAGATGTTCTAGGGTTAAGGATAAAGACTCGAGCTTTCAGGGTCCTACTGGGATTAAGATCATTCTATTGTCGTTTTTCCCACAACTTTCAGCCAATCACCCTAGAATCGCACAAGGAAATTAGCCACTCATCATCATGAAAGCAATAATCAAATATATGGGAAGAGAATGAATATTTGAACACAAAAACCTTAAGAACAAGGCTTCAATAACTGAATCAAATATCAAACAAATAAGCGTTCCTTGGATTACAAATCCAACAAGACAATCAAACGAAAGGGAATCTAAGAAATTCTTACAAATCCCCTCAAAAGCTATATCCGAACTATCAATCCTTCCTTGATTGATCTTCAATCTTCCTTCCTTTCTTCAAAGATCCGGAAAAATCCCTTAATTGTTGGATGCTCTCAACCTCTAAGCATCTAAGCATGCCTTTTCTTGTGGAAAATCCAACCCTTTATATAGGAGAATTATCTTTCTAAGATAAAATATCTTAAAAAGAGAATTTCCTCATAAAATATATTCATATCTCAAAAATAGATCTACCAAATATATGATCTTCCTTTCAGAAATCCAGCCCAAAAATATAAGATCTCTCCTTCCAAAAATAAAAGACCTCAGCCAAATAAAATATATCTCGCTGCGTCAGGGTATTCGCCTCGGTCGGGGCGCTCATCTAAATCACCTCGGTCGAGGTGATTCTGTGGTCAACCGAGGTGACTCTCAGCTGAAGGTGAAATCTCTCAAATCTGGTCCAAAGTAAATCTTCTTTGTTAATTCCTTGCTTCTTGAGCTCCTCTTTTAAGCTCCTAAATGTAGCTCCAATGACTCCTTTGCTCCTTAGCTCCATTTTGATGCAAAACGTGCCATTTTACCTACAATTACAACGAAACTTGGTGTAGACCTCGATTCCCGCAAATGTAGATGAAACGACGATATAATCACATAATATACAATCAAACATGCAGATTATTGAAGATAAAACGTCTAAACAGGTCCCAAAATATAGACTATAAATCATGCTATTAAAATACCCCATACTTGTCCCTTGCTTGTCCCCAAGCAAGTTCCAAATCTTAAGCACAAGATAGAATGGATTATAGGTCATAAAAATCAATAAAAAGTCTTTTCAAAACATTTTTGGTGGTGTGCTCCACTCATAGATCACTCTAAGAGAATGCTTCATGGTTTTTAAAATCAAAATATGATCAAAACATTTTATAAATATAAGAAAATTGTTCATCATTGTATAAAATCATAGAATGCATAATAAATCATAATTATCGAAATTAATCGTTCATAATCCAATTTAAACCACTAAGTCAATCAACAAGCTCGAGGTCTCAAGGGCTTTTCAAAAGAAGGTCAAGAAACGTGTGAGGGTGGGATGTATATAGGGAATGTGGTGCTAGAATCCGGGAAAAGGATCTTTACTTCACTTGCTTTGAATTTCAACATCTTCCACCAATAAGCTTTGCTTATTTACTTTTTACTTTACTTTTTGGGATGCGTGGACAGAGGTGCACAATAACCGAAGCCTAGGAGATTAGCAATCATCAATTTCTCGAGATGCCTCAAACCCTTGATGCACATACCATGACCCCGTTAGGATTATCGCTCAATCCGACTTTGGCAAGACACAAACACCCGGCTATGTGAATGGTGCTGAGTTACTCATCATCATGATTGACTTCCCCAAACCTATTTGTTTCTTTCTAACTTCCAGCCAACATCTCAACTTTTCTTTCATTTGCTTTTCACTTGCTTGCTTCCAAATTCCCGGATAGGTCAAGGGAGACAAATATGTATATGAGGGGCTAAGCATGATCTAGAAGAAGAAGAGAAGAGAATGAATTTCCTTAATCATCCCAGGAAGAAAGTGAGAGAACTTATCATGTGATGTCAACCTTCAAATTCAACATAATTTGGATAAAAACAAAGTATTAAACATGCCAAAATTTCAAACAAAGCATTTAGCAACTTAAACATATCATAAAACCTTTCAAACATATAAAGATTTCAAAACCAGTCCGCACACAAAATCTTCACTGAGGTCATATCCAGATAAGAAGCACAAAATCGTTTCGAAAACTTTCTCAGTTAAACTGCCTCGGTCGAGATGTTCTAAGTCAACCGAGGTGCCGCACCTCGATTGGCCAGAGTCACTTCGGTCGAGGTCATAAATTTTTTTTTCTTAACCTGTTTTTGACGTTTTTCTCAATCAAATAACCTGTATGCATGCATGTAGTCTCAGATAAATACATAGAGCATAAGGAAAATCATAAATATCCGAACCGAGTCATACAAGCATACACATAAGTCATATAAATACATCCAACTACCCCATACTTGGGACACATTGTCCCAATGGGTCAAAATAAGTCTAGAAAGAAAGTACTCACCGGACATAAGTTGAGCTGCAAAATAAATAAATAAAAGAAATCCGTGCAAGCTCTAGTCTTGATCTACTGGTGGTGGTGGTGGTGGATATGGCACGTACAGATGCTAGGAAGGATCAAAGGGGTAGCCCATAGTGTGCTGGAACTGTATCTCCAACATCCAGCGCTAGTAGTGCTGGCTCTCCCTCATCTCCAACATGTCCAAGGATAGGGCGGCGTAAGAGTCGATCATCTGATCCGTCAGCTCGTCTATCCATCTGTGAGCTACGGGATCCCGTTGTCTGCGGACTCTGTGCCTGGCAGGACGTGATGGTGGTGCAGCTGCCTCCTCCTCAGTCTCCTCGTCATCCAGATCGACGATTGGTATACTGGGACCGGCCGTGTCCGTCCCTTTCTCCATGGCAGCACCGTCATCATCCTCCTCATCATCCTCCTGTGCCTGAGCCACTGTATCTCTAGCATCCTCTATGTACGGGATCCATGCAGTGGACCAGTACTAAGGATCATAGACAGAAAACTGAGACGACCACCTAATACCCTGAGGGGTAGTCTGCTCCCAAGGCATCGTCACATATGGCGTAGTAAGTCCACGAGGAACTAGAATCCTCCTAATGATCATCTCCTACAGCCCTAGCGGCTTGGCAGCCACCACTAGTGTACACGCAGTCAAATCCAGCCCCATCTCAATAGCTAAGTGAGTCACTAAGCCGCCACAACAAATGTCCCCCTTCGCCTTGGCCTTGATCTGGTGCAGATCCTCAGCTAGCATCGCATCGAAATCAGGCACACCCCTAGTAACCATGCAAAATAAACTCAAAAGCTCCCCATGTCTAACCTTCTGGGGCGTCTCAATACGCGCCAGAAGTGTCTCGCTGAATATACGGTGGGCGAGTCTGAAAGCAAGGTGGAAAATAATCCTCTCCCTAGAGTCTCCAGGTCTCCACCTATCAGCATGCTCAACTTCATGAGATATTTGTCCCCAGAACTATCGAGCTACAACTCGAGAGGGGAAATCGGAAACTGTGGGGGTCGGGAAGCCGAAGATGTCTCTCCACTGATCCATCGGTACTAAGTAATTCCGGTTCAGCAACCGGTACTTGATGGCCCTCTCCTCGGGCAGGTGAGTCACAGAGCTCACAAACTCCAGTGTAGGCTCGAGGTAGGGTGAAACTCTGATCTCCATGAACTGCTCCAACCCAACCATCGAGACCATCCGTCTCAAATCATCAACAACGTCCAAACAGTCAAAAGCAGAAATGTCTAAAAAACCACGGCGCAATCACAGGACGCGTACAGATGCAGTCGTAATCAGCCTCGTGACGCTCATGTATCACCGGTATGGAAGGTCAAGAGGAAGGAGAAGAAGGGGATGATATATCTCTCAGGACAATCTGGCGATCTAACCTGGAACTCATTTTCTCTTTCCTGTCTGACAGTTCACCTCGGTCGCGTGTCAGATCTCAAGAATCACCTCGGCTGAGGCGTCGTCGAATGGACCGAGGTGCAAAGCTGTGCGATTCCAACTCTCGAAATTTCAGTTCTTGTCCCCCGATTTCACTACAGATTGTTCCTAAGGGGTACTTAGTCCTTTTCCAACAAAAATCTATGGCAACCAAAACCACTAAATCCCGAAATTAGCAAGAATAGAGAAGTTAGGGTTTTCGAATGTTTACCTCGGATTCGGTCGTTTCGAGGCGTTTTTGTTGCATATTCTCGCTTGCAAACTGTTCCTCTAGCCTTTCCTTGCAGAATAGGAGCAAGAATCGTCGAAAACGGTTGAGAAACGAAGAAAACGAGATCGGGAAGCTCCGCGATCGAGGGGAAAGATGGGAGGGAAAGAGGAAAAATTGTTCCCCTTTTATACCCCTCGCCGATTCTGCTGTCACCTCGGTCGAGGTGGTCCTGACTGGACCGAGATGTCTGGATCGAGGCGCTTTGTTGTCAGCCCTAGTCTCCTCAGTTGCTCAAGAATCATCTCGGTCAAGGTGCTGTGACTGCAACCGAGATGTGTCTCAGTCAAACTCCGTCTTCTCAATTTCTCGAACTTCTGTCCTTCTAGTGTTGCTCCTGAGTATTGTTCCTTCCTTAGAAAGTACCTGGTTTCTGTCTAGGACGCCAAAAACAAAGCAAAGCAAAGCAAAAGCAAACTATCTAAAGCTAGACTAGAAAAGGAAAAGAAAGCAATACCTTGGGTTGCCTCCCAAGAAGCGCTTGGTTTAAGGTCACTAGCTCGACCGTACGGTATCCCTAAACAAGGTATAGTGGTGCAATCTCCTCAACTTGGACTTCAGGTTGGTATTTATTAAGTCTATGCCCATTGACCTTGAACCTTCCACTTGTTTCTCCCCAAATCTCAACTGCACCGTAAGGGAAAACATGTTTCACAACGTAAGGTCCTGCCCATCTAGATTTCAACTTACCTGGAAAGAGGCGAAGGCGGGAGTTGAAGAGTAGAACTAAATCTCCTTCTTTGAACTCCTTAGGAATGATACGCTTGTCATGCCATTTCTTTATCCTTTCCTTATAGATCTTGGCATTCTCATAAGCGTTCAAGCGCAACTCCTCCAGCTCGTTGATATCCAATAGCCGTTTCTCACCGGCTTCTTTGATGTCGAAATCCAACCATTTGATTGCCCAATACGCCTTGTGTTCTAGCTCAACGGGTAAATGGCAAGACTTCCCATATACCAAATTATAAGGGGTGGTACCAATGGGAGTCTTGAATGCGGTTCTGTAGGCCCAAAGAGCGTCGTCCAACCTCATGGCACAATCCTTCCTCGTCCTAGAGACGGTCTTCTCCAAGATTGCTTTGATTTCTCTATTCGAGATCTCGACCTGTCCACTAGTTTGAGGGTGATAAGGGGTTGCCACCTTTTGGGTTACCCCATACTTCGATAGAAGTGCTTTGAACTTCCGGTTGATGAAATGTGTCCCTCCTTCGCTGATGATGATGCGTGGAGTACCAAAACATGGAAAGATAGTCCTATTAAAGAACTTCACAACCACCATGGCGTCATTAGTGGGAGAGGCAATGGCTTCCATCCATCTAGAGACGTAGTCGACAACTAGGAGAATGTAGAGGTTTTCTCCGGATGAAGGGTAAGGTCCCATGAAATCAACCCCCATACATAAAAAATCTCGACCTCTTGGATGTTATTGAGCGGCATCTCATTCCTCCTAGATAAGTTCCCTGTTCTTTGGCATGCATCACAAGAAACAACAAACGTTTGCACATTCTTAAATAATGTAGGCCAAAAGAAACCGGAACGCAATACCTTAGCGCATATTTTGTGAGCGCTAGTATGTCCTCCACAAGGAAGCGAGTGGCAATGCCGTATAACACTAGCAACTTCATCTTCCAAGATGCATCTCCGAAGCATCCCGTCTGGACCTATCTTAAACAATAGAGGTTCATCCCAATAGTAGTGGCGTACATCTTTAAAGAATTTCTTCCTTTGAGCGTACGTCAACCCGGGTGATATTTCCTGGCAAACAAGATAATTAACAATGTCAGCATACCAAGGCTCTTTATTATTAGATGTTTGGTGGAGAAAGTGTTCCACCAACTGTGGATGAATTTCAGAAAAGGGAGTAAGAAGTTTGCTATTCTCAGTTGACGGTATCTCGCTTTCGACCTCGGTCGAGGTCCAGAGTGGGTGACCGAGATGTTATTCAGTCAAGAACACCTCGCTTGGTCCAGAAAGTGCCTCGGTCGAGATACTGCAACTGGGACCGAAACTGGAGATCTTCTTCTCCTGGATTAGTTTTTCAATCTTAGCTCCTGGATCTTCTTCCAGTGCCTTTAAGCTCCGTATATCTGCATCACAAGAAGCATCTATACCTTCCTCCATTAAGCTAAAACTAATAACTCTCTCAAGTGGATCATTAATAAGGATAGAGCTCACCAATTCTCTTAATTCTTCTTCATCATAGATGTTGAAGATATCATCCTCTAGTGGCTCTCCTTTCATTGCAACAAGCAATGCAAACTCTACTTGATTACCGCCAATGTTGAATTGCAACTTGACGTTATTACAATCCACATTGCAACCCGAAGTTGCTAGAAATGGTCTCCCGAGAATGATAGGAACGGGGTAATCTGCGGGAATGTCAAGAACAACAAAGTCTATAGGTAAATAGAAGTTACCTAACTTAACCGAGACGTCAATACCTCGATTAGAAACGAGGTGTCCTAGCACAATGCCTTCATTAACCATAAAGTGACACTTCTCCCAATTCAAAACAAGATTAGTGTCTTCACATCTTTGTAGCACTAGAGAAAGGTTAGATAGGCAATCATCAAAAGAGGAACCATATACTGAAAAATCATCCATAAATACCTCCATGATCTCCTCTATATACTCGGAAAAGATAGCCATCATGCATTGCTGGAAGGTGGCGGGTGCATTGCATAATCCAAATGACATCCTCCTATAAGCGAATGTCCCCCATGGATAAGTGAAAGTGGTCTTCTCTTGATCATCCGGATGGATAGGAATCTGGAAGAAACCACTATAGCCGTCTAAATAGCAGAAGTGTGAATGTTGGGCCAACCGTTCGAGCATTTGATCAATGAAGGGAAGTGGAAAATGGTCCTTCCGAGTGGCCACGTTCAGCTTCCTATAGTCGATGCAAACCCTCCAACCCGTGACGGTCCTAGTTGGGATTAACTCGTTGTTCTTATTCATCACAACGGTCATTCCTCCTTTCTTCGGGACTACATGTACTGGGCTAACCCACTTGCTGTCCGAGATAGGAAATATGATACATGCATCCAACAACTTAAGAATTTCTTTCTTCAAAACCTCTTTCATGATCGGATTTAACCGTCTTTGAGGTTCCCGTGAAGTCTTATGATCGTCTTTCATTAGTATTCTATGCATGCAGAAAGAAGGCTTAATGCCAATAAGATCATCAATAGTATAACCCAAAGCCTTTTGATGCTTCCTCAGGACATGCATTAGTTTAGATAATTCAGATTCGGAGAGGGAAGCACTAACAATAACGGGATAAGTAGAATCCGGTCCAAGAAAGACATACCTCAAGTGACTTGAGAGTTGTTTAAGCTCCACAACTGGGGGTGCTTTCTGAGGGGGATCCTTGCTTCCTCCTTCCAGTGGAGTAGATTGAAAGACTGGACTTTCAGAAGTCTCAGTTGACATCATCTCGCTTTCGACCTCGGTCGAGGTCCAAAGGGGTTGACCGAGATGTTCTTCAGTCACCTCGCTTGGTCCAGAAAGTGCCTCGGTCGAGGTACTGCAACTGGAACCGAAACTGGAGATCTTCTTCTCCTGGATTAGTCTTTCAGTTTTAGCTCCTGGATCTTCTTCCAGTTCCTTTAAGCTCCGTATATCTGCATCACAAGAAGCATCTATACCTTCCTCCATTAAGCTAAAACTAATAACCTTTTCAAGTGGATCTTTAATAAGGATAGAGCTCACCAATTCTCTTGATTCTTCTTCATCATAGATGTTGAAGATATCATTTCCTAGCTGCTCTCCCTTCATAGCCGCAAGTAATGCGAATTCCACTTCATCTCCGCCGATATTGAATTTTAACTTGGCGTTCTTGCAATCCACATTGCAACCCGAAGTTGCTAGAATTGGTCTCCCGAGAATGATAGGAATGGGATAATCTGCGGGAATATCAAGCACAACAAAGTCTATAGGTAAATAGAAGTTACATAACTTGACCGGAACGTCTTCCAAAATGCCCACGGGATGGGTAATGGAGCGGTGTATAATCTTATCTTCACCGGCTTGGGCTCTCCAAGTCCGATCTTCACACATAGCTCCAGCGGGATGATGCTCACGCTGGCTCCTAGATGACATAATGCCTCACAAGTGACATCCCCAACTTGAATGGGAATGCAAAATGAGCCGGGATATCTTAACTTGGGTGGCATCTTTTCCTTCATGATTTGAATGAGCTCCGAGGATTTAGATGTCATCCTTACTTCACCAAAATCTTCCAGCTTCCTCTTCCTTGATAGAATCTCTTTTAAGAACTTCCCATAGGCGGGCATCCCTAGAATAACATCAAGGAAAGGGATGTTAATATGTAGTATATTCATCAAGTCAAGGAACTTACCAAAGTGCTTGTCTAGATGTGCTTTGGCTCTTGACTGGGGGAATGGAAGTGGTGGTTTATATGCAGGAGGTGGGACATAAACTTCAGTTTTGTCCGACTCTTTCTGTGACTCCACCTCGGATGGTACCTCGGCCGAAGTGTTCTTCGATTGTACCTGGACCGAGGTGTTCTTCACTAGCGTCGACCGAGGCACTGGATCTGCAGTTTTTAATCCACTTCTCGTCGTTATTGCCATGATTTGTCCCTTGGGGTTGCTCTTTGTCCTTGCTGGGAGCTTCCCTGGATCTCTTGGCGCTTCATTCGCCTTATTAAAGAATTGTTGTTCTAAGGCTTTTTGTGCCCTTGAAAATGAAGTCATGGACGTCTCCATAGCACTGAGCTTGATCAAGATAGCGTCCAACACTGCATCTTTCTTCTCTGGCTTGGACGAGCTTGATCCAGGCTCCTAGCTCTTCAATGGAGTAGAAGAAGAAGAAGAAGAAGAGAGGAAAGGATTAGAAGAATTATTTGAATTGGAGTTAGAGTAAGGGTTACCCGAATTTTGATTTTGATTGTTGGGCCTCCAATTGTTGTTGTTTGACCCTCTATTGTTGTTGTAGTTGTTGTTCCGGGAACCGTTGTTGTAGTTGTTGTTCCGGGAACCATTGTTGTTCCTTGAGCCTTGCTATCCTTCCTCTTCCTTCTTGGTGTGAGCAACCAAAAGATCCTTCAATTGATTCACATCATTCTTGAGGGAGGTGAGTTGATTATCATTTGATGGAGTTTCTTGGAAGTTGACTCTCATAACTCCATTTTCAGCTCCTTGGTGCGAGTACTTCTCCATGTGAAAAGCTTGTTTCTCAATAAACTCCCAAGCTTCATCAATCGGCATGTCCATGAATGTGCCGGCGGATAGTAGTTGAAGGCTGAATTGGGTAGCTCCATCCAATCCCTTGAAGTAAATTTCCAACAACTCTATCTTTGGAATCCCATGATGTGGGCAATCCAAAAGAACATCTTTAAATCTTTCCCATGACTTGGACAAACTCTCCTTGTCCTTCATGATGAATGCATTGATCTTCCCTCTTATTTCAATAGTTTTGGAGGGGGGGAATAATTTTGTCAAGAACTCCGTCGTCATCTCCTCCCAAGTGTTGATCTTTCCGGGAGGAAGAGACTGGTACCAAGTAAGCGCCCTGTCTTTCAAAGAAAAGTAAAAAGGCCTTAACTTGTAATTATTATTTTCCACCCTTGAAGGCTTCAAGGTCTCCATCAAAATCTCATAGTTTTGTAAATGTTGATGCGGAGACTCCCTTTGTAAACCTCCAAACTGGAATTGGCGGATCATGGAAAGAACTTGCGGTCGAAGTTCATAATCATGCTCCGTTGGATCACCTAGGTTGACTCCTGGACGCCTCACTTGCTGATTTGGGTCCATCCTCTGCCCTAGGGTTTATGGAATACCTGCAAAAAGAACATCTCGGACTGGCATCCGAGGTGGAAGTATCTCGGCCGCGGCAACTGGAGCGGGGTCCTGCCTCGGTCGAGGGTCTGGTCGAGGCAAAATCTGAGCTCGTAACTCAGCCATATCTGCTGCAATCTCTGCAACTCTGGTGCGATTTTCCTCCCTTTCACGCTGCAATTCCTCCCTATTGAGGCACAACTGTTCCATTGCCTCATTCAACTCGGCCTCAAGATCGCAATCGTCTCGATTGGCCATTTTCGCTTCTCTCAAGCGTCTCTTATATGTCTTTTCTAGTTCAGGATCGTAAGGAACGATTTCCTTCCCAGCACGGGTTCTTCGCATAAACCTAAAAAGAAGAACCTGCGAAAGTCACTAAAGTAGAGTGGTTAGTAGCAACAGGGGCAATTGCCCCGAAAGACTACCGCAACCGGCTCGGTCTAGACCAAGTCCCCGGCAACGGCGCCAAAAACTTGTTCGTTCCAAATGGTGTGTGCAAGCTTTAAATTTATAACCCAAGAAGTATGCTTAAAACAAGGATGCAAACCCGCAGTGTACGGGTCAATTATAGTAAAAAGCAAGAATTTCAGGGGTCGATCACAGGGACTTGGGTGAAACCTAAGCAAGTATAAGTAGTCAATGCAACTAATAACCACAAAAACGATTAAAGCAATCAAAGATGATAATAAGGTCAATTATAGGAAATATGCAAATTCTAGGGATTAAAGCATCCAGTTGTGGTTCCAACTCAAGATCTCAAGATGAGGCGGACAAAGTTGAGATTTTGCAAAGTGAAGGTGTTTCTAAAGTGGAATAGATCACCGGGTAAGTCTCACTACTCACTAACTCCAAACCAAAAGTCCCTATTACCGGGTAAGTCTCAAGGTACTAAGGAAAGGAATTATAATCTCAAACCAACACACCAACTAAGGAATAGAATCAACCTTTACGGGGTAAGTCTCAGTCTAACTCACAAAGATGGGATGAAGGCACACTCAAACCCCAATAAAGGATAAACCATTATTACCTACACTTATGATCTTGGGTAAACAAACAAAGGAATTACCGGGTAAGTCTCATCCTAGGCTTGCGTTGAACCAGGAAAGGTGTAATAAGAATAGGATTTGGCAAACTCTAACACTTAACTCTCAGTTTCGGATCAGAAAGGTCACCTCGGTCAGTCAAGTTCCACCCCGGCCGAGGTGTTCATCGACTGAACGAGATGTTCTAGGGTTAAGGATAAAGACTCGAGCTTTCAGGGTCCTACTGGGATTAAGATCATTCTATCATCTTTTTTCCCACAACTTTAAGCCAATCACCCTAAAATCGCACAAGGAAATTAGCCACTCATCATCATGAAAGCAATAATCAAATATATGGGAAGAGAATGAATATTTGAACACAAAAACCTTAAGAACAAGGCTTCAATAACTGAATCAAATATCAAACAAATAAGCGTTCCTTGGATTACAAATCCAACAAGACAATCAAACAAAAGGGAATCTAAGAAATTCTTACAAATCCCCTCAAAAGCTATATCCGAACTATCAATCCTTCCTTGATTGATCTTCAATCTTCCTTCCTTCCTTCAAAGCTCCGGAAAAATCCCTTAATTGCTGGATGCTCTCAGCCTTCAAGCATCTAAGCATGCCTTTTCTTGTGGAAAATTCAACCCTTTATACAGGAGAATTATCTTCCAAAGATAAAATATCTTAAAAAGATAATTTCCTAATAAAATATATTCATATCTCAAAAATAGATCTACCAAATATATGATCTTCCTTTCAGAAATCCAGCCCAAAAATATAAGATCTCTCCTTTCAAAAATAAAAGATCTCAGCAAAATAAAATATATCTCGCCGCGTCAGGGTATTCGCCTCGGTCGGGGCGCTCATCTAAATCACCTCGGTTGAGGTGATTCTGTGGTCAACCGAGGTGACTCTCAACTGAAGGTGAAATCTCTCAAATCTGGTCCAAAGTATATCTTCTTTGTTAATTCCTTGCTTCCTGAACTCCTCTTTTAAGCTCCTAAATGTAGCTCCAATGACTCCTTTGCTCTTAGCTCCATTTTGATGCAAAACGTGCCATTTTACCTACGATTACAACGAAACTTGGTGTAGACCTCGATTCCCACAAAGGTAGATGAAACGACGATATTATCACATAATATACAATCAAACATGCAGATTATTGAAGATAAAACGTCTAAACAGGTCCCAAAATATAGACTGTGATTCATGCTATCACTACGCCAAGGCCAAATGAAGGGAAGGAAGGAAGACATACCAACAAGGTATGCACCAACAGATGCAAGAGCACAAGGCTGATCCAGTGAGGCGCTGGGACGGCTAACCAAATGCGCAGGGGCGGCTCACACACCAGGCGCAGGGGCGGCTGGAGTCAAACGCGAGGGCGGCCAACTGTGTGGAGAGTTGGTCACGACTTCTCTTCGATTCCTTGCTCGATTCTCTTACTTCTTCAACACACCATATCAACATATATGCACATACATACATATATGATCATCAAAAGACTAAGAAAGGATCCACACAAGTCAGCTTGTGATCCTAAGCTATAAAGAAGAAGAAAGAAGCAAGAAAGAAGGAATGAAGAGAGATGAAGAAGAAGAGCTTACCACAATAAGCCCTAAGCTGCAACTATGGAGCATCAACACGTCTATCACCTCAACACAACACCAACAACCTTCAGCAATAACCTCCAGGTCATCCAAAGCTAAAACCCCTCTCAAACTCTCAAGAACTCACACACACAAGATCAAGAGAAGGCAAAGAAGATCAAGGAAGAAGAGAGGAGAAGATGAAGAACGTAGAGAGGATGAAGAGACTGGAATGGGGTGAAGAAACCTCTCATCTAAAACAAAGGCAAAACTTATAGGAGAAGCCAGCCGTAAAGCACAAGTCAAGATTCAACGAAACTGGCTGCACTCATACAAAGCTGCAGGGGCGGCTAGCCCACGGCGTAAGGGCGCCTAGCCACTGGGACGGCCCAGGTGGTGCGCAGGTGCGGCTGCCAGAGTCCAAGGTAAGCTCAACAAGGACTCATCTAAGGCTCAGCAAGACTCTTAGGCTCCTAAAGACTAAGGCTCTTACATCACACCCCCCTAAAAACAAGTTTCGTCCCGAAACTTGCAAAATCCCAATGCCTCTCAGACCCATAAGCCGAGGTAAACACTCTCCTCAGGAACGTCAGGTCACAACCTATAATATTCTATTTACTTAACACAACATGGAGAAATCACAACTCCAGCAAAACAACTCTACACAAGGTCTAGAGGAAGATCATCTCTAGCCAACCACTAACCACATCACACTGGCATGGAGGAAAGCCATCTCCATCCAAAACGCATGCATAACATTACTATGTGGAGGAAAAACCATCTCCACTCACACTATGTCCATCAAAGGTAGCATGGAGGAAAGAACCATCTGCAGCTAATCCTAACACATACACCATACATTGGAGAAAAGAACCATCTCCAGCTATACCTATCTCGTACTAGCAAACCAGATCTAACAAATCAGATGCACATATCACAGCTAGCACAAAAACACAACATATCACATAAGCATATAACATACACTCACCAAGAAGGCACTAAGATCTACTCGTGGATCCTACTGGTGCATCTAGCTCAGCATAGAACTCTAGATTGTTCCTTTGGATACTATCCTCTATCTCCCAGGTAGCCTCATCTGGTCCTCGTCTCGACCACTGTATCCTCAACATAGGCATGTCCTTCGCACACAGGCGTCTCACACCTCGCTCTAGGACTGCAATAGGGTGCTCTACAAACGTGTGATCTGACTCAACCACCAGATCATCATAACTCACGATGTGCCTCGGATCTGGTATATACTCCCTCAGCTGAGACACATGAAACACAGGGTGAACACCCTCTAACCTTGGAGTCAAAGCTAATCTGTAAGCTGCTTGCCCAACTCTATCCAATATCTCGAAAGGACCGACATAACGGGGACTCAACTTCCCCTTTATGCCAAAACGTCTGACGCCTTGCGTCGGAGATACTCTCAACCAGACATGAGCTCCTACTCTGAACTCTAGAGGTCAACGCCTCTTGTCTGCATACGACTTCTGGCCACTCTGTGTAGCCAACATCCTCTCTCTAATCAATGCTACTTGAGCCATATCATCCTGAATCTGCTCTGGCGTTATCCCATTGATACTGCTAGGCTCATCCCAACATAAAGGTGTACGACATCGACGTCCATACAATACCTCATAAGGAGCCTTCCCTATAGATGCATGCCAACTGTTGTTGTATGAGAACTCAACAAGTGGGAGGTAATCAGACCATCTATGTCCCCAATCCACACACAGGCTCGCAGCATATCCTCTAAGGTCTGGATGGTCCTCTCTGACTGACCGCCTGTCTGGGGTGAAACGCAGTCGTGAAGTGTAGACTCGTCCCCAAAGTAGTCTGAATCTGCTGCCAGAATCTCGATGTGAATCGTCCATCATGATCAGAAACAATCATCCACGGTACCCCATGGAGTCTCACTATTTGTCTAGTGTACTCCTCAGCTAATCTGCTCACAGGCCACGTCTCTCTAATGGAAATGAAATGTGCCGTCTTTGTCAATCTGTCAACGATCACCCAAATGGCATCAAAGCTCCTGCTGACCCTCAACCCGGTCACAATATCCATGGAGATGTCCTCCCACTTGCACTGCGGCACTGGTAGTGGATGGAGCTCACCTCCAGGCCTGAAATGCTCTATCTTGACTTGTTGACAAGTCGCACACTGACCTACAAATCTGGCTACGTTGGGCTTCAACCCTCCCCACCAATATGAGCGTCTCACATCATGGTACATCTTACTCGTACTAGGGTGTACTGAGTAAGGCGTACAGTGAGCCTCCTGTAATATCCATTGTCTCAGCTCTGCATCTACAGGAACACATATACGATCATGTCGCCTCATAACTCCATCTGACCCAATAGTGAACTGGGGTTCCTCTCCACGAGACATCCTATCTCTGATCCTCGTCAAGGTCGGGCAAGTCCCCTGCTTCTGTCGGATCTCATCCAACAGACCAGGTAGAACCTCTAAAGCAACCAACTGGCCATCCTCATCAGGAAACTAGATGTCCATCTCTAGCCAGGTTAGATCCCTCTGAAGCTGAGGCTGTACAGTAAGTCTGGCAATCGCCTTCTCTCGAGGCGTCTTCCTGCTCAAGGCGTCAGCTACTACGTTTCGCCTTGCCAGGATGATACAAAATCTCAAGGTAAAAGTCCTTGATCAACTCAAGCCATCGACGTTGGCGGTTATTCAATTCCCGCTGCGTGAAAATGTACTTCAGACTCTTATGGTCTGTGAAGATCTAACATGTAGCACCATACAGGTAATGTCTCCAGATCTTCAAAGCATGAACTACTGCTGCCAACTCCAGATCATGAATCGGGTAATTCTCCTTATACGTCTTCAGCTGTCGAGACGCATATGCAATCACTCTGCCTCTCTGCATCAGCACACATCCCAAGCCTAGCTTGGATGCATCACTGTAGACCAGAATATCATCAGAACCCTCTATCTGTGCCAAGACAGGAGCAGAAGTCAAGCGCCTCTTCAACTCCTCAAAACTCAGAGCGCACTGGTCAGTCCATACAAATCTAGTAGTCTTCCTCAGAAGACTCGTCAGTGGACGGGCAATCACAGAGAATCCCTCCACAAACCGTTTGTAATAACCGGCTAAGCCAAGAAAGCTACGCACTTCCTTGACGTTCGTCGGTTTCGTCCATGCAGCAATGTTAGCATGAAATATTGCGATATTCTAGGAACTTATTCTAGTTGTTTTTCATTCATTATTGTGTTCATAGATAAGGCATTGAAGCATTTGTGAGCTTGTTTACCTATATTTTCGATATGGAGGTCTACATTTGTTTGTGATTGATTATAGGTGAATAAGAGCTGAAACCGGACCATTTGAGAGAGAAAAGAGAGAATTCAATCATATCCAAGGATTAGGAACACATCAAGGAAGCTAAAGAAGATGCTAGGATGAAGAATGTCACGACACAAAAGAAACCACAAGTAATCTACACTTCCATGCCCTAAATTACAACCGTAGAAGAGTCCACGCTCTAAACCACGGCTGTGGATCTTGGCATCATGAGCGTGGAGCATTCCAGTAAGTTACACGGCCTAAAGTACGGTCGTGGAAGTCACAAGAGACCGTAACCCAATTCCACGCCCTAAACCACGGTCGTGGAATCCCTTGAGACCGTGATTTAGGCGATCTTTTGACGAGTCCTCATTTACCACGTTATTTACGTGATGGGCCGGGGACGGTTACTTTGGCCCCGTCTTATAAAAAGGTCAGAGAAGAGAGTTTTGGACATCGACGCTTACGGCCTATTGTCGTTACATTGCCGTTGGATCTCGCGGAGACGTGACGGCCGCTTACCTTGCTTGGAGCATTCTCGCCTAAGGTGGATTGAAGATTGCCGAAGGTTTTTACCTCTTTCTTAGGGTTAGTTATTGACGACGGATTGACAACCTATTCTTCATATTTACCCTAGATTATTGTGAGGTTTTGTGTTATATTCTAAATCCATTGAGTATTCCATTTTGTGTTTTGGATTTGAGATTGACTTTGAGTTATATTTGAGTTTCCGAGGGTTTTCATCTTTCATTCTTCTTAAATTGATTTTTGATATCATGACAATGGTTATTGGCTAAAACCCTTTAGCATTTCTAAGGTGACGGGTTAATAGTTGTGGCTTAGATGATGATAGATCGATCGTGAATTGATTGGACCCTGAGAGTTAAAGAGATCTCGTCGACGAACCCAAATCACGGCCTGTTCTTGGAGTTTTACGGCCGTGGTTCTCAAGATCTGACCGTGATTTACCCTAGTTTACGAACCTTGCTTTTACTTTGATACAAGGTTAAAGATTAACTTTAATCTAGTCTTGGCTTGCCCTTTTCTAGGTAGTAGTGAGACTCATCATCCTCTATTTCGATTTCGAGTGTCACAACCTTAATCGTTTTAGTTAGTTTCGTTCCTTGGGTTATAAGTTTGGGTATTGAGATTAGTTCTTATCCATAGATCCTTTCTATACTGAAGCCTCAACAACCTTTATAGAGAGTGTCCTTAGATAAGTCATATAAAGTTCTGGAACTTCACCGTACATTACTTTACCTTAGCATACCTTTGCAACTCTTAACTCTGTCCCTAGTTCTTTAGTATATCTTAAATCGATTGCCACAATTAGATACCTGGATCTTTAGGGTTGCTGTTTTCCCAATATTTGCAAAGCTTATTATACTTACTTGCTTGACGATTTGCGAACTGAATTTGTTCCCCCCAAATCCCTGAGTTCGATACTTTGGAATTCTTGCTTTACTACGCCGATCCGTACACTTCGGGTTCACTTGCTTTTATTCTAGTTTTATAAATTTAAGACTTGATTGCACGTGCGTTTTAGGGCGAATAAGTTTTTGGCGCCGTTGCCGGGGATTTGGTTTAGGCCAAATTCGGTTATCGGTTGTCAAGCTTGGGAGCTTTGCTCTTGTCATTTGATATCTCTTTTAAGTGATATTTGCAAGTTATCTTAGGTATATGCGCAGGTCTAGCACCAACAAAGACCTCTTACCTCTTGATCAAGAACTTGAGAAGACTTTGAGAAAGAAGCTCAAAGAAAGAAAGATGGCTGAAAGTAAAGAGAGTGATATCCAAGCGGAGTTGGATGATTCCGAAGCTCGACTTAGATGGAGCGAGAAGACTCGCAAGGAAGAATCGGAGCGTCATCAATTGCAAACTGATGAGCTCAAGGACATGATGCTTCAAATGAGGTTGGAGATGAGTGATTCCAAGAAGAAGAAGAGGAGGAAACCGACAAGATCGGTTAGAACTGACTCATCCGATGAAGAGAGCGACTCCTCCATGCCGTTGCTAGAGGACATTGATCCAGCGATCAATGCGAACCAGAATAATCCAAGACCAGCCGCCAATTATCGTATCCCGGCTGGGGGTGTGAGGGCCGCTCGTGTAGATGAAGAGTCAAGAACTCTTGGCCAAAGAATGGATCCAATTCAGCAACCACGCCGACTAGGTGTGAACTTTGATGCTGACGATATTCAGGGGTTTAGCTTCAACCCACAAGTTATTACCATGTTCGCCAAAGCCAGTTCAGAGAAACGAGTGTCGAATCTCCACATCAACATTTACAGAATTTTGAGATCTTGATGGAGACAATGAAGCCAAAGAATGCAACCACCAACAATTACAAGATCAAGCCATTCTTTTTCTCCTTGAAGGGGAAAGCTTTATCTTGGTATCAAGCTGTTCCAAATGGAAGACTCAACACATGGGAGGATCTTTCTTCGGAGTTCCTAACCAAATTCTTTCCGCCATCCAAGACGGCGGAGTTGAGAGGTAAAATTAATGCTTTTTCTATGAGATCTAATGAAAGTTTGTTCCAGTCTTGGAAAAGATTTCAGGATTTATTATTGGATTGCCCACACCATGGCATTTCCAAATTGGAGTTATTGGAGATATACTACAAGGGGCTGGATGTGGAAACATAATTCAAGCTCTAATCCCTCTCATGTGGCACATTCATGGACATGAGGAACGATGACGCTTGGGATTTCATTGAGAAGCAAGCCCGAGTCATTGATAAGTACTCTCACCGGAAAGTGGAAGATAATCGAGTGGAGCAAGGAGCAAAGCTAACACAAGCTGCTCAAACTCAAATCTTTTCTCTCAAGACCGAGATTAAAGAATTGAAGGAAGTCATCAAGGCTAGCTTTCCAAAGCCTAAGGAGCAAGGTGTTGGTTATTTAGGAAACAACAATAATCACAATAGGAATGAGAACACCAATCACAACAGTCGGAACAACAACCGGAACAATTGGAACAACAACAACCGGAATAACAATTGGAACAACAATAGGGGTTCAAACAACAACAATTGGTGTTCCAACCAACAACAAAACTCCGGTAATTCTTATCCCAATCAGGAAATTCACTAACTCCACCATCTTCTTCTTCCATTCCTTTGAAAAGCCAAGGGCAAACATCTAATAGTGGAAGCACTTCGGGGAAAGAGAAACCCGATCCCATGTTAGAAACGATCTTTGGAAAGCTTCAAGGATTGGATAGTCACACCACTAAGGTTGATAAAGCCCAAAAGGTTTTAGAAAACCAAATGTTCAGCAATGCTGAGGAAGTTCCTAGAAATCAAGGAAAACTTCCAGGAAAGACGGAGGATAACCCGAAAGGAAGGGTGATGACTATCACAGCTAGGAGCGGAGCAACAACCACCGACCCGCAGCCCAAGTTCATGGAAGTTCCCATCGAAAAGGAGAAGGAAAAGGGGAAGGAGAAGGAAGACATCTACATTCCTCCTCCAGCTTACAAACCTCCCCTACCATTCCCACAATCTAGAGCAAGAGCGCATCTAGACAAGCAATTCGGTATGTTTATTGAACTCATGAGCAAACTACATATTATCATACCTTTCATTGATGCAATTGTAGGTATGCCAGCATATGGAAAGTTCTTAAAGGAGATCCTCTCTAACAAGAGGAAACTAGAAGACTTTGGAGAAGTCAAGATGAGTTCGGAATCGTCGGATCTTATCAAAACGATGAAGGAAAAGATGCCCCCAAAGCTGAAAGATCCGGGGTCATTTTGTGTTCCAATTGGAGTAGGAGATGTCACATATGATGCATTATGTGATTTATGAGCAAGCGTTAGCATCATTCCGCTTGCATTATGCAGGAAGATCGGTCTAGGCGAACCTAAACCGGTGAAGATGACGTTATATATGGTGGATCGATCCATAACTCATCCCATCGGTATCATTGAAGATGTCCCGGTCAAGCTTGGTAAGTTCTATGTTCCAATAGATTTTTTTTGCTTGACATTCCTGCAGATAGTCCGATCCCGATCATACTCGGAAGACCGTTTCTTGCAACATCCGGTTATATGGTAGATTACAAGAATGCTAGACTCGCCTTCGACATAGGAGAGGAAAAGGTAGAGTTCGTTCTTTCCACTTTGATGAAAGAACCAGCTCTTGAAGAGGATATGTTTAACATCCATGACGAAGAGGCATCTAGAGAGGAAGTAAGCTCAATTCTATTCAAAGATCCTTTGCAGAAGGTGATCGCTATGAGCATTATGGACATAGGAGAGGAAGAGGAATGCAATGAGGAAATTGAAGCTTTAGAGGAGCAAAAGGAAGTGCATGAAGAAGAGTTTGAAAAACTCTACGATGGGTCAGAAAACGTGAGGAATCACGGCCACTCGTGCTATTCCACGGCCGTGGTTCCCACCAACATGACCGTAATTAGCTATTCAAAGGACTCTAGTAAGTTACACGGCCGTGGAACTATCAGAGGTGCCGTAATTGACTTCCACGCCCTAAACCACGGCCGTGGAGAAAACAGAGGTGCCGTGATTTTGGGAAAATCGGAGGATAATTACGTTCTTTCTACCACTTCTCTTGAGTCTTCTCCAACAACTTCTATACCCTTAGAGACTTCTAAGGAAGCATTGGACACTCCTCAAGAGCCACTAGAGACTCCAATAGTGATGGAATTAAAGCCACTTCCCACACATCTAAGGTACGCATTTCTAGGACCTAATTCTACCTTTCCGGTAATTGTTAGTTCCGATCTAAGTGAAGATGAACATAGTAAGCTTATGGTTGTTCTAAGGAAATATAGGAAAGCCTTAGGTTACACTATAGAGGATCTAGTAGGAATTAAGCCTTTTATGCATGCATAAGATCCTAATGGAAGAAGACTTTAGGACTTCGCGACAACCTCAAAGGCGGTTAAATCCGACCATGAAGGAGGTTGTCAAGAAGGAGATTCTTAAGCTACTTGATGTAGGTATTATCTACCCTATCTCCGATAGTAAGTGGGTAAGCCTCGTACAAGTTGTCCCGAAAAAGGGAGGAATGACGGTTATCACAAACAAAAACAACGAGCTCATTCCTACAAGAACCGTGACGGGATGGAGGATGTGCATAGACTACCGCAAGCTAAACAACGCAACGAGGAAGGACCACTTCACATTACCATTCATCGACCAAATGCTTGAGAGGTTAGCACAACACTCACATTTATGTTATCTTGACAGTTATAGTGGTTTCATTCAGATTTCGATACATCCGGACGATCAAGAGAAGACCACGTTCACGTGCCCATGGGGTACGTTTGCTTATAGGAGAATCCCGTTCGGGCTTTGCAATGCCCCAGCCACCTTCCAAAGGTGCATGATGGCTATCTTCTCAGAGTACATAGAGGAGATCATGGATGTTTTCATGGATGACTTTTCTGTTTATGGTTCCTCTTCCGATAATTATCTTTCTAACCTTTCTCTTGTGCTACAAAGGTGTGAAGATACTAACCTAGTTCTTAATTGGGAGAAGTGTCAATTTATGGTGAAGGAAGGCATTGTACTCGGACACTTGATCTCTAGTAGAGGGATCGAAGTAGATAAGGCTAAGATAGAAACTATAGAAAAGCTCCCTCCTCCATCTTTGGTGAAGGGGATAAGAAGCTTTCTAGGACATGCTGGATTTTATAGACGTTTTATAAAAGATTTTTCTAAGATATCAAAACCGCTTACTAATCTATTGATGAAGGATGTAGTTTTTGATTTTTAGCAGGAGTGCTTAGATGCGTTTCATAAGATCCGGGAAGCTCTAATCTCAGCCCCGATCATTCAACCCCCGGATTGGAATCTTCCATTCGAGGTCATGTGTGATGCAAGTGACGTAGCTATAGGAGCTGTGCTTGGGCAAAAGAAGGAAGGACGAACCCATGCTATCTACTACGCTAGCAAGACGCTAGATGAAGCGCAACTTAACTATGCCACTATTGAAAAGGAATTTCTAGCTATTGTTTATGCATTTGAAAAGTTTCGTTCTTATCTTGTAGGTGAAAAGGTGATTGTATACACGGATCATGCTACCATCCGGTATCTACTTGCAAAGAAGGATGCGAAACCAAGACTGATTAGATGGATTCTTCTCCTACAAGAATTCGATCTAGAGATCCGTGACAAGAAGGGTTCAGAAAATTCTGTTACGGATCACTTGAGTCGTCTACCACATCTAGAGGACGACAATCTACCTATAGATGACTCCTTTCCGGATGAGCATTTACACATCATAGAGGAGTGCATCGACAAGATTACTAAAGGTAACGAACCATGGTTTGCTGATTTTGTTAACTATTTAGTTTGCCAGGAAATACCACCCGGATTATCCTATGCACAAAGGAAGAAGTTCTTTAAGGATATCCGGGAATACTTTTGGAATGAACCTCTCCTCTTCAAGAGAGGTCCTGACGTCATCATTCGACGATGTGTGTCGGAAGACGAGATGCAAAGTGTCGTCCGTCATTGTCATTCACTACCTTGTGGAGGACACACTAGCTCGAACAAGACTAGCGCTAAGGTATTGCAATCTGGATTCTTTTAGCCTACTTTATTTAAATATGTGTAAACCTTTGTTTCCTGTTGCGATGCTTGTCAAAGAACATGGAACATATCTAGGAGAAATAAAATGCCTCTTAACAACATTCAATAGGTAGAGATCTTTGACGTTTGGGGAGTAGACTTCATGGGACCTTTCCCATCATCTTGTGGAAATCAATACATACTTCTAGCTGTAGATTATGTTTCGAGATGGGTTAAAGCGATTGCCTCTCCAACTAATGATGCCATGGTTGTGGTTAAGTTCTTTAACAAGACTATTTTCCCAAGATTTGGGACACCACGGACTATCATTAGTGATGGAGGCTCTCACTTCATTGCCCGACGATTCGAAGCTCCACTAGCTAAGTATGGGGTGACTCACAAGATCGCCACCCCTTATCATCCACAAACGAGTGGACAAGTGGAGATTTCGAATCGGGAGATTAAAGGAATCCTAGAGAAAACAGTTTCGAAGACAAGGAAAGATTGGTCTTTGAAGCTAGATGATGCATTGTGGGCATACCGGACTACATACAAGACTCCCATAGGAACGACACCATACAACTTGTGTATGGGAAGTCTTGTCACTTACCGGTAGAGCTGGAATATAAAGCGTATTGGGCGGAAAAGTGGTTGAACTTCAGCATGAAGGAAGCGGGCAAGAAGCGCCTCTTGGACCTTAACGAGCTTGAAGAACTTCTCTTAAACGCCTACGAGAACGCCAAGATCTACAAGGAGAGAGCGAAGCGTTGGCATGATAAGCATATCATTCCAAAGGACCTCAAGGAAGGAGATCAAGTTCTCCTCTTCAATTCGAGACTTCGGCTTTTTCCAGGTAAGCTTAAATCTCGTTGGACTGGACCTTATCTAATAAAACATGTTTTTTCCCATGGCACAGTTGAAGTATGGGGTGAAAAGGGCGGAAGCTTCAAGGTGAACGGTCAACGACTCAAGAAGTACTCACCGGAGCTCCAAGTTGAGGAGATCGCGCCTACCGCACTCGAATAAGTGAAAGTACGGTCTAGCTACGGACCTTCAACAAGCGCTTCTTGGGAGGCAACCCAAGGTATTGCACTTATGCTTTTGTTTGTCATTCGTAGATTAGATTAGTCTAGACGTTTTTGTTTTATTTAGCCCTTGATACCTTCCGGTATGTTGTGTTTTTGGATGTAGGAGCAATGGAATAGGCAATGGGAAAGGAAAAAGTTGGAAGAAATTGACGAAACTCGGATTTTGGCACATTACAGAGAGTTCCACGCCCTAAACCACGGTCGTGGAGGCTACAGTGACCGTAATTATTCAAAATCTGAGAAAAATCACCAAAAACTACGGGTCCGTACAAAACCACGGCCGTGGAAACCCCCGAGTGACCGTGATTTTTAAAAAATTTTACGGCCACTATATAAACCACCTTCCTTCACAAAAACACCCCCATTCCCAAATCCACGCCCCTCTTCCACGCCCTAAACTCCGAAAATCTCCACATCTCGCAAATCCTCATTCGGTAATCATTTCGAACGATTCTTGGTGGTAAAGTGGAGCATTTTCATTCCTCTACAAGATCCAATCGACAAAACAAGTGAACAATCCCTCCAGAAGGCAGAATTTGGATTCAAAGATCCAAAACCCTAGGTTTTTACTCTTCTTCTCTTCTTTGTCAATTCGGGCTAAATTTTCGCAAAAACTTAGAGAAATTACATAGGATTGAGATTGGAATTAGTCTAGGACAGGTTCTGCTGAGTTTGTTGTTGATTTAATTAAGATTTGAGCAAATCAGAGACGAATCACGGTCTCTGGAACTTCCACGGCCGTGGAATAGGAAGAACAGACCGTGGTTTCTACTAGAATTGAGAAAATGTTCACGAGAAGTGCAGGAAAGAAAAAGAAGAGAAAGGGTGATAGTTCCTCCTCTTCCCAAGCCCCTCCTAGTGAACCACCATCACCTCCACGCCCTAGAACCCCAACCATTCACCCAAACTATCTCGAGGCTTTAGAAAAGATCGAGGAGAGACCGGTCATAAAACCTAGATACCTCTTGCTTGAGGAGTTGGAGCCACTTAATGTGGTGAATGACTTGACATGGCTCTTGGATAGAGCCGGTGATTGTTTTCTCCACTGTTCGAGCGGATGCATATGAGGAGATCACGAGGGAGTTTGTTATTTCCTTCGAGCACAGCGCCGTCGAGAGGACGGTATCTTTTAGATTGATGGAGACGGATTATGAGTTCTCTATCCAACAGTTTGGAGCCTTCTTGGGTTCCATGAGACCTTTAACGGTCGTTTCCCTAGCGGTGTATATGCTAAGGACTTTTGGGAGGATATAGCCATGATTTATACCAGTGAGGACCGCTGGCAGCCAGCTGACACCAAGGCTAAGCTCATCTACCACTTAGCCTTGAGGATAGCTCATAGGGTCCTTTCCGAGTGCCTAATTCATAGGACCGAAACCCCCCAAAAGATAAAGACCGATGAGCTATTCCTTCTCTATTGCATGCTCCACGGTAGACCCCCTGAATGTGCCACCCTCCTAGCCTCCACCATGAGCAAGCTTAAGAACAAGAGGGCTGGGAACATTGGGTATAGTGGGATGGTTACCCACATTGCTACGCAGCTCGGGATTGATTGCTCCGCATGCACTAGGATAGCGGCGAGACCTTTGGGTCTCAAGAGCCTTATGACTAGGGGTATGATCTTTCATAGACACCGAGGTCCACCTACTGCTGCTATGCCATGGGAGGATAAAGGAGGTAGAGGCATTCCGTGGCTTCCTGAGTATTCCATTATGGCTAGACGCCATAATTGGAAGGAGACATTAGCTACTATGCATGCGAATAGATTAGCACCGCCTCCTTACGTTCCGGATTAGCCTCCAGCTGAGGATATGGGAGGAGGTGATTACTATGAGGGAGGAGGTGATGAGCAGACATTTGGCATGTTTCCGGATCAGCCGGACACCTTCCCGGACTTACCTAGGCAGTCTCCCCGCCCTTCTAGACCTTCCGGTGCTTCTTCCTCTCGTCGTGCTAGTGTGAGCGAGAGACCGACATGGATGGATGCTCCTCCCGCTTGGTATGGAGCACAACCAGAGTGGATGGGAGCTCCACCACCATGATATGTATAGCCACTAGCAGCACCGGCCCCACAGGATGCACCAGCATGGTACGGCCAGCCACCGGCATGGTATGAGCAGCTTCCGGCATGGGCTACAGATCTTTCCAGGAGGGTAGGAGACTTGGAGATTCATAGGGACACTCATGATGCACGGGCTGATGAGCATGACCGGAAGATGAGGGATATCTACCGCCAGCAGTTTGGGCGGAACTTCAGCTCCGATTTCCACCCGTTTCCACCACCGCCTCCACCGTAGTGACGAGATTTCATGACAGCCAGTTTCAGCCGCCCCACCACCGTCTAGTGAGTTCATTTTTCTCTTCTTTCTTTTCCTTATTCCTTTTGGAACATTGAGGACAATGTTTGTCTTAAGTATGGGGTGGGGTGTGACTATGCATTGTAATAGCTCTACTACATTTGCTTGCCTTGATCGATGACACTTTGCATATTTCGTTTCATAGTCACACGTTTCATTATTGCATCGCATGAAAAAGTTTTCGAAAAACCCATAAAAATGTGGAAAATTTTGAAAAATTCTAAAAAGGTTTTGTGCTTCTAAGATTTGAGATGATTTCATAGTTCCTACTTGCGGATTGAGCTTTTGATGACAATTGTATGCCTAAACGAATAATGAATTGAAAAGGAATTGAATGTGTTGATTATCCTTTCTTGCAAGTTTCATAATGTGAAGAGTTTTATCTAAATCATATTGAGAATTGAGGTTGAAATCACATGATGAGTTCTTATACTTCTTTATGAAATGATTAAGGCAAATCGATTTTTCTTTCTCCTTTCTTTGATCACATAGCCCCACAATGAAAGTAATTGCCTCTCTTACCTATCCGGGAATTTGGAGGAGTTGATATTTGGCATGTTTGATGTGGGAGGGCCATGAAAGCAAATTTTTGCATTCAAAGAATAAAATTAATAGGTTTGGGGAAGTCAATCATGACGATGAGTAACTCGGCACCATTCACATAGCCGGGTGTTTGTGTCTTGCCAAAGTCGGATTGAGCGATATTCCTAACGGATTATGGTATGTGTATCAAGGGTTTGAGGCATCTCGAAATTGAGAAACGCCGATCTCCTAGGCTTCGGTTTTTGTGCACCGTTGTCCATGACTCCAAAAGTAAAGTCGAAAAATAATGTGAAAAAGAAGAGAGCAAAGCTCAAAGTTGATGGTGTTGCAATTCAAAATAAAAAGAAAAAGAGTTGGGTTATCCATTTTCCCGGATTCATGCATCACATCCCTTATAAGTTTCCCTCCCTTCCGCATTCTAGACCTTACTTGGAAGTCCTTAAGATCAAAAGAATGTTATTTGACTTGGTGATCTAAATTGAAGTTTCTTATGCTTGATTTTGATAATGATTGAAGGTTATGATGTTTGCCTTAAAGTTTAACCAATTCATGATGTTTCTTTACTTTACATTCTTTGGTTTATGTATATAAGCGTTTCAAGGGTGAATGAAGCAAGGTTTGAGAATGATTTATTGACTAGAAGCACTCCTACCTAAAAGATGTTTTGTTTTTGAGTTTGTATGCATATTTCATCCTAACTTGTATTCTAAGCTTTCGAAAACCTTGCTTGGGGACAAGCAAGTGACAAGTATGGGGTATTTTGTTAGCATGAAATATTGCGATATTCTAGACACTTAGTCTAGCTGTTTTTCATTCATTATTGTGTTCATAGATAAGGCATTGAAGCATTTGTTAGCTTGTTTACCTATATTTTCGATATGGAGGTCTACATTAGTTTGTGATTGATTATAGGTGAATAAGAGCTTAAACCGGACCATTTGAGAGAGAAAAGAGAGAATTCGATCATATCCAAGGATTAGGAACGCATCAAGGAAGCTAAAGAAGATGCTAGGATGAAGAATGCCACGACACAAAAGAAACCACAAGTAATCTACACTTCTACGCCCTAAATTATGGTCGTAGAAGAGTCCACGCTCTAAACCACGGCCGTGGATCTTGGCATCATGAGTGTGGAGCATTCCAGTAAGTTATACGGCCTAAAATACGGTCGTGGAAATCATAAGAGACCGTAACCCAGTTCCACGCCCTAAACCACGGTCGTGGAATCCCTTGAGACCGTGAGTTAGGCGATCTTTTGATGAGTCCTCATTTACCACGTTATTTACGTGATGGGCCGGGGACGGTTACTTTGGCCCCGTCTTATAAAAAGGTCAAAGAAGAGAGTTTTGGACATCGACGCTTACGGCTTATTCCCGTTACATTGGCGTTGGATCTCACGGAGACGTGACGGCCGCTTACCTTGCTTGGAGCATTCTCGCCTAAGGTGGATTGAAGATTGCCGAAGGTTTTTACCTCTTTCTTAGGGTTAGTTATTGAAGACGGAATGACAACCTGTTCTTCATATTTACCCTAGATTATTGTGAGGTTTTGTGTTATATTCTGAATCCATTGAGTATTCCATTTTGTGTTTTGGATTTGAGATTGACTTTAAGTTATATTTGAGTTTCCGAGCGTTTTCATCTTTCATTCTTCTTAAATTGATTTTTGATATCATGACAATGGTTATTGGCTAAAACCCTTTAGCAATTCTAAGGTGAACGGTTAATAGTTGTGGCTTAGATGATGATAGATCGATCGTGAATTGATTGGACCCTCAGAGTTAAAGAGATTTCGTCGACGAACCCAAATCACGGCCTGTTCTTGGAGTTCCACGGGCGTGGTTCTCAAGATCTGACCGTGATTTACCCTAGTTTACGAACCTTGCTTTTACTTTGATCCAAGGTTAAAGATTAACTTTAATATAGTCTTGGCTTGCCCTTTTCTAGGTAGTAGTGAGACTCATCATCCTCTATTTCGATTTCGAGTGTCACAACCTTAATCGTTTTAGTTAGTTTTGTTCCTTGGGTTACAAGTTTGGGTATTGAGATTAATTCTTATCCATAGATCCTTTCTATACTGAAGCCTCAACAACCTTTATAGAGAGTATCCTTAGATAAGTCATATAAAGTTCTGGAACTTCACCGTACATTACTTTACCTTAGCATACCTTTGCAACTCTTAACTCTGTCCCTAGTTCTTTAGTATATCTTGAATCGATTGCCACAATTAGATACCTGGATCTTTAGGGTTGTTGTTTTCCCAATATTTGCAAAGCTTATTATACTTACTTGCTTGACGATTTGCGAACTGAATTTGTTCCCCCCAAATCCCTGAGTTAGATACTCTGGAATTCTTGTTTTACTACGCCGATCCGTACACTGCGGGTTCGCTTGCTTTTATTCTAGTTTTATAAATTTAAGACTTGATTGCATGCACGTTTTAGGGCGAACAAGCAACAGACTCGATCTTCGCCGGGTCTACCATAATCCCGTCGGTGGAGACGATATGTACAAGGAAAGCAACCTCAGACATCCAGAAGTCACACTTAGAGAGCTTGGCGTACAACTCTCTATCCCTCAAAATCTGCAAAAACGTCCTCAAATGCCCAACATGCTCCTCTCTGCTACGAGAGTACACCAAAATATCATCAATGAAGACCACCACAAACTGATCTAGGAAGTCGATGAAGATGCTATTTATCAACTCCATGAATAATGTTGGGGCATTCGTCAACCCAAATGGCATCACTACAAACTCGTAGTGTCCATAACGGGTACCAAATGCCGTCCTGTGCACATCCCGCTCTCTCACCCTCAACTGGTGATACCCTGAATGCAAGTCAATCCTAGAGAAGATTGTCGCTCCTTGCAGCTGATCAAGTAGATCATCAATACGAGGTAGTGGATACCTGTTCTTGATGGTCACCTTGTTCAGCTGTCTGTAATCTATGCACAGTCTCAACGATCCAACCTTCTTCCGCACGAAGAGGACAAGTGCACCCCATGGTGAAACACTAGGGCGTATGAAGCCCTTCTCAGCCAACTCCTCGAGTTGCTTCTTCAGCTCCAACATCTCGACAGGTGCCATACGGTATGGGGCCTTCGAGACGGGTCTCGTGTTAGGCTCCAAGTCAATACCAAAAGCTACGCTCCTCTGAGGTGGCAGGTTAGATGGCTTTGCAAATACCTCTGTAAACTCACAGACCATTGGTATGTCCTCCAAAGCCGGACTCTCTCCATCCTTCATGGCGTAGCACCAGAAGGCATCATATCCTGTGCAATCAATCTAGCTGCTCGTACGGCACTGATGACAGATCATGTCTTCCCAAGGTCCCAACCCCAGAAGACCTCTACGGACCTAAGTTGGTAGAGATTGTAACAGTTCTCTTACCCACATCTAACACCGCACAGTGTCTACGCATCCAATCCATACCTAATATGACTTCTTCATGCATCAAAGGCATGACTAAGAAGTCAACAAGTAGTACACGAGTCCCTAAGCGTAGGGGACAACTACGTATCTTCTGGGTACCTCTGACCTTACTACCATCAGGTAACCCTATAGTAAAGGGTGCCCCCTCTATGGTAGACAAACTCAAACGCTCAACACATGCAGCAGAAATAAATTAATGTGTAGCACCCGTATCAAACAAAACTCTAATAGGTAAACCATGTAACAGAATGGTACCTGTAGCAGTTGGTGCTAGCGGATCCTCAGCACTCCTCAGTTCAAAAACTCTGCCTCGAGCTCCTCGGCTATCACTGGTACCAGCCTCTCTACCTCTACCTCTACACGGTCCTGGAGTTGACCCTTGAGTAGCAGGCGTGCCTGGGACTCTCTACTGTCCTTGTGTCTGATGTTGAGGCGGTCTCTGCCCACCTCCTGTTGCACCTGTAGAGGAAGAACCCTGCTATGATGACGCCTTGCCCTGACGGAAAAACGTAGCTCTATGTCCTGGCTTCCCACACGAGAAGCAAGTCAGTGGTGCTCTAGGACAATTAGTCCTCACATGCCCATAGGCCCCGCAGTTGTAACACTGCCGGCCTCTCTCAGCTATCTGTGCAGACACTGGAACACTCAAGCGGCCCTGAGTCTGACCTCGCCCGTATCCAGATGCTCCTGCACCAGTCGGTGTGGTACGCTGTCTCTTCTCAGACCATCCTGTCTAAGAAGTCCTCCTCTCGCTAGCTCTCTCTCTCTCATAGGCAAAGGCCCGATCCTGATAGTCTACCAATGAGTCACAGTGAAATCCCACCATGTATGAGCGTGTGCTCTCCCTCAGACGACGGGCAAAAAGGTACACATGCTGGTCCTAAGATGGTGCAGCTGGACCCATCAATGCTAGCTCAGTCTGGAAGTGGTGAATGGCGTCTGTAATAGGTACGTCCTCGAAACCCGTCTCCACAAAGTCCTGCAGCTTCTCCCTCCTTAGTGAGGCAGGGTAAAACTGCTCCCTCAGCATAGTCCTCATTTGCTCATAGGTGGTGACTCGTGCTCTAACTGTCCTCCACCACTGGTGTACCAGGTCACGGAATAGAGACTGTACTAGCTCCATCCGTTTGTCCTCTAGGTAGCGAATAGACTCTAAAGCTGAGTCTACATGCCCAATCAACACCTCAGTCTCTAGGCCGATCTCCCTAGAGAAGTGTGGTACTCCCTGCTGGTGGAATGCCTTCAACCAGGTATCTGGTCGAGGCTTTCTAGTCTCCTCCACAACTCGAGCTGGCTCAACAACACGAACCGGTGCAATTGGCACCTGAGTAGCTCCATAGGATCTCTCACATGATCCCTCATGCCCTGGTAGATCTGGGGCTCGTCTGCCCGTTCTGATGGCCTCTTCAAAATGCCTGAGATACTCTTTGAACTCTGATCCGCCCATAGAGACACAGTCTGAGCCATCAGACTAGCCTGGATGGGACGGCTGTCTCCTAGACCCACCACTCCTCGTAGCTGGAACTACGCTCTCAACAACCTCCTCAGGAGCCTCCTCCACCACTGGTGGATCTGTAGCGGGAGTTGGTCCCTGTCCTATCCCTCCTGGAAGAAGAGGTGGTCTACCCCTACCTTTGCCTGTAGCAGCAGTAGCTCTAGTCCGAGCCATCTGCGGGGTATGCACACCTAACGTATAAGGCTCTATATAGGCCATATGTATAGATATATATAAATATAATACTTAATAGTACATGCATACACATCAGCACATAAAAGATATATATATATATATATATATATATATATATATATATATACTGTCAAGATCCTCAGATGGGTGGCGGCTTTTGTACATACTATCCCAAAACATCTATACTCGCTTTAAAACCAAAACCTTTTCAAAAGTTAGACCCCGTGTGGGTTCTGTTTATTTATCCGCTCTACCTTTATTGCAGATAACAAGTGTCATTGTTGTCAACCTAAGGCTCTGATACCAACTCTATAACACCCCAAATCCACAGGACTAGAAATGCTACATTGGGCTAGGATCTCACAATGGATCCTGACCCTAGCCTGACAACAAGTTCACTAGATCTTACAACAAGGCACAAGTAGATTAAAACCAAATACATAAAAGCTGTATGATACATCAAAAGAGTTTACAAACTCAAAGCCGAGTACAAAATATCAAACATAAACATCTGATATAAAAGATCCCATCCCACGCATCCTAATGCAGAAGTCCTCGGCTGGTCACACCATCTAACTCACTATGCAGTCTTCCTAACTAGCAGATCATCTACAACACGGTATACACCGTTAGCTACAGTAATAGATAAGCATGAAAGTAATAGCACAAACACACATCAACATCTCATGCATGCAATGCCACACACATTCATTTATTATCTTTCATTATATTATTCAATTACTAATTCAACTTCTTTTATAATACGAGGAGCCTAAAGAACCTCGTCCCTTTCCCCGTTAACACAAGGGTTTTGCATGGGGTGATCATCACTCGTCCCCCCTTGTGTTACTGGCTTCCAGGCACCTCCTCCTAACCTGCAGGCGGAGACCGGTGGTTACCGCCCTATTATAATACACTTGGGCCATTTAAATGTAATAAATGGTCATCCTAGTCTAGTTTAGGTTATAAATGCACAATCATATGAACACGCACAACCATCACAATCACACAAATCCATAACTAAACGCTAAGTAAGTCCTATGGACTTACCTCATACACTCGTATCCAATACCATGTCACAGCTTTCCCTTGGAGAAGAAACCAACGCCTACAATAGCAAGGCACAGAACATCATACACTGCAAGGGTTAGGAGACTCGTCTCCATAACCATAACCAACCTACAACCTCAAGATCACAACAAGCTCACATATTCCTACAGCATAACCTCAACATCAACACAAGTGCCTAAGGCACAACTCTATCATATAACTCATCCTAACCACACTAGCCTAGCTATCAACTAAGCCAAGGCCAAAGGAAGGGAAGGAAGGAAGACATACCAACAAGGTATGCACCAACAGAAGCAAGAGCACAAGGCTGATCCAGTGAGGCGTACGGGCGGCTCACCAAAGGCGCAGGGGTAGCTCACATACCAGGCGCAGGGGCAGCTAGAGTCAAACGCAGGGGCGGCCAATTGTGCAGAGATTTGGTCCCCACTTATCTTCGATTCCTTGCTCGATTCTCTTCACTTCTTCAATACACCATATTAACATATATGCACATACACACATATATGATCATCAAAAGACTAGGAAAGGATCCACACAAGCTCAACTTATGATCCTAAGCTAGAAAGAAGAAGAAAGAAGCAAGAAAGAAGGAAGGAAGAGAGATGAAGAAGAAGAGCTTACCACAGCAAGCCCTAAGTTGTAACTATTGAGCATCAACACATCTATCACCTCAACACAACACCAATAACCTTCAGCAATAGCCTCCAGGTCATCCAAAGCCAAAACCATTCTCAAACTCTCAAGAACTCACACACACAAGATCAAGAGAAGGCAAAGAAGATCAAGGAAGAAGAGAGGAGAAGATGAAGAACGTAGAGAGGATGAAGAGACTGAAATGAGGTGAAGAAACCTCTCATCTGAAGCAAAGGCAAAGCTTATAGGAGAAGCCAGCCGCAAAGCACAAGTCAAGAGTCAACGAAAGCGGCTGCACTCATACAAAGCCGCAGGGGTGGCTAGCCCAGGGCGCAGGGGCGCCTAGCCGTTGGGGATGCCCAGGTGGTACACAAGTGCGGCTGCCAAAGTCAAAGGTAAGCTCAGCAAGGACTCATCTAAGGCTCAGCAAGACTCCTAGGCTCCTAAAGACTAAGGCTCTTACATGAATAGCCAACGAGGTGAAACGAGCTTTGACGTTGGTACCATAATCCTAAATCCTTAGTGCCATTAAGATATTGAAATATCCTTTTCACAGCTATCAAGTGTGAATCTTTAGGATCAGCTTTAAATCTTGCACACATGCATACACTAAACATAATGTCAGGTCGACTAGCGGTTAGATATAACAAAGAACCGATCATACCTCGATACTCCTTCTGTACAACACTTTTACCGTCCTTGTCTTGATCAAGTGAAAGTCTAGAACTCATAGGAGTTTTTGCTACCTTAGATTGATCCATTTTATACTTCTTAAGCAAGTCTTTGGTATACTTGCTTTGATTAAGAAATATTCATTTCTTTGCTTCTGTAACTTGAAGTTCAAGAAAGAAATTTAACTCTCCCATTAAGCTCATTTCGAATTCCCTACACATAATATCTAAAAATTCCTTGCATAGAGAATCGTTAGTAGCACGGAATAATATACCATCAACATAAATTTGTACTAATAATATATCGTTGCCTCTGGTTTTGATAAATAAAGTTTTGTCAATCAAACCTCTTTTGATATCATTTTCAAGGAGATAATTGGACAATCTTTCATACCAAGCTCGTGGAGCTTGCTTAAGACCATAAAGAGCTTTGTCCAGTTTAAAAACATGATCCGGAAATTCATCATTTTCAAAACCAGGAGGTTGAGCAACGTAGACTTCTTCTTCTAAGAAGCCATTTAGAAAAGCACATTTTACATCCATTTGAAATAACTTTATGTTCATGAAAGTTGCAAAAGCAGGTAGCATACGTATGACTTCTAACCTGGCAACCGGAGCAAAAATCTCCTCATAATCTATACATTCTACTTGGTTATAGCCTTGAGCTACAAGTCGTGCTTTGTTTCGAATGACCTTTCCACTTTCATCCAACTTGTTTCGAAAAACCCATTTTGTGCCAATAACGGAGTGGTGCTTCGGTCTAGACGTGAGGGTCCAAAATTTGTTTCTCTCAAACTCATTAAGTTCATTTTGTATAGCCATGATCCAATCGGGTTCTTGAAGAGCTTGTACATAGTTTTTGGGCTTAATAAGAGACATGAATGCCGAGAATGCACATAGGTTGTTAACTCTAGATCGAGTTTGAACTCCTGCGTTTGGATCTGAGATCATATTCTTTTGTGGATGGTATGAAGAATATTGAAACTTTCTTCGTTTATAAGATGGAACAGATCCTGAATATTGGGGCTCATATGCTCGACTAGATTCAGGTACCGTTGGAGTATTGCCCTTGAATCCTATACGAAGGCCTTGAAGTTGAGTTTCAAGGCCTTGAAACGGATTTCTGACGTCACAATTTTCTATTTCAAGGTCTTGAAGATGCGTTTCAAGTTCTTGAGATTGTTCTCCGGTATCTTGAATCTTTTTTTGCGTATTCTTTTCCCTAGCTTTAGGATCTTCTTCTTCATCAGAACTGTGATCTCATGTTGATTTAGATTAAGATCTGCAAAACTTTCACTCAAAGTATCATCATTGCTTTCATCAAATATAACATGAATACTTTCCTCAACGATTTTGGTATGTCTATTATAAACACGATAAGCTTTGTTATTTGAAGCATATCCAATGAATATTGCTTCGGCACCACGTACATCAAAAGGGTTTAAAATAAGAAATATTAGGTTTTCTTCTCTTAAAGAGTTCATAAGAAGTCTTTTTCAAAATAGGGCAAATTATACATTTATTCAAGATATAGTTAGCAGTATTAACTGCTTCATCCTAAAAACTTTTTGGCAAACTATTTTCTAAAAGCATAGTCCTAGACATGTCCTCTTGGGTGCGGTTCTTACGTTTCACAACCCCGTTTTGTTTAGGAGTTCTAGGAGCTGAGAAGTTGTGTGAAATACCATATTTTTCACAAAACAAATCAAACTTTAGTTGATCAAATTCTCTACCATTATCACCTCTAATAGAAACGATAGGTATGTTTTTCAAAGTTTGCAACTCCTTACACAATTTTAAATACTCAAACAAGGCTTCAGATTTTTCCCGTAAAAATGAGATCCATGTAAAATGAGAAAAATCATCCACAATGACAAGGATGTATTGTTTAACTTTGGGAAATTTGACACGCATAGGACCATATAGATCCATATGTAAAAGTTCAATGGGTCGAGAAGAACTTACAACCTTCTTTTGTATGAATGAACCTCTTGTTTGTTTACGTTGTGTACAAGCCTTACATAGTTCATCTAGCTTGAAGTTTATGTTTGGCAATCCACGTACCAAATCCTTTGAAAGTAACTTCTTCATTGTATGCATGCTTACATGACCAAGTCTTCTATGCCAAAGCCTTGGATCGTCAATCAAGGCCATGAGACACTTTATCTTAGTTCCTGAAACTTGGTTAGTACTCATAGAATAATCATTGTTGCATCTAGGAGCTATAAGCACAACATCACCCGATATCTTGTCTTGAACTTCACATTTTTCTGAATCAAAAATCACCTTGTCCTTTATCACATATTAGAGAGATACTAAGCAAGTTGTACTTCAATCCGTCAACAAGATAATCATCATCAATGGAGTTAGATGAATAATAACCAATTTTACCAATGCCAATAATGTTACACTTTCCTTTAAAACCAAGCGTAATGGTTCCATATAATTGCCTCTTTAGATCCGAGAAAAATGAGCTTTTTCCACTCATATGTCTTGAGTAACCGCTGTCTAATACCTTTAGGAACCCATATTTGCATAACTCATTTCCTTAGACATAGAGGATAAGTGTTTGTAATGATGTAAGGATCATTTCTTCTATATGGACATGTTAATTTTACATGACCCTTTTTTGACAACAATAGAAACATGTGGGCATATGAACACTCCCTTTAGCTTTGACAAAAGTGGTAGTAGTTTTTATAGGAAAACTAACGTGATAACCTATACCATTTTTGTTGAGAGAAGATTGTTGTTCACCCATCATCCTTCTTAGGTTGACTTTCGAATGAGTGAGTTGAATAAGTGCAGCCTTCTGGTCTTGACACGTCATAGTAAGATCAACCTTCTCTTTCTCTAGATCGATATATTCTCGATGAATAGAAGAGAGTTTGCCCCTGAGAATCGCATTTTCTGATTCCAAGGCCTTGATATTGATATCAAAGTCTAACTTTTCAGTGTTAAGATTTTTAATCTCCACAGACATATCACTTAATCGTTTCTCTTGTTTGAGAAGCTTTTCTCTCAATAAAGTTATCTGTATCCTATGTTCTTTATCACATATGATTATATCTTTAAGAAATTGTGTAAGATCAGATTCGGGTTGAGACATAATAGTACTTACCACGTTATCAACATAGTGATCTAGATCTTCTTCATGATCGGTCATAAGACAAAGGTTTGCTTGTTCTTTTTCATCTTCTGATTCATTTGTGGAATCTGAATCACTCCATGAAGCTATCATAGCTTTCTTCTTTCAATTATTCTTCCTAAAGTTGTTCCTCTTCTTTTGTGGACAATCCTTTACTAGATGATCTGTTTCACCACACTCAAAACAAGTCAGAAGTTTAGTTTTCTTGTTAGAGTTAGAAAACTTACCTCGAGGTCTTGATGTTCGCGGATTTTCTTTAAAGTTTACAAACTGCTTCTTCATCTGAAGAATCCTTGCGAGACCCCTAGAGATTAAGGAAAATGGATCTTCCTCATCTTCATCATCACTATCTTCCTCCTTTGATGGTATCTCATCCTTCTTAGATCTTAGTGCTAGATTCTTTGTGTTAGATGGGAGCTCTCCATCTTCTTCACCAAGAACCATCTCGTGAGTGATGATCTTTCCACGAAGGTCGTCAAGAGGAAGTGTTGTGAGATTTTGAGCTTCTTCTACTGCAGTCACCTTTGGTCCCCACTTGGATTTAGGTAAGCTCCTTAGAACCATCCTTACTTTCTCTTCGTTTGTGAAGACTTTTCCAAGTGAGTCCAGGTTGTTCACGATCTCGGTGAATCTTGTGAATATTTCTTTGACTGATTCATTTGAGTTCATCTTGAAAAGATCATATTGTCTGAGGAAGATGCTTATCTTTGTTTCCTTGACTTGACTTGTTCCTTCGGATATGACAACAAGTTTATCCCATATTTCCTTTGCGCTCTTGCATGATGAGACACGGTTGAATTTATTTGCATCCAATCCGCAGTAGAGCAAGTTCATGGCCTTGTAGTTTTTAGAAACTATCCACGTCGGTTTGTCTGAAGTCAACTTACTTCTTTGCAACTTGGACTCCTTCAACCATGGTGGTTGGGATTTTAGGGCCATTTTGAATGATGTTCCATAGTTCCATGTCCTAATCAATCAAAAACATTTGCATTAGTGCTCTCCAATGGGCAAAGTTGTTTCCACAGAAGAGTGGTGGTCGGGATATGGATCTTCCTTGAGCGAATCCTCCATCACCTACAGAGTTCATGATTAGTCTCACTGATGGTTAAATCAATATATGTGAGTCTAGCTTTGATACCAATTGAGGAACTATAAGGTGAATATAAAGGATATAAATACTCTAGAAGGGGGGAGGGGGTTGAATATAGTATGGGAAACTTCTACAAAAACATATCTCAAGGCTTTGAAACTGATTTCAAAGGCCCTTATGTCGATCTGAGCTCTTTGTGACACAACTGGTTTCAAGGGTTTGAAAGTGATTTCAAGGGCCTTGACTTCGTAAACCTGCAAAGCAATGTTAGTCACAATAAAGCAATATATGATGCGGAAATGAAAAGATCCACACGGAGATAAGTTCACGAAGTTCAACTCTAACAGCCTACGTCTTCGTCCTAGAGTTTCTTTACCGGTAGGATCTAACTATCTATTATCAGCTTCAAAGAGTCTTAGATACAACCTAGAAGAAATTCCCTTCTTCTCTCATAGTATCCAATGTTACGATCTAGTTTCAACTCTTAACCTAGCTATAAAATCCTAGTTACTTCGCAGAGTAACACACACTCGAGTATAACACTCTCTAGATATTTCAATGAAGCTCTCGTGTTTTTCTCTCTCAAAGGAAGTAAGCTTTCGTAATCAAAAGAGAAAGAAAAATTGTGGGATCGAAATGAAGATGGTTTGGATCGCTTGAAGACTTAGATGTTTCCATGTAATCTTGTTGTTGTTCTCTTTAATCGACATCTTCATTTATAGTCTTCGTTGGAGAAGTCTTCTAGCCGTTTGAGAAGATGACCATTGTTGATGTTTCTTCTTGTCCATTGAATATGGTGTATGTTGAGGTGAGATAACCGTTGTAGATATTCCATATCTCCTTCATGCACGTTGATTCCTCTTCCCCATAATCTTTTCTTGAAAAGAGATGCTGAAGATATTGTCGTTCGAGCTCCGAAATCTTCTTGTTTGTTGAAAATCTTTGGTTGAAGTTCTTCGAGATCTTTTTAAATCCGTTGGAAGAGATCTTCAAACTTTGCGTTTAGTTAAGGATCTTTGCAAGATCCTTTTTGTTGGGCCAAATCTTTTTGGTCGAGATCTTGTAGTTGGCCGAATCTTCTTGGAAGATCTTTTCTTGATCATTTGTAGATTTGGTTATTGAGATTGAATCTTTTAATTTTAAATTCCTTCCAGCCGTCATATCCTTTGAATCTTGTTTTACGGCTTTGGCTTTGATCCCTTGAAATGGTTTTCAAGGCCTCTGTGTTGAACCCTTGAAATGCTTTCCAATCTCTGCACTTGTCCCTTGTATTGGTTTTCAATGTAACACCCCGAATCCGCGGGACTCGGGATGCCACATTTGGCTAGGATCTCACAATGGATCCTGACCGTAAACTGACAACAAGTTCACTGGACCCTACAACATGACACTGACAGATATAAAACAAATGCATAAAATTGTTTAAACTCTACAACCAAAAGGTAACAACAACATAGCCGAGTATAAACAACAACACCCTCACACAGGAGGTAACAAAAGATCATCTTCACGCAGGAGGGAAAAGTAAACAACCCCCAAAACCCACAACCATCCTATGTACGAGAGGTCCTCGGCCTGCCACTCTACTAGATCACCCAGCAGCACGCCTATCCTGTGGGGCATCTACAACATGGTAATAAATCATTAGCTAACCATACATATATAGAGTAATGCATAAGCACATACACAATCATAGAAAGATAAACACATCAGCATGATATCACACATTTACCCATTTTATCATCTTAATATAATAGTCATTCACTCAGATCGTGTATATATGTAGATAGATGAAAGTATGTGACACGAGGACCGATACATCCTCGCCTTTGAGCTTGATAGCAAGTTGTACGAGTATCGGTCACACAATCCGTGTACCCTATGGGAGTGGATTGCGCCGTTCTTGTAAACAAGTCTGGCCTAACATCAGAGAACCTCCTAGACTCCACGGTGGGATGAAAGGGAAAGGTTATCACAGCCACGCAATGGGGCAGTCAATAAAACATAGGTTGGTATAAACGACATCTCATGCTATCATAACAAACATATAAAGCACACACCACTCACGCAAACACCCAATATAAGGATGGTAGCTAAGTAAGTCCTACGGACATACCTCAACCTCGTACAAAGATCAACCAGAAACAACCAGAACTCTATCACCTCAACTCTAGAGGAACAACACAGCCTATAAACAAGGGATAAAGAGATATATCATCCTCCTATCAACAAAAGGGTCACACCTAGGCCCAAAGGGATCCATAGAGATCATACTCGACCTCGAAACCTCAACCAACATCAACCTAAGTCCTTAAAGCCGTACAAGGCATATATCGATCATAACCTCATCCAAACACATCCTCACACATCTAGCATGATCCTATACACTCACGGTAGGAAAGGAGGGTACAAAGACATCCTAAAGCAAGCCTAGAAGCAACATACACCTACAGAACCAAGTGTGGAACCTAGCTGGTACAGGTGGCCGCAGGGGCGGATCCCAGGTGGCGAAGGGGCGGCTCTGGCCGGCGCCGGGGCGGCTGCAAGGTTGAGCAGGGGTGGCTGGTCAACAGAGGACGCCACTTCAGCCTTTTCTTCACTTCTTCCTTCGATTCCTTCACTTCTTCTTCAGTCCAACAGGATACATACATAAACATACATATATATACATCAACACAAGCCAATCATGGCTGAAGCAAGATCCAAACCTAAGGAATCTAAGCTAGACTAAGGAAAGATAGGAAAAGAGGTAAGATGAAAGAATTAAGAAAGAAAGGATGGAAGCCATGAAAGCTTACCAAGATGAGCTCCAAAAGATCAAACACAACACCACATCCTCAAGCTGGCTCACACAAGGCTCAACAACAACAACAATCAACAAGCCAAGCTTAAAAGCTCTCAAACTCACACCAAACTCAAGAAAAGATCAAAGATGATCCAAAGAGAGGTAAGAGGAGAAGAAGAACGTAGGGAGAGAGAGATGGAGCTGAAGATGATGAACCCTCATCAGAAGGAAAGAGAAGAAGGTTATAAAGGGGTGAAAAGAGTAAAGCACGGGTCAAAGGGTCAAAGAAGATGGCTGCAGCCACACAGAGCCGCAGGAGCGGACCCTGTGAGGCGCAGGTGCGGCCCAGGCAAACCGCAGGGGCGGCCACTGGGTCACGTAGGGGCGGTCCAGGCTGAATCTAGGTCCTCAGCTCACACACTCAGTAACTCAGCAACTAGGCTCTTACATCTCACCCCCCTAAAAACAAGTTTCGTCCCAAAACTTGAAAAATCTCAAATCCTCTCGGACCCATAAGCCGAGGTATAACTTTCTCTCTCTCTATCGGATGCATCACATCTCCGTTCAGAAGATCATAGCCTATAACAATCTATAACCTCAACATAAACATGGAGGAATCATCAACTCCAGAAAACAGGGTCATAACGCTACCCAAAGACGTAGAGAAATCACATCTCTCGCCATACCACATCACAAGGCATAGAGGAAGCACATCTCTAGCCAACCATAATCGTATACAACGCATGGAGGAATAACATCTCCACTAAAACTATGTCCATCAAGGTAGCATGGAGGAAAGAACCATTTCCAACTGAATCCTAATCACACTCAAATAGCATGGACGAAAGAACCATCTCCAGCTAATCATACATCATGCTACCACATCAAGATCTAATAAGATCGTAAATCACATCATAGCTAGCATGGAGTAAGCACATCAAGGCATGTAAGCATATATGCACATAATCACATACTCACCAAGATAGCACTAAGATCTACTCATCGACCCTAGGTGCATCTATCTCAGCATAAAACTCTGGATAGTTCCTCTGGATACTATCCTCAGTCTCCCATGTAGCCTCCTCGGGTCCACGTCTAGACCACTGTATCCTCAGCATAGGAATATCCTTCGAACGCAGGAATCTCACACCTCGTTCTAAGACTGTAATCGGATGCTAAGCAAAGGTGTGGTCTGGCTCCACCACCAAATCATCATAACTCACAATGTGACTCTGATATGGTATGTACTCCCTCAGCTGAGACACATTGAACACAGGGTGAACACCCTCTAACCTTGGAGGCAATGCTAATTTGTAGGCTGCCCACCCAAATCTATCCAGTATCAGAAAAGGACCGACATATCGGGGACTCAGCTTCCCCTTTATGCCAAAACGTCTAACGCCACGCGTCGGAGATACTCTCAGCCAGACATGAGCTCCTACCCTGAACTCTAGAGGTCGACGCCTCCGGTCTGCATATGACTTCTGGCGACTCTGTGTAGCCAACATCCTCTCTCTAATCAGCGCTATATCATCCTGAATCTTCTCTGGCGCTATCCCACTGATACTGCTAGGCTCATTCCAACATATAGGTGTACGTCACCTACGTCCATACAGTGCCTCATAAGAAGCCATCCCAATAGATGCTCGCAGCATATCCTCCAGGGTCTGGATGATCATCTCAGACTGACCATCTGTCTGGGGGTGAAACGCAGTCGTGAAGTATAGACTCGTCCCCAAAGTAGTCTGAATCTGCTGCTAGAATCTCGAGGTAAACCGCCCATCTCGATCAAAGACGATCGTCCTCGGTATACCATGGAATCTCACTATCTGTCTAGTGTACTCCGCAGCTAATCTGCTCATTGGCCACATCTCTCTGATAGGAATGAAACGTGCCCTCTTCGTCAGTCTGTCAACAACAACCCAGATAGCATTAAAACTCCTACTGGGCCTAAAAGCCATCACAAAGTCCATGGAGACGTCCTCCCACTTCCACTAAGGTACTGGAAGTGGATGGAGCTCACCTCGAGTTCTGTAATGCTCTATCTTGACCTGCTGACAGGTCGCACACTGAGCCACAAATCTGGCTACATCGGGCTTCAGCCCTCCCTACCAATATGAACGTCTCACATCATGGTACATCTTACTCGTACCTGGATGTACTGAGTAAGGTGTACAATGAGCCTCTTGTAAGATCCTCTGTCTCAACTCTGTATCTGTAGGTACACATAAACGGTCATGTCTTCTCATCACTCCATCTGCTCCAATGGAGAACTATGGTGCCTCTCCATGAGACATCCTCTCTCTAATCCTCGTCAAGGTCGGGCAGGTCCCTTGCTTTTGCTGGATCTCGTCCAATAGACTAGTTAAAACCTCTAACGCATACAACTGGGCATCCTCATCAAGTAACTGGATGTCCATCTCTAGCCAAGCTAGATCCCTCTGAAGCTGAGGTTGTACTGATAATTTGGCAATCGCTTTCTCTCGAGGCGTCTTCCTGCTCAAGGTGTCAGCTACAACATTCGCCTTTCCAGGATGATACAAAATTTCAAGGTCAAAATCCTTGATCAACTCTAGCCATTGACGCTGGCGGTTATTCAACTCCCGCTGCGTAAAAATATACTTCAGACTCTTATGGTATGTGAAGATCTGACATGTAGCACCATACAGGTAATGTCTCCAGATCTTCAAAGCATGAACTACCGCTGCTAACTCCAAATCATGAGTCGGGTAGTTCTCCTCATACATCTTCAACTGTCTAGACGCATAAGCAATCACTCAGCCTCTCTGCATCAACACACATCCCAGGCTTAGCTTGGATGCATCACTATAAACCACAAAATCATCAGAACCCTCTGGTTGTCCCAAGACAGGAGGAGAATTCAAACGTCTCTTCAACTCCTCAAAACTCCGGGCACACTGGTCGGTCCACACAAATCTGGTAGTCTTCCACAGAAGACTCGTTAGTGGAAGGGCAATCACAAAAATTCCCTCCACAAAGCGTTTGTAATAACCGGCTAGGCTAAGAAAGTTACGCACTTCCTTGACGTTTGTCGGTGTCGTCCATGCAGCAACAGTCTCAATCTTTTCCGGGTCAACTATAATCCCATCGGCGGAGACGATATGTCCAAGGAAAGCAACCTCAGACATCCAGAATTCACACTTAGAGAGCTTGGCATACAACTCTCTATCCCTCAGAATCTACAAAACCGTCCGCAAATGACTGGAATGCTCCTCTCTGCTACGAGAGTATACCAAAATGTCATCAATGAAGACCACCACAAATTGATCAAGGAAGTCGATGAAGATATTGTTGATCAACTCCATGAAGACTGTTGGGGCATTCGTCAGCCCGAATGGCATCACTACAAACTCGTAGTGTCCATAACGGGTACAAAATGTCGTCTTGTGCACGTCCTACTCTCTCACCCTCAGCTGGTGATATCCTGAACGCAAGTCAATCCGGGAGAAAATTGTCGCTCCCTAAAGCTGATCAAGTAGATCATCAATACGAGGTAGTGAATATCTGGTCTTGATGGTCACCTTGTTCAGCTCTTTGTAATCAATGCACAATCTCAACGATCCGTCCTTCTTCCGCACGACGAGGACAGGTGCACCCCATGGTGAAACGCTAGGGCAAATGAAGCCCTTCTCAGCCAACGCCTTGAGTTGCTTCTTCAGCTCCAACATCTTGACAGGCGCCATACGATATGGGGCCTTCGAGATGAGTCTCGTACCAGGCTCCAACTCGATACTGAAGTCCACACTCCTCTGAGGCAACAAGCTCGACAGCTCAGCAAACACGTCTGCAAACTCGCAGACCACTAGTATGTCCTCCAAAGCTGGACTCTCTCCATCCCTCATGGCGTAGCACCAGAAGGTATCACATCCCTGTACAATAAGTCTAGCTGCTCGTACAACACTGATAACAGAACCCGTCTTCCCAAGGACCCAAACTCGAAAGACCTCAATCTAACCAACCTCGGTAGATGCTGTAATAGTCCGTCTACCAACATCTAAAACTGCATGGTGTCTACGCATCCAATCCATACCTAATATGTCTTCTTCATGCATCAATGGCATGACTAAGAAGTCAAAAAGAAAAACACGAGTCCGTAAACAAAGGGGACAACTACGTATCTCACGGGTATCTCTAACCCGGCTACCATCAGGTAACCCTATAGTAAAGGGTATCCCCTCTATGGTCGCTAAACTCAAACGCTCATCACATGGATCAGAAATAAAGGAATGCATAGTACCCGTATCAAATAAAACTCTAACGGGTAAACCATGAAGCATAATGGTACATGTAGCAGCCGGTGCAGGTGGATCCTTTGCACTCCTCAACTTAAAAGCTCTACCTTGATCTCCACTAGTGTCAGGTGGCACTCCCACCACGACCCCTACCTCTACTCAGCCCGAGAGCAGATCCCTGAGTAGAAGGACAATCTGGGACTCTCTGTTGTCCCTGTGTCTGTTGCTGAAGTGTCCTCTGACCACCTCCTGCGACACTGGCAAGGGAAGAACCCTACTGAGATGCAACTCTACCCTGCCTACAAAAGGTAGCTCGTTGTCCTAGTCTACCACAGGTAAATCAAGTCACAACTAGCTTGGGACACTCTAGCTTCAAATGTCCAAGATCACCACAGTTGTAACACTGTCGTCCCTTATTTATAGTCAGTGCAGACGAGGGGTAACTCTGACGTCTCTGGTCTCGTCTAGACCCAGATGCTCCTCCAACTCCACTGGTCTGCCCAGTGCGCTGCCTCTTCTCAGACCGTCACGTCTGAGAAGCTCTCCTCTGACTGGCTCGCTCCCTCTCATAAGCAGAAGCCCGGTCCTGATAATCAGCTAGGGACTCACAATGGAATCCCGCCATGAATGAGTGTGTGTTCTCCCTCAGACGACGGGAGAACAAGTAAACATGCTGGTCCTCAGAAGGTGCAGTTGGATCCAACAAAGCTAACTCAATCTAGATGTAACACCCCAAATCCGCGGGACTTGGAATGCTACATTGAGCTAGGATCTCACAATGGATCTTGACCCTATCCTGGCAACAAGTTCACTAGATCTTACAACAAGGCACAGGTAGATTAAAACCAAATACATAAAAGCTGTATATAATACATCAAAAGAGTTTACAAACTCAGAGCCGAGTACAAAACATCAAACCACAACATCTGATACAAAAGATCCCATATCCCGCGCATCCTAATGTAAAGAAGTCCTCGGCTAGCCACACCATCTGTCTCACCCTACAGTCTTCCTAACCTGCAGATCATCTACAACACGGTATGAAACCGTTATCTACAACAATGAAAAGCATGAAGGTAATAGCACAACCACACATCAACATCTCATACATGCAATGCCACACACATTCATTTATTATCTTTCATTACGTTATTCTATTACTAACTCTGACGCCTCGCGTCAGAGTTACTCTCAACCAGACATGAGCTCCTACCCTGAACTCTAGAGGTCGACGCCTCCTATCTGCATACAACTTCTAGCGAATCTGTGCAGCCAACATCCTCTCTCTGATCAGCGTTATTCGAGCCATATCATCCTGAATCTGTTCTAGCGCTATCCCACTGGTATTGCTAGGCTCCTCCCAGCATAAAGGTGTAAGACATCTATGTCTACACAACGCCTCATAGAGACCATCCCTATAGATACATACCAACGGTCGTGGTATAAGAACTCAACGAGTGGCAGATAAACAGATTGTCCCTATTCCCAATCTATCCCACAAGCTCACAACATGTCCTCTACGGTCTAAAGGGTTCTCTCAGACTGACCATCTATCTGAGGTAAAACTCAATCATAATATGTGAACACATTCCCCAAGCAGTCTGAATCTGCTATCAAAACCTCAAAGTAAACCGTCTACTATAATCATAGTCGATCATCCTCGGTACACTTATGGAGTCCCACCATCTGTCTAGTGTACTCCTTTTTTACTTGTTAGCATGAAATATTGTGATATTTTAGGCACGTTTTCTAAGTGTATTTGATTCATATTGATAGTCTTTGATTTAGCAATGCTGCATTTGTGAGCTAGTTCGCCTATATTGTCGATATGGATGTCTACACTAGCTTTATGTTGATTATAGGTGATTGAGAGTCATTTCCGAACGGAATCAAGCAAAGAAGAGTTGATCAAGTATGTCCATGGATTAAGGGCATTATAAGGAGCAAATTGGAGTTCAACTTGAGGAATGCACGAGGCTAGGGAAGAATCACGTTCTTGCCCTAAACCACGCTCTAAAATACGGCCGTATTACAAACCACGTTTACTTCCACGGCCGTGGAACCCTGCAAAGAGAGGCGTGATGCATTCCAGTAACTATTACGGTCGTGGAACATATGGTCCAAACCGTGACACAATCCACGCTCTAAATTACGGTCGTGGAACCTTCCACGACCGTGATCTTGGCGATCTTTTTCGCCACATTTTGAAGCCACGATCTTTTGAAGATTGGGCCGGGCCGATATTTTATCTTGCCCTATAAAAAGACGGACAAAGCAAGATTCCGTCATCCTCGCTTAGCGGCATTCATCAACGCCTACACCTCGTTTAGATTTTCGCTTAGAGAATTTGAACGCCCGTTTAGCCCTCGATTGGAGGTATTGATATCTCATTGGAGATCGAAGTTCGTGTTTGGGATTTGCCCTAATCTCGCACTTTTGGTGGAGATTGCTGTTGAGATCTCCGGATTAGCGGAAGATCGAAGCTTTTGGAAGATTGTTGCAAGAAGACCTCTCTTCTTGTTTAGGTTTGATTTGGAAAACGGATTGACATCCCGTTTTCCCCTCTTTCCTAAGATTGTGATTGTTTGCTTATTCTGAATCTATTGACAACATTTGTTCTTGGTTGTGACTTTGAGATTGGTTTGAAGATTATTGAAAGTTTTCGAAAGTTTTCATCTTTCTATCTTTTAATTCTTGAATTTGGTATCAACATGACTGTTATTGGCTAAAAACCCTTAACAATTCTAAGGTGAAGGGTTGATAGTTGTGGCTTAGATGATGATAGATCGATCGTAAACAGATTAGACCCTGAGAGTTAGAGAGAATCGTCGACAAACCCTAAATTACGGTTTGTTCTTGAGTTCCACGGCCGTGGAGTCTCAAGATCTGCCCGTAATTTCCCTTAAGTTTATGAACCTGCTTTTACTTTAATCCAAAGTTAAAGATTTGCTTTAACTTAGTTTAGACTTATCTTTTCTAGGTGTTAGTAAAGCCTCAACAACCTCTACCTCAATTGTGAGTGTCATAACCGTAATCGGCTAAGTTAGTCTTGATCCTTGGATTACAAGTTTGGGTATTTGATATTGATTCTTGCCTTTAGAACCTTTCTATATTGAGCCTCAACAACCTGTATAGAGAGTGTCTTGTAGGTGAGTCATATAAGGTTTTTGGAACTTCACCGTACGATTACCTTACATTAGCATACCTTTGCATATCTCAACTCTGTCTTTATATCATTAGTATATCTTGAATCGATTGCCACATCTGGATACTTGGATCTTTAGGATTGTTGTTTTCCCAATATTTGCAAAACTCTCATATTTACTCGCTTGATAACCTGCAATTGAATTTGTTCCCACCCAAATCCCTGTGTTCGATACTCTGGAATCCTTGCTTAACTATATCGATCCGTACACTGCGGGTTCGCTGCTTGATTCTAGTTTTATAAATTTAAAGCTTATTTGCACACACCTTTAGGGGCGAACAAGTTTTTGGCGCCGTTACAGGGGATTTGGTTTCGGCCGAATTCGGTAGCCGGTTGTCAAGCTTGGGAGCTTGCTCTCGTTATTTGATATTACTTTGAGTGCATGTGCAGGTCTAGGAACACCAAAGATCTCTTGCCTCTTGATCAAGAGCTAGAGAAAACTTTAAGGCAAAAGCGCAAGGAAAAGAAGATGGCTGAAGGACACGAACGTGATCTTCAAGCGGAGTTAGCGGAGAAGGAAGCTCAACTCCAATGGAATGAGACCCTCCGCCAGGATGAGATGGATCGTCATCAATCTCAAGTTAACAATCTACAAGACATGATCTTCCAGATGAGGGTAGAGATGAGCAACCTTAAGAATAAGGGAAGCAAGAAATCCTCAAGGAAAGCATCAAGGTCTAGAAGAAAAAGTCACTCGTCCGCCGATGATAGTGATTCTTCCATGCCACCGCTAGAGGAGATTGATCCCACGATCAATGTGAATCCTTTCCATCCACAAGGAGCTGCTAATCGCCGCATTCCGCCTAGGAATGTGAGGGTCGAACGTGTAGATAATGAGCCAAGAACTCTTGGCCAGCGGATGGATCCAACACAACAACCACGCCGCTTGGGTGTGAATTTCGATGCTGAAGATGTGCAAGGGTTTAGCTTCAACCCTCAAGTCATTACTCTTGTTCGCCAAAACCAATTTGGCGGGACAAGCGCTGAATCTCAACACCAACACTTGCAGAACTTTGAGTGTATGATGGAGACAATGAGACCAAAGAGCGCTACTACCAACAGCTATAAGCTCAAACCTTTCTTCTTCTCTTTGAAGGGGAAAGCGTTATCTTGGTATCAAGCTCTTCCTAGTGGGAAACTAGACACGTGGGAAGACCTTTCCGCGGAGTTCCTCACCAAATTCTTTCCGCCTTCCAAAACGGCGGAACTTAGAGGTAAGATTAATGCTTTTTCCATGAAACCTAACGAAAGTTTGTTTCAATCTTGGGAAAGGTTTCAGGATTTACTCTTGGATTGCCCTCATCATGGCATATCCAAACTTGCCTTGCTGGAGATCTACTACAAGGGGTTAGATGCGGGAACGCAATTCAACCTCCAATCCCTCTCATGTGGAACATTCATGGACATGAGAGAAGATGACGCTTGGGACTTCATTGAGAAGCAAGCAAGAGTCATAGAGAAGTATTCCCACCGGAAAGTGGAGGGAAATCATGTGGAGCAAGGAGCAAAGCTCACACATGAAGCTCAAAATCAGATTTTCTCCCTCAACAATGAGATCAAAGAGTTGAAGGAGGCTATCAAGACCAATTTCCCAAAGCAACAAGGGAAGGATGTTGGCTATTTGGGCAACAACAATAACCGGAACAACAACCGGAATACAACTGGAATGGGAACAACAACAACCGGAACAACGATTGGAACAACAATAGGGGTTCAAACAACAACAATTGGCGCCCCAATCAACAAAATTCCGGTAACTCTTATCCTTCCAATTCTAATTCACTAACTCCACCTTCCTCTTCCTCTACTCCTTTGAAAAGCCAGGGGCAATCATCTAATGGAGGAAACACTTCGGGGAAGGAGAAGCCCGATCCCATATTGGAAACAATTTTGGGAAAGCTTTAAGGGTTGGAGAACCGCCTCATCAAGGTTGATGATCAAATTTCTAAGGTTGACAAAGCTCAAAAGGTTTTAGAAAACCAAATGTTCAAGCAAGCGGAAGAAATTCCTAGGAATCAAGGGAAGCTTCCAGGAAAGACGGAGGACAACCCTAAGGGAAGGGTGATGGCGATTACAACTAGGAGCGGAGTGACAACCACCGATCCGCAGCCTACGTTCGTTGAAGTCCCCGTAGAGAAGGACAAGGAGAAAGGGAAGGAGAAGGAAAATGTCTATGTTCCTCCTCCAGCTTACAAACCTCTCCTATCATTCCCTCAATCTAGAGCGCGAGCGCGCCTAGACAAACAATTCGGTAAGTTCATAGAACTCATGAGCAAGCTGCATATTAATATACCATTTATTGATGCTATTGTAGGTATGCCGGCTTATGGCAAGTTCTTGAAGGAGCTCCTCTCCAACAAGAGGAAGCTAGAGGACTTCGGTGAGGTCAAGATGAGTTCGGATTCTTCGGATCTCATCAAGACCATGAAGGAGAAAATGTCCCCAAAGCTAAAGGATCCGGGGTCATTTTGCATTCCCATAGGAGTGGGAGATGTCACATACGATGCGTTATGTGACTTAGGAGCAAGTGTGAGCATCATACCACTTGTATTATGTAGGAAGATCGGTTTAGGTGACCCTAAACCGGTGAAGATGACGTTGTACATGGCGGATTGATCCATCACTCGCCCCGTCGGTATTATAGAAGACGTCCCGGTCAAGCTAGGTAAATTCTTTGCTCCCATTGATTTTGTCGTGCTTGACATTCCTGCAGATAGTCCGGTCCCGATCATACTCGGAAGACCGTTTCTTGCAACTTCCGGCTGCATAGTCGATTGCAAGAATGGTAGACTCGCTTTTGATATAGGAGAAGAGATAGTAGAGTTCGTTCTTTCCCCTCTAGTGAAGGAGCCAATCTTTGATGAGGATATTTACGATATCCAAGATGAAGAAGGTTTGTCTAGAGAGGAGGTAAGTGCGATTCTCTTTAACGATCCTTTGCAAAAAGTTATCACTATGAGTCTAACCAATGTAGGGGAAGATGAAGAGTGCAATGAGGCAATTGAAGCCTTAGAAGCACAAGAAGAGATGCATGAAGAGGAGTTTGAGAAACTCCACGATGAGGCTGAGAATGTCAGAATCCACGGTCATACCCTGTATTCCACGACCGTGGATTCCACAACCAAAATCGTGCCTCATTCCAGGGGATTATACGGTCGTGGAGAAGATGTGACAACCGTATTTCCTTTCTACGCCCTAAACCATGGCCGTGGAGGACAAGATCCACCCGTAATTTTGGCCGTGGAAGAGAGTGATCGAGGCAATTCTTCAACTTCTTCTGATTCTTCTCCAACACACTCAACACCCTTAGAGACTTCTAAGGAGATGTCGGATGCTTCTCAAGGATCGTTGGAAGCTCCGAAAGCAATGGAACTCAAACCGCTTCCTACTCATCTAAGGTACGCTTTTCTAGGATCTAATTCTACCTTTCCGGTTATCGTTAGTTCCGAACTAAGCATAGATGAACATGAACAGCTCATGATTGTCCTTAGGAAACATAGGAAAGCTATAGGCTATACTATCGAGGACTTAGTAGGAATTAAACCCTCTCTATGCATGCATAAGATACTAATGGAGGAAGATTTTAGAACTTCAAGACAACCTCAAAGGCGGTTGAATCCGACCATGAAGGAGGTTGTCAAGAAGGAAATTCTTAAGCTTCTTGATGCAGGTATCATCTACCCTATCTCCGATAGCAAGTGGGTGAGTCCAGTTCAAGTAGTTCCGAAGAAGGGAGGAATGACGGTCATCACCAACAAGAACAACGAACTCATTCCTACCCGAACCGTAACTGGATGGCGGATGTGCATAGACTACCGCAAGCTCAACAACGCAACACGGAAGGATCATTTTCCATTACATTCATTGATCAAATACTTGAAAGGTTAGCGCAACATTCACATTTTTGCTACCTTGACGGCTATAGTGGTTTCATTCAGATTCCGATACATCCGGACGATCAGGAGAAGACCACATTCACGTGCCCTTGGGGTACGTTTGCTTATAGGAGAATGCCGTTCGGGCTTTGCAACGCCCCAGCCACCTTCCAACGGTGCATGATGGCCATCTTCTCCGAATACATAGAGGAAATCATGGAAGTCTTCATGGACGACTTCTCCGTATACGGTTCCTCTTTTAACGATTGCCTTTCTAACCTTTCTCTTGTTTTGCAAAGGTGTGAAGACACTAACCTAGTTCTTAATTGGGAGAAGTGTCAATTCATGGTTAAGGAAGGAATTGTATTAGGTCACTTAGTCTCTAGTAGAGGGATAGAGGTAGACAAGGCTAAGATAGAGACCATAGAGAAACTTCCTCCCCCAATTTCGGTGAAAGGGATAAGAAGTTTCCTAGGACATGCTGGATTTTATAGACGTTTCATCAAGGACTTTTCTAAGATATCAAAACCTCTCACTAATCTATTGATGAAGGATGCAGTTTTTGAGTTTTCGCAGGAATGTTTGGATGCGTTTAACACCATTTGGCAAGCTCTAATCTCAGCACCTATTATCCAACCTCCAGATTGGACTCTACCCTTTGAGATTATGTGCGATGCTAGTGACGTAGCTATTGGAGCTGTTCTTGGACAACGAAAGGAAGGGCAAACCCATGCCATATACTACGCTAGCAAGACGCTAGATGAAGCGCAGCTCAACTACGCCACTACCGAGAAAGAGTTTTTAGCCATTGTCTATGCTATTGACAAGTTTCGCTCTTATCTTGTAGGTGCGAAGGTGATTGTCTACACGGATCATGCTGCGATCCGGTACCTCCTTGTGAAGAAAGATGCGAAGCCAAGGCTGATTAGATGGATTCTTCTCCTACAAGAATTCGATCTTGAGATCCGCGACAAGAAAGGTTCAGAAAATTCTGTTGCGGATCACTTGAGCCGTCTAACACATCTAGAGGACGACCACCTACCCATTGATGACTCCTTTCCGGACGAATACCTACATATCATAGAGGAGTGCATCAACGTGATCTCCAAAGGTAACGAACCATGGTTTGCTGATTTTGTTAACTATTTGGTTTGCCAGGAGATACCACCCGGACTATCCTACGCACAAAGGAAGAAGTTCTTTAAGGACGTCCGAGAGTACTATTGGAATGAGCCTCTCCTCTTCAAGAGAGGTCCGGATGGCATCATTAGGCGATGTGTGCCGGAAGATGAGATGCAAAGTGTCATCCATCATTGTCATTCACTACCTTGTGGAGGACACGCTAGTTCGAACAAGACTAGCGCAAAGGTATTGCAATCTGGATTCTTTTGGCCTACTTTGTTTAGAGATGTGCAATCCTTTGTTTCTTGCTGCGATGCTTGTCAAAGAACAGGCAATATCTCTAGGAGGAATGAGATGCCCCTCAACAACATCCAGGAGGTGGAGATTTTCGACGTATGGGGAGTCGATTTCATGGGACCATTCCCATCCTCTTGTGGAAACCAATACATACTATTGGCGGTAGACTACGTTTCTAGATGGGTGGAAGCAATTGCCTCTCCCACGAATGATGCCATGGTGGTGGTTAAGTTCTTCAACAAAACCATCTTCCCGCGATTTGGGACGCCAAGGACGATCATTAGTGATGGAGGTTCTCACTTCATAGCCCGTCGCTTTGAAGCTCTTCTAGCTAAGTATGGGGTTACTCACAAGATCGCTACCCCTTACCATCCACAAACAAGTGGAAAAGTTGAGATCTCAAATAGGGAGATCAAAGGAAACTTAGAGAAGACGGTTTCAAGGACTAGGAAGGATTGGTCCTTGAAGCTTGACGATGCATTGTGGGCATACCGGACTGCATACAAGACTCCCATAGGAACCACACCATACAACCTTGTGTATGGGAAGTCTTGTCACTTTTCGGTAGAGTTGGAGCACAAAGCGTTTTGGGCTATCAAGTGGCTGAATTTCGGCATGAAGGAAGCGGGAGAGAAGCGTCTCCTCGACATCAATGAGCTGGATGAACTCCGCTTGAACGCTTATGAAAACGCTAAGATCTATAAGGAGAGAGCAAAGCGTTGGCATGATAAGCATATCATTCCCAAGGACTTCAAAGAAGGAGATCAAGTTCTCCTCTTCAATTCAAGGCTTCGTCTCTTTCCAGGTAAGCTTAAATCTCGTTGGACTGGACCTTTTCTAATTAAGCGTATTTTCCCCATGGTGCAGTTGAAGTATGGGGTGAAGCGAGCGGAACTTTTAAGGTGAACGGCCAGCGACTCAAGAAGTATACGCCGGATCTCCAAGCTGAGGAGTTCGCGCCTACCGCACTCGAATAAGTGCGAGAATGGTCTAGCTACGGACCTTAAACAAAGCGCTTCTTGGGAGGCAACCCAAGGTATTGCATTTTTGCTTCTGTTTTCGATCCATAGATTAGCGTAGTATAGACGTTTGTTTTCTTTGTTTTTGCCTCGATTTCTTCCGGTATGTTCGTGTTTTTGGATGTAGGATCGATGGATAAAAAAAAGAAGGATAATGTCGAAGAAAAGTGACGAAATTTGGACTTTGGAGCTTTACAGAGGATTCCACGGTCTAAATTACGGTCGTCATAGCTACAGTAGCTGTAATTTCCAAAAGCCTTTGAAAAATCACCAAAACCACGGTTCCGTACACTTCCACGGCCGTGGAACACCCCGACAGACCGTGATTTTCAAAATTTTGCCTGCGACTATATAAGCCACATTCTTCACAAAAACCATCCAAAACCCCTCTTTCCACGACCTAAGTGTCGAAAACCCACGACCCTCTCTCAATTCTTCGTTTCCTAATCGTTTTCAACGATTCTTCTTCCTAAACTGCAACAAATTCAACCACAAACAAGATACAAGCGACGAATCGAGCGGAAATTCACCAACAAACGCGCATTTCAGATTTTTCAATCCGAAAAAGAGGTTTTCCTTTCCCTTCTTGATTCTTGCCGATTTGGTTGTTTTTGTTAGAGATTTTTAGGAAGAACTGATTGAGATTGGAGGAAATTAGACTAGGACTACCTGTTGTGGAGATTGATTGCTGATTTGCTGAGATTCTTGATTTTTTGAGATGAATCACGGTCTCTGGGTAAATTACGGCCGTGGTTTTCTGAAGAACAGACCGTAATTTTGAGCAGAATAGATTTTGTGAGAAGAGTTTCAGGGAGGATAAAAGAGAAGAAGAATGAGCAGAATAAGAAGAGGAAGGGTAATCCTTCCTCCTCCTCATCCTCTAGGGCACCACCACCCTCTTCACCTTCACCTCCATCTTCACCTTCACCTCCATCCTCACCTCCTCACCCTAGAGTCCCGACCATACACGACGATCATCTCGATGCACTCGAGAGGATCAAGGAAAGGGCAGTGATTGGCCCTAGATATTTGTTGTTGGAGGATCTAGCTCCTCTCAACATTGTTAATGACCTTACTTGGCTTTTGGATAGAGCCGGATTAGTTGTCTTCTCGGCTATCCGAGAAGACGCATATGAGGAGATTACACGGGAGGTTGTGACATCCTTTGAGCACAGCCACGTAGACAGGACCGTCTCTTTCCGTCTCATGGATGAGACTACCATTTGAGCATCCGCGAGTTTGGGACCATTTTTGGGTTTCATGAGACCTTTAATGGTCGATTTCCGAGTGGTGTTTACGCCAAGGACTTTTGGGAGGAGGTGGCTATGATTTACGCTAGCGAGGACCGCTGGCAACCCACTGACACCAAGGCTAGATTGATGTACCATCTAGCCTTGAAGATAGCTCACCGTGTTCTTTCGGAGTGTCTCTTTCCTAGGACGGAGACGCCCCAAAAGATCAAGACGGATGAGCTGTTCTTGCTTTACTCCATGTTGTATGGACGCCGAGCTGATTGTGCCACTCTCTTGGCTGCTACGATGAGCAAGCTCAAGAACAAGAAGAAGGGGAACATCGGATATGGTGGGATAGTTACCCACATTGCTAGGAGTTTTGGTGTCGACTTTTCTGCTTGCACCCGCATACCGGCCGTCCCTTTAGGGCTACATGCTTTCATGGTTAGGGTTCTCATTTTCCCCACACATAGAGGTCCGCCTTATGCGGGCATGCCTTGGGAGAGTAGGACGGGTAGGGGTATAGAGTGGCTGCCAGAGTACTCCATTATGGCTGGACGCCATAATTGGAAGGAGACGTTCGCTGCTATGCATGCGAACAGGATAGCAGCTCCCCCTTATGTCCCACCACCGGTTGTCGAGGAGGAGGATATGGGAGATCAGTTTGAGAGTGGAGGAGGAGCGGAGCAGGAGTTTGGCACGTTTCCGGACCAGCCGGAGGCGGCCCCAGATGTACCTAGACGCTCTCCACGTCCAGCTAGAGCCTCAGGCTCGTCATCTCGCCGCGCTAGCGTGAGTGAGAGGCCCACGTGGATGACCACACCTCCCGCATGGTATGGCGTTCCCCCTCCTTGGTCTACAGAGCAGCCAGCAGCACCTCCACCAGCACCAGCACCATCCGACGCTCCAGCATGGTATAGTCAGGCCCCGGGATGGTACGAGCAGATGCCGGATTGGGCTACCGGACTTTCAGAGAGAGTAGGAGCGCTGGAGATCCGGGCCGATGCTAGAGACGGACGTTTAGACGACCTTGACCACATGATGAGGGACGTCTACCGCCAGCAGTTTGGGCGGTTCTATGATCCGAGCTTCTCTCCATTCCCGCCTCCGCCGGCACCACAGTGATTTGATGCATGACCGTTCGTTTTAGACATTCCCGCCACCACTTTGTGAGTTTCTTTTTCTCTTCTTCTTTTCTTTCTTTCTTTTTGAACATTAAGGACAATGTTCGTTCTAAGTATGGGGTGGGATGTACTAAAAAGTTTGTAATAACTCTACTTACTATGTTTGCTTTTATTCGAGACTATCATTGCATGTTCATTATGTGTTTCACGTTTCATTATCGCATTGCATGAAAAAGAACTTGAAAAACCATAAAAATTGAAAAATTTTGAAAAATTTTGTGCTTCTAATGAATTGAGATGATTTCTATGATAATCACTACTTATGAATTGAGTTTGATGACAATTGCATGCTTAAAAGAATGGTGAATTGAAAAGAATTTGAATGAATGAATTTTACCTCTTTTGCAAGTTTCATAATGTGATGAATATTGTATAAATCATGTTGAGAAATTAAAGTTGAAATCACACTATAAGTTCTTATACTTCTTGTTGAGATGATTAAGGCAATTCGATTTTTCTTTCTTCTTTCTTTGATCATTTTAGCTCCTCATTTAAATATTAGCCTCCTTTACCTATCCGGGAACATGGAGAAGTGAATGAAAAAGGCATGTTTGATGTCAGAGGGCCATGAGAGCAATTATTTGCAATCAAAAGAATAGAAAGAAATTCTAGGTTTGGGGAAGTCAATCATGACGATGAGTAACTCGGCACCATTCACATAGCCGGGTGTTTGTGTCTTGCCAAAGTCGGATTGAGCGATATTCCTAGCGGATTATGGTATGTGCGCTAAGGGTTTGAGGCATCTCATGAAAATTGAGAAACGCCAATCTCCTAGGCTTCGGTTTTTGTGCACCTCTGTCCATAACTCCAAAAGTAAAGTCGAAAAATGAAAGGAAGAAGAGCGAAGCTCTAAGCTGAAGTGTTGTGGAAACCGCATAAGAAGAAGAAGGTAGTTGTCCACTTTCCCGGATTCATGCACCACATTCCCTTAAAGTTTTCCCTTCCTTTCCATATTCTAGACCTTTTCTTTGGAAGTCCTTAAGATTAAAAGAATGTTATATGACTTTGTGATCTAAATCGAAGTTTCTTATGATTGATTTTGACAATGTTTGAAGGTTATGATGCTTGTTTAGAAGTTTGATTAATTCACGAGGTTTCTTTGCTTTTTACTCTTCGATTAAGTGTGTGAAAGTTTGATAAACGATTGAAGCAAGGTTTGAGAATGACCTATTCTTTAGAAGGCACATTCATCCAAAAGAAGGTACACATATTTCATCCTAACTCTTGTTTAAAGCTTTTTGGAAGACCTTGCTTAGGGACAAGCAAGTGTTAAGTATGGGGTTATTTGTTAGCATGAAATATTGCGATATTTTAGGCACGTTTTCTAAGTGTATTTGATTCATATTGATAGTCTTTGATTTAGCAATGTTGCATTTGTGAGCTAGTTCGCCTATATTGTCGATATGGATGTCTACACTAGCTTTATGTTGATTATAGGTGATTGAGAGTCATTTCCGAACGGAATCAAGCAAAGAAGAGTTGATCAAGTATGTCCATGGATTAAGGGCATTATAAGGAGCAAATTGGAGTTCAACTTGAGGAATGCACGAGGCTAGGGAAGAATCACGTTCTTGCCCTAAACCACGCTCTAAAATACGGCCGTATTACAAACCACGTTTACTTCCACGGCCGTGGAACCCTGCAAAGAGAGGCGTGATGCATTCCAGTAACTATTACGGTCGTGGAACATATGGTCCAAACCGTGACACAATCCACGCTCTAAATTACGGTCGTGGAACCTTCCACGACCGTGATCTTGGCGATCTTTTTCGCCACATTTTGAAGCCACGATCTTTTGAAGATTGGACCGGGCCGATATTTTATCTTGCCCTATAAAAAGACGGACAAAGCAAGATTCCGTCATCCTCGCTTAGCGGCATTCATCAACGCCTACACCTCGTTTAGATTTTCGCTTAGAGAATTTGAACGCCCGTTTAGCCCTCGATTGGAGGTATTGATATCTCATTGGAGATCGAAGTTCGTGTTTGGGATTTGCCCTAATCTCGCACTTTTGGTGGAGATTGCTGTTGAGATCTCCGGATTAGCGGAAGATCGAAGCTTTTGGAAGATTGTTGCAAGAAGACCTCTCTTCTTGTTTAGGTTTGATTTGGAAAACGGATTGACATCCCGTTTTCCCCTCTTTCCTAAGATTGTGATTGTTTGCTTATTCTGAATCTATTGACAACATTTGTTCTTGGTTGTGACTTTGAGATTGGTTTGAAGATTATTGAAAGTTTTCGAAAGTTTTCATCTTTCTATCTTTTAATTCTTGAATTTGGTATCAACATGACTGTTATTGGCTAAAAACCCTTAACAATTCTAAGGTGAAGGGTTGATAGTTGTGGCTTAGATGATGATAGATCGATCGTAAACAGATTAGACCCTGAGAGTTAGAGAGAATCGTCGACAAACCCTAAATTACGGTTTGTTCTTGAGTTCCACGGCCGTGGAGTCTCAAGATCTGCCCGTAATTTCCCTTAAGTTTACGAACCTGCTTTTACTTTAATCCAAAGTTAAAGATTTGCTTTAACTTAGTTTAGACTTATCTTTTCTAGGTGGTAAGCCTCAACAACCTCTACCTCGATTGTGAGTGTCATAACCGTAATCGGCTAAGTTAGTCTTGATCCTTGGATTACAAGTTTGGGTATTTGATATTGATTCTTGCCTTTAGAACCTTTCTATATTGAGCCTCAACAACCTGTATAGAGAGTGTCTTGTAGGTGAGTCATATAAGATTTTTGGAACTTCACCGTACGATTACCTTACATTAGCATACCTTTGCATATCTCAACTCTGTCTTTATATCATTAGTATATCTTGAATCGATTGCCACAGCTAGATACTTGGATCTTTAGGATTGTTGTTTTCCCAATATTTGCAAAACTCTCATATTTACTCGCTTGAAAACCTGCAATTGAATTTGTTCCCACCCAAATCCCTGTGTTCGATACTCTGGAATCCTTGCTTAACTATATCGATCCGTACACTGCGGGTTCGCTGCTTGATTCTAGTTTTATAAATTTAAAGCTTATTTGCACACACCTTTAGGGGCGAACATTACTTCATTCACTGGTCACGTCTCTCTATAGAGATGGAACGTGTCGACTTCGTAAATCTATTACAAATAATCTGGATAACACCAAAACTCTTACTAGGTCTCAATCCCATCACAAGTCCACAAAAAAGTCCTCTCACTTCCACTACAACACTGGTAGTGGATGAGCTCATCTCCAGGTCAGTAACACATTAACCTGATTGACTACTTCGTGGTACCTCTTATTTGTACATGGATGTACTAAAGAAGGTGTACTATGAGTGTACTGTAATCTTCTCCACTCGACTCCGCATAAGCGGTTATACTAACGCAGTTGCGGCGCCTCATACTCTTTATGTTCCATTAAAGAATTGTGGTGCCTCGCCATGAGGCATCCTTTCATCAAGTTCCCTCAAGGTCAGGCAAGTCCCCTATTTTTGTTGGACCTCATCCAACAAACCAGGTAAATTCCCTAAACATGAAACTAACGTCCTTATCAGCAGTTGTAGGTCCAACTCTAACCAAGCTAGATCATTTTGAAACCGAAACTGTACAGCAATTCCACCAATCGCTTCCTCTCGAGGCGTCTTCTTATTCAAGGCATCAGTGACCACATTCTCCTTGCCAGAATGGTACAAATCTCAAGGTCAGCATCCTTGATTAATTCAAACCATCAACGCTAGCGATTGTTCAATTTCTATTGTATAAAAATATACTTCAACCTCTATGATCGGTGGAAATCTGACATGAAATGTCACACAGGTATTGTCTTCCAGTCTTGAAACTTGAACTACCACCACTAACTCGAAATCATGAGTCGGGCAGTTCTCTTCATACGTTCTCAGCTATAACACACATATTATCTACTCCACTGTATATATACACGTCTTAAACTTAACTGGAATGTACCACTGTAATCCCATAATTCCCAGAATCTTCTAATTATCACCGGATAGAAGCAGAGGTCAAGTGCTTCTTCTACTTTTCAGAACCTCGACATACTACTTCAACCACGCAGTTATGGTGGTCTTCCTCTGAAGACTCGTAATTATATACTCAATCACATAAAATATTTCCATCAAAGCGTTGGTAACAATCGGCTGTGCCGAGAAAACCACGCATTCCCTTAACGTTCATCAGTATCATCCATAAGACTTCATACTCATTCTTCGCCACATCAACCATAATCCTACAGGCGAAACAACATGATCTTGAAGGCTGTTTCGGGCACCTCAATTCGCATTTAGGGAGCATAGCACACTGGCTTCTATCCCTCGGATTCTGCAAAACCGTCCTCAAATAACCGGTACGTTCCTCTCCGTTGTGAGAGTACACCAAACGTCATCAATAAGGTCTACCACCAACTGATTAAGGAAGTAGATGAAGACACTGTTCATCAACTCCTATAACGACTACTAGGACGTTCCTCAACTCAAATGACAGGACTACAACTCGTAGTGTTCAAAACGGGTATGGAATGTTGTCCTATGCCCACGTTGCTCTCTCATCCTTAGCTGATGATATCCTAAGCATACGGAAATCTTAAAAACACAATTGCTTCTCTTAGTTGATCCAACAAATCATCCATACGTAGTCATGAACGTGCTAGGGCGAACGGAGCCCGTTTCAAACCACTCTTCAAATTGCTTCTTCAATTTCTAACAACTCAACAATCCATATACCTCATAGGCCTTCTCCTAACCAGTCTCGTACCATACTTTAACGCAATATCAAAGTCCTCATTCCGCTGAGGCGATATATTAGATGGTTTAGTAACACGTCTATAAGATCATATACCACTGGAATACTTTTCAGCGTGGAACTATCTCTTTTCTTCATGGCAGAACATTAAAAAAAACATCACCCTCTGGTGTTATCAACCTCGTTGCTCATACGGCACTAAAGACAACTCACCTCCTCAAAGGTCATAACCTCAGAAAACCTCTACTTAGTCGATCTCAGTAGAGACTATAATAGTCCTCCTACTGCTATCTAAACAAACATGATATCTATTCGTCCACCACACACATAAAGACCTTCTCATGCACCTAAGGCATGACAAAGAAGTCTTCAAGCCATACACAAGTCCTTGAACAAAGAGAACAACCACATATCTCGCGGGTACCTAAGACCCGTAACTCGTAATCCTATAAAGGAAGATCTATCTTCTACTGTATCCACAATTAACTATTAACACATGCATCGAAAGACAAGAGGTGCATAGCACTCACAACAAACAAAACTCCACTAGGTAAACCAATAACAAGAATGGTACCTGTAACAGCTAACGCCCGAAGCTCTACTGCATATCATTACTCAATCTCAAACCTATTCTCCTCAGGTATCACTGAGGTCATTGCCATAGCCTCCACTTCTACTCTTTCAGCATCGGAAAGAGGAAGGTCTTGATGAGAAGAAACACTACCTTGCTGACAAAAAGGGGCCAGATGGCCTAGTTCACCACAGGTGAAGCAAGCTATCGGTGCCTTGGGGCACTCAGAGCGCACATGATCTGGATAACCACAGTTGAGACATATATGTCTCATCCCTGCCACTAGTACGGGTGGCTCCTCTACACTGCCCAGCTCAAAGGCTCTACCTTGAGCTCTTCTAGTATCTGTGGTACTCCTACCACGACCCTTACCTCTACTCAACCTGGGAACGGATTCCTGAGTAGGCGAATGATCTGGGATTCTCTGCTGCCCCCGCGTCTGCTGATGAGGTGTCTTTTGAGCACCTCCCGTCACACTAGTAGAAATAAAACCCTGTTGTGATGCCACTCTAGTTTGCTTACAGAAAACAGCTCTATGACCCTGTCTACCACAGGTAAAGCAAATCACTAGCAATCTTGGACATTGTGGTCGTACATGTCCAGGCTTCCCACAATTGTAACAAGTCCTCGTTTCACCAGAAGTCCGTGTGAATGAGAAGTACTCAAACGCCCACAAGTCGGGCTCGGTTTGTAACCCGGATATCCAACCTTATCTTTAACTGATTCAACCCGTTGTTTCTTCTCTAATCCAGAAGCTTCAGTCGATCTCGCATATGTTGGTAAATCTGGTGTAGATCTACCCGCTATCACCACCTCATATACTTGCTGCATATACTCTTGAAACTCGAATCTACTCATGGAGACACGATCATCCTCTTCAAACTCGTTCTCTCTCATAGGCAACACAGCAGCGGATATTGGTCCCTGACTTGACGCTACTGGAGGAAGAGGGGGTGTACCCCTATCTCGTCCCACTACAGATACTACTCTAGTTTGAGCCATCTGTAGAATATACGCACCTAAACTTATAGGGCTATATATATGCCACATGTATCGATATATATATATATATAATACTCATTATTACATGCATACACATCAGCACATAAAAGAGATATATATATATATATATATATATATATATATATATATATATATATATATATATATACACACTGTCGAGATCCTCATATGGGTGACGACTTCTGTACATACTATGCCAAAAATTTTGTACTCGCTTTAAAACCAAAATCCTTTAAAAAGTCAGACCCCATGTGGGTTCTGTTTATTTATCTACTCTACCTTTATTGCAGATAGCAAGTGCCATTGTTGTCAACCTAAGGCTCTGATACCAACTCTGTAATACCCCAAATCCGCGGGACTTGGGATGCTACATTGGGCTAGGATCTCACAATGGATCCTGACCCTAGCTTGACAACAAGTTCATTGGATCTTACAACAAGGCACATGTAGATTAAAACCAAATACATAAAAGCTATATATGATATATCAAAAGAGTTTACAAACTCATAGCCGAGTACAAAACATCAAACCACAACATCTGATACAAAAGATCCCATATCCCGTGCATCCTAATGTACAAAAGTCCTCGGCTGGTCACACCATCTGTCTCACCCTGTAGTCTTCCTAACCTGCAGATCATCTACAACAAGGTATGAAACCGTTAGCTACATCAATGAAAAGCATGAAGGTAATAGCACAACCACACATCAATATCTCATACATGCAATGCCACACACATTCATTTATTATCTTTCATTACGTTATTCCATTACTAATTCAACTTCTTTTGTAACACGAGGAACCTAAAGAACCTCGTCCCTTTCCCCGTTAACACAGGGGTTTGCATTGGGGGTGATCGTCACTCGTCCCACCCTGTGCTACTGGCTTCCAGGCACCTTCTCCTAACCCGCAGGCGGAGACCGGTGGTTACCGCCCGTTATAATACACTTGGGCCATTTAACTGAAATAAATGGTCATCCTAGTCCGGTTTAAGGTTATAAATGCACAATCATATGAGCACACACAACCATCACAATCATACAATCCACAACCGTACGCTAAGTAAGTCCTATGGACTTACCTGATATGCTCGTAACTTGTACCACGTCACAGCTTCCCCTTGGGGAAGTAATCAACGCCTGCAATAGCAAGGCACACACAATCACATACTGCAAAGGTTAGGAGACTCGTCTCACTAACCACAACCAACCTATATCTCAAATCTAAACCTCAGATCCTCAACACATTCATAAATGCCTAAGGCATATCCTCAACATAACATCTCATCATACTCGTACACATACTAAACCTTAAAGCCATAACCGATATCCATAACATCATCATGATCCTCAAATCATTCTGACACCTAGCATGCATCTAATCAGTATTCCTCAATCTCAAATTTAATCCTAATTTGATTAATTAACCTTTAATTAATTAATTAAATTTCACCAAAATAACGTTTTGCCCGCAGGCCATTTCTAAATCCACCTGTCATTAGATTTCATCAAACAAACAATCCATAAACACCAGAATAATATAATGATCATAATGGAATTTCTAATTGTCCATTTTGAAAAGCCTAAGGTCAATTTAGTCCAAATTGCAGTACGGAAAACAAATAAATTCATAACTTATTCGTTACTAACCCGATTGACGATCTGAAAGAAGATTCGGAATCACAACGACGCAGGCTACGCATGTACAACATCAAATTCACCGGAATCTGAGCGAAGGAACTGTCCTGGTGACATATATGCTCGACCAGGTCTTTATCTGCTCGGAAACGCAGAAACTTGGTACCGATATGAAGAGAATGAAGAGAGGAATCCAGAAACTCAAACAGAATTGAAATCGGATTAGAAACGGAGAGTAGATCTGAGTTTGAAGTTTGAGAGAAATCAGAGCTTTTACGAGGAAACGTGAAAGGAAATGAATTAATCAACGATTTTCCGTTATTTATAGTGAAGTCGATAATTATCCTTTAGCGAAGTCGATAATTATCCTTTAACCGATCCAATGGCGGGTTGAACCCCCTTCTCCAAACTTGTCGAAATTGAAACAATAAATCTTGAATATTGTAGGGATAATTATTTCACAATTGCCTCGGAAAACGTGTATTCATAATCCGTCTTTCTTAGCCGTTAAAAAACGAAATAGCGACTCTTTTGGCCATTTTGCCTTTCCATGTTATTTCATATCTAGGATATGTCCGTTGTCCTGATCATTTCTCTCAACTGCATTTTTATTAATTGGAGCTCCCAAATGTTCCAAATAATACCGGAGGGTAAAAATAACTACTTGGGGGAAAAAGTGAAAATTTCACCATAAGCCCAAAATTACGCCAGGAACATAACGGTGGGACTTATACTCAACACTTACGCAATCTTCGCGAGTTATATGTCAATTACTATCACTAGTCAAGTTCATCAACATTAAATAGAATTCGAAAATCCTAGCTATTACACTGGAAGCGGCGGATGGCGTCTACAATAGGTACATCCTCAAAACCGGCCTCCAAGAAATCATACAGCTTCTCCCTCCTCAGTGAGGCAGGGCAGACTGCTCTCTAATCATGCTCCTCATGCGATCATAACCAGTGGCCCTGGTTTGTACATTCCTCCACCACTGATGTGCAAGGTCACGGAATAGAGACTGTACTAGCTCTATCCGTCTGTCCTCAGGACATCTGATAGACTCTAAAGCTGAGTCTTCATGTCCGATCCATACCTCGGTCTCTAAACCAATCTTCCCTGAGAAGGGTGGTACTCCCTACTGATGGAACGCCTTCAACCAGGCATCTGGTCGAGGCCCTCTGGTCTCCTCTATAGCTCGAGTAGTCTCACTTGCATGTGTCGGCATAGTTGGCACCTGTGTGGCTCCCTGAGACATCTCAGATGATCCCTCATGCCCTGGTAGATATGGAGCCCGTCTGCCAGCTCTGACAGCCTCCTCAACGCGTCTAATGTACTCTCTAAACTCTGGCCCTCTCATGGAGACACGATCTGAGTTATCAGACTGAACTCGATGTGAATGATGTCTCCTTGATCCACCACTCCTCGTCTCTGGGACGACACTCTTTGTAACCTCCTCACGTATCTCCTCCACCACTGGTGGATCAGCAGCGGGAACTGGTCCCTCACCTATCACGCCCGGAGAAAGAGGTGGTCTAACTCTACCTCGGCCTACAGCAGCAATAGCTCTAGTCCGAGCCATATGCGGGGTATGCACACCTAACTTATAAAGCTCTATATAGGCCATATGTGTGTGTGTGTATATAATATATATATATATATATATATATATATATATATATATATATATATATATATATATATATATATATATACTTAACACAATACAAACATAATCCACAATACATATATACATATCTATATTGCAGGGATCCATAGCAAAGGTGGCGACTTCTCGTACATTCTAACCCAAAACCACACTTAAAACCAAAAAACCTTTTGAAAACGTCATACCCCTTTCGGCATCTGTTTATTTTACCTATCAAACCTCATTGCAGGTAGCAAGTGTCATTGTTGTCAACCTAAGGCTCTAATACCAACTTTGTAACACCCCAAATCCGTGGGACTTTTGATGCCACATTGGGCTAGGATCTCACAATGGATCCTGACCCTAGCCTGATAACAAGTTCACTGGACCTTACAACATGGCACTGACAGATATAAAGCAAATGCATAAAACTATTTAAACTGTACAGTCAAAAGGTAACAACAACATAGGCGAGTATAAACAACAACACCCTCACACAGGAGGTAACAAAAGATCATCCTCACGCAGGAGGGAAAAGTAAACAACCCCAAAAGACCACAACCATCCTATGTACGAGATTTCCTTAGCCTGCCACTCTGTTAGATCACCCAGTAGCACGCCTATCATGTGGGGCATCTACAACATGGTAATAAATCATTAGCTAACCATACATATATAGAGTAATGCATAAGCACATACACAATCATAGAAAGATAAACACATCAGCATGATATCACACATTTACCCATTTTATCATCTTAATATAATAGTCATTCACTCAAATCGTGTGTATATATATATATATAGATGAAAGTATGTGACACGAGGACCGATACATCCTCGTCTCTGAGCCTGATAGCCAGCTGTACGAGTATTGGTCACACAATCTGTGTACCCTATGGGAGTGGATTGCGCCCTTCTTGTAAACCAGTCTGGCCTGACATCAAAGAACCTCCCAGACTCAACGGTGGGATGAAAGGGAAAGGTTTTCACAGCCATGCAATGAGGCAATCAATAAAACATAGGTCGGTATAAACGACATCTCATGCTATCATAGCAAATATATAAAGCACACACCACTCATGCAAACACCCAATATAAGGATGGTAGCTAAGTAAGTCCTACGGACTTACCTCAACCTCGTACATAAATGTGACATTATTGGCTATGATATCACCAAGGTAAAGGATATCACCAAGGTAAAGGAACATAAATGGATATTAGATAGTGGTTGCTCAAGACATATGAGTGGAAAAAGCACATTGTTCTCAGATCTAAAGAAGCAATCATCCGGAACTATTATGCTTGCTGATAAAGGAAAATGTGACATTATTGGCATTGGTAAAACCTGTTATAATTCATCTAACTTTATTGATGATGTATATCTTGTCAACGGTTTGAAGTATAACTTGCTTGGTATCTCTCAAATATGTGATAAAGGCAACAAGGTAATGTTTGATTCAGAAAAATGTGAAGTTCAAGACAAGACACCGGGTGATATTGTGCTTACAGCTCTTAGATGTAACAATGTTTATTCTATGAGTACTAACCAAGTTTCAGGAACTAAGCTAAAGTGTCTCAAGGCATTGACTGATGATCCAAGGCTTTGGCATAGAAGACTTGGTCAAGTAAGCATGCATACAATGCAGAAGTTACTTTAAAAGGATTTGGTATGTGGATTGCCAAACCTAAACTTTAAGGTGGATGAATTATGTAAAGCTTGTACACAAGGTAAATAAATAGAGGTTCATTCAAACCAAAGAAGGTTGTAAGTTCTTCTTGACCCATTGACTTTTACATATGGATATTTGTTGTCCTATGTGTGTCAAATCTTCCAAAGGTAAACAGTACATCCTTGTTATTGTGGATGATTTTTCTCGCTTTACATGGATATCATTCTTATGGGAAAAATCTGAAGCATTGTTTGAGTTTTCAAAATTGGTTAAGGAGTTGCAAACTTTAAAAAACCTACCAATCGTTTCGATAAGTGATCATGGTAGAGAATTTGATAAACTAAAGTTTGATTTATTTTGTGCAAAGTATGGCATTTCACACAACTTTCAGCTCCTAGAACTCCTCAACAAAACGGGGTTATGGAACGTAAGAACCGCACCCTAGAGGATATGTCTAGAACAATGCTTTTAAAAAACAGTTTGCCAAAAAGCTTTTGGGCTGAAGGGGTAAACACTACTAACTACACCTTGAATAGATGTTTAATCCGCCCTATTTTGAAAAAGACTCCTTATGAACTCTTTAAGAGTAGAAAAACCTAATATTTCCTATTTTAAACCCTTTGGATGTACATGTTTTTCCCATAACAATGACAAAGATAACCTTGGTAAATTTGATGCACGTAGTGATAGGCACTATTCATTGGATATGCTTCAAATAGCAAAACTTATCGTGTTTATAATAAGCGTACCAAAATTTTTGAAGAAAGTATTCATGTCATATTTGATGAAAGCATTGATGGTACTTTGAGTGAAAGTTTTACAGATCTTAATCTGAATCAACGAGAAGATCACAATTCTGATGAAGAGGAAGATCCTATGGCTCAAGAAAATAATATGCAAAAAAAAGATTCAAGACACCGGAGAAAAATCTCAAGACCTTGAAACACATCTTCAAGACCTTGAAACAGAAAACTGCGATGTCAGAACTCTGTTTCAAGGCCTTGAAACCCAACTTCAAGGCCTTGATATAGGATCCAAGGGCAACACTCCAACGGTACCTGAATCCAGTCAAGCATATGAGCCTCAATCTTTAGGATCTGTTCCATCTTACAAAAGAAGAAAGTTTTAACATTCTTCATACGATCCATCAGAGAATTTGATCTCAGATCCAAACGCAAGAGTTCAAACTCGATCCAAAGTTAACAATCTATGTGCATTCTCGACGTTCGTGTCTCTATTGAGCCGAAGAATTATGTTCAAGCTCTTCAAGAACCCGACTAGATCATTGCCATGCAAAATGAACTAAATGAGTTCGAGAGAAAAAAGGTTTGAACTCTTACTACAAGACCAAAGCATCAATCCGTCATTGGCACAAAATAGGTTTTTCGAAACAAGTTGGATGAAAATGGTAAAGTCATTGGAAACAAAGCACGACTTGTAACCCAAGGCTATAACCAAGAGGAAGGAATTGATTATGAGGAGAGTTTTGCTCCGGTTGCCAGGTTAGAAGTCATACGTATGCTACTTGCGTTTGCATCTTTCATGAGCATAAAGTTATTTCAAATAGATGTAAAATGTGTTTTTCTAAACGGCTTCTTAGAAAAAGAACTACGTTGCTCAACCACCTGGTTTTGAAAATGATGATTTTCCGGATCATGTTTTTAAATTGGACAAGGCTCTTTATGGTCTTAAGCAAGCTCCTCGAGCTTGGTATGAAAGGTTGTCCAAGTATCTCCTTGAAAACAATTTCAAAAGGGGTTTGATTGACAAAACTTTATTTATCAAAACCAAAGGCAACGATATTCTAGTAGTACAAATCTATGTTGATGATATATAATTCGGTGCTACTAACGATTCCCTTTGCAAGGAATTTTCAGATATTATGTGCAGAGAATTCGAAATGAGCCTAATGGGTGAGTTAAATTTCTTTCTCGTACTTCAAGTTACATAACCAAAGAAAGGATTTTTTTTCTCAATCAAAGCAAGTATACCAAGGACTTGCTTAATAAGTATAAGATGGATCAATCCAAGGTCGCAAAAACTCCTATGAGTTCTACACTTTTGCTTGACCATGACAAAGATGGTAAAAGTGTTGTACAAAAGGAGTATCGAGGTATGATCGGTTCTTTGTTATATCTAACCGCAAGTCGACCTGACATTATGTTTAGTGTGTGCATGTGTGCAAGATTTCAAGCTAATCCTAAAGAGTCACACTTGATAGTTGTGAAAAAGATATTTTTGTATCTCAATGGCACTAAGGATTTAGGGTTATGGTACCCACGTCAAAGCTCGTTTCACCTCGTTGGCTATTCAGATGCTGACTTTGTAGGTTATAAGGTCGATAGAAAAAGCACTTCTGGATGTTGCCAATTCTTAGGAGCATCCCTAATTAGTTGGCACCCCAAGAAGCTAAACTCTGTCGCCCTATCCATAGTTGAAGCTGAATACATAGCTGCAGGAGCTTGTTGTGCACAAATTCTATGGATAGCTCAATAACTTCATGATCTTGGCGTTGATTTGAAAGGTATCCCTATTAAATGTGATAATACTAGTGCTATTTTGATTACTAAAAATCATGTGCAGCATTCAAGGACAAAGCATATTGGTGTAAGGCATCACTTCATACGTGATCATGTTGAGAAAGGTGATGTTTGATTTCTTTTATATCAACTGACTTGCAGCTTGCAGCTTGCAGATATCTTTACTAAGCCTCTACCTGAAGATCAATAAATTTTATTCGATTAGAGCTTGGTATGTTGAACAAGGAAGCATTAACGTAGAGGGAGTAAATCATTTTATTTTCTCCTTCGTATGCAGCCCACTTTTCATTTTCAAGGGCCTTGAAATTCAATTCAAGGGCCTTGAAACGAAAATAAGGGCAAAATTGAATATCACGGATCTATTTAGGGATCAATATCTTTTAGATATTTTGATTCCTAAATTATTTTAAAAAAGGATTTCTAAAATGATTTCAAAATCCTTTAATTTTGGGTTCAAAGTTTTGAAAAAAGTTGTTGAGATTTAATTGGAAATAATTTTGGTTTTTCAAGGCCTTGATTCTCTCAAGATCTTGTTTTACCTTAAATTACTTTCTTTTCTTTTTAATGGCGAAACTTTTCTCTTCCCCATTCAACGTTTTTACAGAAACCCTTTTTAAAACTCTTGATTTCTCTCCCAAAATCATCTATGGCTCCTAGAAGCAAGAAATTTTCTCCTCATCCAACTTCATCTTCTAAAAAGGAATCAACTCATATTTCCTCAGCCACAAATGGTGAGCAAATTTATGAAGATTTGGAGACTTCACATACGACTGGTCTTCCAACGTCCTGGTTTGTCAATTTTCAAGCTACAGGATCTTGGCTTGATGGATTTCACAATCTCCCTCTCTGTATGTGTGATGTGGTGGGCATTTCATTTTTGGAAACCCTTCAGATCCCCTGCATTGCAATGCTTAAGAGTTCCATAGTCTGAAAGATCTTAAACCATATAGATTTTGCGTTTCCAAGGCTAACAAGACTGTTTTATGTCAACCTCGTCACAAAATGGGACAAAGGAATTCTCATCCGTGAAGCATCAGTAAAAGGTACCCCAATTCTTCTCACTTATACTGTTTTATGTGAGATTTTAGGACTCCCTACAGATCGTTCATTCACACATCCCACCTGATTAGAAAGTGTTCGACTTGCCAAAGAGAAATTCCTGGTTCCAAACTCTACATCACGACAACTCACTCACACTTCCCTAACCCTAGATGCTAAAATAGTATTTACCATACTAGTTAGATGTGTTATCCTTCGTGCAAACTCCAGAGAACTGTTGACAGACCAATCTTTGGAATTGATTCATCTCATCATGTATGGATTGGACATTGACGTACCTAACCTCATCTTTAACCATATGGTCCATACTATTAACTCTAAGCGAGTCATCCCTTTACCTTATGGAAACCTACTGCCCAAGATCTTTGAACATTTTTCAATTGATACATCCGCTGAAGATCGACAGATGACTTTTGGCAAAATTGATGAATCCTGCTTGGAGAGGTTAGGAATTGAGAAGACACTTCCAAGAGCATGGACATTGAAGGGAAAAGGGGTTATTCCACCTCCTTCCCAAGCAGCTCCAACATCTTCTCCTCCTACTCCAAAAATCATGTTAGATGGATGTGAAAAGGAACTGATTTCTCTGAATTGAGAACTCTCGGATTTTCAGTGTGATACTAAAAGGAGAATGGATGCAAATCATGAAGTGTTGTCTATTATGCATGCCAAGATAAATGAGATGTACCTATGAATGCTCTTACTCTTACCACCATGGGAAGAATATTACCTATGACTGAAGATGCAGCTCAATACACCTAGGAAAAAGTTGAAAATGTTTTGATGAACTGTAAACAACGAGCACAGAACAAATTATCTACTCATGTTAAGCCATCCATTTTGACGGTGGAAGAATACGAGGTTGTCAAGGAACGACGAGCTGAAGAAAAGAGACGACGCTTAGCAGCAGAAATGGATGAAAGTCACAGGCCTACTTCTTCCAAGGCACGACTCCGGTTTTATGAGGAGGATTCAGACTGAGCATATGATGGTTGTGAGCGTGTTGTTTTTAAACTAGTTTTATGGTTTTGAAATACTTTTGGGTCTGTAATTGATTGCTTTAAAACTCCCGTGCTTTAACTGTTTTTCTCTTTTATTGAAAGGCAAAGGGGGAGAAATTTATGGTCCGAAATTTCGATATTTCTGCATTCTGCATTTAGGTTTGTTTTGATATTCATATATGCATCACTAATTCTACAATGCAGGTACGATACTTTGTGTTGTCTTCCATCAAGGGGGAGATTGAAAACTCCACCTTGAGTATATTTGAATATGTGATGATGGAAGACTTAACACAAATAAAGCGGTTTTTATACTAACAAAATATCGATTGTATTTCTAGTTGCTTGGTTTGTTTGGTGTTTGTCTAAATATGTGCAGGTCTTGGAAATCATTTCAAAGGACATTCGAAGGCCTTGAAATCAGATACAAGGGATAAGCGAGGCCTTGAAACCAGATACAAGGGACAAGTGCGGAGTTTGAACAAGATTAACATGGAGGCCTTGAAAGCCATTTCAAGGGATCAAAAGCCAAAGGACAGAACGACAAGGAATTAAAATCTCTACCAAACAAATCAACCAAGAATTCAGAGAAGATTTTCCAAGAAGATTTGGATAACAAGATACGCTCAACAAGAAGATCTCGACGTAGAGGATTCGGTTCACAACAGGATCTCGCAAAGATCCTCAAATAAAGGCGCAAGATTTCTTCTCAACAAAATTCGAAGATCTTCATCCAACAAATCACAACACGATCTGAAGATCGCGATGCTCAAGAGACAAATATCTTCAACAGTGTGAGAAGATTACGGAGAAGAAGAATCAACGTGCTTTAAAGAGATGAAGAAGATAAAGAAGATCTACAACGGCTATCTCATCTCAACCAAGAAGCGTTTTCTATGGAGAAGAAGAAACATCTACAAAGGTTATCTTTCCAATGGCTAGAAGACCTCTCCATCGAAGACTATAAATGAAGATGTTGATTGAAGAACAAAGTACACAAGCTTGCACGGAAACATTCAAAGTCTTCAAGCGATCCAAAGCATCTTCATTCAATCAAACAAGTTTTTCTTTCTCTCTTTCTATAAAAGCCTTATACCCTAGAGAGAGATAAAACTAGAGAGCTTCATTGGCATATCTAAAGAATGTTATACTAGAGTGTGTGTTACTCTGCGAAGTAACTAGGCTATTATAGCAAGGTTAAGAGTTGGAGCTAAATCGTAGCGTTGGCTACAGTGAGAGAACAAGGGGATTTCTTCAAGTTTGTATCTAGGACTCTTTGATGTTGATAATAGATAGTTAGATCCTAAGGATATACCCTGGCGGAGAGTAGGTTATTTAGAGCCGAACTTCGTAAACATATCCTCGTGTTGATCTTTTCAATTCTGCACCATATCTGCTTTATTGTGACTAACTTTGTTTTGCAGGTTTACAATGTCAAGGCCCTTGAAATTAAAGTGCGTCACAAATTGCTCAAATCGACATCAAGGCCTTTGAAATCAGTTTCAAAGCCTTGAGATAGGTTTTTGCGAAGTTCTCATACTCTATTCAACCCCCTTCTAGAGTATCTTTGTCCTTTATATTCACCTAACGGTTCTTCACTAGGCATTTGTAAAGTACAAATGATACACATGTAGCAAAATGACCTCATACACACTAAGGTTCTCCCTACGGTCAAAGAAGTCAAGCTCAAGGCAAAAATGATTGAGATTCGAGAGTTAAGTGAAGAACATTGGAAAACATGCAAAAACACTGAAACACTTTAGGAGGTCATTCGACCTCCCCCTCCTTCCTTATGCATGTGACCTCGAAATGACCTCCCGTTGATACAAGGACGTTCTAGAGCAAATTTTAGACCAAACCAATACTTTGTCCCAAGAGGTCGCTTGACCGGCCCACTCAATTTGGTTGTTTCAACGTCTATTCTTCTTTCCCTTATCCTTTTTGTTTGGGTTGGACTTATGATCCATCCAATTAAACGTTTTATCTTTTAGTTTCGATATTATCTTATTAGAAGATAAGATCGAGCAGATCTAGAGTTTCAGGCTATCCCATAACCCTATAAATATTGTGTTTCAACCATTAGGTTAGATATCGCTTTCTTATGCTTTTTACGATTTTTCTTCCACCGATATTGTAGAAGTTGGTAGGCTAGTACCCTGTTCATTGCTCGATTAGCTCCGTTTCGATCATTAATAAAGCTTTAGAGTTTGTTTAAGATATGTTTGGCTAATCCATCTTTTATAGGTTCTGGTGAGTCCGACTATATTGATCTATGATGTGACATTAATTGTAGGGATTGGATGTTTGTCCATATGAGTATGATAGTAGTTGGAATTCTCCTTTACTATATGTTTTTCAAGGTAATGTTGGTTTAACATGATAGTCTAGCTCGCATACCTTCATGTTGAGTTCGATGTGAATATAAGGCGTCGTCTTGGATATGTGACAATCAACGGGTGACAACATTGGTGTATGCCAAACAAAGTTTTGTCCACGTGACAATCGAACAAAAATGTCTCCCGTATAACTATGACTGCATTTGATATTGTGGAATTATCGACTAAGATCTATATTATATGCATATTGTGGTGATTTGGATTCTTGAACTGCTTTATATGTTTAATACCTATGTTTGCTTTCATCTCCTCTAGCACGTGATTTCGAATTTCCTAAAGATCCAAACTTTTTCCTTTCTTCCTCTTTTATCTTCTAAATTATTTTACGAAGCAGTCAAGGAATATACCCTGGGAGATCGGTCGACTGGTCCCACAAAACTTAGAGTTTTCCCTCCGATTTCGTTTCTAGTTATTTATCTATTGATTTTGATTTTAAACTTGCGTTTTAATTAGGTCGACCAGGTCCCTCGAGTTTGATTTCTGATTTTTGTTTGCGTTCCTTACCTTTTGTATAAGGATTTTAATATATTTCTAACTAATTCTTCGAAGCAAGATATTGCCTTCGTGTGTTCAATCTTGCCTCCATATACTACAACAAATCTTGTAATTTATTGTGAGATTTGATGCTCACATTTCAGTCCTCGTCTGAGAGGGAGTAGTTGTAATTTATTGTGAGATTTGATGCTCACATTTCAGTCCTCATCCGAGAGGGAGTAGTTGTGGTATGGCTTGCACAGAAGGATGGGGTTAGAGAAGCTGACTGAAAGTTCAAATAAGACTCGTGAACAAGGTGACAAAGAATTTATTTGGGAGTAGGAAGAGAAAGTTGATCGGATAAATTGGTGACAATGGAGTCATAGCCTTATGGTTTGCACAGAAAGTTCCTAGCTTTTCTGATTGAGGATTCCGGTAACTAAATTTGGAGGGTTTTTAGAAGACATTTTATGTGGCGTAAGCCTTATGACACTAATACCATAATGGAAAAACTCTCCCTTGATTCATTCATTTATATATACAAAGGTTGATCCACTAGATAGGCTCAGATGGCAATCCTAATATTTGGAGAACAACAGTAATACATGTAGTGAGAAGGAAATTCATATGAAACTGGAAAAACTCACAAACAAAGCTTTTTTCTGCAATGCGTCTTAAATGTATCCCTTTTCAAGTAAAGAGAACTTCGGGGACATATCAACTCATCAAAGCAAAAACAGAAGGCCTTGATCAAAGTACCAAGAACACCGCCTCCAAAACTCGTCATTCTAGTAGATGCAAAATGGCTCACAGTTATGGCACTATGAAATGAGAACCTGAGATGATGAAAACATGAAGCTTTACCAAGCATACTCTTATGGTTGTTGGGAGAATAGGAGTTTAAAGCTTTCATCCCCATCGGGTCCAGATATCAATTAGCTGAACATTGCCTGCAAAGCGTAATTGGATTAAAACCTCCATAACAACTATCATGCATAAACCTGTGCTCACAATAGCACTATGCACTAAGAGGGACGGGGGATTTAGATGAAGATATTCAATACCCTATTCAAAGGAAACTTCCGATACTCGCATTTTTTTTTATAGCTTTATTATCAAACCCAAATTTGTAGTAAAACTGGAGTGATGTTTATTTTTGAAGAAAAAAGGTCATGTTTATAGCACGTTAAATTTTCTATTAATTCCTTTACTGTTTTTACCAAATTACATATTTGTCCCACAATGCTCCAAACTAAAGTAGCAACGCTAATGAGGATAGCAAGAAAAATGTACCTTATGCTTCTCAAAAATAACGCGAACTTTTTCGAAGATTTCTTCTTCTGATCCAGTTGCACTAATCTGTACATAAACAAGATTTATTCACATTAGTTTAATAAATAGGAAAGCAGTTTACCAAAACAGAGTTCCTCAAAGAGGACTCTGCCATCCAGAGTTCCAAATAACATATTCAAGTGCAAAATCAACAAGCTGTCAAACTGTCTGCCAATCTTCTGAAAGAGCTTGGACTCCATACCGGAATATCCAAATAAAATATTCTAGTGCAAAATCAACAAGCTATCAAACTATCTTTCCAATCTGCTGCAAGAGCTTGGTCTACATCATAAGCATTTGAATTCAGAATCAAGTGATTACCCTGTGAAGTATTCCTCTCTTTGAGTAATGGTTAATGACAGGCAAGCTCATTTCTTCAAAAATTTTCAGACGCTGCTTGATTGTTTCTTCATTATCATCAACCCTTCCCTGTGCAAGAGAAGCCATACTTATTCAACCACAAACTTCATAATAAAAAAAAAAAAGGCAAAAGGGGTGAAAATACTTAGTTTTAAAATACACAGACCGCTTTACAGACTCATACTATACAGTGATAAGAGTCATAGCTTGTTCATATCTGAGCATCAAAGGTAAGAACCTGATTACGGCTTAAAACTCTTTTAAACATCTCCTCAGTTGGGCAATCAAAGAAAAGCACTATATTTGGCTCTGTTCCAATCTGCATTACAAACCTGATGATGAGAAAGTGAAAAATATTACATAAGAAGTACCATAAACAACTCTTATGTTTCAACAATAAATCTTAGAAAATAAGGTCGAAATTTCATGTACTACAGAATTTCGAGCTGGTTCAATAATATCAATTCTTTGAAGCCCTATCAGCATCAAGAAGAGAAAGAACCTATCCAAAGTTCTCCAACACCAAATATTTTGAGAAAAGTTGTTTCCATGCTGTATAAAAGTCAATAGTGTGGAGAAGTACTCACAATTGATTCATAAGTCAGCCGATTCTCTTCAGTCCTCGGGAAACCATCAACGAGGAACTTGTTATTATCACTAGATCTTATAGCATCCTGGAGCAACCTGACCGTCACTTCTGAAGGGACAATCTTTCCTTCTTTGATTATTTCAAGAATCTTGTGACTGAAAATTTTGGAATAAATCATATAACTAATGGTGCCTCTTACAAAGTAAAATAGTGGAATGATTTCACAATAATGGCAAGGAAATACTACCCTTTCTCACAATTTGAAGCAATTTCTTCCCTCAATAGATCTCCAGCACTTATGTGAGTGAACCCATATATGTTAGCAATCTTAACACATTGTGTACCTTTCCCGCTTCCAGGACCACCTACAAAAATGAGATGGTAAACTAACTGTATAAACAAAAGAGGGATTAGATCACAGTTTGTAGGTGTTTTTTTGAAAGGAATAACATGCACTTCATTCATTCAATATCCATTTCCACCATAGCCAAAATGTCTAGGGGAAAATCATCCACAAACACACACCCTTAACCCACATCTTGGAGAAGCGACCTATATAATGTGCAACCGTATTTTCCCAACAACAACACAACTAGAGAAACTAGATGACAGAGTAAGAACTTCAACAATTATAAATTTATAATGCATAAATAAGTAAGATCTATGCTAGGAGAACATAACTTGGACACCACCGATAATGCATCCATTTAAACATAGATCTTGGATACACCCAAGAGGCAAAGGTCACAACCATAGCTTCACCCATAGTAACCCCAGTCACCGCCAGAACTGGGTGAACCCAGACCGCAACACATAACCATATATGTGACACTACAATCACCCCCAACCACACTATCAACGAACATCTTTGCATCCGTATTTATCTTGAAACGGCCAGCGCATGAAGGCGTCCAATATGCAGGAGAAGAGACATGAGCCAGAGATGGAAAGAAAGTTCTGGACTGGCGGTAAAGGTCATAATCCCAAACCATGCTTTGAAACCCATCTCTTGGAACCACAGCATTCGGAATTCTTCCTTGTAGAACATCATTATTACATCCTCTCCATGTCACACATACCACAATAAGGCAACATAAAACCCCCATCCTCTCTACCCCATTATGAAACAGAGGGCACAAACACGACTGCACAATGCACTTCACCACATACACACATCAAACCAAAGATGCCAACCAGTGGCAGAGCCATCTACCAGGAATATTTGAAAGGGGGGGCAAAATCACTTTGTAAACTTTTTTGCAATAAAATGAACAAAAATTACTTTTAATCATATATTCCCTCACAATACCATCTTAAACCCAAGAGTAGTGAGGCACTTGAAAACAATCATCACAGATACCAAAAGGTATATTTAACTGAATTTTGATTAATATAGGGATGAGTTCATTGATGGAAAATGATCAAATGAGATATTGGGTCAAGGATACACTCCCACTCTAATAAAGAAGATACTGTGTCGGGGTGTCGTAATTTTATTATACTTTACTTCATTCTCATCCTGAAAAGGAAATTGACAGAATTGTTCCAATATTTTCACCAATCCACAGTTTAAAAAACAAATAAAACATTACCAATTCACCAGTCCGCACAAAAAAACCTGCTTGCTTCCATATAACTTATATATATGTACCATAATTGGGAATATCATATAATTTGAAGGAATTTTATTGAAAAAAATACGAAATGCGCATTTAATTGAAAAGGCAGAGAAAATAGAAAGAAAGTAAGCAGCCACATAGGGCATGTAGGAAGTTGGAAATGGGAAAAGAGCAACAATTTACTAAAAAGAGAAATGTAAAACAGGAGGTAGATGATACTCAAACCCCGGTTTCCAATAACTAGAGGTATGACCAACTGAACTGATGAAGTATCTTGTATTATTCTAATCTCTTTAACATATATGAGACTTTGCCACTGACGCCAAGAAAAACACAGCTTTGGAGGTGCTCTAGCAGCCCAAATAAGATCACAAACACGTGGATAAGGACTCCATCTTCGTTTGCACATTCAAAATATTTTTATTTTATATTTCTTTTTTTCAATATGTGAAGTTACCAGGAAATCATATCCAACATGAGAAAGAACACAAATATTTGATGCGTAAACATTTTAAAATATCCAGCATTCCGACTATTTGGGGTGAGAGCTTTCAGATGCCCTTAAAATCTATTAGGGGAGCAAGAGATATTAACCGTAAGGGGGAGGTGAGGTGGTGAAAGTGAGATAATATATTATCTATTACCAAGAACAAAAGTAATGAATGGATTCTTCTCCTTAGGTAGCGTCCTGTCTTTTCCCTACAAATAGATGGAAAAACATGAATTCATTTTAGTGACATCTCATGGAATTAGACATTAGCAGAAACATAAATCCAAGACCAGAAAATCCCAAGGAGGAAAAGAATGGCATCTGCAACACTAATTTATTAACATACTGGTGTCTCCCTTTTGGCGCAAAAGCCTTCCAAATTCCTCCACCCATAAGCAGCCTACATAGCATAAAGACAGTCATTCCAACTAGCCATGGCAATGCAAATACCGATATGCCTATACGATGATAATATACTTTTTCAATTACATGGACAGCATACTCATGATTTAACTCACTTTACCGGTCTTAACTATTATATATAAGCCCTTTATTCAACAAAAAACTTCAGGCATTGTAAACACACTCCAACCATCAAAATAGGTATTACGAGTATAAGAATGCTAATTGACCCAAACAACCCTTGCTTCTCCAGTTATCAAAACAGCAGCAGCTCGGGAATGAAAACTTGCCTTTAGCAATGATAATCACAAATCTCATGTACTCTCCCTTGCCCGTGATCATCAAATCTAATTCTAATTCTCCCCAAACAGATATAAAAAATAACAATTTCAGTATTAATCTGATCATACGTTGACTCTTCCAAATTCGGAATTTATTCCGAGTAACAGAAGACAAGGTAGAATATTGGGGGAAAAGACAAGAGAGATACCTGGTGATGGTTGAGGGGGAGAAAAGGTCGAACAAGAGGATCGAGGAGAGAAATCCGGCGATACATATTGGTTTTGGGTTATTCGCTGCGGGCGTCGACAGTGATGGTGGTGGCTTCCTCCTCTACTAGTCTACTCACGATGTCGCCAGGTTTCTGGTTTGGCGTGATGGCTCTACTGATTTCGTTCGCGCATTTCCTCGAACACCTTAGCTGCAGTCAATCTCTTATACAGCCCATCACGATGTCCGGCACGTATTTGTCAAGTCTTGTCGCACATATATTTAAATATGTTAATTTGATTGCTTACTATCATCGCGACTATTCAACTTCGAAATCCCAATAAATTCTAATTTAGTTATTTTTATCATGACAACATTATTGAAAATAAAATTATTTTTCTGATGAAATATAATTAAAATATGTTAATATTTAATTTGATTAGTATTTAATAAATGTTTATTTTTTATTTTTGTAAAGTTGTAGTCATATCTACACCATTAATTTACACATCCTCGTCTTCTAAGACATGCGACGGCTCATAGGCTCTTAAATTCATTAAAACAAAAACAAGTCTTCCTTCTCGAGTCTTCCCACCCTTCCTTCTCGAGCTTGTCGATCCTTCCTTCATTAATTCACAACAACCGACACCGACTCATCTTGAATGGCGGAAGGTTGCTACAATGGTTCTACAAAAGACGGTGTCAGACGGGGTGGTAATGTTTGTCGTGGTGGCTTGAGAAGTGGAGATGCATAGTACGCGGGGAGGAGAATGTTTCCACTCCGATCAAATTTCATACGTTTTGAATTTGGTTTAGTTGTGTTGATCAATCGAACACTTACTTTAGTTTTAGGCTAAGTCAACTCTCATATCTATGTTGAAGCTCTTGAGGCATGTGAAAGTGGTTATTGATTGATTTTGTCACTTGAATAGTTGAGTGTGACACTATGAAATGAACTAAATAAAGAGTTTACGGCGACATATTCAAACTTTTTTTTAGAAGATCAACATTAGTTTATCGTTGAAATTGCCCTCATGTTCATATCTCCTTCATGTCTTTTCTCAACATGAGCCTCTTGAGGGGTTAGAAAGACTCAATTATTGTTCTTAAGGCCACCAAGTCTCTCATGCAGTGGTCCGAAGAACTTAAATTGGTCATTCATTGTCTCAAAGTCGTAGCTTATAAGGCTTTAGTTCTGATCTCCAAGTGGAGTGATCATGCACTTACAACAAAAATAAATTAGGACAGGAGAAACGACAAGACTTGTTGTAGAACGGAGTGGTTCAATAGCATCCGGTTGAGTAGAAGACCAATATGTCCTTCCAACTACACGCACGTTTTTGCTCCTACTTGCGCATGTATAACATATTACTGACGGAGTGGTTTAGAATTTCTGGTAGCTCAAGTAGACCTTCCTCAACTCCCGATTCGATGAACGTTCTAGTTCTTCGGGTTAAGAATATAGATATTATTACATCTACCTCAAAGTTCTATCAATTTCTGAGCATGGAGCATTTCATATTTTTTGTGTTTGTCCGCTGAATGATGAAACGCGATTTTAAACTTCAACCAACAAACTACCCCCTCTCTTTCTAGATCCCGTTCACATTTTCAAATGATCCGGTTAGCAAAGTGTGTTCCAATATTTGATTTTTAATGTAACATGAAATGCATGGTTAATACTAAGCTAATCTTCACAAGTTATTTTCATCCTCAAACTCCATTATTTTCTTCCCAAGGTGATACTTTAGTGTCAACAACTTCAAAAAAAAAAATCATCTTAGACTTCAAGAACAAAAAATATATAAGAGGAATGAGAGGTTATACATCCATTGATAATGGAGTTTGAGGATGAAACACGTGTCTCCAAAGACGCATGTCTTTATTATAAGAACCATATAAATGGTTCAAGAGGCGATAAAATAGGTGTACCTATGTAAAATTATGATGTCGGTATAACAACATCATTTTGTAAACTATCAAACTCAAATCTAATTTTGAAAGAATTTGGCCAAATAAACACTTTTTTGTTTCCTTTTGGTTTCTATATCATTAATTTTTACCACTTTCATTAATGGTAGGTAAAAGTAATTAAACCCTCTATTTTTTTTTACAAAAAGAAAAACACATGAATTTTCAATTTGTTTGTTACGTAAAATCTGACTTCTTTTTTTTTGTTCTTTTTTTTTTGGCCTTTTATTTATTTTCTGGTATGAATTTCATACCAGAAGTTTCCGGTTTGCATTTCATACCAGAAGTTTCTAATATGAATTTCATACCAAAAGTTTCTAGTATGAATTTCATACCAGAAAATTCTTACTAGAAAATTCATACCAGAAATTTTATTACTTTTCATACCAGAAATTTGTATACCAAAAATTATATACCAGAAATTTTCTGGACTGAACTACATACCTAGAAAATTCATACTAGAATTTTCTAGTCTGATTTTCATATTAGAAAATTCATACCAGAAAATTCTTTTTGTTGTAGATCAAGTTGGCTCTGAATAAAATAACTAAAGATGAAAAGAATGAATGATCCTTTTTAGTTGTAGATCTACCCTTGACAAATTGTACACAGTGCAAAAATCGTTTATTTGGAAATAAACAGATAGTGTCATTGATTATCTCATGTTGTTAGTACTAGATATGGCCTTCTGCTTTTTTCAGCTTCACTTTAATTTGGCTATAGGATGTATGTTGTTAGTATGTCTCCATCTTAAAACTTGATTATCTCATGTTGTCACTGAAACACATTTCCTAAGGCTTGCGACTCAGGTTTAGACTAGATTGAGCCATCATCAACAATGTATCAATTTGGTTGCGAACAAATGTATGTCCTGACGGAATCGCTAGAGTCTATGATGCCTTTCATTTGTTGCAGACAAAACCTTCTGTTAAGGTATAACTCACATTCAAAGAATGAACATATACAAACAAAGAATGAACTATAGATTAAGAGCAACAATCGGCGAGGTGGTGGTTACAAGCTCGAGATTCGACGGAAAATCAATAGGTCACCAACAGCAAGACTTGGATTTGTGAGGCAGAGGAGAGGAATTTATGCGGGAGAGGCTCGCCCAAGTGAGAGAGTAGTACTCACCACCAGGAAGACCTCGAGCTGTGAAGTAGAGGAGAGGCTTGACCAAGGGCCCTTGGCGGCGGCTCCAGGTTCCGGCGATGGTTAAGGGTAGCTTCTCTAGCAAGCGAGGTGGTGGGCAGGGCGATAGAAGGCACTCTGGCGGCGTTAGGGGAGAGGCGGTGATTCGGGCTCTTTCCCAACGGAAGGCAATGGTGATGCGAAGTAGAGCGAATGAGGGATTTGTGGCTTTTACGGTTTGTGCTTCAATGGTAAAAAAAATAATGGGGTACATTTACTAAATGGAAAACTATTAGGACACTGTTCAGGTGCGGCTGCTAATTTGCGGTACTGCCGTGCGGCTGAACGTAGAGTCGACACATGTCCCCAATTTTTTTTTTTCAAAAACGAATGAAATTTTTTTTGAACTACCATGTTATAATTTATGCACTATTCTCTTATAAACTTTGAACTATTCCCATATAATTCATGAACTATTACTTTTTAATATATTATATCAAATTATTTATAAATTAATCGTTTATATGTTATGAACTATTCAATTGTAATTCATGAACTATCATTTTATAAGTTATGCACTATCCTTTATAAATTTTGCACTTTGAACTATTCTATTATAATTCATGAACTATCCCTTAATAAGTTATGAACTATTCCTTAATAAGTTTTGAACTATTACTTTCACTCCTTTATAAATTTTGCACTATGAACTATTCTATTATAATTAATGAACTATCCTTTTATAAGTTATGAACTATTCCTTAATAAGTTTAACTATTACTTTCACTCGTTTCTGGAGAAAAATAAAATAAAATTCGGGACACGTGTCAGCTCTACGTTCAGCTGCACGGCCCTACCGAAATAATGCGCCTTACCTGAACAACACCCCTACTTAGTATACCAAAAACTAAGAAAAGTCCTACTTACCAAATTATCCCTCTAATTTTTTTAACAAATTAATTTTATATTATATTTTATTTGTACAAAACTAACTTGTTCAATAACATTGTCTCACTGATCATTTCTATATATGAATTTATTTTTTCTACTAAAAATTATATACTTAACAAATATGTTGAATATTTTTATGTTGTTAATATCTCAAATTTATGTTATGACGCTTATTATTCTAACCATTACAATTTTTATTTAATAAAAGTTTTTAATATGTGATACAACATTAATTTATCATCATTTTTAATATAGAAATAAAGAATTTGGCCAAATAGGCCTTTTTTTAGTTTTGTTTTAGTAAGTGTACTACGTTACTTTTTACCACTTTCATACTAGAAGTTTTCATACTAAAAGTTCATATCAGAAGTTTATACCAAAAGTTCATATCATAATTTTTTTTTGTTTTTTTTTTGTCCTTTTTTTATTTTTTTTATAATTTTCTGGTGTGAATTTCTGATATGAAATTCAGAAACTCGTACCAGAATTTTTTTATACCAAACTACTAGAATATCTAATATGAATTCTTAGGGCAAGTCCCACACAACTGATGCAAATTATAACAAAACTGAACAACAAGACTCTTCAACTTGGTCGAGTAAACCTCACAAACAACATCACCACTACACTGATACAAAGTCAAATTCTCCAAAGGCTTTACCTTGAAAGGTACATCCTGAAAAAAATTTGACACTTAATTTCACCATTCAAAATTACCAAAAACATGGTTTAAACGATTATGCATCGTAGATTGTCAGTCTTACAATGTAGTTATGACTGGGTAATTGAGATTTGTGAAGCTGCAGTTCACACCATTCAAAATCAAAAGAAAATGACATGACAGTGAAGTTCCATTCTAAAAGGAGGAATACCATTTTGTGGATCAGTGAGTGATTGGAAGAGTTCTCTGACCCTGAAATACTCCAAGGCATTGAGAATGGGAGGACCCGGTGAAGAGATCCCCATTGACAGTAATGTTGAACTCCCTAGTCTCATTTGTGCCAGGTCTCTCAAGCTCAGCAAAGTAGAAGTAGATGTAATATTGTGAGCTGGGACAATCAGTCACGTTCCCATCATTCACTTGATTAGAGGTAGAAGATGCTTCCTCAGCTTCCCCATTCAACATGATTTATAGTGTTTTCTCCTTGACTTGGAAGTTGATGTTTGCAAAAGCATCAACCAAGAGCTTGAAAATTTCCACAACTAAACAGGAACCACCAGACGCAGCGTAGTGCAAAGCTCTCACATATTTACAACAATTCCAGCCAAAACCCATCTTTCCTGTGTGATGATATACGTACAAATCCCCGGAATCGCTTGTACCGTTTAAGCAAAAGAATTCCAATCAGCAATGGGTTTTGCGAGAAATGAAATTGGAAACACGCTCCTCTTGATTTTGCTAAAGCAATCGATTTTGATTCATATTAGACAAGAAAAAGGGCGAAAGAGGGGCGATTTGGAAACTACATACCGAGGTACCAAGTCGCGGCATGACGAACGTAGCAATCTCTGGCGGAGATCCTCCAAGGTAGGCACATCGGCGGGAATGGAAGCGGATCGGCGGCGTTTGGACTCCTCTGGGTAGGACAAGTTTGAAGGGTCAGGGATGTGTGCGGAAAGTAGAACGAGAAAAAACAAACACGAAGAAAGCTCAAGGTTGAACAGTAACAAAAATTGGGTTATATTTAACTAATAGAAAAATGCTATCAAAAAATTGAAAATAGTCTACTTACCAAAATCATCCATATAGAAATGTATTAATATCATTTGTTATCAACTTGAACCAAAATTGTTATAGGTAAACATACTTTTATTATAACTTTATATATAGTTAATAATACTACAATTATAAACATAGTTTTACAGATTTACATAATAGTTTAATTATAGGGTAAATGTTCAGGTACTGCCCTTATATTGCGGTACGGTCGTACGGCCGACCGTACGGGCGACACGTGTCCCGAAAATATTTTTTTTTTTTTTTTCCGGAAACTAATGAAAATTTATTTGAACTACCATGTTATAATTTATGCACTATTCTCCTATAAACTTTGAACTATTCCCATATAATCCATGAACTATTACTTTTTAATATAATCCATGAACTATTCCATTATAATTCATGAACTATCCCATAATAAGTTTTGAACTATTACTTTCACTCCTTTATAAATTTTTGCACTTTAAACTATTCTATTATAATTCATGAACTATTCTATTATAATTCATGAACTATCCCATAATAAGTTTTGAACTATTACTTTCACTCCTTTATAAATTTTGCACTATGAACTATTCTATTATAATTCATGAACTATCCTTTTAGAAGTTATGAACTATTACTTAATAAATTTTGAACTATTACTTTCATTCCTTTATAAATTTTACACTATGAACTATTCTATTATAATTCATGAACTATCCTTTTATAAGTTATGAACTATTCCATAATAAGTTTTGAACTATTACTTTTACTCGTTTAAAAAAAAAAAACTCGTTCAGAAAAAAAAAATAAAAAAAAATAATAAAATTATTTTTTCGGGACACGTGTCGGCCGCACGGCCGTACCGGAATAATGGGTCTTACTTGAACACTTCCCTTAATTATAGTTCATCTTTATTTATTGTTTTGAAAAAATAGATTTTACACAATTATAAAATAAAATAACTAACTATGATAAAAATAGGTTAATATCACTAACTAACCCTTTTATCAATATTGTTCTATTAAGTATGTCTATAGCATAATATCATTTAGTAAGTATACCCCTAATAGTGTGATAGTGGTAAGTCAATTAGAGTGATAAAAATAGAGGGATGTACAAAACAACGTCAATAAAAAAGAACTTACGAATATAGTTGAACAATTTCAAATATAGTCGAACAATTGACATATTTGAATAATTACGAATATAGTTGAATAATTTTTAATTGAACAAAAACATCTTATAGTTGAACAATTGTTACTAAATACAATGACTGTACATTCTTTCTACTTTTGAGCATAAAACCTTTTTTCACTTAAGTTATATATATATATATATATATATATATATATATATATATATATTTGTTTCGGGCTCCTTTTAAAGAGGAATGGAGAGAAATTTTGTTTATTTTTTTAATATGAGCTCATTTTTTTTATACCTATAAGTTTATTTTATTTTGATATCACTGTTTATTATTTTAGATTATAATAAAAAAAAACGTGTTCACTTTTTTAGAAAAAAATTTTATTTTAAAAAATTATAAAACAATAAACTCGATAATGCAAACTAACTCTGTAGTACAAAGAAAACAAATAAAATTTGCTTCTCACCTCCTCTAAAAAAAAGCCTCCTCACCATAATACATTGATTATTACTTATATTTTTTCATTTTCTTAACTGCGTATGAATATTAAAATATAATATTTTATATTATATGTTACCGATGTATTAAAGTATAATGCAAAATTGATTTGTTCAAAAAATTTGGTCTCATGCATTTATTATAAAAAAAAGTATTATAAAAATGAACGAATTTTCTCTGTAGTACAAAAATAAAAATTGGTTTCATACACTTTATTGTAAAAAATTTAAATCATATGGTACCCTCTACGTATTTCATTCACTTTATTTATACAAGTAACCTACGTTATCAGCTATTAGTTATATTCTTTTATTTTCTTAACTTTGTATGAATTTTCTCTTTTTAAATGTGATTAGCTTCAACATTTGTCTTAATTTTCGAATCAATATGATTCTAATATATTGATAATTATGTTAAACAATTATACATAAATGTACTACGATTTCATTCTAGATTCTCAAACATTATATTATTATATTGTTTTACAACATTGTGATATCAAGACACTATTTTATGATAGGGGTGAGAAAGATATCCGATCCGACTAATCCAATCCGCTAATCCGAAGATCTGATCCGGAAAAATCTGAATCCGAAGATATCCGGCAATTGGTGATCCGAGTCTGATTTGATCCGGGCATATTTTCGGATCATTGGATTGGATACGGATCGAGGTTTAGAAGAAAAAGTCGGATCGAATCGGATATATCTGACTAGTCTAAGAATAAATGTCCGGATCGGATATCCGTTGGGATAAAACTGTCGGATATCCGGATGCTCTCGGATCGGATTCGGATTAGACTTTTTAAAGTTTGTCGGATCAGCTATCCAAGCCTTCAGATCGTATATTCGGAAATGTTCACTCCTATTTTATGATGATAAAATTGTCAATTAAAATTTACAATCCTTGTTTACAAGCTGCTAACTTTAGACGTATTTATTCCTATTTAAAAGTTAAGACACATGTTGAAGTCAAAAATAAAAATATTTGAACCAAAGTAATCCAATAACTCAAAGTAATCCGAAAAGATGACCCAAATTTTGAAGCTACCTAACCAAAATAAACCGTGAAGCCGAGTATTTCGACCAAATTGATTTGTGTATCCGGTGTAATTTGGATAGACTTTATCCAAGAGTCTAAAATTAGTTCATATGAAGAGAGTTTTATTAAAAATTTAATTTTTAAAATATCAATTTGGTAAGAAAATTTACACAATTCGGTTGTCTAAGTTTATTTTTTCTTTAAGTCGGTTACAAGTATTTTTATTTCATGGGTTAAAAATTAGATTTAATATCTAGATATTTAGTCATGATTTTAATAATTAAATATTTGATATTTTCTGCTAATCTTGTTTTCTCAAATATCGATTTAGGATTGTGCATCAAATAGAACGCTCTGCTATATTGTCTTATATATTAAATTAATACGTCAATCCTAATACATCCAAAGCAGTTCAAAAATAATTATATTGACAAAGAAATATTGCACATTTGACATGTCACAATGTCATACAATCATGTGAACCACGTTATGGACCTATGGTGGAACAAACAAAGGAAGCAGGTGGAAACATTAGTTGGGCAAGAACTTTACAGAATCGAAGGATTGATCGAAACAGTTGAAAAAATCGGACAAACCCAGAAAAAATGGGCGATTTTTTCTCAAAAACAGGTCGCTTTTTTTCACTAGAATGGAGTCTCTTCGCAGATTTGCACGATCCTTGATTCCCAGAAGAGGTTCCACTTCTCAGCCTCCTCTATCACCTTCTCCTAGACTCTCGGTCATCCAAGAGAAATATAAAGCGAGATACGCACGACTTTCAAATTGACCTATTATTCCTCCTAGATATTTGGTGATTGAAGAACTAGATGTTATGAATGTTAGAGAGCATCTGGAATGGATGAATGAGCATACTTGATTGACTGATTTTGTGAGGATTAGGGAACATGCTTATGAAGAGATAACTTTGGAATTTCTGAGTTCGTTTAAGCATGATCCTAGAGAAAGAAAGTAAAGTTTAAATTGTTGAATAAGAACTATGAAATGTCCATTGTTGTACCATGGAATATGTTTGGTTCCCCTGCGTCATTTGTAGGAACATTCCCTAGGAACATAAGTCCTAGTGTTTTTGGGAGAATATAACTCTTATGGAAAGAGGAAATGACAGATGGAGAGCCAAAAACAAAGGAGAAGAGCATCTACAACCTCTCCTTTAAGTTAGCTCACCGGATACTTAGTGAGACTATGTTCGTCAGAATAGAGACTCTGCAAAAGGTTAAGGCATATAAGTTGTATATTTTGTATTGCATGATGATAGGTAACATCCTAGATACCGTTACCATGCTTGCTGATTGTCTAGAAAAGATAGCAAACAAGACCGGAGAAGACATATGTGTTGGAGGTCTAGTTACCCACATAGCTAGGACCGTGACTTTAGATTTCTCGGCTTGTACTCTAGCTGTCGAGGCTTGTCCTTTAGGACTAAATCAGTTTATCTCTTGAGGGATTTTCGTTCCCCGAGGGCGTGGCGCCCCTTACGTCGCCATGCCTTGGGAGGAGCAACCAAGGGAGATAATTTGGAAGAGCAAGTACACTATTAGAAATTAGAACTACTAGAAGCATGATTTTGAGGGTATAGATAGTTCAGAGGATGCTATTGAGGATGTTGTTGTTGTTGATGATGATGTTGTAGCGACAGATGCTAGAATAGAGGTTGATAGTGATATGTATGCTGTTGATGATACAAATGCCAAGGGCACCGATGCATATGCAGTCAGTCCTAGCAGAGCTGTTGTTGAGGACGACGAGGCTACAAAGGAGGATGAGCCTCCAGCTGAGATGACGTACTTTTAGATGCCAGACATTCTGTGCGGGAGCCAGCGCACCTCAGTGCGGGAGCCAACTCAAAGCTGATTATTCCGAGTTCTCTAGACAGTTAGACACTTTGACCACCAGATTTGACCAGATGGATGCCAGACATTCTGTATCGGAGGGGATATAGAATGTCCTATAATATCATACTTTTGGAGCACATTTTGATCCACGATATTCACGTTATCCGCCACCATCACCACCGTAGGAGTGATTGCTTTTCTAGACTTTCCATTTTACATTGTAAGTATTTTCTCCATCTTGTGCATGATTCTTCACATTGGGGACAATGTGCATTTTAAGTATGGGGTGAGGGTACTTACAATATTTTATTCACATGTCACACGTTTCATTTTATCGCATTTACACTTCTGGTTTGTAATAGCATTGGTCACACGTTTGTTTATTGCATTGCATTTATTTCGAAAAATACAAAAAATTGAAAAAATTTGAAAAGTTTTATGCTTCTAGAATGGATATGATCTCAATGATGAAAATTGTGTATGTTAATTGGCAAAAAGATGACTTGTATGTGTTGAGATAAATTATGTATATGAGGACTTGCATACTTTATTTTGAAACTTTGTATGCTATTGATGGCTTGATAAGATTGAGAAATAATGATCGAAACCGCATAATAAGTTCTTATACATCATATTGAAATGGTTAAGGCAATTCATTGTTCTTTTCTTTCTTCATCTTATTCATGCTTAGCACCTCATGTATATTGTTTGCCTTCCCTTTATCTATCCGGGAATTAGGAAGTATGCTAGTGTGTGAAGTGTAAAAGTGTTGTGAAGTTGAAAAGAAAAGGGATGTTATATAGAAAAATAGGTTTGGGGGCGTTGATCTTAATGTTGAGTAACTATGCACCATTCACATAGCCGGGTGTTTGTGTCTTGTCAAAGTCTGATTTATCAATAGTCGTAACGAGTCATGGTATGTGCATCCGGTTTGAGGCACCTTATAAAATGAGGCCCGTTGATCTCCAAGGCTTCGGTTTTTGTGCACATCTATCCATGTTCTCAAGTGAAGTGAAAAAGAAAAAAAAAATCAAAAGATACTTATTTTTTATGGTTATGAAGTTAACAATATTGTGGAGTTTTCCTTTACCCGGATTTGCACCACATATCCTATACATTCCCACCCTTAATACGTTTATTTGGCCTCTTTATGTTGAAAGTTCAGACCTTTATGCACATGTATAAGGCTTAATAGTTTAGATTTGCTTTCTCTTGATTATTTTGACATATTTACATTACCTTTCATATATTTTTTTGAGTAAAGTGTTATTGTCTTCCTTGCTATGATTTTATTGATACATACATTGTTTTCCTATGCCTTGAAACATCACTTTGAGGGTGATCCAAAAATAGAAGCACATTCCAAAAAGAGTTTATGTTTTTGACATGCATAATTTATGACATCTTGTATCTTAGATTTGGACCTTGCTTGGACAAGCAAAAAGCAAGTATGGGGTATATTGATGATCTGAATTATATGCTATCATATTCATGCATATTGCGAGTATTTCTCTTCAGTTTTGCATATATATGATAAGGATCTATAGGCTTTAAACTTATATTCACATACATTGCGAGAATAGAGGTCTACACGAATTCTTGTTGTAATTGCAGATAATTTGGTGGAGTTTGGAGCGGAAATGGATCAATACTGGACTAAACAACATGGTGGATCATTAAGGAGCCCAAAAGATAGAGATAAGATACCCTAAAGAAAGATAGAAGTAGGAGCTAAGAGATAACACGCCTCAGAGAAGAAATCTTGGTCAAGGAAGATAAAAATCAACCGATTTTTATATATGTCACCCGAGATTTTGCATTAAAATGGTCAAAAGATAAAGTTTCAAAACCCTAGCTTTCTTCTATAAATAAGGGACATTTAGAATGTAACGCCCGAAATTTTTATTCTGGTTAGTGAGCGGTTTAGCGACCTTCCCGCAATCGCGGCTCAGTCTTTCCGTAGGCACGATGTGTTGAGTGACGGGATTTTATTCCAAATCCCGTTCCGATCCTTCATTTTCCCAATTTCTGCTTTTGACCCCTCGTTCTTTACCTAAAGGAAGGTCTTGTGGACCGCTGACCCCTTGTTTCCCCAAAAAGCTAGCATCCTTTTCTTCCCCCTTTCTCATTTCACGTTATTCTTTTTCACAATCCTTCTCATTCTTCTTGTTTATCCCCTCTCTCTTGGTTCTTGTTTGTGAGCTTCAGCAAAGGAAGGGATCTGCTGCAGTGAGTAATCTTCCTCTGCCTTTCTTCTTCCTCTTGGTTATTTTCCATTCTATTCTTCTCCTTCCTCCATCTGTGGATGGAGCTATAGAAGAGGATTCTTTCATGACCTTTTTTGTATGCATGTGTTCTTATCAAGTTTAGGTCGTGGAGGAGAGCTTGGATCTTGTGGTTGATGTTTGGAGAAGACCCATCATGAGAAGGAAGCCGTTGAAGCTCAAGTGCACAGTCGAAGATCGAAGAAGATGCTGTTTCACTAGTACAAAGACCCCTTCTAGACCTTGCTTATGTTAGAGCGGTTTAAAAGAACCGTGATCAAGGATATTTTCGGACCACGGTTATAAGTAAAACCGCGGGTATTTTTATTATTTTTTTTAAAAAAAAATTCGGACCCCGGTTATTTTAAATAACCGGGCTATTATATTAATTTTTTGCTCAGACCACGGTTATCTTTAAAACCGGGGTAAAACAATATTCTTGGACCCGGTTATTTATAATAACCGGGGTATTTTATAAAAAAACCTCTATCAAAACACGGCGTTTTGAAATTAAAAAAAAACTAGCATCTGAATCCTGGAGGTTAGAGATGAGCAACGCTCCTCAACCTATGCCTGTGAATGGTAAGTACTCACCGTCACCTTCTTCCTTCTCTTCTCTTTACTCTACTCTCTCGTTAGGGCTTCTTCCTTCTCTTCTCTTCACTCAGGCTTCCTCTTTTTGCATTCAAACAGACAACCACCGTCTCTCAGTTCTTCGTCTCTCTATCTCACCTGGCGCATCCGCCGCCAACGAAGACAAGCAAGATTCGTCTTTGAAATTCTTTCGTTCTTATTGTAGAAATTAGAATCTTTGATTGTTGTTTTGAACTTGCTCCATGATAGTATTGAGTATTAAAAATCAGAACGATTGTTACTTTTTTTAAAATCAAAATATCCATGTTTCGGATCTGCTTCAACATCTGAACAAGTCATGCAAGGGATTGATGCCTCTAATCTAACAATTCTTCTCACTGGTTCGCTTTCTCTCTTTATGGTTGTTTCTATCTTGTCCTGCTATTTTTGGAACTCTTCAAATGCTTGTCAATCACGATTCCTTTGGTTTCGATACACATATCATCAAGATTTGGTTGTAGTCAGATCTGATGATATTAGGGCTTGTTTGGTTTGGATTCTGAAATCGAAATGCAGGAGGTGCGAGCGGAATAGGGTTGAAGACAGCGAGAGTGATGGCACTCGAAGGAGCTCATGTCGTAATTGTATCTAGAAACATGAGTCCTGCAGGAGAAGCCAAAGAGCTCATCCTCAATGGAAACCAATTAGCGAAAGTGGATATCCTAAAACTCGATCTCTCATCGATTGATTCCGTCAGAGAATTCACCCACAGCTTCGACTCTCTCAATCTCCCTCTCAATATCTTGATGTAAGCATTTCATCTGAGATGAAGTCATTCTTGAATCATGACTACTTCAACAACCAATCCATTGTTGCATCTGCTACATAGAAACAACGCTGATGTCATGTTTTGCCCTTTCCAGCTCTCGCGCGATGGGTTTGAGATGCAATTTGCAACCAACCATTTAGGTCATGTCCTTTTAACTAATCTTTTGCTTGGCAAGATGTAGGAGACTGCTAAAGCAACTGGTATCCATGGCAGGGTTGTCAATTTGTCTTCAATTGCACATCAGTATACGTATCAAGGAGGAATCAAATTTGACAACATCGATGATCAACATAGGTCTGCTCTAAAATTTCAATAATGCTTCACATTCTTCTAGTTTAATATTCTGTGCATATATATGTTTGCAGTTACTCGGACAAGAAGGCTTACGGGCAGTCGAAATTAGCCAATATATTGCACGCCAATGAGCTCGCTCGTCGTCTCAAGGATGAAGGAGTCAGCATTACAGTTAACACTGTTCATCATGGCCTTATAATGACAAACCTCTTCAAACATCATTATATCATAATGAGTTTGTTCCTAAACTAAACCCAAAGAGTCCTTGCTTAATAGTTAATATTCTTCTTCATTTGTATTGCAGGATTTCTCAAGTTCATCTCACCAATGATATGGAAGAACGTCGAACAGGTAAAAACCCGAAGAGTCCTTGAGCAATTTCAACTCTTTGATTGATAAATGGTTTTGGATGTGAATCTGTAGGGAGCATCCACAACGTGTTATGTTGCATTGCACCCGGCGTTGATAGGAGTGACCGAAAAGTATTTTCTCGACTGCAATGAGAACCCTCCAAGTGCTCTTGCTTTTGATGAATAGTTGGCCCAGAAGTTTTGGGATTATAGCAACAAGCTCATCAAGATGACTTAACTTATAAATCCAATTGAATTAGTTTAAGTAGCAGTTTCAAATTTGATTGTATTATCTGTATGCAAAAATGTCCCCTTTCTTAATTTTCTTACTAACTGAAGCTAATAAGATTGATTATTGCTATCAAATATGTTAGAAGTAGTAGCTTTGGTTTGTATAATTATATGGTAACTATTTTTTAGATATAGGTAATTGAGCTCTACGTGGGTCTAGCAACCGTTATAGTTTTCATCATATGGTACACCCATGGCTCATTCTTCGGCATTGATTTGAGCCAAGACGGTCACACACTAGTGAGCTATTCCCAACTTGCAAATTGGGGTCAGTGCCCTACATAGAAAGATTTCTCAGTTTCCCCCTTCACAGCTAGATCTCAGGTGTACAACTTTGATGTGAATCCCTGTGATTACTTACAAATGGGAAAAATATAATTATTTATTTACTAAATAGGGTAGAATGATAAATTTCATAGCTTTGTGGACGGATCTCAGGTGTACAACTTTGTGGATGGATAAATTGTTATTTCGGATTATATAATTGGAATATTAATTATATGATTATTTTTCTTAATCATTTTAGCTTAATACTATTTATTTACTGATGAATAGTTTTTGTTAAGTACAATACGTATTGTGTAATTTAAGCAGGTGCCAAAATACCTATTTTTCATATTAACAAAAAATTACGGTTAAAAAATTACTACGATTTTATGTAGAAACCGGGGAATAAAATTTTAAAAACTGGTAAAAAATACCCCAGTAATTATACTAAAACCGAGGTCCGAAAATTACCAATCTTTTCCAACCTTTTCCCCGGTTTTTTAAAATAGCCGGGGTAAAAGTTGGACCCGGTTATTTTAAAAAACCGGGGTAAAAGTCGGACCCTGTTTTTTTTATAATAACCGGGGTCCGACTTTTACCCCGGTTTTTTAAAATAACCGGGGTCCGACTTTTATCCCGGTTTTTAAAAAACCGGGGTCCGAAAACATTAACTCGGTGACATTTACCGGGGTGCTGATGACATGATTTATGACACTAGGTTAGACACCCATTTAGCTAGTTTTCCATTCCATTCATGCATGTTTCCGCATTAGTCCGTGACGTTTACACTTAATTCATTCATATTGTCGGAATAGATGTCTACACGAGCTTTTGTCGGTTTAGTAGGTATTTTAGGGACCTTTGTGATGTTATTGATGCATTTGAGGTTCCAACCTCATGATGGTCCATATTTATGGTTCCAAATGACTCATGCTTGGAGGAAAGAAGGAGGCAAGGACCTTAGTTGGTTGCAAGGCTTGGACTAACACTTGATCACATGGGTTTAGGTGCTGAATTAGAGCCATCTCGGTCCATGACTCACCTATCTCGGCCGAGATGCTCCCTTGGACCAACCGAGATGCTTCTTAGGACCACCATGACACTTGACACCACCTCTCTTGGTCCAACCCTTGCTTTTGTGGAGTACTTAAGTGATGTTAAGGCTGTTTTGGGGCCTCTCCCTCCCTCCCCCCCTTTCCTCTAGCTCTTCTCCAATACAATTTTGGATTGTAGCTCTCTTCCAAGTACCGTTGTGGGTGTTCTTGGAAGAGTTTAGTGTAGGTTTTAGTTTTATAGTGAGATTTGAGTGGTTTTGAGTGTGAATAACCGTTAGGTGAATATAAAGGATAAAAATACTCTAGAAGGGGGGTTGAATAGAGTCTGAGAACTTTTCGCAAAAACCTATATCAAGGCTTTGAAACTGATTTCAAAGGCCTTGATGTCGATCTGAGCTCTTTGTGACACACTTTGATTTCAAGGGCTTTGAAACTACTTTCAAGGGCCTTGACTTTGTTCACTTGCAAAACAAAGTTAGTCACAATAACGCAGATAAGGTGCGGAATGTAAAAGATCGACACGAGGATTTGTTTATGAAGTTCGGCTCTAAATAGCCTACTCTCCGTCCCAGATATAGCCGTAGGATCTAACTATCTATTATCAGCTTCAAAGAGTCCTAGATACAAACTAGAAGAAATCCCCTTCTTCTCTCGCTGTAGCCAACGCTACGATCTAGCTCCAACTCTTCACCTTGCTATAATAGCCTAGTTACTTCGCAGAGTAACACACACTCTAATATAACACTTTTTAGATATACCAATGGAGCTCTTGAGTTTTATCTCTCTCTAGGGGATAACGCTTTAAGTAAAAGAGAGAAAGAAAAACTGTTTGATCGAATGAAGATGTTTTGGATCGTTTGAAGACTTTTGATATTTTGGTGTAAGCTTGTGTCTTGTTCTTCAATCGACATCTTTATTTATAGACTTCTATGGAGAGGTCTTCTAGCCATTGGGAAGATGACCGTTGAAGATGATTCTTCTTCTCCATTAAAGTCGCTTCTTGGTTGAGATGAGGTAGACGTTGAGGATCTTCTACCATCTTTATCTCCTTGAAGCACATTGATCTCTCTTGTCCATAATCTTCTCATATTTTTTGTGAAGATATTTAATTCCGTTTGAGATAAGATCTTTGTGCTTTCGGTTGAGGATCGTTGAAAGATCCTGTTTCGTATAAAATCTTCCTTGGTCGGTTGAGATCTTCTTTTGAACATATCTTCTTGTTGGGCATATCTTTTTAGAAGATATTCTTTGCTGCTTGGTAGATTTAGTTTATTGAATTTGAATCCCTTCAGTGTGCTTTGTTCTGATTAGAGATTCAAGAGCCTTGGCGGGTCTTGGCTCCTGATCCCGTGAAATGGCTTTCAAGGCCTCCGTCTTTAAACACATTGTTTGTCCTTGCATCCGATTTCAAGGCCTCCAAAGGTTCCTTGAAATGAGTTTCAAGACCTACACACATTCTAAACAAACCACCCAACCACACCAAGCAACTCGATATATAATCAATAAATTGTTAGTGTATAAAACTACTTCATTTGTGTTTAAGTCTTCCATCATCATCACTTATACAAATATATAATCAAGGTGGAGTTTCAATCTCCCCCTTGACGGAAGACAACACAAATGTCTCATACCTGCAATGTAAAGTTAGCGATGTATATATGAATATCAAACTAACTTAAAATGCAGAATGCAGAAATAAATAAATGTTGGATCATTTATTTCTCCCCCTTTGTCTTTAAACAAGGGAGAAAAATAGTTAAAGCAAGGAAGTTTGAAAGTTTACAACCTAGAAAAGTATTTCACAAAAACCACAAAAATAGATCAAGGTCTTTCTAAACAAGGCTTTGATATCAGAATCAAGGGCATTGAAAATAATGGTCATCCAGAGAACTTCATTCATGATACCACTTTGAAGAACTCTCCTTCCTGAAATGCTCCCTCATGCACATCTTCCTCCATCGATTTCCAGCTTTCGAGATGTCATGTACTTTGAGGGAAATATCTGTTCGTCTTTGATTAGAATCCTTGTCGTATTTCTTGACAACTCCAAATTCTTCGATATGCAAGACATCTGGATCCTCAGACGATTTTTGACCAATGACGATCCTTGATGATTTTGTAGCACTGAGTCATGACTTTTTCAGCATCCTTAGTGATAGCTTGACCATCTTCTTCAGTTAGAGGCTTGATGTTGTTGGTTGCTGTAAGAGAAAGAACATTTATATGAAACATCTAGTAATTTTATGATTTAAAATTCCTAGTAAGTCTTGTGTTTCATCCAGACGATCGGTAACTACTGATCTGAAAAATACAATATCACTTCTCATAGAGTCCAATCCTCGTTCTACAGCCTCCAATCGCTGCACAGTGGTATAGTTCCATGACGATTGCTCTTTCAAAAGCCATTCCCATGTGACAGTTTTCTTAATTCCCATACTGTCGAAGAATTCCTTATCCAATTCACCAAGAATATAATGTTGTTCCTCATCAGAATCAATCGAAAAGTATTGAAAGATTTTTGGGAGCAAATTTCCATATGGTAAATGGTAATCACTGGGAGATTAATGGTGTGAAGCATGTGAGATAGGATAATTTCTGGGAGATTTACATCTAGCCCATTTAGCACATGATACAAGAAAGCAAGTAGTTGATTTGTCAGCACATCCTTGTTATTAACTCTTGGTACCACACATCTAACCAACAATGTACAAACAATTCTGGCTTCAAGAACAGGTGGTGGTAGGATGAGGTAGTGCATTGGGCAGATAAACCGTTCTTTAGCCATCTTAAAAGTTCTAGAGGGGGTAGGTAGGTCGAAAGAGTTGTATCGGGGAAGCCCTAGAATTTCAGCAATAATTTCAGAGGAAAGAGTAATTTTCTTACCTTTAACGACTTATTCTAGGACAAGTTCCCCCCTTTCTCGTCGGGCTGATAAGTTGACGTATAATAACTTGGTTAATCTTGGAAAGGATGTCTCACCTGGGTTGAGAATAATCCAGATAGAACTGGATTGAAGCACTTAGAGCCCTAGTATAGAGAGGCATGTGAATAACTCCCGATCGACTAATTCACACATGCATTGATTCCGATCATTGAACCCATTCAACCAATGTTTGACTGCAATATGATTTCCAAACTAGTGTGAGGGAAGAACCGTTTTGGCAAAGATTTCAGCATCATCCATATGAAATGGGGAACTGGAGCTTATGTTTGAGCCGGAGTCTGAGTCATAGGAGATTTAAACTACCCTCTGGCGTTTGGGGGCAGATGATGCAACATCATCAACTGAAGATCTCTTGGAAGCCATGGAAAATTTTGAAAGAGGAAGAAGTAGATTTGTGAAAAGTGAAAGAGTAAAACACGAGATTTTGCAAAGAGAAGATGAAGCGGAAGAGATAAAGAAGGAATAGAAGTGGTATTTTAAGGGAAGAAGTCACATCAACGTAAGTTCACTAGGATCTTGAGAGACTCAAAATCTTGGAAGAATCACTTTTGATTAAAATTCTTTCCATAAATTTTGTAACCACTTTTCAAAATTCTTTATATCTGAAAATAAAGCCTTTTGAAATCTCTTCTAAACCTCTTTCTTAAAAAAAATTTAGGAATTAAAATATCTAAAGGATATTAATTCCTAAAAGTTCCGTAAAAATATATTTACCCTTGAATCTCGTTTCCAGACCCTTGAATTGCCTTTCAAGACCCTTGAAAAAGACAAATGGGCTGCATACGAAGGAGAAAATAAAATAATTTACCCCCCCTACGTTAATGCTTCCTTATTCAACGTACCAAACTCTAATCTAATAAAATTGAATTGATCTTCAGGTAGGGGCTTGGTAAAGATATCTGCAAGCTGCAAGTTAGTTGATATAAAAGAGATCGAAACATCACCTTTCTCAACATGATCACGTATGAAGTGATGCCTTACATCGATGTTCTTAGTCGTTGAATTCTGCACTAGATTTTTAGTAATTGAAATAGCACTGATATTATCACATTTTATAGGAATACCTTTCAAATCAAAGGCAAGATCACGAAGTTGTTGAGCTATCCATAGAATTTGCGCACAATAGGCAACCACAACTATATATTCGGCTTCAGCTGTGGATAGGGCGACAAAGTTTTGCTTCTTGGAGTGTTAACTGATTAGGGATGAATTGGCAACATCCAGAAGTGCTCTTTCTATCGACCTTATAACCTGCAAAATCTGCATCTGAATAGCAAACGAGGTGAAACGAGCTTTGACGTGGGTACCATAACCCTAGATCCTTAGTGCCATTGAGATACTGAAAAATTATTTTCACAGCTATCAAGTGTGACTCTTTAGGATTAGCTTGAAATCTTGCACACATACACACGCTAAAAATAATGTCAGGTAGGCTAGCGGTTAAATACAACAATGAACCGATCATACCTCGATACTCCTTTTGTACTACACTTTTGCCATCTTTGTCATGGTCAAGCGAAAGTGTCGAACTCATAGGAGTCTTTGTGACCTTAGATTGATCCATCTTATACTTCTTAAGCAAGTCCTTGGTATACTTGCTTTGATTGAGAAAAATTCCTTTCTTTGCTTGTGTAACTTGAAGTCCAAGAAAGAAATTTGGGTCACCCATTAAGCTCATTTCAAATTCCATGCATATGATATTTGAAAAATTCTTTGCATAGGAAATCATTAGTAGCACCGAATAATATATCATCAACATAGATTTGTACTACTAATATATCGTTGCCTTTGATTTTGATAAATAAAGTTTTATCAATCAAACCTCTTTTGAAATTGTCTTCAAGGAGATACTTGGACAATCTTTCATACCAAGCTCGAGGGGCTTGCTTAAGACCATAAAGAGATTTGTCCAGTTTAAATACATGATTAGGAAATTCATCATTTTCAAAACCAGGAGGTTGAGTAACATAAACTTCTTTTTCTAAAAAGCCGTTTAGGAAAACACATATTACATCCATTTGAAATAGCTTTATACTCATGAAAGATGCAAATGCAAGTAGCACATGTATGTCTTCTAACCTGGCAACCGGAGTAAAAGTCTCCTCATAATCAATACCTTCTTCTTGGTTATAGTCTTGTGCTACAAGTCGTGCTTTATTTCGAATTACTTTGCCGCTTTCATCCAACTTGTTTCGAAAAACCCATTTCGTGCCAATGACGGATTGATGCTTTGGTCTTGTAGTAAGAGTCCAAACCTTGTTTCTCTCAAACTCATTTAGTTCGTTTTGCATAGCAATGTTCCAGTCGGGTTCTTGAAGAGCTTGAACATAATTCTTTGGCTCAATAAGAGATACGAACGCAGAGAATGCACATAGGTTGATTACTTTAGATCGAGTTTGAACTCTTGCGTTTGGATCCGAGATCACATTCTCTTGTGGATGGTGTGAAGAGTGTTGAAACTTCCTTCATTTGTAAGATGGAACATATCTTGAAGATTGAGGCTCATATGCTTGACTAGATTCGGGTACCGTTGGTGTATTGCCCTTGGATCCTATCTCAAGGCCATGAAGTCGGGTTTCAAGGCCTTGAAATGGAGTTCTGACATTGTAGTTTTCTGTTTCAAGGTCTTGAAGGTTTTCTCCGGTATCTTGAATCTTTTCTTGCATATTCCTTTCTTGATCCTTAGGATCTTCATCTTCATTAGAATTGTGATCTTCTCGTTGATTCAGATTAAGATCTGCAAAACTTTCACTCAAAGTACCATCATTGCTTTCATCAAATATGACATGAATACTTTTCTCAACAATTTTGGTACGTTTGTTATAAACTCGATAAGCTTTGCTATTTGAAGCATATCCAATGAATATAACTTCATCACTACGTGCATCAAATTTCCCAAGATTATCTTTGCCATTGTTATGAACAAAGCATGTACATCCAAAGGGTTTGAAATATGAAATATTAGGTTTTCTACCCTTAAATAGTTCATAAAGAGTCTTTTCCAAAATGGGGCGAATTAAACATCTATTTAAGATGTAATTAGTAGTGTTTACTGCTTCTGCCCAAAAACTTTTTGGCAAACTGTTTTCTAAAAGCATAGTCCTAGACATATCCTCACGGGTGCGGTTCTTACGTTCCACAACTCCATTCTGTTAAGGAGTTCTATGAGCTGAAAAGTTATGTGAAATACCATATTTTAAACAAAACAAGTCAAACTTTAGTTGATCAAATTCTCTACCATGATCACTTCTTATAGAAACGATTGGTAGGTTTTTCAAAGTTTGCAACTCCTTACACAATTTTGAAAATTCAAACAATGCTTCAGATTTTTTTGTAAGAAAGAAATCCATGTGAAACGAGAACAATCATCCATAATAACAAGGATGTACTGCTTGCCTTTGCGAGATTTGACACACATATGTCCACAAAGATCCATATGTAAAAGTTCAATGGTTCGAGAAGAACTTACAACTTTCTTAGGTTTGAATGAACCTCTTGTTTGTTTACCTTGTGTACAAGCTTTACATAGTTCATCTACCTTGAAGTTTAGGTTGGGCAAGCCACGTACCAAATCTTTTGAAAGTAGCTTCTGCATTGTATGCATAGTTACGTGACCAAGTCTTCTATGCCAAAGCCTTGGACCATCAGTCAAGGCTTTGAGACATTTTAGCTTAGTTCCTGAAACTTGGTTAGTACTCATAGAATAAACATTGTTACATCTAGGAGCAGTAAGCACAATGTCACCCGTTGTTTTGTCTTGAACTTCACATTTTTCTGAATCAAACATTACCTTGTTGCCTTTATCACATATTTGAGAGATACTAAGCAGATTATACTTCAAACCGTCAACAAGATATACATCATCAATAAAGTTAGATGAATTATAACATATTTTACCAATGCCAATAATGTCACACTTTCTTTTATCACCAATCGTAATGGTTCCAGATGATTGCTTCTTTAAATATGAGAATAGTGAACTTTTTCCACTCATGTGTCGTGAGCAACCACTATCTAATATCCATTTATGCTCCTTTACCTTGGTGATATCCTACAAAACAGCAAACATCAACCTTCCGGGTCGACCAAATGACATATTTTGGTCCATATTCAGGCTCGATCATGTTTGGTGGTCTAGTGCCTTTAGGAACCCAGATTTGTTTGACTTGTTTCCTTAAACATAGAGGATAAGTTTTTCTAATGATGTAAGGATCATTTCTTCTATATGGACATGTAGATTTTACATGACCCTTTTTACAAAAGTAGAAACATGTGGGCATATGAATACTTCCTTTAGCCTTGACAAAAGTGGTAGTTGGTTTTCTAGGAATGCTCCAATGATACCCTATATCATTTTTGTTAAGAGAGGACTGTTGTTCACCCATCATTCTTTCAAGATTAGCTTTTGAACGAGTGAATTTAACAAGTGCAGTCTTCTGGTCTTGACACGTCAAAGTTAGATCAACTTTCCCTTTCTCTAGATCGATATAGTTTCGATGAAGAGAGGAGAGGTTGTCCTTGAGAATCGCATTTTCCGATTCCAAGGCCTTGATATTGTCATCAAGTTCTACCTTCTCTGTGTTGAGATTTTCAATCTCCAAAGACATCTCACTTAGTTGTTTTTCTTGTTCAAGAAGCTTTTCTTTTAGAGAATTTATCCTTATTCTATGTTCTTTGTCACATATAATAATGTCTTTAAGAAATTGTGTTAGTTTAGAATTAGGTTGAGACATGATAGTACTTACCACATTATCAACGTAGAGATTTGAATCTTCTTCATAATCGGCCATAAGACATAGGTTTGCTTGTTCTTTACCAAGAACCATTTCGTGTGTGATGAGTTTCCCAAGGAGGTCATCAATCGGAAGAGTTGAGAGATTCCGAGCTTCTTCGATGGCAGTCATCTTTGGTCCCCACTTTGCTTTAGGTAAGCTCCTTAGAACCTTTCTAACTTTTTCTTCATTTGTGAAGACCTTTCCTAGTGAGTCAAAGATGTTCACGATCTTAGTGAATCTTGTGAACATTTCTTTGACTAGTTCATTTGGATTCATCTTGAATAGCTCATATTGTATGACGAAGATTATAATATTTGTTTCCTTGACTTGTTCCTTCATATGTAACAACAAGTTTGTCCCATATTTCCTTTTCACTCTCGCATGATGAGATGCGGTTGAATTCGTTTGCATCTAATCCGCAGTAGAGTAGGTTCATAGCTTTATAGTTCTTTGACACACTGTCCAAGACAGCTTGTGTGAAGTCAGCTTCCTTCTTTGGGACTTGGACACCTTCAACTATCGTAGTTGGGACTTTGGGGCCATTCTGAATGATGCTCCATAGTTCCATGTCTTGATCAATAATGAACATACGCATGAGTGCTCTCCAATGGGCAAAGTTGTTGCTACAGAAAAGTGGTGGTCGAGATGAGGATCTTCCTTGAGAAAATCCTCCATCACCTACAGGATTCATGATTAGTCTCACTGATGGTTAAATCAATACACGTGAGTCTAATTTTGATACCAATTGAAGAACCGTTAGGTGAATATAAATGATAAAGATACTCTAGAAGGGGGGTTGGATAGAATATGAGAACTTTTAGCAAAATCCTATCTCAAGGCTTTGAAACTGATTTCAAAGGCCTTGATGTCGATCTAAGCTCTTTGTGACATACTTTGATTTCAAGGGCTTTGGAACTACTTTCAAGGGCCTTGACTTTGTTCACCTGCAAAACAAAATTACTCACAATAAAGCAGATAAGGTGCGGAATGTAAAAGATCGACACGAGGATATGTTTACGAAGTTCGGCTCTAAATAGCCTACTCTCTGTCCTAGGGTATATCCGTAGGATCTTACTATCTATTATCAGCTTCAAAGAGTCCTAGATACAAACTAGAAGAAATCCCCTTCTTCTCTCACTATAGCCAACACTACGTTCCAACTCCAACTCTTCAACTTGCTATAATAGCCTAGTTACTTTACAGAGTAACACACACTCTAGTATAACACTTTTTAGATATACCAATGGAGCTCTTGAGTTTTATCTCTCTCTAGAGGATAACGCTTTAAGTAAAAGAGAGAAAGAAAAACTGTTTGATCGAATGAAGATGTTTTGGATCGCTTGAAGACTTTAGATGTTTCCGTGTAAGCTTGTGTCTTGTACTTCAATCGACATCTTCATTTATAGACTTCTATGGAGAGGTCTTCTAGCCGTTGGGAAGATGACCGTGGAAGATGATTCTTCTTCTCCATAAAAGTCGCTTCTTGGTTTAGATGAGGTAGACGTTGTGGATCTTCTACCCTCTTCATCTCCTTGAAGCACGTTGATCTCTCTTGTCCATAGTCTTCTCATATTCGTTGTGAAGATATTTAATTCCGTTTGAGATAAGATCTTTGTGCTTTTGGTTGAGGATCGTTGAAAGATCCTGTTTTGAATCAAATCTTCCTTGGTCGGTTGAGATCTTCTTTTGAACGTATCTTCTTGTTGGGCATATATTTTTAGAAGATCTTCTTTGCTCCTTCGTAGATTTAGTTTGTTGAATTTGAATCCCGTCAGCGTGCTTTGTTCTGATCAGAGATTCAAGATCATTGGCAGGTCTTGACTTCTGATCCCTTGAAATGGATTTCAAGGCCCCCATCTTTAAAACACCTTGTTTGTCCTTGCATCCGATTTCAAGGCCTCCAAAGGTCCCTTGAAATGAGTTTCAAGACATGCACACATTCTAAACAAACCACCAAACCACACCAAGCAACTCGATATATAATCAATAAATTGTTAGTGTATAAAACCACTTCATTTGTGTTTAAGTCTTCCATCATCATCACTTAAACAAATATATAATCAAGGTTGAGTTTCAGTTTCCATTGTTGACAACTTGGAGCTGCATCTGCCTTTGCAAGATTTGGTAACTTCCATTTTAGCTTTGTAATGTCTTTTCTTCGGTCTATTCTTCATTTTCTAGCTATGACTTACAATCATGCTTTTATGATGGAGTTTGATCTAGATTTGTATGTTATTGGCCGAAGATGTGATTCTAGGGTAAAGGAATGATTGTTATGCTTTGGACTATGATTGTTTGGACTTGCATGTTAGTTTAGGATGGATTTAACCTAGCTCAGTTTAGGATCTCGACATGTTATTTATCTTATTTTGGCCGAGGTGTGTATGATCCACCCGAGATTGTGAGTTGTTATTCTATTGTTGATGTATCTACATGTTAGGATGTAGATGTGGTGAAATCCTAGTGTTTGTTGAGTCCAATCTAGCATAGGGAGACCTTTTCTAGCAACCTAATTGAGGAATGAGATTTACCCGGTGATTTCCGCTCTTAGATATAGATGATGATAAACTCTAGGTAGTAGTGAGCCTCGACAACCGCTATTGGATTGAGTGTGCTAGGATCGTTGCCTAAGACTTATCTTTTCTGAGGCTTACCCGGTAGGAGGGGTTTGACCCTTAGGTAGTTGCTGGTTTGTGTAGAATTCCCGTCCTTAGGTTCCTTGAGACTTACCCGGTAATAGGACCTTAGGTTCGAGACTAGTGGAACATCAGACTTACCCGGTAATTGTTCCCATTAGAGAAACACCCAACTCCAAACATCCGCAACTTATCCTTTGATGTTTTGATTGCATGAGTCCATTGTCATAACCGGAATTCCAATCTCTAGAATCCACAATTCTTACCTTTTATCACCGATCTTTGTGTGTGTTTGTTGTTTGTTTGCTTGTTGGCATATATTTTATCCTTTGATTGATCACCCAAAACCAACCAAAAATATTGTGTTTTGCATTTCTTTATTCCTTGCCTCATCTTTAGTTTAGATTTACATTATCTTTGATCATTGAATGACCTAATTTCACCTCAGTCTTTGTGTTTGACCTCGGAATACTTTCCTTTCTACAAAATGACCCGTACACTACGGGTTTCGCTAGGTAGTTTAGGATTTTAGTTCGAGTTTATAAATGTAAAGCTTTTTGTGTTACTAATCCTAACATAACACGAGCAATGTCAGCGCAGCTTCGAGGAGTTGAAGAGGAGGTTGACCTCCGCTCCCGTTTTAGCACAGCCTGAGGGTGTAGATGATTTTGTAGTGTACAAATGGCACCTCCAAGCTAGGCTTGGGGTGCATTTTGATATAGAGGGGTACAGTTATTGGGTACGTGTCTCGGCAGTTGAAGACGTACGAGGAGAATTACCCTACCCTTGATCTTGAGCTAGCGGCAGTGATTCATGCCTTGATGATCTAGCGACATTACTTGTATGGGGTCACGTGCCAGATCTTCCTAGACCATAAGATTCTGAAGTATATATTCACTCAGCGGGAGTTGAATAACCACCAGAGGAGATAATTAGATTTGATTAAGGACTTCGACTTGGAGATTTTGTACCATCCAGGAAAGCTGAACGTAGTCGCCGATGCTTTTAGTAGGGGGACGCTTCGAGAAGAGGCGATAGCCCGACTTACAGTTCAACCTCAATTGCAGAGGGACTTGTTGGAGTTAGAGATGGATATCCGGTTCCCGGATACGGACTATCGCTTGTCCGTCTTAGAGATGTTACATGATCTGTCCGGAGAGATTCGCTTGAAACAGGAGGGTTGCCCGAGTTTGTTGAGGATCAGGGATAGGATGTCCCGAGGCAAGGCACCACAGTTTACCGTGGGGGCTGATGGGTTATTGAGACGCCAGGGGCGTATATGTGTACCTTCGGACCGAGAGTTGAGAGAGCGGATTTTACAAGAGGCCCATTCCACACCTTACTCGGTGCAACCAGGCACGAGTAAGATGTACCAAGATATTAGGAGATCTTTTGATGGGGCTCGCTCAAACCCGATGTAGCTAGATACGTGGCCCGATATGTGACCTGCCAGTAGGTCAAGATTAAGCACCAAAGACCCGGAGGAGAGCTTCACCCACTATCTATGCCGCAGTGGAAGTGGGAGGACGTATCCATGAATTTTGTTACCGTTTTGAGACCGAGTAGGAGCTTTGATGCGATATGGGTGGTAGTAGATCGGATGACGAAGATCGCGCGTTTTAACCCTATTAGGGAAACGTGGTGAGTCGTATGGCCGAGGAGTTCACCCGAAAGATAGTGAGGTTACATGGGGTACCGAGGCCCATCATCTCGGATAGGTACACGCCGGCTTAAGTATGAGCCTTCATTTCACGACTACGTATCATCCACTTACAAACGGCCAGTCTGAGCGGACTATCCTGACCTTGAAGGACACGTTGCGAGCAAGTGTACTAGATTGGGGCAGGTATGGTCTGACCACCTCCAGCAGGTGGAGTTTTCATATAATAAATGCTGGCACGCGTCGATTGGGATGGCACCGTACGAGTCTTTGTATGGACGGAGATTCTGTAATCCGTTATGTTGGGACGAGCCGGGGAGTTCTAGCGTTGTAGCCCCAAAGCAGGTACATGACGACATAGCTAGAGTTTCTTTGATCCGAGAGAGGATGTTGGCTGCACTGATCCGATAGAGGTCGTATGCGAATAGGAGGCGTAGGCCTCTAGAGTTCAGGGTAGGAGCTCAGGTTTGGTTGAGGGGATCACAGACGTGAGGCGTCAGGCATTTCGACATTAAGGGGAAGTTAAGCTCCTGATATGTCGGTCCATTCGAGATTCTGGAGTGAGTCGGTGAGGTGGCGTACATATTAGCATTGCCACCGAGGTTGGAGGGTATTGACCCGGTGTTTCATGTATCTCAGTTGAGAGAGTACATACACGACCCGAGGTACATCATTAGCCACGAGGACCTAGTGGTCAAGCCGGACCACACTTTTGCGGAGCATCCGGTAGCGGTAAGGGAGCGTAGTATGAGACGCCTTTGGTTGAAGGAGATACCGATGCTGAGAGTGCAGTGGTCGAGACGAGGAGCCGACGATGTTACATGGGAGACCGAGGATAGTATCCGGAGGAACTATCCAGAGTTTTACGCGGATCTAGTGGCGTCTATAGAACTATCGGGTTAGTCTTGAGATCTTTCCTTGATTGTGTTTATGTGATTGTTGTGATATGGTATGATATGTGTGTTTCATATAGTATGTGTGTATACCTTGCGAGGTCTTGATGTGTTTATACGAATAGGCGTTGGATTAGAGGGCCGATAGTTGGCACGCTTATTTGTTCCGAGCGGTTATCGAGACGTGTTGAATGAGAGTTTTGCGTTTAGCAAGTTTCGGGACAAAACTTATTTTTAGGAAGATTAGATGTAACGCCCGTAATTTTTATTCCGGTTAGTGAGCAGTTTAGCGACCTTCCCGTAAGCGGGGCTCAGTCATTCCACAAGCACGAATGCACGATGTGCTGAGTGACGGGATTTTATTCCAAATCCCATTCCGACCCTTCGTTTTCCCGCTATCCGCTATTGACCCCTCGTTCCTTACCTAAAGGAAGGTCTTGTGGGCTACTGACCCCTTGTTTCCCCAAAACGCTAGCAACATTTCCTTCCCCCTTTCTCATTTCACGTTATTCTTTTTCACACTCCTTCTCCTTCTTCTTGTTTCTCTCTTCTCTCCTCTCTCTCTTGGTTCTTGCTTGTGAGCTCCAACAAAGGAAGGGATGTGCTGCAGTAAGTAATCTTCCTCTTCCTTTCTTCTTCCTCTTGGTTCCTTTCCATTCTATTCTTTTCCTTCCTCCATTGTTGTGGATGGAGCTTTAGAAAAGGGTTCTTTCATGACCTTCTTCGCATGCATATGTTCATAGCAAGTTTAGGCCGTGGAGGAGAGCTTGGATCTTGTGGTTGATGTTTGGAGAAGACCCAACAAGAGAAGGAAGCCGTTGAAGCTCAAGTGCACAGTCGAATATCGAAGAAGACGCTGTTTTGTAGTTCGACTGTGGGGGCGCCTGCTAAGTGCCCTAGCGGCGGCGCTAGGATCACCAGCCACTGTAGGGGCGGCGCCTGGACCCGCAGGGGTGGTGACACTCAGCTCCGCAGGCGCGCCTTTTGTTCCGTGGTTGTATTTCTTCAACAATAGGCTCTTCTTCTCCTTTCTTCTTTCCTTTCTTCGTTGTGAGGTTGATTCATGTTAGTAGCATGCCTAGGGTGGACCTAGGATAGTTGTGAATGCCATCTAGGGGTTGTGAACCTAGGTGTCCTTAGAGCTGGCTTGAAGTCTTGTTGATCTTGTGTGTGAAGACTTTGTGGTCTCTCCTAACGTTGTGGTACTCACTCCAGCTTAGGGGGGTAGTGTTTGACCTAGTATGGGAGTGGATTGTTGTTGTTCACTTTCACATGTTTGAGGAGTTTATAGTCTCTTGGAGCCTAGGAGCGTTTCCTAGCTTATGTGTTATAGGACCTTGTGTCCGATTGTTAGAGTTGGAAGTCTATGGGTTCGAGTGGATGGGAGTGTTGTTGATGTTTGCCTCATTTTGGTCAGGCTTGAATTGTATTCCTACGGTAAGTTGAGATTGCTTATTCTTGTTAGCTTGGAGACGAGGTAAGTCCACGGACATACTTAGCTAGCTTTCACATATTGGTTGTTACGTGTGATTGGTTTGTTCTATTGTAATTATGTTAAAACCATTTACCGGATTAGGATATGGAAATGATTATTATATTGGCCAAAATGTATGATAACGTGCGGTGACCGCTTGTCCAGTCCAAAATGGGGCGACTGGGAGGTGCCTTGCGACCAATTCAATAGGTGATGTCGATTCGCATCCGGACCAAACCTGTTTGGTGAAAGGGGACAAGGGAGAGATCCTTGTGATTCTCGTGTCACACCAAATTTGGAAATAGTAAGGGAATAACGTAAAAGAAAAGATAATAACTGGTTTCCGTGTGAGCATGGTTGTGTGTTTTACTTTACTATATGTGTTTGTGCCTTCATCGTTTGTCCTAATATTTGGAATGTTAGCTACCAGTTGTTGTAGCTGCCCTGCAAGTTTGGGATGCCGCCAAGTGAGGTGGAGGAGTGGACAACCGGGGTCTCCATACATTGTAGGGCGGGGATGGGATTTCTATTATTATTTTGGTGGACTTGTATACTTATGATTATGGAGTTTGTTGCCGTTTTGAGGACTCGGCTGAGTTTTTACTTTGTATTTTACATTTTAGAATTCTCGCACATGCATTAAAATGTTTTTTGTATTGGCCTTTATTTGTGCCTTGTTGGAAAGATCCGGTGAAATTATTGTCAAGCTAAGGGTCGGGGGATCCATTGTGAGGTCTCCATCCGTAACGCTCTGAGTCCCGCGAATTCGGGGTGTTGCATAGCAACACCTCAATACAATTTAAAAACCCTACAATACAAGGGTTTATTAGTAATGAGAGGAGAAGCATCATGAACAACAACCACATTGTAGATTCAAGAAAGATTGTGAAGTTCATTTGAGAAATACTTAGTTTTTTGATTCTTTTGCAATTGGAACACAAGATCAGAACTTTTATTATTGCTTTCATTCAGTTCTGGATATTTGAAAACACCTTGCTAACTATTTCTTGCTTTTATTTTGATTTTATTGGTTTATTGGTTTTCTTGATTTCTTTTTGCATTCTTGAATTGATAATGTGTGTTATTGGCTAAAACCCTTGCAATTCTAGGGTGGTTGGTTAAAGATTGTTATTTATATGATGATAGATTGAGCTTCACGTTTAGATTGGATCCTGAGAGTTGTGTTTACCTTAGTAGAACTAAACATCGGTCTGTTCTTGGGAAATATCGACCGAGATTTATTCAAGAACTATCCGAGTTTTCTTTTGTCGTACCTTTGATGTTATATCCTTAAGCCTAGGTTAAAGAATGCTTAAACCCTATCCTTGTTGAAACTTTCAAGCATATATCCAGACTTGGGAAGAGACTTATGATAGGTGATGGAATCACTATCAATTAGGGTAGTTTTTAGAGTCTTTTTATTACATTAGTGTCGGTTTATGCTACTAACTCCTTGGTCCAGAAGAAGAAGATCAAAAGAAGCTAAAGAAGGAGTCATAAGCACTTAGGAGTGAAGATCGATCACGAAGCAAAGCTTCTGTTGCCTCACCGCCCCTGCGGGTCCTTGCAGCCGCCCCTACGGATGACGTTTCCATTGGAGCGCTCCCTGCGCTTTTACCAGCGCCAACCATGAAGCGTGTCACCGCCCCTGCGCCACTCCTTGGCGCCCCTGCGGTGACCTGCCCTGAAGATATGAAGACCAGCTCCCCTGCGTCTCCCACTGCGCCCCTGCCCACGGCCCAACCTAGGAGCTGGAAAACGAAGAGGCTATGTCGACGCCCCTACGTCGACATAGGGACGCCCCGGCGGCTTGACATCAGAAACGTCAGGAAGGCGAAAGGTCAGACGTTTAAGTGCATTAAAGATCCGCCCCAGCGGAATTGTGTAGCCGCCCCAGCGGCCTTGAAGAAGATCAACCGATTCTGCCTAAACCGCCCCTGCGGTTCCTGAAGGCCGCCCCTGCGGTTTAACGCCAGAAGCTTTACTCCGGCTGTTTACACCACCTTTATGGCATTTAAGGTGACTGTTTTGGGCCGGCCATTTACTCCTATTTAGTGCCTTTTGTAGTATAAATAGGCCTTGGTTGATTGCTAGAATCATCCATCTTATCATCTTGTTAATCATCAAATTATCCACTTAGATTGTCTTGCTACCTTGTAATGAGTTGCTAACTCCCTTGCTACATTGAGTTGGTTTGAAGCTGCTTTGTTGCTTTGGTTGTAAGTACTTTATAATATAAGTTTTCATTTAGTAATGCTTTGTGTTTCCTTGACCTCCATTGTCTAATTGTATGTTTACTATTGCTTGAGATTGATCACCTTAGGTTCTAAAGTGCATGCAAACAACTAGGATCTTTAATCTAGTAGCAACTTTATGTAATAACGGGTTATGATTACTTAAAGAAAAGGAACAAAAATATAAAGGTGAGTTTAACGGTTTTAATCTTCTCTTTATATCCCTTAATCTTTGTTTGAAAGCTAACCTGTTATTTGTTCTTGTAGGTTTACGGAACTTTAATAGGTTAAGTTGTGTTGATGCCGGTTGGCTCAACACATATATACGATCGGGACAGGAGGTTACTTTAAAACTTGTAAAAGGAACTCACCAAAGTAGCAATTGCATGCTTAGAATCAACCTAGTGTAGATTCATCCATTATTGTCTTCCTTGTCGCATTTATCGTTTTCATAAGTTTTTGTGCATCAATTCAACCAAAACCCCCCTTGTGTCACTTGTCATTATAATCGATAATTGCATCTAAAACACCTTAACTCTCTTGGGTTCGACCCTTACTTAATCACTATACTTGTTCTTAGTGCTAAGTCGGGATTTACTTTTGATTGGGTATAGACGACCATAGAAATACCTTCGGTCAAATTTTGGCGCCGTTGCCGGGGAGTTTTAGTGTTTTATTGTTAATATTGATTATTGGTTTGAACCATTTTTATGGTTCAAACCCGTGCTACTAATTCCAGCTTTGCTTCTTTTGATCCAGAAATTGAGAGGACGCACACCCGGCAACGAAGACAACAACAACTTCAACAAGAGATGGCTGACCGTACTCTTCGTCAACTTACGCAGCCCACCTTGGCTCAAAACCCTCTTGCGGTCGCTATACCGGCACTAGGGGAAGGAGTCAACTTTGAGCTCAAGCCGGGCCTCATTCACTTGCTTCCATCCTTCCATGGGCTAAGTGATGAAGACCCCATCAAGCACCTTGGGAAGTTCCATACTGTGTGTATGAGCATGAACCCGGCCAATATTACCGAAGAACAGATCAAGATGAGGGCATTCGGCTTCATACTCAAAGATTCGGCGGATGATTGGTATTACCACCTTCCATCCGGGAGTATTAACACTTGGGAGAACCTTCACAAAGCGTTCTTGGAGAAATACTTTCAAGCTAAAAAGGCCAATAGCTTGAAGAAAGCTATAAGCAACATCGAGCAAGAGGCAACCGAAACTCTCTACGAGTACTTCGAAAGGTTTGCACGCCTCCGATCCAGCTGTCCTTTTTACGGATATTCAACTCAAGATCTAGTCTTGTACTTGTACAATGGTTTGCTAGACAATGAAAGGAGGATCGTCGATGCGGCTTGCGGAGGTAATATTCTTAACTCTACTCCTGACCTTGCTTTGGAAAAGATACAGGAGCTAGCGGAAGGAACTCGGAACTTTGGAAGGACCCCGGCTAAGAAAGGAGTTCATGCTGTGAGTTCCGGGAAGAGTGAGATTTCCACCGAGCTAGCGGAATTGAAGGAAATGGTGAAGAGGCTAACACTTATGGGAACACCGCAACAACTCAAAGCTTGTGGAGTTGATGCTGACCCGTATCATCAAACGGACATGTGTCCACAAGTTCAAGATGACGATGCTGAAGTAAACGTAATGGGTTATGGACAACCACAACAATAACCTAGGAACGATCCCTATGCACATAATTTCATGCCAAATTGGCATGACCAACAGAATTTTCGTTGGAGGGATCAACAAAACCAACAACAATAGCCCCGCCAAGGTAAGTATCACTCAACTGAAGATATGTTGCAGGTTTTGACTAAAAACTTTGCTACTCATGTCCAAACAACAGAATCTAGCATCAAGATCCTTGAGCAACAGGTTAGTCAAATGGCGGAAGCTATTTCAAGGATCGAATCAAGGCTTTCCGGAGGATTGCCTTCCTAGACGTTTATAAACCCCACGGAGAATGTTAGTGCCCTAACATTAAGGAGCGGGAAGCAAATCCAACAAGAACCAACAAAAGAGTCACAAAGCGAACCTTCTGTCTTTTTTTCCGCACCCACAGCCGCCCCTGTGGCTGAAGCTGCGCCCAACACAGAACGAATGATGCCTCTGCAGCTGGCTGCCCCCTCCCCTGCGGTGACAACCCCTGAGCCGCCCCTGCGCTTTCAAACTGGCGCCCCTGCGGAAAACACAACAGAGGGTCTTGCTGGAAAGGATACGTACGTCCGGCCTAACTTCCCGCCACTGTACTCCGAAAAACCACCGGCTCCTTTTCCTGAAGCCTTGAAGGAGCGAAGAATCATAGAGGACAAGGACCTCTTTGAGACTTTCTCTAAATACGAGGTAAACATTCCCCTCCTTAAGTTGGTGAAAAGTATTCCTATGTATGCTCGTTTTTTGAATGAACTTTGCACTATCAAGAGGAATCAGAAGCTAAAGGAGAAACAGAAAGTACAAGTGAGTGAGCATGTGTCGGCAGTTTTCCAAAGAAGAATGCCCAAGAAGTGCACCGATCCGGGCATGGTAAGCATTCCTTGTGTTATAGGGGAAACCCGCTTTGACAAAGCAATGCTTGATCTCGGTGCTTCTATCAATGTTTTACCGTATTTGATTTACAAATCACTTGGCCTTGGGCCACTAAATATGCTCGTTTTTTGAAGGAACTTTGTACTATTTAGAGGAATCGAAAGCTAAAGGGGAAACAGAAAGTGCAAGTGAGTGAACATGTGTCGGCAGTTTTCCAACGGAGAATGCCCAAGAAGTGCAGCGATCCGGGCATGGTAAGCATTCCTTGTGTTATAGGGGAAACCCGCTTTGACAAAGCAATGCTTGATCTCGGTGCTTCTATTAATGTCTTGCCATATTCGATTTACAAATCACTTGGCCTTGGGCCACTAATAGAAACTAGGATTGTAGTACAACTTGCTGATAAATCTATGTGTACCCGAAAGGTATAATTGAAGATGTATTAGTGATGGTAGACGACCTAATTTTCCCTGCTGATTTCTTTGTAATGGATATGGAAAATGACTCGTATGCTGCACCCATCCTGTTAGGTAGGCCATTTCTGAAAACGGCTAGGACTAAAATTGATTATGTTAGTGGTAAATTGACCATGGAGTTTGATGAAGAAGTAGTGGAATTTGACATCTATGATGCAATGAGATTTCCTAGTGATGATCATTCTTTATGCGCTATTGACATTGTTGAACCTTTTGTGCAAGATGTTTTTGATAACTCTGACGTGGATGAATTGAGAAATGTGATTGAGCATGACATTGATTGTTTCAAATCAGATTATGTGTTAACATCTAGCATGAAAGAGGTCCTAGCCCAATTAGATGGGCATAAAAGGCTACCTATCTCCAGTTTAGCCATTGGGCCCACTTTACTAACCCCAAGCGAGAAGCTTGTTCCGTCCATAGTGCAGACACCGGAAATAGAATTGAAGGACCTTCCGTCACACCTCAAGTATGTTTTCCTTGGAGCACGCAATACCTTGCCGGTGATTATCTCCAACAAGTTCACCACCGGACAAGAAGATAAGTTGGTGAACGTACTGAAGGAGCACAAGATGGCCCTTGGATGGACTATTACGGACATCAAAGGGATAAGTCCTTCCACTTGCATGCATAGGATTTTACTTGAGGACGAAGCCAAGCCTTCTAGGCAACCTCAAAGGAGGTTGAACCCACCAATGATGGATGTGGTCAAAAAGGAAGTGTTGAAGCTCCTCCAAGCGGACATGATCTTTCCTATCTCGAATAGCACTTGCGTTAGCCGGACCCAAGTAGTTCCAAAAAAGGGAGGCATCACTTTGGTGGAAAATCAACATGGAGAGATGGTCCCAAGCAAAACACAAACCGGATGGAGAGTTTGCATTGACTACCGCAAGCTCAATAAGTTTAACACCTCGAATCCTAGAGGACTCGAAATGCTATGAGCTGAGACCTCACAATGGGTCCCGACCCTTAGCCTGACAACAACTTCATCGGATCTTACAACACGGCACAAATAAAAAGGCAAAACAAAGAGTTTCATAACATGAGCGAAATAAAAAGAATCCAAATTTTGAAAACAATACAGCCAAGTCTCAAAACCGGAAATACCAACATCAGTCTCAATAGTCATAAAATAAAATATAACAGTCCCGTCCTATAATGCACGGAACCCCGGCTGCCCACTACCGCCGGATCACTCGATCGCCTCCCTAACCTGCAAGGCATCTACAAGCGGTATAAAACCGTTAGCTAACATTCTATGTATAAGTATAACGGTAAAAGCACAAACACACAACATACGCAATCAACATGTAACACTCATTCCTTTTTATTATCTTTATTAAGTGATACGTCATTACTAATGATACTTATTTTGTGGCACGAGGGATTCCCAAACCTCGCCCCTGTCCCCGTTTACCAACGCGGAATGGTACTAATGCATGTGACCGTCTACTGGACTGGGCTGGTCGCAGGGAACCTCCTAGACTCTCGCAAGAGCTAGGCAGATGATGTCACGACCCGTTATCATACACTTGGGTCAATTATACAATCTACTACAGTCGGCCTATTCCGGTTTTGTTATTTATCTTAACTATCACACACCACTCATACACATCACACACATGCAAGAAGCTAGCTATGTAAGTCAGTGGACTTACCGAATCAAATCTCGTCTCTCTTAACAACACTAAATCAGTAGCTACAGGAACTCAGTTGCCTGTCAAAGGAGGCACGTGGGTCAACACTTTTCCTTGGATACTTAGAAGTCTAAAACTCCTAAGATGTACGATTCTATGTGCAGAAGTTAGTACAATGTTTATTTAAGGTAAATTGACTATTTTACCCTTGGTTCCGAGACTTCCAAAAACCCGTAAAAAGTACTTAAATTCTTACTTGAGGCTAACTAATCATATTCTACTCTCTAGGATGATTTTAGGTGACAACTATAAAAACTACCCATTTTCTATTTTCCGAAAAGTCACGAAAGTCCAACTACAACTTCAAATATGAAATTACAATAAACTTATAAAAATTCTAAAATAAATTTCTAACTTATCTATGATCTCTAATCTACTCATAGGAGAAACAATTTCTTAAAACTGTTCAATCGTTATTCCTACAAAAATCTTTAAAGTTGGCTACAACACTACAAATGTTCCCATACTTAAGTCAAATTTTTCTGCTGGAAAAACAGCTCAACTAGTCCACTTTGAGACCCTATAACTTTCAATCCGACCGTTCATTTATTCCCAAATTTTAACACGGTAAACTATGTATATCTATCTATCATCTATTAAAAATTCAACGGTGGATCTTCAACCAATATTTTTAACATTGATTCACAACAGTGGGTAATCTTCCACATCAAAAATTGTAGAAACAAAAACTGTACACAAAGAGTTCATGAGATCCCGAGTTCTATAATCACTGTCAACTATCCAGCATCAACGCAAACTACTCTCACCCCTCCTATGTTCAACCTATGGGGACAAACATTCATCTATACATTTATAGACTCCATCTAAGAGTTGTACAGAAATTACATCCGGGAATTAATCACTTACTGGACTGCAGCAACTCAGCGGAAACGTGCTCCTGGAGTCGACTAGGGTGTGTAGAACTTCCAAACCAGCCCTTGACTACCACTGCAGAAGATCTCGTTAAGATGGGTAGGAACGACAGAATAGAATGTGAAGAGGGGGGGTCGAAGGATTTGAACTCACCACAGCCGCTGCGTGAAGAAATGTGTGTAGAATGTGGGCAACAGCAGGGGCTGCTTGGTGCGTGAATCTGGGCACAAGGGAGAGCCGATTGGCTGCTGTAGTTCTCCCTCTCTTCTGGCGTGAATCTGGAGTAAGGAGGGACGATTGGCTGCTGGAGTTCTCTCTCTCTTCTGGCGTGAATCTGGAGTAAGGAGGCGTTGCAGTTTTTCTCTCTCTTCTGGCGTGATTATAGGGCTGTTACAGCTCCTTAATTATCTCATTAATGCAGTTGTTACAAGCAGATGGGAGAAGGAGCAGCTGGACGTTCTGGCATGGCTTTCCTTGGGCTGTTCCGGGCTGGACTGCAAAGGATGTTGGGGCTGCTGTGGGCTATGCAGATGCTGGGCTGAGAAGGAGCTGTGTGGTCCGCCTGAAGGAGCTGTTAATGGGCTCGTAACCAGCCTCTTCTGGGCTACTGCTGGCATGGCTCGAAGTCACACTGCTGGGCTGTTGTGGGTAAGCGAACTGGGCTGCTTAAGGTAGGAACAGTGGGCTGAAACATGCAAGAAAGGTGGGCTGAATTACTTGTCAAAAATCTGTCAAAACTCGTCATGGCCTTGTCATGATCTCGTCTCAGCATAGTCATGATCTCGTCACAGCTTGTCATCGATAAGAATGAATTATAATAACTAGGGTTTGATATAAATCTATCATTTTATGTGAATTAAATTCTACATAAAATAATAGATAATTATAAGGATTAGAGTTTGATATAATTTTATCGTTTTATGTGAATTAAATTCTACATAAAATAATGGATATTTCTAAGGATTAGAGTTTGATATAATTTTATCATTTTATGTGAATTAACTTCTACATAAAACAATGAAATTTGTGAAGGAAGAGATACTAGATAGAATGGGAAACCGTCAACGGCGGAATTAGACGGAATAAAAATTCCGGATATTACATCAGTACCCCCTTAAAATAAGTTTCGTCCCGAAACTTAGGACAAGGTACTTAATTAAACGACTTCCATAAATAAACTGGTATGTCCTAGTCTCACTAAAATGTAATTTTCTTTTCTAAACTTCTCTAACCTTATCAAAGCGTAAAGAAAAAAAAATGGTCGTTACATCTCAGATCCCCCTCAAAATAAGTTTCGTCCCGAAACTTAGGGTAGTTCGCAAGATCATAAACGTAAGTGAGCCTTATGACTAACAAGTTACTACATCAAGACACATATGGTTCACACACAAGCACATCAAACATATCACACATACAATCACTAAAAGTAACCAAACAAGGATGTAAAACTACCTGACGGTCCTATAGACGTCTCTAGATCCGCATAAAACTCGGGATAGTTCCGCCGGATACTATCCTCCGTGTCCCAAGTGGCCTCGTCAATCCCTCGTCTCGACCACTGTACTCTCAACATGGGTATTACTTTCGATCGAAGGCGTCTCATACCTCTCTCCAAAACTGCGATCGGGTGCTCAGGAAATGTATGATCCGGCTCGACCACTAGGTCGTCATGGCTCACTATGTGTCTCGGGTCGTGCACATACTCTCTCAACTGAGACACATGGAACACTGGATGGACTCCCTCCGATCGGGGTGGCAGTGCCAATCTATAGGCCACTTCTCCTATCCGCTCTAGGATCTCAAAGGGCCCGACATATCGGGGACTCAACTTCCCTTTAATGCCGAAGCGTCTAACACCCCTCGTCGGTGACACCTTCAACCATACCTGGGTGCCAACCCTGAACTCCAGAGGCCTGCGCCTCTTATCAACATAAGATCTCTGACGGCTCTGTGCGGTCAACATCCGCTCTTGGATCAATGCTACCCGAGCCATCTCATCCTGCACCTGCTCGGGCGCTACCCCACTCATCCTCCCAGGCTCATCCCTATACAAAGGAGTACGACACCTCCGTCCGTATAGTGCCTCATAAGGAGCCATCCCAATAGTCGCGTGCCAACTATTGTTATACGAAAACTCCACCAAAGGAAGGTGGTCGGGCCATACCTGACCCCAATCAAGCACACATGCCCTCAACATGTCCTCAAGGGTCTGAATAGTCCTCTCCGACTGCCCGTCCATCTGAGGATGGCATGCCGTGGTGAACTGTAAGCTCGTCCCTAAGGCGGCGTGTACCTACTGCCAGAACCTCGAGGTAAAACGCCCATCCCTATCTGAAATGATCGTCCTCGGCACTCCGTGGAACCTCACAATCTGTCGGGTAAACTCCTCGGCTAAACGAGACACCGGCCATGTTTCCTTAATAGGAATGAATCGTGCCGTCTTCGTCAACCGATCCACTACAACCCATATGGCATCAAAGCCTCTACTCAACCTTAGGCCAGTAACGAAGTCCCTGGAAATGTCCTCCCACTTCCACTGTGGGACCGGAAGTGGTTGGAGTTCTCCTCCGGGCCTATGGTGCTCAATCTTGACCTGTTGACAGGTCGCACACTGGGCTACATATCTAGCCACGTCGGGCTTGAGCCCGTCCCACCAATAAGATCGTCGTATATCCTGATACATCTTACTCGCGCTGGGGTGAACGGAGTAAGGTGTAGAATGGGCCTCCTGCAGTATACGCTGCCTCAACTCTCTGTCAGAGGATATACATATGCGCTCCTGGCGCCTCAAAATCCCATCTGCACCCACCACAAACTGTGGTGCCTCCCCTCTGGACATTCTCTCCTTGATCCTCGTCAGTGCTGGACAACCCTCCTGTTTCTGCCGGATCTCTTCCGTTAGATCCGGTGAAACCTCTAATGCTGACAATTGCCCGTCAGTATCGGGAAACCGGATGTCTACCTCCAACCAAATCAAATCTCTCTGCAACTGGGTCTGAACAGTCAATCTAGCCATCGCAGCCTCGCGAGGTGTCCTCCTACTAAGGGCATCGGCGACCACATTCGCCTTCCCCGGATGATAAAGGATCTCTAAGTCAAAGTCCTTAATCAACTCTAGCCATCTCCTCTGGCGGTTATTCAACTCCCGCTGAGTGAATATGTACTTCAGACTCTTGTGGTCTGTGAAGATCTGACAAGTGGCCCCGTAGAGGTAATGACGCCAGATCTTCAAGGCATGAATAACTGCAGCTAGCTCAAGGTCGTGAGTAGGGTAATTCTCCTCATACGTCTTCAGCTGTCGAGACGCATACACAATGACCCTACCCCTTTGCATCAGGACGCATCCCAACCCCAGCTTGGATGCATCGCTGTAAACGACGAAGTCCTCAACGCCCTCTGGCTGTGCTAGCACCGGAGCAGAAGTCAATCTCTCCTTCAACTCCTCAAAGCTCCGCTGACAGGGCTCGTCCATGCAAATCCAGCAAATGATCAATACGCGGCAGCGGGTACTTATTCTTGACGGTGACTTTGTTCAACTCTCGATAGTCGATACAAAGCCTCATGGATCCGTCCTTCTTCCTGACGAAGAGGACTGGTGCACCCCAGGGAGACACACTAGGTCGGATGAATCCCTTCTCTGCCCACTTATCGAGTTGCTTCTTAAGCTCAAGCATCTCGACTGATGCCACGCGGTATGGAGCCTTGGAGATCGGCCTGGTGCCGGGCTCCAACTCAATCCCAAAATCTACGCTCCTCTTTGGTGGTAAGCCAGGCGGCTCGCCAAAGACATCCTCGAACTCACAAGCTACCGGGGTCTCTGCTAATGATGAACTCGTCTCCTCCTTCATGGCGTAACACTAGAAGGCCTCACATCCCTGACTTATGAGCTTTGTGGCTCAGACCGCACTAATGACTGTCCCTATCTTTCCGAGGTCCCACCCTTGAAAGACTTCCTCCTGCCCAGACTCCGTAGTGACCGTCACTGTCCTCCTCCTGACGTCCAGAATAGCTCTATGGCGGTCCATCCAGTCCATCCCGAGTATGACTTCCTCATGCACTAAGTGCATGACGTGAAAGTCGGCTAGCCAGTCACGACCTCCCAAGTGGATAGGACAATCGTGAATCTCCCGAGTACCACGAACCCTACTCCCATCGGGTAACCTTATAAGGAAAGGTTCCCCCTCTACTGTATCTAAGGTCAGCCTATCTATGCAATCATCAGATATGAAAGAGTGTGTCGCACCTGTATCAAAAAGTACTCGGACTGGAAAGCCATGAATCGTGATAATACCTGTGGCTGCGGGCGCTGCTGGCTCTACGGCACTCCTCAACTCAAAGACTCGAGCCTGAGTACCCCTAGTCTCTGAAGTGCCTCCACCACGCCCTCTACCTCTAGCTGGAATCTGAGCAGAACCCTGTGAATATGCCTGACCCGGAGCCCGCTGCTGCTGACCCCGAGCCTGATACTGAGACTGCCTCTGTCCTCCTTCTGGGGTACCAGCAGGTGAGGACCCCTGCTGTGATGTTACCTTGCTCTATCGGCAGAAGGTAGCCCTGTGGCCTAGCTGGCCGCAAGTAAAACATGTAACTGGTGACCTCCTATACTCCGGCTTAATGTGTCCCTGCTCCCCACAGTTGTAGCACTGACGTACTCTAGATCCCATCGGCGGTGCCACATGGTGACTAGAACGGCCCTGGGACTGACCACACCTATGACCTGACCCTTCTACTCCAGTGCTGACTGGTCCGGTCCTCTGTCTCTTGTCTGACCCTCCAAACTACATAGCTCTCTGGTGACCCAGTCGGTCCCTCTCATACGCTGAAGCCTGGTCTTGATAATCAGCTAAGGAATCACAGCGGAACCCTGCTAGATAGGAGCGGGTAGTCTCTCTCAGTCTCCGGGAAAACAGATACACGTGCTGGTCCACAGGTGGTGCAGCATGACCCAATAGTGACAGCTCCTCCCGGAACCTCCTAATAGCCTCAGCTATCGGAACATCCTCAAAACCTGCCTCCAAGAAGTCCTGCACTCGGTCCCTTCTCAGTGAGGTAGGACAAAAGGTCTCTCTCACGAGACTCAGCAACTGCTCAAATCGGGACACTCCGCCCCTCACTGTCCTCCACCAGTACTGTGCCTGGTCCCTAAACAATGTCTGAACCAGCTCCACCTTACGACTCTCAGGGCAGCGAATCGCCTCTAGCGCGGACTCCACATGACTGATCCAATATTCCACCTCAAGTCCAACGTTCCCATCGAAGGTGGGAACTCGCTGATGGTTGAATGTCTTCAACCATTCATCTGGTCTCGGTACCCTTAGCTCGTCTCTTACTCGGTCATCCTCGACAACTCTCACTGGTGCAGCTACCACCGGTGAAACTACCACTTGAGTCACCCTCTGAGAGACCTCTTCTGACCTAGCTGGCACTAGCGGTGCTGGAGGTGGTGCTCCGGCCCTGTATGCCTCTTGCACCTGCTGAACATAAGCTCGATACTCCGATGCTCCAATCGATACGCGGCCAGAATCAGCAGGCCCAACACTCCGTACTCCAGACCTAGTAGCAGTCTCATCCCTAACCTCTGGAACAATACTCTCAGCCACCTCCTCAGCAGGTACATCCGCAGCTGGCGGATCTACAACAAGGACACGTCCTCGACCTCGGCCTCTCTGAGGTCTGCCCATACGTCCCTGTCTTGGAGCTCCAGGAGGAAGGGGAGGTCGGCCCTCTCCTCGTCCAACGTAAGCTGTCGCTCTCGTACGTGCCATCTGGTAATGACGTGATCAATATAAGACTACTTTAGTTCCTAGTAAGGACATAACTATCTTATTACTTTAGGTCACTTCTAAAGGTCACAATGTTACTAAAATTACAAGTTATAACAGAAGTCCAATTAACTATGCTATCGAGTTTAGCGGAGGTAGTGGCGGTCCGTGCATTCTATCCCAACCCGTTTATGCTCATGGTTTGGAAAACAAAAATTTCATTTTAAAAGTTTCGGAACCCTTGCGGTTTCTGTTTATTTGTTTATTCGGCCTTTTTGAAGATGGCGAGTGCCGTTGTTGCCAACCTAGGGCTCTAATACCATATTGTAACACCCCGAATCCTAGAGGACTCGAAATGCTACGAGCTGGGACCTCACAATGGGTCCCGGCCCTTAGCCTGGCAACAACTTCATCGGACCTTACAACACGGCACAAATAAAAGGGCAAAACAAAGAGTTTCATAACATGAGCGAAATAAAAAGAATCCAAATTTTGAAAACAATACAACCAAGTCTCAAAACCGGAAATACCAACATCAGTCTCAATAGTCATAAAATAAAATATAACAGTCCCGTCCTATAATGCACGGAACCCCGGCTGCCCACTACCGTCGGATCACTCGATCGCCTCCCTAACCTGCAAGGCATCTACAAGCGGTATAAAACCGTTAGCTAACATTCTATGCATAAGTATAACGGTAAAAGCACAAACACACAACATACGCAATCAACATGTAACACTCATTCCTTTTTATTATCTTTATTAAGTGATACGTCATTACTAATGATACTTATTTTGTGGCACGAGGGATTCCCAAACCTCGCCCCTGTCCCCGTTTACCAACGCGGAATGGTACTAATGCATGTGACCGTCTACTGGACTGGGCTGGTCGCAGGGAACCTCCTAGACTCTCGCAAGAGCTAGGCAGATGATGTCACGACCCGTTATCATACACTTGGGTCAATTATACAATATACTACAGTCGGCCTATTCCGGTTTTGTTATTTATCTTAACTATCACACACCACTCATACACATCACACACATGCAAGAAGCTAGCTAAGTAAGTCAGTGGACATACCGAATCAAATCTCGTCTCTCTTAACAACACTAAATCATTAGCTGCAAGAACTCAGTTGCATGTCAGAGGAGGCACGTGGGTCAACACTTTTCCTTGGATACTTAGAAGTCTAAAACTCCTAAGATGTACGATTCTATGTGCAGAAGTTAGTACAGTGTTTATTTAAGGTAAATTGACTATTTTACCCTTGGTTCCGAGACTTCCAAAAACCCGTAAAAAGTACTTAAATTCTTACTTGAGGCTAACTAATCATATTCTACTCTCTAGGATGATTTTAGGTGACAACTATAAAAACTACCCATTTTCTATTTCCCGAAAAGTCACGAAAGTCCAACTATAGCTTCAAATATGAAATTACAATAAACTTATAAAAATTCTAAAATAAATTTCTAACTTATCTATGATCTCTAATCTACTCATAGGAGAAACAATTTCTTAAAACTGTTCAATCGTTATTCCTACAAAAATCTTTAAAGTTGGCTACAACACTACAAATGTTCCCATACTAAGTCAAAATTTTCTGCTGGAAAAACAGCTCAACTACTCCACTTTGAGACCCTATAACTTTCAATCCGACCGTTCATTTATTCCCAAATTTTAACACGGTAAACTATGTATATCTATCTATGATCTATTAAAAATTCAACGGTGGATCTTCAACCAATATTTTTAACATTGATTCACAACAGTGGGTAATCTTCCACATCAAAAATTGTAGAAACAAAAACTGTACACAAAGAGTTCATGAGATCCCGAGTTCTATAATCACTGTCAACTATCCAGCATCAACGCAAACTACTCTCACCCCTCCTATGTTCAACCTATGGGGACAAACATTCATCTATACATTTATAGACTCCATCTAAGAGTTGTACAGAAATTACATCCGGTAATTAATCACTGATAACACGATTTATGACTTAGATTTAGGTAGTCATTTAGATAGATTTCTCACTCATTCATGCATGGTTTAGCACTAGTTCACGACGTTTGCACTCAATTCATGTATTTTGTCGAGATAGACGTCTACACGTACTTTTGCATGCTTTGTAGGTATTTTGGGAGATTCACGAGCTTAATCGATACATTCGAGGATCATTCCTCGAGATGACACACTTCCGGACTCGTTAAGGAGCAACATAGGAGCAAAGGAGACCACATAGGACCTAGTTGGTGCATGCCTTGCACCAACTCATGGTCCAATGGTTCAAGAGAAGCTTCTGGAGCAAACCACGGTCAGGGACCAGACCACGGCCGTGGATGTGCCCTTGGAATCTGTCAGGACCACGCTGACACGTGTCCCACGATCTCTTTGATGACTCTTGCTCCTAGTGGGTATTTAAAGAATCTTGCAGGCTGTAATTGGATCTCTCTTCCTCCTTTTTGACCTATCTTCTTCCCCAAAACACTTCTCCATTGTTGCCTCTCTTCCAAGCACCCATTGTGGGTGTTCTTGGAAGGGATTAGTATAGATTCTCGTTTTAGAGTGAGATTAGAGTGGTTTTGAGAGAGGAGTCCATTGTTGACAACTTGGATTAGCTCTTGGAGCCTTGTAAGATTTGGTAATCTCTATTCTAAGCCTTTAATGTCTTTTCTTGGGATTGTTCTTCATTATTTAACCATGACTTGCAAGCATGCTTTAATTGTGAAGTTTGATTTTGAGATGTATGTTGTTGGCTGAATAGATGTGATTCTAGGGTGAAGGAGTGATGTTTATGCTTTGGACTATGATTGTATGGCTTCCATGTTAGCTTAGGATCGATTTGTGTTCGAAATCCCAACTCGGAGCCAAACCACGGCCTGTTCTTCATGCTTCCACAGCCGTGGTCTGCATGATCCACCCGTGTTTTGCTCTGTTGTTCTTGAATTGATTGAATCTGAATGTTTGGATGTAGATGTGTTGAAATCCTAGTGTTTGTTGAGTTAAATCTAACTTAGGTAGACCTATTGTTAGCAACCTAATTGAGGAATGAGACCTACCCGGTGAATTCCCCTCTTAGATACCTAAGATGATGAACTCTAGGTAGTAGTGAGCCTCACAAGCCGCTATTGGATTGAGTGTGCTAGGATAGTTGCCTAAGACTTGCCTTTTCTGAGACTTACCCGGTAAGGAGGGGTTTGACTCTTAGGTAGTGACCGGTTTGTGTAGAATTCCATCCCTTAGGCTCTTTGAGACTTACCCGGTGATGAGACCTTAGGGAAGGACTAGTGGAGCATGAGACTTACCCGGTAATTGCTCCCATTTGAGAAACACCCAACTCTGAACAACCACAACCTTCCTTTGACCTTCAGAAACATGAGTCCAATGTCATAATTGGAATTCCTAATCTCCTAGAATCCGCTTTCTTACCTCTTATCTCTCATCTTGTGTTTGTGTTTTTGTGATTCTTTGTTGTGTTGAAATAGTTGTGATCCTTGTTTGATCATCCAAAACCAACCCAAAAATATCGTGTTTGCACTTTCTTTATTTCCTTCTCTCTTCTTAGTTTAGATTTACACTATCTTCGATCATTGAATGATTTGATTTCACCTCAGTCCTTGTGTTCGACCTCGGAATACTTTCCTTTCTACAAAACGACCCGTACACTGCGGGTTTCGCTAGGTAGTTTAGGATTTAGTTCGAGTTTATAAATGTAAAGCTTTTTGTGCTATTTCCTAGCGTAACAATCACTTACTGGACTGCAGCAGCTCAGCGGAAACGTGCTCCTGGAGTCGACTAGGGTGTGTAGAACTTCCTCACTATTGTGCTGAAGGCCGTCCAAACCAGCCCTCGACTACCACTGCAGAAGATCTCGTTCAGATGGGTAGGAATGACAGAATAGAATGTGAAGAGGGGGTCGAAGGATTTAAACTCACCACAGCCGCTGCGTGAAGGAATGTGTGCAGAATGTGGGAAACAGCAGGGGCTGCTTGGTGCGTGAATCTGGGCACAAGGGAGAGCCGATTGGCTGCTGTAGTTCTCCCTCTCTTCTGGCGTGAATCTGGAGCAAGGAGGGACGATTGGCTGCTGGAGTTCTCTCTCTCTTCTGGCGTGAATCTGGAGCAAGGAGGCGTTGCAGTTTTTTTTCTCTCTTCTGGCGTGATTATAGGGCTGTTACAGCTCCTTAATTATCTCATTTATGCAGCTGTTACAAGCAGATGGGAGAAGGAGCAGGTAGACGTTCTGGCGTGGCTTTCCTTGGGCTGTTCCGCGCTGGACTGCAAAGGATGTTGGGGCTGCTGTGGGCTATATAGATGTTGGGCTGAGAAGGAGCTGTGTGGTCCGCCTGAAGGAGCTGTTAATGGGCTCGTAACCAGCCTCTTCTGGGCTACTGCTGGCCTGGCTCAAAGTCACACTGCTGGGCTGTTGTGGGTAAGCGAACTGGGCTGCTTAAGGTAGGAACAGTGGGCTGAAACATGCAAGAAAGGTGGGCTGAATTACTTGTCAAAAATCTGTCAAAACTCGTCATGGCCTTGTCATGATCTCGTCTCAGCTTAATCATGATCTCGTCACAGCTTGTCATCGATAAGAATGAATTATAATAACTAGGGTTTGATATAAATCTATCATTTTATGTGAATTAAATTCTACATAAAATAATAGATAATTATAAGGATTAGAGTTTGATATAATTTTATCATTTTATGTGAATTAAATTCTACATAAAATAATGGATATTTCTAAGGATTAGAGTTTGATATAATTTTATCATTTTATGTGAATTAACTTCTACATAAAATAATGAAATTTGTGAAGGAAGAGATACTAGATAGAATGGGAAACCGTCAACGGCGGAATTAGACGGAATAAAAATTCCGGATATTACAATAAGGTAACACAAAAAGACCATTTCCCGTTACCTTTTATTGATCAAATGTTGGAACGTCTTGCAAGACATCAATAGTACTGCTTCCTGGATGGATATTCGGGCTATTTCCAAATAGCCATCGCACCAGAAGATCAAGAGAAGACGACGTTCACTTGCTCATTTGGCACTTTCGCATATCGTAGAATGCCATTTGGACTTTGCAATGCACCAGGCACTTTCCAACGGTGCATGATAAGTATTTTCTCCGAATACATAGAAAATTTCATTGAAGTCTTCATGGATGATTTTACCGTCCATGGAGACAGTTTTGACGCATGTTTAAGGCATTTAAAACTTGTTCTTGAAAAATGTGTTGAAACCAATTTAGTTCTTAATTCGGAAAAATGTCATTTCATGGTCGAACAAGGAATTGTGCTAGGACATGTAATATCCTCAAAAGGGATAGAGGTAGATAAGGCAAAGGTTGATGTTATTCAAAATTTCCCTTATCCTACTAATGTTCGGGAAATCCGATCTTTTCTTGGTCATGCAGGTTTCTACCGACGGTTCATCAAAGACTTCTCAAAGATCTCAGCACCCCTGTCTGAATTGCTCAAGAAAGATGTCTCCTTCATAGTGGATGAGGATTGCAAGAAGGCTTTCGACACTTTAAAGGCATGTCTCACCACCGCACCGATCATCCGTTCTCCGGATTGGGAGAAACCTTTTGAAATCATGTGTGACGCCAGTGACTACGCCGTCGGAGCTGTCTTAGGACAAAAAGACGGACGGGCCTCCCATGTGATCCATTATGCGTCTATGACACTCAATGGAGCACAAAGGAATTACTCTACCACCGAGAAAGAGATGTTAGTGGTAGTTTTTGCCCTTGAGAAATTCCGGCAGTACCTACTTGGGGTAAAGGTAATTATCTTCACGGACCATGCTGCTCTTAGGTACCTCATGACAAAGAAGGAGGCAAAGCCACGATTGATCCGTTGGGTGCTTCTTCTAGGCGAGTTTAACCTAGAGATAAGGGACAAGAAGGGAGTTGAGAAACTGGTGGCCGATCATTCGAGCAGACTAGTGCAAGAGGAGGAAGATCCAGAAAAAAGAGAGATAGCCGGAAGTTTTCCAAACGATACATTCTACACAACTCTCTATTGTGTAACCGCCCCCGCGCCTCACACCAGCCGCCCCTGCGGCCAACCTCCCTTGCCGCCCCGTCTAGGCACCCCTGCGGAATTGTCGACAAAGGTTTGTCTTAAGCTTCAATCTTTTAAGCCTTGGTTTGCTGACATTGTGAATTTCATTGTCAGGAAGGAGTATCCTCCAGACTTCACCAAGGCACAACGAGAGAAAGTAAAAGCTGAAGCTCGACACTACGTTTGGGACGATCCTTACCTTTGGAAGCATTGTAGTGACCAAATGATCCGGCGTTGGATTCCGGACAATGAGGTACAATCCGTCCTAAATTTGTGTCATTCTGAAGCATGTGGAGGGCACTTTGGAGCAAACAAAACTGCAAGAAAAGTTTTGGATGCCGGTTTCTTTTGGCCACACATTTTTCGAGACGCTTTTGCATTTTGTAAAGTGTGTGATAGATGCCAAAGGGTAGGAAATCTTTCAAGGAGACATGAAATGCCCCAATCCTCTCTTATATTTTGTGAAATATTCGATGTTTGGGGAATTGATTTCATGGGGCCGTTTCCTACTTCATTCGGGAACACATATATTTTGCTTGCGGTGGACTATGTTTCCAAGTGGGTGGAAGCAAAGGCCACCAAAACTGATGATTCAAAAGTAGTTGCAGCTTTTCTGAAGGAAAAAAATCTTTGCAAGATTTGGAATCCCAAAAGCCTTAATCAGTGATAGGGGTACCCATTTTTGCAACAAGACGATCACGGCTCTCCTTAAGAAGTACCATGTTCACCAAAGAGTATCAACAACTTATCATCCACAAACAAACGGCCAAGCTGAGGTGTCCAACCGGGAAATAAAGACCATCCTTGAAAAGACGGTTTCTCCCGGGCGGAAGGATTGGAGTGCAAGGCTAAATGACGCCCTATGGGCATATCGGACAACCTACAAAACTCCCATCGGAATGTCCCCTTTTAGGCTCGTGTTTGGGAAAGCTTGCCACCTACCGGTGGAGTTAGAGCACAAAGCTTGGTGGGCGGTAAAGAAGTGCAACATGAACATAGAAGTAGTGGGAGAATTCCGGAAGCTCCAATTGCAAGAGTTAGAGGAACTAAGGCTAGATGCATATGACCATGCTACCACATACAAAGAAAAGACCAAAGCATGGCATGACCGGAACATCCTCCGGAAGGACTTCAAGGTAGGTAATAAGGTACTTCTCTTTCAATCCCGTTTGAAACTCTTTGCAGGTAAGCTGCGTTCAAGATGGACAGTGCTGTTCATAGTAGCCGAAGTATACCCTCACGGGGCTGTGAATCTCTATGACCCCCAAACGCACAAGGTGTTTAAGGTGAACGGACAAAGGCTAAAGCTTTACCTTGAAGGAGTCAAGAACGATCCGATTGACGAGATGGTACTAGAGGAAGCATAGTCAGAGAAGTAGAGATCTTACGTCGAGCCAACGAAGTAAAACAAAGGCGCTTCTCGGGAGGCAACCCGAAGGACTAAAAAGAGGAGCTTCTGTCAAGGAATCCGCCCCTACGGTTTTATTTCCCGCCCCTGCGGTGACACTCAGGCCAGCGCCGCCCCCGACGCTGGGCCTGCGCCTGCAACACGCCTGTCACCGCCCCCGCGGTGACATCCCCACGCCCCTGCGGCGGCCATCCTTGACACAAATTCCCAACGCCCCCCGTCACTAGGCCTGCGTGCCCCTCTCCCTTGTCGCCGCCCCTACGGTGTCAAACCCCCGCCCATGCGGGTTTACCAAGAAAAGAAAAAAATAGGATCTCGAAAAACGCCTACACCTGCCACGCACCACCCACCAACCTTCTTCACCAAACACAAAGCCTCCAAACTCCCCTCCTTCAGAAACACCCTCAACGCCCCTGCGCCCTCTGCCCAAAAACAATCTCGCCGACGCCCCTGCGCTGCCTCTGACAGCTAGCCACCAGTCGAAAAGCCCCTACGCCACCTTCTCCCACTACCCCTGTGCTCTCTCACAGCCCTACGGCCTTCCTCCTCACCCACTTCATACATTCCACTCCAGCTACATCACCGGCGAGGCTACACCACCAAAGACGTCACCGGAGCAACCTCAGCAACACCCTCTCCATTGCTCCTCAGAAATCGCCTCTGCACTTCTCCCGCACATGCGGCTGCAAGCATCCACCCCTGTGCCTCACCGCCCCTGCGCCTGCACAACCGCCCCTGCGGAAATCACAACAGAAAGGTTGTTTTCTTTTCCTCATTTCAACATTTGCTAATCCTTTGCTTCAAATACTTTCAAGAATGGAAGCCCCAAGGAAATACAAGATGACCGAAGCAGAGAAGGAGCGTTATAGGTTTGTGTAGGATCGAGTTGTGTATGCAACTCGATTTCTGCATATCCCGACTTTGGAGAAACTGGGCATGCTAGAGAGCATGCAAGCGTTTTTGGCAAATGCTGGACTCGGAGACTTCCTCCAGAAGAGTGATCCGACATATCCGGAGCTCAGTAGACAGTTTATCTCCACCTTCACAATGGAGAAGGAGGACCACGTGTATATCGGCCTCACCTTCAAGTTCAACAAGGTGAAATACACTCTCGACTACGCCGATCTACGGGAAGCTTTTGGGGTGACTCTAAACCCCTCTAAGAACTGGTGGGATCTAGTCCCGGCCCCAGACCTGTGCGAGTTCTAGCAAGCAGCTACCAGGTCGGAGTTCCTTGCTGGGGGTGAGTACTCCAACAAACTCACTCACCCTAGTTTGAGGTTGATTTCAAAGATCCTCATGAGTGTCTTCTGTGGACACAAAGAGGAAAACAAGGTCGCTCTCAAGGACCTCCCACTACTCAACTCCTGCCTTCCACAAAACGAGAAGGTGATGGATTGGCCATCTCTCTTCCTTGCCGCTTTGAAGCGGATCAGGAGGGATGAGCCGAGGGATATTGTCGGCGGTGGGGTGATCTCTTTGATCGCCTCACAAGTGATGGACCTGTCTGAGTTAGAGGATGGGATGGCGGCTCCTCTCTACACTGAGGGGATGCTTAGGAGGTGCAAGCTCCTCCGGCAGGATGGGGAGAACCTATTTTGGATCTCCCTTGCAGATGGGAGCCACCTCACCTACCTTCTCCGGCCTTTACCTTTAGGAGGTGAGCTCTCCGAGCTCTACATTCCGGCGGATCCTTTCGTGCCAAGGAGGCCACTAGTGTCCATTGTGGAGAGGCATGCTGCCAGCTCCAGCCGGGCCCATCAAGAGGAGCACCTGCCCATCCTGGATGACGAGGAGATGCCCACGGCGGCACCAGAGGAGGACCCGGCCCTTGCGAGTCTTCAGGCTCAGATGGCGGCTATGACAACCCATTACCGGACATGGCAGTCCGATTACCAGCGGACTATGCTGGAGCAGCAGTAGAGCTAGCAAGACAGTTTTGCCACCTTCATGACCTCACACTTCGACCAGAGGCAGGAGGCCTGACAGGCAGCCCAGCATCAGCAGCTGGAGGCTCAGCAGCTGGCTTGGTAGGCCAGTTTTGAGTCCTCTTTTGGTCGCCGGATGTCTGCCCAGCAGGACCGCATTGATGACATTCAACGCCGTCAGGAGCATTTCTTCCGCCACTTCCCTTACCCACCGGAGGAGGGTTCGGGTGGTCCATACGGACCACCCTAGTGAGGGGTACATATCTTTCCCTTCTCCCACATTTATCTTTGACTCATTTCCACTTTGAGGACAAAGTGTACTTCATGTATGGGGGAAGGATATATCATTGCTTGTACAATTCATTGAGTTGTTTTTGGCATTTGTTTTTGCTTTGTTGAATTCAGTTTCATTCAAAAAACAAAGAAAAAGAAAAAAGCCAAAGAAGTGAAAAAAGGCATGAAAATCCTTGGATAAACCGAAAACCTGAAAGGGCGGTTTAGGTAAAAAGAAGGTAGTCCGACCACCTTAGTTTGGTGCAAAATTGGACTTGAGGGATATGAGTTAAAGTGAGAAAAGAAGAAGAGTGGCAAGGTGAAAACCCGAAAGGGCGCCTTGTCAAATTGAGCGACACCGAGTGTAGCTTTCCCTTCCGGCGTTTTGGCGACATAAGAAGGGGAATCATAAGGAGATTGTCCGGGTAGGCCACTCTTGGAGCGATAAGGATGGTAGTATTTCTTTTTCTCACATTTCCTCTCTTTTCCTTCTTTCTTTCTGGGTTTTTCCCTTGTTTCCCATTATCTTTCTGCTTACTCATGCTTCCTGAGGCCTTTGAGTCAAATTGATGTCATTTATTTTTACTCGGGACGAGTAAAAGGTCTAAGTATGGGGGAGTTTGATAGGTGATGGAATCACTATAAATTAGGGTAGTTTTTAGAGTCTTTTTATTGCATTAGTGTCGGTTTATGCTACTAACTCCTTGGTCCAGAAGAAGAAGATCAAAAGAAGCTAAAGAAGGAGTCATAAGCACTTAGGAGTGAAGATCGATCACGAAGCAAAGATTCTGTTACCTCACCGCTCCTGCGGGTCCTTGCAGCCGCCCCTACGGATGACGTTTCCACTGGAGCGCTCCCTGCCCTTTCACCAGCGCCAACCATGAAGCATGTCACCACCCCTGTGCCACTCCTTGGCGCCTCTGCGGTAACCTGCCCTGAAGATATGAAGACCAGCTCCCATGCATCTCCCACTGCGCTCCTGCCTGCGCCCCAACCTGGGAGCTGGAAGACGAAGAGGCTTTGTCGACGCCCCTGCGTCGACATAGGGATGCCCCGGCGGCTTGACATCAGAAACGTTAGGAAGGCGAAATGACAGACGTTGAAGTGCATTAAAGATCCTCCCCAGCAGAATTGTGTAGCCGCCCCAGCGGCCTTGTAGAAGATCAACCGATTCTGCCTAAACCGCCCATGCGGTTCCTGAAGGCCGCCCCTGCGGTTTAACGCCAGAAGCTTTACTCCGGCTGTTTACACCACCTTTATGGCATTTAAGGTGGCTATTTTGGGCCGGCCATTTACTCCTATTTAGTGCCTTTTGTAGTATAAATAGGCCTTGGTTGATTGCTAGAATCATCCATCTTATCATCTTGTTAATCATCAAATTATCCACTTAGATTGTCTTGCTACCTTGTAATGAGTTGCTAACTCCCTTGCTACATTGGGTTGCTTTGGTTGTAAGTACTTTATAGTTCTATTCCCTTTGTGAATTAACCTGAGACTTACCCGGTGATGGTTAGTTCTATTCCCTTAGGTTGAGTTGTTGGTTTGAGATTATAGTTCTTTTCCTTAGATCCTTGAGAGTTACCCGGTAATAGGACCTTCGGTTTGAGATATCGGATGGTGAGACCTCCCCCGTGATCTATCCCGCCTTACAAAAACCTTTCCATTGCAATCCTTGCTCTATCCATAGATCTTTAGAAGTCTTGAATCGAAAACCACAATTGCATACCTTGATCTCTAGAATATGCTCTTTCCCAATATTTAAATACAATCTTGTCTTTGTCTTTTATTTGCAAAAGTTGTCTAACTAGATTACCTTATTTCTTGGTTTCATCATAGTCTTTGCGTTCGACCTTGGAATACTTGATTTTATTGCGATCGATCCGTACACTGCGGGTTTGCTGTTTGCTTTTATTCTTGGTATAAATTTAAAGCTATTTTCCTTCATATACATACAGGTTTTGGAGCGAACAGAACTCTACCTTGACATTTTAAAGCATGCAATATCTCGATAACGTAAAATAGAGTTTGAACTGCGCCCTTTAGGACCACTTGAAGGCTCATTCGAGGGTCGAGGTTTCGTCGAGTGAGGCAAGATTTTGGAGGTTGTTGGGTCGATATTTTTTTGCTCTTTCTCTCATCCTTGACCGAGGTTGCATCATCTCGGCCTTGTGCTCCATGGGGTCGAGATTGTTGTTTCTTCCATCCGCTTGTATTCCCAAAATTCGTCCTAGTTAATTGGCTCCTTCCTTTGGTCTTTTTCTCCACTTTGATGGCCAAATGCAACAAATATGTCATAGTAGTATATGGGTAGAATTCAATTTCATGTCTTAAAGATGGATGCAAAATATGCAAATAACGAGTCATTGTTGTCTCCTCATCCTCCGTGACATTAGCTTTCACCATTGCTATTTGCATAGAAGTATAAATCTCCTCCGTACTCATGGAACCTTGCTTGAGGTTCTCAAATCGTTGCCTCAATTCTATACCATGGTGTGAGGCACGGATCTCGCTGCCATCAAGGACTTCATTTGCCCCCAGGCGTTGATGTGCAGATCTAGTGTTCGTCTCCTTTCTTTGACAAGATGATCCCACAAAACTAAGGCATAACCTTGAAATTGCAACATAGCAGGTTAGATCTTTGACAAGAGGTATTTCTATGGTTGTCTATACCCTATCAAAATATAATCCCGACTTAGCACTAAAACAAGTATAGTGATTAAGTAAGGGTCAAACCCAAGAGAGTTAAGGTATTTTTATTAAATTAAATATTGATTATAAGAACAAGTAACAAAAGGGGGGGGTTTTGGTTGAATTGACGCACACAAAACTTATGAAAGCAAGTAACGCAGCAAGTGAGACAATAATGGATACACTAGGTTGATTCTTAGCATGCGATTGCTACTTTGGTGAGTTTCTTTTACAAGTTTTCAAGTAATCTCCCATCTCGATCATATATATGTGTTGAGCCAACCGGCATCACCACAACTTAACAGGTTAGTGTTCCATAAACCTACAAGAACAATTAACAAGTTAGCTTTCAAACAAAGACTAAGGGATATAAAGAAAAGATTAAAACCGTTAAACTTATCTTTATATTTATGTTCCTTTTCTTTAAGCAATTACAACCCGTTATTAGTTAAAGTTTACTACTAGATTAAACACCCGAACCCGAAATCTATTAATCCTAGTTCTTTGCATGCACTTTAGAACCTAAGGTGATCAATCTTAAGTGTTAATCAAACATGCAATTAGACAATAAAGATCAAGGAAACACAAAGCATTACTGAATGAAAACTTATATTAAAGATAACTTACAACCAAGGTAACAATGTAGCTTCAAACCAACCCAATGTAGCAAGGGAGTTAGCAACTCATTACAATGGAAATGATGAGGAAATTGGATTCTAAATGGATAATAATGGATGATTCTAGCAATCAACCAAGGACTATTTATACTACAAAAGACACTAAATAGGAGTAAATCGCCGGCCCAAAACAGCCACATTTAATGCCATAAAGGTGGTGTAAACAACCGGAGTACAACTTCTGTCGTTGAACCACAGGGGCGGCCTTCAGATCCGCAGGGGCGGTGAAGGAAAAAACGCTTGATCTTCTTCATGGCCGCAGGGGCGGCTAGGCAACTCTGCAAGGGCGGATCTTTAATGCTCTTCAAACGTCTGACTCTTCAACTTCCTGCCGTTTCTGATGCCAAGCCGCCGGGGCGTCCTAGTGTCAACGCAGGGGCGGTGACACTGACTCTTCATCTTCCAGCTCCCAAGTTGAGGCGCAGGCAGAGGCGTAGGTAAAGACGCAGGGGCGCTGGTCTTCGCTTTTTCAGGGCAAGTCACCGCAGGGGCGCTAGGGGTTGATGTAGGTGCGGTGACCGTCTTCGTGGCTGGCGCTGACGAAGGCGCAGGGGGCGCTCCGGACTGTGGTGTCACCCGCAGGGGTGGTGACAAGGTTCCGCTGGGGCGGTGAAGCAACAAAAGCTTTGCTTCGTGAACGGTCTTCACTCCTAAGTGCTTATAACTCCTTCTATTTCTTCTTTTAGTCTTCTTCTTCTGGACCAAGGAGTTAGTAGCATAAACCGACACTAATGCAATAAAAAGACTCTAAAAACTATCCTAAATGATAGTGATTCCATCACCTATCAAACTCCCCCATACTTAGACCTTTTACTCGTCCCGAGTAATACATATGACAACAACTAGACTCAAAGGCCTCAAGAAGCATGGGTAAGCAGAAAAGACAATGAAAACAAAAGAAAAACCAAGAAAGAAAGAAGGGATAAGAGAGAAAATGTGAGAAAAAGGTGATAAACTACCATCCTTATTGCTCCAAGAGTGACCTACCCGGACAACCTCCTTATGACTCCCCTCCTTAAGTCGCCAAACGCCGGAAAGGGAACGTACACTCGGTGCCTCTCATTTTGCCAAGGTGCCCTTTCGGGTTTTCACCTTTCCACTCTTCTTCTTTTCTTTGATGATCTCACTTTAATCTCACATCCCTCAAGTCCAATTTTGTACCAACCTAAGGTTGGTCGGACTACCTTCTTTTTGCCTAAACCGCCCTTTCGGGTTTTCTGTTTATCCAAGGATTTTCATGCCTTTTTTCATTTTCTTTGGCTTTTTCTTTCTTTCTTTTTTTTCCTGAATTTCAAATGAAAATACATGACAAAAGACTCAATGCAAAAAAACTCAAAACAAATCAAAACGAATTGTACATGCAATGATATGTCCCTCCCCCATACTTGAAGATTACTTTGCCCTTAAAGTGGAAATGAAGCAACGATAAATGTGGGAAAGGGAAAAGAAAAGATACCACTAATGAGATGGTCCTACTGGACCATCCGGACCCTCCTCTGGTGGGTATGGAAAGTGGCGGAAGAAGTGCTCCTGCCGGCAGTAGATGTCCTCAATGCGGGTCTACTGAGCCTCCATCCGACGGCAAAAAGAGGTCTCAAAGCTGGCTTGCCAAGCCAGTTGCTGAGCCTCCAGTTGTTGTTGTTGGGCCGCCTGCCAAGCCTCCTGCCTCTAGTCAAAGTGGGAGGTCATGGAGGCGGCAAAGCTCGTCTTCCAACTCTGCTGCTGCTCCAGCATGGTACTGTGGTAGTCGGACTGCCATGTCCGGTGTTGGGTGGTCATAGCCGCCATTTGAGCCTGAAGGCTCGCAAGGGACGGATCCTCCTCTAGTGCCGCAGTGGGCATCTCCATGTCGTCGGGGATGGGCATGTGCTCCTCATGATGAGCCCGGCTAGAGCTTGCAGCATGCCTCTCCACAATGGCCACTTGCGGCCTCCTCAGTACGAAGGGATCTGCCGGAATGTAGAGCTCGGAGAGCTCATCCCCGAATGGTAAAGGCCGAGGGAGGTAAGTGAGGTGGCTCCCATCTGCAAGAGAGATCCAAAATAGGTTCTCCCCGTCCCGTCGGAGGAGCTTGCACATCCTAAGCATCCCCTCAGCATAAAGGGGAGCCTCCAACCCGTCCTCTAGCTCGGACAGGTCCATCACTTGTGAGGCGATCAAGGAGATCACCCCACCACCAACAATGTCCCGCGGCTCGTTCTTCCTAATCCGCTTCAAAGCGGTAAGGACGAGAAACGACCAATCCATCACCTTCTCACTCATCGGAAGGCAGGAGTATAGTAGAGGGAGGTCCTTGAAGGCAACCTTGTTCTCCTCTTTGTGTCCACAAAAGACACTCATAAGGATCTTGGAGAGGAACCTCAAACAAGGGTGAGTGAGTTTGTTGGAGTACTCACCCCCTGCATGGAACTCTGACCCGGTAACTGCCTGCCAAAACTCACACAGGTCCGGGGTCGGGACTAGCTCCCACCAGTTCTCGGAGAGGTTGAGAGTCACTCCAAAAGCCTCCTGTAGCTGGTGGTAATCAAGTGTGTATTTCACCTTGTTGAACTTGAAAGTGAGTCCAATACACACATGATCCTCCTCCATTGTGAAGGTGGAGATGAACTTTCTACTGAGCTCGGATACGTATGAGCACTATTCCGTAGGAAGTCTCCGAGCCCGGCATTGGCCAGAAAGGACTGCATGCTCTCCAGCAAGCCTAGCTTCTCCAATGTAGGAACGTGGAAAAACCAAGTTGCATACACAACTCGATCTTGTACGATCCTATACCTCTCCTTCTCAGCTTCAAACATCTTGTATTTCCTTTGTGGCTCCATTCTAGTATTTGATTTAGCAAAGAAATTAGAAACTTTCAAAAACAGGGAGAGAAGACAAACTCTCTGTTGTGTTTTCTGCAGGGGCGGCTGAAGCAGGCGCAAGGGTGGCAAGGTGCAGGTGCGGGAGCTTGCAGGCGCGGGGGCGGGAGAAGTATAGAGGGCGATTTCTGGGGAGCGATGAAGGTGGTGATGTTGAGGCTATTCCGGTGACTTCTTTGTTGGTGTAGCCGTCGCCGGAGGTGGACCAGGAGTGGAGTTTTGTGGTGGGTGGTGATGAAGAGTGTAGTAAGGTGAGAGAGTTTGAAGGGAGGAAGGTGGAGCTGGTGAGGGTGGCGCAGGAGCGTCGCAAGGGGTTGGCTGTCGTCGGAGGTGGCGCAGGGGCATCGCAGGGGTGGCTTGTGAGTGTTTGGTGGGGGCGTAGGGGCGTTGCAACTTGAGAGGGGTAAAGTGCGAGGGAGATGTGGTTGTGGTTGGTGAGGAGATAGAGAGTGGGTGGGTAGGGTAGGTGTAGGAAATGTTTTGGGGAGTGCTATTTTTTTTTCTTTTCTTGGTAAACCCGCATGGGCGGGAGCTTGTCGCCGCGGGGGCGGAGACAAGGGAGAGGGGTCACGCAGGCTCAACTCCGGGGGCGGCGCTGAGGATGTGTGTCAAGGGTGGCTGCTGCAGGGGCATAAGGGAGTTACCGCGGGGCGGTGAATAGTATGTTGCAGGTGCTGGCCTAGCGCGGGGGCGGTGCTGGGCATGGGTGTCACCGCGGGGGCGGGGACACTGAGGTGTAGGGGCAGTTTTCTTGATAGAGGCTCCTCTTCTTATTCCTTCGGGTTGCCTCCCGAGCAGCGCCTTTGTTTTACATCGTTGGCTCGACGTAAGGGCTCTACTTCTCTAACTGTGCTTCCTCCAGTACCATCTCATCAATTGGATCGTTCTTTACTCCTTCAAGGTAAGGCTTTAGCCTTTGCCCATTGACCTTGAACACCTTGTGTGTTTGGGGATCATAAAGATCCACAACTCCATGAGAATATACTTTGGCTACTACGAACGACCCTGTCCATCTTGAACGTAACTTACCTGCGAAGAGTTTCAAACGCAATTGAAAGAGAAGTACCTTATTACCTACCTTGAAATCCTTCCGGAGAATGTTTCGGTCATGCCATGCTTTCGTTTTTTCTTTGTTTGCAGTGGCATGGTCATATGCATCTAATCTCAAATACTACAACTCTTGCAACTAGAGTTTCCGGAATTCTCTTACTTCCTCTATGTTCATGTTGCACTTCTTTACAGCCCACCAAGCTTTGTGTTCTAGCTCTACCGGGAGGTGGCAAGCTTTTCTAAACACGAGCCTGAACGGAGGCATCCCTATCGGAGTTTTGTAGGCTGTCCGATATGCCCATAGCGCGTTGTTTAGCCTTGCACTCCAATCCTTCCTTCCGGGAGAAACCGTCTTTTCAAGGATGGTCTTTATTTCCCAGTTGGATACCTCAGCTTGGCCGTTTGTTTGTGGATGATAAGCTGTTGATACTCGTTGGTGGACGTGGTGCTTCTTAAGGAGAGCCGTGATCGTCTTGTTGCAGAAATGGGTACCCCTATCACTGATTAAGGCTTTCGGAATTCCAAATGTTACAAAGATATTTTTCTTAAGAAAAGCTGCAACCACTTTTGAATCATCAGTTTTTGTGGCCTTTGCTTCTACCCACTTGGAAACATAGTCCACCGTAAGTAAAATATATGTGTGCCCGAATGAAGTAGGAAACGGCCCCACGAAATCAATCCCCCAAACGTCAAATATTTCGTAAAATATAAGAGAGGATTGGGGAATTTCATGTCTCCTTGAAAGATTTCCTACCCTTTGGCATCTATCACACACTTTGCAAAATACAAAAAGCGTCTCGAAAAATGTGTGGCCAAAAGAAACCGGCATCCAAAACTTTCCTTGCAGTTTTGTTTGCCCCAAAGTGCCCCCACAGGCTTCAGAATGACAGAAAGTTAGGACGGATTGTACCTCATGATCCGGAATGCAACGTCGGATCACTTGGTCACTACAATGCTTCCAAAGGTAAGGATCGTCCCAAACATAGTGTCGAGCTTCAGCCTTAGTGAAATCTGGAGGGTACTCCTTCCTGACATTGAAGTTCACGATGTCAGCAAACCAAGGCTTAAAAGACTGGAGCTTAAGACAAACCATTGTCGACAATTCCGCAGGGATGCCTAGACTGAGCCGCAGGGGCGGCTGGTGTGAGGCACGGGGGCGGTTACACAACAGAGAGTTGTGTAAAATGTATAATTTGAAAATCTTCAAGCTATCTCTCTTCCTTTTCCTGGATCCTCCTCTTCTTTCACTAACCTGCTCAAATGATCGGCCACCAGGTTCTCAGCCCCCTTCTTGTCCCGTATTTCTAGGTTAAACTCACTTAGAAGGAGCACCCATCGAATCAATCGTGGCTTTTCTTCTTTCTTCGCCATGAGGTACCTAAGAGCTGCATGGTAAGTGAAGATAATTACCTTTACCCCAAGTAGGTAATGCTTGAATTTTTCAAGGGCAAAAACCACCGCTAACATTTCCTTCTCGGTGGTAGAGTAATTCCTTTGCGCTCCATTGAGTGTCATAGATGCATAATGGATCACATGTGAAGCCCGTCCGTCTTTTTGTCCTAAGACAACTCCAACAGCATAATCGTTGGCGTCACACATGATTTCGAAAGGTTTCTCCCAATCCGGAGAACGGATGATCGGTGCGCTGGTGAGACTTGCCTTTAAAGTGTTGAAAGCTTTCTTGCAACTCTCATCCATTATGAAGGTGACGTCTTTCTTGAGAAATTCACATAGGGGTGCCGAGATCTTCGAAAAATCTTTGATGAAATTTCGGTAGAAACCTGCATGACCAAGAAAAGATCGGATTTCCCGAACATTAGTAGGATAAGGTAAATTTTGAATTACATCAACCTTTGCCCTATCTACCTCTATCCCTTTTGAGGATATTACATGTCCTAACACAATTTCTTGTTCGACCATGAAATGACATTTTTCCGAATTAAGAACTAAATTGGTTTCAACACATTTTTCAAGAACAAGTTTTAAATGTCCTAAACATGCATCAAAACTGTCTCCATGGACGGTAAAATCGTCCATGAAGACTTCAATGAAATTTTCTATGTATTCGGAGAAAATACTTATCATGCACCGTTGGAAGGTGCCGGGTGCGTTGCAAAGTCCAAATGGCATTTTGCGGTACGCAAAAGTGCCAAATGGGCAAGTGAACGTCGTCTTTTCTTGATCTTCTGGTGCGATGGCTATTTGGAATAGCCCGAATATCCATCAAGGAAGCAGCAATACGGATGACCTGCAAGACGTTCCAACATTTGGTCAATAAAAGGTAATGGGAAATGGTCTTTACGTGTTACCTTGTTGAGCTTGCGGTAGTCAATGCAAACTCTCCATCCGGTTTGTGTTTTGCTCGGGACCATCTCTCCATGTTGATTTTCCACCATGGTGATGCCTCCTTTCTTTGGAACCACTTGGGTTGGACTAACCCAAGTGCTATCCGAGATAGGGAAGATCATATCCGCTTGGAGGAGCTTCAACACCTCCTTCTTAACCACATCCATCATTGGCGGATTCAACCTCCGTTGAGGTTGCCTAGAGGGTTTGGCTTCATCCTCAAGTAAGATCCTATGCATGCAAGTTGAAGGGCTTATCCCTTTGATGTCCGCAATGGTCCATCCAAGGGCCGTCTTGTGCTCTTTTAGCACTTTCACCAACTTGTCTTCTTGACCGGTAGTCAACTTGTTGGAGATGATCACCGGCAAGGTATTGTGTTCTCCAAGGAAAACGTACTTGAGGTGTGACGGAAGGTCCTTCAATTCTATTTTAGGTGCCTGCATTATAGACGGAACAAGCTTCTCGCTTGGGGTTAGTAAAGTGGGCCCAATGGCCAATTTGGAGATAGGTAGCCTTTTATGTCCATCTAATTGGGCTAGGACCTCTTTCATGCTGGATGTTAATACATAATCTGATTTGAAACCATCAATGTCATGCTCAATTACATTTTTCAATTCATCAACATTAGAATTATCAAATACATCTTGCACAAAAGGTTCAACAATGTCAATAGCACATAAAGAATGATCATCACTAGGAAATCTCATTCAATCATAGATGTCAAATTCCACTACTTCACCATCAAACTCCATGGTCAATTTGCCACTAACATAATCAATTTTAGTCCTAGCAGTTTTCAGAAATGGCCTACCTAACAAAATTGGTGCAGCATGCGAATCATTTTCCATATCCATTATAAAGAAATCACCGGGAAATATTAGGTTGTCTACCATTACTAATACATCTTCAATTATCCCTTTCAGGTACACATTAGATCTATCAGCAAGTTGTACTACAATCCTAGTTTCCATTAATGGCCCAAGGCCAAGTGATTTGTAAATAGAATATGGTAAAACATTTATAGAAGCACCAAGATCAAGCATTGCTTTGTCAAAACGGGTTTCCCCTATAACACAAGGAATGCTCACCATGCCTGGATCGCTGCACTTCTTGGGCATTCTCCTTTGAAAAACAGCCGACACATGCTCACTTATTTGCACTTTTTGTTTCCCCTTCAGCTTCTGATTCCTCTAGATAATGCAAAGTTCCTTCAAGAAACGAGCATACTTAGGAATACTCTTCACTAGCTTAAGGAGGGGGGATGTTTACCTCGCATTTGGAGAAAGTCTCAAAGAGGTCTTTGTCCTCAATGATTCTTCTCTCCTTCAGAGCCTCAGGAAAAGGAGCTGGTGGTTTCTCATAGTACAGTGGCGGAAAGTTAGGCCGGATGTAAGAATCCTTCTCAACAGAACCCTCTGTCGTGTTTTCCGCAGGGGCGTCAGCTTGTATGCGCAGGGGCGACTCAGGGGTTGTCACCGCAGGGGCGGGGACATCCAGCCGTAGGGGCGGCGTCTGCTCGGTGCTGGGCTCAGTTGTAGCCGCGGGGGCGGCTGTGGGTGCGGTAAACTCGACAGAGGGTTTGCTTTGTGATTATTTTGCTGGTTTTTATTGGATTTGCTTCCCACTCCTTAATGTTAGGGCACTAACATTCTCCTTGTTTGGACATGAGTAGCAAAGTGTTTAGTCAAAATCTGCAACATATCTTCAGTTGTTTGATTCTTACCTTGTCGGGGCTGTTGTTGTTGTTGGTTTTGTTGATCCCTCCAACGCAAGTTTTGTTGATCACGCCAATTTGGCATGAAATTCTGTGCATAGGGATCGTTCCTAGGCCTTTGCTGTTGTGGCTGTCCATAGCCCATTGCGTTCACCTCAGCATCATCATCCTGGACTTGGGGACACATGTCCGTTGGATGGTATGGGTCAGCACACACTCCACATGCCTTCAACTGCTATGGGGTTCCCATAAGTGTTAGTCTCTTCACCATTTCCTTCAGTTCCGCGAACTCAGTGGAGATCTCACTCTTCCCGGAATTCACAGCATGAACACCTCTCTTGGAAGGAGTCCTTCCAAAGTTCCGGGTCCCTTCAGCTAGTTCCTGAATTTTTTCAAAAGCAAGGTCAGGGGTAGAGTTAAGAATGTTACCTCCACAAGCCGCATCGATGATCCTCCTTTCATTGTTTAGCAAGCCATTGTACAAGTACAAGACTAGATCTTGAGTTGAATATCCATGGAACGGACAACTAGATCGGAGGCGTGCGAATCTTTTGAAATACTCGTAGAGAGTTTCGTCCGCCTCTTGCTCGATGTTGCTTATAGCTTACTTCAAGCTATTCGCCTTCTTGGCTGGGAAGTATTTCTCCAAAAACGCCTTGTGGAGGTTCTCCCAAGTGTCGATACTCCCGGATGGAAGGTGGTAATACCAATCATCCGCTGAATCTTTGAGTGTGAAGCCGAATGCCCTCATCTTGATTTGCTCTTCGGTAATATTGGCCGACTTCATGCTCATACACACGGTATGGAACTTCCCAAGGTATTTGATGGGGTCTTCACCACTTAGCCCATGGAAAGATGGAAGCAAGTGAATGAGACCCGGCTTGAGCTCAAAGTTGATTCCTTCCCCTAATGCCGGTATGGTAACCGCAAGAGGGTTTTGAGCCAAAGTGGGTTGAGTGAGTTGACGAAGAGTGCGATCTGCCATTTCTTGGTATAGTTGTTGTTGTCTTCGTTGCCGGATGTGCGTCCTCTCAATTTCTATATCAAAAGAAGCAAGCCGGAGTTAGTAGCACGGGTTTGAACCATAAAAATGGTTCAAACCAATAATCAATAATAACAATAAAATAAAAACACTAAACTCCCCGACAACGGCGCCAAAATTTGACAAGAGGTATTTCTATGGTCGTCTATACCCTATCAAAATATAATCCCGACTTAGCACTAAAACAAGTATAGTGGTTAAGTAAGAGTCGAACCCAAGAGAGTTAAGGTATTTTTATTAAATTTAATTATTGATTATAAGAACAAGTAACAAAAGGGGGGGGGGGGGTTGGTTGAATTGACGCACACAAAACTTATGAAAGCAAGTAACACAATAAGTGAGACAATAATGGATGAATCTACACTAGGTTGATTCTTAGCATGCGATTGCTACTTTGGTGAGTTCCTTTTACAAGTTTTCAAGTAATCTCCCGTCTCGATCATATATATATGTTGAGCCAACCGGCATCAACACAACTTAACAGGTTAGTGTTCCGTAAACCTACAAGAACAATTAACATGTTAGCTTTTAAACAAAGACTAAGGGATATACAGAAAAGATTAAAACCGTTAAACTTATCTTTATATTTGTGTTCCTTTTCTTTATGTAATTATAACCCGTTATTACTTAAAGTTTACTACTAGATTAAAGACCCGAACTCGGAATCTATTAATCCTATTTCTTTGCATGCACTTTAGAACCTAAGGTGATCAATCTTAAGTGTTAATCAAACATGCAATTAGACAATAAAGATCAAGGAAACACAAAGCATTATTGAATGAAAACTTATATTAAAGATAATTTACAACCAAGGTAATAATGCAACTTCAAACCAACCCAATGTAGCAAGGGAGTTAGCAACTCATTACAATAGAAATGATGAGGAAATTGGATTCTAAGTGGATAATGATGGATGATTCTAGCAATCAACCAAGAACTATTTATACTACAAAAGACACTAAATAGGAGTAAATAGTCGGCCCAAAACAGCCACCTTTAATGCCATAAAGGTGGTGTAAACAGCCGGAGTAAAGCTTTTGTCGTTGAACTGCAGGGTGATACGCCCCCGGATGGCGATGCCATCCGTGTTTCCGGCTAGAAGGACCCGCACAATTTTGAAGACGTTTATTATTATTCTGCTATTTAATAATAAGTCTTTTTGTATTCGGAACTTTAATTTCAGAACTTAATTCCGTGAATTAAATTCCGACCTTTCATATTTTAGGCTTTTTATATTCGGAACTTAATTCCGACTTTAATTCTGTCATTTATGTTTGAACCTTTGGGTAGCCCCCATCCACTATATAAGGATGGCTTGGCTCATTTGTAATACATGTCTAGAGATGGAGGCGGAAGTTGACCTCGACCCCGAGCTCTGATACCAATGATAGAAAAACGGGGGATCTAGATCGAGGAGAAACTTCAACTACTCCTTCTTGATTGTTTGAATCGGATCAAACTATGAGTTTGGGTGGCGGAAGCGTTTGGTTGATCCTTAAAAAAGGATCCTCGAGTATGAAGGCTTGGATCAAAGACTAGATCCAAGATAGAACTTTAAAGATGATGGAAGAGGAGATGATGCCTAAACTAAGTAAGAGGGTTTTCCTTCTCAATACTTAGTATTCAACTTAGACATGAATTACAAATGAGCCAAGCCATCCTTATATAGTGGATGGGGGCTAACCAAAGGTTCAAACATAAATGACAGAATTAAAGTTAGAATTAAGTTCCGAATATGAAAAGTCTAAAATATGAAAGGTCGGAATTTAATTCACGGAATTAAGTTCCGGAATTAAAGTTCCGAATACAAAAAGACTTATTATTAAATAGCCGAATAATAATAAAAGTCTTCAAAAATGTGCGGGTCCTTCTAGCCGGAAACACGGATGGCATCGCCATCCGGGGGCATATCACAGGGGCGGCCTTCAGGTCCGCAGGGGCAGTGAAGGCAAAAACGCTTGATCTTCTTCATGGCCGCATGGGCGGGTAGGCAACTCCGCAAGGCCGGATCTTTAATGCTCTTCAAACGTCTGACTCTTCAACTTCCTGCCGTTACTGATGCCAAGCCGCCGGGGCATCCTAGTGTCAACGCAGGGGCGGTAACACTGACTCTTCATCTTCCAGCTCCCAGGTTGAGGCGCAGGGGTGCTGGTCTTCGCTTCTTCAGGGCAAGTCACTGTAGGGGCGCCAGGGGTCGACGCAGGTGCGGTGACCGTCTTCGTGGTTGGCGCTGGCGAAGGCGCAGGGGGCGCTCCGGACTGTGGTGTCACCCGCAGGGGCGGTGACAAGGTTCCGCGGGGGCGGTGTGTAATATCCGGAATTTTCATTCCGTTTATTTCTGTAACGAACCCGATCTCGATCAGTTGATCCATATCCGTCTACTTAGTTAGACACATTATTATAAAATTTATCATTTTATGTAGATTTCCTTCACATAAAATGACGGAATCCTTTAAAAGTTTATCATTTTATGTAGCTTCCCCTTCACATAAAATGATAGGATGTTTATAAAATTTATCATTTTAGGTAGCTTACCTTCATATAAAATAATAAGTTTAGCCCTAATTTAGAATATGACAAGGCCCGGACAAGTCTGTGACGAAGCTGTGACAAGGTCCAGACAAGTCTGTGACGAAGCTGTGACAAGGCTAGACAAGGCTGTGACGAAGCTGTGACAAGGCCAGACAAGGCTGTGACGAGTCTGTGACAAGGCCAGACAAGGCTGTGACAAGTCTGTGACAAGCCCAGACAGGCTGTTGACAGCCCAGCGCCAGCAACGCCAGCAGCACGTTCAGCCCAGCGCATCTTCAGCTTCTGCAGCCTAGCGAGCAGCCTGCTGTCTACCTCTCTTTAGCCAGCGTTACCTTGTCCAGCCCAGTCCGTGATCTCCTTCAGCTTGCCTTCTCCAGCCCACTGCCTTGACTGCTTCAGCCCAATGCGCAGCCCAGGAAGATCTTAGAAATTGCAGATTTCGTGGGCCTGCTGGACGTTACAGCAGATAGAAACAGCCGGTTGATTTCCTTCCTTCTTCAGCCGATCGTGTTGTCTAGATTCACGCTAATTACTCCTCTCTCTTCCTTCTGTAACCGTTGCCTTTCCTATAGCCTCCCGGAATCTCGTTTATCCCGACCTGCAGTACGTTTCCTTCTCTCTCCCTTACTGATCAACCCACGAGATCTCTCTTCTCTTGCTGCAACCACTGGACAAGCCGGATGTGACAGGAACTTGCAGAAACAATAACGCGAGAAGAAGCAACAGCGACATTACAACAACGTTACACCTCTGCACTCAGCGCTTCTGCACAAAACGACCTCCTGCACGTAACACCCTTGCTCTCTCCTTAAACCGGACGAAGGATCACTGTCCAGCCAGCAAGGAACCGATCCAGTCTTCTATTGCACAACTGAACCAGCGATAGAATCAGAGACACCACCAGGCTGCTGCTCCAGTACGAATACCCAACCAGGTAAACAGCAGTACCTTCCGTTCCTCTGTCCCTGTTGATAGCATGAATTATAGTCTATATTTTGAGGTTTGTTTGGACGTTTTATCTTCAATAATCTGCATGTTAGCATGTATAATATGTGATTATATTACCATTTCATCTACCTTTGCGGGAATCGAGGTCTACACCTAGTTTTGCTGTAATTGTAGGTAAAATGGCACGTTTTGCATCAAAAAGGAACAAAAGGAGCTATGGAGTCATTGGAGCTACATTGAGGAGCATAAGGAACCATCCAGGAAGCATAGCCATGGATTAAAGATTCACTTTGGACCAGTTTTGAGAGATTTCACATTCAGTTATGACGCACCTCGGTTGACCAGAGATTCATCTCGACCGAGGTGATCCAGAGACGCCGACTCGACCGAGGCGAACACCTAGGACGCGACGAGAATATTTTATTCTTGGCTGAGATCTTTTATCTTTGGAAGGTGATCTTATATTTTTGGGCTTGGCTCCTGGAAGGAAGAAGATCTTATATTTTACCTATTTTTATGGGAAAAGATCTTTCTAAGATATTTTATCTTTGGAGGATTATTTTCCTATAAAAAGGGTTGGATTTCCACAAATCCAACATCCCGCTTAGCACGTTATACACCATTGAAGGCTGCGAGATCCAGCATACATCGCTGCAACCATACTCCAGTTGGGAGTTTTGAAGAACCTTTTTGAAGGTTGAAGGAAGATTGAAGATCATAGCTTTTATAGCTTTTTGGAGGGTTTTGTAAGATTGTCTTCAATCCCCTTCTTTGTTGTCTTGTCTTGTTGGATTGCTATCCAAGGAACGCTTTGTTGTGATATTTGATTCAGTTATTGAAGTCTTTTTCATTAAATTCTTCTTGTTCAAATAATCACCTTCTTTCCATATATTTAATACTTTCATAATGATGATGAGTGGCTAATTTCCTTGTGTGATTCTAGAGTGATTGGCTGAAGGTTGTGGGAAAAACAATGATAGAATAATCTTAGATTCCAGTAGGACCCTGAAAGTTCGAGTCTTTAACCTTAACCCTAAGCATCTCGCTCAGTCGATGAACATCTCGGCCGGGGTGGAATTCTTCTGACCGAGGTGACTTATCTGATCCTAAAACTGAGAGTTAAGTGTTAGAGTTTTCCAAATCCTATTCTTATTACACCTTTCCTGGTTCAAAGCAAGCTTAGGATGAGACTTACCCGGTAATTCCTTAGTTTGTGTACCAACGATCATAAGTATAGGTAATAAAGGTTTATCCTTTATTGGGGTTTGAGTGTGCTTCCATCCCATCTTTGTGAGTTAGCCTGAGACTTACCTGGTAAAGGTTGATCTATTCCCTTAGATGGTGTGTTAGTTTGAGGTTATAGTTCTTTATCTTAATTCCTTGAGACTTACCCGGTAATAGGAGTTACGGTTTGGGATTAGTGAGTAGTGAGACTTACCCGGTGATCTATTCCACTTTAGTAACACTTTCCCCTTGCAAAAACCTCAGCTTTGTCCGCTTATCTTTAGATCTTGAGTTGGAACCACAACTAGAAGCTTTAATCCCTAGAATTGCATGTTTGCTTTATTGACTTCTTATTCATCTTTGATTGTGTTAATTGCTCTTTGTGGTTAGTTTTCACGAAGCTTACCGTTATTGACTTTGTTTCACCGAGTCCTTGTGATCGACTCCTGGAATTTCTTGCTTTTTACTACGATTGACCCGTACACTGCGGGTTCGCATCCTTGTTTTAAGCTTAAGTCTAGGGTTATAAATTTAAAGCTTGCACACACCGTTTGGAGCGAACAAGTTTTTGGCGCCGTTGCCGGGGACTTGGTCTAGACCAAGCCGGTACGGTTTGCTCTTGGGGCACTTGCCCCCGTGTCATCTAACCACTCTACTTGAGTGACTTTTGCAGGTTCTTTTTTAGGTATATGCGAAGAACCCGCACTGGGAAGGAAATCGTTCCTTACGATCCCGAACCAGAAAAGACATATAAGCGACGTTTAAGAGAAGCGAAGATGGCCCAACAAGACAACCGCGATCTTGAGGCCGAATTAAAGGAGGCGTTAGAGCTGCTGCGCCTCAGCCAGGAAGAGCTACAGCGAGAGAGGGAAGAAAACCGCACCAAAACTGAAGCAATCGAAGCAGAAATGGCCATCATACGAGACTAGATTCTACTTCGACCGAGGGACGACCTAGTTCCCGATGTTGGACCGAGGCAGGTTCCAGTTGCTGACCCTCGACCGAGGCAGGTTCCAGTACCAGACGCCCCGGCCGAGATACATCCACCTCGGATGCCAGTCCGAGATGTTCTTCTTGCAGGAATCCCACAAACCCTAGGTCAAAGGATGGACCCTAATCAACAACTGAGGCGTCCAGGAGTCAACCTAGGAGATCCAGCGGACCATGACTACGAACTTCGACCGCAAGTTCTATCCATGATTCGCCAATGCCAATTCGGAGGGATGGAGAAGGAATCACCACATCAACATCTTCAAAACTACGAGATCTTGATGGAAACCTTACGACCTTCCAGAATTGAAAATAACAACTACAAGCTAAGACCTTTTTACTTTTCTTTAAAAGATAGAGCTCTTACTTGGTATCAATCTCTTCCTCCAGGAAAAATTAGCACATGGGAGGAGATGATGACGGAATTCTTAACCAAATTCTTTCCCCCTCAAAGACAGCTGAAATGAGAGGGAAGATCAATGCTTTCATTATGAAGGACAAGGAGAGCTTGTCCAAGTCATGGGAGCGGTTCAAGGACATCCTTTTGGATTGCCCACATCATGGGATTCCAAAGATCGAGTTGTTAGAGATCTACTTCAAAGGACTGGACGGAAGCACCCAGTTCAATCTCCAACTACTCTCCGCCGGTACCTTCATGGACATGGCGATTGATGAGGCTTGGGACTTCATTGAGAAGCAAGCCTTGCATATGGAGAAGTACACCCACCAAGGAGCTGAAGGTGGAGTTAAAAGAGTCAACTTTCAAGAGACTCAATCCAACAACAATCAACTCACGTCCTTGAAGAATGACGTGAAGCAATTGAAGGAACTCTTGGTCGCTCAAACCAAGAAGGAAGAGCAAGGACAAAGGAACAACAACAATGGATACCGTAACAACAACAACGGTTCCCGGAACAATAACAACAACTACAACAACAACAATAGAGGATCCAATAGCAACAATTGGAGGACGAACAATCAAAACAACCAGAATCCTGGTAACAATTATTCTAACTCCAACTCTAATAATTCCTCTAACCCTATCCTCTCTTCCCCTTCTTCTTCTTCTTCTACTCCATTAAAGAGCCAAGGGCAAGGATCAAGTTCGTCTCAGCCGGAAAAGAAAGACGCAGTTCTGGAGGCTATCTTGATCAAGCTTAGCGCTATGGAGAATTCTATGACTTCATTTTCGAGGGCCCAAAAGTCCTTCGAACAACAACTTGCAAGTAGGGCGAATGAAGCGCCAAGAGATCCAGGGAAGCTTCCAGCAAAGACGGAAAGCAACCCTAAGGGCCAGTGCATGGCCATAACGACGAGGAGTGGACTTAAAACTGCAGATCCAGTACCTCGTTCAACGCAGACCACCTCGGTCCAGATCCAGTCGAAGAACACCTCGACCGAGATGCCAACCGAGGCGGAGCAACAGAAAGCGGAAGGGAAAACTGAAGTTTATGTTCCACCTCCTGCATACAAACCACCACTTCCATTCCCTCAGTCCAGAGCCAGAGCACATCTAGACAAGCACTTTGGTAAGTTCCTTGACTTGATGAACAAGCTGCATATTAACATTCCTTTCCTTGATGCTATTCTAGGAATGCCCGCCTATGGGAAATTCTTAAAGGAGATCCTATCAAGGAAAAGGAAATTGGAAGACTAAGGTGAAGTTAGGATGACATCTAAATCCTCGGAGCTTATTAAGATCATGAAAGAGAAGATGCCAACTAAGTTGAGAGATCCCGGCTCATTTAGCATTCCCATTCAAGTTGGGGATGTCACTTGTAAAGCCCTTTGTGATCTAGGTGCCAGCGTGAGCATCATTCCGCTGGAGCTATGTACGAAGATCGGACTTGGAGAGCCCAAGCCGGTCAAGATTCGACTTTATATGGCGGATCGCTCCATCACCCATCCCGTGGGCATCTTGGAGGACGTTCCGGTCAAGTTAGGTAACTTCTATCTACCTATAGATTTTGTCGTACTTGACATTCCCGCAGATTATCCTGTTCCTATTATTCTCGGGAGGCCATTTCTAGCAACTTCGGGTTGCAATGTGGATTGCAAGAACGCCAAGTTGAAATTCAACATTGGTGGCGACGAGGTGGAGTTCGCACTACTTGCAGCCATGAAAGGGGAGCAGCTAACTGATGATATCTTCAACATCTACGATGAAGAAGAATCGAGAGAATTGGTGAGCTCTATCCTTATTACCGATCCACTCGAAAGAGTTCTAAGTTTTAGTTTAATAGAGGAAGGTATAGATGCTTCTTGTGATGCAGATATACGGAGCTTGAAGGCACTGGAAGAAGATCCACGAGCTAAAACTGAGAAGCTAATCCAGGAGACGAAGATCTCCAATTTCGGTTCCAGTTGCAGTACCTCGACCGAGGCACTTCCTGGACTGAGCAAGGCGATTGAAGAACATCTCGGTCAACGCCTCTACGCCTCGACCGAGGTCGATGGCGAGACGACTTCAACTGAGACTTCCGAAAGTCCAGTTTCTGAATCCACTCCACTGGAAGGAGGAAGCAAGGATCCCCCTCAGAAGACACCCCCAGTTGTGGAGCTTAAACAACTCCCTAGTCACTTAAGGTATGTCTTTCTTGGGCCGGATTCCACTTATCCCGTTATTGTTAGCGCTTCCCTTTCCGAATCAGAATTGTCTAAGTTAATGCATGTCCTGAGAAAGCATCGAAAGGCTATAGGTTACACCACGGACGATCTTATTGGCATTAAGCCTTCTTTCTGCATGCATAGAATTCTAATGGAAGATAATCATAAGACTTCACGGGAACCTCAAAGACGGTTAAATCCGATCATGAAAGAGGTTGTGAAGAAGGAAGTTCTTAAGTTGTTGGATGCAGGTATTATTTATCCTATCTCGGACAGCAAGTGGGTTAGCCCGGTGCATGTCGTTCCGAAGAAAGGAGGGATGACCGTTGTGATGAATAAGAACAACGAGTTGATCCCAACTAGGACCGTTACGGGCTGGAGGGTTTGCATCGATTACAGGAAGCTGAACACGGCCACACGGAAGGACCATTTTCCACTTCTCTTCATCGATCAGATGCTCGAGCGGTTGGCCCAACATTCACACTTTTGTTACTTGGACGGCTATAGTGGATTCTTCCAGATTCCTATCCATCCGGATGATCAGGAGAAGACCACTTTCACTTGTCCATGGGGGACATTTGCCTATCGGAGGATGCCATTTAGATTGTGCAATGCACCCGCTACCTTCCAACGATGCATGATGGCTATCTTTTCCGAATACATAGAGGAGATCATGGAGGTATTCATGGATGATTTTTCTGTATATGGTTCCTCTTTTGATGATTGCCTATCTAACCTTTCTCTAGTGCTCAAAAGATGTGAAGACACTAACCTTGTTCTAAACTGGGAAAAGTGTCATTTTATGGTTAATGAAGGCATTGTACTAGGACACCTCGTTTCTAATCGAGGTATTGAGGTCGATCGAGCTAAGATCGAGACTATTGAGAAGCTCCCTCCTCCTTGTTCTGTTAAGGGTGTGAGGAGTTTTCTCGGGCATGCAGGTTTCTACAGGAGATTCATCAAGGACTTCTCTAAGATTTCTAAACCTCTAACTAACCTCTTGAATAAAGATGTTGTTTTTGAGTTTTCGCAGGAGTGTCTTGATGCTTTTTACAGGATTAAGGAGGCGTTGATCTCCGCTCCCATTATCCAACCTCCTGATTGGACCTTGCCCTTTGAGGTCATGTGTGACGCTAGTGATGTAGCCGTAGGAGCGGTGCTTGGACAGAAGAAGGATGGCCGGACCACCGCCATTTACTATGCTAGCAAGACGCTAGATGTAGCCCAGCGCACCTACGCTACCACTGAGAAGGAATTGTTGGCGGTTGTATACGCTTTCGAGAAGTTTCGTTCCTACTTAGTTGGGGCGAAGGTCATTGTCTACACCGACCATGCAGCCATTCGTTACTTACTAGCTAAGAAAGATGCCAAGCCACGTCATATTCGATGGATTCTCTTGCTTCAAGAGTTTGACCTAGAGATCCGCGATAAGAAGGGATCCGAGAACTCCGTTGCGGATCACCTCATCCGGCTACCGGAATCTTCCCGAGAGACGGATGACCCACCCATAGACGATTCATTCCCCGATGAGCACTTACACTTGTTGGAGCGTTTGATAGATTTACTTACTTCACCCCATGATGGAGGTGAAGTATGGGGTGAGGGCACCTCCCATCACATTTGAGACGCAATATGGTCCAGCTAGCGACCTTAAACCAAGCGCTTTTTGGGAGGCAACCCAAGGTATTGCTTTCTTTTTCCGTTTTCTAGTCTAGCTTAGATAGTTTGCTTTTGCTTTGTTTTGTTTGTTTTTGGCGTCCTAGACAGATAACAGGAGACATCTAAGGAAGGAGCATAACTGGAGGTTCAGAAGTTCGAGAATTCGAGAAGACGAAGTTAGACAGAAGCATCTCGGTTACTGTCAGACCATCTCGACCGAGTTGATTCTTGAGCAACCGAGGCGACTAGGGTTTCTGCAGAACCACCTCGGTCCGTACCACCTCGGTCCAGTCGTGACCATCTCGACCGAGGTGACAGCAGATCCAGGAACAGTATAAAAGGGGGAAAATTTATTTTTTTTTACCTTTTTACTCTCTTCGACTCGACCGCGGCGCTCCTCACCTCGCTTCCTCTATTTTTGCTCGTTTTCGAAGATTTCCGCTTCCAAACTGCGATTGAAGAGTAGAGTTTCCCATTGCAACTACAGATCTGCAAAGAAATCGAACGAATCGACCGAAACGAGGTAAAAACATTCGAAATCCTAACTCGTTCATTCGTTTCGATTTTGGCTTTGGCTGCCATTGAATCTGCTGAGAAAAGGCTTAAGTACCCCATAGGAAGCAATTGTAGTGATTTTTGGGGGAAAAGAACTGGATTTCTGAGATTGGAATCGTAAACTGTTACGCCTCGGTCCAGTCGAACTGCATCTCGACCGAGGTGATTCTTGAGGGTTGTCAGTGACCGAGGTGATCTGACAGTAGTTGAGAGAAAATGAGTTCCGATCGTCGCCTCGCCCTCAAAGATAGATCCTCACCTTCCCCTCCTTCTTCTTCCCGACCTTACCGCCCGGTGATCCACGAGAGATGCCGGGAAGATTATGAGCGTATAGCTAACCGTCCAGTGATTGCACCACGTTTTCTGGACGTATCGGCTTTTGATTGCCTAGGGGTAGATGGAGACCTTAGGCGGATGATCACCACAGTCGGGCTAGATCAGTTTACTGAGATCCGAGCCCCAGCTTACTTGGAGCCGACCCTAGAGTTCGTTAGCTCTTTCTCCTACCTCCCCACAGATTAGTCTGTGAAGTACCGGTTGATGAGCCAGAACTTCATAGTTCCCTTAGAGGCTTGGAGAGAGATTTTCGGCTTTCCTGAGCCCACTGCCACTGACTTCCCCTCCCGATCTGTAGCTAGGGAGTTCTGGGGGCAGATTGCCCATATTACTGAGCATGCAGATAGATGGCGCCCTGGAGATTCCAGGGAGAAGGTCATCTTCCACCTTGCCTTCAGATTAGCCCATAGGATATTCAGCGAGACACTTCTGGCGCGTACTGAGACGCCCCAGAAGATCCGACAGGGCGAGCTCTTCAGCCTTTACTGTATGGTCACGGGGGGTTTCCCAGACTTTGGCTTGATCTTGGCAGAGGACCTGCACAAGATCAAGGCTAAGGCGAAGGGAGATATCTGCTGCGGAGGTCTAGTCACCCACATAGCTGCTTATCACGGGATGGACCTCAGTGCTTGTACGATGGTGGCGGCTCCGAAGCCGCTTGGATTACAGGAGATGATCACACGGAGGATTTTGGTTCCCCGTGGTCTGACCACTCCATATGTTGCTATGCCATGGGAGCGGACTGCGCCACAGGGGATCCGCTAGTCTGCCCAGTTCAAAGTTTTCGATCCACATTATTGGCAGACAGCTTGGGCTCCGTTGATGGAGGATCATAGGGAGGCAGCAGCTGCCCCGGCTGAGGAGGAGGATGACGATGACGAGGATACCGTAGATGAGAGAGATGGTGGAGTCCCGATGGATACAGGGACAGATACTGCAGGGACGAGCGCACCGCCGATCATAGACTTGGATGATGAGGAGGATACTGAGCCTGCACCTGCTGCACCTCCCGCTAGATCTGCTAGGCGTCGGACACGCCGTCATAGAGATTCTGAGGTTCATCGTCGGATCGACGACCTGACAGATCAGATGATAGATTCTTATGCTGCCCTTACTGTGGACATGCGTGAGAGATTTGCTGCCCAGCACCGACACATTGACAGCTGGACTCATCAGATGCTAGAGGGGCAGCACTATCAGCGCAGGATGATGGAGCTACAGTTCCAGCAGACTATGGGCTATCAGTTCGACCCGACTCAGTATCCGTACGTACCACCACCACCACCACCGGATCAGGACTACTGATGAGCTGCAGGATTTTCTTTATTATATTTTTATGCAGTTCAGCTATTTATCCGCTGAGTACTCTTGTCTCCAGACTTATATTGACCCACTGGGACAGTGTGTCCCAAGTATGGGGTGTTTGTATTTATGTGACGACTTCGATGTACTTATTTGACTATTTTGATGTATGACATTTCATCGGATATTTTATTTATGCTTCACTTCTGCATTTATATGTTTATCTGATATTACATGCATACCTACAGGTTATTTGATTGAGAAAAACGTCGAAACTGAAAAAAATGATTTAAAAAAAAAAAATTTTTTTGACCTCGACCGAGTCAGTTCTGGTCAAACGAGGCGTTTCACCTCGGTTGAACCAAGAACACCTCGACCGAGGTGGGTTAACTGAGAGTTTTCGAAAACGATTTTGTGTTGCTTATCTGGATATGATCTCAGTGAAGATCTTGTTTACTAACTGGTTTTAAATTCTTTATGTGTTTGAAAGGTTTTATAATATGTTTAAGTTGCTAAATGCTTTGTTTGAAATTATTGGCATGTTTAATACTTTGTTTTTATCCAAATTATGTTGAATTTGAAGGTTGACACCACAAGATAAGTTCTCTCACTTTCTTCCTGGAAAGACCAAGGCAATTCATTCTCTTCTTCTTCTTCTTCTTGATCATGCTTAGCCCCTCATATACATTTTGCCTCCCTTTACCTATCCGGGAATTTGGAAGCAAGCGAAGTGGTGAAAGCAAGTGAAGTTAAAGTTGAGAAGTGGCTGGAAGTGAAAGCGTTAGAAAGCAATAATAGGTTTGGGGAAGTCAATCATGAAGATGAGTAACTCGGCACCATTCACATAGCCGGGTGTTTGTGTCTTGCCAAAGTCGGATTGAGCGATATTCCTAACGGGTCATGGTATGTGCATCAAGGGTTTGATGCATCTCAAGAAATTGATGACTGCTGATTTCCTAGGCTTCGGTTATTGTGCACCTCTGTCCATGCATCCCAAAAAGTAAAGTAAAAAGAAAAAAAGTGTGAAATAAGCAAAGCTTATTGGTGGAAGATGTTGCAAGTCAAAGTAAAAGTGAAGTTCATCCTTTTCCCGGATTCTAGCACCACATTACCTTACATACATCCCTACCCTACACGTTTCTTGACCTTTTTCTTTTGGGAAGCCCTTGAGACCTCGAGCTTGTTGATTGACTTAGTGGTTTAAACTGGATTATACATGATTAATTTTGATAATTATGATTTATTATGCATTCTATGGTTTTATGCAAAGATGAACAACTTTCCTATATTTATAAAATGTTTTGAGCATATTGAGTTTTTAATTCCATGAAGTATTCTCTTAGAGTGATCTATGATTGTAACACACCATAAAATGTTTTTAAAGACTTTTCATTGATTTTCTTGACTTATAATCCATTCTATCTTGTCTTCTATATGCGGAACTTGCTTGGGGACAAACAAGGGCTAAGTATGGGGTATTTTGATAGCATGAATTATAGTCTATATTTTGAGGTTTGTTTGGACGTTTTATCTTCAATAATCTGCATGTTAGCATGTATAATATGTGATTATATTACCATTTCATCTACCTTTACGGGAATCGAGGTCTACACCTAGTTTTGCTGTAATTGTAGGTAAAATGGCACGTTTTGCATCAAAAAGGAACAAAAGGAGCTATGGAGTCATTGGAGCTACATTGAGGAGCATAAGGAACCATCCAGGAAGCATAGCCATGGATTAAAGATTCACTTTGGACCAGTTTTGAGAGATTTCACATTCAAATATGACTCACCTCGGTTGACCAGAGATTCATCTCGACCGAGGTGATCCAGAGACGCCGACTCGACCGAGGCGAACACCTAGGACGCGGCGAGAATATTTTATTCTTGGCTGAGATCTTTTATCTTTGGAAGATGATCTTATATTTTTGGGCTTGGCTCCTGGAAGGAAGAAGATCTTATATTTTACCTATTTTTATGGGAAAAGATCTTTCTAAGATATTTTATCTTTGGAGGGTTATTTTCCTATAAAAAGGGTTGGATTTCCACAAATCCAACATCCCGCTTAGCACGTTATACACCATTGAAGGCTGCGAGATCCAGCATACATCGCTGCAACCATACTCCAGTTGGGAGTTTTGAAGAACCTTTTTGAAGGTTGAAGGAAGATTGAAGATCATAGCTTTTATAGCTTTTTGGAGGGTTTTGTAAGATTGTCTTCAATCCCCTTCTTTGTTGTCTTGTCTTGTTGGATTGCTATCCAAGGAACGCTTTGTTGTGATATTTGATTCAGTTATTGAAGTCTTTTTCATTAAATTCTTCTTGTTCAAATATTCACCTTCTTTCCATATATTTAATACTTTCATAATGATGATGAGTGGCTAATTTCCTTGTGTGATTCTAGGGTGATTGGCTGAAGGTTGTGGGAAAAACAATGATAGAATAATCTTAGATTCCAGTAGGACCCTGAAAGTTCGAGTCTTTAACCTTAACCCTAAGCATCTCGCTCAGTCGATGAACATCTCGGCCGGGGTGGAATTCTTCTGACCGAGGTGACTTATCTGATCCTAAAACTGAGAGTTAAGTGTTAGAGTTTGCCAAATCCTATTCTTATTACACCTTTCCTGGTTCAAAGCAAGCTTAGGATGAGACTTACCCGGTAATTCCTTAGTTTGTGTACCAACGATCATAAGTATAGGTAATAAAGGTTTATCCTTTATTGGGGTTTGAGTGTGCTTCCATCCCATCTTTGTGAGTTAGCCTGAGACTTACCTGGTAAAGGTTGATTCTATTCCCTTAGATGGTGTGTTAGTTTGAGGTTATAGTTCTTTATCTTAATTCCTTGAGACTTACCCGGTAATAGGAGTTACGGTTTGGGATTAGTGAGTAGTGAGACTTACCCGGTGATCTATTCCACTTTAGTAACACTTTCCCCTTGCAAAAACCTCAGCTTTGTCCGCTTATCTTTAGATCTTGAGTTGGAACCACAACTAGAAGCTTTAATCCCTAGAATTGCATGTTTGCTTTATTGACTTCTTATTCATCTTTGATTGTGTTAATTGCTCTTTGTGGTTAGTTTTCACGAAGCTTACCGTTATTGACTTTGTTTCACCGAGTCCCTGTGATCGACCCCTGGAATTTCTTGCTTTTTACTACGATTGACCCGTACACTGCGGGTTCGCATCCTTGTTTTAAGCTTAAGTCTAGGGTTATAAATTTAAAGCTTGCACACACCGTTTGGAGCGAACACCTGTCGATTTAGTCAGCTAGTCTCACCTCCAACCTCTATCTTGTCTTAAGGAAGGGCCAGCTGGTGGAGCGTTGAACCTAAGAGGAAGCCGGAGGGCCACCTGGAACCGTCTGAAGGCGCCTCAGTCCAGTAGCTGTTGAAGAGGTGAGCCACCTCTCTTCTGCAGTCCAATTCTTGCCCTCTAGATGTTATAATTGTATAGATTATATATGTTTTCGGTTTCGTTATGAATGGGGATCAAGCCAGGGAAATGGAGGGATAGTAAGTGAGCCTTGTTGAAGTCTCCTATAGTTCTAATTTATGATAACTGGATGATAATGAGAGTAGATTAGATTGCCCCTAGAAATAGAAATGAAAAACTCATTTGTAGAACTCAGCTTTGTAAGTGAGTAATGGTCAATGTTGAAGACCAATGTTTGGAAGTTTGAATGAAGATCCACCGTTGAAATTTTAATAGATGATAGCTGGATATATGTAGTTTACTCTATTAAAATTTGAGAAGAAATGAACGGTCGGATTAGAAGTTATAAGCTTACGAAGTTGGGTAGTTAAGCAGTTTTGTAAACTTTGGATTTTTGGCTAAGTATAGAAATTTCAAGTGAAGTAGTCAACTTTGATAATTTTTATAAAAATGATGGATGAATAGTTTTGAGAAATTCTTGCTCCTAAGGATAGATGGAACATCATAGATGATCTAGAGAATTATTTCGGAATTTTTATAAGCTTTTACGAATTTTATATTTGAAACCGAAGTTAGACCTTTACGATCTTTCGGAAAATAGGAAAATAGGAAAAGTGCCAGTTTGTAACCAAACTAAACTTTAGGAGTTAGAATATGATTTTAGAGTCTCAAATAGAAGTTTAGACATGAATTTTGGAAATTCTGGGAGTTTCGGGACCAAGGGTAAAATAGTCATTTGACCCTAAATTAGTACTGTAATTAGTTATGTCCTATTACGACCTTCTATCTTAGAAGTCTTAGACTTCTAATTACTTTGGGAGTGTGCTAATGCACTTATCTCCTTTGACAGGCAACTGAGTTGCTACAGTTACAGAACGAGTTTGGTTTACAGAGAGTCGAGCTTTATAACAGGTAAGTCCTTTGGGCTTACTTAGCTGACTTCTAAATATGAGCATGAATGATGATAGTGGTGTGTGATTGAGATGTTTAGAGTTATAGGTTGTGATAGATATTTACCGACCTATACTTGGCCTAAGAGTAACGGGCGGTGGCATTCTGCTCAGTTAGCTTGCGGGCGCTGGGGGTTTCTTTAGGGACTAGTCCATACTCGGTTTGTAGTGATGCTACCGGCGGAGGTCAGCTAGACCTACACCCAGTTGGATAAGGAACGGAGGCGAGAACTGTTAATAGCTCTCGTGCCACAACTGTAAAATTGAATAAGATGAATCACCTAAATAATAGATAATAAACGGTTGTGTGCCAGCATGATGTTTGTTTATATTTTTCTGCGTGTGTTTGTGCTGTTATTATTCTGCTTATATTTGGATAGTTAGCTAACAGTTGTTATGTTGTGTAGACGTACCACAAGTTAGAGCAGATGCCGAGTGATCCGGATGGTAGTGGTCAGCCGGGGTGTCGTACTTTTAGGACGTGTTGCAGTTTCTTTATTTGTGGGATTTCCAGTTGGACCTTGGTTCCTTTTCTTTTTGTCCTTTGTTGTTATCTTATGTCTTCCGGCTGTTGGTTACTCTGGTCACATTCATAATGTTGTTAAACTTATTTTATGATTTCCGGTTTTCCTTATCTGTGCATTGTTGTAAGATCATGTTAAGTTGTTGTCAAACTAAGGTCGGGACCCACTGTGCGGTCCTCACCAGTAACTCCCCAAGTTGTAAAATTTGGGGTGTTACAACATGGTATCAGAGCTCTAGGTTGGCAACAATGGCACTAAAAATCTTCAAAAAGGTCATATAAGTAAATAAACAGAACCCGAAAGGAGTCTGAGTTTTCCAAAGAAGATTTTAGTTTTAAAATGCATACAGAGTCGGGTTGGGATAGAAAGTACGGATGATCACCACTACCTCTGCGGATCTCGGTATTCTTAGTATTATTAGTATAGACTTTGACTGTTATAATAGGTTAGTTAGATTATAACTGTAGTCGTTACCATTCGTGCAGATGGCACGTACTAGGGCTGCACAAGTGACTGGCCGAGGTAGGGGTCGTCCCCCCTTCCCCCAGTCAGACAGGATCGAGCTGATAGCACCCCTGCTGTTAGAGGGCGTGGTCGTGGGGGTAGACCTCCACTGGGGAGAGGTCGAGGACGAGTTCCTCGAGGGGATCCCGAGTCAACTTAACAGGATCAAATGAAGATTATACATGAGAGTAGTAACGGAAAAGTATTGGATGATCGACAATTATGCAAATTGGGAGGGACATCACATAAATTTTGTCAAGTGTGGTGTGACGATATGAACAATATGGATGCCGTCAAAAATAGTCATAGTAATGAAAGTCAAAGTAAGATATAGAACCAATCCAGACAAAAGACATTAAATTTACGCTTACCGACGGACCAAAATATGAAGGTTGTTGTTAGAAGCAGGGCGGAATATGGCCACTATTGGCAAAGTAAGTCGGTATCCTAATCAAGCGGGTCCCACCTAGACACTCATAACCTAAGAATTAAGAAGAGATATGTCGTCGAACCAACTATGAAGACTTAAAGAGCCACACAACTGAAGCTTATGGTTAGCCAGAAAGTGGAGGGTGGATTTCATAAGCATGGAGGCAGAGTGACTTTCTATAAGACAAGTGAGATACAAGAAAGATGGTGATACAGATATCCAAATGATATAATCCTGAAAGCGGAGTCAAAGGATCACTATAAAGACAACATTATAATTTAACACCAACTAAGGAACAAGAGTGTGTGAAAATGATCTTGGCGTACCCAAGGGCCGTGATAACTTCCCTCTCTCAAAGGGACTTAAGTTACCAACACCAACAATTCACACCGGAACCTCGCAAGCAGCTGATGACCGAGGACAAAGGAATCGCGAAGATGTAATTACGAGCTATCATGGAAAATCTGATGAGTCCATTGACGACAGATGAATGATGCAGCTAAACTAGGAAAGAGTATAGTGGCCTTATAGTGAGAAATAGAAGTGTAGATTATAGAAGAAGCTAAAGGAGTATAAACGTAGAAACTGGAGGAGATAGATTCCACCAAGTAAATCAAACTTCAAAGAGATAGAAGAAAAGTAAGTCTATGATATTGCAGAAGGTCAACTATAGACTAAATGGTAACAACGGAGCCTTACATGTGCGGGTTAATTAGTAGTGACGGGTTGGCATATAAGAAGAATGACCACATGGTCACAAATGAATTTTATCGACATGTGGAGAAGTCCTTAAAGAGATCAAATACGACAATTGTAAAGTCAAATCGATACAAGTACAAGTAACACCGAATAAGTCAAGTCAGTAAATCTAATTAAAATGGTAAAGGAAGAATTGACGGTAAAAAATGACCCCTTATATCATTGATGATATAAAGAGAATGGTTGCGAGCAGTTGTTCACTTACCGGCTAAGGAAAGGGTACAAATCATAGTTAGTACATATGAAGTCGTATTAGAAGCACGAGAGGAGTAAGAAGAAGTAGATAATTTTGATCAGATCCTACGTCAGACCAGATAGAAGTTACTTAGCATTCCACACAAATAGAACTGCTTGAGTTGGAGAAGCAGTTAGAGGAGTTAGCAGAGAAGGTGTTTCTCTCTGGGGCGCACCAGTATTATTTGTGAGGAAGAAGGATGGATCGATGAGGCTGTGTATTGATTACCGGGAGTTGAACAAGGTCACCATCAAGAATAAATATCCACTGCCTCGCATAGATGATCTGCTGGACCAGCTACATGGGGCGTCAGTGTTCTCGAGGATAGATTTGAGATCGGGGTATCACCAGCTGAGAGTGAGAGACCAGGACATACCTAAGACGGCATTCCGGACTAGGTATGGCCACTATGAGTTTGCAGTGATGCCATTCGGGCTCACTAATGCGCCAACAGTATTTATGGAGTTGATGAATGGGATTTTCATCGACTTCTTAGACCAGTTTGTAGTGGTCTTCATTGACGACATTCTAGTTTACTCTAGAAGTCGAGAGGAGCATGCCGGACACTTGAGGACAGTGTTACAGATTCTACAGGATAGCCAGCTATATACTAAGCTATCCAAGTGTGAGTTCTGGATGTCAGAGGTGGCTTTCCTAGGCCATGTAGTGACTGCTGAGGGGATTAAGGTCGACCCGGCGAAGATTGAGTCAGTGTCCTCTTGGCAACCTCCGAAGAATGTTAAGGAGGTTCGCAGCTTCCTTGGATTGGCAGGTTATTACCGTCGGTTTGTGGAAGGGTTTTCCCTGATCGCCCGACCACTTACTTCTCTTCTAAGGAAGACTACTCGGTTCGTCTGGTCTGAGCTGTGTCAGCAGAGTTTTGAGGAGCTGAAGAGGAGATTGACGTCTGCTCCGATCTTAGCACAGCCTGAGGGTACAGAGGACTTTGTAGTGTACAGCGACGCATCCAAGCTGGGCTTGGGGTGTGTCTTGATGCAGAGGGGTAAGGTCATAGCGTATGCGTCTCAACAGTTGAAGACGTATGAGGAGAACTACCCCACCCATGACCTGGAGTTAGCTGCGGTAGTACATGCTCTTAAGATCTGGCGTCATTATCTCTATGGAGCGACCTGTCAGATCTTCACAGACCATAAGAGTCTGAAGTACATATTCACTCAGCGGGAGTTGAATAACCGCCAGAGGCGGTGGCTAGAGTTGATCAAGGATTTCGACCTTGAGATTCTCTACCACCCCGGGAAGGCGAATGTAGTTGCTGACGCTTTGAGTCGGAAGACGCCTCGGGAGAAGGCGATAGCTCGGTTGACCGTACAGCCACAGTTGCAGAGAGACTTAGCTTGGTTGGAGGTAGAGATCCAGTTCCCCGATACAACTCATCAGTTAGCCACCTTAGAGTTACTTCCTGACCTGTTGGGTGAGATCCAACAGAAGCAGGAGACCTGTCCGACTTTGACCCAGTTCCCCGATACAACTCATCAGGTAGAGATCCAGTTCCCCGATACAACAGGTGTGGTTGAGAGTGTCACCTACGAGAGGAGTTAGACGTTTCGGCATTAAGGGGAAGGTGAGTCCCCGATATGTCGGTCCATTTGAGATCTTAGAGAGAGTCGGAGAGGTTGCCTATCGACTAGCACTGCCACCGAGACTGGAAGGAGTCCACCCAGTTTTTCATGTATCTCAGCTGAGAGAGTACATACCGGATCCTAGACACGTCATCAGTCATGAGGATCTGATAGTCGAGTCAGACCACACTTTTGTGGAGTATCCAGTAGCCGTCCTAGAGCGTAGTATTAGGCGCCTGCGTTCTAAGGAGATACCGATGCTGAGGATTCAGTGGTCTAGACGAGGAGCTGATGAGGCTACCTGGGAGACAGAGGAGAATATTAGACGTAACTACCCTGAGTTCTTTGCGGAGTTAGCCGCTACCTCAGTACCGACGGGTTAGTACTGAGACGATACTTTATATGATTTCTGTGATTATTTGTCTAAATGATTGTTTATGTTTATGTGCTTAATGGCGTGAGTAGTCTACATGCTAGAATATAACTCTTGAGGGGAAATGTTTGGGTAGATACCTTATTCTAAGTTTCGGGACGAAACTTATTTTAAGGGGGTACTGATGTAATATCCGGAATTTTGATTCCGTTTATTTCTGTAACGAACCCGATCTCGATCAGTTGATCCATATCCGTCTACTTAGTTAGACACATTATTATAAAATTTATCATTTAATGTAGATTTCTTTCACATAAAATGATGGAATCCTTTAAAAGTTTATCATTTTATGTAGCTTCCCCTTCACATAAAATGATAGGATCTTTATAAAATTTATCATTTTAGGTAGCTTACCTTCACATAAAATAATAAGTTTAGCCCTAATTTAGAATATGACAAGGCCCGGACAAGTCTGTGACGAAGCTGTGACAAGGTCCAAACAAGTCTGTGACGAAGCTGTGACAAGGCCAGACAAGGCTGTGACGAAGCTGTGACAAGGCCAGACAAGGCTGTGACGAGTCTGTGACAAGGCCAGATAAGGCTGTGACAAGTCTGTGACAAGCCCAGACAGGCTGTTGACAGCCCAGGCCAGCAACGCCAGCAACACGTTCAGCCCAGCGCATCTTCAACTTCTGCAGCCCAGCGAGCAGCCTGCTGTCTACCTCTCTTCAGCCAGCGTTACCTTGTCCAGCCCAGTCCGTGATCTCCTTCAGCTTGCCTTCTCCAGCCCACTGCCTTGACTGCTTCAGCCCAATGTGCAGCCCAGGAAGATCTTAGAAATTGCAGATTTCGTGGGCCTGCTGGACGTTACAGCAAATAGAAACAGCCGGTTGATTTCCTTCCTTCTTCAGCCGATCGTGTTGTCCAGATTCACGCTAATTACTCCTCTCTCTTCCTTTTGTAACCGTTGCCTTTCCTATAGCCTCCCCGAATCTCGTTTATCCCGACCTGCAGTACGTTTCCTTCTCCCTCCCTTACTGATCAACCCACGAGATCTCTCTCCTCTTGCTGCAACCATTGGACAAGCCGGCTGTGACAGGAACTTGCAGAAACAATAACGCGAGAAGAAGCAACAGCGACATTACAGCAACGTTACACCTCTGCACTCAGCGCTTCTGCACAAAACGACCTCCTGCACGTAACACCCTAGCTCTCTCCTTAAACCGGACGAAGGATCACTGTCCAGCCAGCAAGGAACCGATCCAGTCTTCTGTTGCACAACTGAACCAGCGACAGAATCAGAGACACCACCAGGCTGCTGCTCCAGTACGAATACCCAACCAGGTAAACAGCAGTACCTTCCGTTCCTCTGTCCCTGTCGATTTAGTCAGCTAGTCTCACCTCCAACCTCTATCTTGTCTTAAGGAAGGGCCAGCTGGTGGAGCGTTGAACCTAAGAGGAAGCCGGAGGGCCACCTGGAACCGTCTGAAGGCGCCTCAGTCCAGTAGCTGTTGAAGAGGTGAGCCACCTCTCTTCTGCAGTCCAATTCTTGCCCTCTAGATGTTATAATTGTATAGATTATATATGTTTTCGGTTTCGTTATGAATGGGGATCAAGCCAGGGAAATTGAGGGATAGTAAGTGAGCCTTGTTGAAGTCTCCTATAGTTATAATTTATGATAACTGGATGATAATGAGAGTAGATTAGATTGCCCCTAGAAATAGAAATGAAAAACTCATTTGTAGAACTCAGCTTTGTAAGTGAGTAATGGTCAATGTTGAAGACCAATGTTTGGAAGTTTGAATGAAGATCCACCGTTGAAATTTTAATAGATGATAGCTGGATATATGTAGTTTACTCTATGAGCATGAATGATGATAGTGGTGTGTGATTGAGATGTTTAGAGTTATAGGTTGTGATAGATATTTACCGACCTATACTTGGCCTAAGAGTAACGGGCGGTGGCATTCTGCTCAGTTAGCTTGCGGGCGCTGGGGGTTTCTTTAGGGACTAGTCCATACTCGGTTTGTAGTGATGCTACCGGCGGAGGTCAGCTAGACCTACACCCAGTTGGATAAGGAACGGAGGCGAGAACTGTTAATAGCTCTCGTGCCACAACTGTAAAATTGAATAAGATGAATCACCTAAATAATAGATAATAAACGGTTGTGTGCCAGCATGATGTTTGTTTATATTTTTCTGCGTGTGTTTGTGCTGTTATTATTCTGCTTATATTTGGATAGTTAGCTAACAGTTGTTATGTTGTGTAGACGTACCACAAGTTAGAGTAGATGCCGAGTGATCCGGATGGTAGTGGTCAGCCGGGGTGTCGTACTTTTAGGACGTGTTGCAGTTTCTTTATTTGTGGGATTTCCAGTTGGACCTTGGTTCCTTTTCTTTTTGTCCTTTGTTGTTATCTTATGTCTTCCGGCTGTTGGTTACTCTGGTCACATTCATAATGTTGTTAAACTTATTTTATGATTTCCGGTTTTCCTTATCTGTGCATTGTTGTAAGATCATGTTAAGTTGTTGTCAAACTAAGGTCGGGACCCACTGTGCGGTCCTCACCAGTAACTCCCCAAGTTGTAAAATTTGGGGTGTTACACGGTGAAGCAACAGAAGCTTTGCTTCGTGAACGATCTTCACTCCTAAGTGCTTATAACTTCTTCTTTATCTTCTTTTAGTCTTCTTCTTCTAGACCAAGAAGTTAGTAGCATAAACCGACAATAATGCAATAAAAAGACTCTAAAAACTATCCTAAATGATAGTGATTTCATCACCTATCAATCTTCCTTTGCTCACTAAAGTTGTGGCAAGACCAAATTTGATCAATTTTGGTCTCCATCTCCATAAAGGTGTTCGGATTGCATTTGCCTTTAAAACTTGGAATTTTGAACTTCACTTTGCCAATTCCATCATGCTCTTGGTGAGGCCTATAAGGTTCCAAGTCTCGACCTCTCCAAGGACAATGGTTACATCTAGGATAGTCTCTCCGCATGCCTTTATCATTCTCTTCCTCCATTTCTTGAAATTAATCAACAAAATCTGGAATATTAAGTTTATGGAAATTAGGACTCGGATATCTCATACCTAGCCCTTGCGGGGGTCCTGGAAAAGGGTCAGGGCTGGTGGCATAGGTGGATTGCGTTAGCTTTCGCCCAAGTCGGTAGCAAATCTCTGCTGAAATCTCGAGGGTACAAGTCTTCTCTGAAGCGAGTTTCCAGTTTCTCTATTTTTTCAGCCAACGTGGAGACTATATCCATTAGTTGTTTTAGCATGTCTATGGACTCCGGACCTAAGGATTCACTGTTATGTCACCCTCGAGGGCTACTATGCTTAGACATCTACACAAAATGCAAAGTAACAACAAACTTGTGACGTTAGTTAAAATGAAAGTTCCTTACTTGTTTTCTCTCACACTCACACTCTGTTGTGAATCTCAAGCGAATTTGATGTAATTATCTTGGATAGATTAATGGTTCCATACAAATCAGTGACTAGTTTCAACTAGAACTCCTTGGATGACTTAAATAGCTAACTTGGCTCGGAAGAAGGTTCTTGTGTTGGAAGATAGTCAAGGCAAACCTGTTAAGAGTCTCTTCACACCATTGACACAAAGTGGAAAGAATATTGCAAGTAGACACAACTGGTATGATGGAAAGTATAGATACTAACTAACACACCCAAATAAACAAACTCTAATGTGTATAGTGTAGAAAGAGGCAAGAAATAGGCACACAAGAGATTAAGAAGAGAGTTTTACATACCTTGAACTTTTTCAAATAGAGAGATATAGTCGGGTCGGTTTAATCTCGACATAAGGTAATCTCGGTTTATATCTTGGGCGAGATTTTTGTCTCAGGCTGAGATTGTTCAAAAGTGAGGTGATTTGGCTGTGAATTGGATAAAGGGTGGTATGAAACTTCATCTTTAGATGTACTCTTGAACTCCACACATGAATTTCTCAACTTCTACCTCAAAAAAATTTCGATAAAATCGCAATAGTAGCAAATCTCGACCTAAATCTCGGACGAGATTTTGGTGACAAGGGTTCGAGATTTGTCGAACATCAAGTGTCGATAATAACCACTTGTATACTTGGGATACACTCCTCTCTTGCTGCCTTGATGATTCCTTCTCAATTGGATCGCAACAATTTTCACTGGAATGGCTCCTTCCAAACTTTAGAGTCTAATCGATGATATGAAAAGACGTTGAAAATATGGTAAGGAGCTCTTCGTTTTGGGCTTCCTTGTGGAGCTAGGGAATGGTATATTGAAATTGTATAGCTGTTGTAGGTGGTTATAGGAAGAGATTTGGGAAAAGATATTCGGTTAAGATTCTGAAAGATATGATAAGATCTTACCTACTAGATAAGATCTCAACAGTAAAATCCCTTGTAAATCTCCTTCCTTTATGGATATATAGCTGGATATAATTATATTTGACTCAAATCTAAGTATGAATCTCGTTGGGATAGGGCGAAAATCACGAAACTTGTTTTCCAATTAACGTGCAAATCTTCGGCTAGAGCAAACAATCTCGGGTGAGATTTCTCTGGAACATAGGCAAGATTTCAGTTTAGGGTTTGACTAAATTGTGTTTGGGCTATCGCATATCTATCTTCTCCAATAAACACAAGTCAAAACACATTAAACTCGAATAATCTCACAAAGAATGGCAACAAAGAAAAGACTCGATTTTTATATAACTCAAAGAAGACTCAAAATACTTAAAACTTTGTTGTATGGCTTAGTTAGACTTCAATCGATTGTGTTGTGATACCACTTTGATGTGGGGTTTGAATCCATTGTTCCCGATCTAAATTATAAGTCCACAAAACTAACAATAGAATCAATCTCGGTGCAAATCTCGGGCGAGATTTGTATGATAAGACCAAGATTTGTGAAAACTCGACCACAAAAGCACTTGAGTTGATGGAATGGTAATGGATATATAAGAAGATGATAATATGGATTGAAATTGATGGAAATATAGGAAGATACGAACGAATGTATTCTTGCAAAGAACCTTGACCAATTGGATCAAACCCCTTAACAAATAGCTTACATTATCCTCCCTTCTTCAACCTTACACAAGCCTTTTAATAAGACAAACACGAGGGACTAACTTGACTACTAAGTAGTAACACCAATCTTAAATAAGATTAACACACACAAGAACAACCTAGCAAGGACTTACAACGATTCAATCAAAGGCTCTCTTTTTGATTGAATATGAATGAATAAAATGCTCACTTTGTAAATGAAGCAACTAGTATCTCACACTGTATGTGGAAAATATCAAAATCAAATCTACCTCTAAGTCTCGACCTTCTATGACTAGTTATAAGCGATATTCCTCTAGAGAATAAAATAAAAGATAATCCTAAAAGATATGATCAAAACCAAAAGATACAGTTAGAAAGTTTAGAGCTTTACAGGAATTAAAAATAAAATATCTAACAGCTAATAAGATCTTGATTGGATCTTGTGAATCTCGACAGAAGCAAATCTCGATAGAAATCTCGGGTGAGATTTGGTTCTCACGGTCGAGATTTTGACGGGCTTGCTTAAATCTCGAATTAGCCACATTTCTTGGCTACTTGATCATCTTCACTCTTGTAGGATCTTCCACGGTAGACACCATTGTCACTAAAGAAGACTTAGACACAATTAGAGTCTCTTTATATGTACATGTTGCTAATAAGCTAGCAAACTCTTATTGGATGGACCTTTCTCTTGATCTAGTGATAGATCCTTCTATATCATGATTTGAAGATGATATAACTTCCTTCTCCTTCAATGTCTTGCTCTATCTCTAGTAATTGGTCCTTGTGTATTAGCGGTATACGCTCTCTTGACCATATTTGGTTTTTATACTTAAACCGTATATCTCTCTCTCCAAACTGTATTTCCACACTAGTAAATCCTGGCATAATATATCTTATATATTCGATCTGGGCTTTTTATTCTCGTCCGTGGGTTGTCTATAAAAGCTATTTAAGGATGTTCTTAGGTCAGATTAGAAGAGTTCCGACCTGTTGTAACCTAGTTTAGATTTAAAGTTTGATTTTTCAGCCGTCTTTTACTTTCAAGGTTTGCCTCATTGTTCTTGAGCCAAACATTGTGAATTTTATACAAGTTTCATTCTTATTCTATCGTTGTGATTTTCTTTCTATGCGTGGCTTATTTCTTATTAGCTAAGAAATTGTTGAACCCTATGATGATTGATTTATGATTATGTATATGAAGTGTTGAATTGAGATCAACATAAATTTGCTTCTTTTTCGGCACGCTTCATTTTTACCCCTTTGTTTACATACATTGAGAAGGGGGTTGATTTTGGGAATATAAATGGAGTTAGTCATAGAGAGCTTACTGATTTTATTGGATCTACTAAGTAAAGCCTAGTTTGGGATGATATCTAACCCTTGCTCTGAGGAATCTTAACTAGCATAGACTTACTAATTTTTATACCTTTTTGGCTCATCCTTGAGAGCATGACTTAATTGGTTTAGCTTTTTACTTGTTGTAATTGCGGGAGTGTATGTAGGTAGGGTTAAGCACATCTTTATTTGTATATGGTAAAGGCTATATTTGATAGCTACTTGCATATTCGCTAATCAATGTTCATTATATTCATATACATGGTTATATTTTGATTTATCATTGTGGTGATACTCGTTTCCTTAGATCGGTTTCTCTTTATTTCTATATTATCATTTGCTTCTTTTGTTACTTTGACAAACCTCAAAATACATTCAAAAACATATATTTATTCCCTTACACTTTTATTCCATCTCTACTTAGCATAATTTATTATTCGTCATATCTAATTCAGATACAGTCCTTATGAATTCGACACTCGGTATAGAACGACTGATCCCATCATACTTGTGGGTAGGTTTAGGACAATAAGATGAACTCATATCCCCCAAGAGAATTGATCAAAATCTCAACATCAAAAAGACAAAACTTAGCCACCTTGGTTCTTGCACAAATAGTGCTACTAATTGGTTTTGTAACGACCCAAAAAAAATAGCTTCGGGTGGTCAGCCAAATCTACATATAAGGTCTAACCCAATCAACCTTCAAAGTTATTCCCTAAGTCCCAAAATGTACATATACTGAATTAAATTTACGGATAGTCAGATATATATCATAGAGATCTGAGATACTCTTTAATTATGAAATTGTTTTGTATTATGACGGTTTTTTGGTGCATAAATTCCAAGATATAAGTACAATAACCCTTATGATTTGTATATCCAAAATTAGAAGTCACGAAACGAAGCCTATGGAGTACTCTCTCATTCGATGATGAAAAACAAAAGAAGCAATGGAGGATATTGTGATCGTGTGTGTGGAATGAGACATGATAACTCCCTTTATATAGAGCCTTGGGAGAGGTTATGGTAGAGAGAAAATCTAGGACGAGAATCGGTCCAAACCCTAATGACAAAAAGACGAAGCTCAACCACCTTGGTCCTCGTGCAAAAGGTGCTATTGAGCGCAAGCTACGCTTAAGTTCTAATCCAATCCACATTTGAACAATTAAAACTTGCTACGAGTTCATAGATAAGGGCAAAAAAGCCTAAAATTCATCGCTAAGGGCAAGAAAATGTTAAGACGTGCGTTTAGTGGGGGTTACAAACAATTAAAATTTGTCGTGAATTATGCTTGTCAAAATCACTTAAATACTTTATTGTGAATACGAATCTCTTGATCATAGAATTTCAGGTAAATCTAATGGCTCGAAATCCTTTTTCTTTTTCAAATTAAGAACAACGTACATTTGAATGTATTTTTATACACATGACAATTCAAAGTTTTGACAATAAATCAGTAAACCTCTTTCTATTTTTATATTTTCGGATTTTTTTTTTCATTTTTTAGAATGTGATAACCAAAAAAATCGCAATTGAAAATGAACGACACATAAACTAAGTAAATGGTAAGGTGGATGAGTAATTTTATAGTATAAATAATATAAATCAACTATATCTCCGTCCAATTATCATCTTTATACTGATCTAATCTAACATTTTAGTTTAATTCCTCCGACACGACATGAAAATGACCTTGTCATACATTAAAAAATTTCTGGTGGATACAAATAAGGATTTACCCCTACAAAATAGAGAGGAATTATACAAAGTAATCGCTAAAAACAACAAACTTTATGTCTAAAAGGACTCATTTCCAATAAAAAAAACATTAGGGGAGTTCAACTACATTATTTTTCTCATCTCTACGTCCTCCGACAAGGTTCAATCGGAGGGGATAGGCTGCAAAACCCGAATCCCCTCCATAAAATTTACATGATAACGTCTAAACCTACGTTTTCGCTACCCCGGATAGGAGCATGCTTCTACAACCCCTTTTCCTTGGTTGCCAAGATCAAAAGCAAATTCCAAAAGAAGATTCAAAAGGATGATTCACAACCAAAGGACATAGTCAACATCAAACCGGAAGATACACGTTCATCTCTCAATAAGGCATTGTCGCGAAATACCGGTTCCACCCGAGTATTCTTGGCCTTATGATTTCTAAAGGTTCACAAAAGGAATAAGTTATTAGATTTAAAGAACAATATCTACTATGAAGTATTGTAGCCTAATGAGATTTTTATTGCAGGATCAGGTTAATTTTTTATCAAACGCCCTCTTCTGCTAATGATAAAAGAAGAGGAAACTTGAAATTACGGACACAAGAATGCGATTTATGAATGTGGAACGGGAGATGTTAATCCAATGAAGCTTGCACTGTTGCGGACCACATACAAAAGATAACTAGTTTTGGATCATGATCTAGTTTGATCTGTTTAGGACTAGTTATCTTATGCATGGCGTTCTATGTGATTCACAAATCCAAAATTTGGGAATGTTTTGCAAATAAATGAAAAGTGGGTACATGAACCTACAAATTATGTAATAGATCTTCCCCGTATACCAAAATGTAAACTCTTGCATTTATGGACTTGAAGCCATACTTATAACCGATCATTCACCATCTTCATTTTTTATTCCAACTAGTTAGAACTTGTGTAAACCGGATGTCCACGCAAACATTTGTCTTACTAGTTAACCCCGCGCCCTCGGGTGCAGTTGACATATATTCTGAACCGCGTAATTTCGGACTTTTGGTAGTCACACTCGACTAAATAGTGATACACAAATTAGTCCAAAACAATGCCCATAAGACTACTTGCAAAGGAGGCCAAAAATGAACATTGCGTTAAACTGAGTTGTCCGAAAAGACAATGAAACGACCATTATTTGGTATTTGGTATCCCTTAAAAAAAAGATCGTACATGTCGGAAAAATGAGGAGATTAAGAGCAAGCCTTTCTACGAAGGAGACCTTCCTATCTACTTTGCATTTCGATTCACCTTCACGTATGGTAAGAAGCTTATGACATTGTCGTCGTCAATCCTATTAACTTGGACCTGTTGGAAGTAAGGACAATCAGAAACACAACAAAGTGAATGATATAGTTACTTTTCGAAATAAGAAATGTAACCTATTGATGTCAAGTATGTCACCATAACAATCTAACCTCTATGTATGTGGCACCATAGTCTGTCAACCACATCTAGATCATGGATAACATATCAGGTAGTTGCCTTACTACATTTTACTCAAGCCGTCCATGATATTGCCGTCCATGACTTGTTCGAATTAATAAAATCTAATGAAATTACAAACATGGCTACAATATTAGTAAATCAAAGACATGACGGTAAAATTGAAGAAGCAAATATAAACCAGATGGTGTATATTGACCACGTTAATGGCTGAATTGAAGTACTTCACTAATATCACTTCACAATAAATAAAAATATGTGTACTTTTCATTTCATTTTTTGAAAACCAGCTAAAGCCTCTTACCTTGGGAAATAAGAAAATACTTATTAAAAAAGCATGCACTTCCGGACTATCAGTGGCGCAGCACAACTTCATATGTCAGGCTTCAAATATAATAAATCACACGTTCTTAAGCATGGGTTGCATATGTTACAAAATTGATTAATAGCTGAAAAGGCATGAAACAACTAAGGTCATAAGTTAATGAAGACCACTATTCGGCTATTCCTTGATGAAGTAATGTGAAAAAAACACTAGTAAATTGCTCACCTACAAGAAGAATAAGAAGCAACTTTGTAAATCAATATCTTAATTGGGTATTCTAAGCCTGCTTTTAGAGTTAAATGTTTGTAATTTGGTGTCAACTTTGTAAATTCAGCTGAAGGAGCGTACAATGAAGAAATTCAAGGATTTAGCAAACTTTGAAAGAAGAAGGGAAACAAAGAGAACTTCAAGACGAAACCTCTATCAAAGAACCGCACTCGCGGTCAGATCACACCGCCCCGCGGTGACCAACCATACCCAGCGCCCTGTCCGCAGCCTTGCCAGCATCCATAAGTCCCTTGTCACCGCGACCGTGGCGGAATTGGGCCGCATCCGCGGTGACTCCACATCCAGGACTTTGTCAGTGCCCGACACCTTTTTGTCAGCGACTCAAGTCCCTTGTCACTGCGATCGCGGCGTCATTTAACCGCGCCTACGGTCACACCACGCTCACGCGGCCTCTGAACTTTGCCTTGGCGACTCTTTGGATTCCCATCCTCAATTCTGAAGAGGCCAACTGCAGCTAAAGGAAAACCTTCGTGCAAATGCGGCACTCACCAAGCCACACCCGCGCCTCATAATAGAAAGTGAAGAGTCACAACCGTTTCAAGAGCTGACGATGACCCCTTGACCGAGGACATCCAGGTTGTGGCCCCCTTTGAAGATGAACGTTTGTTCTAAAACTGCACTATCACGCACCCACGCCTCCTAGAGACCGTGCCCGCGGGTAGTCAACAGTTGCAATAAACTCGACGGTTTACAACCTTCACTTTATGACATTTAAGGTGACGGTTTAGGTTTTCCTTTAGCTGCAATTAACTACCTAGATTAATATAAATAGAGGTTCTAGGCATGTGTTAAAATCACCTCTTTATATCTCATTTACATCTGAAAACCTCTCTTTCTTGGTATTTGCTTTGAAATCTTGTATGGAGTGTTAAGGTCCTCTAGCTACATTTGGTTGATTGAAGCTTTCTTATAGAGTTTGGTTGTAAGTTTTCTATACTTTGAAGTTTGAATTTTAAGTCATTTGTGTTATATTCCTTGTTCTAAACTGTGTTTGTATCATTCTTTCTACCTAGTTTGATCACCTAAGTAGCTTAGTTTTATACAAAGTGCTAAGGATTGCTTGTTTCGGGTTCGGGTTACTCTTCTAGTAGCAAACACAATCGACATAAGCGGGTTGCAAGTGTCGTTGTGAGGATATTTAACCATATTATAAGATTAACGGATTGTTTATCTTTTATATGTCTTTTTATCCTTGAATGCTAATGTTTTATTTGACCGTGTAGGTTTACAAATTGGATATTATATTATGTTATATTTGGGTTGGTTGAACTAATATATACATATGATCGGGGTGAGGACAAATGCTTGAATGCGTCAAAGAGAACTAGGATCAACCAACTCGAATTGTTAGTGGATAATCAATCAAGTGTAGTTGTTTTCTCTAAATCACTATCATCATCTTTGGTAATTACAAGCTTTTGTCTTGTCACTTCAACAACAACAACAACCCCCCCCCCTTTATTACATATATTTGATAGTTTAATTACAATTTGTTCTTTATTGCTCATTTCTCTCGTGGGTTCGCCCCTTACTTGTTTACTATACTCATTTTGATGAATTAAGTTTGGTTAATATCTTGATAAGAACTAATGACCGTAAAACCGTCATGTCAAAATTGGTGACGTTGTCGAGTAGAGTTTTCTTTTATGTACTTTGTAGTTATAATTGTTTAATATTGGTGTGAACTATTTGTATGGTTCACACTCATGCTACTAATATTATTTTTTTTATCCTTTTGATCTAGAAGTCAAAAGATCATTCAATTGACAAAGGAGAGAACGTAAGAACACACAAGAAGAAATGAGTGATAGAACGCTCCGACAATTGCCGCAACCGGACTTGACTCAACACCCACTTGCGGTGAACATTATGGAAATTGATGAAGGAGTCAACTTTGAGCTCAATCTGAGATTGATCCGCCTACTACCATCCTTCCATGGATTAAGTGGGGAACATCCAATCAAGCGCTTGTGGAAGTTCCATACGGTTTGCATTAGCATGAAGCCGGAAAACGTGAAGGAGGAACAAATCAAGATGAGAGCTTTCGGCTTTACCCTCAAGGACGCAGCGGACGATTGGTACTACCACCTCCCGCCTGGGAGCATCGGCGCATTGAAAAATCTACACAAGGCTCTCCTAGAAAAGTATTTTCTGCAAAAGAAGGCCATTAGGAACATTGAGTAAGAAATTGATGAGACTCTTTATGAGTACTATGAGAGATTTTCAAAGCTGAGGTCAAACCGTCTATTCCATGAGTACTCTACCCAAGATTTGATGTTGTACTTGTACACGGATTGTTGGACAATGAACAACGAATCGTTGATGCCGCATGCGGAGGTAACATTCTATATTCCACTCCTAAACTTGCTATGAAAAGAATACCGGAAATGGAGGAAGGTACACGGAACTTTGGTAGGACTCCTACCAAAAGAGGGGTTTATGCTGTAAACCCTAATCGTCCGGAAATATCAAGTGAAATAGTTAAGTTGAAGGAGATGGTGAAAAGGCTAATATTGTTGGGAGCTCCACAACAATTAAAGGCGTGCGGCGTATCTATTGATCCATTCCATCCAACGGACTTATACCATAAGATTCAAGAACACTCTACTTCTGAGGTGAATGCTATAGGAGGGTATGGACAACAACAACGTCAAAAGAACGATCCCTATGCACAAAACTAAAATCCAAGATGGCGTGACCATCCAAACTTTAGGTGGAGGGATCAACCAAATCCACAACTACATCATCGATCTGGTAAGTCTAACTCAATTGAGGAAATGTTGCAAATAATTTTAATAAACATTCTGTTACTCGTGTCTAAAGCACATAATCGAACATCAAGAACTTTTAAAAGCAAGTTGGACAAATGGCGGAAGTAGTTATGAGGATCGAAGCTCGAACCTCAAGAAATTTTCCCTCCCAAACAATTGTATATCCAAGGGAGAATGTGAATGCATTAACCCTCGGTGGGAAACAAGTGATCAAGAATCAAGAAATGGAGATGGCCAAACCAAAAAAATAAGGTTTAGCCGCCCCGCAGCTTTCCCCACGGCCTGTACCGCACCCTCTTTTTTGTGACGCTGCACCCGCGGCCAAACTCATGTGTCACCACGGCAAAAAAAAAAGGTTAAAACGCCCTGCGGCTGCAAGAAGGTGCGCCCACGGTTGAAACAACAAAAATTTCTTTTGAAGAGGGATCCTATCTCCGTACAAACTTTTCACCTCTCTACTCAAAGAAACCACCTGCCCCCTTCCTAGAAGCACTCAAGGAAAGGAGAGTTATCATGGACAAGGACCTATTTGAGACATTTTTCGAATGCGAGGTCAACATTTCTCTTTTAAACTAGTGAAGAGTATTCCTCGGTATGCTCGTTTCTTGAAGGAATTATGTACATCAAGAGGAACCAAAAGCTTAACAAGAAGCAAAGGTGAAGGAAAGCGAGCATGTGTCAGTTGTTTTTCAAATGCAAATGTCAAAGAAGTGTGGTGATCCGGGTATGGTAAGAGTTTCTTGTGTCATAGGTGAAACTCTCTTTGACAAAATTGTGCTTGGATTAGGTGCCTCAATTAATGTTTTACCATACTCCATTATAAATCACTTGGTCTTGTACCTTTGCATGAAACCGACACAATTGTGTAACTCACTAATGGGTCTAGTGTTTGTACTAAAGGATTTATTGAAGATGTTTTAATCAAGATTGAAAAATTGATATTCCGTGCTAATTTCTTTGTCCTTGGTATGGATTATAACATGCATACATTTTGTTAGGAAGGCCATTTTTAATAACGGCTGAACAAAAATTGATTATATTAGTGAAAAACTCACTATGGAGTTCAACTAAGAGGTGATTGAGTTTGATATATTTAATACAATGAAAACCCCCGTTGCTGCTCATTCTTTGTGTTCCATTGATACTTTCGAGCCGGTTGTGCAACCTATCTTTAATAATTTTGATTGTGATGACTTATAATTTGGTATTGAGAATACCAAAACTGCAAAAGATACAAAATATGATTTGACAACTTTAATATATGATGTTCTAACTCAAGGGGAGCAACATAATAAGTTTCGAATCTCACAATTGGCCATTGGGCCTAGCTTTCTATTTTCAAGCAAGAAGTTTGTTTGTTCTAGCTTGCTAGATTCCAAGGTTGAACTAAACGTGTTTAGTAAGTTATCAAAGGAGAAGATTGTGGATGTGCTAGAAGTGAGTAAGACAAATGTTGGTTGGACCATAGATAACATCAAAGGGATAATACCTCCACATCAACGTGTCGATCCCGGAGGAATCATGCAAGCATGAGGAAGGTTTTACGTCAAGCAACGACGTAAAACAAAGGAGTTGCTCGGGAGGCAACCCAAGGAAGTAGAACCCTCTCTTGTAATGCCTCCCCGCGGCTATGAAGGGCCACGACCGAGGAATACCCAACCGACCCCGCCCCGCGGATGATAATGGCCGTAACTGATGACATGAAATATGACCTTAGTTGTAACACCTCGAATCCGCGGGACTCGGGATGCTACATTGGGCTAGGATCTCATAATGGATCCTGACCCTAGCCCACCAACAAGTTCATTGGACCTTACAACATGGCATTGACAAACATAAAGCAAATATATAAAACAGTATAAACTGTACGACCCAAAGTAAACAACAACATAGTCGAGTATATAAAATGACATCCTCACACAGGAGGTACAAATGATCATCCTCACGCAGGAGGGAAACACAACAACTCAAACCAACCACCTAATGTACGAGAGTCCTTGGCCTGTCACCCTGCCAGATCACTCAGCAGCGCCTAACCTGTAACCATCTACAACACGGTATGAAACCGTTAGCTAACCATACATATATGCGGTAATGCATAAGCACATACACAAGCAGGAAAGATAAACACATCAGCATGCTATCACACATTTACCCATTTTATCATCTTTATATAATAGTCATTCACTCAAATCGTATATATATCCATAGAGGAAAATATGTGACACGATGACCTATACATCCTCGCCTCTGAGCCTGATAGCCATCTGGAGTGGAATCGGTCACACAACTCGTGTACCCTATGGGAGTGGTGTTGTGCCCTCCCCGTATACAAGGTCTGGCATGACATCAGAGAACATCCCAGACTCCACGGCGGGATGAAAGGGAAAGGTTATCACAGCCACGCATACGGGGCAATCAATATAAAACATAGGTCAGTATAAACGACATCTCATGCTATCGTAGCAACACAATAAGCACACACCACTCATGCAAGCACCAAATATAAGGATGGTAGCTAAGTAAATCCTACGGACTTACCTCAACCTCGTACACAACTCAAACACGAAAAACCAGAACCAACCTCCAATCTTGAGAGAGGGGCACTGCCTAATAATAAGGCATAAAAATATATCAACCTCTATTCATCAAATGAGTCAAACCTAGACCCAAAGGGATCCATATGGATCATACTCAACCTCACAAACTCAATCAACATCAACCCAAGTCCTTAAATCCGTGCAAGGCATAAACCGATCATAACCTCAACCAAACACATTCTCACACATCTAGCATGTTCTTATACACTCATGCTAGGAAAGGAAGGAACAAAGGCATCCTAAGGAAGGCCTAAAAGCAACACACACCTGCAGAACAAAGTGCAACACAAAGCTGGTGCAGGTGGCTGCAGGGGGGCTAGGGAATGGCGCAGGGGCGGCTCATTGCTGGCACAGGGGCGGTCCAGAGATGGCGCAGGGGCGTTTGGTGTGTAGAGACACACCACTTCAGCTCCTTCTTCACTCCTTCCTTCGATTCCTTCACTTCTTCTTTGTCCAACACACATACATACAAAAACATACATATATATACATCAACACAAGCCAAAACATGGCTGGACAAGATCCAACCCTAAGGGATCAAGGCTAGACTAATGAAAAAGATGAAAAGATGAAGAGAAAGGGAAGGAAAGAAGAAAAGTCATGAAAGCTTACCAACTGAGCTTCCGAGGAGATCAGCACAACACTATCACCACCTCAAGCTGGCTCACAAGGCACAACAACAACACTTCAACAAACCACAAGCAAAGCCAAGCACAAAGCTCACAAAACTCACAAACTCACACATGGATCAAGAAGAGATCCAAAGGAGAAAAGAGGAGAAGAAGAAGAGCGTAGGGAGAGAGAGAGATGGAGCAGGAAAGAGATTGAGGAAACCCTCATCTAAAAGAAGAAAGGAATATAAAGGAAAGAGGGGTCAAAAGCAAAGCTCGGGCCAAAGAAGACGGCTGCAACACACCACAAACCGCGGGGGCGGCTGGCCTGGCCGCTGGGGTGGCTCACAGAACCACAGGGGCGGCCATCCAGGGGCGCAGGGGCGCCCACTACAGCTCCAAAGGTAAAAGGTAGCTGCGTCTCAGCTGAGGCGCAGGTGCAAGATCTCTCGAAGACTAAGGCTCTTACATCTCACCCCCCTAAAACCAAGTTTCGTCCTGAAACTTGCAAAATCCCAAAGTCTCTCGGACCCATAAGCCGAGGTACAACTCTCACTCTCTCTATCGGAGGTATCACATCTCCGCTCAAATGGTCATAACCTATAATAATCTATAACCTCAAACATCCACATGGAGGAATCATCAACTCCAGAAAACAAGGCCATAACGCTACCCAAAGGTGTAGAGGAATCACATCTCTCGCCATACCATATCACAAGGCATAGAGAAAGCACATCTCTAGCCGGAACATCCCACAGGCATAGAGGAAATACGTCTCTAGCCAAACCATATCACAGGCATAGAGGAAATACGTCTCTAGCCAAACCATAAACATATATATCGCATGGAGGAATCACATCTCCACTGAAAATATGTCCATCAAGGTAGCATGGAGGAAATAACCATCTCCAGTTGAATCTTAATCACACTCAAATAGCATGGAGGAAAGAACCATCTCCAGTCATAGTATAAGAAATACTCAGATAGCATGGAGGAAATAATCATCTCCAGCTATGACATACATCACGCTAGCACATCAAAATCTACTAAGATCATACATCACATCATAGCTAGCGTGGCAAAAACACATCAAGGCATATAAGCACATAAGCAAAACATTCATCAAGATAGCACTAAGGTCTACTCGTGCTCCCACAAGTGGATCTATCCCAATATATACTCTGGATAGTTCCTCAGGATACTATCCTCAGTCTCTCACAGAGCATCTTCAAGTCCTCATCTTAACCACGATGTGCTTAATATGGGAATGTCTTTCGAATGCAAGCCTCTCATATCTCAATCTAAGAATGTAATCGAATGCTCAACAAAGGTGTGGTTGGACTCAACCACCCAATCATCATAACTCACAAAGTGTCTCCAATTTGATATATACTTCCTCAGTTGAGACACATGAACCACTGGGTAGATATCCTTTGACCTCAGAGGAGAAGCTAACATCATGCTGCCTTCATAATATTAGTCAGGATCTCAAGTAAACCGACATATTAGAAACTCAGTTTCCTTTCTATGTCAACACATCTGACGTCTCATAGCGGAGATACTCTCATCCGAACATGATCTTTCACTTAGGATTGAGAGGTCAACGCTCTTGTTTACGTATGATATCTAGCTACTCTATACAGTCAGCATTCTTCCTTTAATCAGTATTAATTGAACTACACAATCCTGAATTTCATAGAGCCATTCCAAAAGATGCAAGTCAAACATTGTCATATAATAACCTTATTGAATGGAGGTAATCTAACCATCCATGCTTCCAATCCAAAAGGCAAGCTTATAATATATTTTCAAGGGTCCAGATGGTCCTCTATAACTAACCATCTGTCTGGGTGTGAAACATAGTCGTGAAGTATAGACTCATCCCTCAAAGCAGTCTGAATCGGTTGTCAAACCTCGAGGTAAATTGCCCATCTCGATCAAAGACGACTGTCCTCGGTACACCATGGAGTCTCACTATCTACCTAGTGTACTCCTCCACCAATCCATTAATTGACCACGTCTCTCTGATAGGAATGAAACGTGTCGACTTCATTAATCTGTCACCAACAATCCAGATAACCTCAATCTTCCACGGGGCCACAATCTCACAACAAAGTCCATAGAGGTGTCCTCCCACTTCCACTACTGCACTAGCAGTGGGTGAAGCTCGTCTCTAGGTCGGAAATACTCCATCTGGTTACATCAGCTTCAATCTTCTTCATCAATATAGTTATCACACCTCATGGTACATCTTACTCATACCTGGATGTATTGAATAAGGTGTATAGTGAGTATACTAGAAGATTCTTTGTCTCCACCTTGCATTAGCAAGTACACAAAAGTGATCATGACGCTCCATCACTCCATCTGTTCTAATAGAGAACTATGGTGCCTAATTGCAAGACATCTTCTCTCTAAACCTTATCAAGATCAGGCAGGTCCCCTGCTTCTGTTGGACCTCATCCAACAGACCAGGTAGAACCTCTTAAGTATAACTGGATATCCTCATCAACGAACTGGTTGTTCAACTCTAGCCAAGCTAGATCTCTTTGAAGCTGAGGCTGAACTATCAGTCTCACCATCATCCTCTCTTGGAGCGTCTTTCAGTTCAAGTTGTCAGCAACAATGTCCAACTTCTCTGAATGATATGAAATCTCTAGGTTAAAAAATCTCGATCAACTCAAGCCCTTAACGCTGGTGGTTATTCAACTCCTACGGCGTAAAAACATACTTTAGACTCCTATGGTTTGTGGAAACCTAACATGTGATATCATGTAGGTACTATCTTTAAATCTTCAAGGCTTGAAGTACTACTGCTACTCTAGCTCATGCATCAAGTAGTTCTCCTCATATTCCTTCAGCTATAGATACACATGTTAATAACTCTACTCCTCTGTAGTAATATACATCTCAAACTTAGCTGGGATGTATCACCATAAATTACGGGATCCCCTGAATTTTCTGACTATAACAGAATGGAAGTGGTGGTCAAGTGCCTCTTTAATTCTTTAAAGCTCTGGTATATTACTTGACAACACCCATCTGGTGGTCTTTCTCAAAAGACTCGTATGTAGATACACATTCACATAAAATTCTTCCTTCAAGCATTGGTAGTAATCGGCTGAGCCGAGAAAACTATGCATCCTTTAACGTTCATCAATATCGTCCATGTTACGACATACTTAATCCTCGCCAGGTCAACCATGATCCCACTGGCGGAAACAACATGGCCTAAGAAGGTTAACACTGGCATCTCAACTCACATTTAGAGAGCGTAGCATACATCTCCCTACCTCTCAAAATCTACAGAACAGTCCTTAGACGATCGGTCTACCACTCTCAGCTATGAGAGTATACCGATATGTCATCAATGAAGATCACCACAACAAGATCAAGGAAAAAGATGCTATTCATTAACTCTCTAAAGACTGTTAAGGCATTCATTAGCCCCAAATGGCATCACTACAACTCGTAGTGTCCATAACAGGTACGAAAGGCTATCATATGCACATTCTGTTCTTTCACCCTCAATTGGTGATATGCTAAGCGCAAGGGAATCCTGAAAACACAATTGCTTCTTGAAGCTGACTCATCAGGTCGTCCATACGGAACATGGAACATACTTGGGCAAAAGAATCCCGTCTCAATCAACTCTTCAAGTTTTCAGTCACAGTATCTCAACAAGCACCATATAGTATGGGCCTTCCCAATAAGTCTCGTATCATACTTCAACTCGATAACAATGTCCACACTCCGTTGAGGTGGCAACTAGACGATTAAGTAACACATCTATAAGCTCATAAACCACTGGAATATCTTCCAACGTGGAACTATCTTCTTCATGGCATAACATCTGGAAACATCACCTCCTTGTGTTATCATCTTCACTGCTCATATGGAACAAATGACAAGACTAATCTTTCCAAAGGTCATAGCCTCGGAAGACCTCTATCTCACAATCTCAAAGGAGACTAGAACAATCTTCCAACTGATGTCTATCATGACATGATATCTATTCATCCAAACCATACACATAGTGACTTCCTCATGCACCTATGTCATGATAAAGAAGTCTATAACCATAGACATGTCCCTGAATGAATGGGACAAAACACATGTCTCACGGGTACCTCAGACCCCTAACAGGTAATCCTGTAAAGGAAAATCTATCTCCTATTGTTTCCACAATCCATTATTAACGCATGCATCGAAAGACAAGAAGTGCATAACACTCACAACAAACAAAACTCCACTAGGTAAACCATTAACAAGAATGTTACCTGTACAGCTAACGCCAGAAGCTCCACTACATAGCATCATTCAATCTCGGATCCATGCTCCTCAGGTATCACCGAGGTTATTGCCATAGCCTCCACATCCACTCTTTCTGCACCAGAAAGAGGAAGGTCTTGTTGAGAACAAACACCACCTTGCTGGCAGAAGGGGGCTAGATGGCCTAGTTCACCACAGGTGAAGCAAGCTATCGGTGCCAAAGGGCACACAGAATGCAAATGATTTGGATAATCACAGTTGGAACATAATCGTCCATCCTTGCACCTTGTGCAGCTAAAGGGTATCTCGATCTTCGTCGTCCACCTCTAATAATCTTACTCCGGGAAGGAACTGGTAAAGGCAACGCCTTGCCCTGTCGACAAAACTTCGCCTTTTCCCTGCCTTACCATATGTAAAGCATAGTACTGGCATCTTTGGACACACAACTCGCCAGTGTCCAAACTTCGCGCAGTTAAAACACTGTAGTTCCTTGCCAGTCGTCTTCATGGCCAAAGGACCGCTTGATTGTCCTGACATCTGACTTGGTTCACCATTCATCATCTTTGCTTCTCCACTAACTGATTCAATCCATTGCTTCTTCTCTGATCCAGAAGCTTCAATTAGTCTTACCGACGTTGGTAAATCCAATGTAGGTCTTCCTGCTATTACAACCTCATATACTTGCTGCATATATTCTTGAAACTCAGATCTGCTCATAGAGACATGATCAACCGCTTCAAACTCATTCTCTGTCATAGGCAAACCAACAGCGGAAACTATTGCCTAACTTGACGTCACTGGAAGAAGAGGGGGTGTACCCCTACCTCGTCCCACTACAGATAGTGCTCTAGTCTGAGCCATCTGTAGGATATACACACCTAATCTTACAAGGCTATATATATGCCATATGTATCGATGTATATATATATAGTATATCCACATAATCCATAATACACACACACACACACACACACACACACATATATATATATATATATATATATATATATATATATATATATATATATATATATATATATATATATATGACGACTTCTCGTACATTCTAACCCAAAACCACACTTAAAACCAAAAACGTTTTAAAACGTCAGACCCCATGTGGGTTCTGTTTATTTTACCTATCAAACCTTATTGTAGGTAGCAAGTGCCATTGTTGTCAACCTGGGCTCTGATACCAACTCTGTAGCACCCCGAATCCGCGGGACTCGGGATGCCACATTGGATTAGGATCTCACAATGAATCCTGACCCTAGCCTGACAACAAGTTCACTAGACCTTACAACATGGCATTGACAGATATAAAACAAATACATAAAAAAATATAAATTGTACGACCCAAAGTAAACAACAACATAGCCGAGTATATAAAACGACATCCTCACACAAGAGGTACAAAAGATCATCCTCACGCAGGAGGGAAACACAACAACCTAAACCAACCACCTAATGTACGAGAGTCCTCGGCCTATCACCCTGCCAGATCACTCAGCAGCGCCTAACCTGTAAACATCTACAACACGGTATGAAACCGTTATCTAACCATACATATATGAGGTAATGCATAAGCACATACACAAGGAGGAAAGATAAACACATGAGTATGTGTTCGCCCCTAGAGGTGTGTGCAAATAAGCTTTATATTTATAAAACTAGAATCAAGCAAGCGAACCCGCAGTGTACGGATCGATATAGTTAAGCAAGAATTCCAGAGTATCGAACACAGGGATTTGGGTGGAACGAACTCGATTGCAGGTTATCAAGCGGTTAATATGAGAGTTTTGCAGATATTGGGAAAACAACAATCCTAAAGATCCAGGTATCCAGGTATGGCAATCGATTCAAGATATACTAATGATGTAAAGACAGAGTTAAGATATGCAAAGGTATACTAATGTAAGGTAATCGTACGGTTGAGGTTCCAAAAACCTTATATAACTCACCCAAAAGACTCTTCCTATACAGGTTGATGAGGCTCAATATAGAAAGGTTCTAAGGACAAGGATTAACATCAAATACCCAAACCTATGATCTAAAGATCAAGACTAACTTATCCGATTGAGGTTGTTGAGGCTCACAATCGAGGTAGAGGTTGTTGAGGCTTCACTACCACCTAGAAAAGACAAGTCTAAACTAAGCTAAAGCAAATCTTTAACTTTGGATCAAGATAAAAGCAGGCTCGTAAACTTTAAGGAAATTACGGTTGGATCTTGAGATTCCACGGTCGTGGAACTCAAGAACAGCCCGTGATTTAGGGTTTTCGGCGACAATTCTCTAACTCTCAGGGTCTAATCTGTTTACGATCGATCTATCATCATCTAAGCCACAACTATCAACCCTTCACCTTAGAATTGTTAAGGGTTTTTAGCCAATAACAGTCATATTGATATTAATTCAAGATTTAAAGGATAGAAAATGGGAATTTTCAAGAACTATCAATAATCTTCAATCGAATCTCAGAATCACAGCCAAGAACAAGTGTTTATCAAAAGATGTAAAACGAGATAAACAATCACAATCTTAGGAAAGAAAGGAAACGGGATGTCAATCCGATCCTAAATCAAACCTAAGCAAGAAGAGGAATCTTCTTGCGAAATCCTTCAAGAAACTTCGATCTTCCACACGAAGATCACAACAGCGACTCTCCGACACGAACTTTGGAACTTCAATGAATTCTTCCAAATCACCTCCAAGAATGAGGGTTTGTGTGTTGCTAAGCTTGCGTTTTTTTGCCGCTAAACTTAGGGTTGAAAGGTCGTAAGTGCGGGAGCGAGGTGACGGAATCTTGCTTCATCCGTCCTTTTTATAATGCAGGGCAAAACGTCGGCCCGGCCCAATCTTCAAAAGATTATGGCTTCGAAAGTGGCGAAAAGATTCGCCAAGATCACGGTCGTGGAAGTTTCCACGACCGTAATTTTGAGGCGTGGAAACAAACACGGATAGCTTCCACGGCCGTAATATCCCCTGGAATGAACATCGAATTCTGCATCAAGATCCACGGCCGTAATTTAGGGTAAAACCGTGATTCTTGCCTTCATTCGTGCATTCCTCAATCTAATACTCCAAATTGCTTCCAAAAGGTGCCCTTGGTCTATGGACACATCAACTCAACTCTCCTTTGCTCAATTCCGTTCGGAAATAGCTCCAAATCACCTATAATCAACATAGAACTCGTGTAGACATCCATATCGACAATATAGGCAATACTAGCTCATATATGCATAAAGCTCAATCAAAGACTATCAATATGAATCAATTGCGATTAGAAAACGTGCCTAAAATATCACAATATTTCATGCTAACAAATAACCCCATACTTAACACTTGCTTGTCCCTAAGCAAGGTCTTTCAAAAAGCTTTAAAACAAGAGTTAGGATGAAATATGTGTACCTTCTTTTGGATGAAAGTGACTTCTAAAGAATAGATCATTCTCAAACCTTGCTTCAATCGTTTCAAACTTTCACACACTTAATTAGAGAGTAAGAGGTAAAGAAGAATCATGAACCAATTTAACTTCCAAACAAGCATTATAACCTTCAAACATTATCAAAATCAATCATAAGAATTTCAATTTAGATCACCAAGCCATATAACATTCTTTTGATCATAAGGACTTTCAAAGAAAAGGTCTAGAGCATGGAAGGGTGGGGAAAACTTTAAGGGAAAGTGGTGCATAAATCCGGGAAAGTGGATATCTACCTTCTTCTTCTTTTGCGGTTTCCGCAACACTTCACTTAGAGCTTCGCTCTCTCCTTTTTCGACTTTACTTTTGGAGTTATGGATAGAGGTGCACAAAAACCGAAGCCTAGGAGATTGGCGTTTCTCATTTTTGCGAGATGCCTCAAACCCTTAGCGCACATACCATAATCCGCTAGGAATATCGCTCAATCCGACTTTGGCAAGACACAAACACCCGGCTATGTGAATGGTGCCGAGTTACTCATCGTCATGATTGACTTCCCCAAACCTATAATTTCTTTCTATTCAATTGATTGCAAATACTTGCTCTCATGGCCCTCCCACATCAAACATGCCTTTTTTTCTCATTTACTTTCCAAGTTCCCGGATGGGTAAGGGAGGCTAATATTTCAATGAGGAGTTAGATGATTCAAAGGAAGAAGAAAGAAAATATCGAATTGCCTTAATCATTTCAACAAGAAGTATAGGAGCTTATAATGTGATTTCAACTTCAATTTCTTACATGATTTAGGTAACAATTCTCACATTATACAACTTGCAAAAGAGGTAAAATTCATTCATTCAAATCCTTTTCGAATTACCATCCTTTCAAGCATGCAATTGTTATCAACTCAATTCGCAAGTAATGATTATCATGGAAATCATATCGATTCGTTAGAAGCATCAAATTTTTAAAAATTTTTCAATTTTTATGAGTTTTTAAAGTTCTTTTTCATGCAATGCAAGAATAAAACGTGTAACATACAATGAACATGCAAGGATAGTCTCGGAATAGAAGCAACATATAGAGTAGAGTTATTACAAACGTTTAGTACATCCCACCCCATACTTAGGACGAACATTGTCCCTAATGTTCACAAGAAAGAACAAAAGAAAGAAAAGAAAAAGAAAACTCACAAATGGTGGCGGGAATGTCTAAAACGAGCTGTCCGGTCATCTATCACTGCGGTGCCGGTGGAGGTGGAAATGGAGAGAAGCTCGGATCATAGTACCGCCCAAACTGCTGGCGGTAGACGTCCCTCATCATGTGGTCGAGGTCGTCGAAACGTCTGTCTCTATCATCCGCCCGGATCTCTAGTGCTCCGACTCTCTCTGAAAGTCCGGTAGCCCAATCCGGCATCCTCTCATACCACCCAGGGGGGTGATCATACCATCCGGGAGCATCTGCTGGTGCTGGCTGCGGTGGTGGTGGTGGTGGTGCTGCTGGCTGCGTGGTGGACCAAGGAGGGGGTGTCTCGTATCAGGTGGGAGGTGTAGTCATCCACGTGGGCCTCTCACTCACGCTAGCGCGGCGAGATGACGAGCCTGAAGCTCTAGCCGGACGCGGAGAGCGTCTAGGTACATCCTGGGCCGTATCCGGCTGATCCGGAAACGTGCCGAACTCCTGCTCTGCTCCTCCACCACTCTCATACTGATCTCCCATATCCTCCTCATCTACTACCGGCGGTGGAACGTAAGGGGGAGCTACAAGCCTGTTCGCATGCATCGCAGCGAACGTCTCCTTCCAGTTGTGGCGTCCCGCCACAATGGAATACTCCGGCAGCCACTCAATACCCCTACCGGTCCTACTCTCCCAGGGCATGCCCGCATAAGGCGGACCTCTATGTGTGGGGAAGATGAGTCCCCTAACCATGAAAGCGTGTAGCCCTAATGGAACTGCCGGTATACGTGTGCAAGCCGAGAAGTCCACTCCAAAAGTCCTAGCTATGTGGGTCACTATCCCACCGTATCCAATGTTCCCTCTCGACTTGTTCTTGAGCTTGCTCATTGTCGCCGCCAAAAGAGTAGCACAATCGGCGCGGCATCCGTGGAGCATAGCATAGAGAAGGAATAGCTCATCCGTCTTGATCTTTTGGGGCGTCTCCGTCCTAGGAAAGAGACACTCCGAAAGAACACGGTGAGCTATCTTCAAGGCCAAATGGTACATCAATTTGGCCTTGGTATCAGCTGGATGCCAACGGTCCTCGTCGGCATAGATCATCGCCACATCCTCCCAAAAATCCTTAGCAGAAACGTTCCTAGGGAGGCGACCGTTGTAGGTCTCATGGAACCCAAAGATGGTCCCGAACTCAACAATGCTAAGCTGGTAGTCTCTATTCATGAGACGGAAGGAGACAGTCCTATCGACATGGCTGTGCTCAAAAGACGTCACAACCTCTCGGGTGATCTCCTCATAAGCGTCCTCACGAATGTTCGTGAAGACAAGCAAACCGGCTCTATCCAAGAGCCAAGTAAGGTCATCCACTATGTTGAGAGGATGAAGATCCTCCAACAACAAGTACCTAGGGCCAATCACTGCCCTCTTCTCTATCCTCTCAAATGCAGCTTGGTGGTTTTCGTGTATGATCGGGATGCTGGATGGAGGTGGTGAGGATGGAGGTGAAGATGGGGGTGAAGGTGAAGGGGATGAGGGTGGTGGTGGTGCCCTAGATGTGGAGGGGTTACCCTTTCTCTTCTTATTCTGTTCCCCTTTCTTTTCTTTAATCCTCCCCGAAACTCTCCTCACGAAATCCATTCTGTTGAGAATTACGGTCTGTTCTTCCTAAACCACGGCCGTGGAATCTGTGTAGACCGTAATTCGACACGGAATTTCTCAATCCTCAGCAAATCAGCAATCAAACTCCACAACAGGCAGTCCTAATCTAATTTCTTCCAATCTCAATCAGTTCTCCCTAAAAATCTCTAACAAAAACGAACAAAAACGACTAGAATCAAGAAGAGAGCAAAAACCTCTTTTTCGGATTGAGAAATCCAAAATGCGGAATTGTTGATCGTTTTCCGCGTGATTCGTTGCTTGGATCTTGTTCTTGGTTGGATTTGCTTCAGTTTAGGAAGAAGAATCGTTAAAAACGATTAGAGAATGAAGATTTGGGATGAGCTGCGTGTTTTCGGTATTTAGGGCGTGGAAATTGGGGATTTTGTGGTGTTTTTGTGGTGAAGTGTGGCTTTTATACTCGCAGGCAAAATTTCAAAAATCACGGTTTGTCGGGGCATTCCACGGCCGTGGAAATGTACGGACCCGTAATTTTTGTGATTTTTCACAGGCTTTTGAGAATTACGGCCACTGTAGCTATGACGACCGTAATTTAGACCGTGGAACTCTCTGTAAAGCTTCAAAGTCCAAATTTCGTCACTTCTCTTCGTCATTATCCCTCCCTTCTTCTTTTCCATCGATCCTACAACCAAAAACACGAACATACCGGAAGAAATCGAGGCAAAAATAAAGCAAAAACTTCTATTCTAAACTAAACTATGAATCGAAAGCAAAAACGAAAATACAATACCTTGGGTTGCCTCCCAAGAAGCGCTTTGTTTAAGGTCCGTAGCTAGACCAATCTCGCACTTATTCGAGTGCGGTAGGTGCAAACTCCTCAGCTTGGAGTTCCGGTGAGTACTTCTTGAGTCGTTGACCGTTCACCTTAAAACTTCCGCTAGCTTCACCCCATACTTCAACTGCACCATGGGGGAAAATACGCTTAATTAGAAAAGGTCCAGTCCAACGAGATTTTAACTTACCTGGAAAGAGGCGAAGTCTCGAATTGAAGAGGAGAACTTGATCTCCTTCTTGCAAGTCCTTTGGGATGATATGCTTATCATGCCAACGCTTTGCTCTTTCCTTGTAGATCTTAGCGTTTTCATAGGCGTTCAAACGGAGTTCATCCAGCTCGTTGATGTCTAGGAGACGCTTCTCTCCCGCTTCCTTCATGCCGAAATTCAGCCATTTGATAGCCCAAAACGCTTTGTGCTCTAGCTCTACCGGCAAATGACAAGACTTTCCATACACGAGGTTGTATGGTGTGGTTCCTATGGGAGTCTTGTATGCAGTCCGGTATGCCCACAATGCATCATCTAGCTTCAAGGACCAATCCTTCCTAGTCCTTGAAACCGTCTTCTCTAGAATTCCCTTGATCTCCCTATTTGAGATCTCGACTTGTCCACTCGTTTGTGGATGGTAAGGGGTAGCGATCTTGTGAGTAACCCCATACTTGGCTAGAAGAGCTTCAAAGCGACGGGCTATGAAGTGAGAACCTCCATCACTAATGATTGTCCTTGGCGTCCCGAATCGCGGAAAAATGGTCTTGTTGAAGAACTTGACCACCACCATGGCATCATTTGTGGGAGAGGCAATTGCTTCGACCCATCTAGAGACATAATCTACCGCCAATAGTATGTATTGGTTTCCACAAGAAGAAGGGAATGGTCCCATGAAGTCGACTCCCCAAACGTCGAAAATCTCCACCTCTTGGATGTTGTTGAGGGGCATCTCGTTCCTCCTAGAGATATTGCCTGTTCTTTGACAAGCATCGCAACAAGAAACAAAGGATTGCACATCTTTAAATAAAGTAGGCCAATAAAATCCAGATTGCAATACCTTTGCGCTAGTTTTGTTCGAACTAGCATGTCCTCCACAAGGTAGTGAATGACAATGACGGATGACATTTTGCATCTCATCTTCCGGCACACATCGCCGGATGATGCCATCCGGACCTCTCTTAAAGAGGAGAGGCTCGTTCCAATGGTATTCCCGGACATCCTTGAAGAACTTCTTCCTTTGTGCGTATGATAGTCCGGGTGGTATCTCCTGGCAAACCAAATAGTTAACAAAATCAGCAAACCATGGTTCGTTACCTTTGGAGACTACCTTGATGCACTCCTCTATGATGTGTAGGTGTTCGTCCGGAAAGGAGTCATCAATGGGTAGATGATCGTCCTCTAGATGTGTTAGACGACTCAAATGATCCGCAACAGAATTTTCCGAGCCTTTCTTGTCGCGGATCTCAAGATCGAATTCTTGTAGGAGGAGAATCCATCTAATCAGCCTTGGCTTCGCATCTTTCTTTGCAAGGAGGTATCGGATCGCAGCATGATCCGTGTAGACAATCACCTTTGCACCTACAAGATAAGAGCGAAACTTATCAATAGCATAGACAATGGCTAGAAACTCTTTTTCCGTAGTGGCGTAGTTGAGCTGGGCTTCGTCTAGCGTCTTGCTAGCATAGTATATGGCGTGGGTTCGTCCTTCCTTTCGTTGCCCAAGAACAGCTCCAATGGCTACGTCACTAGCATCACACATAATCTCGAAAGGGAGAGTCCAATCCGGGGGTTGGATAATGGGTGCTGAAATTAGAGCTTGCCGAATGGTGTTGAACGCATCTAGACATTCCTGTGAAAACTCAAAAACCGCATCCTTCATCAATAGATTAGTGAGAGGCTTTGATATCTTAGAAAAGTCTTGAATGAAACGTCTATAAAATCCAGCATGTCCTAGGAAACTTCTTATTCCCTTCACCGAAATTGGGGGAGGAAGTTTCTCTATGGTCTCTATTTTAGCTTTATCTACCTTTATCCCTCTACTAGAGACTAAGTGACCTAAAACGATTCCTTCCTTAACCATGAATTGACACTTCTCCCAATTAAGAACTAGGTTAGTGTCTTCACATCTTTGCAAAACAAGAGAAAGGTTGGAAAGACAATCGTTAAAGGAGGAACCGTAAACGGAGAAGTCGTCCATGAAGACTTCCATGATTTCCTCCACATATTCGGAGAAGATGGCCATCATGCACCGTTGGAAGGTGGCTGGGGCGTTGCAAAGTCCGAACGGCATTCTCCTATAAGCGAACGTACCCCAAGGGCACGTGAATGTGGTCTTCTCTTGATCATCCGGATGTATCGGGATCTGAAAGAAACCACTATAACCGTCAAGGTAGCAAAAGTATGAATGTTGTGCTAACCTTTCAAGCATTTGATCGATGAATGGCAATGGAAAGTGGTCCTTCCGCGTTGCATTGTTGAGCTTGCGGTAGTCTATGCACATTCGCCATCCAGTCACGGTTCGGGTAGGAATGAGTTCGTTGTTCTTATTGGTGATGACCGTCATTCCTCCCTTCTTCGGAACCACTTGAACCGGGCTCACCCACTTGCTATCGGAGATAGGATAGATGATACCTGCATCAAGAAGTTTAAGAATTTCTTTCTTGACAACCTCCTTCATGGTCGGATTCAACCGCCTTTGAGGTTGTCTTGAAGTTCTAAAGTCCTCCTCCATTAGTATTTTGTGCATGCATAGGGAGGGTTTGATTCCTACTAAGTCCTCAATAGTGTAGCCTATGGCTTTTCTATGTTTCCTAAGGACAATCATGAGCTGTTCATGTTCATCTATGCTTAATTCGGAACTAACGATAACCGGAAAGGTAGAATTAGATCCAAGAAAAGCGTACCTTAGATGAGTAGGAAGTGGTTTAAGTTCCATTGCTTTCGGAACTTCTAATGATCCTTGAGGAGCTTCCGATGTTTCCTTGGAAGCTTCTAAGGATGTTGAGTGGATTGGAGAAGAATCAGAGGAAGTTGAAGGAGTGTGTCGATCGTCCTTTTCCACGGTCAAAATCACGGTTTCCTCTGGTTTTCCACGGCCGTAATATCCTCTGGAATGGAGGTCGAATTTGGTCATGGAATCCACGGCCGTGGAATACAGAGTATGACCGTGGATTCGAGTGTTTTCTGCCTCATCGTGGAGTTTCTCAAACTCCACTTCATGCATCTCTTCTTGTGCCTCTAAGGCTTCAATTTCCTCTTTGCACTCTTCTTCTCCTCCTACATCGGTTAGACTCATAGTAATAACCTTTTGCAAAGGATCGTTAAAGAGAATCGCACTTACCTCCTCCCTAGATAAACCTTCTTCGTCTTGGAAATTGTAAATCTCCTCATCAAAGATTGGCTCCTTCACTAGAGTGGAAAGAACGAATTCTACTTTCTCTTCCCCAATGTCAAAAGCAAGTCTCCCATTCTTGCAATCGACCATGCAGCCGGAAGTTGCAAGAAACGGTCTTCCGAGTATGATCGGGACCGGACTATCCGCAGGAATGTCAAGCACGACAAAGTCAATTGGGACAAAGAACTTGCCTAGCTTGACCGGGACGTCTTCTACAATACCGACGGGATGAGTAATGGATCGATCCGCCATGTATAACTTCATCTTCACCGGTTTAGGGTCGCCTAAACCGATCTTCCTGCACAATGCAAGTGGTAAGATGCTCACACTTGCTCCCAAGTCACATAAAGCGTCATATGTGACCTCCCCCACTCCAATGGGAATACAAAATGACCCCGGATCTTTCAGCTTTGGGGGCATTTTCTCCTTCATAGTCTTGATGAGGTCCGAAGAGTCCGAACTCATCTTGACTTCTCCAAAATCTTCTAGCTTCCTCTTGTTAGAGAGGAGCTCCTTCAAGAACTTGCCATAAGCCGGCATACCTACAATAGCATCAATGAAAGGTATGTTAATATGCAATTTGCTCATGAGTTCTATGAACTTACCGAATTGCTTGTCTAGGCGTGCTCGCGCTCTAGATTGAGGGAATGGTAGGGGAGGTTTGAAAGCCGGAGGAGGAACATAGATATCTTCCTTCTCCTTCCCCTTTTCTTTACTTTTCTCTACGGGGACTTCAACAAACGTAGGCTGCGGATCGGTGGTAGTCACTCCGCTCCTAGTTGTAATTGCCATCACCCTTCCCTTAGGGTTGTCCTCCGTCTTTCCTGGAAGCTTCCCTTGATTTCTAGGAACTTCCTCCGCATGGTTGAACATTTGATTTTCCAAAACCTTTTGAGCTTTGTCAACCTTAGAAATTTGATCATCAACCTTGATGATGCGGTTCTCCAACCCTTGAAGCTTTCCCAAGATCGTCTCCAACATGGGATCCGGCTTCTCTTTTCCCGTGTTGTTTCCTCCATTTGATGATTGCCCCTGGCTTTTCAAAGGAGTAGAGGAAGAAGAGGGTGGAGTTAGTGGATTGGAATTGGAAGGATGGGAGTTACCGGAATTTTGCTGATTGGAGCGCCAATTGTTGTTGTTCGAACCCCGATTGTTGTTCCAATTGTTGTTGTTCCGGTTGTTGTTGTTTCCATTCCAATTGTTGTTCCGGTTGTTGTTGTTGCGGTTGGTGTTATCACCGCCGTTGTTGTTGCCCAAATAGCCAACATCCTTCTCTTGTTGCTTTGGGAAGTTGGTCTTGATAGTCTCCTTCAACTCTTTGATCTCATTGTTGAGGGAGAAAATTTGATTTTGAGCTTCATGTGTGAGCTTTGCTCCTTGCTCCACACGATTTCCCTCCACTTTCCGGTGGGAATACTTCTCTATGACTCTTGCTTGCTTCTCAATGAAGTCCCAAGCGTCATCTTCTCTCATGTCCATGAACGTTCCACATGAGAGGGATTGAAGGTTGAATTGCGTTCCCGCATCCAGCCCCTTGTAGTAAATTTCCAGCAAGGCAAGCTTGGATATGCCATGATGAGGGCAATCCAAGAGCAAATCCTGAAACCTTTCCCAAGATTGAAACAAACTTTCGTTAGGTCTCATAGAAAAAGCATTAATCTTACCTCTAAGTTCCGCCGTTTTGGAGGGCGGAAAGAACTTGGTGAGAAACTCTGCGGAGAGGTCTTCCCACGTCTCTAGCTTTCCACTAGGAAGAGCTTGGTACCAAGATAGCGCTTTCCCTTTCAAAGAGAAAAAGAAAGGTTTGAGCTTATAGCTGTTGGTAGTGGCGCTCTTTGGCCTCATCGTCTCCATCATACACTCAAAGTTTTGCAAGTGTTGGTGTGGAGATTCGGTGCTTGTACCGCCAAACTGGCTTTGGCGAACAAGAGTGATGACTTGAGGGTTGAAGCTAAACCCTTGTACATCTTCAGCATCAAAGTTCACACCTAAATGGCGTGGTTGTTGTGTTGGATCCATCCGCTGGCCAAGAGTTCTTGGCTCATTATCCACACGTTCGACCCTCGCATTTCTAGGTGGAATGCGACGGTTAGCAGCTCCTTGTTGATTGAAAGGATTTATATTGATCGTGGGATCAATTTCTTCTAAAGGAGGCATGGAAGAATCACTATCATCGGTGGATGAGTGGTTTCTTCTTCTAGACCTTGTCCTTCTTCTCGAGGACTTCTTCCCCACTTTATTTTCAAGATCGCTCATCTTTATCGTCATTTGGGCGATCACGTCTTGTAGACCGTTAACTTGAGTTTGATGACGATCCATTTCGTCTTGGAGGAAAGACTCATTCCATCGGAGTTGAGCTTCCTTCTCCGCCAACTTAGTTTGAAGATCGCTTTCGTTTTCTTGAGCCATCCTCTTTTCCTTGCGCTTTTGCCTCAAGGTTTTCTCTAACTCTTGATCAAGAGGTAAGAGATCTCCGGTGTTCCTAGACCTGCGCATACACTCAAAGAAAAATCAAATAACGAGAGCAAGCTCCCAAGCTTGACAACCGGCTACCGGATTCGGTCGAAGCCAAATCCCCGGCAACGGCGCCAAAAACTTGTTCGCCCCTAGAGGTGTGTGCAAATAAGCTTTATATTTATAAAACTAGAATCAAGCAAGCGAACCCGCAGTGTACGGATCGATATAGTTAAGCAAGAATTCCAGAGTATCGAACACAGGGATTTGGGTGGAACGAACTCGATTGCAGGTTATCAAGCGGTTAATATGAGAGTTTTGCAGATATTGGGAAAACAACAATCCTAAAGATCCAGGTATCCAGGTATGGCAATCGATTCAAGATATACTAATGATGTAAAGACAGAGTTAAGATATGCAAAGGTATACTAATGTAAGGTAATCGTACGGTTGAGGTTCCAAAAACCTTATATAACTCACCCAAAAGACTCTTCCTATACAGGTTGATGAGGCTCAATATAGAAAGGTTCTAAGGACAAGGATTAACATCAAATACCCAAACCTATGATCTAAAGATCAAGACTAACTTATCCGATTGAGGTTGTTGAGGCTCACAATCGAGGTAGAGGTTGTTGAGGCTTCACTACCACCTAGAAAAGACAAGTCTAAACTAAGCTAAAGCAAATCTTTAACTTTGGATCAAGATAAAAGCAGGCTCGTAAACTTTAAGGAAATTACGGTTGGATCTTGAGATTCCACGGTCGTGGAACTCAAGAACAGCCCGTGATTTAGGGTTTTCGGCGACAATTCTCTAACTCTCAGGGTCTAATCTGTTTACGATCGATCTATCATCATCTAAGCCACAACTATCAACCCTTCACCTTAGAATTGTTAAGGGTTTTTAGCCAATAACAGTCATATTGATATTAATTCAAGATTTAAAGGATAGAAAATGGGAATTTTCAAGAACTATCAATAATCTTCAATCGAATCTCAGAATCACAGCCAAGAACAAGTGTTTATCAAAAGATGTAAAACGAGATAAACAATCACAATCTTAGGAAAGAAAGGAAACGGGATGTCAATCCGATCCTAAATCAAACCTAAGCAAGAAGAGGAATCTTCTTGCGAAATCCTTCAAGAAACTTCGATCTTCCACACGAAGATCACAACAGCGACTCTCCGACACGAACTTTGGAACTTCAATGAATTCTTCCAAATCACCTCCAAGAATGAGGGTTTGTGTGTTGCTAAGCTTGCGTTTTTTTGCCGCTAAACTTAGGGTTGAAAGGTCGTAAGTGCGGGAGCGAGGTGACGGAATCTTGCTTCATCCGTCCTTTTTATAATGCAGGGCAAAACGTCGGCCCGGCCCAATCTTCAAAAGATTATGGCTTCGAAAGTGGCGAAAAGATTCGCCAAGATCACGGTCGTGGAAGTTTCCACGACCGTAATTTTGAGGCGTGGAAACAAACACGGATAGCTTCCACGGCCGTAATATCCCCTGGAATGAACATCGAATTCTGCATCAAGATCCACGGCCGTAATTTAGGGTAAAACCGTGATTCTTGCCTTCATTCGTGCATTCCTCAATCTAATACTCCAAATTGCTTCCAAAAGGTGCCCTTGGTCTATGGACACATCAACTCAACTCTCCTTTGCTCAATTCCGTTCGGAAATAGCTCCAAATCACCTATAATCAACATAGAACTCGTGTAGACATCCATATCGACAATATAGGCAATACTAGCTCATATATGCATAAAGCTCAATCAAAGACTATCAATATGAATCAATTGCGATTAGAAAACGTGCCTAAAATATCACAATATTTCATGCTAACAGTATGCTATCACACATTTACCCATTTTATCATCGTTATATAATGGTCATTGACTCAAATCGTATATATATCCATAGAGGAAAATATGTGACACGAGGACCGATACATCCTCGCCTCTAAGCCTGATAGCCATCTGGAATGGAATCGGTCACACAACCCGTGTACTCTATGGGAGTGGTGTTGTGCCCTCCCCGTATACTAGGTCTGACATGACATCAGAGAACCTCCCAGACTCCACGACGGGATGAAAGGGAAAGGTTGTCACAACCACAGATACGAGGCAATCAATATAAAACATAGGTCTTTATAAACGACATCTCATGCTATCATAGCAACACAATAAGCACACACCACTTATGCAAACACCAAATATAAGGATGGCAGCTAAGTAAGTCCTACGGACTTACCTCAACCTCGTACACAACTCAAACACGATCAACTAGAACCAACCTCCAATCTTGAGAGAGGGGCACTGCCTAATAAAAAGGCATAAAGATATATAAACCTCTATTAATCAAAGGGGTCACACCTAGACCCAAAGGGATCCATAGGGATCATACTCAACCTCACAACATCAATCAACATCAACCTAAGTCCTTAAAGCCGTGCAAGGCATAAACCGATCATAACCTCAACCAAACACACCCTCACACATCTAGCATGATCCTATACACTCATACTAGGAAAGGAGGGAACAAAGTCATCCTAAGGAAGGCCTAGAAGCAACACACACCTGCAGAACCAAATGCAACACCAAGCTGGTACAGGTGGCCGCAGGGGCGGCTAGGGAATGGCGCTGGCCGGCTCACTGCTGGCGCAGGGGCTGTCCAGAGATGGTGCAGGGGCGGCTGGTGTGTAGAGACACACCACTTCAACTCCTTCTTCACTCCTTCTTTCGATTCATTCACTTCTTCTCCTTCCAACACACATACATACAAAAACATACATATATATACATCAACACAAGCCAAAACATGGCTGAACAAGATCCAACCCTAAGGGATCAAGGCTAGACTAAGGAAAAAGATGAAAAGATGAACAAAAAGGGAAGGAAAGAAGAAAAGCCATGAAAGCTTACCAACTAAGCTTCCTAGGAGATCAACACAACACTATCACCACCTCAAGCTGGCTCACAAGGCACAACAACAACACTTCAACAAACCACAAGCAAAGCCAAGCACAAAGCTCACAAAACTCACAAACTCACACATGGATCAAGAAGAGATCCAAAGGAGAAGAGAGGAGAAGAAGAGCGTAGGGAGAGAGAGATGGAGCAGGAAAGAGATTGAGGAAACTCTCAACTGAAGGAAGAAGGGAATATAAAGGAATGAGGGGTCAAAAGCAAAGCTCGGGTCAAAGAAGACGGCTGCAACATACCACAAACCGCAGGGGCGGCTGGCCTGGCCGCTGGGGCGGCTCATAGAACCGCAGGGGCGGCCAGCCAAGGGCGAAGGGGTGGCCCACTGCCGCTCCAAAGGTAAAAGGCAGCTGCGTCTCAGCTGAGGCGCAAGTGCGGGATCTCTCAAAGACTAAGGCTCTTACATTAGTATAGATGTGCATTTAGATTGATTTTCCCTTTGTTTTGCATGCATGGACATACATTTGTATCAACTGTGCTTATATTTGCCTACTTTGTGAGAATGGATGATTGCACATAATTTTATTGCATTTGTAGGATATATTGTGCATTTTGGATCCAAAGGAAGCAAGGAAGGACAAGGTGTCAAGAGGATAGCATAATGGAGCACATTGGAGTAGAAAAGAAGAGCATGGATCATATGAAAAAGGAAAGCAAGCAAGGAGCTCAATAAAACACAAAGCAGATGAAAATCTCGGATCATTGTCAGGAATTTCGGCCGAATTATATTAGTGGTCATCCGAGATGTTCAGTGCAAGAAGTAATATCGACCAAAAATTCACCCGAGATTTTAATCCATTCATCTGAGATTTGTGAGAAAACGGCCCATGGCCCGTACTTCATAAACCCTAATTTTTATTATTAAATGAGGGCGCAACTGTAACGTTCAAGAGGGTCACGGATTGCAGAAGATAAACGTGCGCCACAGCCCGGGAAAATACTTACCCGGTAAATGTTAGTTCTATTCCTTTAGGTTGAGTGGTTGGTTTGAGATTATAATTCCTTTCCTTAGATCCTTGATACTTACCCGGTAATAGGTCCTTTGATTTGGGATTAGTGGATAGTGAGACCTCCTACGTAATCTATCCCACCTTAGAAACACCTTTCCTTTGCAACCCCAACCTTGTCTAAAGATCTTTATAAGTCTTGAATCCAGAACCACAACCTCACGCTATGATCTCTAGAATATGCATCCTTTCTTGATTGTTATATCTTCGTTGAATGCTTTGCTTTGTTCTTTGATATTTGCAAGTTTCTGTGCTAGATGAGATACAATGCTTGATTTCACCACAATCCTTGTGATCGACCCTGGAATAATTGCTTTTATTGCAATTGATCCGTACACTGCGGGTTCGATGTTGCTTTTATTCTTGGTATAAATTTAAGACTATTTTCCTCCATAAATCTTTATAAGTCTTGAATTGAAAACCATAACCGAACGCTATGATCTCTAGAATATGTATCCTTTCCTGATTGTTATATCTTCGTTGATTTCTTTGCTTTGTTCTTTGATATTTGCAAGTCTCTTTCCTAGATGAGATATACTGCTTGATTTCACCACAATCCTTGTGATCGACCCTGGAATAATTGCTTTTATTGCAATTGATCCGTAGACTACGGGTTCGATGTTGCTTTTATTCTTGGTATGAATTTAAGACTATTTTCCTTCATATACACACACGTTTTGGAGCGAACGAGTTTTTGGCGTCGTTGATGGGGACTAGATCTAGATTAATTTGTGGTTTTTTTTATTTTCCTTTTTACGTTTGATCTCGCTTGTTCTTTCTTTTGTTTTCTTTTTCAGGGGATCTCTATAAATTTCCCCAGAAGAACGAGATGGCCGAAAGAGATTTATAAGCTGAGTTATATGAAGCATTAAAAGCCTTGTTAGAAGAAAGAAGAGCGACAACTGAAAGGAACGAGAAAATTACGAGAGAACTCATGGAGATTAGAGCTAACCAAGCACCCGCACCTCACCTACCGGTGAGGAACGTTAGATATAACCCAATCATGAGAGGACCACAAACTCTTGGACAAAGAATGGATCCGATCCAACGAGTTCATCGACCGAGAGTAAATCTCGAAAATCCCGCTGCTAATGGCTATGTATTCTACCCTGAAGTCCTTCAAATGATCCGTCAAAGCCAATTTAGAGGATTGGAGGGGGAATCTCCACACCAACACTTGCTGAATTATGAAACACAGATGGAGTCTTTGAGGCCTCCAGGACTAGAGAATGATAGCCACAAGTTAAGGGGATTTTCCTTCTCTCTAAAGAATAAAGCCCTTGTTTGCTATCGATCTATACCATCAGGAAGAGTTAGCACTTGGGAGGATATGACCGCCGGATTTCTCACCACGTTTTCCCCACCTTCCAAGGTAATGAAGCTTAGAAGAAAAATCAATGCATTCATGATGAAGGACAAGGAAAGCTTGTTCAAGTCTTAGGAAAGGTTTAAGGACCTTCTACTTGATTGTCCTCATCATGGTATTCCTAAGATTGAGTTGCTAGAGATCTACTTCAAAGACTTGGATGAGGATAACCAATTCAGACTTCAATCCCTTTCTGGAGGGACTTTTACGGAGAAAGATGTTGATGATGCATGGGAACTCATTGAGAAAAAATCTCTACTGATTGAGACATATTCCCATAGAAAGGCTTAACAAAGACTCCGGAGACCCGCAATCCATGACGTTAGTGTCACTACTACTAATAATGCTCAATTAGATGTTATTAACAATGAGATTAAGTCTTTGAAGGGGTTGTTGGAAGCTCAAGGGAAACACAAGCTAGGTTGGCACCTAAAGAGCAAGATGTGAACCGCATGGGAGGAGGAAATTACCAAGGTCCAAGAAATTTCAACAATAACAAGAATTTTTAAGGAGGAAACAATTACCTCACTAATAACAACCATCCCGGGTATTCTCACTCAAACCCGGATGAAGCATTACTTCCTCCAGCTTCCACTAGCCAAGAACCTCCACTCGGACTTACTCAACCTCCGAAGGATAGAATTGAGATAATGCTTGAGAGAATGTTGGATAGGGTGAACGGAATAGAGACCACAACTACTTCTATTGCTAAGGCTCAAAAAGTCTTAGAAACTCAAGTGTTCTAAAAAGCGAGAGAAGCTCAAAGAGACTTGGGAAGACTACCTCGAAGGATGGAAGAAAATCCTAGAAGTCAAGTCATGTCTATTACAACAAGAAGTGGATTAGAGATTACAGAGCCAACACCCAAGAGAGTTGACAAAGGGAAACAAGTGATGGTTGAAGATCTAAAGCTAGATGAAGAGAGCAAAGGAAAGGAGAAGGAACCAATTTATGCACCTCCTCCAGCGTACAAGCCGCCACTTCCATTCCTGCAAGCTCAAGCTAGAGCACGCTTGGAAAAGCACTTTGATAAGTTCCTTGAACTAATGAGTAAATTGCATATTAACATTCCATTCATGGATGCTATTCTAGGTATGCCCGTCTATAGGAAGTTCTTAAATGATTACTTCTCAAATAAAAGGAAATTAGAGGATGTTGGAGAAGTAAAGAGTACTACAAGGTCATCTGAACTCATCCAATTTGTAAGAGACTTAGCTTCTTAGGACACCCGCCCTTGCGGTTGGTCTTGGCCGCTGATAGCATGAATTATTGTCTATATTTCGGAAATGGTTTTTTTGTTTTCTCATCATAATTCTGCATGCATGTATATGTATTTGTAGTGTTTATGTCATTATTCGGCTACATTGCAAGAATCGAGGTCTACACCATGTTTTGTTGAAATTGTAGGGAACATGACACGTTTTGGGTGGAAATTGAGCATAAAGAGCTAAGGAAGCTATGGAGCTACATTTAGGAGCATTAGGAAGGACAAGAACCATGCTAGAAGGAAGGAAGAAAGATCCATACAAAGATATGATTTCATGCACGTAGATCACTACTGACCTCGGATGGACACAATCATGCATTTTGACCGAGATGGCCCACTGGGCCCGGATCGAGGTCGACGTCCAAGGAGATAAAATATATTTTTAACCTAAAATTCTTCTATAAGAATGGAAGGTGGACATGGAGTTCCGGAGGCTGGACGCTCGAACGTTGAGACGTCATAAAGGTTTTCTTGGAGCGTTGATTTGAAGGATTGAAAGGAAGGGATTGAAGGAAGGATTGCTCAGGGTTTGAGGAACCCTATATTGTGAGTATTTCCTTGGGGATTGCTAGTGAATTGTTATCATCCCTTTTGGAACACATTATTGAGACTATTGTTGAGTTGTTTGCTTTGATTATTGAGACATCTTTGTTGCTTGCTTTATTCCCTTTTCTTGATATCTTTGATATTCTTGATATAATTGATATTGCATTGATTATGATGATTGTTGGCTAAACACCCTTGCAATTCTAGGGTGATTAGTTGAAGGTTGTGATATAGACGATGAAAGAATAGACCTTTATCCTTGTGGACCCTGAAAGGTTGAGTTAATCCTAATCCGAAACCCGTCTCGGGCTGTTCATTTAGCATCTCGACCGAGATCGACATAGAACAAAACGAGATTGCCCACTGCATTGCCTATCCCGAGTTTAGGTTATAGTTTGCCAAATCCTATCCTTGTTGCACCTTTCCTGGTTCATACGCAAGCCTTGGATGAGACTTACCCGGTGATTCCTTTGCTTGCATACCGATGATGATGAGTGTTAGGTAATAAAGGTTTATCCTTTATTAGGGTTTGAGTGTGCCTTCATCCTACCTTTGAGAGTTAACCTGAGACTTACCCGGTGATGGTTAGTTTTGTACCCTCAGGTGAGTGATGTTGGTTTTAGCATCTTTACCTTTCCTTAGTTCCTTGAGACTTACCCGGTGATAGGAGCTTTGTTTTGGGAAAGTGGGTAGTGAGACTTACCCGGTGATCTAGCCCATCGTAGCAACACCTTCCCTCAGCAAACCTCAACTTTGTCCATTTTTTTCTGAAGAGATCTTGAATCAAAACCACAACTGGATGCTATGATCTTTAGATCTGCATTTCCCCATCTTGTTAGACATCTTGTCTTTTGCTTTTGATCAATATTATTGCATGCTTCTAAAGTTGGATTGCTTTGCTTTGGTTATTCTCACCGAGTCCTTGAGATCGACTCCGGAATATAAGCCCTTACTACAATTGATCGTACATTGCGGGTTCGCTTATCATTAGGTTTATTATTAGGATTATAAATTTAAACTTTGTCTGCAAACACCTTTTGGAGCGAACAAGTTTTGGGCGTTGTTTCCGGGGAATTTGTCAATGCCAATCTAGTGTACGGTTTTCTATACTTGGAAGCTTCTTGCTTTACTACTGATCTTTCTACTCGAGTGTTCTTGCAGGACCTTTCCTTAGGTTTATCCCAAGAACTAGAACTAGTAAAGAAATCTTTCCTTACGATCCTGAGCCAAAAAAGACTTACAAGAAAAGGTTGAAAGATGCTAAGAAAGTGGCCGCTGCCAATGATAAGGAAGTAGTGGATCTATGAGCTGAATTAGTTGTAACTCGAGATCAAATAAGGCTCCAAGAAGGAGCTCTAAGGAAAGAGAGAGGTGACCAACTTACTCAAGAGGAGCAAGTTCAAGCCAATCTGGCCACAATGAGAGAGTAGATGCGACAAGTGCATCTGGAAGCGAAAAGAGGTGTTAGGGTTGTGATCAACCCACCTCCACCAACGCCCGCCTATGTACCACCACCACCGCCTCCACCAAGGGTGAAACCAGCTGATCCATTTGCAGGCATTCCACAAACACTAGGTCAACGTATGGATCCCGTTCAGCAAACACGCCGTCCCGGCGTCAACATAGGTTATCCAGCTAACATGGATTATGAGTTCAGACCTGAAGTCATCACGATGATCAGCATAATCGTTTTGGAGGAATGGTGAGAGAATCACCACACCAGCACTTGCAAAGCAATGACAATTTGATGGAAACTTTGAGACCTTCTAGGTGTGATAATAATTGTAATATCCGGAATTTTTATTTCCGTTTAATTCCGAATCAAATCGGACTTCGAGCCGTTGACGGTTTTCCATTCTATCTAGCAATTCTTTCTTCACAAATTTTATCATTTTATGTAGAAGCTAATTCACATAAAATGATAAAATTATATCAAGCTCTAATTCCTATAATTATTTATCATTTTATGTAGAATTTAATTCACATAAAATGATAGAATTATATCAAATCCTAATTCTTATAATTATTTATCATTTTATGTAGAATTTAATTTACATAAAATGATAGAATTATATCAAACCCTAATTCTTATAATTAATTCGTAACGATGACTTTAGACGAGATCATGACAAGGCTGAGACGAGATTTCGACAAGGCTGAGACGAGACCATGACAAGGCCAGGACACGTTTTGACAAGGCTGTGACAAAGCCAAGACAACTCTTTCAGCCCACTATCCCTACTTTGTTTTCAGCCCAGTTCGCAGCCCACTCTTCCTCTGCTTCAGCCAGTGCAGCGCCAACCCACTTCTCTACTTTAGCCCACTCCTCTCCCTTGCCCTTTTTCTTGCTGAATCCAGCAGCAGTCCAGGAAAGCCCAACACGTCCAGCAGCAGCAGCCCAGGAGAGATCAGCATGTCCAACAGCAGCCCAAGAGAGATCAGCATGTCATGCAGCAGCCCAGAGCAATCTACACGTAACAACAGCCGGTCTTCTATCTCCCATCTCCATGTAACTGCCTGAATTTATGCAGACATTTACGCCATTCAGATCCCCTCCATCTTGCAGCCCACACTTGTGCTTCTGTCCAAATTCAGTGAGTCAAAGAGTGCAGAATCTCATCTTCCTCGTCCAAGCAGCAAGAGCCCAAGACAGTAGCCATCGCCTGATCATTTATGGGTTGATCGAACCTCTCCTCGCTCCTGTCGAGGCCGCAGTACAGGCGTGCCCTCCTCCCCAGTCGAGCCAGCCTCGACCCTCCTCTCCAGTCGCTTTCCAGCCCCTGGAGTCGTGCACAGCAGCCTCCCATTGGACCTCTTCAGTTTCCGACAAGGCTATGAACGTGAGAGCTATCCTCGTCCTTCATGCTTTCGAGTTTGGAGCCGGGTAAGACCCACATCTACCTTCTTACTTCCCCTCCATGTTTATGTGTCAATGGGTGCCTCTAAACCATCTTTAAACCCATACATTTCAGTCAAGAAAACAACCGTAGAGAGCTGTTACGTTTTTCTCAGTTTTCGGAAGTGACGAGCAGTCAACTTCGGGTCCAGATTTGGGTAAGTTAGACTTCTTATTTTGGCTTAATTTTGGATATGTTGTATTAAGTAGTACATAGTAGATCATACTAAAATTTCGGAAGAATCGGAGTTACGGTTTGAGAGTTATGATTTTTCAAAGTGACTCCTCATGCAGTTTTTTTTATAAATGTGCTGTGTTGAGAAAAACAGCATGGGATGCTGTTTTGGTAGATAGTTTTGAATAGGCTTTTGATCTCTGTTGGACTTGAATTTTGGATATGATATAGTTGACATATTATATTAGAACATATCAAAATTTGGGATAAATCCAGCGAGTGGTTTAGGAGTTATGATTTTTCAAAGTGTACTCAGATTTTGGCTAAGTATAGGAAACTTCAAGTGTTGTAACCAACTTTGGAATTTTTGTAGAAGTGAAGGGTGAACAGTTTTAATAAATTCTTGCTCCTAGGAGTAAATGAGATATCATAGATGATCTAGAGAATTATTTCGGAATTTTTATAAGATTATTCGAATTTTATATTTGAAGCCGAAGTTGGACCTTAACGATCTTTCCGAAAATAAGGAAATGGGTAAATTGTCAGTTTGTAACCAAACTCATCTTTAGGAGTTAGAATAGGACTCTTTAGTCTCAAATAAGAGTTTAGGCATGAATTAGGGAATTTTTGGAAGTTTCGAGACCAAGGGTAAAATAGTCATTTTACCATAAATTAATACTGTAATCAATTCCGTTCTATTAAGACCTACTATCTTAGAAGTCTTAGACTTCTAATCACGTAGAAAGTGTGCTGACACACTTGCCTCCTTTGACAGGCCACTGAATCCCTACTGTACAGATTGATTTGCGAATTAGAAAGTCGAGATCTGATTCAGGTAAGTCCACGGACTTACTTAGCTGGCTTCTTGTATGAGTGTAATGTGTATGAGTGGTGTTAGTTATGATAAACAACGAAACCGGATTAGGCCGACTTTATTATTTACGTAATTGACCCAAGTGTATGATAACGGGTCGTGACATCATCTGCCTAGCTCTTGCGAGAGTCTAGGAGGTTCCCTGCGACCAGCCCAGTCCGGTAGACGGTCAGATGCATTAGTACCATTCCGCGTTGGTAAACGGGGACAGGGGCGAGGTTTGGGAATCCCTCGTGTCACAAAATAAGTATCATTAGTAATAACCTATCACCTAATTAAAGATAATAAAAGGATTGAGTGTTGCATGTTGATTGTGTATGTTGTGTGTTTGTGCTTTTACCTTTTATACTTATGCATAGAATGTTAGCTAACGGTTTTATACCGCTTGTAGATGCCTTGCAGGTTAAGACAATTGTAGAGAGATCCGGAGGAAATGGTCAGCCGGGTCCACGTACTCATTTAGTTGGGGATGAGGTTGTCTTATATACTTCATATGCATCGTTTTAGTACCTTTGATTTGTAAGGCTGATACATATTTTTCATGTATATATTGTTTAAAATTTTCAAATGTTTTTAATACTTTTGTGCCTTGTTGTAAGATCCTAGTAAAATTGTTGTCAAACTAAGGTCGGGACCCATTGTGAGGTCCTAACCAATAGCTCCCCGAGTTCTTAGAATTTGGGGTGTTACAATAATGATTATAAACTGCGTGTTTTCTTTTTCTCTTTGAAGGATAAATCACTTGTATGGTATCATTCGCTTCCAACTAAAATGGGAGGAGATGACCGTAGAGTTTTTCACCAAATTCTTGCTGCCATCAAAGATGGCGGAGTTAAGAGCAAAAATAAATGCTTTTGTGATGAAGAATGGTGAAAGCCTCTTCAAGTCATGGGAAATGTTCAAAGACCTTTTTTTTGATTGCCCACACCATGGGATCCCAAAAAATGATTTGCTAGTGATATATTTCAAGGGTTTAGATGCTGAATTCCAGTTCAAACTTCAATTACTCTCAGTTGGGACGCTCATGGATAAGCCAGTTGATGAAGCGTGGGATTTTATTGAGAAGAAAACTCTCACTATGGAGAAATATTCCAACCGGAGTACGGAGATAGGAGGTCAAACTTCTGGACATCATGAGCTGAATCTCACCTCTTCTAGTGTGGAAAAAATCAACGCCCTCACCAATAAGATGAAGGCTTTGAAGGAACTCATAAAGGCGAAAACCCAACAAACCAAAGAGCAAGACGTTGGGTATGTTGGAAAAGGAAACTACAAAGGAACAAGAATAACAACTACAACAACAACAACAGGAACTATAACAACTGGAGATCCAATCAAAACAATTCCGGTAATCCTTAATCCCATGCTAAAAATGCTCTAACACCACCTTCTTCTTCTTCTTCTACTCAATTAAAGAGCCAGGAACGGTCATCAAGCTAAAGCCAACCACCAAGTTCTAAGTTGGAAGCTATGTCGAGGCGCTGGCCGGAAAGATGAGTGGACTAGAGAGTACCATTACTTCGATTTCTAAGGCACAAAAAGCCTTGGAAAATCAAGTGTTTAGCAAGGCCGGGGAAGTTCCTAGAGACAAAGGGAAACTTCCAGGACGTACAGAGAACAACCAAAAAGGCCAAATCATGTTATTTACAACAAGGAGTGGCGTGAAGACTACTGACCCACAACCTCGATCGAATGAAGCTGTGAAGCAGAACACCTCGACCGAGGTGAAATCTTGGGCAACCAAGTAGACCACAACAAGGAGTCACCTCGGAAGAGACCTCGACCGAAATTCTTTTGGGTCAACCGAAACGAAAGAGAAAGAAGAAATTTATGTACCGCCTCCTGCTTACAAACCACCACTACCGTTCCCACAGTCTAGAGCGCGAGCACGCCTAGACAAGCACTTCGGTAAGTTTCTAAACCTCATGAGTAAGCTCCATATCAACATACCTTTCATTGACATTACTCTAGGTATGCCCGCATACGGGAAGTTCTTAAAAGAAACCCTCTCTAACAAGAGGAAGCTGGAAGACTTTGGTGAAGTGAAGATGTCCACAAGGTCATCGGAACTCATCATGATCATGAGAGAGAAGATGCCACCAAAACTAAGAGATATGGGATCGTTATGTATCCCCATCGGTGTTGGAAACGTCACATATGATGCATTATGTGACCTAGGAGCAAGTGTGAGCATCATTCCACTTGCATTGTGTGAGAAGGTTTGCTTAGGGGAACCTAAACCGGCTAAGATGACACTATACATGGAGGATTGATCAATCACTCGACCCGTAGGCGTGTTGGAGGACATTCCTGTAAGACTAGGTAAATTCTATATCCCTAGAGACTTTGTGGTATTGGATATTCCTACAGATTATCTGGTCCCAATTATCATTGGGAGACCATTTCTTGCAACATCCAGTTGCTACGTGGATTGCAAGAATGCCAAGTTGTTTTTTTAAGATTGGAGAAGAGTAAGTTGAATTCATACTGTCAGCCTTGATGGAAGGCCAAAGACTAGAATAAGACATCTACAACATCTATGATGAAGAGAAATCTCATGAATTGGTTAGCTCTATCCTTACTAAAGATCCTCTTGAAAGAGTTCTAAGCTTTAGTATCATAGAGAGAGGTGTAGATGTTTCATGTGATGTAGATATATATAACTTGGAGACTTTGGAGGAAGATCCGTCAGTTGTGTTTGAGAAATTTAAAGAAGGACCAACAAACTACCTCGACACGGGGCAAGTCATTTCGACCGAAGCAACTTTTGGACTGGTCAAAGTGAAAGCAACAAGGACTCACCTCGGACCAAACCTCGGTAGAGATACATTTGGGGCAAACGAGGAGATCACAATAGGGAGTCACCTCGGACCGGATCTCGGTCGAAGTGCATTTGAAGCAAACAAAGTCGTCGATACGTCAACCCCAACTGATGAAACTACTAGCCTTGATGGAAGATAATCATAAACCTTCACGGAACCTCAAAGACGGTTGAATCCGATCATGAAAGATGTAGTGAAGAAAGAAGTGGTTAAGTTACTTGATGCAGGAATCATTTTTCCTATCTCGGATAGAAAATGGGTGAGCCCAGTGCACGTCGTTCCAAAGAAGGGTGGGATGAACGTTGTTACCAACAAGAACAATGAGTTGATTCCAACAAGGACCGTGACTGGATGGAGGATGTGCATTGATTATCGGAAGCTCAATGTGGCAACCAAAAAATATCACTTCCCCCTTCCATTCATTGATCAAATGCTTGAAAGGTTATCACAACACTCCCATTTTAGTTATTTGGATAGTTATAGTGGTTTCTTTCAGATCCCCATACCAGGATGATCAAGAGTAAACCACTTTCTCATGCTCATGGGGTACATTCGCCTATCGAAGGATGCCATTCCGATTATGTAACGCTCTAGCCACTTTCAAACGTTGTATGATGGCTATTTTCCCCGAGTATTGTTCGCCACTTAGCGTGCGTGGAAATAAGCTTTAAATTTATAAAACTAGAAATCAAGCAAGCGAACCCCCAGTGTACGGATCGATATAGTTAAGCAAGAATTCCAGAGTATCGAACACAGGGATTTGGGGGGTTAAATCCAATTATAGAATCGTCAAGCAAGTAAATGTAAGAAGCTTTGTAAATATTGGAAAAACAACAATCCTAAAGATCCAGGAATCCAGGTGTGGCAATCGATTCAAGATATACTAAAGATATAAGGACAGAGTTGAGGTTTGCAAAGGTATACGAATGTAAAGCAATGTACGGTGAAGTTCCAAGGCTTTATATGACTCAACTAAAGACACTCTCTATAAAGGTTGTTGAGGCTTCAGTATAGAAAGGATCTAAAGGTAAGAATAAATGTCACATACCCAAACTTGTAATCCAAGGATCAAGACCAACTAAACCGATTAAGGTTGTGACACCCGGAATCGAGGTAGAGGTTGTTGAGGCTTCACTACCACCTAGAAAAGGCAAGCCAAGACTAAGTTAAAGCAAATATTTAACTTTGGATTAAAGTAAAAGCAAAGTTCGTAACTGACACAAAATTACGGGTAGTTCTTGAGTTCCACGGCCGTGGAAGCTCAAGAACAGACCGTGGATTAGGTTCGTCGGCGATTCTCTCTAACTCTCAGGGTCCGATCTGTTTACGATCGATCTATCATCATCTAAGCCACAACTATCAACCCTTCACCTTAGAATTGCTAAAGGGTTTTAGCCAACAACAGTCATTACGATATCAAATTCAAGATTTAAAAGAGTAAAGGATGAAAACTTCCGAAAACCTTCAATAACCTTCAAACCAATCTCAAATCCACAAATATCAATGATAATGTAACTCAGATTTGGAATAAACACAAACAAGTAACTATTCTAGATAAGAACGAAAAACGGGATGTCAATCCGTCTTCTAATCAAACCTAGGAATCAAAAGCGTAACTTCCGTCACAAACGATCTTCCAAATCTTCAACTCTTCGCAAATCTCCGTTGCGAAATAGCAATCTCCACACGTCCAACTTGAAACCCTAGGCACGTGTAACTCCGTAGACAAAAGTCTAAGCGTGAGGCGTAAGCAAAGATGCAAACCCTAAACGGAGGTGTAAGCGAGGTAGCGAAGGTGACGGAATCTCTTTCCTTCCGTCCTTTTATAGGGCTGGATAAAATATGTCTTCGGCCCACGTGCGTAGTAGACCGTGGCTTAAAATATTGCGTAAAAGATCGCCAAGATCACGGTCGTGGAAGGTTCCACGTCCGTAATTTAGAGCGTGGGACTTGATCACGGTTGCTTCAAATCCTCCACGGCCGTGTAAGTTGCTGGAATGCTCCACGCTTGTGTTGCCAAAGTTCCACGGCCGTGGTTTAGAGCGTGGACTCTAGTACGGCCGTATTTCAGGGCGTGGAACATATGTAGCACGTAATTCTCCTTTGTCTTGTGTCATTCTTCAACTTAGCATCTTCCTTAGCTCCTAATGATGTCCTCAATCCTTGGACATGCTCAATCCGTCTCTATTCTCCCCTGATTCGTCCGGTTTTAGCTCTTAATTGCCTACAATCAACACAAAGCTTATGTAGACCTCTATATCGACAAAGTAGACAAACTAACTCACAATTGCTTCAATGCTCTATCAATGATCACCAATATGGATGAAATACACTTAGAAAACATGCCTAAAATATCACAATATTTCATGCTAACAAATAACCCCATACTTGCCACTTGCTTGTCCCTAAGCAAGGTCTTTCAAAACTTTAAAACTCAAGTTAGGATGAAATATGTGTATACTCTCAAAGCAAAACTTCTTTTAGATGAATGTGCTTTCTAATCAATAGATCATTCTCAAATCTTGCTTCATTCGTTTATAAGAATTTCATATACATAATCAAAGAGTAAAGAGTAAAGAAAGCTCATGAATTAATCAAACTTCCATGTAAACATCATATCCTTTAAACATTATCAAAATCAATCATAAGAAACTTCAATTTAGATCACCAAGTCATATATCATTCTCTTGATCTTAAGGACTTTCAAACAAGGTCTAGAATGCGGAAAGGGAGGGAAAACTTTAAGGAATGTGGTGCATGAATCCGGGAAAGTGGATAACTACTCTTTTCTTTTTCTCTTGCGGTTTCCGCAGCACTTTCAACTTAGAGCTTCGCTCTCTTCTTTTCATTTTTCGACTTTACTTTTGGAGTTATGGATAGAGGTGCACAAAAACCGAAGCCTAGGAGATTGGCGTTTCTCATTTTTGCGAGATGCCTCAAACCCTTGATGCACATACCATAATCCGCTAGGAATATCGCTCAATCCGACTTTGGCAAGACACAAACACCCGGCTATGTGAATGGTGCCGAGTTACTCATCATCATGATTGACTTCCCCAAACCTATAATTTCTTTCTATTCTTTTGAATGCAAAGTATTGCTTTCATGGCCCTCCCACATCAAACATGCCAAATATCAACTCCTCCAAATTCCCGGATAGGTAAAGGAGGCCATTATTTCAATGAGGGGCTAAATGAACAAAGGAAGAAGAAAGAAAATCGAATTGCCTTAATCATCTCAAAAAGAAGTATAAGAACTTATCATGTGATTTCAACCTTGATTTCTCAATATGATTTAAGTAACATTCATCACATTATGAAATTTGCAAAAGAGGGATAATCAACTCATTCAATTTCTTTTTAACTCACTATTTGTTTAAGCATGCGATTGTCATCAAAACTCAATTCGCAAGTGGTGATTATCATAGAAATAATCTCTATCCTTAGAAGCACAAATTTTTCAAAATTTTTCAATTTTTATGGGTTTTTCAAAAGCTTTTTTCATGCAATGCAATAATGAAATGTGCAACAATAGAATGAACATGCAAGGTAGTCTCGATAAAAGCATATAAAAGTGAGTAAGAGTTATTACAAACTATTAGTCACACCCCACCCCATACTTGGAACAAACATTGTCCCTAATGTTCAAAAAGAAAAAGAAGAAAAGAAAGAAAGAAAAAGAACTCACAAAATGGTGGTGGAGCGGCTAAAACGTCGATCATCAAAGGTCCTCACTGCGGTGGAGGTGGTGGTGGAAACGGGGAGAAGCTGGGATCATAGTACCGCCCGAACTGCTGGCGGTAAACATCTCTCATCATGTGGTCAAGATCGTCGGCTCGTGCATCCCTAGCATCAGCATGAATCTCCAAAGCTCCAACCCTATCGGAAAGGTCGGTAGCCCACTGTGGCAGCTGCTCGTACCAACCAGGCGGCTGGCTGTACTACACCGGTGCATCTGAAGGTGCTGGTGCAGGTGGCGGCTGCGCATGCCAAGGCGGTGGAGCTCCCATCCAATCCGGCTGCGTACTGTACCATGAAGGAGGATCCGCCATCAAAGTAGGCCTCTCGCTCACACTAGCACGGCGAGAGGATGATCCTGAAGCTCTAGCGGGACGGGGAGAACGTCTAGGCATGTCGGGAATTGCATCCGGCTGATCCGGGGCTACCAATCTGTCCGCATGCATGGCAGCGAACGTCGCCTTCCAGTTATGGCGTCCAGCCATAATGGAATACTCAGGGAGCCACTCAATGCCTCTCCTAGTCCTACTCTCCCAAGGCATAGCAGCATATGGTGGACCTCTATGGGTAGGAAAAATAATGCCTCTAGTCATGAGGGCCTGAAGTCCTAGGGGTCTAGCTGCAATGCGTGTGCAAGCTGAGAAGTCTACCTCTAACTGTCTAGCGAGGTGGGTGACCATCCCACCGTATCCAATGTTGCCAGCCCTCTTATTCTTTAGCTTGCTCATGGTAGCAGCTAAGAGGGTGGCGTAGTCAACAGGTCTACCGTATAGCATACAGTAGAGAAGGAAAAGCTCGTCTGTCTTGATTTTCTGAGGTGTCTCCGTCCTAGGGAAGAGACACTCAGAGAGCACCCTATGAGAAATCTTCGAGGCTGGATGATAGATCAATCTAGGCTTGGTATCAGCAGGCTGCCAGCGGTCCTCACTGCATATACCATCGCGATCTCCTCCTAGAAATCCTTGGCGTACACGCCACTGGGGAAACGACCATTAAAGGTCTCGTGGAACCCAAAGAAGGCTCCAAACTCTCTAATCGAAAAATCGTAGTTTCTTTCCATCAGCCGGAAACAAACGGTCCTGTCAACATGACTATGCTCGAAAGAAACCACAAACTCTCGAGTAATCTCCTCATAAGTATCTTCCCGAATAGCGGAGAAGATGACTAAACCGGCTCTATCCAAAAGCCAAGTAAGGTCTCCTATCACATGTAGAGGCTCTAACTCCTCAAGCAGTAAGTATCTAGGTCCAATGACCGTCCTCTCCTCTATCTTCTCTAAGGCATCTAGATGATCCTCATGGATGGTAGGGATCCTAGGGGGAGGTGGTGACGGTGATGATGGAGGTGATGGAGGTTCAGTGGGTGGTGCCCTAGAAGAGGAAGAGGGGTTGCCCTTCCTTTTCTTGTTCTTATCCTTGTTCTTATCCTTATTCCTACCGGACACTCTTCTCACAAAATCCATTTCTGACAAATTCCACGGTCTGTTCTAAGGGTTTCACGACCGTGGTTTCTCCAGGATTCGTTGTTCGGCACGTAATTTCGCAAATCTCAACAGAATCACACCAAACTCAGCAGCAAACAGTCCTAGACTAATTTCCGTCCAATTCCAATCAGTTCTTCCTAAAAATTCTAGCAAAATGAAGCCAAATCGACAAAGAGAGAGAAAGAACCAAAAACCTAGGTTTTCGGATTTTGTAATCCGAATTGTGGCTTCTCCGGTGATTTGCCGCTCGAATCGTTGCTTGGATCTTGTTGGTGATTCGATTTGCTTCAGTTTTGGCTAAAGAATCATCAAAAATGATTAACGAATGAGGATTTGAGAGAAGGGTAGTGGAATCGGCAATTTTGGGCGTGGAATGGGTGTTTGTGGTGTGTTTTGTGAAGAAACGTGGTTTATATAGTGGCCGTAAAATTTTTTGAAAATCACGGTCTATCGGGGGGTTCCACGGCCGTGGAAATGTACGGAACCGTGGTTTTTGTGATTTTTCTCAGACTTTTAAAAATTACGGTCACTGTAGCTGTCACGACCGTGGTTTAGGCCGTGGAACTCTCTGTAATGCTCCATAGTGCAAGTTTCGTCAATTTTCTTCAAGTTTTTCTTTCCCCTTTTCTTTTCCACTGTTCCTACATCCAAAAACACAAACATACCGGAAGGTATCGAAGGCAACACAAAGCAAAACGCCTAAACTAAACTAAACTATGAATCAAAAACGAAAATGACAATGCAATACCTTGGGTTGCCTCCCAAGAAGCGCTTTGTTTAAGGTCCGTAGCTAGACCAAGTTTGCACCTATTCGAGTGCGGTGGGCGCGAACTCTTCAGCTTGGAGTTCCGGTGTATACTTCTTGAGTCGTTGACCGTTCACCTTAAAGCTTCCGCCCGTTTCACCCCATACTTCAACTGCACCATGGGGAAAAATACGTTTGATTAGAAAAGGTCCGGTTCAACGAGATTTAAGCTTACCTGGAAAGAGACGAAGCCTTGAATTGAAGAGGAGAACTTGATATCCTTCTTTGAGGTCCTTTGGGATAATATGCTTATCATGCCAACGCTTCGCTCTTTCTTTGTAGATCTTGGCGTTTTCGTAAGCGTTCAAGCGGAGTTCTTCAAGCTCATTTATGTCCAAGAGACGCTTCTCTCCCGCTTCCTTCATGCTGAAATTTGGCCACTTGATTGCCCAAAACGCCTTGTGCTCCAACTCTACCGGTAAGTGACAAGACTTCCTATACACAAGGTTGTATGGTGTGGTTCCGATGGGAGTCTTATACGCAGTCCGGTACGCCCACAATGCATCATCTAGCTTCAAAGACCAGTCCTTCCTAGTCCTTGAAACCGTCTTCTCTAGGATTCCTTTGATCTCCCGATTTGAGATCTCCACTTGTCCACTAGTTTGTGGATGATAAGGGGTGACGATCTTGTGAGTCACCCCATACTTAGCTAAGAGAGCTTCAAAGCGCCGGGCAATGAAGTGAGAGCCTCCATCACTAATGATGGTCCGTGGTGTCCCAAATGGCGGGAAAATGGTCTTGTTAAAGAACTTAACCACTACCATGGCATCATTGGTGGGAGAGGCAATCGCTTCAACCCATCTTGAAACATAATCAACCGCTAAAAGTATGTATTGGTTACCACAAGATGATGGGAAAGGTCCCATGAAGTCTACTCCCCAAACGTCGAAGATCTCCACCTCTTGGATGTTGTTGAGAGGCATCTCATTCCTCCTAGATATATTTCCTGTTCTTTGAGAAGCATCGCAGCAGGAAACAAAGGTTTGCACATCTTTAAATAGAGTTGGCCAAAAGAATCCATATTGCAATACCTTAGCGCTAGTCTTGTTCGAACTAGCGTGCCCTCCACATGGTAGTGAATAACAATGGCTGATGACACTTTGCATCTCATCTTCCGGCACACATCGCCGAATAATGCCATCCGGACCTCTCTTAAAGAGGAGAGGTTCATTCCAAAAGTATTCCCGAACATCCTTAAAGAACTTCTTTCTTTGTGCGTAGGATAATCCGGGTGGTAATTCCTGACAAACCAAATAGTTAACAAAATCAGCAAACCATGGTTCGTTACCTTTGGTGATCACATCGATGCACTCCTCTATGATATGTAAATGCTCGTCCGGAAAGGAGTCATCTATAGGTAGATGGTCGTCCTCTAGATGTGTTAGGCGACTCAAATGATCCGCAACAGAATTTTGCACCTACAAGATACCGGATCGCGGATCTCTAGATCGAATTCTTGTAGGAGAAGAATCCATCTAATTAGTCTTGGCTTCGCATCCTTCTTTGCAAGGAGATACCGGATCGCGGCATGATCCGTGTATACAATCACCTTTGCACCTACAAGATAAGAGCGAAATTTATCAATTGCATATACAATAGCCAAGAATTCTTTTTCGGTAGTGGCGTAGTTGAGCTGCGCTTCATCTAGCGTCTTGCTAGCGTAGTAGATAGCATGGGTTCGCCCTTCCTTTCTTTGTCCAAGAAAAGCTCCTATAGCTACATCACTTGCGTCACACATAACCTCAAAGGGAAGATTCCAATCCGGAGGTTGGATAATCGGAGCTGAAATTAGAGCTTCCCGAATCATATTGAACGTATCTAAACATTCCTGCGAAAACTCAAAAACTACATCCTTCATCAATAGATTAGTAAGCGGTTTTGATATTTTAGAGAAATCCTTTATGAAACGCCTATAGCATCCAACATGTCCTAGAAAACTTCTTATCCCTTTCACCGAAGTTGGGGGAGGAAGCTTTTCTATCGTCTCTATTTTAGCTTTATCAACCTCAATCCCTCTACTAGAGATTAAGTGTCCTAATACAATGCCTTCTTTTACCATAAATTGACACTTTTCCCAATTAAGAACTAGGTTAGTGTCTTCACACCTTTGTAATACAAGAGCAAGGTTAGAAAGACAATTGTCAAAAGAGGAACCATAAACGGAGAAGTCATCCATAAAAACCTCCATGATTTCCTCTATATATTCGGAGAAGATGGCCATCATGCACCTTTGAAAGGTGGCTGGGGCGTTGCAAAGCCCGAACGGCATCCTCCTTTAGGCAAACGTACCCCACGGGCACGTGAACGTGGTCTTCTCTTGATCATCCGGGTGTATCGGAATCTGAAAGAAACCACTATAACCGTCAAGATAGCAAAAGTGCGAATGTTGTGCTAACCTTTCAAGCATTTGATCAATGAAGGGTAGTGGGAAGTGATCCTTCCTCATCGCGTTGTTTAGCTTGCGGTAGTCTATGCACATCCGCTATCCTGTTACAGTTCGTGTAGGAATGAGCTCATTGTGTTTGTTGGTGATGACCGTCATTCCTCCCTTCTTTGGAACCACTTGTACGGGACTCATCCACTTGCTATCGGAGATAGGATAGATGATACTTGCATCAAGTAGCTTAAGAATTTCCTTCTTGACAACCTCCTTCATGGTCGGATTCAACCGCCTTTGAGGTTGTCGCGAAGTCCTAAAGTCCTCTTCCATTAAGATCTTATGCATGCATAGGGAAGGTTTGATTCCAACTAAGTCCTCTATAGTATATCCTAAGGCTTTCCTATGTTTCTTAAGGACAACCATAAGCTTACTATTTTCATCTATGCTTAAATCGGAGCTAACAATTACCGGAAAGGTAGAATTAGGTCCAAGAAATGCGTACCTTAGATAATTAGGAAGTGGCTTCAATTCCATAACTATCGGAGTTTCCAATGGCTCTTGAGGAGCATCCGATGCTTCCTTAGAAGTGTCCAAGGATGTAGAAGGTGTTGGAGAAGGATCAAGAGGAGTTGTAGAAGAGACACAAATGTCTTCGAACTCACCCAAAATTACGGCACCTCTGGCTTCTCCATGGCCGTAATTTTGGGCGTGGAATGGAAATACGGTGGCTCTGTTTCCTCCACGGCCGTGTAAGCCTCTGGAGTGCTCCACGCTTTTGTTGGTGAAATCCACGGCCGTGGAATAGAGTGTATGACCGTGGATTCTCACGTTTTCTGCCTCATCGTGGAGTTTCTCAAACTCTTTTTCACACACTTCTTCTTGCGCTTCTAAGGCTTCAATTGCCTCATTGCACTCCTCTTCTTCCCCTATATCCGTTAAGCTCATAGAAATAACTTTTTGCAAAGGATCTTTGAAGAGAATAACACTTACCTCCTCTCTAGATAGCCCTTCTTCCTCTTGGATATTGAATATCCTCATCAAAGAGTGGTTCCTTCACTAGAGTGGAAAGAACGAACTATACCTTCTGTTCTCCTATGTCAAAGGCGAGTCTAGCATTCTTGCAATCGACTATGCAGCCGGATGTTGCTAGAAACGGTCTTCCGAGAATGATCGGGACCGGACTATCTGCGGGAATGTCAAGCACAACAAAATCTATAGGAACATAGAATTTACCTAGCTTGACCGGGACGTCTTCAACTATACCGACGGGGCGAGTTATGGATCGATCCGCCATGTACAATGTCATCATCACCGGTTTAGGATCACCTAAACCGATCTTCCTACATAAGGCAAGTGGGATGATGCTCACACTTGCTCCCAAATCACATAATGCATCATATGTGACATCTCCCACTCTTATGGGAATACAAAATGACCCCGGATCCTTTAGCTTTGGGGGCATCTTCTCTTTCATGGTTTTGATGAGATCCGAAGAATCCGAACTCATCTTAACCTCTCCAAAATCCTCTAGCTTTCTCTTGTTAGAGAGGATCTCCTTTAGGAACTTCTCATAAGCTGGCATACCTACAATGGCATCAATGAAAGGTATATTAATATGCAGCTTGCTCATGAGTTCAATAAACTTACCAAATTGCTTGTCTAGATGCGCTCTTGCTCTAGATTGCGGGAACGGTAGGGGAGGTTTGTAAGCTGGAGGAGGAACGTAGACATCTTCCTTCTCCTTCCCCTTCTCTTTGTACTTCTCAACGGGGACTTCTACAAACTTAGGCTGCGGGTTGGTAGTTGTCACCCCGCTCCTAGTTGTGATTGCCATCACCCTTCCTTTTGGGTTGTCCTCCGTTTTTCCTGGAAGTTTCCCTTGATTCCTAGGAACTTCCTCCGCATGACTAAACATTTTGTTTTCTAAAACCTTTTGGGCTTTATCAACCTTAGTTATGTGATCATCAACCTTGATGATGCGAGTCTCTAACCCTTGAAGCTTGCCCAAAATTGTCTCCAACATGGGATCGGGCTTCTCCTTCCCTGAAGTACTTCCACCATTAGATGTTTGCCCCTGGCTTTTCAAAGGAGTGGAAGAAGAGGAAGGCGGAGTTAGTGAATTTCCTGAATTGGAAGAATAAGAATTACCGGAATTTTGTTGGTTGGGACGCCAATTGTTGTTGTTTGAACCCCTATTGTTGTTCCAATTGTTATTCTGGTTGTTGTTGTTGTTGTTGTTGTTCCAATTATTACGGTTGTTGTTCCGGTTGTTGCGATTGATATTTTCATTACCGTTGTGGTTATTGTTATTGCCTAAATAACCCACATCTTGTTCCTTGTGCTTCGGAAAGTTGGTTTTGATGGCTTCCTTTAACTCTTTAATCTCCGTGTTGAGAGAAAAGATTTGAGTTTGAGCTGCTTGTGATAGCTTTGCTCCTTGATCCACATGATTCGCCTCCACTTTCCGATGAGAATACTTCTCTATAACTCGCGCTTGCTTCTCAATGAAGTCCCAAGCGTCATCTTCCCTCATGTCCATGAATGTACCACATGAAAGGGATTGGAGCTTGAATTGTGTCTCCACATCCAGCCCCTTATAGTATAACTCCAATAGTGCAAGCTTGGATATGCCATGATGAGGGCAATCCAATAGCAAATCCTGAAATCTTTCCCAAGATTGAAACAAACTTTCGTTAGATCTCATAGAAAATGCATTAATCTAACCTCTTAGCTCCGCCGTTTTAGATGGCGGAAAGAACTTAGTGAGGAATTCCGAAGAAAGATCCTCCAATGTCTCAAGTTTCCCACTTGGAAGAGCTTGATACCAAGACAATGCTTTCCCCTTCAAGGAGAAGAAGAAAGGCTTGAGTTTGTAGCTGTTGGTAGTTGCATTCTTTGGCTTCATTGTCTCCATCATGATCTCAAAATTTTGTAGATGTTGGTGTGGAGATTCAGCGCTTGTTCCACCAAATTGATTTTGGCGAACAATGGTAATAACTTGAGGGTTGAAGCTAAACCCTTGTGCATAATCAGCATCAAAGTTCACACCTAAACGGCGTGGTTGCTGCGTTGGATCCATCCTTTTGCCAAGAGTTCTTGGCTCCTCATCCACACGTTCGACTCTCGCACCTCTAGGTGGAACACGGCGATTTGCAGCTGGCGGTGGAAAGAATGGATTCACATTGATTGTCGGATCAATTTCCTCTAGTGGTGGCATGGAGGAGTCGCTATCCTCATTGGATGAGTTGGCTCTAACCGATCTTCCCGGTCTTCTTCTTCTCTTTTTCTCCTTGAGGTTGTTTATTTCCAGCCTCATTTGAAACATCATGTCCGTTAGATCATCAACCTTCATTTGATGACGATCCGTTTCTTCCCTACGAGTCTTTTCACTCCATTGGAGTTGAGCTTCCTTTTCCGCTAACTCCGTTTGGAAATCACGTTCTCGTTCTTCAGCCATTTTTCTTTCCTTAAGCTTTCTCCTCAAAGTCCTCTCAAGCTCTTGATCAAGAGGTAAGAGGCCTTCGTTGTTCCTAGACATGCGCATACACTCGAAGAGATATCAAATAACAAGGGAAAAGCTCCCAAGCTTGACAACCGATAACCGAATTCGGCCTAAACCAAATCCCCGGCAACGGCGCCAAAAACTTGTTCGCCACTTAGCGTGCGTGGAAATAAGCTTTAAATTTATAAAACTAGAAATCAAGCAAGCGAACCCGCAGTGTACGGATCGATATAGTTAAGCAAGAATTCCAGAGTATCGAACACAGGGATTTGGGGGGTTAAATCCAATTATAGAATCGTCAAGCAAGTAAATGTAAGAAGCTTTGTAAATATTGGAAAAACAACAATCCTAAAGATCCAGGAATCCAGGTGTGGCAATCGATTCAAGATATACTAAAGATATAAGGACAGAGTTGAGGTTTGCAAAGGTATACGAATGTAAAGCAATGTACGGTGAAGTTCCAAGGCTTTATATGACTCAACTAAAGACACTCTCTATAAAGGTTGTTGAGGCTTCAGTATAGAAAGGATCTAAAGGTAAGAATTAATGTCAAATACCCAAACTTGTAATCCAAGGATCAAGACCAACTAAACCGATTAAGGTTGTGACACCCGGAATCGAGGTAGAGGTTGTTGAGGCTTCACTACCACCTAGAAAAGGCAAGCCAAGACTAAGTTAAAGCAAATCTTTAACTTTGGATTAAAGTAAAAGCAAAGTTCGTAACTGACACAAAATTACGGGTAGTTCTTGAGTTCCACGGCCGTGGAAGCTCAAAAACAGACCGTGGATTAGGTTCGTCGGCGATTCTCTCTAACTCTCAGGGTCCGATCTGTTTACGATCGATCTATCATCATCTAAGCCACAACTATCAACCCTTCACCTTAGAATTGCTAAAGGGTTTTAGCCAACAACAGTCATTATGATATCAAATTCAAGATTTAAAAGAGTAAAGGATGAAAACTTCCGAAAACCTTCAATAACCTTCAAACCAATCTCAAATCCACAAATATCAATGATAATGTAACTCAGATTTGGAATAAACACAAACAAGTAACTATTCTAGATAAGAACGAAGAACGGGATGTCAATCCGTCTTCTAATCAAACCTAGGAATCAAAAGCGTAACTTCCGTCACAAACGATCTTCCAAATCTTCAACTCTTCGCAAATCTCCGTTGCGAAATAGCAATCTCCACACGTCCAACTTGAAACCCTAGGCACGTGTAACTCCGTAGACAAAAGTCTAAGCGCGAGGTGTAAGCAAAGATGCAAACCCTAAACGGAGGTGTAAGCGAGGTAGCGAAGGTGACGGAATCTCTTTCCTTCCGTCCTTTTATAGGGCTGGATAAAATATGTCTTCGGCCCACGTGCGTAGTAGACCGTGGCTTAAAATATTGCGTAAAAGATCGCCAAGATCACGGTCGTGGAAGGTTCCATGCCCGTAATTTAGAGCGTGGGACTTGATCACGGTTGCTTCAAATCCTCCACGGCCGTGTAAGTTTCTGGAATGCTCCACGCTTGTGTTGCCAAAGTTCCACGGCCGTGGTTTAGAGCGTGGACTCTAGTACGGCCGTATTTCAGGGCGTGGAACATATGTAGCACGTAATTCTCCTTTGTCTTGTGTCATTCTTCAACTTAGCATCTTCCTTGGCTCCTAATGATATCCTCAATCCTTGGACATGCTCAATCCGTCTCCATTCTCCCCTGATTCGTCCGGTTTTAGCTCTTAATTGCCTACAATCAACACAAAGCTTATGTAGACCTCTATATTGACAAAGTAGACAAACTAACTCACAATTGCTTCAATGCTCTATCAATGATCACCAATATGGATGAAATACACTTAGAAAACGTGCCTAAAATATCACAATATTTCATGCTAACAAGTATATCGAAGATATCATGGAGGTATTCATTGATGATATTTTGTTTATGGCTCCTCTTTCGATAATTGTTTAGCTAACCTTTCCCTTTTGTTAAAACGTTTTGAGGATTCTAATCTCGTTCTAAACTAGGAAAAATGTCACTTTATGGTTAATGAGGGAATTGTGCTAGCACACCTCGTTTCAAACCGAGGTATAGAGGTCGATCGAGCCAAGACCGAAACTATAGAGAAACTCCCGCCACCTTGTTCTGTTAAAGGTGTGCGGAGTTTTCTAGGACATGCAAGCTTTTACAAGAGGTTCATCAAAGATTTTTCTAAGATCTCTAAACCAATAACAAATTTGTTGAACAAAGATGCGGTTTTGGAGTTTTTGCAGGAATGTCTAGCTTCTTTTCAAAAGCTAAAGAAAGCATTGATATCAGCTTCCATTATTCAACCTCCTGATTGGGACTTGCCCTTTGAAGTCATGTGTGACGCAAGTGATGTGGCAGTAGGAGCAGTTCTTGGACAGATGAAAGATGGGCGAACCTACGCCATCTACTACGCTAGCAAGACACTGGATGAGGCTCAACTAAATTACGCCACCACCGAAAAAGAGCTCTTGGCGGTAGTTTACGTTTTTGAAAAATTTCGTTCTTATCTTGTAGGTGCGAAAGTCATTATCAACACCGACCATGCTGCCATTCGGTACTTGCTCACCAAGAAGGATGCAAAGCCGTGCCTCATTTGCTGGATTTTCCTACTTCAGGAATTTGACTTGGAAATCCGCGATAAGAAAGGATCCAAAAACTTTGTAGCAGATCACGTCATCCGGCTACCTCCCATTGCTTAAGAGGGAGATGACATGCCCTTCTATGACTCATTTCCCAATGAGCAGCTTCAATGGATGGAGCATTGCCTTTACCAAATTTCGGAGGGCAACGAACCTTGGTATGCTAATATTGTCAATTACCTTATTACTTAGAAAATATCTCCCGGGCTTTCATAAGCATAAAGGAAGAAATTCTTTAAAGACGTTCGTCATTATTTTTTTAAGGAACCTCTACTCTTCACGAGAGGTTCAGATGGGATGCTGCGGAGATGCATTCCGGAAGAGGAGACAGAAAGTGTCATGAGGCATTGTCATTCATTACCATGTGGAGGACATGCTAGCACTCACAAAACGTGCGCTAAGTTATTACGTTCCGGTTTCTTTTGGCCTACATTATTCAAGGATGTGCAAACGTTTGTTTCTTCTTGTAATGCGTGTCAAAAACAGGTAAATTGTCTAGACGGAACAAAATGTCACTCAACAACATTCAGGAAGTCGAGATCTTCGATGTTTGGGGAGTTGACTTTATGGGACCATTCCCATCTTCAAGAGGGAATCTATACAGCCTGTTGGCAGTACACTACGTGTCTAGATGGGTAGAGGTCATCGCCTCCCCCACCAATGAGTCTACCGTGGTCATGAAGTTCTTCAACCGGACGATATTCCCACTCTTTGGGACACTGAGAATAATCATAAGTGACGGTGGAACGCACTTCAAAACCCGGAAGTTTGAAGCACTTCTATCGAAGTATGGGGTAACCCTCAAGGTAGCTACTCCCTATCACCCTAAAACTAGTGGACAAGTTGGAATTTCAAATAAAGAAATTAAGGGAATACTAGGGAAGACCGTCTCTAGGACGAGGAAGGATTTGTCCACGAAACTGGACGACGCTCTATGGGAATATTGGACGGCTTTCAAGACTCCCATTGGAACAACACCCTACAACTTGGTTTATGGGAAGTCTTGTCACCTTCCGATGGAACTAGAACAAAAGGCATATTCGGCGTCAAATGGGTTAATTTCGATATCAAGGAAGCTGGGGAGAAGAGGCTCTTGGACATCAAGGAATTGGAAGAATTGTGCTTGAATGCTTACAAGAATGCTAAGATCTAAAACGAGAGAACGAAGAAGTGGCATGAAAACCATATCATCCCAAAAGAATTCAAAGAAGGAGATCTCGTCCTCCTTTTCAATTCCCGCCTCCGCCTTTTTCCCGATAAGCTGAAATCTAGATAGATTGAACCTTTTAATGTGAAACATGTTTTCCCTCATTGTGCAGTTGAAGTATGGGGTGAACGTAGTGGAAGCTTTAAGGTGAATGGTCACCGTCTCAAGAAGTATACACCGGAAGATCCAGTTGAGGAGATTGCACCATTGTATCTCATATAACTCAAGGAATGACATGGTCCATCTAGAGACCTTAAAACAAGCGCTTCTTGGGAGGCAACCCAAGGTATTTTTTTCTTTCTTGCTTTCTAATTTAGATTAGTGTAGTTTGCGTCTTTGTGTCCATGATAACAGGACCTAGGTACATCCAAGGAATATAAACCAAGGAGCCAAATGAGCAACTTTGCAATTCGAGAAACTGGAATGAAAACGGAAACGGGTGGATATTTCGGAAGCTATCTCAACCAAAATGCCTTTTCAAGCAACCGAGATGAAGGCAATAGGGAGTCACCTCGGTTGATCACCACGATCACTAACACCATTTTCGACCGAAATGTAGTTAATATTTCTGAAGGGTATAAAAGGGGATCAGATTTCTCTCTCCTCTCCACCTTTCTCTCCCAACACAGTCTCGACCAAAACGAACCCTAAAATTCTCAAATCCCCGTTTCTTGCTTGTTTTCAACGATTTTGGACTCAATCTCGACAAGGAAAGCATGATAGAGACTTCCTCAACACCAATCGAAACTTAAAACAACCGCAATCCGAAGAAAATCGGGCAATCTCGTTCGAAACACTCTTTTTCTTGATTTCGGTTGATTTTGTCGGATTTTGGGAGATTTTTGTTGTTTGTTGTGTTGAGAATAATTGGAGAACCTCCTTGGAAGAAATTGCTAGTGGTTTTGGGGGAAGAATGTTACGGAATTGTGAGTTTGATCGAAGCACTATTCGCCTCGGTGGAAACCCAATCATCTCGGCCGAAATCCCCTTTCGAACTGCCCGGGATAACTTGCTGATATGGATGGTTTACGTTTCTCAGTTGGAAAATTGTTCTCCATGACCGTGGTGGGGATATGGAACCTTCCCCACCACCTCCTTTACCTCCACAAATCCCTATCATCCTCCTGAACCTCAAAGAAAAATATGACAGAATATGCTCCCGCCCGGTCATTGCACCCCGTTACATAATCATCGATGATTTTTCTTGCTTGCACCTTGTTGATGATTTGAGGAAGATGATCGCAAATGTGGCACTTGAGACTATTGTATCACTATAGACACCGGCTTATGTCGAGCCGACACTTGAGTTCTTAAGTGCCATCATCTATGTGCCAGAGGAGGATTATGTGAAGTTCCATATGATGAAAAAGACGTACAAGTATTCAATGCAGACATTTGGAGCTATCTTTGGTTTCTTTGATGTCACGGTCACTGCCTTTCCCTCCCGTAACCATGCTAGGGCATTTTGGGCCCGTATTGCTCATATCCCAACTAGTGCTGAAAGTTGGCAACCAAGAGATTCAAAAGAGAAGTGCATTTTTCATGAAGCTTTTAAAATTTCCCATCGGATTCTTAGTGAGATGCTATTAGTCCGCACCAAGACACCACAAAAAATCCGGTAGAACGAGCTATTCACACTTTGTTGTATGACCGCGGATCAAGTTCTAGATTTCACTATCATGCTAGCTGAAGATTTACCGAAGATAAGAAGCAAGAAAAAGGAAGATATTTGCATGGGGGGTTGGTCACACATATTTCCAACCTCATTGGCGTCGATCTTTCCGCTTGCACTTTGGCTACTGAGGCCAAACCATTGGGTTTACTTGAGTTCATTACTCGTCGCATCTTGGTTCCTCGAGGGAGTGGTCCACCATATGTGGCCATGCCTTGGAAAACCACAGCTCCTAAGGGCATCATGTGGACATCCTAGTTTATAGTTTTAGACCAGCATAACTGGAGTGATATTTGGGATCCGCTCGTCAAGGAGGCCGCTAGACTTGCTGACATTGGGACAAATGATGAGATTAATGTGGGAGGCGCCCCTATGGACACCGGGACGGACACTGATAGTCCAAGTTACCCGATGATTGAGCTAGAAGAGGATGTGGACACTGATGACAATCAACCCCACCAGATACCACCACACTCAAGAGCATGCCACTGTCGCCATCGTCGTGACCCCGAGGCCCACCAAAGGATTGACGCCCTTACCCGTCAGATGGAGGAGTCCTTTGTTGTGATGCATGTTGATTTAGACTGCCGCCTCATGGCTCATACCAGGGAGATCAGTGCTTTGAGACGCTCGACTGAGGAGAGCTACCACTACTAGCGTCGGATGATGGAGGTGCAATTCCAACCCTTATGGGCCACCCTTTCGATCCATCCCTGTACCTGTTCCAGCCACCTCCTTCTCTAGATGCTTGATTTGATTTCCCCCGGAGCTGCTTTTGCTTTATTTTCTTTCTTATTTTGTGGTTTTGCCCTCAAACTTGTAAGTGTTTCTAGACTTCTTTTCACCCATCGGGACGATGTGCCCTAAGTATGGGTGCTTTGAGATACCTTGGTCTGTAATAACCGACTTATCTGCCTATGAATATTTCCACTCCTTCCATTATGTGCCTAGAAACTATTACTTACATTACATCCATCACAACAAGATTTTTGATCGAAAAAACGTACAAAAACTGGTTTGAAATTTTTTATTTTCCTCGACCGAAATGACCTTTGGCCAAACGAGGTGACCATAACATGAGCTTACCTCGGTCTAACACCTCGTTCGCCATAAAGTCATCTCGACCGAAATGGGTTTCGAAAACTTGAATTTCTTAAAATTTTTGTGATCTTGATATGATCCCAATGATGAATATTTTTTGTTGATTAGTTATATGATCTTTATGTGTTTGAAATGAATTATGATATATCTAAGGTATGATTGCTTTGTTTGAAATTTGAAGCATGTTTAGTAAATTGTTTTTGTCCAAATAATGCTGAATTTGAAAGTTGACATTGCTTTATGAGTTCTCTCACATCCTTATTGCATTGATCAAGGTAATTCGCCGTACTTTCCTCCCCTTCTTAATCATGCTTTTAGACCCTTATTGAAATAAGTTTGCCTCCCTTTACCTATATGGGAATTTGGAAGCAAAAGAAATTCAAAAGCAAGTGAAAGACGATGTTGAAAGGAGAAGAAGTTATAGAAAAATAGGTTTGGGGACTTCAATCTTGACGATGAGTAGCTCGGTACCTTTCACATAGCCGGGTGTTTGTGTCTTGTCAAAGTCCAATTGATCGATAGTCCTAACGAGTCATGGTATGTGCATTAAGGGTTTGAGGCATCTCGAGAAATTGAGATTCGCTGATTTCCAAGGCTTTGGTTATTGTGCACCTCTGTCCATGTTCTCAAAAAGTGAAAAGTAAGCAAACATGCTGAAAAGAAACAAGAAAATCTTGTTGATGAAATGAACCAAAGCTCAAAGTTACGAAGTTGTTATCCTTTTCCTGGATATAGCAATACAATATCCTTTATACACTCCATCCCTAACTCGTTTGTTGACCTTTGATTTAAAATCCTTGAGACCATGAGCTTGTTGATTGACTTAGCGGTTTAAACTGGATTATTCATGACTGATTTTGATGAGTATGATTTGCTATGCATTCTATGATCTCAAGTGAAGTATGATTAGCTATTATATATCCATGACTTGTTTTGATCATATATGGTTCGTATTTGTTGTGAAGAATTCTCTAAGGGTAATCTATGGGAAGAAGTGCACAACCAAAAGTTTTGAGGTTTTTCATTGAGTTTTAACTGATTATAATTCATTCTATCTTGTATCTAAGATTTAAACCTTGCTTGGGGACAAGCAAGAGGCAAGTATGAGGTATTTTGATAGCATGAATTATTGTCCATATTTCGGACATGGTTTTGTTGTTTTCTCATTATAATTCTTCATGAATGTATAGGAATTTGTAGCGTTTATGTCATTATTCGGTTACTCTGCAAGAATCGAGGTCTACACCACATTTTGTTGAAATTGTACGGAACATGGCATGTATTGGATGGAAATGGAGCATAAAGAGCTAAGGAAGCTGTGAAGCTACATTTAGGAGCATTAGGAAGGACAAGAAGAAGGACAAGAACCATGCTGGAAGGAAGGAAGAAAGATCCAAACGAAGATATGATTTCATGCACGTAGATCACTGCTAACCTCGGACGGACACAACCATGCATTTCGACCGAGATGGCCCACTGGCCTGGATCGTGGTCGACGTCCAACAACCCAAGGAGATAAACTATTTTTGAACCTAAAATTCTTCTATAAGAATGGAAGGTGGACATGGAGTTCCGGAGGTTGGAATCTCGATAGTTGCAAGGTCAAAGGACTCTTGGACGGTTGATTTGAAGGATTGAAGGGAAGGGAAGATTTGAAGGAAGGATTGCTTAGGGTTTGAGTAACCCTAGATTGTGAGGATTTCTTGGGGATTGCTAGTGAGTTGTTATCATCCCTTTTGGAACACATCATTGATACTTTTGTTGAGTTGTTTGCTTTGATAATAGAGATACCTTTGTTGCTTCCTTTATTCCCTTTTCTTGATTTTCTTGATATAATTGATATTGCATTGATTATGATGATTGTTGGCTAAACACCCTTGCGATTCTAGGGTAATTAGTTGAAAGTTAAGGTATAGACGATGAAAGGATAAACCTTTACCCAAGTGGAGCCTGAAAGCTTGAGTTAACCCTAATCCGAAACCCGTCTCGGGATGTTCGTTGAGCATCTCGACCGAGATCGATATAGAACAGAACGAGATTGACCACTGTATTGCATATCTTGAGTTTAGGTTATAGTTTGCCAAATCCTATCCTTGTTGCACCTTTCTTGGTTCATTCGCAAGCCTAGGATGAGACTTACCCGGTGATTCCTTTGCTTGTATACCGATGATGATGAGTGTTAGGTAATAAAGGTTTATCCTTCATTAGGGTTTGAGTGTGCCTTCATCCTACCTTTGAGAGTTAACCTGAGACTTACCGCTGATTTTTAGTTCTGCACCCTTAGGTGAGTGATGTTGATTTGAGATCCTTTACCTTTACCTAGTTCCTTGAGACTGACATGGTGATAGGAGCTTTGGTTTGGGAAAGTGGGTAGTGAGACTTACCCGGTGATCTATCATATAGTAGCAACAACTTTCCTCAGCAAACCTCACCTTTGTCCATGTTATCCAAAGAGACATTGAGTCGAAACCACAACTGGATACTATGATCTTTAGAATCTGCATTTCCCCATCTTGACATATATTCTTGTTTTTCTTTTGATCAATATTATTGCATGCTTCTGAAGTTGGATTGCTTTACCTGTGATTGTTCTCACCAATTCCTTGAGATCGACTTTGGAATATAAGCTCTTACTACGATTGATCCGTACATTGCAGATGTATGGTTGATTGCAAGAACGCCACACTCTCCTTCAACATTGGTGAGGAGAACATTAAGTGCACGCTACCTGCTATGGTTAGAAGACTAGCGCTTGGAGAAGATGTTTCCAACATTTATGAGGAAGAAGAATCGAGGGACTTGGTGAGTTCAATTTTGATTAAAGATCCTCTTACAAAAGTCTTGAGATTGAGCATTATGGTGGAAGGAAGAAACACAATTTGTGACGCTAAGGTACATGTATTAGAAGCCTTGGAAAGGGATCCAAAGTCTACGCTTGAGGAATTTGAAGAATGTACAAAAAATGTAAAAATTTAGGATCAAGCTCAGGAATCTCGGTCGATGCTCGCTAGGGGTCATCCGAGATTTTCATTCTAGCAACCAATATCGGTCGCGATTTTTAGAGGGGGTTGAGATTCCTGAGTCCCCGAAATCACTTCAAACGTCGAATGTGAGCATCCTAGAACGCGACCATGCCTTTCCCCGAAATCACTACCCCACGTTGAATCTATCCGTCACCACTAACCTTCACCACCATTACCTCCTCTTTACTTTGAAACCACCATCACCAACGTCGCCCTCAACGATGTCTCACCCAGAAGCTCTTGTCGGCGCCACCGTCGACAACACAACTTTGTTTCGAAGCACTCCACTTGGCGTAGGTTGTTCGTTCTTCACAATCACCTTTTCTAACTTCTCCCATGACTGCGGCTAGGAACATACCGCGACCATGGCATCACCAAACTCCCGCGACTGCGGCCTCCAACACCCCACGCCCGCGACCCCTCACTTGGGCCCTACGACCACAGCTGCAAGCAACCGCCCCCGCAATTCTTTATTAGAAAGGTATATTTTTTCCTCTATTCATCTAATTCTGATCCATTTGTTAAAATTATATTGCTAGAAATGGATAGAGGAAGAAACACCAAAATGACTAGCAACGATGAATAGCGATATAATATTGTGGAGGAGAAAAATGTGATTGCAACTAAGTCTATGCATGTTCCTATGTTTGTGAATCTAGGAATGCTAGAGTGTATGCATTAGTGTCTCGAGCATGCTGGGCTCGGGAATTCACTAGCAAAGTAGGTTGCTGTTTATCCTGAGTTGGTTAGATAGTCTATACCACTTTCCAAGGTTAGATAGAAGACCATGTATTGACTGCTTTAATATTTTAGTTTGAGAAAAAACAATATAATGTTGATCTTGAGCAATTGAGGGTTGTACCAAGGACCCCACTGAGGATTGGATGTAACACCCCGAATCAGCGGGACTCGGGAATGCTACGAGCGAGACCTCACAATGGGTCCCGACCCATAACTTGACAACAATTTCACCGGACTTTTCCAACATGTCACAAATAAAGGCAAAAATTGTTAATCATTTGTAATGCAGATGATAAGAAACCCGAAAGAATGCAACAACAAACTTCAGCCGAGGTACAACTCAAAACCAAACGCCAAACATGCGGCATGCAAAACGTAAAACCAGAAGGACAAAACACAACTCAACTCCAACTCATAACCCTTCCTAAAATGTACAGACTCCGGCTACCCACCCTTCCGGATCTCTCGACCGCATTCCTAACTTGCAAGGCATTTTTACAACATTTGGTATAAAACCGTTAGCTCATATTCGAAGCATTAGAATTAATGGGTAAGGCACAAACACAAGTAAATCATCATAAACACAAAACATACTCAAAAGCACACCAATCCGGTTTATTATCTTTATTATGATTATGTCATATCCAATTCTAATTCAACTTAGGTTTGTGACACGAGACCACCGTAGTCCCGCCTCGGTCCCTATTTCCGGCATGGAACGGTACGGATGCCTCCAACCGTCTAACCAGCACGGCTAGTCGCCGAGAACCTCCTAGACTCTCGCAAGAGCCAGGAAGATGATGTCACTGCCCGTTATCATACACTTGGGCCAAAATAATATAAAGTTCTGTAATCCTATTTCCAATTCCGTTGTTATAACATAAACGATAAACACACACCACCAAACACACATCAACACTACTACAAAGAATACGAGCTAAGTAACTCCGGAGACTTACCTCCTGACCACACTCACTCACTACACTCTAGCTTTCCTTGGGAAGGAATCCACAACCTGCTGACAAGAAGATATGTATCAACATATGCTCATGCTCAAGAAGTCTTAGACTTCACTCTTGTGGTCTAAGCAAGATCACCTAACACTCATGCTACGAAATGCATCCTAGGATCCAAGATACTCACCACACTCTCATCACATGATAACAAATCAAAATAACTTATAACCTCACATGAACATAACCTTAGCCAAGAAGGAACAAGCTAGCATAAAGGTCCATCATGCTCAACATACTCCAAGCCATCAACTACATCGAGCCTTAAGGGCTCCTAGGTTCGCAACCACTAGGTGGCATTCACAACTACCCTAGGTCCATCCTAGGCATGATACTAACATGAAAAAACCTCACAACTAAGGAAGGAACGAAGAAGAAGGGAGTAGAAGAGCCTAATATTGAAGAAACGCAGCCGCGGAAACAAAAGACGCGACTGCATGCTGAAGGTCACGGCCCTCGCGGCGCCTGGAAGTCCTGATGCCGCCCCCGTGGCACTGCCTACCACCCCCGCGGCTGGCTAAGATCCGCCCCCGTGGCGCCTGGTGCAGTCCCCGCGGGAGAACTCCAGAAACAGCGTTTCTTCATCTTCTACTGTGGATCTGGAGCTTCAATGGCCTCCTTATCTTGTTGGCTCTTCTCCAAACATCATACATGGTATCAAGGCTCTCCCTCATGACCAAATCGAGCTAAGAAGATGGACATGCAAAGGATCTAAGAAAAATCTTCCTCAAGAGCTTCATCCATGACAATGGATGAAGGGGAAGGGAAGAAGTGGTAATCAGCAAGGAAGGAGAAGAGAGGGAGAGGAAGAACTTACCAAACCAACTCAGATTCTTCTCCACAGCAGCTCACAAACAAGAAAGGTCTCCAAAGGAGGAAGAAGAGAAAAGAGAGAGAAGAGAGGAGGTGGGAAAATATTGAACGTGAATGAAAAGCCAAGGAGAGAGAGAAGAATCTCTAGGCTGCAAAAGTTGGAAGGGAACATGGGTTCAGCTGACCTCTTGTCTCCTAGGCACAAGCATCGAGGGGTCCAAAGAAAAATAGGGAGAAAGAGGGATCGGAACGGAATAAAATCACGTTACTCAGCACCCCGTTCCTACGGAAAGGTCGAAACCCGCTCACCATCCGGAATAAAAATTCCGGATGCTACAATTAACCCCCCCTAAAAACAAGTTTCGTCCCAAAACTCGCTAACGCAACACTCTTGGCCAAACACATCACGTAACCACTCAAAACCGTAACGTGCAAACTTCCTAATCAATAACCATCACACACTCGTGTAACCGCGTCAAGACCTCGCAAGGCATGCACACAGACTCGCATGAACTGCAAAGTGCATCATAAGCCAAAAGCTAACAAATCAAACACACATTCCCGCTCGGGGCACAAAACACATAAACTTGCACATGCGCACATATCTAACCCATCATCTAACTCGACGTAACGAGATCATCGTAAAAACTCCAACACTGATACTATCTCACGTCCTCTCAATAGCCTCATTGGCTCTTCGTCTAACACTGGATCAATATGACTAAAAACATAACTTCAGTCATACATTTATTCTCTCGCCGTCACACCTGAAACCTAGTGAACACCCTCCACTCTCGGTGGCCATGGAAATAGGTAAACCGCCCCCAATTCGTGACAAGATCTCCAAAGAAAAGTCCAATATATAGGAACTCAACTCCCTTCCAGTGATCAACATGTGTGACACCTTGCGACCTTGACACTCTTAACTCGAATCGCCTCATATCCGAACCCAAGAGGTATGCACCTCTTTTTTGTACATACTTCCTCGTGACTTAGCTTGTCTAGCATCCGCCTTTGGACCACCGCTACTCAAGCGAGGTGGTCCCGTATCTACTTAGGGCTTAACTTACATATACTCACCAATTCTAACATCACAAGGTACAACACTTCTGTCCATAATTGGCTTCGAACAAGGCCATCACAATGGTACCTCTCAACTATCATTACGATAACTCAGCCCAAGGGGAGGTATAAGGCCTACCTTTACCCCCTTACATCGCACACATACCCTCTATATGGCAGCGACTGGTGATAGCATGTATTATCGTCTATATTTTGGGACTTATTTAGACGTTTTATCTTCAATAATCTGCATGTTTGAATGTATATTATGTGATTATATTGTCGTTTCATCTACCTTTACAGGAATCGAGGTCTACACCAATTTTTGTTGTAATCGTAGGTAAAATGGCACAATTTGGACTAAAAATGGAGCTAAGGAGCTAAGGAGCAAAGGAGTCATTGGAGCTACATTCAAGAGCTTAAAAGAGAACTTAGGGAGCAAGGAATTAACAAAGAAGATTTACTTTGGACTAGATTTGAGAGATTTCACATTCAGCTGAGATTCACCTCGGTCAGCTACAGTACCACCTCAACCGAGGTGATCTTGAGGAGCGCCCCGACCGAGGTGAACACCCTGGCGCGGCGAGATATATTTTATTTGGCTAAGATCTTTTGTTTTTGGAAGGAGAGATCTTATATTTTTGGGCTGGATTTTTGGAAGGAAGATCATATATTTGGGAGATCTATTTTAGAGATATGGATATATTTTATTAGGATATTATCTTTTTAAGATATTATTATCTTTGGAAGATAATTCTCCTATAAAAAGGGCTAGATTTTCCACAATTCAGCATCGTCGCATGCTTGGAGATTGAAGAAGTTGTAGTTAGAAGGATTTTCTGGGAGGTTTGAAGGAAGTTCATAGCTTTGTTATAGCTTTTGAGGGGATTTGCTAGATTTTCTTAGATTCCCTTTTGGTTGATTGTCTTGTTGGATTAGTGATCCAGGAACGCTGATTTATGTGATATTTGATTAAGTTAGTAAAGCCTTGTTCTTAAGGTTTTTGTGTTCAAATATTTATTACCTTCTCATATATTTGATTATTGCTTTCATGATGAGGAGTGGCTAATTTCCTTGTGCGATTCTAGGGTGATTGGCTGAAAGTTGTGGGAAAGACGATGATATAATGATCTTAATCACAGTAGGACCCTGAAAGCTTGAGTCTGTATCCTTAACCCTAGAACATCTCGTTCAGTCGATGAACATCTCGGCATGGGCGGAACTTGACTGACCGAGGTGACCTTTTCTGATCCGAAACTGAGAGTTAAGTGTTAGAGTTTGCCAAATCCTATTCTTATTACACCTTTCCTGGTTCAATGCAAGCCTAGGATGAGACTTACCCGGTGATTCCTTTGTTTGTTTACCCAAGATCATAAGTGTAGGTAATAAATGTTTATCCTTTGTTGGGGTTTGAGTGTGCCTTCATCCCATCTTTGTGAGTTAGCCTGAGATTTTTACCCGGTAAAGGTTGATTCTATTCCATTAGTTGGTGTGTTGGTTTGAGATTATAATTCCTCTCCTTAGTACCTTGAGACTTACCCGGTAATAGGTTCTTTGGTTTGGGATAGTGAGTAGTGAGACTTACCAGGTAATCTATTCCACTTTAGAAACACCTTCTCTTAGCAAAATCTCAGCTTTGTCCGCTTATCTTAAGATCTTGAGTCGGAACCACAACTAGATGCTTTAATCCATAGAATTTGCATATTCCGTTTAATTGACCTTAATATCATCTTTTGATTGCTTTAATCGCTTTTGTTGTTAGTAGTTACATTGACAACCTATACTAGCTTTGTTTCACCTAAGTCCCTGAGATCGACACCCCCGAATTCTTGCTTTTACTATAATTGATCCGTACACTGTGGGTTCGCATCCTTGTTTAAGCATATTTCCTCTGTTATAAATTTAAAGCTTGCACACACTGTTTGGAGCGAACAAGTTTTTGGCGCCGTTGCCGGGGACTTGGTCTAGACCGAGCCGGTTGCGGTTGTCTTTCGGGGCAATTGCCACTGTTGTTACTAACCACTCTACTTGAGTGACTTTCGCAGGTTCTTTCTTTTAGGTTTATGCGAAGAACCCGCGCTGGGAAGGAAATAGTTCCTTACGATCCTGAACCAGAAAAGACATACAAAAGACGCTTGAAAGAAGCTAAGATGGACAACCAAGACTATCGCAATCTTGAGGCCGAATTGAAAGAGGCGTTGGAACAACTACGCCTCAGTAAAGAAGAACTGCGGCTTGAAAAGGAAGAAACTCGCGTAAGGACGGAGGCGGTCGAAGCAGATATGGCAGCTTTACGGGACCAATATCTACCTCGACCGAATCAAGATCCTCGACCGAGGCAGAACCTAGTTCCAAATCCACGACCGAGGCAGGACCCAACTCCAGTTGCCCCGGCCGAGATACTTCCACCTCAGATACTTGTCCGAGATGTTCTTTTTGCAGGTATTCCACAGACCCTAGGGCAGAGGATGGACCCAAACCAGCAAGTGAGGCGTCTAGGAGTCAACCTAGGTGATCCAGCGGAGCATGGTTATGAACTTCGACCGCAAGTTCTTTCAATGATCCGCCAATGCTAGTTTGGAGGTTTAGAGAGGGAGTCTCCAAATCAACATTTACAAAATTATGAGATTTTGATGGAGACCTTGAGACCTTCAAGAGCGGAAAATAACAATTATAAGCTAAGGCCTTTTTACTTTTATTTGAAGGACAAGGCACTTACTTGGTATCAGTCTCTTCCTCCCGGAAAGATCAACGCTTGGGAGGAGATGACGACGGAGTTCATAATAAAACTCTTTCCACCCTTCTAAAACCGCTGAAATGAGAGGGAAAAGCAATGCATTTATCATAAAGGACAAGGAGAGTTTGTCCAAGTCAAGGGAAAGGTTTAAAGACATTCTTTTGGATTGCCCACATCATGGGATTCCAAAGATAGAGTTATTGGAGATATACTTCAAAGGATTGGATGAAGCTACCCAATTCAACCTTCAACTACTATCCGCCGGCACATTCATGGACATGCCGATTGATGAAGCTTGGGAGTTCATTGAGAAACAAGCTTTGCACATGGAGAAATACTCCCACCAAGGAGCTGAAAATGTAGTTATGAGAGTCAACTTCCAAGAAGCTCAATCAAATGATAATCAACTCACCTCCCTCAAGAATGATGTGAAGCAATTGAAGGAACTTTTGGTTGATCAGACCAAAAAGGAAGAGGGAGGATATCAAGGTTCAAGGAACAACAATCAAGGTTCCCGGAACAACAACTACAACAACAATAGAGGCTCCAACAACAACAATTGGATATCCAACAACCAAAATCTGGGTAACCCTTATTCTAACTCAAATTCTAATAATTCTTCTAATCCTTTCCTCTCTTCTTCTTCTACTCCATTGAAGAGCCAAGAGCATGGATCAAGTTCGTCCCAGCCAGAAAAGAAAGATGCAGTGCTGGAGGCCATCTTGATCAAGCTCAACGCTATGAAGACATCCATGACTTCATTTTCGAATGCACAAAAAGCCTTAGAGCAATAATTCTTTAATAAGGCGAATGAAGCGCCAAGAGATCTAGGGAAGCTCCCAGCCAGGACAAAGAGCAACCCCAAGGGACAAATCATGGCAATAACGAAGAGAAGTGGACTGAAAACTGCAGATCCAATGCCTCGGTCGATGCCAGTGCAGATGAAGAACACCTCGGTCCAGGTACAGTCGAAGAACAGTTCGGCCGAGGTACCAACCGAGGTGGAGCCTCAGAAAGCGGAGGAGAAATCTGATGTTTATGTTCCACCTCCTGCTTATAAACCGCCACTTCCATTCCCCCACTCAAAGGCCAGAGCACATCTAGAAAAGCACTTCGGTAAGTTCCTTGACTTGATGAATAAAATACATATTAACATCCTTTTCCTTGATGCTATTCTAGGGATGCCCGCATATGGGAAGTTCTTGAAAGAGATTTTATCAAGAAAGCGGAAGCTGGAAGACTTTGGTGAAGTAAGGATGACATCTAAATCCTCGGAGCTCATTCAAATCGTGAAGGAGAAGATGCCACCCAAATTAAGGGATCCCGGCTCATTTTGCATTCCTATACAAGTTGGGGATGTGACTTGTGAAGCATTGTGTGATCTAGGAGCCAGCGTGAGCATTATCCCGCTAGAGCTATGTGTGAAGATCGGACTTGGAGAGCCCAAGCCGGTGAAGATAAGGCTATACATGGCGAACCGCTCCATTACCCAACCCGTGGGCATTTTGGAAGACGTTCCGGTCAAGTTAGGTAATTCCTATCTACCTATAGACTTTGTTGTGCTTGATATTCCTGCAAATTATCCCGTTCCTATCATTCTCGGGAGACCATTTCTAGCAATTTCGGGTTGCGATGTGGATTGTAAGAACGCCAAGTTGAAATTCAACATTGGCGGTGATCAAGTGGAGTTTTCATTGCTTGTTGCAATGAAAGAAGAGCCGCTGGAGGATGATATCTTCAACATCTACGATGAAGAAGAATCAAGAGAATTTGCGAGCTCTATCCTTATTAATGACCCTCTTGAAAGAGTTATTAGTTTTAGCTTAATAGAGGAAGGTATATATGCTTCTTGTGATGTAGATATACGGAGCTTAAAGGCACTGGAAGAAGATCCAGGAGCTAAGATTGAAAAACTAATCCAAGAGAAGAAAATCTCCAGTTTCGGTCCCAGTTGCAGTACCTCGACCGAGGAACTTTCTGGACCAAGCGAGGTGTTCTTATCTGAAGAACATCTCGGTCACCCATCTCGGGCACCGACCGAGACGCCAAGCGAGATGCCTTTAACTGAGATTAACAAGCTTCTTACTCCCTTTTCTGAAACTCATTCATAGTTGGTGGAGCATTTTCTCCACCAAACTTCTGATACTAAAGAACCTTGGTATGTTGACATTGTAAATTATCTTGTTTGCCAGGAAGTACCACCCGGATTGACATACGCTCAAAGGAAGAAAGTCTTTAAAGATGTACGCCACTACTACTGGGATGAACCTCTACTGTTTAAAAGAGGTCCGGATGGGATGCTTCGAAGATGCATTCCGGAAGATGAAGTTACTAGTGTCATACGACATTGTCACTCGCTTCCTTGTGGAGGACATGCTAACGCTCACAAAACTTGCGCTAAGGTATTACGTTCCGGTTTCTTTTGGCCTACATTATTTAAGGATGTGCAAACGTTTGTTGTTTCTTGTGATGCATGCCAAAGAACAGGGAACTTATCTAGAAGGAACAAGATGCCACTCAACAACATCCAGGAAGTTGAGATTTTTTATGTATGGGGAGTTGATTTCATGGGACCTTTCCCATCATCAGGAGGAAACCTCTACATCCTCTTAGTTGTTGATTACGTCTCTAGATGGGTGGAAGCCATTGCCCCTCCCACTAATGACGCCATGGTGGTTATGAAGTTCTTCAATAGGACTATCTTTCTACGTTTTGGGACCCCACACATCATCATCATCAACGATGGAGGGACACATTTCATCAACCGGAAGTTTAAAGCACTTCTATCGAAGTATGGGGTAACCCACAAGGTAGCAACCCCTTATCACCCTCAAACTAGTGGACAGGTCGAGATCTCAAATAGAAAAATCAAAGCAATCTTGGAAAAGACCGTCTCTAGGACGAGGAAGGATTGGTCCATGAAGTTGGACGACGCTCTTTGGGCTTATAGGATCGCATTCAAGACTCCCATTGGTATCACCCCTTATAATTTGGTATATGGGAAGTTTTGTCATTTGCCCGTTGAGCTAGAACACAAGGCGTATTGGGCAAATCAAATGGATAAATTTCGACATCAAAGAAGCCGGTGAGAAGTGGCTATTGGACATCAATGAGCTGGAGGAGCTGCGTTTGAAAGCTTATGAGAATGCCAAGATCTACAAGGAAAGGACAAAGAAATGGCATGACAAGCGTATCATTCCTAAGGAGTTCAAAGAAGGAGATTTAGTTCTACTCTTCAACTCCCGCCTTCGCCTCTTTCCAGGTAAGTTGAAATCTAGATGGACAGGACCTTACGTTGTGAAACATGTTTTCTCTTATGTTTTCTCTTGTTTAGGGATGCCGTACGGTCCAGCTAGCGACATTAAATCAAGCGCTTCTTGGGAAGCAACCCAAGGTATTGCTTTCTTTTCCCTTCTTATAGTCTAGCTTTAGATAGTGTGCTTTTGCTTTGCTTTGTTTTGTTTTGGCGTCCTAAACAGAAACCAGGTACTTTCCAAGGAACGAATACAACCCAGGAGCAACACTGGAAGGACAAAAGTTCGAGAAATTGAGAAGACGGAGTTTGACTGAGACACATCTCGGTTGCAGCCACAACACCTCGACCGAGATGATTCTTGAGCAACCAAGGCGACTAGGGCTGACAATAATCAACCTCGGTTCGTATCACCTCGGTCCAGTCGGGACCATCTCAACCGAGGTGACAGTAGAATCGGGAGGGGTATAAAGGGGGAACATTTTCTCTCTCTTTCCCTCCCACCTATCTCTCGACCGCGGCGGAATAACCACCTCATTTCTCCATTCTTCGATCGTTTTTGATGATTCTTACTTCCATTCTGCAAGGAAAGACTAGAGGAACCATTTGCAAGCGAGAATCTGCAACAAAAACGCCTTCAATAGACCGAATCTGGGGTAATACGTTCAAAAACCCTAACTTTCTTCTTCTCGCTGATTTCAGTCCAGTTTGGCTTTGGTTTCCATTGATTTCTGTTGAAAAAGGCTTAAGTACCCCTTAGGAACAATCTGTAGTGAAATCGGGGGAAAAGAACTGAATTTCAAAGAGTTGAAATCGAATAGCTTCTCACCTCGGTCCAGTCGACCTGCGCCTCGGCCGAGGTGTTCTTGAGATCTTTCAGAGCAACCGAGGTGATCTGTCAGAAAAGAAAAAAATGAGTTGCAGGTCTAATCGTCAGATAGTTCTGAGGGATAGATCCTCACCTTCTTCTTCTTCTCAACCTTCCGGTGATCCATGAGCGTCACAAGGCTGATTATGACCGCATCGTATGCGCCTTATGATTGCGCCGCGGTTTCTTGATATTGTTGCTTTTGATTGCCTTTATGTTGCTGACGATCTGAGGCGGATGGTCTCGATCGTGGGGCTGGAGCAGTTCATGGAGATTAGAGCTCCAACCTACCTCGAGCCTACATTAGAGTTTGTGAGTTATGTGACTCACTTGCCCGAGGAGAGAGCCATCAAATACCGGTTGCTGAACCGGAACTACTTAGTTCCCATGGATCAGTGGAGAGACCTCTTCGGCTTTCCGACCCCACAGTTCCCGACATCCCCTCTCGAGCCGTAGCTCGACAGTTTTGGGGTCAGATAGCTCATGTTGTTGATCATGCTAACAGGTGGAGACCTTGAGACTCCAGGGAGAGGATTATCTTCCACCTTGCTTTCAGATTGGCCCACCGGATTTTCAACGAGACACTTCTGGCGCGTACTGAGACGCCCTAGAAGATTAGATAGGGGGAGCTTTTGAGCCTATTTTGTATGGTGACTGGAGGAGTTCCTGACTTCGGAGCGATGTTAGCTGAGGATCTGCACAGATCAAGGCTAAGGGGATGGGAGATATTTGTTGTGGCGGCTTAGTGACTCTTATATCTACAGTGATGGATCTAGATTTGAGTGCTTGTACTTTGTTGGCGGCTGCCAAGCCGCTAGATCTGCAGGAGATGATCACCAGAAGGATTCTAGTGCCTCGTGGACTCACTACTCCATATGTGGCGATGCCTTGGGAGCAGACTGCCCCTCTGGGTATTAGGTGGTCAGCTCAGTTCTCAGTCTATGACCCTCAATACCGGTCCACAACATGGATACCCTATATTGAGGATGCTAGAGACGCAGTAGCAGCTCGGGTAGAGGAGGATGAGGACGATGATGGCGGTACTGCCATGGTGACAGGGACAGATACAGCCGGTCCCAATGTACCAGTCGTCGATCTAGACGACGAGGAGACAGAGGAGGAGCCAGCAGCTGCAGTACAACCACGTCCTGCTAGGCGTAGAGTCCGTAGTCAGAGGGATCCCGTAGCTCACCGCCGGATTGACGAGCTGACGGATCAGATGATTGACTCTTACGCCGCCATGTCCTTGGAGATGTTGGAGATGAGGGAGAGCCAACACTACCAGCACCGGATGTTGGAGATACAGTTCCAGCATACTATGGGCTACCCTTTTGATCCATATCAGCATCCGTATGTGCCATATCCACCACCACCACCAGCAGATTAGGACTAGAGCTCGCAGGATTTCTTTTCTTTATTATTTATGCAGCTCAACTTATGTCCGGTGAGTAATGTATATTCTAGACTTATTTTGACCCATTGGGACAATGTGTCCCAAGTATGGGGTATGCGGATGTATTTACTTGACATTATGTGTATGCTTGTATGACTCTAGTTGGATATTTATGATTTGTCTGCTCTATGTGCTTATCTAAGACTACATGCATGCATACAGGTTTTTGTTAAAGAAAAACGTCGAAAACTGGTTAAGAAAAAAAAAATTATGACATCGACCGGGATGATTCTTGCCAAACGAAGTACTTCACCTCGGTTAACTTAGAACATCTCGACCGAGGTGGTTTAACTGAAAGAATTTTCGAAGCGTTTTGTGCTTCTTATCTGGATATGACCTCAGTGAAGATTTTGTTTGCAGACTGGTTTTGAAATCTTTATATGTTTGAAAAGTTTTATGATGTGTTTCAGTTGCAAAATTCTTTGTTTGAAATTTTGGCATGTTTGATACTTTGTTTTTATCAAAATTATATTGAATTTGAAGGTTGACACCACATGATGAGTTCTCTCACTTTCTTCCTGGGATGATTAAGGCAATTCATTCTCTTCTCTTCTTCTTCTTGATCATGCTTAGCCCCTCATATATATATTTGGCTCCCTTTGCCTATCCGGGAATTTGGAAGCAAGCAAGTGAAAAGCAAGTGAAAGAAAAGATGAGATGTTGGCTAGAAGTTAGAAAGAACAAATAGGTTTGGGGAAGTCAATCATGATGATGAGTAACTCGGCACCATTCACATAGCCGGGTGTTTGTATCTTGCCAAAGTCGGATTGAGCGATATTCCTAACGGGTCTTGGTATGTGCATCAAGGGTTCGAGGCGTCTCGAGAAATGGATGATTGCTGATCTCCTAGGCTTCGGTTATTGTGCACCTCTGTCCATGCATCCCAAAAAGTAAAGAAAGTAAATAAGCAAAGCTTATTGGTGGAAGGTGTTGAAGTTCAAAACAAGTGAAGTGAAGATCCTTTTCCCGGATTCTAGCACCACATTCCTTATATACATCCCACCCTCACACGTTTCTTGACTTTCTCTTGAAAAGCCCTTGAGACCTCGAGCTTGTTGATTGACTTGGTGGTTTAAACTGGATTATACATGATTAATTTCAATGATTATGATTTATTATGCATTCTATGATTTTATGCAAAGATGAACGACTTTTCCATATTTATAAAATGTTTTGATCATGTCTTGATTTTAAACACCATGAAGCATTCTCTTAGAGTGATCTATGAGCGGAGCACACCATTATAATGTTTTGAAATACTTTTCATTGATCTTTATGACTTATAATCCATTCTATCTTGTACTTCAGATTTGGAACTTGATTGGGGACAAACAAGGGACAAGTATGGGGTATTTTGATAGCATGTATTATTGTCTATATTTTGGGACTTGTTTAGACGTTTTATCTTCAATAATCTGCATTTTTGAATGTATATTATGTGATTATATTGTCGTTTCATCTACCTTTATGGGAATCGAGGTCTACACCAAGTTTCGTTGTAATCGTAGGTAAAATGGCACAATTTGGACTAAAAATGTAGCTAAGGAGCTAAGGAGTCATTGGAGCTACATTCAAGAGTCTAAAAGAGAACTCAAGGAGCAAGGAATTAACGAAGAAGATTTACTTTGGACCAGATTTGAGAGATTTCACATTCAGCTGAGATTCACCTCGGTCAACTACAGTACCACCTCGACCGAGGTGATCTTGAGGAGCTCCCCGACCGAGGCGAACACCCTGGCGCGGCGAGATATATTTTATTTGGCTGAGATCTTTTATTTTTGGAAGGAGAGATCTTATATTTTTGGACTGGATTTCTGGAAGGAAGATCTTATATTTGGGAGATCTATTTTAGAGATATGGATATATTTTATTAGGATATTATCTTTTTAAAATATTATAATCTTTGCAAGATAATTCTCCTATAAAAAGGGCTAGATTTTCCACAATTCAGCATCGTCGCATGTTTGGAGATTGAAGAAGCTACAGTTAGAAGTATTTTCTGGGGAGGTTTGAAGGAGGATTGAAGAAAGTTCATAGCTTTGTTATAGCTTTTGAGGGGATTTGTTAGATTTTCTTAGATTCCCTTTTGGTTGATTGTCTTGTTGGATTAGTGATCCAGGAACGCTGATTTATTTGATATTTGATTAAGTTATTGAAGCCTTGTTCTTAAGGTTTTTGTGTTCAAATATTTATTCCCTTCTCATATATTTGATTACTACTTTCATGATGATGAATAGCTAATTTCCTTGTGCGATTCTAGGGTGATTGGCTGAAAGTTGTGGGAAAGACGATGATAGAATGATCTTAATCCCAGTAGGACCCCGAAAGCACGAGTCTTTATCCTTAACCCTACAACATCTCGTTCAGTCGATGAACATCTCGGCCGGGGTGGAACTTGACTGACCGATGTGACCTTTTCAGATCCGAAACTGAGAGTTAAGTGTTAGAGTTTGCCAAATCCTATTCTTATTACACCTTTCCTGGTTCAATGCAAGCCTAGGATGAGACTTACCCGGTGATTCCTTTGTTTGTTTACCTAAGATTATAAGTGTATGTAATAAAGGTTTATCCTTTGTTGGGGTTTGAGTGTGCCTTCATCCCATCTTTGTGAGTTAGCTTGAGACTTACCCGGTAAAGGTTGATTCTATTCCATTAGTTGGTGTGTTGGTTTGAGATTATAATTCCTCTCCTTAGTACCTTGAGACTTACCCGGTAATAGGTTCTTTGGTTTGGGATAGTGAGTAGTGAGACTTACCAGGTAATCTATTCCACTTTAGAAACACCTTCTCTTAGCAAAATCTCAGCTTTGTCCGCTTATCTTAAGATCTTGAGTCGGAACCACAACTAGATGCTTTAATCCATAGAATTTGCATATTCCGTTTAATTGACCTTAATATCATCTTTTGATTGCTTTAATCGCTTTTGTTGTTAGTAGTTACATTGACAACCTATACTAGCTTTGTTTCACCTAAGTCCCTGAGATCGACACCCCCGAATTCTTGCTTTTACTATAATTGATCCGTACACTGTGGGTTCGCATCCTTGTTTAAGCATATTTCCTCTGTTATAAATTTAAAGCTTGCACACACTGTTTGGAGCGAACAAGTTTTTGGCACCGTTGCCGGGGACTTGGTCTAGACCGAGCCGGTTGCGGTTGTCTTTCGGGGCAATTGCCCCTTTTGTTACTAACCACTCTACTTGAGTGACTTTCGCAGGTTCTTTCTCTTAGGTTTATGCGAAGAACCCGCGCTGGGAAGGAAATAGTTCCTTACGATCCCGAACCAGAAAAGACATACAAAAGACGCTTGAAAGAAGCTAAGATGGACAACCAAGACGATCGCAATCTTGAGGCCGAATTGAAAGAGGCGTTGGAACAACTACGCCTCAGTAAAGAAGAACTGCAGCTTGAAAAGGAAGAAACTCGCATAAGGACGGAGGCGATCGAAGCAGATATGGCAGCTTTACGGGACCAATATCTACCTCGACCGAATCAAGATCCTCGACCGAGGCAGAACCCAGTTCCAAATCCACGACCGAGGCAAGACCCAACTCTAGTTGCCCCGGCCGAGATACTTCCACCTCAGATACCTGTCCGAGATGTTCTTTTTGCAGGTATTCCACAGACCCTAGGGCAGAGGATGGACCCAAACCAGCAAGTGAGGCGTCTAGGAGTCAACCTAGGTGATCCAGCGGAGCATGGTTATGAACTTCGACCTCAAGTTCTTTCAATGATCCGCCAATGCTAGTTTGGAGGTTTAGAGAGGGAGTCTCCAAATCAACATTTACAAAATTATGAGATTTTGATGGAGACCTTGAGACCTTCAAGAGCGGAAAATAACAATTACAAGCTAAGGCCTTTTTACATTTCTTTGAAGGACAAGACACTTACTTGGTATCAGTCTCTTCCTCCCGGAAAGATCAACGCTTGGGAGGAGATGACGACGGAGTTCATAATAAAACTCTTTCCACCCTTCTAAAACCGCTGAAATGAGAGGGAAAAGCAATGCATTTATCATAAAGGACAAGGAGAGTTTGTCCAAGTCAAGGGAAAGGTTTAAAGACATTCTTTTGGATTGCCCACATCATGGGATTCCAAAGATAGAGTTATTGGAGATATACTTCAAGGGATTAGATGAAGCTACCCAATTCAACCTTCAACTACTATCCGCCGGCACATTCATGGACATGCCGATTGATGAAGCTTGGGAGTTCATTGAGAAACAAGCTTTGTACATGGATAAATACTCCCACCAAGGAGCTGAAAATGTAGTTATGAGAGTCAACTTCCAAGAAGCTCAATCAAATGATAATCAACTCACCTCCCTCAAGAATGATGTGAAGCAATTGAAGGAACTTTTGGTTGATCAGACCAAAAAGGAAGAGGGAGGATATCAAGGGTCAAGGAACAACAATCAAGGTTCCCGGAACAACAACTACAACAACAATAGAGGCTCCAACAACAACAATTGAAGATCCAACAACCAAAATCTCGGTAACCCTTATTCTAACTCAAATTCTAATAATTCTTCTAATCCTTTCCTCTCTTCTTCTTCTACTCCATTGAAGAGCCAAGAGCATGGATCAAGTTTGTCCCAGCCAGAAAAGAAAGATGCAGTGCTGGAGGCCATCTTGATCAAGCTCAACGCTATGAAGACATCCATGACTTCATTTTCGAAGGCACAAAAAGCCTTAGAACAATAATTCTTTAATAAGGCGAATGAAGCGCCAAGAGATCTAGGGAAGCTCCCAGCCAGGACAGAGAGCAACCCCAAGGGACAAATCATGGCAATAACGAAGAGAAGTGGACTGAAAACTGCAGATCCAATGCCTCGGTCGATGCCAGTGCAGATGAAGAACACCTCGGTCCAGGTACAGTCGAAGAACAGTTCGGCCGAGGTACCAACCGAGGTGGAGCCTCAGAAAGCGGAGGAGAAATCTGATGTTTATGTTCCACCTCCTGCTTATAAACCGCCACTTCCATTCCCCCACTCAAAGGCCAGAGCACATCTAGAAAAGTACTTCGGTAAGTTCCTTGACTTGATGAATAAACTACATATTAACATCCCTTTCCTTGATGCTATTCTAGGGATGCCCGCATATGGGAAGTTCTTAAAAGAGATTTTATCAAGAAAGCGGAAGCTGGAAGACTTTGGTGAAGTAAGGATGACATCTAAATCCTCGGAGCTCATTCAAATCGTGAAGGAGAAGATGCCACCCAAATTAAGGGATCCCGGCTCATTTTGCATTCCTATACAAGTTGGGGATGTGACTTGTGAAGCATTGTGTGATCTAGGAGCCAGCGTGAGCATTATCCCGCTGGAGCTATGTGTGAAGATCGGACTTGGAGAGCCCAAGCCGGTGAAGATAAGGCTATACATGGCGGACCGCTCCATTACCCAACCCGTGGGCATTTTAGAAGACGTTCCGGTCAAGTTAGGTAATTTCTATCTACCTATAGACTTTGTTGTGCTTGATATTCCTGCAAATTATCCCGTTCCTATCATTCTCGGGAGACCATTTCTAGCAATTTCGGGTTGCGATGTGGATTGTAAGAACGCCAAGTTGAAATTCAACATTGGCGGTGATCAAGTGGAGTTTTCATTGCTTGCTGCAATGAAAGAAGAGCCGCTGGAGGATGATATCTTCAACATCTACGATGAAGAAGAATCAAGAGAATTTGTGAGCTCTATCCTTATTAATGACCCTCTTGAAAGAGTTATTAGTTTTAGCTTAATAGAGGAAGGTATATATGCTTCTTGTGATGTAGATATACGGAGCTTAAAGGCACTGGAAGAAGATCCAGGAGCTAAGATTGAAAAACTAATCCAGGAGAAGAAAATCTCCAGTTTCGGTCCCAGTTGCAGTACCTCGACCGAGGAACTTTCTGGACCAAGCGAGGTGTTCTTATCTGAAGAACATCTCGGTCACCCATCTCGGGCACCGACCGAGACGCCGAGCGAGATGCCTTTAACTGAGATTAACAAGCTTCTTACTCCCTTTTCTGAAACTCATTCATAGTTGGTGGAGCATTTTCTCCACCAAACTTCTGATACTAAAGAACCTCATTTCTCTATTCTTCGATCGTTTTTGACGATTCTTACTTCCATTCTACAAGGAAAGACTAGAGGAACCATTTGCAAGCGAGAATCTGCAACAAAAACGCCTTCAATAGACCGAATCTGGGGTAATACGTTCGAAAACCCTAACTTTCTTCTTCTCGCTGATTTCAGTCCAGTTTGGCTTTGGTTTCCATTGATTTCTGTTGAAAAAGGCTTAAGTACCCCTTAGGAACAATGTGTAGTGAAATCGGGGGAAAAGAACTGAATTTCAAAGAGTTGAAATCGAATAGCTTCTCACCTCGGTCCAGTCGACCTGCGCCTCGGCCGAGGTGTTCTTGAGATCTTTCAGAGCAACCGAGGTGATCTGTCAGAAAAGAAAAAAATGAGTTGCAGGTCTAATCGTCAGATAGTTCTGAGGGATAGATCCTCACCTTCTTCTTCTTCTCAACCTTCTATACCGGTGATCCATGAGCGTCACAAGGCTGATTATGACCGCATCTGTATGCGCCTTATGATTGCGCCGCGGTTTCTTGATATTGCTGCTTTTGATTGCCTTTATGTTGCTGACGATCTGAGGCGGATGGTCTCGATCGTGGGGCTGGAGCAGTTCAAGGAGATTAGAGCTCCAACCTACCTCGAGCCTACATTAGAGTTTGTGAGTTCTGTGACTCACTTGCCCGAGGAGAGAGCCATCAAATACCGGTTGCTGAACCGGAACTACTTAGTTCCCATGGATCAGTGGAGAGACCTCTTCGGCTTCCCGACCCCACAGTTCCCGACATCCCCTCTCGAGCCGTAGCTCGACAGTTTTGGGGTCAGATAGCTCATGTTGTTGACCATGTTGACAGGTGGAGACCTTGAGACTCCAAGGAGAGGATTATCTTCCACCTTGCTTTCAGATTGGCCCACCGGATTTTCAACGAGACACTTCTGGCGCGTACTAAGACGCCCAAGAAGATTAGATAGGGGGAGCTTTTGAGCCTATTTTGTATGGTGACTGGAGGAGTTCCTGACTTCGGAGCGATGTTAGCTGAGGATCTGCACAGATCAAGGCTAAGGGGATGGGAGATATTTGTTGTGGCGGCTTAGTGACTCTTATATCTACAGTGATGGATCTAGATTTGAGTGCTTGTACTTTGCTGGCGGCTGCCAAGCCGCTAGATCTGCAGGAGATGATCACCAGAAGGATTCTAGTGCCTCGTGGACTCACTACTCCATATGTGGCGATGCCTTGGGAGCAGACTGCCCCTCTGGGTATTAGGTGGTCAGCTCAGTTCTCAGTCTATGACCCTCAATACTAGTCCACAACATGGATACCCTATATTGAGGATGCTAGAGACGCAGCAGCAGCTCGGGTAGAGGAGGATAAGGACGATGATGGCGGTACTGCCATGGTGACAGGGACAGATACAGCCGGTCCCAATGTACCAGTCGTCGATCTAGACGACGAGGAGACAGAGGAGGAGCCAGCAGCTGCAGTACAACCACGTCCTGCTAGGCGTAGAGTCCGTAGTCAGAGGGATCCCGTAGCTCACCGCCGGATTGACGAGCTGACGGATCAAATGATTGACTCTTACGCCGCCATGTCCTTGGAGATGTTGGAGATGAGGGAGAGCCAACACTACCAGCACCGGATGTTGGAGATACAGTTCCAACATACTATGGGCTACCCTTTTGATCCATCTCAGCATCCGTATGTGCCATATCCACCACCACCACCAGCAGATCAGGACTAGAGCTCGCAGGATTTCTTTTCTTTATTATTTATGTAGCTCAACTTATGTCCGGTGAGTAATGTATATTCTAGACTTATTTTGACCCATTGGGACAATGTGTCCCAAGTATGGGGTATGCGGATGTATTTACTTGACATTATGTGTATGCTTGTATGACTCTAGTTGGATATTTATGATTTTTCTGCTCTATGTGCTTATCTAAGACTACATGCACGCATACAGGTTTTTGTTAAAGAAAAACGTCGAAAACTGGTTAAGAAAAAAAAATGTATGACCTCGACCGGGATGATTCTTGCCAAACGAGGTACTTCACCTCGGTTAACTTAGAACATCTCGACCGAGGCGGTTTAACTGAAAGAATTTTCGAAGCGTTTTGTGCTTCTTATCTGGATATAACCTCCGTGAAGATTTTGTTTGCAGACTGGTTTTGAAATCTTTATATGTTTGAAAAGTTTTATGATATGTTTCAGTTGCAAAATTCTTTGTTTGAAATTTTGACATGTTTGATACTTTGTTTTTATCAAAAATTATATTGAATTTGAAGGTTGACACCGCATGATGAGTTCTCTCACTTTCTTCCTGGGATGATTAAGGCAATTCATTCTCTTCTCTTCTTCTTCTTGATCATTCTTAGCCCCTCATATATATATGTGGCTCCCTTTGCCTATCCGGGAATTTGGAAGCAAGCAAGTGAAAAGCAAGTGAAAGAATAGATGAGATGTTGGCTGGAAGTTAGAAAGAACAAATAGGTTTGGGGAAGTCAATCATGATGATGAGTAACTCGGCACCATTCACATAGCCGGGTGTTTGTATCTTGCCAAAGTCGGATTGAGCGATATTCCTAACGGGTCTTGGTATGTGCATCAAGGGTTCGAGGCGTCTCGAGAAATGGATGATTGCTGATCTCCTAGGCTTCGGTTATTATGCACCTCTGTCCATGCATCCCAAAAAGTAAAGAAAGTAAATAAGCAAAGCTTATTGGTTGAAGGTGTTGAAGTTCAAAACAAGTGAAGTGAAGATCCTTTTCCCGGATTCTAGCACCACATTCCCTATATACATCCCACCCTCACACGTTTCTTGACTTTCTCTTGAAAAGCCCTTGAGATCTAGAGCTTGTTGATTGACTTGGTGGTTTAAACTGGATTATACATGATTAATTTCGATGATTATGATTTATTATGCATTCTATGATTTTATGCAAAGATGAACGACTTTTCCATATTTATAAAATGTTTTGATCATGTCTTGATTTTAAACACCATGAAGCATTCTCTTAGAGTGATCTATGAGCGGAGCACACCATTATAATGTTTTGAAATACTTTTCATTGATCTTTATGACTTATAATCCATTCTATCTTGTACTTCAGATTTGGAACTTGCTTGGGGACAAGCAAGGGACAAGTATGGGGTATTTTGATAGCATGTATTATTGTCTATATTTTGGGACTTGTTTAGACGTTTTATCTTCAATAATCTGCATTTTTGAATGTATATTATGTGATTATATTGTCGTTTCATCTACCTTTATGGGAATCGAGGTCTACACCAAGTTTCGTTGTAATCGTAGGTAAAATGGCACAATTTGGACTAAAAATGTAGCTAAGGAGCTAAGGAGTCATTGGAGCTACATTCAAGAGCTTAAAAGAGAACTCAAGGAGCAAGGAATTAACGAAGAAGATTTACTTTGGACCAGATTTGAGAGATTTCACATTCAGCTGAGATTCACCTCGGTCAACTACAGTACCACCTCGACCGAAGTGATCTTGAGGAGCTCCCCGACCGAGGCGAACACCCTGGCGCGGCGAGATATATTTTATTTGGCTGAGATCTTTTATTTTTGGAAGGAGAGATCTTATATTTTTGGACTGGATTTCTGGAAGGAAGATCTTATATTTGGGAGATCTATTTTAGAGATATGGATATATTTTATTAGGATATTATCTTTTTAAAATATTATAATCTTTGCAAGATAATTCTCCTATAAAAAGGGCTAGATTTTCCACAATTCCGCATCGTCGCATGTTTGGAGATTGAAGAAGCTGCAGTTAGAAGTATTTTTTGGGGAGGTTTGAAGGAGGATTGAAGGAAGTTCATAGCTTTGTTATAGCTTTTGAGGGGATTTGTTAGATTTTCTTAGATTCCCTTTTGGTTGATTGTCTTGTTGGATTAGTGATCTAGGAACGCTGATTTATTTGATATTTGATTAAGTTATTGAAGCCTTGTTCTTAAGGTTTTTGTGTTCAAATATTTATTCCCTTCTCATATATTTGATTACTACTTTCATGATGATGAATGGCTAATTTCCTTGTGCGATTCTAGGGTGATTGGCTGAAAGTTGTGGGAAAGACGATGATAGAATAATCTTAATCCTAGTAGGACCCTGAAAGCACGAGTCTTTATCCTTAACCCTACAACATCTCGTTCAGTCGATGAACATCTCGGCCGGGGTGGAACTTGACTGACCGATGTGACCTTTTTAGATCCGAAACTGAGAGTTAAGTGTTAGAGTTTGCCAAATCCTATTCTTATTACACCTTTCCTGGTTCAATGCAAGCCTAGGATGAGACTTACCCGGTGATTCCTTTGTTTGTTTACCTAATATTATAAGTGTAGGTAATAAAGGTTTATCCTTTGTTGGGGTTTGAGTGTGCCTTCATCCCATTTTTCTGAGTTAGCTTGAGACTTACCCGGTAAAGGTTGATTCTATTCCATTAGTTGGTGTGTTGGTTTGAGATTATAATTCCTCTCCTTAGTACCTGGAGACTTACCCGGTAAAAGGTTCTTTGGTTTGGGATTGTGAGTAGTGAGACTTACCCGGTAATCTATTCCACTTTAGAAACACCTTCCCTTAGCAAAATCTCAGCTTTGTCCGCTTATCTTGAGATTTTGAGTCGGAACCACAACTAGATGCTTTAATCCCTAGAATTTGCATATTCCCTTTAATTGACCTTAATATCATCTTTTGATTGCTTTAATCGCTTTTGTGGTTAGTAGTTACATTGACAACCTATACTAGCTTTGTTTCACCTAAGTCCCTGAGATCAACACCCCGGAATTCTTGCTTTTACTATAATTGATCCGTGCACTGCGGGTTCGCATCCTTGATTAAGCATATTTCCTCGGTTATAAATTTAAGGCTTGCACACACCGTTCGGAGCAAACAACTGGTCACCAAAGTCCTTTCTACTCGATCCATTATCCAAGGTGAAACTATCATGAAAGACATATGGTCTCTTATTGTTCTCCCGAAAATGTGCGTGCAAATAAGTTTTATATTTATAAAACTAGAATAAAAGCAAGCGAACCCACAATGTACGGATCGGCGTAGATTAGCAAGTATTACAGAGTATCAAACTCAGGGATTTTGTGAGTCAAATTTCAGTCTCAAGTAATCAAGCAAGTAAAAGTGTAAAGCTTTGCAAATATTGGGGAAAACAGCAACCCTAAAGATTCGGATATCAAATTGTGGAAATCGATTCAAGATATTCTATATATATAAGGACAGAGTTAAGAATTACAAAGGTATACTAAAGTAAGATTATGTACGGTGAAGTTACAAAACCATATATAACTCGCCCAAAGACACTCTCTATAAAGGTTGTTAAGGCTACAGTATAGAAAGGATCTAAGGACAAGAATTGATCTCAAATACCCAAGCCCAAACCCAAAGGATCAAGATAAACTCAAACGATTAAGGTTGTGACACTTGAAACCGAAATAGAGGATGTTGAGTCTCACTACTACCTAGGAAAGGCAAGCCAAGACTAGGTTAAAGCAAATCTTTAACTTGGATTAAAGCAAAAGCAAAGGTCGTAGATCAGAGAAAATCACGGCAGGATCTTGAGTTCCACGGCCGTGGAACCTCAAGAACAGGCCGTAATTTAGGTTTGTCGACGATTTCTCACACTCTCAGGGTTCAATCTGTTTACGATCGATCTATCATCATCTAAGTCACAACTATCAACCCTTCACCTTATAATTGCTTAAGGGTTTTAGCCAACAATTATTGTCATTGATTCAATATTCAATTTAGAAAGAAAGGAATATGAAAACCCTCGAAAACTCAATAAAAACTTAAGATCAATGTCAAATCCAAATAACAAAGCAAATGTTCAAATGGATTCAGAATATGGAATAAGAATCCTCACTATAATCTCAGGTAAACAACGGAAAACGGTTGTCAATCGTTTCCGAAATCAAAACCTAAGAAATCACCAAACTTCTGCCGCGAGTAAGCTTCGATCTTCAATTCTAGCCGTCGGCTTCGAAACTCCAAGCCGTGTCCAAAACAACCCTAAATACGGGATAAGCGCGGCTAAGCACGAGGTAAGCGGGGGTACCGAAAACTCCGTTGCCTACTCCTTCTATAGAGAGAGGAAGGGTTACGATAAAAGCCCATTAACTTTGATGACGTGGCAATTATGATACGTCATAAGATTTGCCAAAATCACGGTCATGTAGAACCTTACACGGCCGTAATTTAGAGCGTGGAACCAAATTACGATGCCATATAATTTCCACGGCCGTGGTATAGACCGTGTAACTCTCTGGAATGCTCCAAACTCTCTTCCACGTTCATGATGCCAAGTCCACGGCCGTGGATTAGAGCGTGGACTTCAATTTCCTTCTTCACGGCCGTAATTCAGGGCGTGGACTTGCATAACTTCTTTCTTTGCCTTTGTTTCGTACAATCCTCCATCCATGCTCCTTCCTTAGCTTCCCTAATGCATCTCCTTATCCTCGAAGATGAGCAAACACTCTTTCTCTTCCATCATTTGCTCCTATTCAAGCTCTTATTCACCTATAAAGAAAACAAAGCTAGTGTAGATCTCTATATCGACAAAATAGGTGAACAAGCTCACAATTACTTCAAAACTATATCCATGTACACAATAATGAGGGAAAAATAACTACAACTACTGCCTAAAATATCGTCATATTTTGTGCTAACACTTATGCGGCACGATCCTGCCGCCCAAAAATTCCCGAAACGAAACGCCCATCTCAAACCAAGATAACGATAGTCGGTATACCAAAACATCTTGCTATCACATAGAGGACTCCACAACTAGCCAACTCATTGGCTTTATTTCTCAATAGGGTGTAATAACACAGTCTCTGTCGGTAGGTCTATGCGACCCAGACTCGTCACCACTGTCACAAGGTCTCAAACCGGTAAGATACATAAGGGCTATGTACTTAGCCATCTCGGTGGTGAAGTCTTCTTCCTCTCCATATGGTGTTCAACTCGTTTTGATGACGGTATACATAAGGGCTATGTACTTAGCCTTCTCGGCCTTAAGCCCGTCTCACTAATGTGAACGTCATAAACCGGATATCTTTTACCAAAGTCATGGTCCTAACAACACTCAACCCAAAAAGGTGACTATGGGGTCTCTCCTCGGAACCTTCTGTCCCGGATCCTTCTCAAAGCCATTCAAATACCATTTACGACTAGAGTCCTTAACCAGCTCTAACTATCGCCTCTGCGGGGTACTCAACTCTTGCTGAATTAGTATACATACACGTATCATATTCTTATTGTTCATACATGCCTAGCATGTTTCTCCGTAGTCAAACCGACACCACCATACGAACGCGCCCTAAAGTGGCCAACTTTCGACCCTTAGTCGGTCATTCTTCTTTCATACCAACAATTGTCCTTGTACACACGGAGCCTCTCTTGTCCCTTCATACGCATCCCAAGCCCCCTTTGGATGTATCCACAAATTTCGTAAGCCCTCATAACTCAACGTTGGTGTAAAAGCAAACGGACTAGAGATCACTCACCTCTTCCGCTTCTAATAAAACTCCACGTATGTGTCTCGGAACCCACGATCACATTGACTTCCTCATAAGGGAAGAAAATGTCAAAACCATCCCGCAACTTGGTGGTTATGACCCATCAACTTATAAGCTTCATATCTCTTCCACATACCTTAAAGGTATTACCAAACTATCACCTCGTTCTCACCCGATCTACTAGATAGCCTCAAACCGCTATGTCTCTTAGGAGGTCGCCTCAAACATCCCAACAAGCCTAGATAACTTTGTGTATCCTCTTTTCCTACATAACTGGTATCATTGTCGTCCCATATCAAGCTCGCTCCTCTCAATTTTAAGAGTACCACAAGGCATCGTCAAATCTGACCATAAGAATCATTCGTGGAACTCACAAGTCATAACTATCAAAAAATCCTTAGGTTAGGGTCCACCTTGAACCGCCTGACACAACACAAATTGCGCGAGTTCATCGTTACTTAATTCTGAAAGCCGATGGATACTCATCTATGTAACTTCCCCCTCATCAATCGTACTTGTGATCTCAAAAAGCTTCACTACAACTTGTAGTGACCATACCGACCCAAAACGCCGTCTTACTTAAGTCCTTTCCTTTCTCCACCCAGATCGGGTGACAACTCGACTGCAAAACGATCATACAAAATACCGTACTCATATGTAACTTCCAGACTCGTACCTTTCCTCAAAACTCGTACTAGGATGCTCTGATACCACTTTGTAACACCCCGAATCTGCGGGACTCGGGAATGCTACGAGCGAGACCTCACAATGGGTCCCGACCCATAGCTTGACAACAATTTCACCGGACCTTTCCAACATGGCATAAATAAAGGAAAACTGTAAATCATTTTTAATGCAAATGATAAGAAACCCGAAAGAATGCAACAACAAACTTCAGCCGAGGTACAGCTCAAAACCAAACGCCAAACATGCGGCATGCAAAACGTAAAACCCGAAGGACAAAACACAACTCAACTCCAACTTATGAATTCCCACGTACTACCGTCTTAATCTTTAAGCTTATAACGTTGCAATAGTCTTAGTCCTTAATTTCACACCATAGCCACATGGCTCTTTCGGGTGAGTCAAGAAACTTTGACTCATCTCTTGTCCGCGATAACTTATCATTCGTTTCATAAGAACGAAATAACATGCATCTTCTTTTCATATCTTCTCATTTTCTTAAAGTAACTCGGGAAGCTTCACTTCCTCCTGATCCACTAGATCACTTTATCATGCTTAAAACTTAAAGGTTCCAATCCGCGTCATTCCTCCATATACCAATCCCATGACCGTAAGAGGTCACATAAACTCGTTACAATCCCTTCCCACGAGGTCGGTTATGTTTACTTTCTTTAACCTCTTCAACGCTATATGACCAAGACAAATGCGTCTTGGTTGATACACCTCCTTACAATTGGCACTGAACTGCCAGGCATACACATATTCTTGTTACCGTTCTTATATAGTCTCAGCTTGGGTTATACCTCTCATCTACAAATCGTCACAAGCAACTCGCACTTTATGCGTTCTCGGTCATCACCGGCAAGCTTATGGTTGACCTTCTCTAAGGTCAACGACTTACCATTCTTCTATACATCATGTCACTATTTTTATGAAGGCCATCCTCATTGGGGTACTCCATCTCATCTTCGTTAAATCTTTCCACGTTCCATTCTTCCTTCCTCTTTCATAATGTAATCATACTCTTTTAGGCCTCGCATTTTGTATAACTCGTCTTCATAGGGTTAACCGCGCCTCACGACATCTTGTAAGCGTGTCTTCTCCCAAAGCTCTAACATAATTAAGCAACCACTCGCGTATCTCTTGGTCGTCGTCTTAAGTCCTTTCGTAACTAAAACTCCTTGTTGTGTCACTCCTCTTTTCGGGATCACGTCCACTCACACTTCTATCTTTTTGGCGTTTCTTAGACTTATCATCATAACGGAAATCGGTCGACTCCACGTGAATCCCCATCATGATATTCTTCTTATAACTTTCGTAATGTTGACTCTTCACTTAACGGTACCTCGTAAAGGTTAACTTACGATATATTACATCTTTCATACCGGGTAAGATCGCTCTTCACATCTTGACTCTCAAGCTTAGGAGTGTCTAAGAGAAGCTTTACTTCTCGTATTGGAATACCGTCTCTAAACTTGTGGTAATGCACCCATCACCTCCTCGATTTGCATCTTTAGTTGTCCATGCGTCTTCTTGAAGAACTTATGCACGTCATCTCTATCGGTCTCGTTGTCTTTCCAATAGTGACTTCTTTGTAACCACTTCCAAATTTTTGGTATGGCCTCCGTTTCTATTTCTATTAAGTTATCTCAGGTTGTTCTTTTGCTCGGTTGTCCTTCATTGACGTTGTCTCCAATCCTGCTCTTCGACATCCTTTAAAAGATATTTGAGAACGTTGTTGTGTTCGTTAGCACGAAATGCCCAACTCGATAATTGAGTGTCTTCTACTACTTATGAACTTCATGATAAGCTACATCATTGTCTTAAAGGTGATGATATCGTATCATCATCTTAGCTCAAAGGTCCCATAGCTCCACATTCTACTATATGTATAAGTCTACATATTACATAACTATATAAGTCCTAAGTACGTATTTCTACTAATATACACGTCCAACATGCTATTTGTTCGCTCCAAAAGGTGTGTGCAAGCTTTAAATTTATATCCCAAGAAGTATGCTTAAAACAAGGATGCGAACCCGCAGTGTACGGGTCAATTGTAATAAAAAGCAAGAATTCCAGGGGTCGATCACAGGGACTTAGGGGAAACAAAGCTAGTATAGGTTGTCAATGTAATTACTAACCACAAAAGCGATTAAAGCGATTAAAGCAATCAAAGATGATAATAAAAACAATTAAATGAAATATGCAATTCTAGGGATTAAAGCATCTAGTTGTGGTTCCAACTCAAGATCTAAAGATAAAGCGGACAAAGCTGAGATTTTGCAAAGGGAAGGTGTTTCTAAAGTGGAATAGGTCACCGGGTAAGTCTCACTACTCACAACCCCAAACCGAAGAACCTATTACCGTGTAAGTCTCAAGGTACTAAAGAAAGGAACTATAATCTCAAACCAACACTCCAACTAAGGGAATAGAATCAACCTTTACCGGGCAAGTCTTAGGCTAACTCACAAAGATGGGATGAAGGCACACTCAAAGCCCAATAAAGGATAAACCTTTATTACCTACACTTATGATCTTGGGTAAACAAACAAAGGAATCACCGGGTAAGTCTCATCCTAGGCTTGCGTTGAACCAGGAAAGGTGTAATAAGAATAGGATTTGGCAAACTCTAACACTTAACTCTCAGTTTCGGATCAGAAAAGGTCACCTCGGTCAGTCAAGTTCCACCCCGTCCGAGATGTTCATCGACTAAGCGAGATGTTCTAGGGTTAAGGATAAAGACTCGAGCTTTCAGGGTCCGAGTGGGATTAAGATCATTCTATCATCGTTTTTCCCACAACTTTCGGCCAATCACCCTAGAATCGCACAAGGAAATTAGCCACTCATCATCATGAAAGCAATAATCAAATATATGGGAAGAGAATGAATACTTGAACACAAAACCTTAAGAACAAGGCTTCAATAACTGAATCAAATATCAAACAAATCAGCGTTCCTTGGATCACAAATCCAATCAAAACAATCAACCAAAAGGAATCTAAGAAAATCTTACAAACTCCTTCAAAAGCTATGACAAAGCTATGAACTTCCTTAAATCTTCCTTCAAACTTCAAAAAATCCTTCCTAACTGTTGTTTAATGTATGGTGTAGCGGTTTTCGGTGATCGCCGATGTTGAATTGTGGAAAATCTAGCCCTTTTATAGGAGAATTATCTTCCAAAGATAATAATATCTTAGAAAGATAATATCCTAATAAAATATATCTTATCTCTAAAATAGATCTCCCAAATATATGATCTTCCTTCTAGAAATCCAGCCCAAAAATATAAGATCTCTCCTTCCAAAAATAGAAGATATCAGCCAAATAAAATATATCTCGCCGCGTGCCAGAGTGTTCGCCTCGGTCGAGACGCTCCTCAAGATCACCTCGGTCGAGGTGGTATTGTAGCTGACCGAGGTGAATCTCAACTGAATGTGAAATCTCTCAAATCTGGTCCAAAGTAAATCTTCTTTGTTAATTCCTTGCTCCCTGAGTTCTTCCATAAGCTCCAGAATGTAGCTCCTATGACTCCTTTGCTCCTTAGCTCCATTTTAGTCCAAAATGTGCCATTTTACCTTCGATTATAACGAAACTTGGTGTAGACCTCAATTCCCGTACTTGTGATTATATTGAAAAACCTAAGAGAATGCTTCATGGCAAATAAAACGTCTAAACTTAGTCCAAAATATACATTCAAACATGAAGATTATTGAAGATAAAACGTCTAAACTAGTCCCAAAATATAGACTATAATTCATTCTATCAAAATACCCCATACTTGTGATTATATTGAAAAACCTAAGAGAATGCTTCATGGCAAATAAAATCAAGACATGATCAAAACATTTTATAAATATAAGAAAGTTGTTCATCTTTGCATAAAATCATAGAATGTATAATAAATCATAATCATCGAAACTAATCATGTATAATCCAGTTTAAACCACTAAGTCAATCAACAAGCTCAAGGTCTCAAGGTCTTTCCAAAAGAAGGTCAAGAAACGTATGAGGGTGGGATGTATATAGGGAATGTGGTGCTAGAATCCTGGGAAAAGGATCTTCACTTTACTTTCTTTTTGAACTTCAACATCTCCCACCAATAAGCTTTGCTTATTTTCACCTTTTTTACTTTACTTTTTGGGATGCATGGACAGAGGTGCACAATAACCGAAGCCTAGGAGATCAGCAATCATCAATTTTTCAACATGCCTCAAACCCTTGATGCACATACCATGACCCGTTAGGAATATCGCTCAATCTGACTTTGGCAAGACACAAACACCCGGTTATGTGAATGGTGCCGAGTTACTCATCATCATGATTGACTTCCCCAAACATATTTGTTTCTTTCTAACTTCTAGCCAACATCTCAACTTTTCTTTCACTTGCTTGCTTCCAAATTCCCGGATAGGTAAAGAGAGACAAATATATATATGAGGGGCTAAACATGATCAAGAAGAATAAGAGAAGAGAATGAATTGCCTTAATCATCATAGGAAGAAAGTGATAAAACTCATCATGTGGTGTCAACCTTCAAATTCAACATAATTTGGATAAAAACAAAGTATTAAACATACCAAAATTTCAAACAAAGCATTTTGCAACTTAAACATATCATAAAACCTTTCAAGCATATAAAGATTTCAAAGCCAGTCTGCAAACAAAATCATCACTAAGGTCATATCCAGAAAAGAAGCACAAAAAATCGTTTCGAAAACTTTCAGTTAAACCGCCTCGGTCGAGATGTTCTAAGTCAACCAAGGTGAAGCACCTCGTTTGGTCAGAATCACTTCGGTCGAGGTCATAAAATTTTTTTCTTAACCAGTTTTTGACGTTTTTCTCAATCAAATAACCTGTATGCATGCATGTAGTCTCAAATAAACACATAGAGCGGAAAAATCATAAATATCCAAACCAAGTCATACAAGCATACACATAAGGTCAAATACATCCACATACCCCATACTTGGGACATATTGTCCCAATGGGTCAAAATAAGTCTAGGAAACAGGAGAACTCACCGGACATAAGCTGAGCTGCATAATAAATAAATAAAAGAAATCCCTGCGAGCTCTAGTCCTGATCCGCTGGTGATGGTGGATATGGCACGTACGGATGCTGGGATGGGTCAAACGGATATCCCATCATGTGCTGGAACTGGATCTCCATCATCCGCCGCTGGTAGTACTGACTCTTTTTCGTCTCCAACATATCCAAGGACAGGGCGGCGTATGAGTCAATCATCTGATCCGTCAGCTCGTCAATCTGGCGGTGAGCAACGGGATCCCTCTGTCTGCGGACTCTGTGCCTAGCAGGACGTGGTGCTGCTGCAGCTGGCTCCTCCTCTGTCTCCTAGTCGTCTAGATCGATGACTAGTACACTGGGACTGGTTGTATCCGTCCTTGTCTCCATGGCAGCACCGCCATCATCCTCCTCATCAACCTCCTCATCCTCCTGTACCTGGGCTACAACCACGTCTCTAGCATCCTTAACGTAAGGTATCCATGCAGTGGACCAGTACTGAGGGTCAAATACGGAGAACTAAGCTGACCACCTAATACCCTGAGGGGCAGTCTGCTTCCAAGGCATCGCCACATATGGCGTAGTGAGTCCACGAGGAACTAGAATCCTCCTGGTGATCATCTACTAGAGACCTAGCGGCATGGCAGCCGCCACTAATGTACAAGTGCTCAGATCTAGATCCATCACTGTAGCTATGTGAGTCACAAGGCCGCCACAACAAATGTTTCCCTTCCCCTTGGCTTTGATCCTATGAAGATCCTCATCCAGCAAAACTCCGAAGTCAGGAACTCCTCCGGTCACCATACAGAATAGACTCAGAAGCTCCCCCTGTCTAATCTTCTAGGGCGTCTCAATACGCGCCAGAAGTGTCTCGCTGAAAATCCTGTGGGCGAGTCTGAAAGCGAGGTGGAAGATAATCTTCTCCCTAGAGTCTCTAGGTATCCACCTATCAGCATGCTCAGTCACATGAGCAATCTGTCCCCAGAACTGTCGAGCCACGGCTCGAGAAGGGAAGTCGGAAACTGTGGGGGTCGGAAAGCCGAAGATGTCCCTTCACTGATCCATCGGGACTAAGTAATTCCGGTTCAGTAACAAGTAGTTGATAGCCCTCTCCTCGGGCAAGTAAGTCACAGAGCTCACGAACTCCAATGTGGGATCGAGGTAGGCTGGAGATCTAATCTCCATGAACTGCTCCAGCCCAACCATCGAGACCATCCGCCTCAAATCATCAGCAACATACAGACAATCAAAAACCAAAATGTCCAAAAACCGCGGCGCAATCACAGGCCGCGTACAGATGCGGTCAAAATTAACCTGGTGACGCTCATGTATCACCGATATGGAAGGTCGAGAAGAAGAAGAAGGTGAGGATTTGTCCCTCAGAACCAGCTGACGATCTGACTTGGAACTCATTTTTTCTGTCTGACAGTTCACCTCGGTTGCTTGTACGAACTCAAGAACACCTCCGCCGAGGCGCAGGTTGACTGGACCGAGGTGCGAAGCTATTCGATTCCACTCTCTGGATTTCAGTTCTTTCCCCCGATTTCACTACCAACTGCTTTCTATGGGGTACTTAAGTCTTTTTCAACAAAAATCAGTGGCAACCAAAGCCAATTTTCTTCCAAAATCTACGAGAATAGAGAAGTTAGGGTTTTTGAACGTTTACCCCAAATTCAGTCGGTTTGAGGCGTTTTTGTTGCAGATTCTCGCTTGCAAATGGTTCCTCTAGCCTTTCCTTGCAGAATGGAAGCAAGAATCGTCGAAAACGATCGAGAAATGAAGAAAACGAGGTCGGGACGCTCCGCGGTCGAGGGGGAAGATGGGAGGGAAAGAGGAAAAATTGTTCCCGTTTTATACCCCTCGTCGATTCTGCTGTCACCCTAGTCGAGATGGTCCCGACTGGACCGAGGTGATACGGACCGAGGTGAATTGTTGTCAGCCCTAGTCGCCTCGGTTGCTCAAGAATCATCTTGGTCGAGGTGTTGTGACTGCAACCGAGATGTGTCTCAGTCAAACTCCGTCTTCTCAAATACTCGAACTTCTGTCCTTCCAGTGTTGCTCCTAGGTTGTATTCCTTCCATATAAAGTACCTGGTTTCTGTCTAGGACGCCAAAACAAAACAAAGCAAGGCAAAAGCAAACTATCTAAAGCTAGACTAGAAAAAGGGAAAAGAAAGCAATACCTTGGGTTGTCTCCCAAGAAGCGCTTGATATAAGGTCGCTAGCTGGACCGTACGGCAATCCCTAAACATGCTGGAAAGCATCATCACCCCATACTTCACCTTCATCATGGGGTGAGATAAGGAAGTTTATCAAACGTTCTAGCAAATGCAAGTGCTCATCCGGGAATGAATCGTCTATGGGTGGTTCGTCTTTCTCGCGTGAAGAGGGAGGTAGCCGGCTGAGGTGATCTGCAACAGAATTTTCGGAACCTTTCTTATCGCGGATCTCTAGGTCAAACTCTTGAAGCAAGAGAATCCATCGAATAAGACATGGCTTAGCATCCTTCTTAGCAAGTAAGTAACGAATAGGTGCATGGTCAGTGTAAACAATAACCTTCGCTCGCACTAAGTAAGAGCAAAATTTCTCAAAAGCATATACAACCGCCAATAGATCCTTTTCGGTGGTGGTGTAGTTACGTTGGGCTTCATCTAGCGTCTTGCTAGCATAGTAAATGGCGTTGGTCCGGCAATCCTTCTTTTGTCCAAGAACCGCTCCTACCACCACATCACTCGCATCACACATGATCTCAAAGGGTAAGGTCCAATCCGGAGGTTGAATAATGGGAGCGGAGATCAACGCTTCCTTAATCCTGTAAAATGCATCAAGACACTCCTGCAAAAACTCAAAAACAACATCCTTATTCAAGAGTTTAGTTAGTGGTTTAGAAATCTTCGAGAAATCCTTGATGAACCTCCTATAGAAACCTGCATGCCCGAGAAAGCTCCGCACACCCTCAACAGAACAAGGGGGAGGAAGTTTATCAATAGTCTCGATCTTAGCTCAATCGACCACAATACCTCGGTTGGAAACGAGGTGTCCTAGCACAATGCCTTCATTAACCATAAAATGACACTTCTCCCAATTCAAAACGAGATTAGTGTCTTCACATCTTTGTAGAACTAGAGAAAGGTTAGATAGGTAATCATCAAAAGAGGAACCATATACTGAAAAGTCATCCATGAATACCTCTATGATCTCCTCTATGTACTCAGAAAAGATAGCCATCATGCATCGCTGGAAGGTAGCGGGTGCATTACATAATCCAAATGGCATCCTCCTATAAGCAAACGTCCCCCATGGACAAGTGAAAGTGGTCTTCTCTTGATCGTCTGGATGGATAGGAATTTGTAAGAAGCCACTATAACCATCTAAATAGCAAAAATGTGAATGTTGGGCTAACCGTTCGAGCATTTGATCGATGAAGGGAAGTGGAAAATGGTCCTTCCGAGTGGCCACGTTCAGCTTCCTATAGTCGATGCACACCCTCCAACCCGTAACGGTCCTTTTTGGGATCAACTCTTTGTTCTTATTCGTCACAACGGTCATCCCTCCTTTCTTCGGAACTACGTGCACTGGGCTCACCCACTTGCTGTCCGAGATAGGAAATATGATACCTGCATCCAACAACTTAAGAATTTCTTTCTTCACAACCTCTTTCATGATCGGATTTAACTATCTTTGAGGTTCCCGTGAAGTCTTATGATCGTCCTCCATTAGTATTCTATGCATGCAGAAAGAAGGCTTAATACCAATAAGATTATCAATAGTATAACCCAAAGCCTTTTGATGTTTTCTCAGGACATGCATCAGTTTAGATAATTCAGTTTCGGAAAGGGAAGCACTAATAATAACGGGATAAGTGGAATCCGGTCCAAGGAAAACATACCTCAAGTGACTTGGAAGTGGTTTAAGCTCCACAACTGGGGGTGCCTTCCGAGGGGGATCCTTGCTTCCTCCTTCCAATGGAGTAGACTTAGAACGAAGAACTGGACTTTCAGAAGTCTCAGTTGACATCATCTCCCTTGCGACCTCGGTCGAGGTGCAGAGTGGGTGACCGAGATGTTCTTCAGCTAAGAACACCTCGCTTGGTCCAGAGAGTGCCTCAATCGAGGTACTGCAACAGGGACCGAAACTGGAAATCTTCTTCTCCTTGATTAGTTTTTCAATCTTAGCTCTTGGATCTTCTTCCAGTGCCTTTAAGCTCCGTATATCTGCATCACAAGAAGCATCAATACCTTTCTCCATTAAGCTAAAACTAATAACTTTTTCAAGAGGGTCATTAATAAGGATAGAGCTCACCAATTCTCTTGATTCTCCTTCATCATTGATGTTGAAGATATCATCCTCCAGCGGCTCTCCTTTCATTGCAGCTAGCAATGCAATATCCACTTTATCACCACCAATGTTGAATTTCAACTTGGCATTCTTACAATCCACATTGCAACCCGAAGTTGCTAGTAATGGCCTTCTGAGAATGATAGGAATGGGATAATCTGCGGGAATATCAAGCACAACAAAGCCTATAGGTAAATGGAAGGTACCTAACTTAACCGGAACGTCTTCCAAAATACCCACGGGATGGGTAATGGAGCGGTCCACCATGTATAACCTTATCTACACCGGCTTAGGCTCTCCAAGTCCGATCTTCACGCATAGCTCCAGCGGGATGATGCTCACGTTGGCTCCTAGATCACACAAGGTTTCACAAGTCACATCCCCAACTTGTATGGGAATGCAAAATGAGCCGGGATCTCTCAATTTGGGTGGCATCTTCTCCTTCATGATTTGAATAAGTTCCGAGGATTTAGATGTCATCCTTACTTCACCAAAGTCTTCCAGCTTCCTCTTTCTTGATAGAATCTCTTTTAAGAACTTCCCATATGCGGGCATCCCTAGAATAGCATCAAGGAAAGTGATGTTAATATGTAGTTTATTCATCAAGTCAAGGAACTTACCAAAGTGCTTGTCTAGATGTGCTCTAGCCCTTGACTGGGGGAATGGAAGTGGTGGTTTATAAGCAGGAGGTGTAACATAAACTTCAGATTTCTCCTCCACTTTCTGAGGCTCCATCTCGGTTGGTACCTCGGCCGAAGTGTTCTTCGACTGTACTTGGACCGAGGTGTTCTTCATCTGCACTGGCATCGACCGAGGCACTGGATCTGCAGTTTTTAGTCCACTTATCGTTGTTATTGCCATGATTTGTCCCTTGGGGTTTCTCTCTGTCCTTGCTGAGTGCTTCCCTGGATCTCTTGGCGCTTCATTCGCCTTATTAAAGAATTGTTGTTCTAAGGGTTTTTGTGCCTTTGAAAATGAAGTCATGGATGTCTCCATAGCGTTTAGCTTGATCAAGATGGCCTCCAACACTGCAACTTTCTTTTCTGGTTGGGACGAACTTGATCCATGTTCCTGGCTCATCAATGGAGTAGAAGAAGAAGAGAGGAAGGGATTAGAAGAATTATTTGAATTGGAGTTAGAGTAAGAGTTACCCGAATTTTGATTGTTTGATCTCCAATTGTTGTTGTTGGATCCTCTATTATTGTTGTTGTTGTTCCGGGAACCTTGATTGTTGTTCCTTGACCCTTGATATCCTCCCTCTTCCATTTTGGTTTGAGCAACCAAAAGGTCCTTCAATTGCTTCAGATCATTCTTGAGGGAGGTGAGTTGATCATTGTTCGATGGAGCTTCTTGGAAGTTGACTCTCCTAACTCCACCTTCAGCTCCTTGGTGGGAGTATTTCTCCATATGCAAAGCTTGTTTCTCAATAAACTCCCAAGCTTCATCAATCGGCATGTCAATGAACGTGCCGGCAGAGAGTAATTGAAGGTTGAATTAGGTATTTTTATCCAATCCCTTGAAGTACATTTCCAACAACTCTATCTTTGGAATCCCATGATGTGGGCAATCCAAAAGAATGTCTTTAAATCTCTCCCATGACTTGGACAAACTCTCTTTGTCCTTCATGATAAATGCATTGATCTTCCCTCTCATTTCAGCGGTTTAAGAGGGGGGAATGAATTTAGTTAAGAACACCGTCGTCATCTCCTCCCAAGTGTTGATCTTTCCGGGAGGAAGAGATTGATACCAAGTAAGCGCTCTGTCCTTTAAAGAAAAGTAAAAAGGCCTTAGCTTGTAATTTTTATTTTCCAGCCTTGAAGGTCTCAAGGTCTCCATCAAGATCTCATAGTTCTGTAAATGTTGATGCGGAGACTCCCTCTCTAAACCTCCAAACTGGCATTGGCGGATCATGGAAAGAACTTGCGGTCGAAGTTCATAATCATGCTCCGCTGGATCACCTAGGTTGACTCCTGGACACCTCACTTGTTGGTTTGGGTCCATCCTCTGCCCTAGGGTCTGTGGAATACCTGCAAAAAGAGCATCTCGGACAGGCATCCAAGGTGGAAGTATCTCGGCCGGGGCAACTGGAGTGGTGTCCAGCCTCGGTCGAGGGTCTGGAACTGGGTCTTGCCTCGGTCGAGGATCTGGATTCGGTCGAGATAGATATTGGTCCCGTAAAGCTGCCATATCTGCTTCGATTGCCTCCGTCCTTACGCGAGTTTCTTCCTTTTCCAACCGCAATTCTTCTTTATTGAGGCGTAGTTGTTCCAACGCCTCCTTCAATTCAGCCTCAAGATCGCGATTGTCTTGGTTGGCCATCTTAGCTTCCTTCAAGCGTCCTTTGTATTTCATTTCCGGTTCGGGATCGTAAGGAACGATTTCCTTCCCAACGCGGGTTTTTCGCATAAACCTAAGAGAAAGAACCTGCAAAAGTCACTCAAGTAGAGTGGTTAGTAGCAACAGGGGCAATCGCCCAGAAAGACTACCGCAACCGGCTCGGTCTAGACCAAGTCCCCGGCAACGACGCCAAAAACTTGTTCGCTCCAAAAGGTGTGTGCAAGCTTTAAATTTATAACCCAAGAAGTATGCTTAAAACAAGGATGCGAACCCGCAGTGTACGGGTCAAATATAATAAAAAGCAAGAATTCCAGGGGTCGATCACAGGGACTTAGGTGAAACAAAGCTAATATAGGTTGTCAATGTAATTACTAACCACAAAAGCGATTAAAGCTCAAAGATGATAATAAGGTCAATTAAAGGAAATATGCAATTCTAGGGATTAAAGCATCTAGTTGTGGTTCCAACTCAAGATCTAAAGATAAAGCGGACAAAGCTGAGATTTTGCAAAGAGAAGGTGTTTCTAAAGTGGAATAGGTCACCGGGTAAGTCTCACTACTCACAACCCCAAACCGAAGAACCTATTACCGGGTAAGTCTCAAGGTACTAAGGAAAGGACCTATAATCTCAAACCAACACTCTAACTAAGGGAATAGAATCAACCTTTAACGGGTAAGTCTCAGGCTAACTCACACAGATGGGATGAAGGAACACTCAAACCCCAATAAAGGATAAACCTTTATTACCTATACTTATGATCTTGGGTAAACAAACAAAGGAATCACCGGGTAAGTCTCATCCTAGGCTTGCGTTGAACCAGGAAAGGTGTAATAAGAATAGGATTTGGCAAACTCTAACACTTAACTCTCACTTTCGGATCAGAAAAGGTCACCTCGGTCAGTCAAGTTCCACCCCGGCCGAGACGTTCATCGACTGAGCGAGATGTTCTAGGGTTAAGGATAAAGACTCGAGCTTTCAGGGTCCGACTGGTCTTAAGATCATTCTATCATCGTTTTTCCCACAACTTTCAGCTAATCACCCTAGAATCGCACAAGGAAATTAGCCACTCATCATCATGAAAGCAATAATCAAATATATGGGAAGAGAATGAATACTTGAACACAAAACCTTAAGAACAAGGCTTCAATAACTGAATCAAATATCAAACAAATCAGCCTTCCTTGGATCACAAATCCAATCAAAACAATCAACCAAAAGGAATCTAAGAAAATCTTACAAACTCCTTCAAAAGCTATGACAAAGTTATGAACTTCCTTCAATCTTCCTTCAAACTTCCAAAAATCCTTCCTAATTGTTGTTTAGAGTATGGTGTAGCGGTTTTCGGTGATGCACCGATGCTTAATTGTGGAAAATCTAGCCCTTTTTATAGGAGAATTATCTTCCAAGGATAATAATATCTTAGAAAGATAACATCCAAATAAAATATATTTTATCTCTAAAATAGATCTCCCAAATATATGATCTTCCTTTCAGAAATCCAGCCCAAAAATATAAGATCTCTCCTTCCAAAAATAAAAGATATCAGCCAAATAAAATATATCTCGCCGCGTGCCAGAGTGTTCGCCTCGGTCGAGACGGTCCTCAAGATCACCTCGGTCGAGGTGACATTGTAGCTGACCGAGGTGAATCTCAGTTGAATGTGAAATCTCTCAAATCTGGTCCAAAGTAAATCTTCTTTGTTAATTCCTTGCTCCCTGAGTTCTTCCTTAAGCTCCAGAATGTAGCTCCTATGACTCCTTTGCTCCTTAGCTCCATTTTAGTCCAAAATGTGCCATTTTACCTACGATTATAACGAAACTTGGTGTAGACCTCGATTTCCGTAAAGGTAGATGAAACGACAATATAATCACATAATATATATTCAAACATGCAGATTATTGAAGATAAAACGTCTAAACTAGCCCCAAAATATAGACTATAATTCATGCTATCACTATTATATAAATACAAAGTCTAATACACACCATCGTCCACATATACAACTATACACATAAATCATGTCCATCATACAACTACAATCTCGTATCCCTATCTATATATACATATATATATAAAGTCCAATAAACTAAGTTGCCGAGATCCGTGGAAGGAGTAGTGGTCCGTACATTCTACCCCGACTCATGCAAAAGATTTTGAAAACGAAAACTCAGAACCCATGGGGTTCTGTTTATTCCTTATTCGGCCTTTAGAAGATTGCGAGTCCTATTGTTGTCAACCTAGGGATCTGATACCACTTTGTAACACCCCGAATCCGCGGGACTCGGGAATGCTACGAGCGAGACCTCACAATGGGTCCCGACCCATAGTTTGACAACAATTTCACCGGACCTTTCAACCATGGCACAAATAAAGGTAAAACTGTAAATCATTTTTAATGCAAATGATAAGAAACCCAAAAGAATGCAACAACAAACTTCAGTTGAAGTACAACTCAAAACCAAACGCCAAACACGCGGCATGCAAAACGTAAAACCCGGAGGACAAAACACAATTCAACTCCAACTCATAACCCTTCCTAAAATGTACGGACCCCGGCTGCCCACCCTTCCGGATCTCTCGACCGCATTCCTAACCTGCAAGGCATTCTACAACATTCGGTATAAAACCGTTAGCTCATATTCGAAGCATTAGAATCAATGGGAAAGGCACAAACACAAGTAAATCATCATAAACACAAAACATACTCAAAATCACACCAATCCGGTTTATTATCTTTATTATGATTAAGTCATATCCAATTCTAATTCAACTTAGGTTTGTGATACAAGACCACCGTGGTCCCGCATCGGTCCCTATTTCCGGCATGGAACGGTACGGATGCCTCCGACCATCTAACCAGCACGGCTAGTCGCCGAGAACCTCCTAGACTCTCGCAAGAGCAAGAAAGATGATGTCACCGCCTGTTATCATACACTTGGGCCAAAATAATATAAAGGTCGGTATTCCTATTTCCAATTCCGTTGTTATAGCATAAACGATAAACACATACCACCAAACACACATCAACGCTAATACAAAGAATACGAGCTAAGTAAGTCCGGAGACTTACCTCGTCACCATACTCACTCACTACACTCTAGCTTCCCTTCGGAAGGAATCCACAACCTGCTCACAAGAAGATATGTATCAACATATGCTCACGCTCAAGAAGTCTTAGACTTCACTCTTGTGATCTAAGGAAGATCACCTAACACTCATGCTATGAAATGCATCCTAGGATCCAAGATACTCACCACACTCTCATCACATGATAACAACTCAAAACAGCTTATAACTTCACATGAACATAACCCCAGCCAAGAAGGAACAAGCGAGCCTAAAGGTCCATCATGCTCAACATACTCCAAGCCATCAACTACATCGAGCCTTAAGGGCTCCTAGGTTCTCAACCACTAGGTGGCATTCACAACTACCCTAGGTCCATACTAGGCATGATACTAACATGAAACAACCTAAAAACTAAGGAAGGAACGAAGAAGAAGGGAGTAGAAGAGCCTACTGTTGAAGAAACGCAGCCGCGGAAACAAAAGGCTCGACTGCGTGCTGAAGGTCACGGCCCCCGCGGCAACAGTAGCCGCCCCCGCGGCACCTGGAAGTCCAGATGCCGCCCCCGCGGCGCTGCCTACCGCCCCCGTGGCTGGCTAAGATCCACCCCCGCAACGCCTGGTGCCGCCCCGCGGGAGAACTCCAAAAACAACGTTTCTTCGTCTTCTATTGTGGATCTTGAGCTTCAATGGCCTCCTTCTCTTTTTGGCTCTTCTTCAAACATCATCCATGGTATCAAGGCTCTCCCTCATGACCAAATCGAGCTAAGATGATGGACATGCAAAGGATCTAAGAAAAAGCTTCATCAAGAGGTTCATCCATGGCAATGGATGAAGGGGAAGGGAAGAAGGGGTAATCAGCAAGGTAGGAGAAGAGAGGGAGAGGAAGAACTTACCAAACCAACTCAGATTCTTCTCCACAACAGCTCATACACAAGCAAGGTCTCCAAAGGAGGAAGAAGAGAAAAGAGAGAGAAGAGAGGAGGTGGGAAAATAAAGAACGTGAATGAAAAGCCAAGGAGAGAGAGAAGAATCTCTAGGCTACAAAAGTGGGAAAGGAACAAGGGGTCAGCTGACCTCTTGTCTCCTAGGCATAACCATCGAGGGGTCCAAAGAAAAATAAGGAGAACGAGGGATCGGAACGGAATAAAATCTCGTTACTCAGCATCCCGTGCCTACGGAAAGGTCGAAACCCGCTCACCATCCGGAATAAAATTTTCGGATGTTACATTGGACATCCGGTTCCTCTACCAGCGAATTGTTTGCTTTTTGGTATGTTGCTACTATGTCAGATTTATGTGAAGGTGGTGAGTACAACAACAAGATCACTCACCCCTGTTTAAGGCTCATTTACAAGGTTATTATGAGGCTGTTTTATGGGCACAAGGAGGACAACAAGGTTGCCCTCAAGGACCTGGATTATTTGTATGCATACATTCCAAACTGCGATGTCGATCCGGATTGGATTCAGCTGTTCTTGGCCACTTTGAAGTGGATCAGGCGAGGAGAGCCAAGAGATATTATGGGAGGGGGTTTTATTACTCTCATTGCTGCTTAGTTCATGGACATCTTCATCCTAGAGGACTCTATCGGATTTCTTCTCTTCACCGCTCCCGTCCATCGGCGTTGGAAGAGCTACTGATTGAGGGTGAGCACCACTTTTGGACTTCATTCCAGGATCAAATCCATGTCACATACTTTCCCCATTCATTACCATATGGACTTTATTTGGTTGAATTCTACATTTGAGCCGACCCGGTCATTCCGAGGCTAAGGCACTTGTTTGTTATTGAGCGGTATGCAACGAGCTCGAGTAGAGCTCCTGCTCAAACCTTTGAGCCAGTTGATGAGGATGAGGAGATGCTTGCTGGCTTAGACCCATTTCGAGAGCAGATGATAGCCCAAATAAGGGCTTTGACCACTCAACAAAATACCTGCACACAAGATTAGGGTAGAGCATGGGTTTAAAACCCCTAAACCACAACCGCAATCGAACCGAACTGCAAACCGTAAGCCCGGAAAATGGAAACCGTAAACCGAACCGCACGATTGCGGTTCAAATCGCACGGTTGCAGTTCGCTTGCGGTTACAACCGCAAATGAACCGCATTTTGTGGTTTGTTTGCGGTTCCGCGGTTTATTGAGGTTTTTTGCGGTTTATTTAGGTTTTTTGCGGGTTTGTTTACGGTTTTATGCAGTTTGGTTGCGGTTATTGCGGTTCAGTTCCTGTTTGCGGTTTGGACCGTATTTTGCAGTTCGTTGAACTGAACCGCAATGGAAAATATGTTGGACTGCAAACCGAATCGATTAGTTACGATTCGGTTGTGATTCGAACAACAATTTACAATTTTGGTTCGGGTCGGTACCGTAATCTGCTCAACCCTAGATAAGATTCAAGTGGAGGGTGTCCTCTCAACTCGCTCACTAGCTAGAGTGGCACTCGGGTTATGACCAAAAGATGCAATCCCACATAGATCAACAGCAGCAGGCGTGGTAGACGGGATATGAGACGAGGATGAGCTCTTGCTTGTATGAGCAGAGTAATCAGATTTCTTCTAGGCTGGATGATCAGAGTCGTCAAATTGCTCAGCTACACTAGACACAGGACCACTTCTTCTCCCACTTCCCATATCCGTCAAAGTACCCCGATGGTGACCATCTCATCGGTGAGTTCTTCTTTATTCTTCGCCCTATTTATTTCATGTTTAGCTTCATTTTCACACTTTGACAGCAAAGTGTACTTTAAACATGGAAGAGGGATGTTATGTTAGACTTTATTTTGCATTTTTCATGTTTGTACGGTTTGAGAATTATGTTTGTACATTTGAAATTCAATTAAAAAATCAAAAATTGAAAAAAAGGCAAGAAAAATCCTAGGATAAGTCAAAACCTAAAAAGGCGGTTTAGGTAAAAAGCAGGTAGTCCGACCAACATTAGTGTTAGTGAAAAAATGGACTTAAGTGATGTGAGAAATTGTGAGACCATCTTAGAAAAAAAAAGAGTGGCAAGGTGAAAACCCGAAACGGTGTCTTGGTAACAAGAGTGGCAAATCTAAGTGATAGGTTCATTCTTTTGGCCTTAGCGACATAAGAAGAGGACCTATAAAGAGGAATCCGTGTAGGCCACTCTTGGAGCAATAAGGAGATAGATGGTAGTATTTTCTTTTCACATCACTTGGTAGGATGTTTTGTTTTGTTCTTTTTATGCTTTTGATTACTTTCCAGTTTCACCATGCTTCATGAGGCTTTTGATGAACATTTGGTTGATTTTAGTTTACTCGGGACGAGTAATATTCTAAGCATGGATTTGATAGGTGATGGAATCACTATCTTAATTAGATAGTCTAAGCATATTTTTAGAGTCGCATGTTTGTATATTTGTGTCAACTTTGTAAATCTAGTTGAAGGAGCATACATTGAAGAAATCCAAAGATTTAGCAAAGGTTCAAAGAAGAAGGGAAATAAAGAGAAGTTCAAGAAGAAACTTCTATCGAAAAACAGCACTTGCAGCCAGATCACACCGCCCCGCGGTGACCAGCCGCACCCTGCGGCCCTGCTCACGGCCTTGCCAACATCCGTAAGTCCCTTGTCACCGCGACCGCATCAATATTAAGTTGTGCCCGGGGTGATTTCACGTCCATGACCTTGTCAGCGCCCCGCGCCCTTGTGCCAGCGGCGCAAGTCCCTTGTCACAGCGACCGCGGAGGCATTTGGCCGCATCCGCGGTGACACCCCGCTCCCGTGGCCTTAGAACTTTTCCTTGACGACTCTTTGGATTCCCGTCCTCGTAGCCTCAATTTTGAAGTGGCCGCCAACTCTTCACCTTCCCACGACCGCGGCACTCACCAAGCTGCGCCTGCGCCTCAAGACAGAAAGTGAAGAGTCACAACCGTTTCAAGAGTTGATGAAGACTCCTTGACCGAGGACATCTAGGTTGTGGCCCCCTTTGAAGATGAAATGTTTGTGCTGAAATTGGACTATCACGCACCCGGACCTCCTAGAGCCCGCGCCCGCGGGTAGTCAACAATTGCAATAAACTCGACGGTTTACAACCTTCACTTTATGACATTTAAGGTGACGGTTTAAGTTTTCCTTTAGGTGCAATTAACTACCTAGATTGATATAAATAGAGGTTCTAGGCATGTGTTAGAATCACCTCTTTATATCTTATTTACATCCAAAAACCTTTATTTCTTGGTATTTGCTTTGAAGTCTTATATGGACTGTTAAGGTCCTCTAACTACATTTGGTTGATTGAAGTTTTCATATAGAGCTTGGTTGTAAATTTTCTATAATTTGAAGTTTGAATTTAAAGTCATTTGTGTTATATTCCTTGTTCCTAACTTTCTTTGTATCTTGCTTTCTACCTAGTTTGATCACCTAAATAGCTTAGTTTTATATAAAGTTCTAAGGATTGTTTGTTTCGAGTTTGGGTACGGTCACTCTTCTAGTAGCAAAACACAATCGACATAAGAGGGTTGCAAGTGTCGTTGTGAGGGGAATTTAACCATAATATATGATTAACGAGTTGATTATCTTTTATATATCTCTTTATCCTTGTTTGAATGCCAATGTTTTATTTGATCTTGTGTGTTTACAGATTGGATATTAAATTAATTTATATTAGGGATGGTTGAACTAATATATACATATGATCGGAATGAGTACAAATGCTTCAATGCTTCAAGGAGAACTAGGATCTACCAACTCGAATTGAAAGTTGATAACTAATCAAGTGTAGTTGGGTTCTAGTAAATCGTTATTATCATCGTTTCTAATTACATGCTTTTTTTGTCACTTCAACAACAACACCCCCCTGATTACAATATTTGATAGTTTAATTACAATTTGTTCTTTATTGCTTATCTCTCTCTTAGGTTCGACACTTACTTGTTTACTATACTCGTTTTTATGAATTAAGTTTGGTTAATATCTTGATAAAAACTAACAACCGTAAAACCGTCTTGTCAATAATCTAGGCAGACATATTCATATGCTCAAATTAGTACAATATAATTTGCATATAAACCTTTTACCTTAAAAAATAATTTTTTTTTTCATATATAATTTAGGCACGTATCCTTGTGCTTATAAAGGCCATAGACTGAAAGAAATTCTACAACATAAATGAAACATAGATATGAAACTTTTAATGCTTATAAAGGCCAATAGAATGAAAGAAAGTCTACAACATAAATGAAACATAGATATGAAACTTTCAAAGCTGACATACAGAAAATTTATCATCACCTAGTAAATTGTCTAACCTTCGGCTTGAGTTTCAACTTGTAGTTCACTTTCTTGGATTCTAAACATACGAGAAAAAACAAATACATTCATGCTTGTATCCAAACCTGAATAGTTTATAGATCATCGTAAACATACTAAACAGACAATTCTTATATGCAATGAATCATATCCAAAAAATGTTTTCGATCACATGTAAAATTTAAACCCAACAATTTGTCAAATGAGGAATATTAAAAATATAAAACAATAATAAAATTGGTACTACTTGGTCACAATAATTTCGAGAATTCACATCGGCACCATTTTCAAGAAACAACGCAACAATATGATCACCATCAATAAAAATAAAGATGATAAAAAGAGTGTAACACCCCAAATCCGCTAGACTCGGAGCGCTACGGGCGGAGTCCTCACAATGGGTCCTGACCCTGAGTTTGACAACAATTTCACTAGATCTTTCCAATAAGGCACAAATAAAAGCAAATACGGAAAATGTTTTAATGCATGCGCGAGAATTCTGAAATGTAAAATACAAAGTGGAAACTCAGCTGAGTCCTCAAAACGACAACAAACTCCATGACGTAAGTATACAAGTCCACAACAACAACAAAATAGAAATCCCATCCTCGTCCTATAATGTACGAAGACCTCGTCAGTCCACTCCTCAACCTCACTCGGCGACATCCCTAACCTCTAGCACATCTACAACAACCAGTTTAAAACCTTTAGCTTACATTCAAAGCATTAGAATCATGGTAATGGCACATACACAAATATAAGTCATCATAAACCCACATCATGCTCCAACACACACAAGCCAGTTTATTATGTTTTCATTTATGTCATTCCATTACTAATTCAACTTAGGTTTGTGATATGAGAATCCCCGAAATTCGTCTCTGTCCCTACTTACCGGCAAGGAATGGTACTGATGCATCCGACCGTCTACCTGCCCGGGCTAGTCGCAGAGAACCTCCTATCTCTCGCAAGAGCTAGGCAGTATTGCCACCGCCCATAATCATACACTTGGGCCAATTATTAAATATATAAAGGTCGTCCTAAGTTCCGGTTTCGTTATTATAAAACATCACTAAACACACACACCACCAATCACTCAACGATGTTAATACAAGGAATACTAGCTAAGTAAGTCCGGAGACTTCCCTCGTCCCAACGCTAAACTCAATCAACCGCTCTTGCTTCCCTTAGGAAGATGCTCGCAGCCTGCTCACAACAAGGTACGTGTTAATAACACGCTCACACTCTAGAAGTCTTACATCCACTTTAATGATCTTCACAAGATCATCTAACTCTAAAGCTAGGATCACATCTTAGACTCCATGATACCAACATCTCACTCAACATATGTAAGGATCTCATAATAGCTTACTTACTCACATGATCAACTCAACAACCAAGATGGAACACACTAGACTAGCAGATACAACATGCTCATCACACTCTAGTTCCACAAGACTACATCAAGCCCTAAGGACTCCTAGGTTCACAACCACTAGATGGAATTCACAACTACCCTAGATCCACCCTAGGCATCCTATATCATGATACAACCTCACATCTAAGGAAGGAATGAAGAAGGGCGGAGAAGAGCCTATTGTTGAAGAAATGCAGCTGCGGAATCAGACTGGCGCGACAATGGCCTGAGTGTCACCGCCCCTGCGGGTCCAAGCGCCTCCCCTACGGTGGTCTGGTGCCGCCCTTGCGGTGGCCTGGGTTCACCCCTACGGCACTGAGTAGCCGCTCCCGTGGTCGAGCTACAGAAAGTGATTCTTCTTTGATATTCGACTGTGCACTTGAGCTTCAATAGCCTCCTACTCTTGATGGGTCTTCTCCAAACATCAACCACAAGATCCAAGCTCTCCTCCACGACCTAAACTTGCTAGGAACACATGCAATCAAAGAAGATCAAGAAAGGACCTTCTTTCAAAGTTCCAACCATAACAATAGAGGAAGAGGAAGAAGAGGGAATGGAATCAAGGAGAAGAAGGGAAGGAGAAAGGAGAGTCTTACCAAACTAGATCCAAAGCTCTTCCACTACTGCCCACACTCAAGGAGATCGAAGGAGAAGAGAGAGAAGAGAGCTCAAGAGGAAGAAGAGGTGAAAATGAGTAATGTGAAGGACAAGAGTGGAGAGAGGGGAAAGGCATGGCTGCACAAGGTTGGGAGAATAAGGAATTAGCTGCCATACTCACTCCTTTTGCTAGATATCAAGGGGTCAAAAGCAAAGGTGGGAAAACAAAGGGTCGGAACAGGATTTTGGGATAAAAACCCGTCACTCAATACCTCGTGCCTGCGAAAAGACTGAGTAGTGCCTGTGGGAAGGTTGATAACCCACTCACTAACCGGAATAGAAATTTTGGGCTTTACATCTAATCCCCATAAAAACAAGTTTCGTCCCAAAACTTGCTAAACGCAAAACTCGCGATCGAACACGTCTCGATAACCACTCAGAATAGATAAACATGGCAACTAACGGCCCTCTAATCCAAAGTCTACTCGTATAATCACACCAAGACCTCACAAGGTATACACACATACACATACAAAACACACATAACATATCACGTCATAAATCACATAATCACAACTAAGGAAGGATCTCGGGACTAACCCAACGGTACTATAGATGTCGCTAAATCAGCGTAAAACTCAGGATAATTCCTCTAGACACTTTCCTCAGTCTCCCACGTAGCCTCCTCGGCTCCTCGTCTTGACCACTACACTCTCAGCATCGGTATCTCCTTCGACCTGTAAGAGCCTTAGTCCTTGGAGCCTAATTGAGCTATAGTGTGCATGTCTTGACCATGCTAACTGCCCCTGCGCACCATCTAGGCCGCCCCAGCGGCTAGGCGCCCCTGCGGCTTTGTGCTTGAGCAGCCGCATTCGTTGACTCCTTGACTCGTGCTTTGCGGCTGTCTTCTCCTATAAGTTTCCCTATCCTTCAGATGAGAGGGTTTTCAACTTCTTTCGAGCTTCTTCATCCCCTCTACGTCCTTCATCTTCTCCTCTCTTCTTCTTTGATCTTCTTTGATCTCTTCTTGCTTTTGTAACAGTGTTCTTGAGAGTTTGAGTGTGGTTTTAGTTGTGGGTGCTCTTGAGGATGTTGTTGTGGATCTGTTGATAGCCAGTTGTGGTGATCTTCTCTTCTGCTTAGGTTTTATGGGGAGTCTTTCCTCTTCCTCTTCATCCTCTCTTCTTCGCTTCTTATCTTTCTCTTTAGCTTAGGACTCACAAGTTTAGACTTGTGTTGGATCCTTCCTGGACGTTTTGATGATCATATATGTGTATATGTTGTTGTGGTATGTTGAAGAAGTGAAGAGAGTCGAGAAAGGGATCGAAGAGAAGTCGGGACCAACTCTCTGCACAGTTGGCCGCCCCTGCGCCTGACTATAGCCGCCCCTGCGCCTGGTGTGTGAGCCGCCCCTGCGCCTCACTGGATCAGCCGTGTGCTCTTGCTTCTGTTAGTGCATACCTTGTTGATATGTCTTCCTCCCTTCCTTTCCTTTGGCCTTAACTTAGTTGATAGTTAGGTTAGGGTGGTTAGGATGTGTTGTATGATAGAGATATGCCTTAGGCACTTGTGGTTACGTTGAGGTTATGCCATAGGCATATGTGAGCTTGTTATGATCTTGAGGTTGTAGGTTGGTTTTGGTTATGGAAACGAGTCTCCTAATCCTTTCAGGTTGTGATGTTGTGTGCCTTGCTCTTGCAGGCGTTGGTTTTTCCCCAAGGAGAAGTTGTGACGTGGTAGTGGATACGAGTGTGACAGGTTAGTCCATAGGACTTACTTAGCATTATGTTATGGACTTGTATGATTGTGATGGTTGTGTGTGTTCATATGATTGTGCATTTATAACCTAAACCGGACTAGGACGACCATTATTTACATTTATATGGCCCAAGTGTATTATAACGGGTGGTAACCACTTGCTAGAAGCTCGCCGAGAGTGGAAGGAGGTACTCAGAAGCCAGTTGCTCAGGGGGGAGGTACATCCCCATACAACACCTGGGTTAAAGGGGAAGAGACGGGGTTCTTTAGGCTCCTCGTGTTACAAAAGAAGTTGAATTAGTAATGGAATAACGTAATAAATGATAATAAATGAAAGTGTGTGACATTGCATGTATGAGATGTTGATGTGTGTTTGTGATATTACCTTCATGCTTATCTATTGTTGTAGCTAACGGTTTCATACCGTGTTGTAGATGATCTGCAGGTTAGGAAGACTGGAGAGTGAGCCAGATGGTGTGACCAGCCGAGGACTTCTGTACATTAGGATGCGTGGGTTGGGATCTTTTGTATCAGATGTTATGTTGTTTTTGTTGTTTTGTACTCGGCTTTGAATTTGTAAACTCTTTTGATGTATCATATACAGCTTTTATGTATTTGGTTTTACTCTACTTGTGCCTTGTTGTAAGATCCAATGAACTTGTTGTTAGGTTAGGTCAGGATCCATTGTGAGATTCTAGCCCAATGTAGCATCCCGAGTCCCTCGGAATTGGGGTGTTACAGAGTTGGTATCAGAGTCTTAGGTTGACAACAATGGCACTTGTTATCTGCAATAAAGGTAGAGTGGATAAATAAATAGAACCCACATGGGGTCTGACTTTTCAAAAGGTTTTGGTTTTAAAGCGAGTATAGATGTTTTGGGATAGTATGTAGAGAAGCCGTCACCCATCTGAGGATCTCGACAGAATATATACATATATATATCTATATATATATAGATATATGTACATATATATATGTATGTATATATATATATATATATATATATATATATATAGGTAAATGTTCAGGTACGGCCCTTATATTGTGGTACGGTCGTACGGCCGACTGTACGGGCGACAGGTGTCCCGAAAAAAATTTTTTTTTTTTTTTTTCCGGAAACTAATGAAAATTTATTTGAACTATCATGTTATAATTTATGCACTATAATCCTATAAACTTTGAACTATTCCCATATAATCCATGAACTATTACTTTTTAATATAATCCATGAACTATTCTATTATAATTCATGAACTATCCCATAATAAGTTTTGAACTATTACTTTCACTCCTTTATAAATTTTTGCACTTTAAACTATTCAATTATAATTCATGAACTATTCTATTATAATTCATGAACTATCCCATAATAAGTTTTCAACTATTACTTTCACTCCTTTATAAATTTTGCACTATGAACTATTCTATTATAATTCATGAACTATCCTTTTAGAAGTTATGAACTATTACTTAATAAGTTTTGAACTATTACTTTCATTCCTTTATAAATTTTACACTATGAACTATTCTATTATAATTCATGAACTATCCTGTTATAAGTTATGAATTATTCTATAATAAGTTTTGAACTATTACTTTTACTCGTTTTAAAAAAAAAAAAAAACTCGTTCAGAAAAAAAAAAAAAAAAAATTTTTTTTTTTTTCCGGGACACGTGTCGGCCGTACCGGAATAATGGGCCTTACTTGAACACTTCCCTATATATATATATGTATATATGTATGTATATATACATATGTATATATATATATATACATATATATACATATATATATATATACATATATATATATATATACATATATACATATATACATATATACATATACACATATACACATATATATATACATATATATATATATATACATATACATATATTTACATATATACATATATTTATATATATACATATGTATACATATATATATATATATATATATACATATATATATATATATATATATATATATATATATATATATATATATATATATGTATATATATATATATATGTATATGTATATATATATATATATACATATATATATATATATATATATGTATATATATATATACATATATATGTATGTATGTATGTATATACATATGTATGTATATACATATATATATATATATATATATATATATATGTATGTATATGTATGGCCTATATAGAGCCTTATATGTTAGGTGTGCATACCCCGCAGATGGCTTGGATTAGAGCTACTACTACTGCAGGCAGAGGTAGAGGTAGACCACCTCTTCCTCCAGGAGAGATAGGACAAGGACCAACTCCAGCTGGAGATCCACCAGTGGTGGAGGAGGCTGAGAGCGTAGTTCCAGCTACGAGTAGTGGTGGGTCCAGTAGACAGCCGGCCCATCCAGGCAAGTCTGATGGCTCAGACCTTGTCTCTATAGGCGGATCAAAGTTCAGAGATTATCTTAGGCATTTTGAGGAGGTCATCAGAGCGGGCAGACGAGCCCTAGATCTACCAGGACATGAGGGATCATTTGAGAGATCTCATGGAGCTACTAAGGTGCAAGTTGCATCAGTTCATGTTGTTGAGCCATCTCAAGTTGTGGAGGAGACCAGAGGGCCTCGACCAGATATCTGGTTGAAGGCATTCCACCAGTAGGGAGTACCACACTTTTCTGGGGAGATCGGCCTAGAGATTGAGGTGTGGATTGGGCATGTAGACTCAGCTTTAGAGTCTATTCGCTGCCCAAAGGATAGACGGATAGAGCTATTACAGTCTCTATTCCGTGACCTGGTACACCAGTGGTGGAGGACAGTTAGAGCACGAGTTACCACATATGAGAAGATGAGGACTATGTTGAGGGAGTAGTTCTGCCCTGCCTCACTGAAGAGGGAGAAGCTGTAGGATTTTGTGGAGGCGGGTTTTGAGGACGTACCTATTACAGACGTCATTCGCCGCTTCCAGACTGAGCTAGCATTGCTGGGTCCAACTGCACCATTTGAGGACCAGCATGTATACATTTTCGTCCGTCATCTGAGGTAGAGCACACGCTCATACATGGCGGGATTTCACTGTGACTCATTGGCAGACTACCAGGATCGGGCCTCTGCCTATGAGAGAGAGAGAGCTAGCCAAAGGAGGACTTCTTAGACAGGACGGTCTGAGAAGAGAAAGCTTACCGCACCTATTGGTGCAGGAGCATCTGGATACGGGCAAGGTCAGACTCAAGACCGTTCGATTGTTCCAGGGTTTGCACAGACAGTTGAGAGAGGCCGGTAGTGTTATAACTACGGGGCCTATGGGCTTGTGAGGACGGATTGTCCTAGAGCACCATTGACTTGCTTCTCATGTGGGAAGCTAAGACATATGGCTACGTTTTGCCGTCAGGGCAAGGCGTCATCACAGTAGGGTTCTTCACCTGCAGGTGCAGTAGGAGGTGGGCAGAGACCGCCTCAGCATCAGACACAGGGACAACAGAGTCCCAGGCACGGCTGCTACTCAGGGATCAGCTCCAGGACCGAGTAGAGGTAGAGGTAGAGAGGATGGTACCAATGATAGCCGAGGAGCTCGAGGCAGAGTTTTTGAGCTGAGAAGTGCTGAGGAGCCGCCAGTACCAGCTGCTAAAGGTACCATTCTTTTACAGTGTTTACTTGTTAGAGTTTTATTTGATACGGGTGCTACGTATTCATTTATTTCTGAGTGTTTGAGTTTGTCTACCATAGAGGGGGACCCCTTTACTATAGGGTTACCTGATGGTAGTAGGGTCAGAGGTACCTAGGATATACGTAGTTGTCCCCTACGCTTAGGGACTCGTGTACTACTTGTTGACTTCTTAGTCATGCCTTTGATGCATGAAGAAGTCATATTAGGTATGGATTGGATGCGTAGACACCGTGCGGTGTTAGATGTGGGTAAGAGGACTGTTACAGTCTCTACCGACTTAGGTCCGATAGAGGTCTTCTGGGGTTGGGACCTTGGGAAGACAAGATCTGTCATCAGTACAGTACGAGCAGCTAGACTGATTGCATAGGGATGTGATGCCTTATGGTGCTACGCCATGAAGGATGGAGAGAGTCCGGCTTTGGAGGACATGCTAGTGGTCTGTGAGTTTGCAAACGTATTTGCAGAGCCGTCTAGCCTGCCACCTCAGAGGAGCGTAGATTTTGGTATTGACTTGGAGCCTGGTACAAAACCCATCTCAAAGGCCCCATACCGTATGGCACTTGTCGAGATGTTAGAGCTGAAGAAGCAACTCGAGGAGTTTATTGAGATGGCCTTCATACGCCCTAGTGTTTCACCATGGGGTGAACCCCTCTTCGTGCGGAAGAAGGACGGATCGTTGAGACTATGTATAGATTACACAGAGCTGAACAAGGTGACCATCAAGAATAGGTATCCACTACCTCGTATTGATGATCTACTTGATCAGCTGCAGGGAGCGACAGTCTTCTCCAGGATCGACTTGCGTTCTGGATATCACCAACTGAGGGTGAGACAGGAGGATGTGTACAGGACGGCATTTCGTACCCGTTGTGCACACTACGAGTTTGTAGTGATGCCATTTGGGCAGACGAATGCCCTAGTAGTATTCATGGATTTGATGAACAGCATCTTCATCGACTTCCTGGATCAGTTTGTAGTGGTTTTCATTAACGACATTTTGGTGTACTCTCGTAACAGAGAGGAGCATGCGGGACACTTGAGGACGGTAATGCAGATTTTGAGGGATAGAGAGTTGTATGCCAAGCTCTCTAAGTGTGAGTTTTGGATGTCTAAGGTTGCTTTCCTTGGACATATAGTCACCGCCGATTGGATTATGGTAGACCCGGCGAAGATCGAGTCTGTTGCTGCATGGACAACACCGACGAGCGTCAAGGAAGTGCGTAGCTTTCTTGGCTTAGCCGGTTATTACAGACGCTTTGTGGAGGGATTTTCTGTGATTGCCCGTCCACTGACGAGTCTTCTGAGGAAGACTACCAGATTTGTATGGACCGACCAGTGCGCTCAGAGTTTTGAGGAGTTGAAGAGGCGTTTGACTTCTGCTCCTGTTTTGGCACCGCCAGAAGGTTTTGATGATTTTGTGGTCTACAGAGATGCAGAGGGGCAAAGTGATTATATATGCGTCTCGACAGTTGAAGACGTATGAGGAGAACTACCCGACTCATGATCTGGAGTTGGCAGCGGTAGTTCATGCTTTGAAGATCTGGAGACATGACCTGTATGGTGCTACATGCCAGATCATCACTGACCATAAGAGTCTGAAGTATATTTTCACGCAGCGGGAATTGAATAACTGCCAACATCAATGGCTTGAGTTGATCAAGGACTTTGACCTTGATATTTTGTATCATCCTGGCAAGGCAAATGTGGTAGCTGACACCTTGAGTAGGAAGACGCCTCGAGAGAAGGCGATTGCCAGACTTACTGTACAGCCTCAGCTTCAGAGGGATCTAGCCTGGCTAGAGATGGACATCCAGTTTTCTGATGAGGATGCCCAGTTGTTTGCTTTAGAGGTTCTACCTGGTCTGTTGGATGAGATCCAATAGAAGCAGGGGACCAGCCCGACCTTGACGAGGATCAGAGATAGGATGTCTCGCGGAGAGACACCCTAGTTCACTATTGGGGCAGATGGAGTTATGAGGCGACATGACCGTATCTGTGTTCCTGAAGATGCAGAGTTGAGATAGCGGATACTACAGGAGGCTAACTGTACACCTTACTCAGTACATCTTGGTACGAGTAAGATGTACCATGATGTGAGACACTCATATTGGTTGGGAGGGCTGAAGCCCGACGTAGAAAGATTTGTGGCTCAGTGTGCGACTTGTCAACAGGTCAAGATAGAACATTTTAGGCCTGGAGGTGAGCTCCATCCACTACCAGTACCGCAGTGGAAGTGGGAGGACGTTTCCATGGATTTTGTGACTGGGTTGAGGACCAGTAGGAGCTTTGATGCTATCTAGGTGATCGTTGACCGATTGACGAAGACGGCACGTTTCATTCCCATCATAGAGACGTGGCCCGTGAGCAGATTAGCTGAGGAGTACACTAGACAGATAGTGAGACTCCATGGGGTACCGAGGACGATCGTTTCTGATCGTGATGGACGATTCACATCGAGATTCTGCCAGCAGATTCAAACTGCTTTAGGGACGAGTCTACACTTCACCACTACGTTTCACCCCCAGATAGATGGTTAGTTAGAGAGGACCATCCAGGCCTTAGAGGACATGTTGCGAACCTATGTGTTGGATTAGGGACAAAGATGGTTTGATTACCTCCCACTTGTTGAGTTCTCATATAACAACAGCTGACATACATCTATAGGGATGGCTCCTTATGAGGCAGTGTATGGACGTAGATGATGTACACCTTTATGTTGGGATAAACCTAGCAGTATTAGTGGGATAGCGCCAGAGCAGATTCGGGATGATATGGCTCGAGTAGCGCTGATCAGAGAGAGGATGCTGGTTGCACAGAGTCCCCAGAAGTCGTATGCAGACAAGATGCGTCGACCTCTAGAGTTCAGGGTAGGAGCTCATGTCTGGTTGAGAGTATCTCCGACACGAGGCGTCAGACGTTTTGGCATAAAGGGGAAGCTGAGTCCCCGATATGTCGGTCCTTTCGAGATACTGGATAGAGTCGGGAGTGCAGCCTACAGATTAACATTGCCTCCGATGCTAGAGGGTGTTTATCCTTTGTTTCATGTGTCTCAACTGAGAGAGTATGTACCAGATCTGAAACACATCGTGAGTTATGATGATCTGGTGGTTGAGCCGGACCACACGTTTGTAGAGTATCCTATTGCAGTCCTAGAGCGAGGTGTGAGACGCCTGCGTTCGAAGAACATTCCTATGCTGAGGATACATTGGTCTAGACGAGGACTTGATGAGGCTACCTGGGAGACAGAGGATAGTATCTAGAGGAACTATCGAGAGTTCTATGCTGAGCTAGATGCACCCATAGGATCCACGAGTAGATCTTAGCGCCTTCTTGGTGAGTGCATGTTATATGCTTTTGTGATATACTGTGTTTTCGTGCTAGTTGTGATATGTGCATATGATTTGTTAGATCTTGTTTACTAGTATGAGATAGGTGTAGCTGGAGATGGTTCTTTCCTCCATGCTATGGTATGTGTGTTAGGATTAGCTGGAGATGGTTCTTTCCTCCATGCTACCTTTGATGGACATAGTGTGAGTGGAGATGGCTTTCCTCCACATAGTAGTGTTATGTGTACGTTGTGGCTGGAGACGGTTTTCCTCCATGCCAGTGTGATGTGGTTAGTGGTTAGCTAGAGATAATCTTCCTCTAGACCTTGTGTAGAGTGGTTATGTTGGAGTTGTGATTCCTCCATGATGTGTTGAGGATATAGAACGTTATAGGTTGTGACCTGATGTTCTTAAGGAGAGAGTTATACCTCGACTTATGGGTCCGAGAGATTTTGGGATTTTGCAAGTTTCGGGACGAAACTTATTTTTAGGGGGTGAAATGTAAGAGCCTTAGTCCTTGGAGCCTAGTTGAGCTATAGTGTGCTTGTCTTGACCCTGCTGACTGCCCCTGCGCACCATCTGGGCCGCCCCTGCGGCTAGGCGCCCCTGCACCCTGGCTAGCCGCCCCTGCAGCTCTGTGCTTGAGCAGCCGCATTTATTGACTCCTTGACTCGTGCTTTGCGGTTGTCTTCTCCTATAAGTTTCCCTATCCTTCAGATGAGAGGATTTTCCACTTCTTTCCAGCTTCTTCATCCCCTCTACGTCCTTCATCTTCTCCTCTCTTCTTCTTTGATCTTCTTTGATCTCTTCTTGCTTTTGTGAGAGTGTTCTTTAGAGTTTGAGTGTGGTTTTGGTTGTGGTTGCTCTTGAGGATGTTGCTGAAGGTTGTTGTGGTGCTATTGATAGCCAATTGTGGTGATCTTCTCTTCTGCTTAGGTTTTGTGGCGAGTCTTTCCTCTTCCTCATCATCCTCTCTTCTTTGCTTCTTATCTTTCTCTTTAGCTTAGGACTCACAAGTTTAGACTTGTGTTGGATCCTTCCTGGACGTTTTGGTTATCATATATGTGTATATGTTGTTGTGGTATGTTGAAGAAGTGAAGAGAGTCGAGAAAGGGATCGAAGAGAAGTCGGGACCAACTCTCTGCACAGTTGGCCGCCCCTGCGCCTGACTCCAGCCGCCCTTGCGCCTGGTGTGTGAGCCGCCCCAACGCCTTTGGTGAGCCGCCCCTGCGCCTCACTGGATAAGCCGTGTGCTCTTGCTTCTGTCAGTGCATACCTTGTTGGTATGTCTTCCTCTCTTCCTTTCATTTGGCCTTGGCTTAGTTGATAGCTCTGTTAGGGTGGTTAGGATGTGTTGTATGATAGAGATGTTCCTTAGGCACTTGTGGTTATGTTGAGGTTATGCCATAGGCATATGTGAGCTTGTTATGATATTGAGGTTGTAGGTTGGTTCTGGTTATGGAGACGAGTCTACTAACCCTTTCAGGTTGTGATGTTGTGTGCCTTGCTCTTGCAGGCGTTGTTTCTTCCCCAAGGGGAAGTTGTGACGTGGTAGTGAATACGAGTGTGAAAAGTAAGTCCATAGGACTTACTTAGCATTCAGTGTTGGATTTGTATGATTGTGATGGTTGTGTGTGTTCATATGATTGTGCATTTATAACTTAAACCGGACTAGGACGACCATTATTTACATTTATATGGCCCAAGTGTATTATAACGGGCGGTAACTACTTGCTAGAAGCTCGCCGAGAGTGGAAGGAGGTGCTCAGAAGGCAGTAGCTCAAGGGGGAGGTACATCCCCATGCAACACTTGGGTTAAAGGGGGAAGAGACGGGGTTCTTTAGGCTTCTCATGTTACAAAAGAAGTTGAATTAGTAATGGAATAACGTAATAAAAGATAATAAATGAATGTGTGTGACATTGCATGTATGAGATGTTGATGTGTGTTTCTGCTATTACCTTCATGCTTATCTATTTCTGTAGCTAACGGTTTCATACCGTGTTGTAGATGATCTGCAGGTTAGGAAGACTACAAAGTGAGCAAGATGGTGTGACCAGCCGAGGACTTCTGTACATTAGGATGCGTGGGTTAGAATCTTTTGTATCAGATGTTATGTTATTGTTGTTGTTTTGTACTCGCCTTTGAGTTTGTAAACTCTTTTGATGTATCATATACAACTTTTTTTTGTATTTGGTTTTACTCTACTTGTGCCTTTTTGTAAGATCGGTGAACTTGTTGTCAGGCTAGGGTCAGGATCCATTGTGAGATCCTAGCCCAATGTAGTATCCCGAGTCCCGCGGAATCGGGGTGTTACACGACCGAAAGCGTCTCGTACTACACTCGATAACCGCTACCAAATGCTCCTCAAAAGTATGATCCGGATCAACCACTAGGTCCTTGTGGCTAATGATGTGCCTCGGGTCGTGTATGTACTCTCTCAGCTGAGATACATGAAAAACCAGGTGAATACCCTCCAGCCTCGGTGGATATGCTAATCTGTACGCCACCTCACCGACTCTCTCTATAATCTCAAATGGACCGACATATCGGGGGCTTAACTTCCCCTTAATGATGAATCGTCTGACGCCTCGCGTCGGTGATACCCTCAACCAAACTTGAGCTCCTACCCTGAACCCTATAGGCATACGCCTCCTATCCGCATAGGACCTCTAGCGACTTTGCGCAGCTGATAGCATGATTATTGTCTATATTTCGGATTTGGTTTTGGCATTTTCTCATCATAATTTTGCATGCATGTACATGTATTCTTAGTGTTTATGTCATTATTCGTCTACTTTGCAAGATTGAGGTCTATACCACATTAGATTGTAATTATAGGGAATATGGAACATTCTGGTTCGAAATGGAGCATAAGGAGCTAAGGAAGCTATGGAACAACATTATGGAGCATTAGGAAGGACAAGAAAGGTAGGAACTATGTTGGAAGGAAGAAAGAAAGATTAAGTTGAAGATATGACGGCATGCACGTAGATCATTGTTGATCTCGGATCAACACAGTGATCCATCTCGACCGAGACAGCCCACTGGGCCTGGATCGAGATCGACGGCTCACATCCCAAGGAAAATAGAATATAATTTTACCTAAAATTCTTGTATAAGAATGGAAGGTGGATGTGAAGTCAAGGAGCTTGGAATTTAGAGATATCGAAAGGACGGCTAGAAGGACGACTATTGTAGGGAAGAAGATTGAAGGAAGGATTGCTTAGGGTCCAAGGAACCTTAGATTGTGAATATTTTCTTGGGAAATCACTTGTGAGTTTGTTATCATACTTCTGGAACACATTGTTGGATACTATTGTTTGTTTGTTTTCCTTCATAATTGACAAATCTTCGTTGGTTGATTATTTCTCTTTTCTTGATTTTCTTGATATATTTGATATTGCCTTGATAATGATGATCGTTGGATAAACACCGTGTGATTCTAGGGTGATTAATTGAAGGTTGTGGTATAGACAATGAAAGAACGAACCTTTATCTGAGTGGACCCTGAAAGCTTGAGTTAACCCTAAACCGAAACCCGTCTCGGGCTGTTCGTTGAGTATCGTGACTGAGATCGATATAGAACAGTACGAGATCGTCCACTGTTTTACAGATCCTTAGTTTAGGTTATAGTTTGCCAAATCCTATCCTTGTTGTACCTTTCCTGGTTTACATGCAAGCTTAGGATAGACCTATTCGGTGATTCCTTTGCTTGTTTACCTATGATGATGAGTGTTAGGTAATAAATATTTTTTCTTTTATTAGGGTTTGAGTGTGTCTTCATCCTACCTTTGAGGATTAACTTGAGACTTACCCGGTGATGGTTAGTTATGTACCCTTAGGTGAGTGATGTTGGTTTGAGTACCCTTACCTTTCCTTAGGTCTTTGAGACTTACCCGGTGATAGGAGCTTGGGTTTGGGAAAGTGGGTAGTGAGACTTACCCAGTGATTTATCCCATAGTTTAAACACCTTCCCTCATCGAACCTTAGCTTTGTCCACGTTACCTGTAAAAATCTCGAGTCGAAACCACAACTGGATACTATGACCTTTAGAATCTGCATTTCCCCATCTTGCTGTACATCTCGTCTTTTTCTTTTGACTAGTACCAATGCATGCTTCGGAAGTTAGACTGCTTTGTTGTGATAATTCTCACCGAGACTCCGGAATATAAGCCCTTACTACGACAGATCCGTACACTATGGGTTCACTTATCGTTAGGTTTATTATTCAGAATATAAATTTAAAGCTTTGTCTGCACACACCTTTTAGAGCGAACAAGTTTTTGGCGCCGTTGTCGGGGAATTGGACAAGACCAATCCAGTGTATAGTTGTCTAACTTGGAAGCTTCTTGCTTTGCTACTAATTATTTCATCTGAGTGTTCTTGTAGAACCTTTCCTTAGGTTTATGCAAAGAACTAGAACTCGTAAAGAAATAGTTTCGTACGATCCTGAACCAGAAAGTACCTACAAGAGAAGGTTGAAAGAAGCTAAGAAGATGGTTTTTGCCAATGATGAAGGAGTAGAAGATCTTCGAGCCAAGTTGGCCGATGCTCGAGATCAAATTAGACTTCGAGATGAAGCTCTCATGAGAGAGAGAGATGAAACTAATGCTCAACACGAGCGACTTCAGGCCGAGATGAATGACCTAAGTAAATTATTTCAACGAGGAAATGAAGAAAGGGAGAGAGATGCCAGAGTCGTAGTGAATCCACCGGAACCTGCTTATGTGCCACCACCACCGCCTTAACCAAGGGTTGAGCCACTTGACCCGTTTGTGGGTATTCCGCAAACACTTGGTCAACATATATCCAGTTAAGCAAGCACGCCGTCCCGGCATCAACTTAGGCGACCAGCTGACAGGGAGTATGAGTTTAGACCTCAAGTCATTACAATGATTCCGCAGAGTCGCTTTGGAGGAATGGAGAGAGAATCACCACACCAACACTTACAAAACTATGAGATTTTGATGGAAACGTTGAGACCTTCTAGATGTGATAGCAACAATTACAAACTTTGTGTTTTCTTTTTCACTTTGAAGGATAAAGCACTTGCATGGTACCAATATCTTCCAACTGGAAGAGTGAACACATGAGAGGAGATGGCCGCAGAGTTTCTCACCAAGTTCTTCCCTCCATTAAAGACGGTGGAATTGAGGGGTAAAATAAATGCATTTGTGATGAGGGATGGTGAAAGCCTCTTTAAGTCATGGGAAAGGTTTAAAGACCTTTTGTTATATTGCCCACATCATGGGATTCTAAAAATTGATTTACTAGTGATCTACTTCAAGGGTTTGGATGCGGAAGCGCAGTTCAAACTTCAATCACTCTCAGCTAGGACATTCATGGATACAATAGTTGATCAAGCATGGGACTTTGTTGAAAAACAAACTCTCATTATGGAGAAATACTCCCACCAGAGTGTTGATAAAAGAGGTCAAGGCTCAAGACCTCAAGAGTTGAACCTCACGTCTTCTAACGTTAATCAAATCAATGCTCTTAACAATGAGATGAAAGCTTTGAAGGAGCTCTTATAAGCACAAGCTCAACAACCAAAGGAGAAAGATGTAGGGTATGTTGGAAGAGGGAACTACCAAGGGAATAGGAACAGCAACTACAATAACAACAACAACAACCGTAACTACAACAATTGGAGATCCAATCAAAACAATTTCGGTAATCCTTATTCCCATGCTGATAATGCTCTAACACCACCTTCTTCTTCTTCTACTCCATTGAAGAGCCAGGAACCACCGTCAAGCTCGAGTCAGCCACCAAATGAAAAATTGGAGGCTATGATTGAAGTGTTGGTAGGAAAGATGAGTGGATTGGAGAGCACAATTACTTTGATTTCTAAGGTACAAGAAGGCTTGGAAAATCAAGTATTTAGCAAGGCCAGAGAAGTTCTTAAAGATGAAGGGAAACTTCTAGGACGCATAGAGAATAACCCAAAGGGCCAAATCATAGCAATTACAACTAGGAGTGATGTGAAGACCACCGACCCACAACCTCGATTGAACGAAGCTGTGAAACAGCCCATCTCGACTGAGGTGATCAATGGGTCAACCGAGGGAAACACAACATGGGGTCACCTCGGAGAGAACCTCGACCGAAATACTTCTGGGTCAAAAGGGGTGAAGGAAAAAGAAGAAGTTCACGTACCTCGTCCTGCTTACAAGCCTCTACTACCATTCCCGCAGTCTAGAGCGAGAGCACATCTAGACAAACATTTCGGTAAGTTTCTAGACCTTATGAGTAAACTCCATATTAACATACTTTTCATTAATGAAATTATAGGTATGCCCGCATATGGGAAGTTCTTGAAGTAAATTCTCTCTCTAACAAGATGAAGCTGGAAGATTTTGGTGAAGTGAAGATGTCCTCTGTTCGCTCAAAAGTGTGCGTCACAAAGTCTTAAAATTTATATCTAGAACTTAAGCAAAAGCGAACCCGCAGTGTACGGATCAGCTGTAGTAAGGCAAGAAATTCCAGAGTCGAACTCAGGGAATTGGTGAGAATAAAATCGATTTCAATTATCTAACAAAGTGCAAAAGCTTTTGTGATTAATAAAGGAGGTAAATGATTCCAAGGATTCAAGTATCCGACTGCGGCTTTCGATTCAAGACACTTCTAAAGATCAAAGGACAGAGTTTACATTGCCAAGATTATGTGTTTCAAAGGTAGATAACGTACGGTGAAGTTCCGAAACCTATTTATCTAATCCAAAGGCTCTCTCTATAAGGGTTGTTGAGGCTGCGATATAGAAAGGTCTAGGGATAAAAATTACTCTCAAACTAACTACCCAAAACCCCAGGATATGACTCTCCAAGGTAAAGATAGAAAGCACACTTAAACCTTAATAAAGGATGTTGAGTCTCTCTATTACCCAAATCTTGTAATCTTAATCTATTAAATGTAGAATCAATGATAAAATCTCTTCACACACTTAAATAGAGGTAGAAAAGGTTAAGAAAGGTTGGGATTTAGGCAAGGATTAACTTTGGTTAAAGAATAAATCAATTAAAGATCGTCAGGGAAATAAATCGACCGGATCATAAGAAAATCGTCCGATTTTCCTCAAGAACATGGCGATTTTCCTGTTTGTCGCAAAGTTAAATTCTAAACTCTCAGGGTCCAAATGGTTAAATGAGTTTAGTCTATCATCATCTAAGCCTCAATCATCAACTATTCTCCCCATAATCACAAGGGTTTTAGCCAACCATTTTCAAAATCAAATCAAAATTGAGATTGAATGAATAAATCAAATAAACCCGAACTTTGAATAAAAACTCAATAATCTCCAAATCTGTAAACAAATCTCAAATCAAATCAAAGTCTCTCTCAAAACACTCAGTAATATGTTCACAAACCACAAGAATCACAAAGGAAACAAAGGATCTCACACTAATGACAAAGATTGACTTCCCGGCACTTTCCCTTCAATCTCCTTCCAAGAATCTTCAATCTCATTCAATTGTGTAAATATTTCCCGCTGCGAGGTTCCAATTTTCGTTCCTAGGGTTCCAATGTATAGTTCCTTGCCAATGGGCCGCTTGGCAAAACACTTCTCAAGTCCACAAGTGATGGGCTTTGAGTAGTATTAATTCTTGGGCCGAAAGCTAAGAAAATTGTGCTATCCAATTTACAAAGGAACCGCTCGATTTTTACAGATGAAAATCGTCCGATTAATGTACAAATTGGCACGATTTTCTTCAACAGAAAATGCTCGTCTCTTGGCTTGTTTCCTTCCTCCCTTTTGTGACTCTTTTACACAACTCCTTTGCTCTTTGTGATTCCTCTAAGATTCCTTAAGCTTCCTTAATAGCCTTAGATGCTCCTTGCTCCACTTTTGCTTCCAAATCCACCGAATTTACCTATAATTCAACCAAAACTCGTGTAGACCTCTATTTCCGGAATATAAATGAATAAAGCCTAAAAGGTACACAAATTCTCTCTAAATGCAAGGTAAATCGAGGTAAACCTCTACAATATGCATGATTATAATGGTATATAATTCATGTCATCATCCTCGAGGTCATCGGAACTCATAAAGATCATGAAGGAGTAGATGCCACCCAATTTGAGAGATCTAGGATCATTTTGCATCCCAATTGGAATAGGATAAGTCACATATGATGCATTATGTGATCTAGGAGCAAGTGTAAGCATCATTCCACTTGCATTGTAAGAGAAGGCCGCTTTAGGAAAACCTAAACGAGTGAAGATGACATTGTATATGGCGGATCGATCAAACACTCGACCCGTAGGCGTGTTGGAAGACATCCCAGTAAGGCTAGGTAAGTTTTACATTCCTATAGATTTTGTGGTATTGGACATTCCTGCAGATTATCCAATCCCCAATCATCCTTGGGAGGTCATTTCTTGCAACCTCCGGTTGCTCGTGGATTGCAAAAAGGCCAAGTTGTCTTTCAACATCAGGGAAGAGCATGTTGAATTCATTTTGTCATCTTTGATGAAAGGCCAAAACCTTGATGAAGACATTTACAACATCTACGACGAGGAAGAATCACGGGAATTGGTTAGCTCTATCCTTAATAACGATTCTCTTGAGAGAATTGTTCATCATATAAATGAGAAAGGTCTGCATATTTCTTGTAATGCAGATACAGAAGGTTTGGAAACTTCGGAGGAAGGCCCCAAGGCTGCCTCCGGGGAAATCAAAGAGGAAACGAATGACTATCTCGACCTTAGACTAGGTCTCGACCGAGACACTTCAAAAGGAACCGAGATACCCGAATCCTCAAATCCTTTTCATTCCATGATTGTGAGCATTGCAAGAACTAACCCTGACTCTTCCCAAACTTTGCAAGACTATGCGAGGAAAGCGAAACCACCACTCTACAAGATGATGGAAAAAGTTGCGAAGATTTATAAAGTACATGCAAAGAAGTGGCAAGAAAAACATATCACTCGGAAAGGACTCAAAGAAGGAGAAATTGTTCTTCTTTTAGATTATCATTCTCATCTCCTCTCAAATAAAATTAAATCAAAATGGACAAGACCTTTTATTATAAAAAAATGTTTTTTCTCATGGTGCAGTTGAAGTATGGGTGAACATTGTGGAGTCCTTAAAGTCGACGGACGTAGGCTGAAGAAGCACATACCGGATCCCCCGATTAAGGAGATTGCGTCCATACATCTCACATGAGCATACAGAGTTAGGTCCAGCTAGCGACCTTAAAACAAGCGCTTCTTGGGAGGCAACCCAAGGTATTGCTTCCTTTCTTGCTTTCTAGTTTAGATTAGTTTAGTTTGTGTGTTTTGTGTCCATGATAACAGGAACTAGGTGATACTCAAGGGGAAACAACAAAACGGGAAGTTTATGAACATGGCTACATTTCGAGAATCTGGAGAAAGTTACAAAAGTTAGGGTCATCTCGGACACCATCAATTCATCTCGACCGAGATACAATCAGAGCCAACCAAGATGAGAGCAACAGGGAGTGACCTCGGTTGACCACCTCAGTCACTGACAACCATCTCGACCGAAATACAGTTGAATTTTCTGAAAGGTATAAAAAGGGGAACGGTTTTCTATCTCTTCAACACTCTTCTCCCCCGACGCTATCTCGACCGAAGTTCGCCCTAATCCTAAAAAATCTCGTTTCTTGCCCGTTTTTGACGATTCTTGGATCCAAATCGACGGGAACAGCACCACAACAACTTCTTCAACATCAAACTCCACTTCAAGCTACCAAAATCTATTGAAACCGGGTAATTTTGTTTGAAACTCCCTCTTTCGCATTTTCGTAGATTTTTCTCAAATTTGGAGATTTTTGTTTGTTTGGCGTGGTGAAATTGAACGAGGAACCCCTTAGAAGACTTTTGGTAGTGAATTTGGGGAGTGAAAGTTTCAGATTTGTGAGTTCGATCGAAGTGTTGTCCGTCTTGTTTGAAACCTAGTCATCTCGGCTGAGATACCCTCAAGAATAGCCCAATATCAAACCCTAATTTGAGAAAAATGTGTCGTTCAAACAGGCAATTGGCAATCCTTGACCGCCCAGATGATGGAAGTCATTCCCCCTCACCTCCTCAACCACCACAAACGCCGATCATCCTTGGTCGGTTTCAAAAAGACTACGACCAGATATGCTCCCAGCCGATCATCCCCCCCCCCACTACGTCAATGTTGAGGATTTCAACTGCCTCCACGTCATCGATGACCTGCAGAGGAAGATCTCTCTTGTTGGCCTTGAGTAGTTACGGCCATCCGCACACCGGCTTATGTGGAGTCGACACTCGAGTTCCTCAGTTCCGTCACCCATGTGCCGGAATTCAAAGGAGTGAAGTTTAGGCTAATGAACAAGGGGTATGCCTTTATAGTGGAGAACTTCAGGGCACTCTTCGGATTTCTCACACCTACTGTCGCCGACTTTCCCTCCAGGCGAGAGGCGAACGCCTTCTAGGGCAACAATTCCCACATTACTTCGATTGTAGATTATTGGCATCCGGGTCACTCTAAGGAGAAGCTCATCTACCATGTATCTTTCCGGATCGCTCACAAGATTCTGAGCAAAATATTGCTTGCCTGGAATGAGACGCCACAAAAGATCCGACATGGTGAGTTACTCTCTCTTTTTTGCATGATTGCAGGTGGAGTCCCGGACTTTGCGACCATGCTGATGGAGGACCTTGAAAAGGTCAAGCACAAGAAGAAGAGTGGCATCTGCTTCGGAGGGTTAGTGACGTACATCGCCGGCGCTATTGATATCGATCTATCTGCATGCACTTTGGCCACTGAGGCCAAACCGTTAGGACTACAAGAGTTTATCACCCGATGGATCTTGATCCCGCGAGGTCATGGTCCACCATACGTGGCCATGCCTTGGGAGACCAAAAGACCAAAGGGGATTCCCTGGTCTCCATAGTTCACTATCACTGACCCGACCAACTATCGAGGATAGGGAGGTCATTTGTGCGGGACGCGGAGATTGATGTAGAGTTCGGCACACATAGTGACAAGGAGGATGTTGGAGTAGCTATGGACACAGGGACGGACACTGCTGGTCCAAGTGCCCCGGTGATTGAGTTTATGGATGATGACGAGGAGATGGAGGATGACTATCCCGCACCAAAGACTCCTGCCCCAGAGATACCATAACACCGACAACAACACCACCGCCATCGCTGTAATCCCGAGGCTCATTGGAGGATTGACGATCTTACACGTCACATTGAGCAGTCATTCCGTACTATGCGTACAGATATGGGGGAGCGCCTCGATGCTCAGACATTGAAGATCAACACTATGAGGCGCTCAACAGAGGAGAGCCACCATTACCAGCGCCATGATGATGGAGCTGTAGTTCCAACAATATGATGGGTCATCCATTCGACCCATCCTTGTACACATTCCATCCACCTCCTCCTCCGATGCATAATCGGGCCTTCCACGGAGTTGTTGTTGCTTTATCTTTTCTTAGTATGTGGTTCTGCATCATGACATTGTAAGTGTTTTTCTCTAGCCTTTTTTTACCCATCGGGACGATGTGTCTAAGTATAGGGTGCTTTGAGATACTATGGTCTGTAATAACCGACTTATTTGCTTATGACTATTTCCACTGCTTCCTTTATGTGCTTAGAGGCTATTTTGTATTTTACATGCATTGCGACAGGATTTTTGATCGAAAAACATACAAAACTGGTTTGAAAAAGTTTTAGTATCAACCGAAATGACATATGGCAAAACGAGGTGACAATAATAGGAGCTTACCTCGGTCTAGTACTCGTTTGCCTATAAGTCATCTCGACCGAGATGGGTTATGAAAACTTTAATTTTTAAAAAATTTTGTGCTTCTGATCTAGATATGATCCCAATGATGAAAATTGATTGCTGATTAGTTTTTATGATCTTTATGTGTTTGAAATAATTTGTGATATATCTAAGGTTTGAATTCTTTGTTTGAAATTTGAGCATGTTTAGTGAGTTGTTTTGCCTAAATCATGTGGAATTTGAAAGTTGATACTGAATTATGAGTTCTTTCATATCCTTATTGGAATGATTGAGGCAATTCGTTATTCTTTCTTTCTCTTCCTAATCATGTTTTTAGCCCCTCATTGAAATATGTTTTCCTTCCTTTGCCTATCCGGGAACTTGGAAGCAAGAAAGTGAAAAGCAAGTCAAAAACGATGTCGAAAGGAGAAGTTGTGTTAGAAAACAATGGTTTGGGGACGTTAGTCATGAGGATGAGTAACTCGGCACCATTCACAAAGTCAGTTGTTTGTGTCTTGCCAAAGTCTAATTGATTGATAGTCCTAACGGGTCATGGTATGTGCATCAAGGTTTGAGGCATCTCGAGAAAATTGAGATTAGATGATCTCTAAGGCTTCAGTTATTGTGCACCTCTGTCCATTCTCAAAAGGTGAAAAGACTAGGAGATGCACCATGCTCATCACACTCTAGTTCCATAAGCCTACATCAAGCGCTAAGGACTCCTAGGTTCACAACCACTAGATAGCATTCACAACTACCCTAGGTCCACCCTAGGCATGCTACTATCATGATACAACCTTGATAACACGATTTATGACTTAGGTTTAGGTAGTCATTTAGATAGATTTCTCACTCATTCATGCATGGTTTAGCACTAGTCCACGACGTTCTCACTCAATTCACGTATGTTGTCGAGATAGATGTCTACACGGACTTTTTGCATTGCTTTGTAGGTATTTTGGGAAATTTAGTAGCTTAAACGATACGTTTGAGGATTGTTCATCAAGATGACACGCCCTCGGACTCATTAGGATGCAAACTAGAGGCTAAGGAGGACTCATGGAACCTTGCCAACACAAGCCATGCACCAAATCGAAGCTAAATGATCCAAGGAAAAGTTGAAGCACCAAACCACGGTTCACTGAAGGTCCACGGCCGTGGAACCAACCGTGGTTTTTGCCAGACGGTTGTGACAGTTGTGCCACGATCTCATGGCTCACTCTAGCAAGGTTGTAGTATAAAAGTGGTCCTGCAAGGCTGAGAGAAGGCATCTTGGAGCATCCATCCATTATCCTCTATCATCCAATCAAAAAAAACACTCTCAACAAGAAGATTCTTGAGGGAGGAAGACACCATTGAAGGAGGAGGAGAGCTCCATTGGAGAGGAAAAGAAGAACACACCATTGCTAAACTTTGATAGCTTATGTAGTGAAGAATTTCGAAATCGATTTTTAGAGTTGTATGAACCAATTAAACCTTCTTTTGGAAGGGTTGTGAGTCATTCTAATCTAAATTTCAGCTTGGTTTTGTTTACTTCTCTTGTTCATCTCTTTCTCTTCATTATCTTGCAAATGGAAGCTATGATTTTATGCTTGTTGATTTCGATTGTTATGATGCATGTTGTAGGCTAAATAGATGCGATTCTAGGGTAAGGAAAGGATGGTTATGGCTAAGACTATGATATGATGAACTTAGATTTACCTTTGGATGACTTGTTTACTTTAACGAAGCCTCTGTTGGAGTCCACGGTCAGTTCTTGCCATTCCACGGCCGTGGAGGGTGTAGAACAGCCCGTGGTTTCTCTGGTTCGATGGACCTAAGTTCTAGATTGTTAGAAGGTTGAAACCCTAGTGTTTGTTGAGTTTAATCTACCCTAGGGTGACCTAGTGTTAGCAACTAAGTGCTAGGAGAGACCTACCCGGTGATCCTTACTCTTAGATTCCAAAGATGATAAACCCTAGGTAGTGGTGAGCCTCATACGTCGCCATTGGACTAAGTGTGCTAGGATAGTTATTTAGGACTAACCCTTTCGAGACTTACCCGGTGAGGATAGGTTAGATCCCTAGGTGACAATCCGGTTTGTGTAGAATTTTGTCCCTTAGGCTCTTTGAGACTTACCCGGTGATGAGACCTTAGGAACGGACTAGTGGACCATGAGACCTACCCGGTGATTGATCCCAATCTAGAAACACTCACTCCCAACATATCATAGTTAATCCAAGGAATAATTAGATAGCTTGAGTCCCATGCCATAACCGGAATTTCCAACCCCTAGAATCCGCTTTTCTCCTCTGATTCATATCTCGTGTTTGGCTTGTTTGTTTGTGTTGATTCGTTAGCTTAGTTGATTGTTTACTTTGCATGATTTGTGATCCTTGATTGATCACCTAAAAACCAACCAAAACATTGAGATTTTCATTTCTTTATTTCTTTCTCTTTTCTTAACCTAGATCTTCACTAAACTTACTCATAAATCGAATCAATCTCACCTTAGTCTTTGTGTTCGACCTCGGAATACTATCCCTACTACAAACGTCCCGTACACTGCGGGTTCACTAGGAGTTAGGAGAAATATAACGAGTATAAATTTAAAACCTATTGCGTATTACACACAATCATGAGCGTAATAAACCTCACAACTAAGGAAGGAACGAAGAAGAAGGGAGGAGAAGAGCCTATTGTTGAAGAAAGCAGCCGCGGAATCAAACCGGCACGAATGTGGCCTAAGTGTCACCTCCCCTACGGGTCAAGCTGCAGCCCCTGAGGTGGCCGGTGGTCCTGGTGACGTCCCTGCGGTGGCTTGGGTCCGTCCCTGCGGCACCAAGTAGCCGCCCCCGCGGTCGGGCTATAGAAAGAGATTCTTCTTTGATCTTAGACTGTGCACTTGAGCTTCAATGGCCTCCTTCCCTTGCTGGGTCTTCTCCAAACATCAACCACAAGATCCAAGCTCTCCTTCACGACCTAAACTTGCTAGGAAGACATGCATGCAAATAAGATCAAGAAAGGACCTTCTTCCACTATTGGCCATACTTAAGGAGATCTAAGGAGAAGAGAGACAAGAGAGCTCAAGAGGAAGAAGAGGTGATTAACGTGAATGACAAGAGTAAGGAGAGAGGGGAAAGGCAAGGTTGCACAAGGTGGGGAGAACAAGGGTCAGCTTCCATCCTCACTCCTTTTGCTAGATATCGAGGGGTCAAAAGCAATAGCGGAGAAACGAAGGGTCGGAATAGGATTTTGGGATAACAACCCGTCACTCAACACCTCGTGCCTGCGGAAAGACTAAGCCGAGCATGCAAGAAGGTCGATAACCCGCTCACTAAACGGAATAGAAATTTCGAGCGTTACAAATAGGGGGGTAAATAAACCCTAAAAACAATCAGAAATTGAATAAATTAGACAATAAGAGATACATGAACCATCTTATTCGTGAATAGACTGATAAACAAGTCATCAAGAGGACCCGGATTGTACACAAAAAAACAGGTTTAGGACTGTAAATTGTATCATTAACGTGCACAACTTACACAAACAAGAACCAAATTGGTTAGAAGGTGATGTTGTAGAAAACCAAAAGATAAAGACTTAAGCAACAAAAAAGTACACTACAATTTAATCAAACAAAGTCATCTGTGAATTGAGGCAACGGAAAAATACACAAGTTTACTCATAAATTAGGTTCAAAAGGAAAATTTAATACATGAGAGTAGAGGTGTCAAACGGGGCTAACGGGTCGGGTTCGGGTCGGATTACAACAAGCTCGGGTTGAAATTGCGTCGGGTAAAAAACATGCCGGGTTTTTAAAAGGTTTGTTTCGATTCGGGCCACGTACCAATTGTTGGGTTAAAATGAGTTATCGGGTATAATCGGTTCTTTTCATGGTGTCAAACGTGTTATCGGGCAATCTCGGTTCTTGGACCATAATAAATCGGTTTACTAGTTTCTCGGGTCACTTCGGGCCGATCCGAAAAATCTGTTGACTCGATTTGAAACCCCCGATATTTTAGTACCCATTTTGATCTGGTCGAAATCCGATCCGGAAGATCTTCCCGGATCACCGGATCGGATACGGATTGGAGTTTAGGCATCCGATATCCACGGATATACGAACAATCATGGATATCCGGATACTCACAGATCACCGGATATCCGCGGATAATCGGAGATCCGTGGATCATCGGATCGTCTCGGATCACCGGATAGCTCCGGATACCTGGATATCCGGATGGTCAGGGAACACTTTATATTCCCGAATATCCGGCTATTAAAAAAAACTTTATTTATAATAATAAATGTATTTGTTTTAGGAAGAATAATCAAGATTGTGTATTACAATTTTTTACTACTTTGTAATATTTATATTTAAAATATATGTAATGGGAAAGTATTTGAGTTAGACAAAGTAATGTATTAATAATGTTAATTTTTTATAACTTAATAAATTATGCATACTTGGTTACTTCAAAATAATCTTTTATTATAAGTGGATCTCATTTTAAGATATTGATTTTTAACTTATGGTGCCGCCCCTGCGGAATCAAACTGGCGCGACAGCAGCCTAAGTGTCACCTCCCATACGGGTCCAGGTGCAGCCCCTGAGGTGGCCGGTGGTCCTGGTGCCGCCCTTACGGTGGCTTGGGTCCGCCCCTGCGGCACTAAGTAGCCGCCCCCGCGGTCGAGCTGTAGAAAGCGATTCTTCTTCGATCTTAGACTGTGCACTTGAGCTTCAATGGCCTCCTTCTCTTGCTAGGTCTTCTCCAAACATCAACCACAAAATTCAAACTCTCCTCCACGACCTAAACTTGCTAGGAACACATGCATGCAAAGAAGATCAAGAAAGGACTTTCTTCCAAAGCTCCAACCATAACAATGGAAGAAGAGGAAGAAGAGGGAAATGGAAGCAAGGAGAAGAATGGAAGGAGGAAGGAGAGTCTTACAAAACTGGATCCAAAGCTCTTCCACTATTGGCCACACTTAAGGAGATCTAAGGAGAAGAGAGACAAGAGAGCTCAAGAGGAAGAAGAGGTGGAAATGAGTAATGTGAATGACAAGAGTAAGAAGAGAGGGGAAAGACAAGGTTCACAAGAAGGGGAGAACAAGGGGTCAGCTTCCATCCTCACTCCTTTTGCTAGATATCAAGGGGTCAAAAGCAAAGGCGGGAAAACGAAGGGTCGGAACAGGATTTTGGGATAACAACCCGTTACTCAGCACCTCGTGCCCGCGGAAAGACTAAGCCGTGCTTGCAGGAAGGTCGATAACCCGCTCACTAAACGGAATAGAAATTTTGGGCGTTACAAAGAGGGGGGAAATAAACCCTAAAAACAATCAGAAATTGAAGAAAATAGACAATAAGAGAATACATGAACCATCTTATTCGTGAATAGACTGAGAAACAAGTCATCAAGAGGACCCGGATTGTACACAAAAAACAGGTTTAGGATTGTAAATTTCATCATTAACATGCACAACTTACACAAACAAGAACCAAATTGGTTAGAAGGTGATGTTGTAGAAAACCAAAAGATAAAGACTGAAGCATCAAAAAAGTACACTACAGGTTAATCAAACAAAGTCATCCGTGAATTGAGGCAACGGAAAAATACACAAATTTACTCATAAATTAGGTTCAAAAGGAAATTTTAATACATGAGAGTAGAGGTGTCAAACGGGGCTAACGGGTCGGGTTTGGGTCGGATTACAACAAGCTCGGGTTGAAATTGGGTCGGGTAAAAAACAGGCCTGGTTTTTAAAAGGTTTGTTTCGAGTCGGGTCGGGTACCAATTGTTGGGTTAAAACGAGTTATGGGGTATAATCGGTTCTTTTCTTGGTGTCAAACGGGGTTAGTGGGTCAAACTTGTTATCGGGCAATCTCGGTTCTTGGACCATAACAAATCTCGGTTCTTGACTCGATTTGAAACCCCCGATATTTTAGTACCCGTTTTGATCTGGTCTGAATCCGATCCGGAAGATCTTCCCGGATCACCGGATCGGATACGGATTGGAGTTTAGGCATCCGATATCCACGGATATACGAACAATCATGGATATCCGGATACTCACGGATCACCGGATATCCGCGGATAATTAGATATCCGTGGATTATCGGATCGTCTCGGATCACCGGATAGTTCTGGATAGCTGGATATCAGGATGGTCCGGGGTAACTTTATATTCCCGAATATCCGGCTGTTAAATAAATTTTATTTATAATATTAAATGTATTTGTTTTAGGAAGAATAATCAAGAGTGTGTATTACAATTTTTTACTACTCTGTAATATTTATATTTAAAATATATGTATGTAATGGGAAAATATTTGAGTTAGCCAAAGTAATGTATTAATAATGTTAAGTTTTTGCAACTTAATAAATTATGCATACTTGGTTACTTCATAAAAATCTTTATTATAAGTGGTCTCATTTTAAGATATTGATTCTTAATTTCTTATAAATATGATTATAATTTGGTTTTAATAATAATCTTTTACTAGAAATTGATTTGATTTAAATAAACAAATGTCTATAATAATTTTTAATTACAAGTTAGTCTCGTTTTTAGATACAATTATTAAATGTAAAGATAGGGATACTTATTGTTTTAAAACCTTGTATTTATTTTCTTATTATAATCTACTTTAATATTCTTTTTTTTATCTTATATATAATTATCATTTTTACATTGATTTTGTTTTGTTCCTTTGAATTGTTTTTTCATTACAGTCTGTGATAAACAAAGAAGCAAATACATATGTGAATCAAATGGATATTCGGATCAAGAGGATATTCGGAGCAAACGGATCATTCGGATATCCGGATCCGGTGAAAGTCATTTTTGGATCAAATGGATCAACCGGGTGACACAAAAGTAATTCGGATCATCCGAATATCCGTGGATAGTGATCCGATCCGGCTAAATTATTTTCACATACTATATTTTGGAATTCAGATCAAAGAATTAGTCGGATATCCGGATAACTATCCAATCCAGTTTGGGAAAAGTGTAGGATATCCGGCCGAATACAAATCGAACCGGAATTTTAAGAAATTTATATTCGGGTATCCGAGTATTTGGATTGGATCGATCTGTTGCCCACCCCTTTGATTAGTGATCTGAATGACTAGATCCGTTTAATTGAAAATGACTTTAATTTGATCCAATGACAAAACTTGGCGGGGGCAGAAGGGGGTCACATTATAAATTTAACTCAACACTCCATTTTTATTATTTCAATATGTGCATTATATATGGTCAATATGTGTTATATATAGTCGATGTACGTCTAATTTATTGGTAAAATGATCTTATTTGTGGATAAATAGTATCTATTTTCTCTCTCTTGATAAATTATGTCAAATTATAAATTTAACTAAAAAAATCCATTTTTATTAATTCAAATTGATTAATTTCTCATTTTCTAAGAGAAAAATAAAAGATGAAAACTTAACATATTCTATACATACTATGAACTTATGATACATGTACGAGTTTAAGTGATTTACAATTTTACATTTTAGTTATGTAATTTTTTTATATCATTTTACTACGAATTAGAAAGTTAATTTGGCTCAGACTACTTCATTGTTCATACTATCACATTATTTTACTTTAGATTATCAAGGTTATCTAGGGCCGGGTTACTTCGGGTCGGGTTATTTTGGTCAAACGGGTCATTTCAAGACGGGTTACTTTGGGCTAACGGGTCGTTTCGGGTCGGGTTACTTTGGGCTACCGGGTCATTTCGGGTCGGGTTACTTTGGGCTATCGGGGTCATTTCGGGTTGGGTTACTTCAGGCTATCGGGTCATTTCGGGTTAGGTTACTTCGGATTGTCGGGTCGTTATCGGGTTATTCTACTCGGGTTTTATCCGGTCCGGGTCATTTTCGGGTTATTTGTTATTTCGGGTTAAATCAATTTCAAGCGGGTCGATTCCGGGTATTTTATTGTTTTTTAAAAAAATTTCGGGGCGAGGTCAAATTCAGATTCGGGTTCGTCGGGGACGATTTCACGGGTCGGGTCATGTTTTGCCAGCTGTACATGAGAGGATACTATCAAGATAAGTACCGGGTTCATCAGATACATATGGACAATCACAAAAATCGTGAGATGATCTACACGACTTCATCAAAACCATATATTTCAACTTGTTATCCTACCTCCTTACTCATCATAAATCATTCATGAGGCTCAATCGACCAATGTCTTCTCTTTTTCTGTAAACCCACTTCCCGAACCCCCCCCCCCCCCCACCCACAAAAAAAAGTCCATCATTCAAATTGCAATGAGCCAACAAACGTAAGAAAGATCCTATTTGACAAATAATTACAAGAATCCCAGAAAAGTTAGTTCTTGTGTAAGATTGGAACAAAATAGCAAAGTAAAACAACAACAAAACAAACTGGAGATGGGAGTAGAGGGATGAAGATGAGGATGACGAAGATAAGAGAAGAGGAATGAGGAAATAGATAAATAATAATCTAGATACAATATGCAAAATCCAACATACAAACCTCAAGATGCTTGCTCCCACCTAGATTTTTCGGCTAGAAAATCATGCCTCTGACCTGGAGGGATTTTGAAGCTTGTAATCAAATTCAAACCCGACCCGAGTAAACAAATGAAATCAATCAGTGATGGCTAAATAGAAAATTAGATAAAACATAATCTTGAAACATAAGAAATTTGTTGAGAACGACTATGACTAAGAATAAAGACAGAAGAGGCAACAAGGAAGAGAGATAGATATGTGCAAAAGAGAAGGAGAAACACGTATAAATCGTTGTCGGAGGAGATGCGACACTACAATGAAGAAGAGAAGAAAAAACATGTGTCAGTCGCAATCCCTATCAAGCGTATCAAGTATGAAGTGGGCAAAAAAACGGCCCAAAAAAGCAGCAAAGAGCCTAGTGTGTTCATTCCCTTAAGTCTCCCTTATAATGTATAATGGATTATATCGTATTTATTTGTTTACTTCAGGAGTGGGAATACAAATTGAATCGACGTTGATTATTCAAACTAGAAGTTGAAAGCATATACATAAATATGAAGAAATGTTACATACAAATTACATCTCGATATCATCCTGTGCGATTGGGAAAAGTAAGAAGTTGGGTTGACTTGATATCCCGTTTGCTTTGTAGTTTTATCTTTTTAGTTCGACATTATCTTCTTAGAAGATAAGAAAAAATGATATTTAGGGTGTTCTCGCTTCTCCCAAACCCTATAAATAAGGTTCTTCATCCATTAGGTTAGATATCTCATTTTCCACGCTTTTTGGAAGTTTTTGCATATTTCTCTCTTTGGAGGTCGGATGACCTATACTCCCTTCGATCATTAATAAAGTTTGTTCTTGTTCTAAGGTATGCGTGAGTAATCCCTCTCTATTATAGGGTCTGGTGAGCCTTCCTTGCATTGATCAAGATTTGACTACAATAAAATAGTTTACTTGATCAAGATCCATTCAAGACAATGATGACATGATTTATGACGTTAGTTTAGACATTCATTTAGATAGTTTTTCCCGTTATTCATGCATGGTTTGGCATTAGTTCGTGACGTTTACGCTTAATTCATCCATATTGTCGAAATAGACGTCTACACGAGCTTTTGTTGGTTTTGTAGGTATTTTAGGGAGCTTTAGGACTTAATCGATACATTCGAGGATCATTCCTCGTGATGGTACACTCCCGGACTCTTTAAAGAGCAAGCTAGGAGCAAAGGAGAACATAAGAGACCTTATTGGTGCATGCCTTGCACCAATTCGTGACTAGGTGATCCAAGGAGATTTTTGTGATGAAAACCACGGCCTAGAGGCCATTTGCACGCCCGTGGTTTTGCCCGTGGTTTCTGTCTGGACCGCTTTGACACTTGTCACACGATTTCTTTGCCCGACCTTTGCTTTTCTTGGTTGAGTGTGGACTTGGTTGAGCCTACAGGCTGGATTTTGGGGACTCTCTCATCATCCATTGTGGGAAGGAAGACTTGGAAGGAGAAAGAAAAAACACTCTCATTTGGAAGAAGAAACAACATCACAAAACTTAGATCTAGAGTTAGACTTTGAAGGATTTTTAGTGACTTTTGTTGAGGAGCTTTTGGAAGCATTGTAAGGAACGTTTTGGAGCTGTGTTTGAAGGGTTGTAAGTCTTGTTTAATCTCATATTCATCTAAGATTACTTGCTTCTATTTACTCTTATTTCATTTTCTTGCAATGGAAACCATGTATGCTTGCATGATGAGTTTAATCCTTAAAATGCATGTTATTGGCTAAGTAGTTGTGATTCTAGGGTGATGGAATGATGGTTGTGGCTTGGACTATGATATAATAGACTTGAATGTACCTTTGGATGACTTGCATGCTCGAAACTTAACCCCCGATTAAGACCATGGGTTGATCATAGACAACCACGGCCGTGGTTTAGGAGGAACAAGCCGTGGTTTTGCTCTGTTGTGCTTATATTGATAAATCTGAATGTTAGGATGTTAGATTGTTGAAATCCTAGTGTTTGTTAAGCCTTATCTATCTTAGGGTGACCTAATGCTACCAAACTAAGTTAGGAAAGAGACTTACCCGGTAATTCCCGAACTTAGATACCAAAGATGACGAACTCTAGGTAGTAGTGAGCCTCGCAAGCCGCTATTGGATTGAGTGTGCTAGGATTATTGCTTAGGACTTGCCTTCCCGAGACTTACTCGGTAAGGAGAGGTTTGAACCCTAGATAGTAATCCGGTTTGTGTAGAATTTCCAATCTTAGGTTCTTAGAGACTTACCCGGTAATAGGACCTTAGGTGCGGGATTAGTGGACCATGAGACCTACCCGGTGATTGGTCCCATTGGAGAAACACCCTTTCCAAATATACCACAGCTTGTCCAAGGTTGATTAGAAGCTTGAGTCCAATTCCATAACCGGAAGTCCTAATCCCTAGAATCCGCTTTTCTCTCTTTGATCACATATCTTGTTTTTGTGTTGCTTGTTTGTGTTGCTAGTTTGAGTTGTTTGTTTGATTTATAATCTTGCATGATTTCTGATCTTTGCTTGATCACCACAAAAGCCCAACCAAAAATATCATGATTTTCATTTCTTTATTTCTTTCTCTTTTCTTAGACTAGATTTGCACTATCCATGATCACTTATTTGATTTGATTTCACCTTAGTCTTTGTGTTCAACCTCGGAATACTACCCTTGCTACAAAATGACTCATACACTGTGGGTTCGCTAGGAGTTAGGAGAATATATCGAGTTATAAATTGTAACACTTTTGCGTGGTACATTTCTAGCGTAACAGACAATATGCACAATCAAGATTTGACTACAACAAAGTACCCTCGACACCATACAATTGCTGAAAGTAAGTATAAGGGTAATATATATGAACTAGACATAACATAAGCATATATGACATTACGTGATCCTTCATAAAATACTCATGCTCAAAGATTTTAAAAGATCCATATACATTTAAAATCATCAAATATCTCATAAACTCATAATAACATATATTGAAATCTCAAACCAAATTCATACTTATGATCAAGCCCAAAATACTCAATATTCAAATACTTCATAATTAAATCAAATTAATTATAATTAAATCATTTCAAAAGAAGTTCAACCCAATAATAATCTCACGTAATTTGTAAACGTCTCAAATATCTCATCAAAAGTGATATCGACTCAAAAGCTCGTAATCATAATCCACAATTCGTAATTCAAATAAAAAAAACCCATAATTCATAACAAAACTCATACTCCTAATCAAATATTCAAAAGCCAATTTAAATACTAATAATTCGTACCAACTGGTCATAAGCCGAACAAATGCTCGTAATTTAAGTGCAAAAAATCATAACCATATCAAATACTCAAGTCCGAAAACAACATCTCGTAAGTCCAAATCAATAACTCATAACCCGAAACAATAATCATCGTCCAAAACAAATCCTCATACTATCTCAAAAGAATTTTACTTCAACCTCATTTCAATAAATCCATTTCAACATACTTATAAATCCAAGCGACAACTCATGATGTTAAACGGTACTCATAAGTCCAAAATAACATCACATAAGTCCAAAGCACTTGGAACAACGAATACTGAATACATGGTGAATTGACCAAAATGGGGTAACACGTTCTTTCTTTTGCCCTTACAAAATCACTCGATCATAATATAAAAACATGACCAAGCATTTTTACTTTCAAAATCATTTTTCAAATCATGAGTTTGAATATATTTAAAACATGTCCAACTTGTGTTGAACACGAAGGTACCTCATAAATCCCAACCTGGGGATGAGCTCGGCAGTTACAGATCAAGTGAATCCTCGCCATCCACCAAAGTCGGACACAACCCACGGCCCGCTCAACCCAAGACCTTCACTACTAGGTGGACGTGGGTCGCCTAAACCGAAGGAGCAAAACTCATGAAAACGATAACCAGAAAATTTTGCCGCCGTGGTCGTGAGCCATGTATCTCAATGTAAATGATTGGCAAGAATGCCGTCGTGGTCGTGAGCCATATATCTTAATATAATTAAACGAAAAGAATATCGTAATGGTAATAGATCGAACTATCTCAAATCTCAATACTAGTGTCCGGTTCTTTTCAAAATCTCGGGCCGAGATTTTGGACATTAAGGCTGAGATTACTCTTGAGTTTTTTTTATTAAACCGGTGCTAAACCGACACCGGTGGTTTACCGGTTTAGGGCTAGCTGGTTTAGGTTTAGGTTTGACCTAAACCGACGGTTTGGAAACCTAAATCGCCGGTTTAAGTTTTCAGCCCACGTCCAAGTTGACTAATGTTCGCCCCTAAAGGTGTGTGCAAATAAGCTTTAAATTTATAAAACTAGAATCAAGCAAGCGAACCCGCAGTGTACGGATCGACGTAGTTACGCAAGAATTCCAGAGTATCGAACACAGGGATTTGGGTGGGAACAAATTCAATTGCAGATTATCAAGCGAGTAAATATGAGAGTTTTTGCAAATATTGGGAAAACAACAATCCTAAAGATCCAAGTATCCAGTTGTGGCAATCGATTCAAGATATACTAATGATATAAAGACAGAGTTGAGATATGCAAAGGTATACTAATGTAAGGTAATCGTACGGTGAAGTTCCAAAAACCTTATATGACTCACCTACAAGACACTCTCTATACAGGTTGTTGAGGCTTCAATATAGAAAGTATCTAAAGGCAAGAATTAATGTCAAATACCCAAACTTGTAATCCAAGGATCAAGACTAACTTAACCGATTACGGTTGTGACACTCACAATCGAGGTAGAGGTTGTTGAGGCTTCACTACCACCTAGAAAAGGCAAGCCTAAACTAAGTTAAAGCAAATCTTTAACTTTGGATTAAAGTAAAAGCAGGTTCGTAAACTTAAGGGAAATTACGGGTAGATCTTGAGACTCCACGGCCGTGGAACTCAAGAACAAACCGTGATTTAGGGTTCGTCGACGATTCTCTCTAACTCTCAGGGTCTAATCTGTTTACGATCGATCTATCATCATCTAAGCCACAACTATCAACCCTTCACCTTAGAATTGTTAAGGGTTTTTAGCCAATAACAGTCATGTTGATATCAAATTCAAAGATTAAAAGATTGAAAGATGAAAACTTCCAAAAAACTTTCAATAAACTTCAAACCAATCTCAAAGTCACAATCAAGAATGAATGTTGTCGATAGATTCAGAATAAGGTAAACAAACACAATCTTAGGAAAGAAGGAAGAACGGGATGTCAATCCGTCTTCTAAATCAAACCTAAACAAGAAGAGAAATCTTCTTGCAACAATCTTCCAAAAACTTCGATCTTCCGCCAATCCGGAAATCTCAACAGCAATCTACACCAAAAGTGCGAGATTAGGGCAAATCCCCACACGAACTTCGATCTCCAACGAGATGTAAGGATGCCGCTAAGCGAAGGCGTAAGCCAAGGTCTAAAGCGAGGTGACGGAATTTCTCTTCGTCCGTATTTTTATAGGGCAAGATAAAATATCGGCCCGGCCCAATCTTCAAAAGATCGTGGGTTCAAAGTGTGGCGAAAAAGATCGCCAAGATCACGGTCGTGGAAGGTTCCACGACCGTAATTTAGAGCGTGGAAAGTGTCACGGTTTGAACCATGGATTCCACGACCGTAATAGTTACTGGAATGCATCACGCCTCTCTTTGCAAGGTTCCACGGCCGTGGAACTAAACGTGGTTTGTAGTACGGCCGTATTTTAGAGCGTGGTTTAGGGCAAGAACGTGATTCTTCCCTAGCCTCGTGCATTCCTCAAGTTGAACTCCATTTTGCTCCTAATAATGCCCTCAATCCATGGACATACTCAATCAACTCTTCTTTGCTCGATTTCGTTCGGAAATGACTCTCAATTACCTATAATCAACATAAAGCTAGTGTAGACATCCATATCGACAATATAGGCAAACTAGCTCACAAATGCAACAATGCTAAATCAAAGACTATCAATATGAATCAAATACACTTAGAAAACGTGCCTAAAATATCACAATATTTCATGCTAACAAATAACCCCATACTTAACACTTGCTTGTCCCTAAGCAAGGTCTTTCAAAAAGCTTTAAACAAAAGTTAGGATGAAATATGTGTACCTTCTCAAAGCAATACTTCTTTTGGAGGAATGTGCCTTCTAAAGAATAGATCATTCTCAAATCTTGCTTCAATCGTTTATAGACTTTCATACACTTAATCAAAGAGTAAAGAGTAAAGAAAATTCATGAATTAATCAAACTTCTAAACAAGCATCATAACCTTCAAACATTATCAAAATCAATCATAAAAAACTTCAATTTAGATCACCAAGTCATATAACATTCTTTTGATCTTAAGGACTTTCAAAGAAAAGGTCTAGAATGTGGAAAGGGAAGGAAACTTTTAAGGAATGTGGTGCATGAATCCGGGAAAGTGGACAACTACCCTTCTTCTTCTTTTGCGGTTTCCGCAACACTTCAACTTAGAGCTTCGCTCTTCTTCCCTTCATTTTTCGACTTTACTTTTGGAGTTATGGATAGAGGTGCACAAAAACCGAAGCCTAGGAGATTGGCGTTTCTCAATTTCTATGAGATGCCTCAAACCCTTAGCGCACATACCATAATCCGCTAGGAATATCGCTCAATCCGACTTTGGCAAGACACAAACACCCGGCTATGTGAATGGTGCCGAGTTACTCATCATCATGATTGACTTCCCCAAACCTAGAATTCCTTTCTATTCTTTTGATTGCAAATAATTGCTCTCATGGCCCTCCCACATCAAACATGCCTTTTTCATTCACTTCTCCAAATTCCCGGATAGGTAAAGGAGGTCAATATTTCAATGAGGAGCTAAAATGATCAAAGAAAGAAGAAAGAAAAATCGAATTGCCTTAATCATCTCAACAAGAAGTATAAGAACTTATAGTTTGATTTCAACTTCAATTTCTCAACATGATTTAGGTAACATTCATCACATTATGAAACTTGCAAAAGAGGTAAACTTCATTCATTCAAATTCTTTTCAATTCACTATTCTTTTAAACATGCAATTGTCATCAAACTCAATTCACAAGTAGCGATTATCATAGAAATCATCTCAATTCATTAGAAGCACATAATTTTCAACATTTTTCAATTTTTATGGGTTTTTCAAGTTCTTTTTCATGCAATGCGATAATGAAACGTGCAACAATATAATGAACATGCAAATAGTCTCGAATAGAAGCAAGCATAGTGAGTAAGAGTTATTACAAACTTTTAGTACATCCCACCCCATACTTAGGACGAACATTGTCCCTAATGTTCAAAAGAAAGAAAGAAAAGAAGAAAAGAAAAAGAAACTCACAAAGTGGTGGTGGAATGTCTAAAGCGAACGGTCAATCATCAAATCCTCATCACTGCGGCGCTGGTGGAGGCGGGAATGGAGAGAAGCTAGGATCATAGAACCGCCCAAACTGCTGGCGGTAGACATCTCTCATCATGTGGTCGAGGTCGTCTAGGCGTCCATCTCTAGCATCGGCTCGGATCTCCAATGCTCCTACTCTCTCTGAAAGTCCGGTAGCCCAATCCGGCATCTGCTCATACCATCCCGGAGCCTAACCGTACCATGCCGGAGCGTCGGATGGTGCTGGTGGTGGTGCTGGTGTTGCTGTCTACTCTGTAGACCAAGGAGGTGGCACTCCGTACCATGCAGGAGGTGTGGTCATCCATGTAGGCCTCTCACTCACGCTAGTGCGGCAAGAAGACGAGCCTGAAGCTCTAGCTGGACGTGGAGAACGTCTAGGTGCATCGGGGGCCGCCTCCGGCTGATCCGGAAACGTGCCAAAATCCTGCTCGGCTCCTCCTCCACCCTCAAACTGATCTCCCATCTCCTCCTCCTCAACAACTGGTGGTGGGACATACGGGGGAGCTGCTATCCTGTTCGCATGCATAGTAGCGAACGTCTCCTTCCAATTATGGCGTCCCGCCATAATGGAGTACTCCGGTAGCCACTCTATACCCCTACCCGTCCTACTCTCCCAAGGCATGCCCGCATAAGGCGGACCTCTATGTGTGGGGAAAATGAGACCCCTAGTCATGAAAGCATGTAGCCCTAAAGGTACGGCCGGTATACGGGTGCAAGCAGAAAAATCAACACCTAAGCTCCTAGCAATGTGGGTAACTATCCCACCATATCCGATGTTTCCCTTCTTCTTGTTCTTGAGCTTGCTCATAGTAGCAGCCAAGAGAGTAGCACAATCAGTACGGCGTCCATACAACATGGAGTAGAGTAAAAAGAGCTTATCCGTCTTGATCTTTTGGGGCGTCTCCGTCCTAGGAAAGAGACACTCCGAAAGAACACGATGAGCAATCTTCAAGGCTAGGTGGTACATCAACCTAGCCTTGGTGTCAGCGGGCTGCCAGCGGTCCTCGCTAGCGTAAATCATCGCCACCTCCTCCCAAAAATCCTTGGCGTAAACGCCACTGGGAAAGCGACCGTTAAAGGTCTCCTGAAACCCGAAAATGGTCCCAAACTCACGGATGCTAAAATGGTAGTCTCTTTCCATGAGACAGAAAGAGACGGTCCTATCTACATGGCTGTGCTCAAAAGATGTCACAACCTCCCGTGTAATCTCCTCATAAGCGTCTTCTCGGATAGCCGAGAAGACAATAAGTCCGGCTCTATCCAAGAGCCAAGTGAGGTCATCAACTATGTTGAGAGGAGCTAGATCCTCCAACAACAAGTATCTAGGGCCAATCACAGGCCTCTCCTTGATCCTCTCGAGTGCATCGAGGTGATCGTCATGTATGCTCGGGACTCTAGGGCTAGGGGGTGAGGGTGAGGAAGGTGATGATGGAGGTGAAGGGGAAGAGGGTGGTGGTGCCCTAGAGGATGAGGAAGAGGAGGGATTACCCTTCCTCTTCTTGTTCTGGTTATCCTTCTTCTCTTTGATTCTCCCCGAAACTCTCCTTACAAAATCCATTCTGTCGAAAATTACGGGCTGTTCTATGGAAACCACGGCCGTAATTCCTCCAGAGACCGTGATTCGTCTCAGAAAGTCGCAAATCTCAGCAAATCAACACACAATCTTCACAAACAGGCAGTCCTAATCTAATTTCTTCCAATCTCAATCAGTTCTTCCTAAAATCTCTAACAAAAACGAACCAAATCGACAAGAATCAAGAAGAGAGGAAAAACCTATTTTTCGGATTGAAAAATCCGAATTGCGCGTTCCTTGGTGAATTTCCGCTCGATTTGTCGCTTGGATCTTGTTGGTGATCGAGTTTGCTTCAGTTTAGGAGGAAGAATCGTTAAAAACGATTAAGAAACGAGGAATTGAGAGAGTGTCGTGGATTTCGGCTATTAGGTCGTGGAAGAGGGGTTTTGGGATGATTTTTGTGAAGAATGTGGTTTATATAGTCACAGGCAAAATTTTTGAAAATCACGGTCTATTGGGGTGTTCCACGGCCGTGGAAGTGTACGGAACCGTGGTTTTGGTGATTTTTCAAAGGCCTTTGGAAATTACGGGTGCTGTAGCTGTCACGACCGTGGTTTAGGCCGTGGAACTCTCTGTAAAGCTCCAAAGTCCAAATTTCGTCACTTTTCTTCAACATCATCCTCCTCTTTCCCTTTTCCATCGTTCCTACATCCAAAAACACGAACATACCGGAAGGAATCGAAGGCAAAAACAAAGCAAAAACGTCTATACTAAGCTAATCTATGAATCGAAAACAAAAACAAAAATGCAATACCTTGGGTTGCCTCCCAAGAAGCGCTTTGTTTAAGGTCCGTAGCTAGACCAATCTCGCACTTATTCGAGTGCGGTAGGCGCAAACTCCTCAGCTTGGAGTTCCGGCGTATACTTCTTGAGTCGTTGGCCGTTCACCTTAAAAGTTCCGCTCGCTTCACCCCATACTTCAACTGCACCATGGGGGAAAATACGCTTAATTAGAAAAGGTCCGGTCCAACGAGATTTAAGCTTACCTGGAAAGAGGCGAAGCCTTGAATTGAAGAGGAGAACTTGATCTCCTTCTTTGAAGTCCTTTGGAATGATATGCTTATCATGCCAACGCTTTGCTCTCTCCTTATAGATCTTAGCGTTTTCATAAGCGTTCAAGCGAAGTTCATCCAGCTCATTGATGTCTAGGAGACGCTTCTCTCCCGCTTCCTTCATGCTGAAGTTCAACCACTTGATAGCCCAAAACGCTTTGTGCTCCAACTCTACCGGCAAGTGACAAGACTTCCCATACACAAGGTTGTATGGTGTGGTTCCTATGGGAGTCTTGTATGCAGTCCGGTATGCCCACAATGCATCGTCAAGCTTCAAGGACCAATCCTTCCTAGTCCTTGAAACCGTCTTCTCTAAGATTCCTTTGATCTCCCTATTTGAGATCTCAACTTGTCCACTCGTTTGTGGATGGTAAGGGGTAGCGATCTTGTGAGTAACCCCATACTTAGCTAGAAGAGCTTCAAAGCGCCGGGCAATGAAGTGAGAACCTCCATCACTAATGATAGTCCTTGGCGTCCCAAATCGCGGGAAAATGGTCTTGTTGAAGAACTTAACCACCACCATGGCATCATTGGTGGGAGAGGCAATTGCTTCCACCCATCTAGAAACATAATCCACCGCCAATAGTATGTATTGGTTTCCACAAGAGGATGGGAATGGTCCCATAAAATCAACTCCCCAAACGTCAAAAATCTCCACCTCTTGGATGTTGTTGAGGGGCATCTCATTCCTCCTAGAGATATTGCCTGTTCTTTGACAAGCATCGCAGCAAGAAACAAAGGATTGCACATCTCTAAACAAAGTAGGCCAAAAGAATCCAGATTGCAATACCTTTGCGCTAGTCTTGTTCGAACTAGCGTGTCCTCCACAAGGTAGTGAATGACAATGACGGATGACACTTTGCATCTCATCTTCCGGCACACATCGCCAAATGATGCCATCCGGGCCTCTCTTAAAGAGGAGAGGCTCGTTCCAATAGTATTCCCGGACGTCCTTAAAGAACTTCTTCCTTTGTGCGTAGGATAGTCCGGGCGGTATCTCCTGACAAACCAAATAGTTAACAAAATCAGCAAACCATGGTTCGTTACCTTTGGAGATCACATCGATGCACTCCTCAATAAGGTGTAGGTGTTCGTCCGGGAAGGAGTCGTCGATGGGTAAATGGTCGTCCTCTAGATGTGTTAGGCGACTCAAATGATCCGCAACAGAGTTTTTTGAACCTTTCTTGTCGCGGATCTCAAGATCGAATTCTTGTAGGAGAAGAATCCATCTAATTAGCCTTGGCTTCGCATCTTTCTTCGCAAGGAGGTACCGGATTGCAGCATGATCCGTGTAGACAATCACCTTTGCACCTACAAGATAAGAGCGAAACTTGTCAATAGCATAGACAATGGCTAAAAACTCTTTTTCGGTAGTGGCGTAGTTGAGTTGCGCTTCATCTAGCGTCTTGCTAGCATAGTATATGGCATGGGTTCGCCCTTCCTTTCGTTGTCCAAGAACAGCTCCAATAGCTACGTCACTAGCATCGCACATAATCTCAAAGGGAAGAGTCCAATCCGGGGGTTGGATAATAGGTGCTGAAATTAGAGCTTGCCGAATGGTGTTAAACGCATCCAAACATTCCTGCGAAAACTCAAAAACCGCATCCTTCATCAATAGATTAGTGAGAGGTTTTGATATCTTAGAAAAGTCCTTAATGAAACGTCTATAAAATCCAGCATGTCCTAGGAAACTTCTTATCCCTTTCACCGAAATTGGGGGAGGAAGCTTCTCTATGGTCTCTATCTTAGCCTTGTCTACTTCTATCCCTCTATTAGAGACTAAGTGGCCTAACAAAATTCCTTCCTTAACCATAAATTGACACTTCTCCCAATTAAGAACTAGGTTAGTGTCTTCACACCTTTGCAAAACAAGAGAAAGGTTAGAAAGGCAATCGTTAAAAGAGGAACCGTATACGGAGAAGTCGTCCATGAAGACTTCCATGATTTCCTCTACGTATTCGGAGAAGATGGCCATCATGCACCGTTGGAAGGTGGCTGGGGCGTTGCAAAGCCCGAACCGCATTCTCCTATAAGCAAACGTACCCCATGGGCACGTGAATGTGGTCTTCTGTTGATCATCCGGGTGTATCGGAATCTGAAAGAAACCACTATAACCGTCAAGGTAGCAAAAATGTGAATGTTGTGCTAACCTTTCAAGCATTTGATCGATGAATGACAATGGGAAATGATCCTTCCGCGTTGCATTGTTGAGCTTGCGGTAGTCTATGCACATCCGCCATCCCGTCACAATTCGGGTAGGAATGAGTTCGTTGTTTTTGTTGGTGATGACCGTCATTCCTCCCTTCTTCGGAACTACTTGAACCGGACTCACCCACTTACTATCGGAGATAGGGTAGATGATACCTGCATCAAGAAGCTTAAGAATTTCCTTCTTGACAACCTCCTTCATGGTCGGATTCAACCGCCTTTGAGGTTGTCTTGAAGTTCTAAAATCTTCCTCCATTAGTATCTTATGCATGCATAGGGAGGGTTTAATTCCTACTAAGTCCTCAATAGTATAGCCTATAGCTTTCCTATATTTCCTAAGGACAATCATGAGCTGATTATGTTCATCTATGCTTAGATCGGAACTAACAATAACCGGGAAGGTAGAATTAGATCCTAGAAAAGCGTACCTTAGATGAGTAGGAAGTGGTTTGAGCTCCATTGCTTTCGGAGCTTCCAATGATCCTTGAGAAGCGTCCGATGTCTCCTTAGAAGTTTCTAAGGGTGATGAGTGTGTGGGAGAAGAGTTAGAAGAAGTTGAAGAAGTGTCTCGATCACTCCTTTCCACGCCCAAAATTACGGGTTCCTCATGGCCTCCACGGCCGTGGTTTAGGGCGTGGAAAGGAAATACGGTTATCACATCTTCTCCACGACCGTATAACTCCCTGGAGTGAGACACGATTTTGGTTGTGAAATCCACGGCCGTGGAATACAGAGTATGACCGTGGATTCTCACGTTTTTTGCCTCATCGTGAAGTTTTTCAAACTCCACTTCACCCATCTCTTCTTGTGCTTCTAAGGCTTCAATTGCCTTATTGCACTCTTCTTCTTCCCCTACATTGGTTAGACTCATAGTGATAACCTTTTGTAAAGGATCGTTAAAGAGAATCGCACTTACCTCCTCCCTAGACAAACCCTCTTCATCTTGGATATCGAAAATATCCTCATCAAAGATTGGCTCCTTCACTAGAGTAGAAAGAACGAACTCTACTTTCTCCTCTCCTATATCAAAAGCGAGTCTACCATTCTTGCAATCGACTATGCAGCCGGACGTTGCAAGAAACGGTCTTCCGAGTATGATCGGGACCGGACTATCTGCAGGAATGTCAAGCACGATAAAATCAATGGGAACAAAGAATTTACCTAGCTTGACCAGGACGTCTTCTACAATACCGACGGGGCGAGTGATGGATCGATCCGCCATGTACAACGTCATCTTCACCGGTTTAGGGTCGCCTAAACCGATCTTCCTACACAATGCAAGTGGTATGATGCTCACACTTGCTCCTAAGTCACATAACGCATCGTATGTGACATCTCCCACTCCTATGGGAATGCAAAATGACCCCGGATCCTTAAGCTTTGGGGGCATTTTCTCCTTCATGGTTTTGATGAGGTCCGAAGAATCCGAACTCATCTTAACCTCTCCGAAGTCTTCTAGCTTCCTCTTGTTAGAGAGGAGCTCCTTCAAGAACTTGCCATAAGCCGGCATACCTACAATAGCATCAATAAATGGTATATTAATATGCAACTTGCTCATGAGTTCTATGAACTTACCAAACTGTTTATCTAGGCGCGCTCTCGCCCTAGATTGAGGGAATAGTAGGGGAGGTTTATAAGCTGGAGGAGGAACGTAGACATCTTCCTTCTCCTTCCCCTTCTCTTTCTCCTTGTCCTTTTCTACGGAGACTTCAACGAACTTAGGCTGCGGATCGGTGGTAGTCACTTGATAGCATGAATTATAGTCTATATTTTGAGGTTTGTTTGGACGTTTTATCTTCAATAATCTGCATGTTAGCATGTATAATATGTGATTATATTACCATTTCATCTACCTTTGCGGGAATCGAGGTCTACACCTAGTTTTGCTGTAATTGTAGGTAAAATGGCACGTTTTGCATCAAAAAGGAACAAAAGGAGCTATGGAGTCATTGGAGCTACATTGAGGAGCATAAGGAACCATCTAGGAAGCATAGCCATGGATTAAAGATTCACTTTGGACCAGTTTTGAGAGATTTCACATTCAGTTATGACTCACCTCGGTTGACCAGAGATTCATCTCGACCGAGGTGATCCAGAGACGCCGACTCGACCGAGGCGAACACCTAGGACGCGGCGAGAATATTTTATTCTTGGCTGAGATCTTTTATCTTTGGAAGGTGATCTTATATTTTTGGGCTTGGCTCCTGGAAGGAAGAAGGTCTTATATTTTACCTATTTTTATGGGAAAAGATCTTTCTAAGATATTTTATCTTTGGAGGGTTATTTTCCTATAAAAAGGGTTGGATTTCCACAAATCCAACATCCCGCTTAGCACGTTATACACCATTGAAGGCTGCGAGATCCAGCATACATCGCTGCAACCATACTCCAGTTGGGAGTTTTGAAGAACCTTTTTGAAGGTTGAAGGAAGATTGAAGATCATACCTTTTATAGCTTTTTGGAGGGTTTTGTAAGATTGTCTTCAATCCCCTTCTTTGTTGTCTTGTCTTGTTGGATTGCTATCCAAGGAACGCTTTGTTGTGATATTTGATTCAGTTATTGAAGTCTTTTTCATTAAATTCTTCTTGTTCAAATATTCACCTTGTTCCCATATATTTAATACTTTCATAATGATGAGTGGCTAATTTCCTTGTGTGATTCTAGGGTGATTGGCTGAAGGTTGCGGGAAAAACAATGATAGAATAATCTTAGATTCCAGTAGGACCCTGAAAGTTCGAGTCTTTAACCTTAACCATAAGCATCTCGTTCAGTCGATGAACATCTCGGCCGGGGTGGAATTCTTCTGACCGAGGTGACTTATCTGATCCTAAAACTGAGAGTTAAGTGTTAGAGTTTGCCAAATCCTATTCTTATTACACCTTTTCTGATTCAAAGCAAGCTTAGGATGAGACTTACCCGGTAATTCCTTAGTTTGTGTACCAACGATCATAAGCGTAGGTAATAAAGGTTTATCCTTTATTGGGGTTTGAGTGTGCTTCCATCCCATCTTTGTGAGTTAGCCTGAGACTTACCCGGTAAAGGTTGATTCTATTCCCTTAGATGGTGTGTTAGTTTGAGGTTATAGTTCTTTATCTTGATTCCTTGAGACTTACCCGGTAATAGGAGTTAAGGTTTAGGATTAATGAGTAGTGAGACTTACCCGGTAATCTACTCCACTTTAGTAACACCTTCCCCTTGCAAAAATCTCAGCTTTGTCCGCTTATCTTTAGATCTTGAGTTGGAACCACAACTAGAAGCTTTAATCCCTAGAATTGCATGTTTGCTTTATTGACTTCTTATTCATCTTTGATTGTGTTAATTGCTCTTGTGGTTAGTATTCACGAGGCTTACCGTTATTGACTTTGTTTCACCGAGTCCCTGTGATCGACCCCTGGAATTTCTTGCTTTTTACTACGATTGACCCGTACACTGCGGGTTCGCATCCTTGTTTTAAGCTTAAGTCTAGGGTTATAAATTTAAAGCTTGCACACACCGTTTGGAGCGAACAAGTTTTTGGCGCCGTTGCCGGGGACTTGGTCTAGACCGAGCCGGTACGGTTTGCTCTTGGGGCACTTGCCCCCGTGTCATCTAACCACTCTACTTGAGTGACTTTTGCAGGTTCTTTCTTAGGTATATGCGAAGAACCCGCACTGGGAAGGAAATCGTTCCTTACGATCCCGAACCAGAAAAGACATACAAGCGACGCTTAAGAGAAGCGAAGATGGCCCAACAAGACAACCGCGATCTTGAGGCCGAATTAAAGGAGGCGTTAGAGCTGCTGCGCCTCAGCCAGGAAGAGCTACAACGAGAGAGGGAAGAAACCCGCACCAAAACTGAAGCAATCGAAGCAGAAATGGCCATCATACGAGACCAGATTCTACTTCGACCGAGGGACGACCCAGTTCCCGATGTTGGACCGAGGCAGGTTCCAGTTGCTGACCCTCGACCGAGGCAGGTTCCAGTACCAGACGCCCCGGCCGAGATACATCCACCTCGGATGCCAGTCCGAGATGTTCTTCTTGCAGGAATCCCACAAACCCTAGGTCAAAGGATGGACCCTAATCAACAACTGAGGCATCCAGGAGTCAACCTAGGAGATCCAGCGGACCATGACTACGAACTTCGACCGCAAGTTCTATCCATGATTCGCCAATGCCAATTCGGAGGGATGGAGAAGGAATCACCACATCAACATCTTCAAAACTACGAGATCTTGATGGAAACCTTGCAACCTTCCAGAATTGAAAATAACAACTACAAGCTAAGACCTTTTTACTTTTCTTTAAAAGATAGAGCTCTTACTTGGTATCAATCTCTTCCTCCAGGAAAAATTAGCACATGGGAGGAGATGACGACGGAATTCTTAACCAAATTCTTTCCCCCCTCGAAGGCAGCTGAAATGAGAGGGAAGATCAATGCTTTCATTATGAAGGACAAGGAGAGCTTGTCCAAGTCATGGGAGCGGTTCAAGGACATCCTTTTGGATTGCCCACATCATGGGATTCCAAAGATCGAGTTGTTAGAGATCTACTTCAAAGGACTGGAGGAGGAACGTAGACATCTTCCTTCTCCTTCCCCTTCTCTTTCTCCTTGTCCTTTTCTACGGAGACTTCAACGAACTTAGGCTGCGGATCGGTGGTAGTCACTCCGCTCCTAGTTGTGATTGCCATAACCCTTCCCTTAGGGTTGTCCTCCGTCTTTCCTGGAAGTTTCCCTTGATTCTTAGGAACTTCCTCCGCATGGTTGAAAATTTGGTTTTCCAAAACTTTTTGAGCTTTTTCAACCTTAGAAATTTGATCATCAACCTTAATGATGCGGTTCTCCAACCCTTGAAGCTTTCCCAAAATCGTTTCCAACATGGGATCGGGCTTCTCCTTTCCCGAATTGTTTCCTCCATTAGATGATTGCCCCTGGCTTTTCAAAGGAGTAGAGGAAGAGGAAGGTGGAGTTAGTGAATTAGAATTGGAAGGATAAGAGTTACCGGAATTTTGTTGATTGGAGCGCCAATTGTTGTTACTTGAACCCCTATTGTTGTTCCAATTGTTGTTCCGGCCGTTATTATTGTTGTTGTTGCCATTCCAATTGTTGCTCCGGTTATTATTCTGGTTGTTGTTGTTGTTGCGGTTTGTGTTATCACCGCCATTGTTGTTGCCCAAATAACCAACATCCTTCTCTTGTTGCTTTGGGAAGTTGGTCTTGATAGCCTCCTTCAACTCTTTGATTTCATTGTTGAGGGAGAAAATCTGATTTTGAGCTTCCTGTGTGAGCTTTGCTCCTTGCTCCACACGATTTCCCTCCACTTTTCGGTGGGAATACTTCTCTATGACCCTTGCTTGCTTCTCAATAAAGTCTCAAGCGTCATCTTCTCTCATGTCCATGAATGTTCCACATGAGAGGGATTGGAGGTTGAATTGCGTTCCCGCATCTAACCCCTTGTAGTAGATCTCCAGCAAGGCAAGTTTGGATATGCCATGATGAGGGCAATCCAAGAGCAAATCCTGAAACCTTTCCCAAGATTGAAACAAACTTTCGTTAGGTCTCATGGAAAAAGCGTTAATCTTACCTCTAAGTTCCGCCGTTTTGGATGGCGGAAAGAATTTGGTGAGGAACTCCGCGGAAAGGTCTTCCCACGTGTCTAGTTTCCCCCTAGGAAGAGCTTGGTACCAAGACAACGCTTTCCCCTTCAAAGAGAAGAAGAAAGGTTTGAGCTTATAGTTGTTGGTAGTAGCGCTCTTTGGTCTCATTGTCTCCATCATACACTCAAAGTTCTGCAAGTGTTGGTGTGGAGATTCAGCGCTTGTCCCGCCAAATTGGTTTTGGCGAACAAGAGTAATAACTTGAGGGTTGAAGCTAAACCCTTGCACATCATCAGCATCAAAGTTCACGCCCAAACGGCGTGGTTGTTGTGTTGGATCCATCCGCTGGCCAAGAGTTCTTGGCTCTTCATCTACACGTTCGATCCTCGCATTCCTAGGTGGAACACGACGATTAGCAGCTCCTCGTGGATGGAAAGGATTCACATTGATCGTGGGATCAATCTCCTCTAGTGGTGGCATGGAAGAATCACTATCATCAGCAGATGAGTGACCTTTTCTTCTAGACCTTGATGCTCTTCTTGAGGATTTCTTGCTTCCCTTATTCTTAAGGTCGCTTAGTTCTATCCTCATTTGGAAGATCATGTCTTGTAGATTGTTAACTTGAGATTGATGACGATCCATTTCATCCTGGCGAAGGGTCTCATTCCATTGGAGTTGAGCTTCCTTCTCCGCCAACTCCGCTTGAAGATCACGTTCGTGTTCTTCAGCCATCTTCTTTTCCTTGCGCTTTTGCCTTAAAGTTTTCTCTAGCTCTTGATCAAGAGGTAAGAGATCTTCGGTGTTCCTAGACCTGCGCATGCACTCAAAGTAATATCAAATAACGAGAGCAAGCTCCCAAGCTTGACAACCGGCTACCGAATTCGGCCGAAACCAAATCCCCGGCAACGGCGCCAAAAACTTGTTCGCCCCTAAAGGTGTGTGCAAATAAGCTTTAAATTTATAAAACTAGAATCAAGCAAGCGAACCCGCAGTGTACGGATCGACGTAGTTAAGCAAGAATTCCAGAGTATCGAACACAGGGATTTGGGTGGGAACAAATTCAATTGCAGATTATCAAGCGAGTAAATATGAGAGTTTTTGCAAATATTAGGAAAACAACAATCCTAAAGATCCAAGTATCCAGTTGTGGCAATCGATTCAAGATATACTAATGATATAAAGACAGAGTTGAGATATGCAAAGGTATACTAATGTAAGGTAATCGTACGGTGAAGTTCCAAAAACCTTATATGACTCACCTACAAGACACTCTCTATACAGGTTGTTGAGGCTTCAATATAGAAAGATTCTAAAGGCAAGAATTAATGTCAAATACCCAAACTTATAATCCAAGGATCAAGACTAACTTAACCGATTACGGTTGTGACACTCACAATCGAGGTAGAGGTTGTTGAGGCTTCACTACCACCTAGAAAAGGCAAGCCTAAACTAAGTTAAAGCAAATCTTTAACTTTGGATTAAAGTAAAAGCAGGTTCGTAAACTTAAGGGAAATTACGGGTAGATCTTGAGACTCCACGTCCGTGGAACTCAAGAACAAACCGTGATTTAGGGTTCGTCGACGATTCTCTCTAACTCTCAGGGTCTAATCTGTTTACGATCGATCTATCATCATCTAAGCCACAACTATCAACCCTTCACCTTAGAATTGTTAAGGGTTTTTAGCCAATAACAGTCATGTTGATATCAAATTCAAAGATTAAAAGATTGAAAGATGAAAACTTCCGAAAAACTTTCAATAAACTTCAAACCAATCTCAAAGTCACAATCAAGAATGAATGTTGTCGATAGATTCAGAATAAGGTAAACAAACACAATCTTAGGAAAGAAGGAAGAACGGGATGTCAATCCGTCTTCTAAATCAAACCTAAACAAGAAGAGAAATCTTCTTGCAACAATCTTCCAAAAACTTCGATCTTCCGCCAATCCGGAAATCTCAACAGCAATCTCCACCAAAAGTGCGAGATTAGGGCAAATCCCCACACGAACTTCGATCTCCAACGAGATGTAAGGATGCCGTTAAGCGAAGGCGTAAGCCAAGGTCTAAAGCGAGGTGACGGAATTTCTCTTCGTCCGTCTTTTATAGGGCAAGATAAAATATCGGCCCGGCCCAATCTTCAAAAGATCGTGGCTTCAAAGTGTGGCGAAAAAGATCGCCAAGATCACGGTCGTGGAAGGTTCCACGACCGTAATTTAGAGCGTGGAAAGTGTCATGGTTTGAACCATGGATTCCACGACCGTAATAGTTACTGGAATGCATCACGCCTCTCTTTGCAAGGTTCCACGGCCGTGGAACTAAACGTGGTTTGTAGTACGGCCGTATTTTAGAGCGTGGTTTAGGGCAAGAACGTGATTCTTCCCTAGCCTCGTGCATTCCTCAAGTTGAACTCCATTTTGCTCCTAATAATGCCCTCAATCCATGGACATACTCAATCAACTCTTCTTTGCTCGATTTCGTTCGGAAATGACTCTCAATCACCTATAATCAACATAAAGCTAGTGTAGACATCCATATCGACAATATAGGCAAACTAGCTCACAAATGCAACAATGCTAAATCAAAGACTATTAATATGAATCAAATACACTTAGAAAACGTGCCTAAAATATCACAATATTTCATGCTAACAACTGACCACCTAGGTCCGCGGATCAGACAATCTCCTATAGAGTTCAGACCGACTTACCTAGGCTTCTTCTATGATGGGTTACAACTTTCTAATCCATCTAAAATTTTTGTTTGAAGGTGTTGCAACTTTCTAATTAAAGATATTATTGGCAGAGTACAACACAAAGAGTGTAATCTTTAGGTGTCAACCCACACAATAGAAAATAATAGAAGCCACGAATTGTGATGCCAATGGAAGTATCAAACAATAGGAAAGCATGAAACATGTTATACTGTACTGAATTCTGATTAGGGTAGAAACCTGCTTACATTCTCCCATGAAATCCAAAAGATAGTATTGGTAAATGAAAAGAAAATAGAGTTGCTTCCCTTGCAGAAACTCTACCCACGTGCAACAAGCCAAAATAAATATCTCTACGAATATAAAAGTAAACAAAGCCGGAAAAATCGGACAAATATTGACAGATCTGCGGATTCCTTGTCCGACGACCATCTTCTAAAGATTTGGGCGTCAATCGCCATTTTAGTTCCGGTGGCTTTCATCTTCTAGCGTTGATTTCTCAGAGATGTCGAATCTCAACCTCATCGCTATAAGGGATGGAGCCACCGCTGTGGAGAATAATGGTGGTTTTTACTCCCCCGCCAAGGAGAAGGCAGCTAACAGGTCTGCTTACACCAACCGTCCTGCACTTCTCCGTCGCCTTCGGAAGCTGTTCGCCACTGCTGCCAAGGTCAAATTCTTACTCATCATAGCTCTTCTCCTCGCGATCCTTCTTTTCGCTTCCAAAATCGACTCCTTCATGGAATGGAACCTCGATGCTTCCTCATCGTTTTCCTCTCCATCCAGGTATTTGACTGCTTTTGGAAGTTTACATGAGCAATTTTGCTTCTTAAATTTAAGGTTCTATATCTGGAATCTAGCTGATTCAGCTTCGTTAATTCTTTCTTAATTTGGTACTTCTTATTAATGATTGGATGCGATTTTGCATATTAACATTTGAACGGTTCCATTTTATGTATTTATTGATTCCTATTGCAATTTGCATTATAATATTTTGTGTTTAAGGGTTTCTTGTTTCTTCCTTGGTATTAAGCGTTATTCTAATTAACTGCTATTTCTACCTGATGGGAAAACGAGCATTGCATCAACTTTCTAGATTTTATTGCTAATGAAGTTTACATTAGGGATATGTCATAGGGTGTAAGCATTGCTTAAGATATGAAAGGAAACCTTCAGTAGTTTTGTTTTATTAGGAGGTAATTCATTGAATGTGCATTAGCTACATGTTTGGCTTTATTCTAATTTGATTTTTTTTTTCCGGTTGTGGAAGGGTGCTTCTGGATTCTAGAGTTGGAATTGAAGTCCCCTCTCTTGTACATGATTTGACCCAAAAGAGGATTAATATTACACCTCTTCTGGATGAATAGCTCTGGAATTGAAGTTCAGGATATGATGTTTCTTGTTTTTCTCCTTCGGTAACTGTTGGTGTTAAACACTAAGATGTTGTATAACATGACTTTTCTGTGTCACCTGTGTTCTAGATTATCTCTTCCTTGTAACCTTTTCCCCCTCACTTGGATGGATTTTAGTAATCAAAATTAGGATCGTTAGGACATATGCCACTCATCTACCTCCACCTTAAGACCATTTCAGAGGATCCAGGTGGACGAACCATCCCAAAAGACTTTCTTCTCCATACCTCACTCAACCTTCATCTCTCCCTGATTCTTTAAACTAAATGTGGATAAGAAAGATAACTCAAGTATTTTGAGGGACAATCAACGAAGGAGGAATTGGAAGAAAGGTTTAGGAATTACAGAAATCTAATGGAAGGGTTTGGTTATCAGGAGGTGGGGAATTTGGAGTATGATTCGTGTACGGGAGAGAAGCCACTGGCCATCATACTAGATCTGAACTCTTCGTATAATTGATGTGTGATACTCCTTGTTACCATCATCTTAACACTCAGTGATATCTTTTTAGGTCCCATTTTTGTTGGTATATTGACCAATACTATATAAAGTTTGAGTGCAAAAATAGTTTATTTAATGTGATTGGGTGCTAATTGGTATGAAATATTTTAAATGGGGGATACATTTGTGTAAAACATTTTGTGTTAATATTTTGCAGAGGTGGATACACAGTACTCATTAACACATGGAAACGAAATTCTCTTCTGAAACAATCAGTTGCTTATTATGCATCATGCCGTGGTACTGATGCTATTCATGTCGTGTGGAGTGAAATTGATCCACCACCACAAAGCTTGAGAGCCTATCTGACAAAAATTGTGTTATCAAAGTCTCATAAACCCAACTTGAGATTTGATATAAACGAGGAGGATAATTTGAATAATAGGTTTAAACCAATCAAAGACCTGAGAACAGATGCAATCTTTTCCATTGATGATGATGTCATCGTTCCTTGTGATACGCTGGACTTCGCATTCTCCGTCTGGCAATCTGCACCATCAACAATGGTTGGCTTTGTTCCTCGCCTGGTTTGGTTATCCAAAGAGGTCAGTATGAATGAGAACATCTGAACTTTCTCTTTTGTTTATTTTAGTTTGAAATGACTTAAATGAGTAAATTATTCATTAACTAGCATCCGTTAGTGTCGGCATTTCCTTGACAAATATTATTTTCCCAAGGGCATACATATCCTGCTCCCCAAATTTTTTTTGCTGGATATTTCAGGTGTTTTACTTATTTTCTGACCTCCTTATATCTTTATTAGTATTAGATAAGAAAAGTTAGTGTAATTGTGTAAGAGATAATGAATTGATTGTTTTCCCGATGAACATGTACTGTTGAACTTACAAATAAGGAAACATTAATTCAAGTTAGCAACACTTTTACATTTAGTAACTGTCATTGTTGCTTTGGACATGAGTAATATAAAGGATGCATGCTAGAATAAAAATTTCTGGCATTGTTTTTACTAAGAACAGAATCTGAAAGCATGATAAAAGATTGCCATATGCTTAAGATTTTTCATGCTGCATACCGATTTCCTGTAGCTATGAGGAAAGCAGAAAAAGGAATTGCTAGTAAAGAGATTGAGAAATATCTGGAATAGTACTCACAAAACTTAGGGCAATAATTGGTATAGAGAAAAAAATCTTGAAGTTCAGCTGTTTTACTTCTGGTAAGCTCTACTTATACACTGTAACCCTTTCCCCGGACAACACAGAAAAATGGAGCTACATCCTATGAGTATGGTGGATGGTGGTCAGTTTGGTGGACAGGGGCCTATTCCATGGTCCTATCAAAAGCAGCATTCTTTCATCGGAAGTATTTGGATATGTATACATATGAAATGCCAACATCTATCCGTGACTATGTCACTAGGGGAAGGTACACTTTATACATCATATTTAAAAATCTTGGAGGGCTAAAACTCTCAATTGTTTCACCATTCCTTCTATGGTTTTGCAGAAACTGTGAAGATATTGCGATGTCCCTTCTTGTTGCAAATGCCACTGGAGCTCCTCCAATATGGGTGAAAGGTAACTGCTCTTTCTTCTTGATATGCGCATCCTTCAAGCATCTAATATAAACAATTAGGTAGGTTTTATTTTGTTCCTCACAACCTCTTCTTATTGCACAATATTACTTTAGCAACATACGCAAATCTACATAGCTAGTGGTATCAGATATGGAATATATTAAACCAATAGATATTGGCAAATTACGCCTAACTGATTTATTCTACTCAAAATGATTTTGATATGTGATGACAGATGGAATTTATTACACTATTAGATATTGGAGGCAAATTATACCTAAATGATATATTGTACTGAAAATGGTTTTGATAAGTGATAGACATTGCTCCGATTTGTTACACTGAATGCCGAGGAACATGGGAATTAGATTGTGATTATGGAAATAAAAAGGGGTAGAAACACCTAAAAAAACAAGTCAAATGAGTTATCTCCTGCCCACTCATTTTATACCTAAATGATATATTATACTACCGCTTAAAGGATGAAATGAGTGGAGGTGAACACTGAAGGTTTAGGGAAGAAGATATGAGAAATAAGAAGCTCATTACTCGTCGACATTTTCAAGCAAATTTACCAGCAGTTTTGATAATGATCTTCAAATGTGCGTGTTCTTTTCCCTTGGTTGTTTGAACTTGTAAGGCAAAGTCCAATGTGGGGCATAAATTGCTTTATAGTCATTCTTAGTTGATTTTCTGGATTTTAAGATTTGTAACTCTATCCTCATCCTACTTTGCATATTTGCTTCTCCTTCCTGAGCTAAATACTCCTACCATATATGACCAAATCAACAATAGCTGTATGTATGTCTACCTTCCTGAGCTAAATATTCCCACTCTACCGAATGCACCCTAGTCTGCACGTAGCACTGTATGTTTGTCTACCTTCACTAAATTTTGTAATCTCGATACCATGAATGACTCAAATATGGCAGTTCACTCTTGGAAGCTGATTATATCTTGAATCGTAGAAAGGCCTACAAACACAAATTGAATTCATTATACAATAATCATGGTTTGCTTATTCACATTTGTGGGTGGCTATTCTATTGCTTATAATCCATTTTGTTTCAGGGAAGATAAATGAAATTGGGTCTTCTGGTATAAGTAGCCTGAGCGATCACAATGGAAAGAGAAAGAAGTGCCTCAATGACTTCATTTCACTATATGGTAGTGTCCCTCTTGTTTCAACCAAGGTTAAAGCTGTGAATGCAATGCGCGAGTGGTTTTGGTAGCCTTTGACTGCCAAGTGCAGCTGAATGAACCATTGTCCGTCTTTCTCCATAGGCCTGAGTATCACAGCTGTATCTTTGTATGATGGAGATGTACATTTATCACTTCTAGCTTTAACCAAATATGTTGTCCGTTTTGTTCCAATCCTAGTTAAATGTTTTGGGCTGACTGCATATTTTAAAGTTTGTATTTGGAAATGATTAGTATTGTATAGGTAAAACAGACTGAAATAATCGTCACCCTAATGCCTTCAGGTTATGAAGAAGCAGCATATCTGAACTTCATCCTGCCGAACCTCCCAAGTCCTCACTAAACTAATTTATTTTCGGCATTGCATATATCGGTACTATATTATTATTGCTCATTATATCGTCACATATCACAATTTATTAAGCCACATTTCCATTCTTGCGCATATATATATATATATATATATATATATATATATATATATATATATATATATATATATATATATATATATATATATATATATATATATATATATATATATATATATATATATATATATATATATATATATATATATATATATATATATATATATATATATATATATATATATATATATATATATATATATATATATAAGGTTAGGATCAAGTAAGAATAGTTGTTACGGTAAGAAATGAGAACGTTTCTAAACCACACGATTTAAATAATTCAACGGATATGATGAGAATTATATTTAGGACATAATTAATGAAATATTACGTATTACCATATTAACAATCTGAATAACTTTTTTTCCTTAACGAGCAAACCATCCAATCATTACTCGCAGTAAATTGGTCTACTCGTGTTTTACAATATGGATGTAGTTCAATTTCAAAAACGAGCTCGTGCACAATTATATTCACAATTCGAACTTGTTCTAGATTATATACCGAATAATATTACGCGAATATGAGTATGAATCTTTGGAACAATTTGAAATTAAGATTTTTTGCATTCGTGTAGATAAACGTGCTTTAATTTCACGAATATAAACATGCTTTAATTTCAATAGATGAATCTAGATATTCTGCAAAATTAAACGTGCAAGATGCACAATTTATGAAAATTTATTTTGTTAATATAAACAATGCACGAGTATATGCTCTAAGTAAATAAATTTCATGCACGACTCATTTTAAAAGTTGATGCATGACTCATTCTATTAAAACAATGCACGTGTTATGTTCTTGTTGCACATTTAATTTTAAACAAAAAATGCACCATCTATTCATTTGTTAATGTTAACTCAATGTATAGTAGTAAGTGCTTTTTAAATATATATATATATATATATATATATATATATATATATATATATATATATATATATATATATATATATATATATATATATATATATATATATATATATATATATATATATATAAATAATACATTTAAAATCTTATTGAATAGTTAAAAATGTTGTGGTAAATATATTTCATGCACGACTCAATTAAATGTTCATGCACGATTAGTTCAAATAAACAACGCAACCGTGTTTCATGTCCAAAACAAGGAGTTGTGCATGAAGACAAACTTTAATCGTGTAGCCTTAAAATTTGTATAGATTATTGCTTTCCATAATCATAATCGTATAATATATAGTTACCATATGTACATTCTTTGTAATAAATTAAACATCACCGTATCCTTATATGGAGAATGAATCTGAGTCGTTCGTGCATCAATCCAACGATACATAATTGTTCTCATTTATTACCGTAACAACTGTTCTTACTTGATCCTAACTCTCTCTATATATATATATATGAGAACAGGCTTATCGTGAAATCATGAGAACAAATTCGTAATTATTATTAGTTTTGTTACGAAGGTGTCATACCGTTTAATGTATTATTCGTAGTTATTGTTGGTTGAGTGGATTATTCGTAGTTATTATTAATTATGATATCTACTTTAAATTTCGGCCCTTAATATTCACCATCCGACGGTCTAAGATTGTGCTCATGATTACACGATAAGCCCGTTCTCATGGGAACCGCACCATATATATATATTCAGAAAGCTGTTAGGAAATAACTATCTTTTAGAAGGAGTTCATCCTAAAGCATCCTTTCAAAGGAGAACACAAAGTTCGGGTTTGTCAGAAAAGGGTGTGTTGGGGTTCGAAATTTCCAAATGGGTCAATCGGTCATCAACACAATTGACTTTTCGTAATACATGTCTAACCTGAACTTTCTCAAAGAAGCGAAGATCCAATCTGGAGTCGGATATGATTATCTCGACTCTTAGGGACAACTCTAAAGTCCTTGGAGTGACTTAAATGGGTAAATTATGTTTAGCCGTATTGCTTCTTTTAGTCCGGCTTCCAGTGTGAAGGCTTTTGCTTTAACTACCGAGTTAAAGTTATTTTTCATATCGTCCAAGCTACTAACATCACCATAGTTTCGTATAACAAAACCAATGGATGTTATTTTCGAATCGAGTTTTGATCCATTAAAGTTGAGTTTGTGGAACCCGGGTTTGATTTATCCCATTTAATATTTTTTTTCTTGTGTTGGGTAAGTTGTTGTTTCACTTATATTTTAATTTTACTGAATTAGATTTTGACCTTGTTATTTAGACTTGTTTTACAAAAAAATAATACATTACACTGAGACAATTTAGTTCATCACATGCTTTATTTTCTTCGAATATCTTGTTAAGTGACATTTATAATATATATTACAAGATATTATCAACCAACATGATGGGAATATAGTAAAGTCTACTATAAGTATTCTATTGTGATATGATTACTTTTGACCTCTTGATTACTTACACTTTTGTGGAATGTGTTCAAGAACAAATAGAATGAATCTAGAAGAGAGGAGAGAACAAGAAGAGTAGTTTTCTTACTTGCTCTTGGTGCAATTGGTACAATTGATGAATGCCTCTATTTATAGGCAAAGTGAAGGTGAATTTTCTAATAGAAAATTAGGGAGGTAAAGAAGGTAAACAATTCACCTTGTCCAATTTACAACAAAATATCTATTAATAATTCACTCTAGAATTCTCGTAGCAATCATGTTAGTAGACATACAAGTATTTGTAACTTATACTTGTAGAATATATGTCTAAAATGTATTTGTGATATTCCATTACACTCTCCCTTGAATGTTCACCTTCTTCCATTATCAAACTTGAGCGGTTGTACCAATACTCAGTTGGTCTAGTGGTTGTGGTGCTAGACTCCTTAAGTGTTAGCCTGGAGATTCGAGTTTAAATCCTCTTGAAGACATGTATGGAAAAATTGGTATTGGAAGGGTATCCCAAAATTGGGTCACGACTTATACCCGTCCTGGATGTAGAGCGGCAAAGCCGATCGAACCGGGAGCTACTATTAACCTTTCAAAAAAACTTGAGCGATTGTTGCTGACTTCATACTTATTATACGCTTGGGTGAAACTGCCTCATTGAAAACCTTGTCAGGAAAAACCCAGTGGGATAAAAACAAAAAAGAGTGCAGTGCGTATAATGCTCCCCCTGATTTTAGCATATATCTCGGAGTTTATACATTCCAATCTTGCACAAAAGCTCTTCTAATTTCTTGGGGCTCGATGATTTTGTGAACAAGTCAACAAGATTATCAATGAAACGGATTTGTTGAATATCAACTTCCTTGGTTTCCTCTAGCTCACATGTGGAGAAGAACTTTGACAATATGTGTTTTGTACGATCTCCCTTGATATGCCCTTTCTTCATCTGAGCAATGCATGCTGAATTATCTTCATACCAAATGTTTGGTTCTTCAATGATAGGCTTCACCCCACACTCTTTTTGTATGAACTGACCATTGATCGTAGGGATACACATTCTCTTCCAGCCTCATATAGTGATCAATCTGCATGATTTGAGAAAATGGCGGTAAATGTTTGTTTTGTTGACCTCCATGAAATTGTCGTGCCTCCATATGTGAACACATATCCGTTTTGGGATTTGACTTTGTGTAGATCGGAAAAATGTCCTACATCTACATATCCAACCAAAGTGACATCTCCTTTATTTTGATGAAATAGACCAAGGTCATGTATACCTCGAAGGTAGCGGAATATACGTCTGATGTCATTCCAATGTCTTCTCGTAGGTGCACAACTGTATGTGGACAACAAATTTACAGCAAAAGTAATATCTGGTCTTGTATTGTTAGTCAAATACATTAAAGCACCAATTGCACTTAAATATGACACTTATGGGCCAAGGATTTCTTCATCCTCTTATCGAGGACGGAACTCATCGTTTTCCACATTAAGGGATCGAACAACCATGGGTGATCTTAAAGGATGTGCTTTGTCCATGTAAAATCTCTTCAATATTATCTCAGTGTAATTAGATTGATGGATAAAGATTCCATCCTTCAAGTGTTCAATTTGCAAGCCAAGACAAAGCTTAGTCTTTTCAAGATCTTTCATCTCAAATTCTTTCATCAAATAATTTGCAGTTTCTTCAAGCTCGTTGGAATTTGTGACGATATTCAAATCGTCAACATAAACTGCGTTTATAGCAAATCCACTCTTAGATTGCTTGATGAAAACACATGGACATATAATGTTGTTCTTATATCCCTCTTTGAAAAGATATTCACTAAGACAATTGTACCACATTCGTCCTGATTGTTTTAATCTATACAAGGATCTTCTCAATTTTATGGAAAACATTTCTCGTGGCTTTGAGGAGTTGGCCTTAGACAATTTTAGTCCTTGTTGTTCTTTCATGTAGATGTCGGTATCAAGTTACCCATGTAAATATGTAGTCACGACATCCATAAGGTACATTTGTAGTTTTTCAAAGACAGCCAGACCAATTAGGTATCTAAATGTGGTTGCTTCAATTACCGTGAGTATGTTTCATCATAATCGATTCCTGGAAATTGAGAAAAACCTTGGGCTACAAGTCTTGCCTTATATTTCACAATTTCGTTTTTCTCATTTCGTTTGCTTAGAAAAACCCATTTATAGCCGACTTTTTTACACCCTTTGGTGTATGGACTACAAGTCTAAAAACTTCACGTTTTCAAGTGATTTTAAATCTTCCTGGATTGCTTCTTCCCATCTTGGTCAATCCTTTCTATGACGACATTTATCAACTGATTTTGGCTCAATATCGTCATCTTCAATTGCGATATCATTAGCCACAAAATAGGCAAATATATCATCAACAATGATATCCTTTCTATTCCATTGTATCCTTGTATCGACATAATTTATAGCAATTTCATAATTGTCCATTCTTTCATCATCATCAAGGATATTATCTTCATTTGGGATGTTCTCATCCTCGTTTTCTTTGTCTTTCTCATGTTCTTCATTTGATTCATTCACTATAGCCTCTCATGCTATACCTTTTTGGTTCCTTATTTTTCTCAATTTCAAATCTTTTGAACCGAGTGGTCTACCACATTTTCGGCGTGTCGTAGACTCACTTGCAATGGACACATTTGATTGTCCAATGGGTACATCAATTCTTGCAAGGACATTTACCGTTGAAACATGTGACTTTACCACCTTCTTAGTGTCTGTAAATGCATCTGGTAATTGATTTGCAACACCTTGCAAGTGAATGATTCTTTGAACTTCTTGTTCACATATTTTTGTTATTTGATCAAGGTGTGATAATAGTGTTGCATTCCATGTAATTTCTTTCATACTTGGGTCCACTTTCTTCTTCCCCCCCCCTAAGATTGAGAATGTATTTTCATCAAAATGACAATCAGGAATCTTGCTGTAAACAAATCACCCCTTATTGGTTCAAGATATCTAACGATCGAGGGGGGGGGGGGGGGTTCAAAACCAACATATATTCTCAATCTTCTTTGTGGACCCATCTTTGTACGTTGTGGTGGAGCAATAGGGACATAAACTGCACATCCAAATATTTTTAGATGTGATATATTAGGCTCCTTACCAAACACTAATTGCAGGGGAGATTGTTCATGGTTTGCACTTGGTCTTAACCGGATCAAGGCTACAACATGCAATATCCCATGTCCCCAAACAAACGGTGGTAATTTAAATTTCATCAATAATGGTCTAACAATTAATTGTAATCTCTTTATCAATGATTCAGCAAGAACATTTTGTGTGTGAGCATTATCTATTGGATGTTCCACATCAATCCCAATTGACATGCAAAAATCATTGAATGTAAATTCTCCTGCATTGTCAAGCCGGATTTTCTTTATCGTATAATCCAAAAATTGAGCTCTCAATCAGATTATTTGAGCAAGGAGTTTAGAAAATGCCGCATTTCTAGTCTATATAGACTTACATGTGACCATCTTGTAGACGCATCAATTAACACCATAAAGTATCGAAATGGGCCACAAAGTGGAGCAATTGGTCCATATATATCTCCTTGTATCCTTTCCAAAAATACAGGAGTCTCACTTGTAACCTTACTTTTAGACGGTCGAATTATAAGTTTTCCAAGTGAGCAAGCCGCACAATTAATATGACTTGACGGTAGAACATTCATGTTTTTTAATAGGTGTCCAAGTGAACCCTTTATAATTCTGTGCATCATCGTTGATCCTGAGTGACCCAATCGGTCATGCCAAAGTGTAAATTCAATTTGGTCATCCGACCTTTTCTTAGATATCATATTAGTCTCAACCGAATATATATATGTCTCATATAATCCGGAGGCTTGTGCTATCATTTTCTCAAGAATTTCTTTCTTATTTGATTCACCTCTTATGATGCACAAATACTCACTCCCATTTTCATTCATGGTTTTCATATGAAACCAATTTTGACGCACATCTTTAAAACTCAATAAATTTATTCGAGATTTACTCAAATATAATGCGTCATTTATCACTAATTTTGTTCCTTTTGGGAGTAGATTAAGGGCTTTTCCGGAGCCTTCGATGAGTTTGGCTACACCAGAGATTGTATTCACATTGCCATCAAAGGCCTTCAATTGTGTAAAATACTCTTAGTTTCTCAATATGGTGTGCATTATGGCACTGTCTACGAGACACTGCTCTTTCCCATCGAATCTTGCTTCATACGATTCCATACCTTCTAAAAACAACAAGAGAAAGTCAAGATAAAAAAAACTTCATATATTACATTAGGATCATCATATTTTACAAAGTCATTCTAGAATTGTTATAATACAATGACAAGGACATAAGATCATATTATACAATATTATATATTAGAGTGGCGTTCATTAAACATCATTTTATTTTAGGCAAGACCAACATCATTCTCATAGTTGAGAAAATCCTCGACGTCCACGCTAACGTTTGGTGGGAGAATTACCCAAACCATCGTTTTCAACGAAGTTGGTCTCCTTAGCCTTTTGTCTTTCCCTTTCGGCCTTGTATGCTTCCACTAAGTGTGGTGTTGTACGACATGTTCTTTGCCAATTGCCAGTCATACCGCACCTATAGCATATACTTTCATCTTTGTTATAGGGTCTTTTATGACCCGTTCGGACCTTCTGCTTATCATTCCCCCTTTTGCCATGGGTACGCCGACCTTCATTGTGGTTTTGACCACAACCACGACCATGATCATCTTGTGGACCACGTCCACCATAAATACCACGACCACGACCACCACGCCCTCGGCCACGTCCAGGACCACGACCATTGTAATGTTGCCAACTTCCACTAGCATTTCCATCCTTTGGCGGCTTGTTTGTGGCGTTGGCTTCCGGGGCTGTTGTTGGTCGGTCTCATGTTATGGTTCTTTATTTGAAGCTCATTATTCTTTTCCGCCACCAACAAAACCTTTAACATGTCAGAGTACCTCTTAAAACCTCTCTCTTTGTATTGTTGTAACAATATATTTGATGTATGCATGGTGGATAAAGTTCTCTCCAACATCTCATGTTGGGAGATCTCATGGCCACATAGTCTCAACTGGGACGTGACCCTGTGCACAACATTGTTATACTCACTGATGGACTTAAAGTCCTTGAACCTCAAGTTGTTCCACTCATGTATTGCTTGCGGGAGTAAGACTTCATTTTGATGCCCATAGAGTTCTTTCAGGCTTTCCCACAACTCCCTTAGGTCTTCCATAAACAAGTACTCAGTTTTGAGACTTTCATGAATGTGATGGCGAAGGAATACAATTGCCTTTGCCTTCTCTTGTGGAGTGATGTTATTTTCCTCCTCGATAGTTTTCTCGAGGCCACTTGCCTTAAGGTGGGCCAAGGCATCAATCTTCCACTCTAAGTATTTTTGGCACGAAAGGTCAAGAACGTCAAATTCCCTTTTAGCGATGTTTTCCATTACTACACAAGAATGTAAGTCAAATATATAAAACAAGTATATATTTGTTAGTTATATAAAAGATGACAACATTATAAATTTGTTCGTACGTGTTAGTCATTAGTAATATGTTAGTCACATGTTAGTAATGTGTTAGTAACATGTTATTAATACGTTACACATAAATATATATAAGCAAATAAAAAGTCAATAGTCAGTTGTGTTAGTAGTCTGTCACGTGCAGACTTAGTAGTCATTGTCCATCAAGTACAATCATGTCATGGTCTGATAGGAATGTCGTGTAAGTCATAGTAACAATTTGCAATAGTCATTAATAGTCCATGAAGAGTAGTCATGTAAGTCATATCAAATTATCAATAATCCGAAAAATGGTTAATTATGTATCATAAATTGTGATAGTAGTAAAAAAAAAATTATAGGGTTAAATTAGTCTAGTGGGAATAGTTTAAATCTGATTCCTTTTATCCCCTTTAATCTCCATATATCCATTTTACTTTCACTTTCACTTTCACCATCCTTATCTCCTACTTCCTTAAGTCCATTTTCATTATTCAAGCTCAAAAAAATCCGTGGCCGATGATGATATATATTACTCATCGGCTTGTTGTTCATAACAATCGGTTTTTAATCGAGCTTTTCATTTGCCTTGTCCTTATTTACATCATCATTATCATAATCATTATTTTGGTGGGAAATCTTCGTTCATAATCCAAGTGGTGAAAGCAATAAAAATAATGTGGGGTTTTGTCAAAAGAGGTAAACAAATCTCAAACTTGTTTGTATCTTAGTAGAAATCCGAAAACCATGATTTTATTTTGACAAAAGTTCTTTAGATCTAAGAAAAATTAACCAATATTACGATGTAGAAAGTTTCTAAATTATAAGTCGTGTTTCTTAAATATATTTAGCTTATGAAAATCTCGAGTTTCCGATGTAGAAGATCCCATAATGGGCGACTACAGAGCATAATCCTCAAAAAGATTTTGATTATTAAAACTCTTAGATTTTAGAGAGGACTTAAGAAGAGTTCATTATTAGTACCTTGAACTCTTGAAAAATGACCAAAGCTCGGTTGAAATCTAGAACCTCGTGCTGATAACGTGTTGTGATATGATTACTTTTGATCTCTTGATTACTTAGAATTTTGTGAAATGTGTTCATGAACACTTAGAATGAATCTACAAGGGAGGAGTGAACAAGAAGAGTAGTTTTCTTACTTGCTCTTGGTGCAATTGTTACAATGGATGAATGAATCTATTTATAGGGAAAGTGAAGGTGGATTTCTTTAAAAAAAAATAGGGAGGTAAAGAAGGTGAACAATTCACCTTGTATAATTTACCACAAAATATCTAGTAATAATTCACTCTAAAACTCTCCTAGCAATCATGGTAGTAGGCATACACGTATTTGTAACTTATACTTGTAGAATATATGTCTAACATGTATTTGTGATATTCCATAACATATTCTTTATTTTACCTAATCCTAAAACTAAAATTATTTATCAAATCACAATATGTCTTACGGTTATTATCGGTTAAACTTCTCTATGTATATAGAGCTTAGAAACCGTTGAAACAAAAATAAAATCACCCTGTTCTTGACCTAGACGATATTTTTAGTAAAATGAACATTGTTTTGATAATTTTTGTCTTCCTTGTGATTCAGAATCACAAGGGTGAGGTTGTTAGCCTTGATGCGACAAAAAATAACTTTAACTCGGTAACAAAAGCCGAAGCTTATGGTCTTAAAACGGGTCTACAAGATGCTATCAAGGCACTCCAAGGCTTGTGGAGTTTTCCGTGAGAGGTCGAGTGTAATACCCGAAAATTTAATTCCGGATATTTTCGAGTCAACATAATTTATAGCATTTTATGTGATACTACTACTCACATACAATAATAAAAAATATAAAAATATCTTATGACATTACAATATATGAACCTTTGACAAGATCCACCAATCCATTCGACAAGGCTTAACGGGCCCAGTGACAAGATCTACCAACCCATCTTCCTTGCTGACGGGCCCATTAAGAGAGCCATATTCCATGCTGACGGGCCTATTAGGAGAGCTTCTCTCCCTTCCTTCTTTTCCTTAGCCCTGGGCCCAACTAAATACCCGTCCGTCACTCCTGTTTTCTTAGCCAAATTAGCGGCCCAGTTGGCCCAATGACCTTCTTTCTTTGGCCGACTGAACAAACCAGCTTCTCTCTCCTATCACATTTGTAACACCCCGAATCCACGGGACTCGGGATGCTACGGGTTGGGACCTCACAATGGCTCCCGACCCTTAGCTTGACAACAATTTCACCGGAACTTTCCAACATGGCACAAATAAAGGCAAAAACATAAATAAATTTTAATGCAAATGATGAGGAACCCGAAAGAATGCAACAACAAACTTCCCGAGGTACAACTCAAACCAAACGCCAAACAAGCGGCACACGAAATGTAAAACCGGAAGACAAAACACAAGACAACACACCAGCTCAAAACCCTTCCTAAAATGTACGGGCCCTGGCTGCCCACCCTTCCGGATCTCTCGGTCGCAATCCTAACCTGCAAGGCAAACTACAACATTCGTATAAAACCGTTAGCTCATATTCGAGGCATTAGAACTAATGGGAAAGGCACAAACACACGTAAATCAACATAGCACACAACATACTCAAAAGTACACACATCCGGTATATTATCTTTGTAATTATTAAGTCGTATCCCGTCAATGCTCAAATGCTATCAAGGAAGCTATCTCGGGTCATATATCCGACATTTAACTCATCCTCATTGCTAGCCTACAATCATCCGTCTAATACCTTCATACAACATTCATTTCTCATGCCAACTCAACCTTCTTCACAACTCATACTAAACATACAAACACAACTACCCGATATATCAACTCTCAACTTCTATAAAAGACATACTTTCTACCCACAAGTACAACATAAACCGAAACTCTTAACAGACCTTCAACATCATTAATACTATACAAAACATACACATAATACTAATCAACATTCAAATCGTAACAATGTTCGACCCGTAACCCAGGGTACTAACAAGAGCACAAGGACTCACACTGCGGAAAAAGAAGACGGCTACTGGTATTCCGGTTGGCAGCTCGTCACTGACGGTCGGAGAGGGTGGCGGCACTAGCGGTGACAAGGAGGGAGATAACATCACACAACAACAACGAATTCCCGACCGTCGAGGTACGGTCGAGCCCTCGTTGAGTTCGCTGTCAAAGCTGCCTCGGTGTGGAACTGACGACGACTCTCCCAGGGAGGCAGTTGTCCTCACGTGGTGGCCGGCGACTCTCAGAATCCGGTGGTGCGGGGCGGATGGGAAGGCTTCTGTTTATGGCCTCCCTTGTCGATTTTCGCAGCAGTGAGCATGGCGGAGGGGAAGACAGCTGGGTTCGGATCTACAGTAAAGACAGATGGAGTGAAGGCACCTGCTACCGCGGTCATCGATGAAGAAGGTCGAGACTGGTCCACCATCTTCCTCGATGGCTTGGAGCAAGCAATACAGTCCCTGGCAGAAGAAGGCATGGAAGCCTGAGGCGAAGCAAGAGGAGGCAGTCGGCCGGTCGGTTTCTAATTTCCAAGGCACCGGTGGAGGGCGTACGAACGGGAATGAAGGAGGTCCGGCGCGGCGAGAGAAGGAGGAGACAGAGGGAGGTCCGGCGAGGTTGATAAGGAAGAAAGACGGGAGCTGAGAGGAGGGCGGCGGGGCTGAGAAAGAACAAAAAACAAAAAGGAAGGAAGGGCATCTCAAACGGCTCTCATCGGATGAAGAAGGAAGGACGCTAGGGTTTAATGAGTAAAAACAAAACAAAAAATTAAAATAAAAATAAAATAAAATTAAAATTAAAAGTAAAATGAGTAATAGAATAACTCGATCAAAAACGTTCGGAACGGAACTTCCGAATCGAGAAATAAGTTTCCGACTTTTCCGACAAGATACACGGATAAACGTACACGGGTCCAAAACTAATAAAATACCCGGAACCTTTCCGCCCCTTTTCCGAAATAAAATAAATATACGGAAAATATTATGAGGATCGAGTATATACTTAAACTCGCAAAAATATATTTTACGACGTATAAATCGATCTCGTAACTAAATTACGAGATTTAAATAATAATAAAAATACCTTTAACATATTAATATAACATATACCCGAAACATAAAATTTACGACTTGAAAATACTCGTGAAACATACCTAAGATATTAAAATAAATCGATAACCGTCGGAAAATAAATATTGAAATCGCACGCAATAAACGGGGCATTACAACATTCAATCCATTCTTCTACGGGAGCTGTTACTTCACGTATCATCCCTTCCCTCAATTAGCCCGAACCGTTACTATCCTACACTACAATCCCATAATCTTGATTTAGGGCCTGTTTGACACCATATGGGTATTCTTGTTTTTAGATTCTTCGGAATGAGGATTCTTGAGATTGTTGGAGATTATCGGAGATGGGGATTCTTAGAGATTCTTTTTTGCGTAAATTTTACATGTTTGGTATTAGATTATTTATAAAGATTGTTTACGAAATGATTACGATAATACCCCTATCTTCTTCATCCTGAAAACATTGATGGTCTTAACCGAAGCTTGCACACGACTTGGATCTTATGATGCTCATCTTGTAGCCCAGAGCTTCATCTTGTAGATCTTAGGATGCTCATCGGCCTGAGTAGACAGAGCTCTGCCGACTTAGTACTGGTGAAACTGATTTCACAAAATACAGGGGAATTGAATTCAAAATCTGGATCATAAAGAATACCTAATATCAATAACAAAAAAAGAAGGTATGTGCCTGCAAATGAAGGTTGGGGGTGAAGAACTATATGCAAATTGGGGATATGTAGCAATTAGGTTGGATTAAAGAACTGTATGCAAATTGGGGATATGTAGCAATTAGGTTGGATTGAGAGGCGATTGAGAGGTGATTTACTGTGTCAAATTGGGGGTGAAGAACTGTATGCAAATGAAGGTATGTGCATGCAGTCCCGAAACTGTATGCAAATGAAGGTATGTGCCTGAAGTCCCGATTCCTTGTAATGGAAGCTTGCAATGGAGGAAGCAGTTAAGGAGATGGATGAAGATGAGGAAGGATGATGGTACCATTATCCTTAGAGAGCAACAACGCAATCGTAACCGAAGATCTGTGCACAATGAGAAGTCACGGAAGAAGAACGAAAGAGACGAATGAACGAGAGAAGGGTACGAGTGGAATTGAAAAGAATATTACCCAATGAATCCCCATGAAGCTTGGGTGGGAAAGCTTCTTTTTATGGGATTCTTTAGCCAAAAGAATCTCGTAAAAGATTACAATACATAAGCTACATTTGATACCAAGCAGTGAAAATTTTCCCATCCCGAAGAATACATTGAAAAAGAATCTAAATGAACCCCCTTCTAACTAATACCAAATAGGCCCTTAGTTAACCTATTAATTCTATGTTCTATACATCTTCAACGCCGGCACAGGAAGCCATTCTTGTGCAAAACCCTCTCGAGCTATTGTTATCCTCTGCACACAGGAAGCGGGACAAGCCTCTCGTCGACACGCAGCCCAGGGACCCTAGCTTCCTTCGCAGTCACGCATAAAGGAGCAGGCGGTAGTCCATGCTTAAATGCTTGAGCGACCCTCGTCTGTGCCCCCATCGTAACCTTAGTCCTAAGGTGCCACAAGTAAGGCCCTTATTTCTTCCCCTATTTTTTGTGCCTTACTAATCAGTAAGAGTTCATTGATCTTCCATTCTTCCTGGTCGCAGCCTCAAGAAAAAGAGCCTATCAGTCGTAGACGTCGTCTCTTTCATCTTCCTGCAGGTTGGTGGGTGAAGGATCTTGCTATAAACACTGAGTGTAAGCTGATGCATATATACACAAGAGAACTAGGGTTTATGCACTCCTAGAATCTCTTTAAATCATAACAAGACAGCTAACTAAAGATAAGCTAGAATCCGCTACATCAATAAGTAATATTATTTTCATTCCCCCTCATGTGAAGCCACTGTTTGTGAGCTGAAGCTTGCTAAGGAGAGTTTGAAATCTGAGTCAAAGTAGTGGTTTGGTTAAAACATCAGCTAATTGATCATTGGTAGAGACATAACTAACTCTGAGCTTATCCTTTCGAACTTGTCCCCTTACAAAATGATAGGCAAGCGTTATATGCTTCATGCGCGAGTGAAAACCTGGGTTTGTACTCAGACTTGTAGCTCCATAATTATCACAATATATGACCGGTGGTAGGGAAGAAGGTTGACGATGCTCCTATAGTAACTGTGTGACCCATATAATTTCTGATGTTGTCTCTGTAAAAACTTTTGTACTCAGTGTAGAAGATCTTACAACAGACTTTTGCTTCTTTGAGGACCAATTGATCAAAGTTGAACCCAAATAGATTGTATAACCTGTAGTTGAAATATATGTCCTTGTCACCCACCTAGTCTACATCACTAAAATCATGTATGTTGGAGTCTTGAGAAGCTTTAATTCTTACACCTAGATGCAAGGACCCAACGATGTAGCACAAAAGACGTTTTAGTGTTTGACAATGTGCAGTTGTTGGGGATTGCATAAACTGTGAGAGTTTATTGACAACAAATCCCACATCTGGCTTGGTAAGATAAAGATATTGCGAGCTGCCTACTATCATTCTGTACACAGTAGGAGTGGAATTAGTGTCCTAGTTTTCTATCGAAGGTCATCCGATGGTGATAGTGGTGTAGGCACCGATTTTGCATCTTCCATGCAAACCTTTTATAGAAGATCCGAGATATATTTTGAGAGAAACAATCCATTTAACATCGGGAGTACCTCTACACCAAGAAAATATGAAAAATCCCCCAAGTCCTTGAGGGGGAACTTGGATGACAATAGAGCAATTAATTGAGTGATTTTTGAAGTTGAATTTCCTGTGATAATTAGTCATCAACATAAATAAGCAGGTATAACAGGTCAGTACCATGAGCAAAGATGAACAAGGATGCATCCGCTACTGAGTTGACAAATCCAAGTCGAAGGAGAAAATTTCTCAAATCATTATACCAAGCTCTTGGGGCTTGGTTTAACCCATAAATTGCCTTCTTGAGCTTTCAAATGTGGTTAGGGAAAGATTGATCAACAAACCCCGGTGGTTGCTCCATATAAACATCTTCATGAAGGGTTCCATGTAAGAACACAGTTTCTTGGACAATACAAGAGTAAGAACAAGCATAACAGTGACAAGTTTAATTACAGGACTAAGCATTTTAGTTTAATCACATCCAAGTCTTTGAGTAAATCCCTTCGTTACAAGGCGGGCCTTATACTTATCCAACTCCCCATTAGCCAAATATTTGATTATGTAAATCCATTTGCAGCCTACTATACTTACATTGGTTGTAGGTAGTACAAGATCCCAAGTCCTGTTAAGAATTAAAGCATCAGATTCACATTGCATCACCAACTTCTAGGCGGGTGTGTTTAATGTTTGTGTGATGGTTTTTGGTTTAGAAAGGGGATGTGTTTGGAGGGAGGTTGTGAGGTTCAACTTTTGGACAGATTTGATAACATTGTCCCTAGATCTAGTGACCATTCCTGGACGAGGGGTTGGATCAGATGGAGAAGCTGGAGTGAAAGTGGGCTATCTGGGTATGTTTGGAGGACTGTTTTCTATTGGAGTTGGTACTGAAGGTTGGGAAGAGGACGTAGAAGACGTGAAAGCTGTAGTAGGCACATAAACTAGGGAGTTTGCTGGCGGTGGGGTAAGAATAGTTATAACAAAGTTAGACCATTCATCATATACAAATTCTCGGAGAGTGGTTTGTGATTTCATGTGTAAGTAGGGCAGTTCATTCTCAAGGAATCTGACATGAGGAGATGTGTATATTTTCTTAGATTTTGGATCCATGCATTGATAACAACTTTGTGAAGTAGAGTACCTGACAAACACACAAGGGACAGACTTTTTTTGGAGCTTGTGATCACTATAAGGTCGTAGCCATGGGAAACACAAACAGCCGAAGCTTTTGAGTTTCGAATAGTCTGGCTGAATATTTGTGAGACTGAAGTAAGGTAACTCATAACCATGAGATGGAGATGAAGATGGTAGGCGATTAATGAGATACGTGGACATGATCTTAGCAAGAGGCTAGTGATCAAGAGGCATGCCTGAGTATGTAAGTAAAGATAGACCAGTTTCTACCACATGACGATGTTTTCTTTCACTCATACCATTGTGTTTCGGGGTATGAGGAGGAGTAGTGAGATGCGTAATACCATTTTCACTGAAAAAGTGTTTTAGAGCAACATACGCACCCCCATTATCAAAATAGAGTATTTTATCCTATGCTTGAAATAGTTTTCAACTAGACACTTAAATTTGATGAATTTTCTCTTGGTTTCAAATTTAAGTTTCATTGGATAGAGCCATGTGTACTTAGTGAAATGGTCAATAAAAACAGTATAGTATTTGTATCTGTCAAAAGACAACACGGGAGAGGTCCAAACATCACTATAGATTACCTCCAAGGGAGAAGTAGATACAATAGTAGATGTATTGAAAGGAAGTTTATGACGTTTGTTCAAATTACAAGAATGACAATCTTTCTCATGATAGATCGATGATCCTAAGTTGAACTTTTTATTCACGAATTGAAAATTTTTTTTGACGGATGACCTAATTTGTGATGCATAGATAAAGAACTGACTCCAATAGTTGTGTGAACCGAAGGACTAGACTTTGGCCATATGTAGCCTCCATCAATGCATTGTCCTCTGAGAAGAGTTGTGTTGGACTTGAGGTCCTGCACATGAAAGCCATTATCTTGGAAAACAACAACAGAAGAGTGTTCATTGGTAAGTTTAGAGACAAAAAATGATATTCTTTTCCATTTGAGGTACACATAACACATTGGATAGGGTGCATTTGTCTGTAGAGAGAGGGGATTATAAAGAAACATAGTGAGTGATAGGTAGACTCTTACCATTTCTCATCATCGTTTCAGTTGATCCAGAATATGGGCAGTGTAGCTAAGTTTTTGAGGTCATTTGTGACAAGGTGAGAAGCACCACTGTCAACAAGCCAAGGTGAGGTTGTTGGTGAGGTAGTAGCAAGGTTGGTCTGATGGGTTGGCATGGCAAGGAACCTAGCCGAAGATGGTACCTTAATAGTAGGGTGAAGTGACCTATATTTCCTACATTGGGCTAGGACATGCCCAATCTGACGACACCACTAACAACGACCTTTGAATGGTTTTGTGGACCTTTGATTCCATGTTGTGTAGTGGAATAGGTGTTGGAATTTTGGGGATAGGTCTGTCGACTGTTGAAAGGGTTAGAAGCCAAGTTTGGAGATGAAGTGTGATTATAAGCCTTACCTTTGGAGGAGTTAGGTTGTACATTGAATACCTTCATTGGTGCTCCAACTTCCTTGTGATTATGTTTGACTGAAAACTCATGATTGATGAGTTTTTCATGTATCTCTTCGAACGAGATTGCAGTGTCACGTGCATTAATTGCATGGACAACAGGTAGATATGGTTCATCCAGACCCTTGAGGATATAATCTGTGAGATCTTCTTTTGCCACCGGATCATCTAACGAGGCCAACAAATTCGTTGCCGACCTAATGGATTACATATAAACTGAAACAGAGTCAGTACCTTTTGTTGTGCTACGTAGTCTTTCTTTGATTTGCTTGACGTGGCCTCGAGATGGATTCCCATAGGTGAGTCTTAGCGTTTCCCAAACTTCATGAGATGTGGAAGCTACTGCAACAAAACTTGCAACCTCAGTAGAAAGTGTGCCTAGTATGGCACCATACACCAGTTTTTCTTGTCGAACAAACGTCTTATATGTTGGATTTGTAGTTGTTGAATTTGGTTGTGTTGGCGATGGTGTCTCAATTGTCCCCAAGACATATCCATCGAGCAAACCCTTCTAGGGTAGCGAGGATAGCTTGCTTCCAAATAAGATAGTTTGTGGGAACAAGTTTGATGATATTGGCTAAGACAACTATTGTGAATGGTTTTTCTGGTTCATGTTGGTTGGATAGAGACGAAGCATACTCAACCATGGTTTGATGGTGTCGTTTTACTTAGGAAATGGATCTTGCCTCTGATACCATATAATCACTAAGTTTCAACGTGTCTTTATTAAGTCTAAGATGATGCATATATTTACACACAAGAGAACTAGGGTTTCTACACTCTTAGAATCTCTCTAAATCATAGCAAGATAGCTAACTAAAAATAAACTAGACTCTCCTATAACAATAAGTAATATTGTTGACACTTGTAGCCTCTCCCCGATCGATAAACACAAATCAGGAAATCCCTCCTTGTGCCGCTGCTGACTGAAATCACGGGTACGAACGAGCCATTTGCCGTAGTCGTTGCTCTCCTCCCTGCAACACGTTCTCCTCTTCTTTTCCGACCGCTGGCGAACTAGTCATCATTCTATAGTCCGGTATGCTACCTTAACTTCTAATGTTACAATATAAATATATATACATGAGGAGGAGAGTTACATATTTGTATGGTCTCCATGAATCGGGTTTGGGGTTGCTACACTTAGCTGGAGAGCTCTCGTGTGCATGTGAATAGAACTAAATCTGAGATGCTTAAGGATGATAGTTATGTTACTATTTTGATAGCTACAGGTTTTGAACTTGTAACATTTAGATAATCTTAGTAGTAGGAGAATGTTAGCAAGAAGAATCGAACACTAGACCTCTTGCATATTCTTGTTTCTTTTTCAGTTTTGAAGTTTGGAACTGCCATCTTTGGAAGCATGTTTCGAGGCCTTAGAGTTATCATCCACCATTGCATTTTGGATATGTTATAAGTGGATATGAGTACTTTTATGTATAAAAATTTGAGAACGATCCAACGGTCGGATTTAAAGTTATAAGGTTCCAAAAGGAGATAATTAGGCAGTTTGGATAGCAGTGAAAATGTGACTAAGTATGGAAGTGTTATATTTTTAAGGTCTCTTTGAGTTTTTGTATAGGATTAGTAGTTGGTTATTTTTGGATTTCTTTGTTCTAGTGATGAGAGTGTATGACATAGAAGGTTTAGATATTTTCTTTAAAATTTTTAGATTTTCTTTGGATTTACTTAAGTTAGGTCAAAATATTACCTTAGTGGACTTTTTATGAAGGTTAAGAAATTGGAAAAATCTTCCAACTTAGTTAAATCTCTCCTTTGTGTGTTGGATTCTGATTTTGGATTCCAAATAATACTTGGGATGTATTGTTCACTCCAAAGTGTGTGAAAAATAAGTCTTAAATTTATAACCAAGAATAAAGCAAAAGCGAACCCGCAATGTACCGATCAATCGCAGTATTAGCAAATATTCCAAGGTCGATCACATGGACTATGGTGAAATCAAGCAACGATATATAACTTTAGGTTGTAAATGCAAACTCGAGCAACAAAGAACAATGATATAAGATTATCAAATAAAGGAATGCAGATTCTAGAGATCAAAGTATCTAGTTGTGGTTTCGACTCAAGACTTCTAAAGATAAACGCGGACAAAGCTGAGGCTTGCAAAGGGAAGGTATTTCTACGATGGGATAGATCACCGGGTAAGTCTCACCATCCACTATCCCGAACCAAAGATCCTATTACCAAGTAAGTCTCAAGGAACTAAGGAAAGGTACTATATTTAAACCAACAACATCAACCTAAGGGAACAGAACTAACCATCACCGGGTAAGTCTTAGGTTAACTCTCAAAGGTAGGATGAAGACACACTCAAACCCTAACAAAGATATAACCTTTTTTACCTAACACTCATCATCATTGGTAAACAAGCAAAGGAATCACCGGCTAAGTCTCTTCCTAGGCTTGAATATAAACCACGAAAAGTGCAGGGTCCACTCACGATAAAGATTCACTCTTTCATCGTCTACACCACAATCTTTAACTAATCACCCTAGAATCGCAGGAATTTTAACCAACAATCATCATGTTCAAAGCAATCAAATAATATATCAAGAAGTCAAGAAAAGAGAATAAAATACTCAACAAAGGTATATCAATTATAAAAAGTAAACAAAACAACATCATATCAATAACGTGTTCCAAAAGAATGATAACAACTCACTAATTACTTCCTAATAAAATCTCTTCTCTTCCTTGAACCGTAAGTAATCCTTTCTTAGATCTCTTCCTTTTGTGAATCTTTCCAATCGCCGTCAAAAATCCTTGACGTCTCAGCCGTATGCGAGCGTGTTTTCTGCGGCATTCACCCTCCAATCTTATAGAAGAATTTTAGGTTAAAATATTTTATTTCCTCTTGGGCTTGATCGTCGACCTCGAGCTAGGCCCAGTTGGCCGTCTCGGTCGAAGTTCATGATTATGTCGATCCGAGATCAGTAGTGGTTCACGTACTTTTCTTCGTATCTTCAACTGAATCCTTCCTCCATCCTTTCCCTATGGTTCCTTCCTTTCTTCTTATCCTTCCAAGTGTTCCATAATGTAGCTCCATGGCCTCCTTAGACTTCAATGCTCCATTTTGATCCAAAATACGCCTTATTTCCTACAATTACAATCAAACGTGGTGTAGACCTCGTTTCTTGCAAAGTAGACAAATAATGACATAATCATCAAGAATAAATATCCATGTATGCAGAATAATGATGAGAAAATGTCAAAACTATGTCCAAAATATAGACAATAATTCATGCTATCAAAATACCACATACTTGCCTCTTGCTTCTCCCCAAGCAAGATTCAAATCTTAGATACATGATAGTATGAATTATAATTTAGTTGAGAACAATGAAAACTTTCAAAAACTTTTGATTGTGTGCTTCTACCCATAGATCACCCTTAGAGAATGCTTCGTAGCTAGAAAGAATCAATATGTGAGCAAAAAAAGTTATAGGTATAAGAAAGACAATCATACTTCACATGAAATCATAGAGTGTGTAGCAAATCATACTCATCAAAATCAATCATGGATAATCCAGTTTAAACCACAAAGTCAAACAACATACTCAAGGTCTCAAGAGCTTCCAAATAAAGGTCAAGAAACGTGTTAGGGATGGAATGTATAAAGGATATTGTGGTGCTAAAGTCCGGAAAAAGGATAAGAACTTCACAACTTCAAACTCAACTTCCATCAATAAGCTTCTTATACTTCTTTTCCGCATATTTCTTTACTTTTCACTTGAGAACATGGACAGAGGTGCACAATAACCGAAGCCTTGGAGATCAGCTAATCTCAATTTCTCGAGATGCCTCAAACCTTTATGCACATATCATGACTCGTTAGGACTATCAATCAATCGGACTTTGGCAAGACACAAACACCCAACTATGTGAATAGTGCCGAGTTACTCATCCTCATGACTAACGTCCCCAAACCTATTGTTTTCTAACACTCTCCACTTTCAACATCAGTTTTCACTTTCTTGCTTCCAAATTCCCGGATAGGGAAGGGAAGGCAAATATATATGCGAAGGATTAAAAGCATGGTCAAGAGGAGGAGGAAAGAAAACGAATTGGCTTAATCATTTCAATAAGAATGTGAGAGAACTTATAACGCAGTATCAACTTTCAAATTCAACATGATTTGGATAAAATAACTCACGAAGTATGCTCAAATTCCAAGCAAATATCATAAATTATTTTAAACACATAAAGATCATAAAAACCAGTCTAGAAGCACAAAATTTTTCGAAAATTCACGTTTTTCAAACCCATTTCGGTCGAGTTGCGTACGGACAACTAAGATGTTGGACCGAGGTAAGATCCTATTGTGGTCATCTCAGTTGGACATATGCATTTCGATCGAAACAAATTTTTTTTTTCAAATCAGTTTTACACGGTATTTCGATCAAAATCATAATGTAACACATGTAGTATACCATACAACCATAAATCACATAATGGAAGTCATAGAACATAGGAATCAGTTATTACAGACCGGGGTAATTCAAGTACCACATATTTAGGACACATCATCCCGATGGGTACAAGAAAGTCAAGAGAAAGTACTAACAAAGTCGAATGCAGAACAACATAATAAGAAGAGAAATAATACCTGCAACTTTGGAGAAAAATCATGCTTTTGGAGGTGGTGGAGGATGAAACGGGTACAAGGAGGGGTCGCAGGCGTAGCCCATCTGTCGCTAAAACGGCTGCTCCATCATCTGGCCCTGGTAGTGATGGCTCTCCTGCATCACACGCCTCATGGAGCCAATCTCTCGAGTATGAGTGTCGAGGCGCCTATCCAGATCAGTGCACAAGGTGCCAAAGGACTCCTCCATTTGACGAGTAAGATTTTCAATCCTCCTATGAGCCTCGGGATCGTGGCGGCGGCGCTGGTGGTGCTCTCGTTGGTGCATGATCTCTTGTGCCGGATCATCATCCTCAGTCGCCTCATCATCCACGAGCTTGATCACCGGGGCACTCGGACCAGCAGTGTCCGTCCCGGTGTCCATGGAGACTCCTCCTTCAGCATCATCATCACTGCCCGTCCTAAACTCAACTACAACCTCTGCTGCATGTGCTAGTGGTCTCTAGATCTCCTTCTACTTGTTCGGGCTAGAGACCTCGAACTGAGAAGACCATGGGACACCTCTCGGAGCTCGAGTTTTCCAAGGCATGGCCACGTAATGCCAACCTGCTAGCTCAGATGAGAACTCCGTGCACTCAGCATCAGGAGTGGCAGACCAGTCATCAGATGACGATGCTTGAGCAACAACAGGCTTGGCAAACAAGTTTTGAGGAGAGCATGATTGCTCATTTTGACGAGCGTCAGGAGGCATGGCAACGGGATGTGGAGCAGAGGATGAGGACGCATATTGACTCTCAACAACATGCTTGGCAGGCCGGCTTTGAGAGATCCTTCTATGCTAGGATGGATGCCGAGCAGAGCCACCTCAACGACATCTACCAACGGTAGGAGCATTTTTTCTCTCACTTCCCGTATCCACCACTATAACACCCCAAATCCGCGGGACTCGGGGCATCACATGGGCTAGGATCTCACAATGGATCCTGACCCTAGCCTACTGATAACACGATTTATGACGTTAGTTTAGGCATTTATTTAGATAGTTTTCCCGTTATTCATCCATGGTTTGGCATCAGTTCATGACATTTACATTTAATTCATGCATATTGTCGAGATAGAGGTCTACATGAACTATTGTCGGTTTTGTAGGTATTTTGGGGAACTTTTGGAGCTTAATCGATACATTCGAGGATTATTCCTCACGATGACACACTTCCGGACTCATTAAGAAGCAAGCTAGGAGCTAAGGAGAACACATAGGACCTTGTTGGTGCATGCCTTGCACCAACTCGTGGCTTAACGATCCAAAGGAAGCTGAACCACCAAAACCACGACCCAGAGGCCATTTCCACGCCCGTGGTTTTGGCAGTGGTTCTCTCTAGACAGTTGTCCCACGATCTCCATAACCGACCCTTGCCCTTGATGGAGATTATAAGTGGTTCTGCAGGCTGATGCTAGAGGATTCTCTCCCACACTCTCTCATTACACATCATTCCATTGGAGGCTACTCTTGGAAGTAAGCAAAAACACTCTCATTTGGAGAAGAAGAAGAACAACACTAGTTTTAGAGTTTTTATAGCTTTTGAGTGGTTTTTGAGTGAGCTTGTTGAAGACATTTGCAAGGATTTGTAAAGAACAATTTAGACCTTCTTTTGAAGGGTTGTAAGTCTTTCTTAAACATATGTTCAGCTTGGTTTACTTGTGTTTACTTGTTTCTCTTCTCTTTCATTTCATTTTCTTGCTATGGAATCCATGAATGTTTGCTTGTTGAGTTTGAATGTTAAAATGCTTGTTGTTGGCTAAATAGTTGTGGTTCTAGGGTAATGGAATGATGGTTATGGCTTGGACTATGATAGAATAGACGTAAATGTATCTTTGGATGATTTGCTTGCCCGAACCTAACCACTGTTGAGAATCACGGCCTGTTCTTGCCTAACCACGGTCGTGGTTTTGGATTATCTGCCCGTAATTTTCTCTGTTGTGCTTGTATTGATAAATCTAAATGTTAGGATATTAGATTGTTGAAATCCTAGTGTTTGTTAAGCTTAATCTAGCCTAGGGTGACCTAATGCTAGCAAACTAAGTGAGAGCAGAGACCTACCCGGTGATTCTTGATCTTAGGTACCAAAGATGATGAACTATAGGTAGTAGTGAGCCTCACAAGCCGCTATTGGACTGAATGTGCTAGGATTGATGTTTAAGACTTGCCTTCCCGAGACTTACCCGGTAAGGAGAGGTTATACCCCTAGATAACAATCCGGTTTGTGTAGATTTCCCAACCTTAGGCGCCTAGAGACTTACCCGGTGATAGGACCTTAGTTGCGGGATAAGTGGATCATGAGACCTACCCGGTGATTGATCCCAATTGAGAAACATTCCTTCCCAACATACCATTGCTAGTCCAAGGTTGATTAGAAGCTTGAGTCCAAGGCCACAACCGGAAGTCCTAACCCCTAGAATCCGCTTTTCTCTCTTTGATCACATATCTCGTGTTTGTGTTGCTAGCTAGATTTGTTAGTTTGTTTTACAATCTTGCATCAATTGTGATCTTGTTTGATCACCACAAAACCAACCCAAAAAAATTATGATTTTCATTTCTTTATTCCTTTCTCTTTTCTTAGACTAGATTTGCACTATTCATAATCACCTATTTGATTCGATTTCACCTTAGTCTTTGTGTTCGACCTCGGAATACTATCCTTGCTACAAAACGACCCATACACTGTGGGTTCGCTAGGAGTTAGGAAAATATATCGAGTTATAAATTTAAGACTTTTGTGCTATACAATTTTAGCGTAACATCTGCCAACAAGTTCACTGGATCTTACAACAAGGCACAAATATATTAAAACCAAATACATAAAACTATACAATATCGACATCAAAAGGGTTTCCAATATCACAACCGAGTACAAAGCGGAAAACCATAACATCCAGGTACAAAACATCCCATATCCCAAGAAAAACCTAGTGTACATAAGCCCTCGGCTGATCACCCTGTCTGGCTCACTCTGCAGTCTTCCTAACCTGCAGATCTTCTACAACATGGTATAAACCGTTAGTTAACAGAAATGAATAAGAATGAAGTAATAGCACAAACACACACCGACACATCACAATATACAATGCCAAACATACATCCATTTATTATCTTTACTTGAGTTATTCCATTACTAACTCAACTTATTTTGTGACACGAGGAGCCTAAAGAACCCCGTCTCTTCCCCCTTTAATTCAGGTTTTACATGGGATCTACCTCCCCCCTCAACTACTGGCTTCCGAGCACCTCCTCCACTCTCGACGAGCTTTGGCAGGCGTTCACCGCCCGGTTATAATACACTTGGGCCAATTAAGGTAATGAAGTGGTCAATCCTAGTCCAATTTAGGTTATAAATGAAATAATCATATGAACACACACAACCATTACAACCACTCAAATCCATAACTACACCGTAAGTAAGTCCTATGGACTTACCTGTGACAAACATCGATGTAAGAGCCTTAGTCTTTGGAGTCTTGGAGCCTTGCCGAGCCCTTAGCTGATCCAGACAGCCGCCCTTACGGACCTAGATGGCTGCACCTGCGGCTGGCCGCCCCTGCGCCTCGCAAGGTCCGCCCCTGCGGCTTTGTGTGGCTGCAACCGCTTTCGTTGACCTTTGATCCGAGCTTTTGCGGCTGGCTTCCTTTATAAGCCTCCTATTGCTTCTGTATGAGGGTTTCCTCATCTTCTTCAGCTCCCTTTCCTTCTGTACGCTCTTCTCTTCCTCTACTCTTCTTTGATCTCCTTTGATCTCTCATTTGATCTTGTGTGTGAGTTTTGACAGTTTGGTTTTAGATTTGAGCTTGGATGATCATGAGCTTCATGCTGAGTGTTGTTGATGATGTGCTAAGGTTGTGAGGTGGTGTTGGTTGCTCTTCCTTGCTGCTTAGGGTTATGCTTTGGTAAGATCTTCATCTCCATCTTCATTTCTTCTTCTTTCTTTGCTTCTTTCCTCTTCTTTAGCTTAGGATCATAAGCTGCGCTTGTGTGGATCTTTTATGGACATTCTGATGTTGATACATGTGTGTATATGTATGTGGTATGTTGCTTTGTGATGAAGAAGTGAAGAGAGTCGAGAAAAGGATCGAAGAGAAGTTAAGGCCAACCTTCTGCACAGACAGCTGCCCCTGCGCCTGATCAGGCCGCCCCTGCGCCTACTGTGAGCCGCCCCTGCGCCCTGAGCCATCCGCCCCTGCGGCTAACTGGTTCAGCCCCTGCGTCTCTTGTTTCCGCTGGTGCGTCCAGGGCATACCTAGTTGGTATGATTCTTTCTTGCCTTTCCTTTGGTCTTGGCTTTAGTTGATGGCTAGGCTAGTATGGTTAGGATGTGTATGATAAGTTGTATGATGGATATGTGCCTTACGCACTTGTGTTTATGTTGAGGACACACCTTAAGAATTTTGTGAGCATGTTATGATCTCGAGGTTTAGATTGGGGTCATAGGTTGGTTGTGGTTATGGAGACGAGTCTCCTAACCGTTGCAGTATATGATGATGTGTGCCTTGCTATTGCAGGCGTTGATTACTTCCCCAAGGGGAAGCTGTGATGTGGTACGGGTTATGTGTATTATAGGTAAGTCCATAGGACTTACTTAGCGTTAAATTATGGATTTGTGTGATTCTAATGGTTGTGTGTGTTCATATGGTTGTGCATTTATAACCTAAACCGGACTAGGATGACCATTTATTACTTTAAATGGCCCAAGCGTATTATAACGGGCCGTGATCACTTGCCTCCGCTCGAGGGTAGGAGGAGGTGCTCGGAAGCCAGTAACACAAGGGGGACGAGTGACGATCACCCCCATGCGAAAACCCTTGCGTGGGATATGGGATATTTTGTATATGATGTTGTGGATGTTGTTTTTGTACTCGGCTTGATGTTGTAAAACCTTTTGATGTATCTTATACAGTTTTATGTATTTTAGTTTTAATCTATCTATGCTTTGTTATAAGATCCAGTGAACTTGTTGTCAAGCTAGGGTCAGGATCCATTGTGAGATCCTAGCCCAATGTGACACTCCGAGGCCCGCGGATTCGGGGTGTTACATAGTTGGTATCAGTGCCTTAGGTTGACAACAATGGCACTTTCTATCTGCAATAAAGGTAGAGTGGATAATTAAACAAAACCCAAAAGTGGTCTGACTTTTGAAAAGGTTTTGGTTTTAAAGCTAGTATATATGTTTTGGGATAGTATGTACAGAAGCCGTCACCCTTATGAGGATCTCGACAATATATATATATATATATATATATATATATATATATATATATATATATATATATATATATATATATATGTAGATACCTTTTGGGTGTTGATGTGTATGCATGTAATATAAATATATATATATATATATATATATATATATATATATATATATATATATATATATATATATATGGTCTATATAGAGCCTTATAAGTTAGGTGTGCAAACCCCGCAAATGGCTCGGACTAGAGCTACTGCTGTTGTAGGTCGAGGTAAAGGTAGACCACCCCTTCCTCCGGACGTGATAGGACAGGGACCAGCTCCCGCTGCTGATCCCCCAGTGGTGGAGGAGGCTCCTGAGAAGGTTGCTGAGAGTGTCGTCCCAAAGACGAGAAGTGGTGGATCCAAGAGACAGTAGGCACATCGAGTTCAATCAGATGACTCAGATCGTGTCTCAATGGGTGGAGCAAAGTTTCGTGATTACATCAGACGGGTAGAGGAGGCCGCCAGAGCAAGCAGACGAGCCCCATATCTAAAAGTGCATGAGGGATCATCTGAGAGATCCTAGGGAGCCACTAGGTGCCAGCTATGCCGGCACGTGTTGCTGAGACTGCTAGAGCTCCAAAGGAGTACATAGGACCTCGACCAGATACCTGGTTGAAGGCGTTTCATCAACAGGGAGTACCACCCTTCTCAGGGAAGATTGGCTTAGAGACGGAGGTCTGGATAGGACATGTAGACTCATCTTTAGAGTCTATCAAATGTCCTGAGGACAGACGGATAGAGCTAGTACAGTCTCTATTCCGTGACCTTGTTCACCAGTGGTGGAGGACTATACGAGCCCGAGTCACTCGCTATGAGCAGATGAGGACTTTGATTAGGCAGCGGTTCTGCCCTGTCTCACTGAGGAGGGAGAAGCTGCAGGACTTCGTGGAGGCAAGCTTTGAGGACGTACCTATTACAAATGCTATCAGCCGCTTCCACACCGAGTTAACTTTGCTTGGTCCAGTTGCCCCTTCTGAGGACCAGCATGTGTACTTGTTCTCCCATCGACTAAGGGAGAGCACACATTCGTACATGGCGGGATTCCACTGTGAGTCCTTAGTAGATTACCAGGATTGAGCCTCTGCTTATGAGCAAGAGAGTCAGCCAGAGAAGGACTTCTTAGACGGGACGGTCTAAGAAGAGAAAATGCACAGGACAGACTGGTGCAGGAGCATCTAGATACGGGCGAGGCCAGTCTCAGGGCCGCTCGAGTGGTCCAGTGTCTACTCAGACGACTAAGAGAGGCCGGCAGTGTTACAACTACGGGGCCTATGGACATTTGAGGACTGAGTGCCCGAGAGCACCACTGACTTGCTTCACGTGTGGGAAGCCAGGACATAGGGCTACATTTTTCCGTCAAGGCAAATGTCATCACAACAGGGTTCTTCCCCTACAGGTGCAGCAGGAGGTGGCAGAGACCGCCTCAACACGAGACACAGGGACAACATAGAGTCCCAGACACACCTGTCACTCAAGGTTCAACTCGAGGACCGAGTAGAGGCAAAGGTAGAGATGCTAGTACTAGTGATGCCCGAGGAGCTCGAGGTTGCATTTTTGAGATGATAAGTGCTGAGGAGCTGTAAGCACCAGTTGCTACAGGTACCATTCTGTTACACGGTTTACCTGTTAGTGTTTTATTTGATATGGGTGGTACGCATTCCTTTATTTTTAATGTATGTGTTGAGCGTCTAATTTTATCTACCATAGAGGGGACACCCTTTACTATAGGTTACCTGATGGTAGCAGGGTCAGATGTACCCGCAAGATACGTAGTTGTCCCCTTCGTTTAGGGACTCGTGTGTTGCTTGTTGATTTCTTAGTCATGCCACTGATGCATGAAGAAGTCATATTAGGTATGGATTGGATGCGTAGACACCGTGCAGTCTTAGATGTAGGTAAGAGAACTGTTACAGTCTCTACTGACATAGGTCCGATGGAGGTCTTCCGAGGTTGGGACCTTGGGAGGACAAGATCTGTTATCAGTGCTATATGAGCAACGAGATTGATAGGACATAGATGTGATGCCTTCTGGTGTTATGCCGTGAAGGGAGGAGATAACCTAGCATTGGAGGATATACTAGTGGTATGTGAGTTTACAAACTTGTTTGCAAAGCCGTCTAGTTTGCCACCTCAGAGGAGTGTAGACTTCGGCATCGAGTTGGAGCCTGGTATGAGACCCATCTCAAAGGCCCCATATCGTTTGGCGCCTGCCGAGATGTTGGAGTTGAAGAAGCAACTCGAGGAGTTGGCTAAGAAGGGCTTTATCCGCCCTAGCGTATCCCCGTGGGGAGCACATGCCCTCTTCGTGCGGAAGAAGGACGGATCGTTGAGATTGTGCATCGACTACAGAGAGCTGAACAAGGTGACCATCAAGAACAAGTATCCACTGCCTTGTATTGATGATCTTCTTGATCAAGTTCAGGGAGCGACAGTGTTCTCCCGGATCGACTTGCGTTCAGGATATCACCAGCTGAGGGTGAGAGAGCAGGATGTGCACAGGACGACATTTTGTACCGTTATGGACACTACGAGTTTGTAGTGATGCCATTTGGGCTGACGAATGCCCCAGCTGTCTTCATGGAGTTGATGAACAGTATCTTCATCGACTTCCTTGATTAGTTTGTGGTGGTCTTCATTGATGACATTCTAGTATACTCTCATAGTAGAGAGGAATATGCCGGTCATCTGAGGACGGTTTTGCAGATTTTGAGGGATAGAGAGCTGTATGCCAAGCTCTCTAAGAGCGAGTTCTGGATGTTTGAGGTTTCTTTTCTAGGCCATATTGTCTCCTCCAGTGGGATCATGGTTGATCCGGCGAAGATCGAGTCTGTTATTGCATGGACGACACCGACGAACGGCAAGGAAGTGCGCAGCTTTCTTGGGCTAGCCGGCTATTACCGACGGTTCGTGGAGAGATTTTCTATGATTGCCGTCCACTTACGAGTCTTCTGAGGAAGACTACCAGATTTGTATGGACAGATCAGTGTGCTAAGAGTTTTGAGGAGTTGAAGAGGCGTTTGACTTCTGCTCTTGTCTTGGCACAACCAGAGGGTTCTGAGGACTTCGTGGTTTACAATGATTTATCCAAGCTAGGCTTGGGATGTGTATTGATGTAGAGGGGTAGAGTAATTGCATATGCGTCTCGACAGTTGAAGACGTGTGAGGAGAACTATCCGACTCATGATCTGGAGTTGGCAGCGGTAGTTCATGCGTTGAAGATCAGGAGACATTATCTGTATGGTGCCACATGTCAGATCTTCACAAACCATAAGAGTCTGAAGTACATTTTCACGCAGCGGGAATTGAATAACCGCCAACTTCAATGGCTCGAGTTGATGAAGGAGTTTGACCTTGAGATCTTGTATCATCCAGGGAAGGCGAATGTTGTAGCTGACGCCTTGAGTAGGAAGACGCCTCGAGAGAAGGCGATTGCCAAATTGACAGTACAACCTCAGCTTTAGAGGGATCTAGCTTGGCTAGAGATGGACATCCAGTTTCCTGATGAGGATGCCTAGTTGTTTGCTTTAGAGGTTCTACCAGGTCTGTTGGAGGAGATCCAATAGAAGCAAGTGACCTGCCCGACCTTGACGAGGATCCGAGAGAGGATGTCTCGTGGAGAGGCAGCACAATTCCCCATAGGAGCTGATGGAGTTATGAGACACCACGATTGTGTCTGTGTACCCGCTGATGCGGAGTTGAGACAGAGGATTTTATAGGAGGCTCATTATACACCTTACTCTGTACATCCAGGTATGAGTAAGATGTACCATGATGTGAGACACTCATATTGGTGGGGAGGACTGAAGCCCGATGTAGCCAGATTTGTGGCACAGTGTGCGACCTGCCAACAAGTCAAGATAGAGCATTTCAGACCTGGAGGTAAGCTCCTTCAACTGCTAGTACCGCAGTGGAAGTGGGAGGACGTCTCCATGGACTGTGTGACTAGAATGAGACTCAGTAGGAGCTTTGATGCTATCTGGATGATTCTGGATAGACTGACAAAGACGGAACGTTTTATTCCCATCAAAGAGACGTGGCCGGTGAGCAGATTGGCGGAGGTGTACACTAGACAAATAGTGAGACTCCATGGTGTACCGAGGACGATCGTCTTTGATACGAGATGGAAGGTTTACCTCGAGGTTTTGGTAGCAGACTGAGATTGCTTTTGGAGACGAGTCTACACTTTCACCCCCAGACAGATGGTCAGTCAGAGAGAACCATCCAGACCTTGGAGGACATGCTGCGAGCTTGTGTGTTGGATTGGGGACAGGGATGCTCAAATTACCTTCTACTATTTGAGTTCTCATACAACAACAGTTGGCATGCATCTATAGGGATGACTCCTTATGAGGCACTGTATTGACGCAGGTTCCGTACACCTTTATGCTGGGATGAGCTCAGCAGTATTAGTGGCATAGCGCCGGAGCAGATTCAGGATAATATGGCTCGAGGAGCGTTGATCAGAGAGAGAATGCTAGCTGCAAAGAGTCGCCAGAAGTCGTATGTAGACAAGAGGCGTCGACCTTTAGAGTTCACGGTAGGAGCTCACGTCTGGTTGATAGTATCTCCGACCCGAGGCGTCAGACATTTTGGCATAAAGGGGAAGCTGAGTCCCTAATATGTCGGTCCTTTTGAGATACTGGATATAGTGGGGAGGGCAATCTACAGATTAGCATTGCCTCCGAGGTTAGAGGGTGTTCACTCTGTATCTCACATGTCTCAACTGAGGGAGTACATACCAGATCCGAGGCACATTGTGAGTTATGATGATTTGGTGGTTGAGCCGGACCACACTTTTGCAAAGCACCCTATTGCAGTCCTAGAGCGAGGTGTGAGACGCCTGCGTTTGAAGGACATTCCTATGCTGAGGATACAGTGGTCTAGACGAGGACTTGATGCGGCTACATGGGAGATTGAGGATAGTATCCAGGGGAACTATCCATAGTTCTACGCCGAGATAGATGCATCTGTAGGATCCACGAGTAGATCTTAGTGCCATCTTGGTGAGTGTATGTTATGCTATGTGTTTATGTGGTATGATGTGCTTTTCGTGCTAGCTGTGATATGTGCATATGATATGCTAGATCTTGTGTTTTAGCGCGAGATAGGTATAGTTGGAGATGGTTCTTTCCTCCATGCTATTGTATGTGTGTTTAGGATTAGCTGGAGATGGTTCTTTCCTCCATGCTACCATTGATGGACATAGTGTGAGTGGAGATGGATTTCCTCCATGTAGTTATGTTATATGTACGTTTTGGCTGGAGACGGCCTTCCTCCATGCCAGTGTGATGTGGTTAATGTTCGGCTAGAGATGATCTTCCTCTAGGCCTTGGTTAGAGTTGATGATTATTGCTGGAGTGATGATTCCTCCATGCTGTGTTTGAGGACATAGAATGTTATAGGTTATGATATGATGCCTCTAAGAGGGAGAGTTATAGTTTGGCTTATGGGTCCGAGAGGATTTAGGATCTTGCAAGTTTCGGGACGAAACATGTTTTTAGGGGAGTGTGATTTAAGAGCCTTAGTCTTTGGAGTCTTGGAGCCTTGCCGATCCCTTAGCTGATCTAGACAGCCGCCCCTGCGGACCCAGATGGCCGCACCTGCGCCTCACAGGGTCCGCCCCTGCGGCTCTGTGTGGTTGCAGCCGCTTTCGTTGACCTTTGACCCGTGCTTTGTGGCTGGCATCCTTTATAAGCCTCCCATTGCTTTTGTATGAGGGTTTCCTCATCTTCTTCAGCTCCCTTTTCTTCTGTATGCTCTTCTCTTCCTCTCCTCTTCTTTGATCTCCTTTGATCTCTCCTTTGATCTTGTGTGTGAGTTTTGAGAGTTTGGTTGTGGATTTGAGCTTGGATGACCATGAGCTTCATGCTGAGTGTTGTTGTTGATGTGCTGAGGTTGTGAGGTGGTGTTGGTTGCTCTTCCTTGCTACTTAGGGTTCTGTTGTGGTAAGATCTTCATCTCCATCTTCATTTCTTCTTCTTTCCTTGCTTCTTTCTCTCTTCTTTAGTTTAGGATCACAAGTTGAGCTTGTGTGGATCTTTTATGGACATTCGGATGTTCATACATGTGTGTGTATGTATGTGGTATGTTCTTGTGTGATGAAGAAGTGAAGAGAGTCGAGAAAAAGATCGAAGAGAAGTCGATGCCAACCTTCTACACAAACAGCCGCCCCTGCATCTGAGCCAGGCCTCCCTTGCGCCTGTTGTGAGCCGCCCCTGCGGCTTGAGCCATCCGCCCATGCGCCTCACTAGTTCAGCCCCTACGTCTCTTGTTTCCGCTGGTGCGTCCAGGGCATACCTAGTTGGTATGATTCCTTCATTCCTTTCCTTTGGCCTTGGCTTTAGTTGATGGCTAGGCTAGTATGGTTAGGATGTGTGTGATGAGTTGTATGATGAATATGTTCCTTAGGCACTTGTGTTTATGTTGAGGATATGCCTTAGGCATTTTGTGAGCATGTTATGATCTCGAGGTTTAGATTGGGGTCATAGGTTGGTTGTGGTGATAGAAACGAGTCTCCTAACCATTGCAGTACATGATGATGCGTGTCTTGTTATTGCAAGCATTGATTACTTCCCCAAGGGAAAGCTGTGATGTGGTACGGGTTACGTGTATTACAGGTAAGTCCATAGGACATACTTAGCGTTCAGTTGTAGATTTGTGTGATGTAATGGTTGTGTGTGTTCATATGGTTGTGCATTTATTACCTAAACCGGACTAGGGTGACTATTTATTTCTTTAAATGGCCCAAGTGTATTATAATAGGTCGTGACCACTTGCCTCTGCTCGAGGGTAGGAGGAGGTGCCCGGAAGCCAGTAACACAGGGGGGAATGAGTGACGATTACCCCCATGCAAAACCCTTGTGTTGTCGGGGAAAGGGACGAGGTTCTTTAGGCTCCTCGTGTTACAAAATAAGTTGCATTAGTAATGGAAAAACGTAATTGAAGATAATAAACGAATGTGTGTGTGGCATTGCATGTGTGTTGTGTGGATATGTGTTTGTGCTATTACCTTCATCCTTATTCATCACTGTAGCTAACGGTGTATACCGTGTTGTAGATGATCTGTAGGTTATGAAGACTGCATAGTGAGCTAGATGGGGTGACCAGCAGAGGACTTTTATACATTAGGGTTGTGTGGGATATGGGATATTTTGTATCTCATGTTGTGGATGTTGTTTTTGTACTCGACTTGATGTTGTAAAACCTTTTGATGTATCTTATACAGTTTTATGTATTTCAGTTTTAATCTATATGTACCTTGTTGTAAGATCTAGTGAACTTGTTGTCAAGCTAGGGTCAAGATCCATTGTGAGATCCTAGCCCAATGTGACACTCCGAATCTCACGGATTCGGGGTGTTACAGTCAACCTGTACCACGTCACAAGTTTCCCCTTGAGGAAACAATCAACGCCTGCATAAGCAAGGCACACACAACATCAAAAAGCTTAAAAGGTTAGGAGACGTATCTCCTACACCTCATAACCACAACCATCATACGACACACATCTGAACCTCAATAACATATCATACCTCATAAATGTCTAAGGCATTACCTCAACATATACGCAAGTGCCTAAGGGACATTCTCATCATACATTTCAACATGCTCATCCTTAACCATACTAGCCTAGCCACATCTAAAGCCAAGGCCAAAGGAAAGGAAAGGAAAGAAGAAAACATACCAACTAGGTATGCCTTGGACACGCACCGGCGGAAGCAAGAGATGCAAGGCACTCCAGTAGTGAGGCGCAGGGGTGGACCAACCTAGGCACAGAGGCGGCTCACCCAGGCGCAGGTGCGGTTCAACTCAAGCGCAGAGGCGGCTAGTGTGCAGAGGGTTTCTCTTCGTCTTCTCTTCGATCCTTGACTAGCTCTTCCTCACACTTCACCAACCAGAAACCAAACATACACATATGTATACATGTATGAGCATCAAAACGTCTAGGAAGATCCACACAAGCCTAAGCTTGTGAATCCTAAGCTAAAGAAGAAGATAAGAAGAAAGGAAGAAAGGATGAAGAGGAAGATGAAGAACTTACCACAACTGGGGCTAAAACAGAAGAAGGGTCAACCACAACACTCTACAGTTGGCTCTCTCTCAACTCAACAACAACATCAAACATCATCATAATCCAAAGCCAAACTCAAAACTCTCACAAGCTAACACAAAATCAAAGAAGATCAAGAAGAAGATCCAAAGGAAGAGAAGAAGATGAACATGAGGAGTAGAAGGCTGGAGAAGATGAAGCAAACCCTCATCAGGAAGCAAGGGAAGCTTATATAGGAAGCCAACCAAAAACATGGTCAAGAGTCAATAAAGGTGGCTGCAATCGCATAAATCTGTAGGGGCGGATTTAGTGAGGCGCAGGGGCGGCCTACAACATGCGCGGGGCCGGCTCATAGAGCCCGCAGGGGTGGCTCAGCAAAACTCAGCACCTAAAAGACTAAGGCTCTTACGTCACACTCCCCTAAAAACAAGTTTCGTCCCGAAACTTGCATGATCCCAAATCCTCTCGGACCTATATGCCGAGGTATAAGACTCTCCCTCTCAGAGGCATCACATCTCCGCTCATAAGATTACAATCTATAACATTCTACACCCTCAAAGCACATCATTGAGGAATCATCACTCCAACAACACCATCACACACTCTAGACAAGGCATAGAGGAAAACCATCTCTAGCCAACCACTAACCACATCACAATGGAGGTAAGCCATCTCCAGCCAAATCGTACGTATAATGCAACTATGTGGAGGAAAACCGTCTCCACTCACACTATGTCCATCAACCATAGCATGGAGGAATAACCATCTCCAACTATTCCTAAACATATCATAATAGCATGGAGGAAAGAACCATCTCCCATTATACCTAACTTGCGCTAGCAAACAAGATCTAAAAGATCATATGCACACATCACAGATAGCACAAAAACACATAATATCACATAAACACATAACATAGTATACCCTCACCAAGATAGCACTAAGATCTACTCGTGGATCCTACAGGTGCATCTATATTGGCATAAAACTCTAGATAGTTCCTCTGGATACTATCCTCGGTCTCCTACGTAGCCTCCTCTGGTCCTTGTCTCGACCACTGTGATAACACGATTTATGACTTAGTTTTAGGTAATCTTTTAGATAGATTTCTCACTCATTCATGCATGGTTTAGCACTAGTTCACGACGTTTTGCACTCAATTCATGTATTTTGCCGAGATAGACGTCTACACGGACTTGTGCGTGTTTTATAGGTATTTCGGGAGATTTAGGAGAAAAACGATACGTTTGAGGATCGTTCACCTAGATGAGACACCCTCGGACTCATTAGGACACAAGCTAAAGGCTAAGGAGGACTCATGGAGCCTTGCCAACACTTGCCATGCACCAAACCACAGCTTAATGATCCAAGGCGAAGTTTCTGCACAGAATCACGGTTCTCTGACACTCCACGGCCATGGAATCAACCGTGGATTTTGCCAGATTCTTGTGACAGATGTGCCACGACTCTCATGGCCAGCTCATGCAAGTTTGTTATAAAAGTGGTCCTTTAATGGCCGTCAGAGGCAGCTTGGAGCAGCTCATCCATTATCCATTTTTCTCTCTAACAACAAATATTCTCTCAACAAGAAGTTTTTCTAGGAAGGAAAGTGTCAAAGAGAAGAAGAAGAGCTCCATTGAAGAGGAGGAGAAGAACACACACATTCACCACACTTGATAGTTTTGTATTGAAGAATTTCGGATTCTATTTCTAAGAGTTGTATGAATCATTGAACCTTCTTTTGGAAGGATTGTGAGTTATTCTAATTCCATTTTCAGCTTGGTTTTGTTTTAAGTTCACTTGTTCATCTCTTTTCCTTCATTATCTTGCAATGGATGTTATGATTTCATGCTTGTTTGTTTCGATTTCTATTATGAACGTTGTAGGCTAAATTTATGAGGTTCTAGGGTAAGGAAAGGATGGTTATGGCTAAGGCTATGATAGGACGGACTTAGATTTACCTTTGGATGACTTGTGTGTATGAACGTAGCTGCTGTTAGGAATCACGGGTAGTTCTTGTCTGACCACGGCCGTGGTTTAGGTAGAACAAACCGTGATTTTCCCTGGTTCGAAGGATCTTATCTTAGATCTATAGAATGTTGAAATCCTAAGTGTTTGTTAAGTTTAATCTACCCTAGGGTAACCGAGTGTAGTAACTAAGTGTTAGGGGAGACTTACCCGGTAATCCTTGCTCTTAGATTCCAAAGATAACAAACCTTAGGTAGTGGTGAGCCTAATAAGCCGCCATTGGATTAGGTGTGCTAGGATAGTTGTTTAGGACTTTCCTTTCCAAGACTTACCCGGTAAGGATAGGTTAGATTCCTAATTAACAATCCGGTTTGTGTAGAATTCCTATCCTTAGGTTCTTAGAGACTTACCCGGTAATGAGACCTTAGGAGTGGACTAGTTGGACCATGAGACCTACCCGGTAATTGATCCCAATCTAGAAACGCTTAATCCCAACATATCATAGTTAATCCAAGAAATGAATAGATAACTTGAGTCCTATGCCATAACCGGAACTTCCAACCCCTAGAATCCGTCTTTTCTTTCTTTGATCATTATCTTGTTTAGCTTGTTTATTTGTGTTGATTCTTAGTTTACTTTGATTATTTACTTTGCATGAATTGTGATCTTTGATTGATCACCCAAAACCAACCAAAAACATTTGAGATTTTCTTTTCTTTATTTCTTTCTTTTCTTTCAACCTAGATCTTTACTAAACTCAATCACAATTCGAATCGATTTCACCTTAGTCTTTGTGTTCGACCTCGGTATACTAACCCTTCTACAAACGTCCCGTACACTGCGGGTTTCGCTAGGTAGTTAGGATTTAGTTCGAGTTATAAATTTAAAATCCATTTGCGCATCACGATCTTAGCGTAACAAGTTTTTGGTGCCGTTGCCGGGGACTAGGTCTAGATTGAGTCTATTTTGTGATTGTTTCTAGTGTAGATCTTTCTTGTTGCTTTTGATCTCTTTTTGGTTTGTGTCTTTGCTTTTCAGGACATCTATTACTCTTTAGGTGTATGCGAAGATCTCATGGCAAGGATTTAGCTCCATTCGATCCCGAACCGGAGAAAACCCTTCGATCTAGATCCAAGAACATCCGAAAAGAGAAAGAGATGGCCGGAAGAAACCTCCAAGCTGAGTTGGATGAAGCCTTAGAGCAAATAAGGCTAAGAGATGAGCTCTTGGAGGAAGAAAGGAGACTTGCCAATGAGAGGCAAGAGGAAACTAGGAGGGAGATTGATGAGATTAGGCAAGCCCTTGTTCAAGGAGAGATTAATCGCCGACAACCTCCACCTCCTCCACCACAACCGCAGCCGGCGGCTAATGTTAGGGTTGTGCCCATTGCCATTGAAGAGCCACAAACCCTAGGGAGACGTATGGATCCGGCACAAAGAGCACACCGTCCGGGTGTAAACTTAGGAGATCCCGCAGCCCACAACTATGAGCTCCGCCCTCAAGTTCTACAAATGATCCGGCATAATCAATTTGGAGGGATGGAGGGAGAGTCTCCTCATCAACATTTGATGGATTATGAGATCTTGATGGAGACTCTTAGACCGCCAAGATTGGAGAGCAACAACCATAAGCTTAGGGCTTTTTCCTTCTCTCTTAAGGATAAAGCCTTAGCTTGGTATCAATCTATTCCATAAGGGCGAGTTGGTACTTGGGAGGAGATGACAACCGAGTTTTTGACTAAGTTCTTCCCACCTTCCAAGACTACCGAGTTAAGAGGGAAGATAAATGCCTTCGTGATGAAGGATAGAGAAAGTTTATTCAAGTCTTGGGAGAGGTTCAAAGATCTTCTCCTTGATTGTCCACACCATGGCATACCAAAAATTGAGCTATTGGAGATCTACTTCAAAGGACTTGATGAAGATAGCCAATTCAAGCTCCAATCTCTTTCCGGTGGGACATTTATGGAGAAGCATGTAGATGAAGCTTGGGAGTTTGTGGAGAAGCAAGCTCTAGTGATTGAGAAATACTCCCATAGGAAGAGTGAAGGAAGAAAGGCGGGAGCATACGAGGTGAGTGAAGTCACCATGAGCAATTTCAAGCTTGACGCCATCAACAACGAGTTGAAGTCCTTGAGGGAGTTGTGTGCTACAACTTTAAAGAACCAAGCAACTCCTCAAGTGCTTCCACAAGACAACTTGTCTTCCAAGGAGGAGGATGTGAATTATATGGGAAGGGGCAACTTCAACAATTACCAAGGCCCAAGGAGTTTTAACAACAACCGGCAATTCAACAACTACCGGCCCAACCACAACCATCCCGTATTTTCTTACTCTAACCCGGATGGAGCCTTGAACCCTTCCTCCTCCACAAGCACAACACCACCATCAAGAGCTTCACAAGAACCTCCACCCGGATTTACTCAACCTCCAAAAGATAGAACCGAAATAATGTTTGAGCAATTGCTTGGAAGGTTGAGTGGTCTTGAGAGCACGGTGACTTCAATTTCTAAGGCTCAAAAGGTTTTGGAAGCACAAGTGTTCCAAAAGGCGGGTGAAGCCCATAGAGATCCGGGAAAGCTTCCCGGAAGGACCGAAGACAACCCAAGAGGCAAAGTGTTGGCTATTACAACAAGGAGTGGGTTGAGTATGAAAGATCCTTTGCCCAAGGACAATGCTAAGGGAAAGCAAGTAGTGGTAGAAGAGGGAAAGTTGCAAGAAGATGGAGGCAAGAGCAAGGATGTAAAGCCAACCTATGTGGCACCGCCTCCATACAAGCCACCACTACCGTTCCCACAATCAAGAGCAAGAGCTCGTTTGGACAATCACTTTGGTAAGTTCCTTGAACTAATGTCCAAATTACATATTAACATTCCGTTCATGGATGCCATTTTAGGAATGCCGGCATATGGCAAGTTTTTGAAAGAAATACTCTCCAACAAAAGGAAGTTGGAGGAGTATGGGGAGATAAGAATGACCAAGAAATCCTCGGAATTGATCCAAACAATGAAGGAGGAGATGCCTCCCAAGCTAAGAGATCCGGGCTCTTTTTGTGTCCCAATTGGAGTGGGAGATGTGAAGTACGAAGCCCTTTATGATCTTGGGGCGAGTGTAAGCATCATACCGCTTGCACTTTGCAACAAGGTTGAGCTAGGAGAGCCGAAACCGGTCAAGATGACCCTCTATATGGCGGATCGTTCTATCACTCATCCGGTTGGGATCTTAGAAGACATCCCGGTGCAACTAGGAAGATTCTATGTGCCAATTGATTTTGTGGTCTTAGACATTCCGGCGGACTATCCGGTTCCCATCATCTTAGGAAGACCTTTCCTAGCCACCTCCGGATGCCTAGTGGATTGCAAGAATGGCACTCTCTCCTTCAACATTGGAGAAGAGAACATCAAGTTCAAGCTGTCCACAATGACGAAAGGGCCAGCCCTTGATGAGGATCTCTTCAACATAGTCAAGCAAGAGGAATCTAGGGAAATTGTGAGCTCGATCTTGATCAAGGATCCCTTAGAGAAGGTTCTTACCTTAAGTATGATGGAGGAAGGTGTTGAGGAGGCTTGCAATGAAGAGATCAAGGCCTTGGAAGCATTGGAAGAGGAGCCAAGAATTGGATTTGAAAGCCACGAAGAGGTGTTGAACAGCTGCAAGTTCCACGGTCGAGATTTAAGTACCACGGCCGTCAAACTTTCTGGACAACTCCGGGAAGCAAGCTTAGCAAGAACCACGGCCGTGGAAGTTGAGCAAACCGTGATTCCAGCCGTGGTTTTCCCTGGACCAGTCCTTGATGATGGTCAAGCTTTTAGGAGCCATGAGGAATCTTCATTTGCTTTGGATTCATCTCATCCAACCTTATTTGGATCATCTTCAACCGATAAAGGTCCTCCTTCACTTGAACTTAAACCCCTCCCCTCTCATTTAAAGTATGCTTTTCTTGGTGAAAACTCTACATATCCTGTGATTGTTAATGCATGCTTGAGTGATGATGAACTTGCTAAATTGTTGCATGAACTAAGATTGCATAGGAAAGCCATTGGCTATACTATTGATGATTTGGTTGGCATTAAGCCTTCTTTGTGCATGCATAAGATAATGATGGAAGATAACCACAAACCCTCTATTGAACATCAAAGGAGATTGAATCCTATAATGAAAGAGGTAGTCAAAAAGGAAATCATTAAGTTGCTAGATGCGGGAATCATCTACCCTATCTCGGATAGTAAGTGGGTTAGTCCCGTTCATGTAGTTCCTAAGAAGGGTGGGATGACCGTAGTAACTAATGAGAACAATGAACTAATCCCGACTAGGACGGTTACGGGGTGGAGAATGTGCATCGATTATAGGAAGTTGAACATGGCCTCTAGGAAAGATCACTTCCCTCTCCCCTTCATTGACCAAATGCTAGAAAGGTTAGCTCAACACTCTCATTTTTGCTATCTAGATGGCTATAGTGGATTCTTCCAAATCCCTATCCACCCCGATGACCAAGAGAAAACAACCTTTACATGTCCATGGGGTACTTTTGCATATAGGAGAATGCCATTTGGGTTGTGTAATGCACCCGCCACCTTCCAAAGGTGTATGATGGCTATCTTTTCGGAATACATAGAAAATATCATGGAAGTGTTTATGGATGATTTCTCTGTTTATGGTTCTTCCTTTGATAATTGCTTGGCTAACTTGTCATTAGTATTGCAAACATGTGAGGAGACAAATCTTGTCTTGAATTGGGAAAAATGCCACTTCATGGTAAGTGAAGGCATTGTGTTAGGACACTTGGTGTCTAACCGTGGCATTGAGGTTGATAGGGCAAAAATTGAAACGATAGAGAAATTGCCGCCACCTACCTCGGTGAAGGGGGTAAGGAGTTTCTTAGGGCATGCCGGTTTTTACCGGAGGTTTATCCAAGATTTCTCTAAAATTTCTAAGCCTCTCACTAACCTACTAATGAAGGATGTTGATTTTGTCTTTTCCAAAGATTGTCTTGAGGCTTTTTGTAGGTTGAAGAATGCCTTGATCTCCGCACCTATCATGCAACCTCCGGATTGGAGCCTACCATTTGAGATCATGTGTGATGCAAGCGATGTAGCCGTAGGGGCTGTTTTGGGGCAAAGGAAAGATGGGCACACTCATGCTATTTATTATGCTAGCAAGACGCTAGATGATGCCCAACTCAATTATGCTACCACCGAGAAGGAGTTGCTAGCGGTGGTGTATGCATTTGAGAAGTTCCGCTCATACCTTGTTGGAGCGAAGGTCATAGTTTATACGGATCATGCTGCGATCCGTTATCTACTTACAAAGAAGGATGCCAAACCAAGGTTGATTCGGTGGATCCTTCTTCTTCAAGAGTTTGATTTGGAAATACGAGATAAGAAGGGATCCGAAAACTCTGTGGCGGATCACCTTAGTAGATTGCCTCCATTAGAGCTTGGAAGAGATGACATTCCAATTGATGACTCATTCCGAGATGAGCAATTGCAAATGGTTGAGGAATGCTTGTTCCAAGTGTCTAGAGGAAATGAGCCATGGTATGCCGACATTGTGAACTACTTAGTGTGTGAGGAAGTGCCTCCCGGATTGACATATGCACAAAGAAAGAAGTTCTTCAACGATGTGAGGCATTACTATTGGAGTGAGCCACTCTTGTTCAAGAAAGGCCCGGATGGAATGTTCAGAAGATGCATACCGGAAGATGAAGTAGAGAGTGTGATCCGGCATTGTCACTCCTTACCATGTGGAGGCCATGCTAGCTCACACAAGACGTGTGCAAAGGTATTGCAATCCGATTTTTATTGGCCTAACTTGTTTAAAGATGTGCAAGGTTTTGTAGCGGCATGTGATGCTTGCCAAAGGACGGGCAACATCTCAAGAAGGAATGAGATGCCCTTGAACAACATCCAAGAAGTCGAAATATTTGATGTGTGGGGTGTGGACTTCATGGGACCATTCCCTTCTTCATGTGGCAATCTCTTCATCCTATTGGCGGTGGACTATGTGTCAAGATGGGTGGAGGCAATCGCCTCTCCCACAAATAATGCCAAGGTGGTGGTGCGGTTCTTCAACCGGGTGATTTTCCCTAGGTTTGGAACACCAAGGGTGATCATTAGTGATGGAGGAAAGCACTTCACCAATAGGAATTTTGGGGCGCTTTTGGCCAAGTATGGGGTGACTCACAAGGTGGCAACACCTTACCATCCCCAAACTAGTGGCCAAGTGGAGATTTCCAACCGGGAGATCAAGGCCATCCTTGAGAAGACGGTGTCTAGGACTAGAAAGGATTGGGCTATGAGGCTAAATAATGCCTTATGGGCATATAGGACAGCATTCAAGACACCGATTGGCACCACTCCTTACAAATTGGTCTATGGCAAGTCTTGCCACCTTCCGGTAGAGATGGAGCATAGAGCTTATTGGGCCATTAAGTGGCTAAATTTTGATCTCAAGGCGGCGGGAGAAAAGAGATTGCTTGAACTGAATGCCGTCGAGGAGATCCGGTTAGACGCTTATGAGAATGCCCGGATATACAAGGAGAGAACCAAAAGATGGCATGACAAGAGGATCATTCCCAAGGAGTTGAGTGAAGGAGATCTTGTCCTTCTCTTTAACTCAAGGCTAAGGCTCTTTCCGGGAAAGCTCAAATCAAGATGGACCGGGCCATATGTGGTGAAGAAGATCTTCTCCCATGGAGCCATTGAGATAGGAGGGGAACATTGTGGGAACTTTAAGGTGAATGGGCACCGGTTGAAGAAGTATATCCCGGGAGCTCCGGTGGAGATAATTGCCCCACTTCACCTAGAGTAAACGCCCCCGAGTTTGGTCAAGCTAATGACCTTAAAGAAGCGCTTGATGGGAGGCAACCCATTGGTAACATTTTTTTTTTCTTTTCTTGATTTGCTTTTGTTTCTAGATTTTTCTATCTTTGTGTGTGTTTTGTCCACTTTGTGTGTGTGCTAGAACATTAGTGGCATTGGAGGCCTTGCTTGACATAGGAATGATGATGATGAAACCCTCATCAATTATGGGTGGAGCGGACGCGGAACTTGGACGGCTAGCGGTGCCTAGCGCGGGTCCCGAAGCTTTGATGGATGCTTAGAGCTCTCTACCATGGTTGATAGGATCATCAAACGTCGATTCACTATTGAACAATCCCAAATACCATAACAAACCATTTTTACATTGTGAGAACCTTCTTTCACTTTCTTTACTTGTATACCACATTGGGGACAATGTGTTTCTAAGTATGGGGTGGGGTTTGCATGATCCTTTGCATGATGAGCATCTAGGATAGTTTAAAATCTTCACATGTCTTGCATTGTACATACTTAATCGAAAATACCATAAAAATCAGAAAATTTTAAAATTTTTTTTTTTTTTTTTGTGCTTTCTAGGCTTGGATATGATCCTAATGATGAATCTTGTCTTGTGAATTGGCTATAGATGGCCTCATGTGTTAGGATTAATGAACGCATATGTGGACTTGAACTACTTCTCTTGAAATTCTATGAATGATTTGTGACCATGATGTTTGCCTAGAAAGGATTGAGTAGTGAAGATCGAAATTACATGATAGTTCTTGCATACCATCTAGGAATGAATGAGACAATTCAATCTTTCTCTACTTCTCATCTTAATCATGATTGCTTGAGCACCTCAATAGAGATAAATTTGACCTCTTTTAACCCATCCGGGAATAGGAACATGCTAGTGTGTTGATGTGTGTGAAAAGCAAGTGTGAGGTGAAGTTGTTGATGAAAAGAACATCATGCATAAAATGCTGAATTTGTTGTGAAAAGTGTAGCCAATAATATAGGTTTGGGGACATTGGTTTAAATGACAAGTAACTCGGTACACTTCACATAATCGGGTGTTGGTGCCTTGCCAAAGTCAAATGAACCAATAGTCCTAACGAGCTTTGGTATGTGTGCCCGGTGTGGATGCACCTCGAAAACTAAGAAAAAGCCCGAGGACGGCTAATCACCAAGGTTTCGGCTTTTGTACACCAATGCCATTGTCTCAAAAACAAGTCAAAGAAAAAGAAAAAAAAAAAAAAAGAAAGGAAAGAAAAGATAGAGGAAAATATACACTTGAGGGAAGTTGATCGAGGACAAGGATGTGGAGTTAGTTCCATTCCCGGATTAGCACTACATAATCTAGAAATCCCCACCCAATCACTACATTTCTTGGCCCTTTTATCTCACAAGACCTTATGACCTATTTGCATGTTTGTAAGACTTAGTGATTTAGATTGGATGTACTTTTAACCTTCTTGACTTCTTCATCTTTACATTTCATGCATACTTTTGAGTTAAGTACAATTGTCTTTCCATGCTTTCATTTGCTTGATGCATGATTGCTTATCTTTTGCCATGAAACATGACTTTGAAGGTGATCCAATAATAGAAGCACAAACCCAAAAAGATTTTGCCATTTTTCTGCATACATAAATCATGTCATCTCTTAGTCTATAGTTGGGAATTTTCTCGGGGACGAGCAAACCTTAAGTATGGGGTATTTTGATAACATGATTTATGACTTAGTTTTAGGTAATCTTTTAGATAGATTTCTCACTCATTCATGCATGGTTTAGCACTAGTTCACGACATTTTGCACTCAATTCATGTATTTTGACGAGATAGACGTCTACACGGACTTGTGCGTGTTTTATAGGTATTTCGGGAGATTTAGGAGCAAAACGATACGTTTGAGGATCGTTCATCTAGATGAGACACCCTCGGACTCATTAGGACACAAGCTAAAGGCTAAGGAGGACTCATGGAGCCTTGCCAACACTTGCCATGCACCAAACCACAGCTTAATGATCCAAGGTGAAGTTTCTGCACAGAATCACGGTTCTCTAACACTCCACGGCCGTGGAATCAACCGTAGATTTTGCCAGATTCTTGTGACAGCTGTGCCACGACTCTCATGGCCAGCTCATGCAAGTTTGTTATAAAAGTGGTCCTTCAATGGCTGTGAGAGGCAGCTTGGAGCAGCTCATCCATTATCCATTTTTCTCTCTAACAACAAATATTCTCTCAACAAGAAGTTTTTCTAGGAAGGAAAGTGTCAAAGAGAAGAAGAAGAGCTCCATTGAAGAGGAGGAGAAGAACACACACATTCACCACACTTGATAGTTTTGTATTGAAGAATTTCGGATTCTATTTTTAAGAGTTGTATGAATCATTGAACCTTCTTTTGGAAGGATTGTGAGTTATTCTCATTCCATTTTCAGCTTGGTTTTGTTTTAAGTTCACTTGTTCATCTCTTTTCCTTCATTATCTTGCAATGGATGTTATGATTTCATGCTTGTTTGTTTCGATTTCTATTATGAACGTTGTAGGCTAAATTTATGAGGTTCTAGGGTAAGGAAAGGATGGTTATGGCTAAGGATATGATAGGACGGACTTAGATTTACCTTTGGATGACTTGTGTGTATGAACGTAGCTGCTGTTAGGAATCACGGGTAGTTCTTGTCTGACCACGGCCATGGTTTAGGTAGAAAAAACCGTGATTTTCCCTGGTTCGAAGGATCTTATCTTAGATCTATAGAATGTTGAAATCCTAAGTGTTTGTTAAGTTTAATCTACCCTAGGGTAACCGAGTGTAGTAACTAAGTGTTAGGAGAGACTTACCCGGTAATCCTTGCTCTTAGATTCCAAAGATAACAAACCTTAGGTAGTGGTGAGCCTAATAAGCCGCCATTGGATTAGGTGTGCTAGGATAGTTGTTTAGGACTTTCCTTTCCAAGACTTACCCGGTAAGGATAGGTTAGACTCCCAATTAACAATCCGGTTTGTGTAGAATTCCTATCCTTAGGTTCTTAGAGACTTACCCGGTAATGAGACCTTAGGAGTGGACTAGTTGGACCATGAGACCTACCCGGTAATTGATCCTAATCTAGAAACGCTTAATCCCAACATATCATAGTTAATCCAAGAAATGAATAGATAACTTGAGTCCTATGCCATAACCGGAACTTCCAACCCCTAGAATCCGTCTTTTCTTTCTTTGATCATTATCTTGTTTAACTTGTTTATTTGTGTTGATTCTTAATTTACTTTGATTGTTTACTTTGCATGAATTGTGATCTTTGATTGATCACCCAAAACCAACCAAAAACATTTGAGATTTTCTTTTCTTTATTTCTTTCTTTTCTTTCAACCTAGATCTTTACTAAACTCAATCACAATTCGAATCGATTTCACCTTAGTTTTTGTGTTCGACCTCGGAATACTAACCCTTCTACAAACGTCCCGTACACTGCGGGTTTCGCTAGGTAGTTAGGATTTAGTTCGAGTTATAAATTTAAAATCCATTTGCGCATCACGATCTTAGCGTAACACTGTATCCTCAGCATAGGAATGTCCTTCGAACGAAGGCATCTCATGCCTCGTTCTAGGACTGCAATCGGGTGCTCAACAAAAGTGTGGTCCGGCTCAACCACTAAGTCATTATAACAAACAGTGTGCATCGGTCTGGTATGTACTCCCTCAATTGAGACACATGAAACGCAGGGTGAACTCCCTCTAACCTCGGTGGTAAAGCCAATTTGTATGCTGCTCTCCCAACTCGATCCAATATCTCAAAAGGACTGACATATCGGGGACTCAGCTTCCCCTTTATGCCAAAACGTCTGACGCCTCACGTCGGAGATACTATTAGCCAAACATGAGCTCCCACTCTGAACTCTAGAGGCCGACGCCTCGTATCTGCATATGAATTCTGCGACTCTGTGCAGCCAACATCCTCTCTCTGATCAACGCTACTTGAGACATATTATCCTGAATCTGCTCTAGCGCTATACCACTGACACTACTAGGCTCATGCTAACATAACGGGGTATGACATCTATGCCCATATAGTGCCTCATATGGGGCCATCCCAATCGATGCATACAAACTGTTGTTGTATGAGAACTCAACTAACGGGAGGTGATTTGACCATCCTTGTCCCCAATCTAACACACAAGCTCGCATCATGTCCTCTAAGCGTCTGAATGGTCCTCTCTGACTGACCATATGTCTGAGGATGAAACGCAATCGTGAAGTGCAAACTCGTCCCTTGAGCAGTCTGAATCTTCTGCCAGAATCTCGAGGTGAATCGTCTATCTTGATCTGAGATGATCGTCCTCGATACACCATGGAGTCTCACTATCTACTTAGTGTACTCCTCAACTAATCTTCTCACTAGCCATATCTCTCTGATAGGGATAAAACATGCAGTCTTCTTCAGTATGTCAACCACAACCCATATAGCATCAAACCTCCTACTTGGTCCTAATCCTGTCACAAAATCCATGGAGACGTTCTCCCACTTTCACTGTGGTACCGGCAGTGGATGGAGCTCTACTTCTAGTCTGCATTGCTCTATCTTGACCTGCTGATAGGTTGCCCACTGAGCCATAAATCTGGCCACATCGGGCTTCAGCCCTCCCCACCAGTATGAGCGTCTCACATCTTGATACATCTTACTCGCACTTGGATGTACTGAGTAAGGTGTACAATAAGCCTCCTGTAAAATCCTCTGTCGAAGATCCGCATCAGCGGGTACACAGACGCGGTCGCGGCGTCTCATCACTCCATCTACTCCTATGGAGAACCGTGGGGCATCACCACGAGACATCCTATCTCGTATTCTCATCAACGTCGGGCAGGTCCCATGCTTTTGTTGGATCTCACCCAACAGATCAGGAAGAACCTCTAAAGTGCTCAGTTGGGCATCCTCATCAGGAAACTGGATGTCTATCTCTAGCCATGCTAGATCCTTTTGAAGCTGAGGCTGAACTGTCAATCTCCCAATCGCCTTCTCTCGTGGCGTCTTCCTGCTAAGGGCGTCGGCGACAACATTTGCCTTCCCTGGATGGTACAAAATCTCAAGATCAAAGTCATTGATCAGCTCAAGCCTTCTACGCCGGCAGTTATTCAATTCCCGCTTTGTGAAAATATTCTTGAGACTCTTATGGTCTGTGAAGATCTAACATGTAGCACCATACAAGTAATGTCTCCAGATCTTCAATGCATGAACTACCGCTGCTAACTCCCAATAATGAGTTGGGTAATTCTCCTCATACGTCTTCAGCTGTCTAGACGCATATGCAATCACTCTACCACGCTGCATCATCACACATCTCAAGCCTAGCTTGGATACATCACTATAGACCAAAAAGTCCTTATAACACCCTAAATCGGCAGGACTCGGGATGCCACATTGGGCTAGGTTCTCACAAAGGATCCAGACCCTAGCCTGACAATAAGTTAACTGGACCTTACAACATGGCATTGACAAATATAAAACAAATACATAAAACTATATTAAACTGTACAACCAAAATGTAAACAAGATCATAGCCGAGTATAAAGCATAATCCTCACAGAGGAGGTATACAAAACATCATCCTCACCCAAGAGGAAAATATAAACAACCCCAAAAGCCATAACCCCCTAATGTACGAGAGTCCTCGGCCTGTCACCCTGCCAAATCACTCAACAGCTCGCCTATCCTACAAGGCATCTACAACATGGTATGAAACCAGTAGCTAACCATACATATATAAGGTAATGCATAAGCACAAGTACAATCATAAAAGATAAACACATAAGCATGCTATCACACATTTAACCATTTTATTATCTTCATATAATAGTCATTCACTCAAATCGTATATATATATATATATATATATATATATATATATATATATATATATATATATATATATATATATATAGATAGATAGAATGATAGATAGATATATGAAAATATGTGATACGAGGAACGTATCATCCTCGTCTCTGGGCCTGCTACCCAGCTGTAGTAGTACCGTTCACACAATTCGTATACCCTATGGGAGTGGATTACGCCCTTCCTTTAAAGCCAGTCTGGCCTGACGTCAGAGAACCTCCCAGACTCCACGGCGGAATGAATGAGAAAGGTTATCACAACCACACATTCGGGGCAATAAATAAAACATATGTCGGTAATAATCGACATCACATGCTATCATATCAAGCATATAACACACATACCACTCGTGCAAACACCCAATATAAGGATGGTAGCTAAGTAAGTCCTACGGACTTACCTCAACCTCGTCCAATCACAAGCACGATCTACCTCCAATCTTGAGAGGGACACTGCCTGATAACAGGGCAAAAAGAGATATCAATACTCCTATCAATCAAAAAGGTCACACCAAGACCCAAGGGATCCAAAAGGATCATAATCAATCTATAAGCCTCACAACCAACTAAACCTTAATATGTCAACATAACTCACAAGTCCTCAAATCTCAAGGTAGCATCTAACCAACATTTCTCAATCTCAATTCTAATCCTAATTTAATTAATTAAAATTTAATTATTAATTAAATTTTGCCAAAATAACGTTTTGCCCGCAGGCAATTTCTAAACCCACTTGTCATCAGATTTCATCAAACAAACTACCCATAATTACTAGAATAATATAACGACCATAATTAAATTTCTAATTATCCATTTTGACAAGCCTAAAGTCAATTTAGGCCAAATTGCAGTACGGAAAACGAATAAATTCATAACTTATTTGTTACTAACCCCATTGACGATCTGAAAGAACATTCGGAATTACAACGACGCAGACTAGGCATGGACAACTTATTTGTTACTAACCAGGTCTTCATCTCCCCGGAAATGTAAAAACTCGGTACCGATATAAAGAGAATGAAGAGAGGAATCCAGAAACTCAAACGGAATTGTAATCTGATTAGAAACGGAGAGTAGATCTTAGTTTGAAGGTTGAGAGAAATCAAAGCGTTTACGAGGAAAGGTTAAAGGAAATGAATTAATAAAGGATTTTCCGCTATTTATAGTGAAGACGATAATTATCCTTTAGCGAAGTTGATAAGTATCCTTTAATCGATCCAAAGGCGGGTCGAACCCCCTTCTCCAAACTTCTCGAGATTGGAATAATAAATCTGGAACATTGTAGGGATAATTATTCTACAACTGCCTCAGAAAACGTGTATTCTTAAGCCGTCTTTCTTAGCCGTTAAGAAACGAAATAGCGACTCTTTTAGCCGTTTTGCCTCTCCATGTTATTTCATATCTAGGACAAATCCGATGTCCTGATCATTTCTCTCAACTGCATTTTTATTAATTGGAGCTTCCAAATGCTCCAAATAACACCCAAGGGTAAAAATAATTACCCAGGGGAAAAAGTGAAAATTTCCCCATACGCAATCTTCGCGAGTTATAGGTCAATTACTATCAATGATTAAGTTAATCAACATTAATTCGAATTCAGAAATCCTAACTATTACATCACACACCCCTTAAAAAAAAGTTTCGTCCCGAAACTTGAACAATTCTCAAATCCTCTCTGACCAATATGCCGAGGTATAAACATTATCTCTATCGGAGGTATCACATCTCCGTTCAAAGGTATCAACCTATAACACTCTATAACCTCAAAACATAGCATGGAGGAATCACCAACTCCAGCAACAAGATCATAACGCTATCCAAAGGTATAGAGGAAAACCATCTCTAGCCAACCTATAATCTCATCACAAGGCATAGAGGAAACACATCTCTTGCCATAATCATATGACGGGGCCTAGAGGAAGCACATATCTAGCCATATCATACTCATAACCCAAGGCATGGAGTAAAAACATCTCCAGCAAAACTATGTCCATCACATAGCATGGAGGAAAGAACCATCTCCAGCTAAATACTAATCATACTCAGATAGCTTGGAGAAAAGAACCATCTCCAGCTAAATCCTAATCACACTCAGATAGCATGCAGAAAAGAACCATCTCCAGCTATAATCATAAATTGCGTTAGCACATCAAGATTTAATAAGATCATATATTACATCATAGCTAGCACGAAAATAAACACATCAAAGCACATAAGCACATAATCAAAACACTCACCAAGATAGCACTAAGATCTACTCGGTGATCCTACAGGTGCATCTATCTCAACATAAAACTTTGGATAGTTCCTATGGATACTATCCTCAGTCTCCCATGTATCCTCGTCAGGTCCTCGTCTCGACCATTGTATCCTCAACATAGGAATGTCCTTCGAACGCAGGCGTTTGAAAACCACGCTCTAGGACTGCAATCGGAAGCTCATCAAAGGTGTAGTGCGGCTCAACCAGCAAATCATCATAACTCACAATGTGTCTTGGGTATGATATATACTCCCTCAGCTAAGATACATGAAACACAAGATGAACACCTTCTAACCTCGGAGGCAATGGTAATCTGTAGGCTGCCCTCCCAACTCTGTCAAGTATCTCAAAAGGACCGACATATCGGGGGCTCAGTTTCCCTTTTATGCCAAAACGAATGATGCCTCGCGTCGGAGATATTCTTAGGTAGACATGAGTTCCCACTCTGAACTCTAGAAGTCTACGCTTCCTATCTATATATGATTTATGGCGACTCTGTGCAGCCAACATCCTCTCTCTAATCAGTGCTACTCGAGCCATATCATCCTGAATCTGCTCTGGTGCTATCCCACTGATACTACTAGGCTCATCCCAACATAAAGGTGTACGACATCTACGCCCATACAATGCCTCATATGGGGCCATCCCAATCGATGCATGCCAACTTTTGTTGTATGAGAACTCAACCCATGGGAGGTAATCAGACCATCCTTGTCCCCAATCCAATACACAAGCTCGTAACATATCCTCAAGGGTTTGGATAATCCTTTTTGACTGACCATCAGTCTGGGGGTGAAACACAATCGTGAAGTGTAGACTCGTCCCCAAAGATGTTTGAATCTGCTGCCAAAACCTCGAGGTAAATCGCCCATCTCGATCAGACACAATCGTCCTCGGTACACCATGGAGTCTCACTATCTACCCATTGTACTACTCAGCTAACCTGCTCACTGGCCACGTTTCTCGGATAGGGATGAAACGTGCAGTCTTCGTCAGTCTATCAACCATAACCCATATAGCATCAAAACTCCTACTAGGCCTCAATCCGGTCACAAAGTCCATGGAGACGTCCTCCCATTTCCACTGCGGCACTGACAGTGGATGAAGCTCACCTCCAGGTCTGCAATGCTCTATCTCTACATGTTGACAAGTCGCCACTGTGCCATAAATCTGCCTACATCGGGCTTCATCCCTCCCCGCCAATATGATCGTCTCACATCATGGTACATCTTATTCGTATGTGGATGTACTGAGTAAGGTGTACAGTGAGCCTCCTGTAAAATCCTTTGTCTCAGCTCTGCATCAGCAGGTACATAGACGCGGTCGCGGCGTCTCATCAATCCATCTAATCCAAGGGAGAACTGTGGTGCCTCACCATGAGACATCCTATCTCGTATCCTCGTCAACATCGGGTAGGTCCCCTACTTCTGTTGGATGTCATCCAACGGATCAGGTAGAACCTTTAAAGCGTATAGCTGGGCATCCTCATCAGGAAACCGGATGCCCAACCCTAGCCAAGCTGGATCCCTCTGAAGCTAAGGCTGAACTATCAGTCTCGCAATCGCCTTCTCTCGAGGTGTCTTCATGCTTAGGGTGTCGGTAACAACGTTCGCCTTCCCTGGATGAAACAAAATCTCAAAGTCAAAATCCTAGGTTAGCTCAAACCATCTACGCTGGCGGTTATTCAATTCCCGTTGCGTAAAACTATACATCAGACTTGTATGGTCTGTGAAGATCTGGCATATAGCACCATACAGGTAATGTCTCAAGATCTTCAAAGCATGAACTACCGCTGCTAACTCCAGATCATGAGTCGGGTAGTTCCCCTCATACGTCTTCAACTTTCAAGACGCATATGCAATAACTCTGCCCCTCTACATCAACACACATCTTAGCCAAGATTGAAACATCATCATACTACATGAAACCACCAGTGCCCTATGGTTGCGCTAACATAGGAGTATAAGTCCATCTTCCTTCCGCTCCCCAATCGACAATAACACGGCTCAGTCTATACAAATCAAATAGTCTTCTCAACCGACTAATAGATGATCGGGATATCATATAAACTCCTCCACAGACAGTGATAATATCTGGTTACTCCGAAAAGGCTACTTCAGAAAGTTACGAACTTCATCGACATTCGTCAGTATTGTTCCAACTACAACAGTTATAATCCTTCTCGAATCAATCTAGATTCCTTCAACAGGTCACACGATCTCGAAAGGTCAATTCACTTATTCAAACTCGTACTTAACATACAACATTTAATCTTACAAGACTCATAAAATATTCTCCAATGTTCTGTGTGTCCCTCTCAACTTTGAGAGTACACTAGGATATTATCTACAAAAACTCACTACAGTGGATCCATTAAGTCAATAAAACTTTGTTCCTCACCATATATGTGGCGGCGTTTTCGTGAGCCCGAATGACATCACAAAAATCGTAGTGGCCATGCCGAGTCCGAAATGCCGTTTCGGGCACATCCTATTCGCTCATTCTCATCCGGTGATATCAAGGTCTTCACTCTTATCTAGAAAACTCAAAATTTCCTTGCAACAAATCTATCAATTCATCCATGTGGGGTAATGAACACTCGTTCTTAATAATCATCTTACTTACTCTCAAAAATTCGCGCACAGCCACAACATTCCTTCTTCCATACGAAAATAGGGATATATTCAAAATCAGTCAAATGCTCCAGCTATAACTTGATGCCGGAATCCACGCTCTTCCATACCATAGACTAGATGGTATATCAAACATACTCACAAATCCTTGTATTACCAAGACTCTCGTATTCCTCATTACATACATAGGAAGGCCTCACAGGCTCATGCAATCAGCCTGATTGTTGATAACGGTACACATCCTTCAAGATCTCTATCACAAGAAAGGTCACAATCTAATCCATCATAACAGTGGTCAATATGGTCCATCTATCATAGTTCAAACTACACTTATAGCGATCTACTCGATCCACTACTTCTTCACGTTCGAAGACAAAGAAGTCTACAAGAGAAACTCACAAGTCCCGATATAATTGGGCTAACATACATCTCGCGGGTACCTCTGACCCCAAAACAACTGAGTAACCCTAAGTAAAGGGTACTCCCTATATCACATCTAAACCCACGTTCAACACATACATCAAAACACCAGCAATAAAAGAACTCAAAAATGTAAACCGTTACTAAGAATGGTACTAGAAAATAACTAACGTTAACAACTCCACTACACCTCACCGATCATAACTCGAGTCTACGCTCTTTAGGTATCACTGACGTCATCTTCATGATCTTTGCCTCTACTCCATCTACACCGGAAAGAGGAGAGTCCAACTGAAAAGGAATACTGCCTTGCTCACAAAAGGGGGCCAAATGGCCTAGTTCACCACATGTGAAGCAAGCTATCATGGCTAAGGAACACTCAGACCACAAATGGCCTGAATCACCATAGTTGAAACACGGTCATCCCATGTTCACAACCTGTGGGGCAAAAGAGAAACTCGATCTTCTTCGTTCAGCCTTAGTAACCTTAGGATAGGAGGAAACTTGCTGATGCGATATCTTGTTTTGTCGACAGAAAATTGATCGATGTCCGATCTTACCACAGCTAAAACACGTCACTAAAGGTCTCTTACACTTCGGTCGTAGGTGTCCGGTCTCCCCACAGTTGAAACAAGATCTCATCCCACCAGAAGTCCATGTGGACAAGGGATCACTCGAACGTCCATTTGCCAGACTCTATCTGACACCTAAAGGATTTGCTTCATCACTTACTTGTTCAGATCGTTGTTCCTTCTTTGATCCGAAAGCTTCAGTAGGTCCCACCGATGTTGGTAAACCCAAGATAGGCCTACTTGCTCTTGCAGCTTATTGTACTTGGCGTATATATTCTCGAAACTCAGGTTCACTCATCGAGACGCACTTAGTCTCCTCAGGCTCGTTCTTTGCTATAGGCGAAACAACATCGGAAAATGGACCCTAACCTTTCACTAATGGAGGAAGAGGTGATCTACCTCGACCCCGTCCTTCTATAGATGTTACTCTAGTCTGAGCCATCTGAGGGGTATACACACCTAACTTATAAGGCTATATATATGCCATATGTATATGTATGTATATATATATATATATATATATATATAACACATCCACATACAATCAATAATACATATATATACATATCTATATTGTTGAGATCCGCGGCAGAGGTGACGACTTCTCGTACATTCTATCCCAAAACAATAACTTTTAAAACCAAAATCTTTTAAAAACGTCAGACCCCTTTCAGTTTCCGTATATTTTATCCATCCGACCTCATTCCAGGTAGCAAGTGCCATTGTTGTCAACCTAAGGCTCTAATACCAACTCTGTAACAGCCCAAATCCGTGGGACTCGGGATGCCACATTTGGCTAGGATCGCAAAATGGATCTTGAATCTTGCCTGACAACAAGTTCATTGGACCTTACAACATGGCACTGAAAGATATAAAACAAATACATTAAACTGTATAAAACTGTACAATCAAAAGGTAAACAAGATCATAGCCGAGTACAAAGCATAATCCTCACACATGAGATATACAAAACACCATCCTCACCCAGAAGGAAAACATAAACAACCCCAAAATCCATAACCCCCTATTGTACGAGAGTCCTCGGCCTGTCACCCTGCCATATTACTCAACAGCTCGCATATCCTGCAAGGCATCCACAACATGGTATGAAACCATTAGCTAACCATACATGTATAAGGTAATGTATAAGCACAAGTACAATCATGAAAGATAAACACATAAGCATGCTATCACACATTTACCCATTTTATTATCTTCATATAATAGTCATTCACTCAAATCGTATATATATATATATATATATATAGATAGATAGATATATGAAAATATGTGATACGAGGAACATATCATCCTACCCTCTTGGCCTGCTAGCCAGTTGTAGTAATATCGGTCACACAATCCGTATACCCTATGGAGTGGATTGCGCCCTTCTTGTAAAGTCAATATGACATGCTGTCAAAGAACCTCCTAGACTCCACGGCGGAATGAACGGGAAAGGTTATCACAACCACACATATAGGGCAATATATAAAACATAGGTCGGTAATAATCGACATCACATGCTATCATATCAAGCATATAACACAAACACCACTCATGCAAACACACAATATAAGGATGGTAGCTAAGTAAGTCCTACGAACTTACCTCAACCTCGTACATTCACAACCACTATCAACCTCCAATCCTGAGAGGGACACTGCCTAATAACAAGGCAGAAAAAGATATCAATACTCCTTTCAATCAAAAAGGTCACACCTAGACCCAAGGGATCCATAAAGATCATAATCAATCCATAAGCGTCACAACCAACTAAACCTCAATATCTCAACATAACTCACAAGTCCTCAAATCCCAAGGTAGTATCTAACTGACCGAAGGTATTTCTATGGTCGTCTATATCCAATCAAAAGTAAATCCCGACTTAGCACTAAGAACAATTATAGTGATTAAGTAAGGGTCGAACCCAAGAGAGTTAAGGTGTTTTAGATGCAATTATCGATTATAATGACAAGTGACACAAGGGGGGGGGGGTTTGGTTGAATTGATGCACAAAAACTTATGAAAACGATTAATGCGACAAGTAAGACAATAATGGATGAATCTACACTAGGTTGATTCTAAGCATGCAATTGCTACTTTGGTGAGTTCCTTTTACAAGTTTCCAAGTAATCTCCCGTCTCGATCGTATATATGTGTTGAGCCAACCGGCATCAACACAACTTAACCTATTAAAGTTCCGTAAACATACAAGAACAAATAACAGGTTAGCTTTAAAACAAAGACTAAGGGATATAACGAGAAGATTAAAACCGTTAAACTTATCTTTATATTTGTGTTCCTTTTCTTTAAGTAATCACAACCCGTTATTACTTAAAGTTGCTACTAGATTAAAGACCCGAACCCGGAACCTATTAATCCTAGTTGTTTGCATGCACTTTAGAACCTAAGGTGATCAATCTCAAGCAATAGTAAACATGCAATTAGACAATGGAGATCAAGGAAACACAAAGTATTACTGAATGAAAACTTATATTATAAAGTACTTACAACCAAGCTAACAAATCAGCTTCAAACCAACCCAATGTAGCAAGGGAGTTAGCAACTCATTTCAAGGTAGCAAGACAATCTAAATGGATAATTTGATGATTAACAAGATGATAAGATGGATGATTCTAGCAATCAATCAAGGCCTATTTATACTACAAAAGGCACTAAATAGGAGTAAATGGCCGGCCCAAAACAGCCACCTTAAATGCCATAAAGGTGGTGTAAACAGCCGGAGTAAAGCTTCTGGCGTTAAACCGCAGGGGCGGTTTAGGCATAATCGGTTGATCTTCTTCAGGGCCGCTGGGGTGGCTACACAATTCCGCTTGGGTGGATCTTTAATGCACTTCAACGTTTGACCTTTCGCCTTCCTGACGTTTCTGATGTCAAGCCGCTGGGGCGTCCCTATGTCGACGCAAGGGCGTCGACATAGCCTCTTTGTCTTCCAGCTCCCAGGTTGGGGCGCAGGCAGGGGCGCAGTGGGAGACGCAGAGGAGATGGTCTTCATTTCTTCAGGGTAGGTCACTGCAGGGGCGCCAAGGAGTGGCGCAAGGGCGGTGACACACTTCATGGCCGGCGCCGGTGAAGGCGCAGGGAGCGTTCCATTGGAAACGTCATCCGCAGGGGCGGCTGCAAGGACCCGCAGGGGCGGTGAGGAAACAGAAGCTTTGCTTCATGATCGATCTTCACTCCTAAGTGCTTATAACTCCTTCTTTAGCTTCTTTTGATCTTGTTCTTCTAGACCAAGGAGTTAGTAGCATAAACCGACACTAATGCAATAAAAAGACTAAAAACTACCCTAAATGATAGTGATTCCATCACCTATCAAACTCCTCCATACTTAGACCTTTTACTCGTCCCGAGTAAAAACAAATGAAATCAAATAGACTCAAAGGCCTCAGGAAGCATGAGTAAGCAGAAAGATAATGGAAAACAAGAGAAAATCCAAGAAAGAAAGAAAGAAAAGAGAGAAAATGTGAGAAAAAGAAATACTACCATCCTTATCTCTCCAAGATTGGCCTACCCGGACAACCTCCTTATGACTCCCCTTCTTATGTCGCCAAAACGCCGGAAGGGAAACCTACGCTTGGTGTCGCTCATTTTGCCAAGGCGCCCTTTCGGGTTTTCACCTTTCCACTCTTCTTCTTTTCTCACTTTAACTCACATCCCTCAAGTCCAATTTTGCACCAACCTAAGGTTGGTCGGACTACCTTCTTTTTACCTAAACCGCCCTTTCGGGTTTTCGGTTTATCCAAGGATTTTCATGCCTTTTTTCACTTCTTTGGCTTTTTTTTTTTTCTGAATGAAATTAAATTCAACAAAGCTTAAACAAATGCCAAAAACAACTCAATGAACTGGACAAGCAATGATATATCCCTCCCCCATACTTGAAGTACACTTTGTCCTCAAAGTGGAAATGAGTCAAAGATAAATGTGGGAGAAGGGAAAGAAATGTACCCCTCACTGGGGTGGTTTGGATGGAGTACCCGGACCCTCCTCCGGTGGGTAAGGGAAGTGGCGGAAGAAATGCTCCTGGCGGCGGTAGATGTCATCAATGCGGTCCTGCTGGGCAGACATCCGGAGACCAAAAGAGGTCTCAAAACTGGCCTGCCAAGCCAGCTGCTGAGCCTCCAGCTGCTGCTGTTGGGCTGCCTGCCAGGTCTCCTGCCTCTGGTCGAAGTGTGAGGTCATGGAGGTGGCAAAACTGTCCTGCCAGCTCTGCTGCTGCTCCAGCATAGTCCGTTGGGTCGTCATAGCCGCCATCTGAGCCTAGAGGCTCGCAAGTGCCGGGTCCTCCTCTGGTGCCACCGTGGGCATCTTCTTGTCATCCGGGATGGGCAGGTGCTCCTCCTGATGGGCCCGGCTAAAGTTGGCAGCATGCCTCTCCACAATGGCCACTAGTGGCCTCCTCGGCACGAAAGGATCCGCCGGAATGTAGAGCTCGGAGAGCTCACCTCCTAAAGGTAAAGGCCGGGGGAGGTAGGTGAGGTGGCTCCCATCTACAAGGGAGATCCAAAATAGGTTCTCCCCGTCTCGCCGGAGGAGCTTGGACCTCCTAAGCATCCCCCTAGTGTAGAGAGGAGCCGTGATAGCATGAATTATAGTCTATATTGTGGGACCTGTTTAGACGTTTTATCATCAATAATCTGCATGCTTGAATGTATATTATGTGATTATATTGTCGTTTTATCTACCTTTGCGGGAATCAAGGTCTACACCAAGTTTCGTTGTAATCGTAGGTAAATTGACACGTTTTGCATCAAAATGGAGCAAAAGGAGCTAAGGAGTCATTGGAGCTACATTCAAGAGCTTAAGGAAGAATCCAAGAATCATGAAAATGGATTGAAGATTCACTTTAGACTAAATTTGAGAGATTTCACATTCAGTTGTGATTCACCTCGGTCAACTACAGTACCATCTCGACCGAGGTGATCCAGAGGAGCTGCTCGACCGAGGCGAACACTTTGGACGCGGCGAGAGATATATTTTATTTGGCTGAGATCTTTTATTTTTGGAAAGAGGATCTTATATTTTTAGGCTGGATTTCTGGAAGGAAGAAGAAAATTTAGCCCATATATTTTACCTATTTTTATGGGAAAAGATCTTTCTAAGATATCTTATCTTTGGGAGGGAATTTTCCTATAAAAAGGGTCGGAATTTCCACAAATCCGACATCCGCTACAACCGATAGCACCCCGCATACACCCACTACAGGTGGGAGATTTGAAGAACCTTTTTGAAGGTTGAAGGAAGATTGAAGGATAGCTTTTGTGAAGGGTTTTGTAAGATTCTCTTAAATCCCCTTGTTGTTGATTTGTCTTATTGGATTGTGATCCAAGGAACGCTTATTTGTTTGATAATTGATTCAGTTATTGAAGCCTTTCTCTTAAGGTTTTCTTGTTCAATTATTCTCTTTCTTCCCATATATTTGATTATTGCTTTCATGATGATAAGTGGCTGATTTCTTTGTGTGATTCTAGGGTGATTGGTTGAAGGTTGTGGGAAAAACAATGATAGAATAATCTTAAATCACAGTAGAACCCTGAAAGCTCGAGTCTTTTCCCTTAACCCTAAAACATCTCGTTCAGTCGATGAACATCTCGGCCAGGGTGGAATTCGTCTGACCGAGGTGACCTTTTGATCCAAAATTGAGAGTTAAGTGTTAGAGTTTGCCAAATCCTATTTTTTTTCACCTTTCCTGGTTCAATGCAAGGTTAGGATGAGACTTACCCGGTGATTCCTTTGTTTGTTTACCCAAGATCATAAGTGTAGGTAATAAAGGTTTTTATCTTTTATTGGGGTTTGAGTGTGCTTTCATTTCATCTTTGTGAGTTATCTTGAGACTTACCCGGTAAAGGTTGATTCTATTCCCTTAGTTGGAGTGTTAGTTTGAGGTTATAGTTCGTTTCCTTAATTCCTTGAGACTTACCCGGTAATAGGAGTTACGGTTTGGGATTAGTGAGTAGTGAGACTTACCCGGTGATCTATTCCATTTTAGTAACACCTTCCCTTTGCAAAATCTCAGCTTTGTCCGCTTATCTTTAGATCTTGAGTTGGAACCACAACTAGATGCTTTAATCCCTAGAATTGCATATTTCTTTAATTGACTTTTTATCATCTTTGATTGTGTTAATCGCTTTTGTGGTTAGTAGTTGCATTGACAACCTATACCTGCTTTGTTTCACTAAGTCCCTGTGATCAGCCCCTGGAATTTCTTGCTTTTTACTACGATTGACCCGTACACCGCGGGTTCGCATTCTTGTTTTAAGCTTACATCTAGGGTTATAAATTTAAAGCTTGCACACACCGTTTGGAGCGAACAAGTTTTTGGCGCCGTTGCCGGGGACTTGGTCTAGACCGAGCCGGTTGCGGTTTGCTTTCGGGGCGCTTGCCCCTGTTTCTACTAACCACTCTACTTGAGTGACTTTCGCAGGTTCTTTTTCTTAGGTTTATGCGAAGAACCCGCATTGGGAAGGAAATCGTTCCCTACGATCCCGAACCAGAAAAGACATACAAAAGACGCTTGAAAGAAGCGAAGATGACCAACCAAGACAATCGCGATCTTGAGGCCGAATTGAAGGAGACGTTAGAACAACTACGCCTCAGCAAGGAAGAGCTGAGACTGGAAAAGGAGGAAACTCGCACAAGGACTGAGGCGATCGAAGCAGATATGGCGGCTTTACGAGACCAGTATCTACCTCGACCGAACCTAGATCCTCGACCGAGGCAAGATCCTATTCCAGATCCTCGACCGAGGCAGAATCCAGTACCTGTTACCCCGGCCGAGATACTTCCACCTCAGATACCAATCCGAGACGTTCTTTTTGCAGGTATTCCACAAACCCTAGGGCAGAGGATGGACCCTAATCAACAACTGAGGCATCCAGGAGTCAACCTAGGTGATCCAGTGGACCATGATTATGAGCTTTGACCGCAAGTTCTTTCCATGATTTGCCAATGCCAGTTTGGAGGGCTAGAGAGAGAATCTCCGCATCAACATCTACAGAACTATGAGATCTTGATGGAGACCTTGAGACCTTCAAGGCTGGAAAACAACAACTACAAGCTAAGGCCTTTCTACTTCTCTTTGAAAGATAGAGCTCTTACTTGGTATCTATCTCTTCCTCCAGGAAAAATCAATACTTGGGAGGAGATGACGACAAAATTCTTGACTAAATTCTTTCCCCCCTCTAAAACCACTGAAATGAGAGGAAAGATTAATGCATTCATCATGAAGGACAAGGAGAGCTTTTCCAAGTCATGGGAGAGATTTAAAGACATTCTTTTGGATTGCCACATCATGGGATTCCAAAGATAGAGTTGTTGGAGATATACTTCAAGGGACTGGATGGAAGCACCCAGTTCAACCTTCAACTACTATCCGCCGGCATGTTCATGGACATGCCAATTGACGAAGCTTGGGAGTTCATAGAGAAGCAAGATTTGTACATGGAGAAATACTCCCACCAAGGAGCCGAAGGTGGAGTTAAAAGAGTCAACTTTCAAGATGCTCCACCTAACAATGATCAACTCACTTTTTTGAAGAATGATGTGAAACAATTGAAGGAACTCTTAGTTGCTCAAACCAAGAAGGAAGATCAAGGATCAAGGAACAACAATGGATATCGTAACAACAACAATGGTTCCCGGAACAACAACTACAACAACAATAGAGGATCCAACAACAACAATTGGAGGGCAAACAACCAAAATTCGGGTAACCCTTATTCCAACTCCAATTCGAATGATTCCTCTAATCCTTTCCTCTCTTCTTCTTCTTCTTCTTCTTCTTCTACTCCACTAAAGAGCCAGGAGCAAGGATCGAGTTCGTCCCAGCCAGAAAAGAAAGATGCGGTGCTGGAGGCCATCTTGATCAAGCTTAACTCTACGGAGACATCCATGACTTCATTTTCGAAGGCACAAAAAGCCTTAGAACAACAATTCTTTAACAAGGCGAATGAAGCGCCAAGAGATCCAGGGAAGCTTCCAGCAAGGACGGAAAGCAACCCTAAGGGTCAGATTATGGCAATAACGACGAGGAGTGGACTGAAGATTGCAGATCCGGTTCCTCGGTCGATGCTAGTACAGACGAAGACCACCTCGGTCCAGGTGCAGTCGAAGAACACTTCCGCCGAGATGCCAACCGAGGTGGAGCCACAGAAAGGGGAGGAGAAAACTGAAGTTTATATTCCACCTCCTGCATATAAACCACCACTTCCATTCCCCCAGTCAAGGGCCAGAGCACATCTAGACAAGCATTTTGGTAAGTTCCTTGACTTGATGAATAAACTACACATTAATATCCCTTTCCCTATTGCTATTCTAGGGATGCCCGCCTATGGGAAGTTCTTGAAAGAGATTCTATCAAGGAAGAGGAAGTTGGAAGACTTTGGTGAAGTAAGGATGACATCTAAATCCTCGGAGCTCATTCAAATCATGAAGGAGAAGATGCCACCCAAGTTAAGAGATCCCGGCTCATTTTGCATTCCCATTCAAGTTGGGGATGTCACTTATGAAGCCTTATGTGATCTAGGAGCCATCGTGAGCATCATCCCGCTGGAGCTATGTGTGAAGATCGGACTTGGAGAGCCCAAGCCGGTGAAGATACGGTTATACATGGCGGACCGCTCCATTACCCATCCCGTGGGCATTTTGGAAGACGTTCCGGTCAAGTTATGTAACTTCTATTTACCTATAGACTTTGTTGTGCTTGATATTCCCGCAGATTATCCCATTCCTATCATTCTCGGGAGACCAATTCTAGCAACTTCGGGTTGCAATGTGGATTGCAAGAACGCCAAGTTAAAATTCAATATCGGCGAAGATGAAGTGGAATTCGCATTACTTGCGGCTATGAAGGGAGAGCAGCTACGAGATGATATCTTCAACATCTATGATGAAGAAGAATCAAGAGAATTGGTGAGCTCTATCCTTATTAAAGATCCACTTGAAAAGGTTATTAGTTTTAGCTTAATAGAGGAAGGTATCGATGCTTCTTGTGATGCAGATATACGGAGCTTAAAGGAACTGGAAGAAGATCCAAGAGCTAAAACCGAAAGACTAATCCAGGAGAAGAAGATCTCCAGTTTCGGTTCCAGTTGCAGTACCTCGACCGAGGCACTTTCTGGACCAAGCGAGGTGACTGAAGAACATCTCGGTCAACCCCTTTGGACCTCAACCGAGGTCGAAAGCGAGATGATGTCAACTGAGACTTCTGAAAGTCCAATTTTTCAATCTACTCCACTGGAAGGAGGAAGCAAGGATCCCCCGTAGAAAGCACCCCCAGTTGTGGAGCTTAAACAACTCCCAAGTCACTTTGTAACACCTCATTTATTGGATGCGTTTTTGATATTTATTTTTCTACTTTTATCGATATTTTCAAGCACTTAAAATAATTCTACGAGTATTGTCACTTTGTAAATGAAATTTTTATGAGTTTATATATTTTACATTTATATATATATATTCCGTAATATATTTCACGGAAAGTTCGGGAGTTTTCAAACCGGAAATCCTGTCCTGTTTATTCGATCAAATTTATTTTAACTACCGATGTCATGTTTTCATTTAATTATTTTTATTCTTCTTTTTCTTTATTTTTTTTTTCTGTCAGAGTGATGATGTCCCTCTACTACCCGACTCCTCGACTTCCCCTTTTTCACAACTCTCTTACGCTACCTGCTCTCACCTCTCACTTCCTTCCTCACCTGCAACAACAACCATCTCCCAAGATCTCCATCTCTCTCACCTTTCAACACCATCACACTTTCTTTCCCTCTTGGTTTACCATCTCTGTTCTCTCTTTCTCGAACTCGTCAACAAACAGGAGCAACGAGCCTCCATCCTCTCGTCCTGTCTACACTCACCTCCTCCATGGATCTCACCGGAATGCACCAATGAGTTTCCCTGTTGAACCGCCCCTGCCCTCTTCTCGAACCCTCTGTCACGAACTGCAGCCTCCACGATCTCATCGTCTTCGAGATGACGCTGGCCACTGATCTCCATTGGGAACGCAACCAAGGAGACCATTGCAGAAAACAGAGGGGAGCTTCGCCGTCCGCCACCACTAGAAGCTTGGGGCCTCGCCTCGCTTCGCCTATCGCCGGAGAGGCTCTCAACGTGCCCTGTCTGCACAAGCTTGGCCGGAGAACGAAGGAGCCTCACCCTCTCTACTTCTTGCCGCCAGTTGCTTTCTTCCCCGGGGCCACCGCCAACAGGCTCCGCCTTTGCCACAACCGAATCTGCCCGCCGCCGCAGAAGGCCGGCGCTTCACTGCTCCTCTCTTTTCCGTCATAAGACAGAAGGTTGAAGAGATAACCTTTTCCCTAATTTAAAATCGGGCCCCCCAAAATTTTTATGTAATTACAGATTTTACCCATATTTTTATAATTGCAGAATTGACCCAACTTTTGTGAAGTTGCAGAAGTGCCCTATTTGTATATTTACAGATTTGACCCAAAGGTTTTGTTTATGGAAAATAACCCAAGTTTCTAGAATTGTATAATTTGCCCGGAAAATGTATTTACGGTTTTTAAACTTGGGTTTTACTTCGAGTATTTTCTTATATTTATATATATACTATATATTATGCCTTTGTTGGATTAAATTTGGTTTATGGCTCAAAGATTAATTGCGGTTTATGACCAAATTTCCATATTGGTATAATTGCCTCGGAAAATGGTTTTAACGAGTTTTAACCTTTGTTTTGAAAGCGAGTTTTCCTTGGATTTATATATGTAAATTATTTCCGTTCAAATTTAGCGTATAAGCTAAATTTTTATAGTTTTGGTGTTAGGTTTGGAAGCGTCCCGATAAAGACCTAACAAGTCCAAGTCGACATCCTTAAATCATCTTCCGTCTTTTGACGTCATGTGAGTACCCTTTTCCCCGAGTTTATGATCTTACTCGATTTAGTTATTTCTAGTATTAGTATCATGTTAGGTTGGATCTAGCATAACTTAGAGTGAATGTCAAGTAGTGGCTTTGAACCTTAGGTGAGTTTTGAGGATTTGATATTTTTTGATGGATTGATGTTGATTCTAAGCTTGAGATGTTGGTTATCTTGTGAGGTTGTTATAAGGCTTTAAGTTATATGGTTTGATCTTGTGAGAATCATTAGGCTTGAGGTTTAGGATTACATGTTGTTGTGAGAGCATCGAGACTAGGAACGTGTTATCCTAGTGGTGTTGTGAGTTATGATCTTGCGAGATCCGAGAGTTTAGAAGTCTTAGGACTTCTAGCTTCTATTGAGTGTGATGTGAGCATGGGGGATTCTAGGATGCGGTCCTAGAACTGAGAGTCAAATGGTCTTGCATAGATCATTTGTATAGAAGTCTAAGACTTCTATTGTGAATGAGTTGTTGTTGATATAGTTATCTTCTTGTGAGCAGGTTATGGGTTTCATCCTTAAGGAAGCGAGAGTGTTGTGAGTTGAGTGTGGTGACGAGGTAAGTCTTCGGACTTACTTAGCTCGTATTCTCTGTATTAGTTTCAATGCGTGTTTGCTGGTGTGTGTTTATTGTTTATGTGTGTGTTTATTGCTTATGTTATAACATCTAAACCGGTAATAGGACCACCGACTTTATATGTTTATATTTCGCCCAAGTGTATGATAACGGGCGGTGACCGCTTGTCCAGTCCAAAATGGGGATGACTGGGAGGTGCCTTGCGACCAGCCCATCGGGTGATGCTGATCCGCATCAAGTACAAACCCGTATGGTGAAAGGGGACAAGGGCGAGATCTTTAAGATTCTCGTGTCACAAAAGAAGTTGAATTAGAACGGGATATGACCTAATAATAAAAAGATAATAAACCGGATTGTGTGTTTTGGAACATGTTGTGTGTTTATGATGCCTTATGTGTGTGTGTGCCAATACCATGATTCTAATGCCTTGAATGCTAGCTAACGGTTTTATACCGATATTGTTGTAGTTGCCTTGCAGGTTAGGGACGCGGCCGAGAGATCCGGAAGAGTGGGCAGCCGGGGTCCGTACATTTTAGGATGGGTTTTGGGGGTTGTTTTTATGTATTGTTTAGGGTATTATGTATGTCACGTGTATGGCGGTTGCCTTTAGCGTTGTATCTCGGTTGAAGTATTTCGTTGTTTTCTTTTGGGGTTCATATCATTGCATTAAAATGAATTTCGGTTTTTCCTTTTTTTGTGTCTTGTTGTAAGATCCAGTGAAATTGTTGTCAGGCTAAGGGTCGGGACCCATTGTGAGGTCTCCGCCCGTAGCATCCCGAGTCCCGCGGAATTGGGGTGTTACAAAAGTGGTATCAGAGCCCTAGGTTGACAACAATGGCACTCGCAATCTTCTAAAGGCCGAATAAGGAATGAACAGAACCCCGCGGGTTCTGAGTTTTTGTTTTCAAAATTACATGCATGAGTCGGGGTAGAATGTACGGACCACCACTCCTTCCGTGGATCTCGGCAGCATAGTTTATTGGTTTTTTTTAGTATATATATGTATATAAATGTATATATGTAGATATGTATCGTGGACTTAGGATGTTTTTGGACTACTATTATATGTGGATTATAGTTATGGATGATGGACTTGTTATGTGAAAATGGTGGCAGGATTTTTATATTGATATGAGTTGTACATGTGGCATGATGATATCATATAAGTGTTGGGACCTTGTTTTGTTGTAATACTTTTGCTTGGATGTGATATGCTAGTTATAGCAATGTGGGCATTGGACTTATATAGTCATATACATATATTAGGATATATATATATAGGAGCATATGGTTTTTGGACCTTATAGTTATGATGATAGAATGCTATCAGCGCCGATTGGATGACGCCGTTTGGCTCGGGATAGTTTACATATGGGGATGAGTATGCTCAAGTACCGAGTTGAGTATCACGTTTTTACAAACACCTTGGTGTTTCTCGGATTCCTTTAAGAGGACGTCGAAGCGGAAGTTTAGAGGTGACGTAAACGAAGGACAAACAAGTGGAAGAGAACCTCGAGATAGTTTAAGCAAAACTGAGAAGGAAGTCGTACAAGTAAGAAAGCTGGAAGAAGAGAAAAGTGGTGGTTCCCAAAGGAAGCAATGATTGAACAAACAATGAAGCAACTAGAGACAATGAACGTAAGATTTTTCCAAGGGCAGTGTCAAGGAACTAAAGATACGAATCAAGTAAAGAGGACTACATTCTCGCTCGATGATAAAAGTGGCGTTCTAAGTAAGACGAGTTCCCAATAGGCACTCCTAAGTATGGGAGTCAAGATGAAAAGAATGGTGAAACAATTGTGAAAGGTTAATGAGAACCGTAAGCTAAGCGTGCAGAGAGAGTAGAAAGCGAAGTGGCAGTTTTTGCGAGAGCTTAAGCAGGAGAATACTTCGGAAATACAAGAGTTACGAGGAGGACTACATGGTGGAAGTTCGTATGGTAGAATTACCAGACAAGTCAATCATTTTTTGTCACTGTGATGAGACTGAGCAACGCTAAGAGGGAGGAAGTGTATGTGGGTGATGATCTTCAGAAGATGAAAGATGAAACAAGGGGTGCGGATCGAAAGACTTAAGTTACCGATCGAGAGAAGAGCGAGTGGTTACTAACGATAGAGATGTAGGAAAGATACACTTACAAGATTTTATAAAGAGCGATTAAGACTATGAAGTTGGATCATATAATACTGGGGAGGTATAGTTATCTTAAGGAAGCAGAAGGAGGAGAGAAGTGTAATAGGAGCTAACGGAGTTTGAAGTAGAGTAAAATGAGCTAATGGAGATTAAGGTAGAGTACCCCGAGGAGGGTAGCCTTCATAAGAGTGGTAACATGGAAAGTGTAGTTGAATGGTAAGTCGTTGATCTTGGAGAGGGTTATTAATGAGTTAATCGGTGACCACCGAGGATGCACGTGTGCGGGTTGTATTCTGGTAACTGTAGGTGGAAAGAGTAGCCCAGGAGGTGGGATCATGAAGAAGGGTAACAAGAACGTGGAATATTCGTGGTGGTTGAATGTCAGCAACAAACAGGTATATCCAGGGAAGCGCATATATCTTAATCAAGTAACAATAATCGATTCCAACAAGTGATAGTAACGTACCCTATGAGGAGGGATTGTAATGATCTGGTGCGAACTTCTTAGTTCAGGGGTTTGTCATATGGGGAAGGACACGGATCAGGGTAAGGGGGACTGAAAAGACAGAGAGGAAGGTAAGTCTTCTATAATTATTGTGTGTAAAGGCGGAATATATGAGGGGATGTATGATATGTTTGTTCTAAGGTTATGGATGTCATGTTTTTGCAAGCAAAAGATAAGTCGAGGATTTTGTGACTCGCATGGCGAAACCATAGTGGCTATGACGTGAAATGAGGAATCTAGATTAGGGCAACACAACAAGCTTAGAGTTATGATGTTAGTGCTTGATGAAGTTATCAGTTGGATACTTCAGTGATGTTGGTAGGGGGTTATTAGCCTAGCGTTCGTCACAAAGCATACTGGTACGGTTGTGAAGTTGTTCATGAAACATCAAGAGATACATAAGGTGACCAACAAGAGTTAGAGAAGACCGAAGTTTTGAAGTTTGATGTCAACATGGGATGTACGAGAAGTATATGAAAGATCGAGGATTTAAAACCTCCGTTGTCGGACGGACGACGCAAAAAGAAGTGGAGTACGATTTCTATACTTACTTGAAAAAGGATGTCTACCGTGTAAGCTCAGGTGTAATACGAGGAGTTCCTCCCATATTTTGGCAATATCATGGAAGACCAAGAAGAAAAGACCGATTTATTATAAGGCGTGATTAAGTCATGTAGTTAGGGCCTTCATGATTGAACATATGTGCGAGATCAAGAAAGATCATTTCACTATTTCTTCAAAGTGAAAAAGGGAGATTAAGCAGAAATATTGCTGAACCAAGGCCCAAGAGTCAGAAGACTCGAGCAAGTCTCCAGGTCAGTAGATGAAGGATCTTTAAAAGAAGATGATCAACATTGTAGCTACAGAAGGAACAATACACGTGTTGAAGGACGTCACCCCAACCGGTCGGGGTGGATCACTTGTCAAGCGTTAGGACTAGGTTGTGTTGGCCATTATGATACGAGATAGGTAGAAAAAGATGGAACCCGGGATAGAACGGATTCCAATGGATCGGAATGTGAATTTTACCGCTAAGATTGATTTGAGCTCAACTCCCATTTCTAAGGTGTCGTACACAGGACATCAATAAATGATACCCGTAAGGATACTCGAATTGAGGATGCAATCAAAGGAGCAATTGCAAGGACTTGTTGATAAAGGTTCATTAGAATCAATGCACTGCCATAGAGAACACCAGAAGTTATCTCGAACTCTTGATTTGAAGTTATTATGAGAACACCATAATTGTTGTGAAAAGACAGACAATTCCCTCGAAATTGATCATCGATTACCGTGAGTCGAAGGACAAGTATTCCTTACAACGAATGGATGATCTACTCGATCGGTTACAAGGGTCGGTAGTCTCTTATGAGAATGATTTAAGGTCTATTTGTCACAAATTGAGAATTCGAGATTGGGATATTACAAATACGGCATTCTGGACAAACCATGGTCACTATGAGTTGTAGATATTCCATATAGGCTTACTAATGCCCGTATAAGATATTTGGTCTACTCTCTAAGTAGAAAACAGTTGTATGAAAAGTTGTCTCAGGATGGAAACCACCGAAGGACGTAAAAGCGTTTACAAGTTTTCTTGGTCATGCCGGCCATTCACGGATTTGGGGAGAGATTCTCCAAAGTAACACCGTCTATGGCTAACCTACTCCGAACAACAATGAAGTATTGAGTGGGACGAAAGCTGAAAATGGAGTTGTTGAGAGTTAAGTGGAGATTCATTGATGCAAGTGGTTTGAAATCGCTTCGAGGTATGATGGGTTTGAAGTGTACAAGTGATTCTCCAAGACAAGGTCGTGATGGAGTATTGAGGAACGATGTAAAAGTGAAGCGGTAGGAAGTGAAGTACTTCCTTCTTTATTGGGAACTTACTTCAAAAGTTGAAGAAACGTAACCTTAAAGTTGAGTTGACAAAAACCAAAGTCAAGTGTGTAAATAGGAAGATTTGATCTTCTTTATTAGAGACAATCAAAGAGAAACATAGTGGAAATGTTGCATTGAGAAAGACCCGAGAGGGAAGTTGAGTTTCTGATATATCGGACCTTTTTGGGATCATAGCGCAAGTAAGGAAAGTGGTTTACCGATTGGCGTAGCCGCCGATAGTAGAGGGTGTTCACCCGGTGTTTCAAGAGTATCAGTCGATAGAGTAGATACATGACTCGAGACATGTTGTCAGTCATGATGATCTAGTGGCAGACGAGGAACCGATGAGGCTAACTAGGAGATGGAGGGTAGTGTCTTTAGTTTAGTTTACGCGGATCTAGTATCATTGATAGAATCAACGGGTTAGACCTAGTTCTCCCCTTGGTTGAGTTATGTGCATATGTGATGTTATGTGTAGTTGGTGCCCCGTACGGGAATGTGTTATGTGGTGTATTATATCTTGCGATGGTAGTTTGAGTAGATTGTGTGTACAGATTAGAAGGTTTAAACCTTCTTAGTTTAAGAGTTCATACCTCGGCCTTAGGGACCGAGAAGTTCGACGAATGGCAAGTTTCGGGACGAAACTTGTTTTTAGGGGGATCTAATGTAACACCTCATTTATTGGATGCGTTTTTGATATTTATTTTTCTACTTTTATCGATATTTTCAAGCACTTAAAATAATTCTACGAGTATTGTCACTTTGTAAATGAAATTTTTATGAGTTTATATATTTTACATTTATATATATATTCCGTAATATATTTCACGGAAAGTTCGGGAGTTTTCAAACCGGAAATCCTGTCCTGTTTATTCGATCGAATTTATTTTAACTACCGATGTCATGTTTTCATTTAGTTATTTTTATTCTTCTTTTTCTTTATTTTTTTTTTCTATCAGAGTGATGATGTCCCTCTACTACCCGACTCCTCGACTTCCCCTTTTTCACAACTCTCTTACGCTACCTGCTCTCACCTCTCACTTCCTTCCTCACCTGCAACAACAACCATCTCCCAAGATCTCCATCTCTCTCACCTTTCAACACCATCACACTTTCTTTCCCTCTTGGTTTACCATCTCTGTTCTCTCTTTCTCGAACTCGTCAACAAACAGGAGCAACGAGCCTCCATCCTCTCGTCTTGTCTGCACTCACCTCCTCCATGGATCTCACCGGAATGCACCAATGAGTTTCCCTGTTGAACCGCCCCTGCCCTCTTCTCGAACCCTCTGTCACGAACTGCAGCCTCCACGATCTCATCGTCTTCGAGATGACGCTGGCCACTGATCTCCATTGGGAACGCAACCAAGGAGACCATTGCAGAAAACAGAGGGGAGCTTCGCCGTCCGCCACCACCAGAAGCTTGGGGCCTCGCCTCGCTTTGCCTATCGCCGGAGAGGCTCTCAACGTGCCCTGTCTGCACAAGCTTGGCCGGAGAACGAAGGAGCCTCACCCTCTCTACTTCTTGCCGCCAGTTGCTTCCTTCCGCGGGGCCACCGCCAGCAGGCTCCGCCTTTGCCACAACCGAATCTGCCCGCCGCCGCAGAAGGCCGGCGCTTCACTGCTCCTCTCTTTTCCGTCATAAGACAGAAGGTTGAAGAGATAACCTTTGCCCTAATTTAAAATCGGGCCCCCAAAATTTTAATGTAATTACAGATTTTACCCATATTTTTATAATTGCAGAATTGACCCAACTTTTGTGAAGTTGCAGAAGTTCCCTGTTTGTATATTTACAGATTTGACCCAAAGGTTTTGTTTACGGAAAATAACCCAAGTTTCTAGAATTGTATAATTTGCCCGGAAAATGAATTTAAGGTTTTTAAACTTGGGTTTTACTTCGAGTATTTTCTTATATTTATATATACTATATATTATGCCTTTGTTGGATTAAATTTGGTTTATGGCTCAAAGATTAATTGCGGTTTATAACCAAATTTCCATATTGGTATAATTGCCTCGGAAAATGGTTTTAACGAGTTTTAACCTTTGTTTTGAAAGAGAGTTTTCCTTGGATTTATATATGTAAATTATTTCCGTTCAAATTTAGCGTATAAGCTAAATTTGTATAGTTTTGGTGTTAGGTTTGGAAGCGTCCCGATAAAGACCTAACAAGTCCAAGTCGACATCCTTAAATCATCTTCCGTCTTTTGACGTCATATGAGTACCCTTTTCCCCGAGTTTATGATCTTACTCGATTTAGTTATTTCTAGTATTAGTATCATGTTAGGTTGGATCTAGCATAACTTAGAGTGAATGCCAAGTAGTGGCTTTGAACCTTAGGTGAGTTTTGAGGATTTGATATTGTTTGATGGATTGATGTTGATTCTAAGCTTGAGATGTTGGTTATCTTGTGAGGTTGTTATAAGGCTTTAAGTTATATGGTTTGATCTTGTGAGAATCATTAGGCTTGAGGTTTAGGATTACATATTGTTGTGAGAGCATCGAGACTAGGAACGTGTTATCCTAGTGGTGTTGTGAGTTATGATCTTGCGAGATCCGAGAGTTTAGAAGTCTTAGGACTTCTAGCTTCTATTGAGTGTGATGTGAGCATGGGGGATTCTAGGATGCGGTCCTAGAACTGAGAGTCAAATGGTCTTGCATAGATCATTTGTATAGAAGTCTAAGACTTCTATTGTGAATGAGTTGTTGTTGATATAGTTATCTTCTTGTGAGCAGGTTATGGGTTTTATCCTTAAGGAAGCGAGAGTGTTGTGAGTTGAGTGTGGTGACGAGGTAAGTCTTCGGACTTACTTAGCTCGTATTCTCTGTATTAGTTTCAATGCGTGTTTGCTGGTGTGTGTTTATTGTTTATGTGTGTGTTTATTGCTTATGTTATAACATCTAAACCGGTAATAGGACCACCGACTTTATATGTTTATATTTCGCCCAAGTGTATGATAACGGGCGGTGACCGCTTGTCCAGTCCAAAATGGGGATGACTGGGAGGTGCCTTGCGACCAGCCCATCGGGTGATGCTGATCCGCATCAAGTACAAACCCGTATGGTGAAAGGGGACAAGGGCGAGATCTTTAAGATTCTCGTGTCACAAAAGAAGTTGAATTAGAACGGGATATGACCTAATAATAAAAAGATAATAAACCGGATTGTGTGTTTTGGAACATGTTGTGTGTTTATGATGCCTTATGTGTGTGTGTGCCAATACCATGATTCTAATGCCTTGAATGCTAGCTAACGGTTTTATACCGATATTGTTGTAGTTGCCTTGCAGGTTAGGGACGCGGCCGAGAGATCCGGAAGAGTGGGCAGCCGGGGTCCGTACATTTTAGGATGGGTTTTGGGGGTTGTTTTTATGTATTGTTTAGGGTATTATGTATGTCGCGTGTATGGCGGTTGCCTTTAGCGTTGTATCTCGGTTGAAGTATTTCGTTGTTTTCTTTTGGGGTTCATATCATTGCATTAAAATGAATTTCGGTTTTTCCTTTTTTTGTGTCTTGTTGTAAGATCCAGTGAAATTGTTGTCAGGCTAAGGGTCGGGACCCATTGTGAGGTCTCCGCCCGTAGCATCCCGAGTCCCGCGGAATTGGGGTGTTACAAAAGTGGTATCAGAGCCCTAGGTTGACAACAATGGCACTCGCAATCTTCTAAAGGCCGAATAAGGAATGAACAGAACCCCGCGGGTTCTGAGTTTTTGTTTTCAAAATTACATGCATGAGTCGGGGTAGAATGTACGGACCACCACTCCTTCCGTGGATCTCGGCAGCATAGTTTATTGGTTTTTTTTAGTATATATATGTATATAAATGTATATATGTAGATATGTATCGTGGACTTAGGATGTTTTTGGACTACTATTATATGTGGATTATAGTTATGGATGATGGACTTGTTATGTGAAAATGGTGGCAGGATTTTTATATTGATATGAGTTGTACATGTGGCATGATGATATCATATAAGTGTTGGGACCTTGTTTTGTTGTAATACTTTTGCTTGGATGTGATATGCTAGTTATAGCAATGTGGGCATTGGACTTATATAGTCATATACATATATTAGGATATATATATATAGGAGCATATTGTTTTTGGACCTTATAGTTATGATGATAGAATGCTATCAGCGCCGATTGGATGACGCCGTTTGGCTCGGGATAGTTTACATATGGGGATGAGTATGCTCAAGTACCGAGTTGAGTATCACGTTTTTACAAACACCTTGGTGTTTCTCGGATTCCTTTAAGAGGACGTCGAAGCGGAAGTTTAGAGGTGACGTAAACGAAGGACAAACAAGTGGAAGAGAACCTCGAGATAGTTTAAGCAAAACTGAGAAGGAAGTCGTACAAGTAAGAAAGCTGGAAGAAGAGAAAAGTGGTGGTTCCCAAAGGAAGCAATGATTGAACAAACAATGAAGCAACTAGAGACAATGAACGTAAGATTTTTCCAAGGGCAGTGTCAAGGAACTAAAGATACGAATCAAGTAAAGAGGACTACATTCTCGCTCGATGATAAAAGTGGCGTTCTAAGTAAGACGAGTTCCCAATAGGCACTCCTAAGTATGGGAGTCAAGATGAAAAGAATGGTGAAACAATTGTGAAAGGTTAATGAGAACCGTAAGCTAAGCGTGCAGAGAGAGTAGAAAGCGAAGTGGCAGTTTTTGCGAGAGCTTAAGCAGGAGAATACTTCGGAAATACAAGAGTTACGAGGAGGACTACATGGTGGAAGTTCGTATGGTAGAATTACCAGACAAGTCAATCATTTTTTGTCACTGTGATGAGACTGAGCAACGCTAAGAGGGAGGAAGTGTATGTGGGTGATGATCTTCAGAAGATGAAAGATGAAACAAGGGGTGCGGATCGAAAGACTTAAGTTACCGATCGAGAGAAGAGCGAGTGGTTACTAACGATAGAGATGTAGGAAAGATACACTTACAAGATTTTATAAAGAGCGATTAAGACTATGAAGTTGGATCATATAATACTGGGGAGGTATAGTTATCTTAAGGAAGCAGAAGGAGGAGAGAAGTGTAATAGGAGCTAACGGAGTTTGAAGTAGAGTAAAATGAGCTAATGGAGATTAAGGTAGAGTACCCCGAGGAGGGTAGCCTTCATAAGAGTGGTAACATGGAAAGTGTAGTTGAATGGTAAGTCGTTGATCTTGGAGAGGGTTATTAATGAGTTAATCGGTGACCACCGAGGATGCACGTGTGCGGGTTGTATTCTGGTAACTGTAGGTGGAAAGAGTAGCCCAGGAGGTGGGATCATGAAGAAGGGTAACAAGAACGTGGAATATTCGTGGTGGTTGAATGTCAGCAACAAACAGGTATATCCAGGGAAGCGCATATATCTTAATCAAGTAACAATAATCGATTCCAACAAGTGATAGTAACGTACCCTATGAGGAGGGATTGTAATGATCTGGTGCGAACTTCTTAGTTCAGGGGTTTGTCATATGGGGAAGGACACGGATCAGGGTAAGGGGGACTGAAAAGACAGAGAGGAAGGTAAGTCTTCTATAATTATTGTGTGTAAAGGCGGAATATATGAGGGGATGTATGATATGTTTGTTCTAAGGTTATGGATGTCATGTTTTTGCAAGCAAAAGATAAGTCGAGGATTTTGTGACTCGCATGGCGAAACCATAGTGGCTATGACGTGAAATGAGGAATCTAGATTAGGGCAACACAACAAGCTTAGAGTTATGATGTTAGTGCTTGATGAAGTTATCAGTTGGATACTTCAGTGATGTTGGTAGGGGGTTATTAGCCTAGCGTTCGTCACAAAGCATACTGGTACGGTTGTGAAGTTGTTCATGAAACATCAAGAGATACATAAGGTGACCAACAAGAGTTAGAGAAGACCGAAGTTTTGAAGTTTGATGTCAACATGGGATGTACGAGAAGTATATGAAAGATCGAGGATTTAAAACCTCCATTGTCGGACGGACGACGCAAAAAGAAGTGGAGTACGATTTCTATACTTACTTGAAAAAGGATGTCTACCGTGTAAGCTCAGGTGTAATACGAGGAGTTCCTCCCATATTTTGGCAATATCATGGAAGACCAAGAAGAAAAGACCGATTTATTATAAGGCGTGATTAAGTCATGTAGTTAGGGCCTTCATGATTGAACATATGTGCGAGATCAAGAAAGATCATTTCACTATTTCTTCAAAGTGAAAAAGGGAGATTAAGCAGAAATATTGCTGAACCAAGGCCCAAGAGTCAGAAGACTCGAGCAAGTCTCCAGGTCAGTAGATGAAGGATCTTTAAAAGAAGATGATCAACATTGTAGCTACAGAAGGAACAATACACGTGTTGAAGGACGTCACCCCAACCGGTCGGGGTGGATCACTTGTCAAGCGTTAGGACTAGGTTGTGTTGGCCATTATGATACGAGATAGGTAGAAAAAGATGGAACCCGGGATAGAACGGATTCCAATGCATCGGAATGTGAATTTTACCGCTAAGATTGATTTGAGCTCAACTCCCATTTCTAAGGTGTCGTACACAGGACATCAATAAATGATACCCGTAAGGATACTCGAATTGAGGATGCAATCAAAGGAGCAATTGCAAGGACTTGTTGATAAAGGTTCATTAGAATCAATGCACTGCCATAGAGAACACCAGAAGTTATCTCGAACTCTTGATTTGAAGTTATTATGAGAACACCATAATTGTTGTGAAAAGACAGACAATTCCCTCGAAATTGATCATCGATTACCGTGAGTCGAAGGACAAGTATTCCTTACAACGAATGGATGATCTACTCGATCGGTTACAAGGGTCGGTAGTCTCTTATGAGAATGATTTAAGGTCTATTTGTCACAAATTGAGAATTCGAGATTGGGATATTACAAATACGGCATTCTGGACAAACCATGGTCACTATGAGTTGTAGATATTCCATATAGGCTTACTAATGCCCGTATAAGATATTTGGTCTACTCTCTAAGTAGAAAACAGTTGTATGAAAAGTTGTCTCAGGATGGAAACCACCGAAGGACGTAAAAGCGTTTACAAGTTTTCTTGGTCATGCCGGCCATTCACGGATTTGGGGAGAGATTCTCCAAAGTAACACCGTCTATGGCTAACCTACTCCGAACAACAATGAAGTATTGAGTGGGACGAAAGCTGAAAATGGAGTTGTTGAGAGTTAAGTGGAGATTCATTGATGCAAGTGGTTTGAAATCGCTTCGAGGTATGATGGGTTTGAAGTGTACAAGTGATTCTCCAAGACAAGGTCGTGATGGAGTATTGAGGAACGATGTAAAAGTGAAGCGGTAGGAAGTGAAGTACTTCCTTCTTTATTGGGAACTTACTTCAAAAGTTGAAGAAACGTAACCTTAAAGTTGAGTTGACAAAAACCAAAGTCAAGTGTGTAAATAGGAAGATTTGATCTTCTTTATTAGAGACAATCAAAGAGAAACATAGTGGAAATGTTGCATTGAGAAAGACCCGAGAGGGAAGTTGAGTTTCTGATATATCGGACCTTTTTGGGATCATAGCGCAAGTAAGGAAAGTGGTTTACCGATTGGCGTAGCCGCCGATAGTAGAGGGTGTTCACCCGGTGTTTCAAGAGTATCAGTCGATAGAGTAGATACATGACTCGAGACATGTTGTCAGTCATGATGATCTAGTGGCAGACGAGGAACCGATGAGGCTAACTAGGAGATGGAGGGTAGTGTCTTTAGTTTAGTTTACGCGGATCTAGTATCATTGATAGAATCAACGGGTTAGACCTAGTTCTCCCCTTGGTTGAGTTATGTGCATATGTGATGTTATGTGTAGTTGGTGCCCCGTACGGGAATGTGTTATGTGGTGTATTATATCTTGCGATGGTAGTTTGAGTAGATTGTGTGTACAGATTAGAAGGTTTAAACCTTCTTAGTTTAAGAGTTCATACCTCGGCCTTAGGGACCGAGAAGTTCGACGAATGGCAAGTTTCGGGACGAAACTTGTTTTTAGGGGGATCTAATGTAACACCTCATTTATTGGATGCGTTTTTGATATTTATTTTTCTACTTTTATCGATATTTTCAAGCACTTAAAATAATTCTACGAGTATTGTCACTTTGTAAATGAAATTTTTATGAGTTTATATATTTTACATTTATATATATATTCCGTAATATATTTCACGGAAAGTTCGGGAGTTTTCAAACCGGAAATCCTGTCCTGTTTATTCGATCGAATTTATTTTAACTACCGATGTCATGTTTTCATTTAGTTATTTTTATTCTTCTTTTTCTTTATTTTTTTTTCTATCAGAGTGATGATGTCCCTCTACTACCCGACTCCTCGACTTCCCCTTTTTCACAACTCTCTTACGCTACCTGCTCTCACCTCTCACTTCCTTCCTCACCTGCAACAACAACCATCTCCCAAGATCTCCATCTCTCTCACCTTTCAACACCATCACACTTTCTTTCCCTCTTGGTTTACCATCTCTGTTCTCTCTTTCTCGAACTCGTCAACAAACAGGAGCAACGAGCCTCCATCCTCTCGTCTTGTCTGCACTCACCTCCTCCATGGATCTCACCGGAATGCACCAATGAGTTTCCCTGTTGAACCGCCCCTGCCCTCTTCTCGAACCCTCTGTCACGAACTGCAGCCTCCACGATCTCATCGTCTTCGAGATGACGCTGGCCACTGATCTCCATTGGGAACGCAACCAAGGAGACCATTGCAGAAAACAGAGGGGAGCTTCGCCGTCCGCCACCACCAGAAGCTTGGGGCCTCGCCTCGCTTTGCCTATCGCCGGAGAGGCTCTCAACGTGCCCTGTCTGCACAAGCTTGGCCGGAGAACGAAGGAGCCTCACCCTCTCTACTTCTTGCCGCCAGTTGCTTCCTTCCGCGGGGCCACCGCCAGCAGGCTCCGCCTTTGCCACAACCGAATCTGCCCGCCGCCGCAGAAGGCCGGCGCTTCACTGCTCCTCTCTTTTCCGTCATAAGACAGAAGGTTGAAGAGATAACCTTTGCCCTAATTTAAAATCGGGCCCCCAAAATTTTAATGTAATTACAGATTTTACCCATATTTTTATAATTGCAGAATTGACCCAACTTTTGTGAAGTTGCAGAAGTTCCCTGTTTGTATATTTACAGATTTGACCCAAAGGTTTTGTTTACGGAAAATAACCCAAGTTTCTAGAATTGTATAATTTGCCCGGAAAATGAATTTAAGGTTTTTAAACTTGGGTTTTACTTCGAGTATTTTCTTATATTTATATATACTATATATTATGCCTTTGTTGGATTAAATTTGGTTTATGGCTCAAAGATTAATTGCGGTTTATAACCAAATTTCCATATTGGTATAATTGCCTCGGAAAATGGTTTTAACGAGTTTTAACCTTTGTTTTGAAAGAGAGTTTTCCTTGGATTTATATATGTAAATTATTTCCGTTCAAATTTAGCGTATAAGCTAAATTTGTATAGTTTTGGTGTTAGGTTTGGAAGCGTCCCGATAAAGACCTAACAAGTCCAAGTCGACATCCTTAAATCATCTTCCGTCTTTTGACGTCATATGAGTACCCTTTTCCCCGAGTTTATGATCTTACTCGATTTAGTTATTTCTAGTATTAGTATCATGTTAGGTTGGATCTAGCATAACTTAGAGTGAATGTCAAGTAGTGGCTTTGAACCTTAGGAGAGTTTTGAGGATTTGATATTGTTTGATGGATTGATGTTGATTCTAAGCTTGAGATGTTGGTTATCTTGTGAGGTTGTTATAAGGCTTTAAGTTATATGGTTTGATCTTGTGAGAATCATTAGGCTTGAGGTTTAGGATTACATGTTGTTGTGAGAGCATCGAGACTAGGAACGTGTTATCCTAGTGGTGTTGTGAGTTATGATCTTGCGAGATCCGAGAGTTTAGAAGTCTTAGGACTTCTAGCTTCTATTGAGTGTGATGTGAGCATGGGGGATTCTAGGATGCGGTCCTAGAACTGAAAGTCAAATGGTCTTGCCTAGATTATTTGTATAGAGGTCTAAGACTTCTATTGTGAGTGAGTTGTTGTTGATATAGTTATCTTCTTGTGAGTAGGTTATGGGTTTCATCCTTAAGGAAGCGAGAGTGTTGTGAGTTGAGTGTGGTGACGAGGTAAGTCTTCGGACTTACTTAGCTCGTATTCTCTGTATTAGTTTCAATGCGTGTTTGCTGGTGTGTGTTTATTGTTTATGTGTGTGTTTATTGCTTATATTATAACATCTAAACCGGTAATAGGACCACCGACTTTATATGTTTATATTTCGCCCAAGTGTATGATAACGGGCGGTGACCGCTTGTCCAGTCCAAAATGGGGATGACTGGGAGGTGCCTTGCGACCAGCCCATCGGGTGATGCTGATCCGCATCAAGTACAAACCCGTATGGTGAAAGGGGACAAGGGCGAGATCTTTAAGATTCTCGTGTCACAAAAGAAGTTGAATTAGAACGGGATATGACCTAATAATAAAAAGATAATAAACCGGATTGTGTGTTTTGGAACATGTTGTGTGTTTATGATGCCTTATGTGTGTGTGTGCCAATACCATGATTCTAATGCCTTGAATGCTAGCTAACGGTTTTATACCGATATTGTTGTAGTTGCCTTGCAGGTTAGGGACGCGGCCGAGAGATCCAGAAGAGTGGGCAGCCGGGGTCCGTACATTTTAGGATGGGTTTTGGGGGTTGTTTTTATGTATTGTTTGGGGTATTATGTATGTCGCGTGTATGGCGGTTGCCTTTAGCGTTGTATCTCGGCTGAAGTCTTTCGTTGTTTTCTTTTGGGGTTCATATCATTGCATTAAAATGAATTTCGGTTTTGCCTTTATTTGTATCTTGTTGTAAGATCCAGTGAAATTGTTGTCAGGCTAAGGGTCGGGACCCATTGTGAGGTCTCCGCCCGTAGCATCCCGAGTCCCGCGGAATCGGGGTGTTACACACTTGAGGTATGTCTTTCTTGGACCGGATTCTACTTATCCCGTTATTGTTAGTGCTTCCCTCTCCGAATCTGAATTATCTAAACTAATGCATGTCCCGAGGAAGCATCAAAAGGCTTTGGGTTATACTATTGATGATCTTATTGGCATTAAGCCTTCTTTCTGCATGCATAGAATACTAATGAAAGACGATCATAAGACTTCACGGGAACCTCAAAGACGGTTAAATCCGATCATGAAAGAGGTTATGAAGAAAGAAATTCTTAAGTTGTTGGATGCATGTATCATATTTCCTATCTCGGACAGCAAGTGGGTTAGCCCAGTACATGTAGTCCCGAAGAAAGGAGGAATGACCGTTGTGACGAATAAGAACAACGAGTTAATCCCAACTAGGACCGTCACGGGCTGGAGGGTTTGCATCGACTATAGGAGCTGAACGTGGCCACTCGGAAGGACCATTTTCCACTTCCCTTCATTGATCAAATGCTAGAACGGTTGGCCCAACATTCACACTTCTGCTATTTAGACGGCTATAGTGGTTTCTTCTAGATTCCTATCCATCCGGATGATCAAGAGAAGACCACTTTCACTTATCCATGGGGGACATTCGCTTATAGGAGGATGTCATTTGGATTATGCAATGCACCCGCCACCTTCCAGCAATGCATGATGGCTATCTTTTCCGAGTATATAGAGGAGATCATGGAGGTATTTATGGATGATTTTTCAATATATGGTTCCTCTTTTGATGATTGCCTATCTAACCTTTCTCTAGTGGTACAAAGATGTGAAGACACTAATCTTGTTTTGAATTGGGAGAAGTGTCACTTTATAGTTACTGAAGGCATTGTGCTAGGACACGTCGTTTCTAATCGAGGTATTGAGGTCGATCGCGCTAAGATCGAGACCATTGAGAAACTCCCTCCCCCTTGTTCTGTTAAAGGTGTGATGAGTTTTCTCAGGCATGCAGGTTTCTACAGGAGATTCATCAAAGATTTCTCGAAGATTTCTAAACCACTAACTAACCTCTTGAATAAAGATGTTGTTTTTGAGTTTTTGCAGGAGTGTCTTGATGCATTTTACAGGATTAAGGAAGCGTTGATCTCTGCTCCCATTATCCAGCCTCCGGATTGGACCATGCCCTTTGAGATCATGTGCGATGCGAGTGATGTGGCGGTAGGAGCGGTGCTTGGACAAAAGAAGGATGGGCGGACCACCGCCATTTACTACGCTAGCAAGACGCTAGATGAAGCCCAGCGTAACTACGCCACCACCGAAAAAGAGCTATTGGCGGTTGTATATGCTTTCGAGAAGTTTCGTTTTTACTTAGTAGGGGCGAAAGTCATTGTCTACACCGACCATGCAGCCATTCGTTACTTACTTGCTAAGAAGGATGCCAAGCCACGCCTTATTCGATGGATTCTCTTGCTTCAAGAGTTTGACCTAGAGATCCGCGATAAGAAGGGATCCGAAAATTCTGTCGCGGATCACCTCAGCGGGCTACCTCCCTCTTCACGCGACAAGGACGAGCCACCCATAGACGATTCATTCCCCGATGAGCACTTACACTTGTTGGAACGTTTGATAGACTTACTTATCTCACCCCATGATGAAGGTGAAGTATGGGGTGAGGATACCTTCCATCACGCTTAGGGATGTCGTACGGTCCAACTAGCGACCTTAAATCAAGCGCTTCTTGGGAGGCAACCCAAGGTATTGCTTCCTTTTCCCTTTTTTTCTTGTCTAGCTTTAGATAGTTTGCTTTTGCTTTGCTTTGTTTTGTTTTTGGCGTCCTAGACAGACAACAGGTGACATCTAAGGAAGGAATACAACCCAGGAGCACAACTGAAAGGACAGAAGTTCGAGAATTTCAGAAGACGGATTTTGACTAAGACACATCTCGGTTGTTGTCACAACACCTCGATCGAGATGCTTCTTGAGCAACCGATGCGACTAGGGTTTCTGAAGATCTACCTCGGTCCGTACACCTCGGTTCAGTCGAGACAATCTCGACCGAGGTGACAGTAGTTCCAGAAAAGGGTATAAAAGTGGGCTGGAATTTCTCTCTCCACCTCTACTTCCCTTCTCGACCGCGGCGAACTTCTCACCTCGCTCCTTCGTTCTTCGTTCGTTTTCGACGATTCTTGCTTGTAAACTGAGAGGAAAGGGTAGAGGATCGCATTGCAAGTGCAAATCTGCAGCAAAAACGAACCGAATCGACCGAATCTGGGTAAAATCCGAAAAACCCTAACCCCCTCTTCTCCACTGTTTCCTTTCGATTTGGGCTTTGGTTGCCCCTGCATTTGTTGAGAAAAGGATTAAGTACCCCACATCAACCTTTGGTGGTGATTTTGGGGGAAAAGAACTGGATTTTTGAGGGAATCGATCGAGCAGTGTTTCGCCTCGGTCCAGTCGGTCTGCGCCTCGGCCGAGGTGTTCTACAGAGTTGTCAGGGCAACCGAGGTGATCTGACAAGTTGCAGAAAATGAGTTCTGACAGGCAGTTGGTCCTGAGAGACAGATCTTCTCCTTCTCCTTCTTCTTCCTCCCGCCGTACTAGACCGGTGATCCACGAGCGACACCAGGTCGATTATGACCGCATTGCGGTACGTCTAGTGGTTGCACCACGGTTCCTGGACATATCTGCTTTTGATTGCCTCCATGTGGATGAGGATCTGAGGCGAATGATATCTGCTGTGGGACTGGAGCAGTTCACTGAGATCCGAGCTCCGGCCTACTTAGAGCCGACCCTGGAGTTTGTCAGCTCCGTCACCTACCTGCCCACCGAGCGTGCTATCAAGTACCGGTTGATGAACCATAATTACATAGTTCCCTTGGACCACTAGCGGGACATCTTTGGCTTCCCGATCCCTACTATTGCTGACTTTCCCTCTCGAGCTGTAGCTTGAGAGTTCTAGGGACAAATTGCTCATTTGGTTGAGCACGCTGACGGATGGAGACCTTAAGATTCCAGGGAGCGGATCATTTTCCATCTTTCTTTTAGACTATCTCACAGGATCTTCAGTGAGAATCTTCTGGCGCGTACTGAGATGCCCCAAAAGATCAGGCAGGGTGAGCTTCTGAGTCTGTATTGCATGGTGACTGGAGGGGTCCCAGATTTTGGATTGATGCTGGCGGAGGATCTGCATAAGATCAAGGCGAAAGCCAAGGGAGACATCTGCTGCGGAGGGATAGTGACTCATATAGCGAGTTACATGGATTTGGATCTCAGTGCTTGTACCATGGTGGCGGCTGCCAAGCCGCTCGGACTTCAGGAGATGATCACTCGGAGGATACTGGTTCCCCGAGGACTTACTACGCCATATGTGGCGATGCCATGGGAGCAAACTGCGCCTCAGGACATTAGATGGTCATCATAGTTCTCCGTGTATGATCCGCATTACTAGCATACTACATGGATTCCGCTGATGGAGGACGCTAGAGAGGCAGTAGCTGCAGCAGCTCAGGGGCCAGCTGAGGAGGATGAGGCAGAGGATGAGGAGGATGATGATGATGATGGCGGTGCTCCTATGGACACGGGCACGGATACAACTAGGACTAGTGCGCCGGTCATTGATTTAGATGACGACGAGACTGAGGAGGAGCCGGCTGTAGCACCAGCATGTCCTGCTAGGCGTAGGGTACGCAAGTAGAGGGATCCAGTTTCTCACCGTCGGATCGATGATCTGACGGATCAGATGATAGATTCCTATGCTGCCATGTCCCTGGAGATCAGAGAGGTGCAGGAGAGACTGTACTACCAGCACGTGATGGCTGAGATTCAGTTTCAGCATCTCATAGGCTATCCTTTCGACCAATCTCAGCACCCATATGTGCCACCACCACCACCACCGGATCGTGATTATTGAGAGCTTGCAGGATTTTCTTTCTTTATTTATAATGCAACTCAGCTTATGTCCGGTGAGTACTTTATTTCTCTAGACTTATTTTGACCCATTGGGACAATGTGTCCCAAGTATGGGGTATTTGATGTATTATTTGACTTTCATGTGGATGTATGACTCGACTCTATTGGAAATTTATGTTTTATTTTGCTCTATGTGTTTATTTGAGATTACATGCATGCATACAGGTTATTTGATTGAGAAAAACTGGTTTGAAAATTTTTTTTTTTTATGACCTCGACCGAAGTGATTCTGGCCAAACGAGGTACTTCACCTCGGTTGACTTAGAACATTTCGACCGAGGCGGTTTAACTGAAAAGAATTTCGAAATTATTTTTGTGCTTCTTATCTGGATATGACCTCAGTGATGATTTTGTTTGTTGACTGATTTTGAAATCTTTATATGTTTGAAAGGTTTTATGATATGTTTAAGTTGCTAAATGCTTTGTTTGAAATTTGTGGCATGTTTAATACTTTGTTTTTATCCAAATTATGTTGGATTTGAAGGTTGACACCACGTTATGAGTTCTCTCACTTTCTTCCTAGGAAGACCAAGGCAATTCATTCTCTTCTCTTTTCTTCTTCTTGATCATGCTTAGCCCCTCATATACATATTTGCCTCCCTTTACCTATCCGGGAATTTGGAAGCAAGCAAAAGTGAAAAGCAAGTGAAAGAAAAATTGAGATGTTGGCTGAAAGTTAGAAAGAAACAAATAGGTTTGGGGAAGTCAATCATGATGATGAGTAACTCGGCACCATTCACATAGCCGGGTGTTTGTGTCTTGCCAAAGTCGGATTGAGCGATATTCCTAACGGGATATGGTATGTGCATCAAGGGTTTGAGGCATCTCGAGAAATTGATGATTGCTGATTTCCTAGGCTTCGGTTATTGTACACCTCTATCCATGCATCCCAAAAAGTAAAGTAAAAAAGTAAATAAGCAAAGCTTATTGGTGGAAGATGTGAAATTCAAAGCAAAGTGAAGTAAAGATCCTTTTCCCCGATTCTAGCACCACATTCCCAATATACATCCCACCTCACACGTTTCTTGACCTTTCATTTGGAAAGCCCTTGAGACCTCAAGCTTGTTGATTGACTTGGTGGTTTAAACTGGATTATACATGATTAATTTCGATGATTATGATTTATTATGCATTCTATGATTTTATGCAAAAATGAACAACTTTCTTATATTTATAAAATGTTTTGATCATATTTTGATTTTAAATTCCATGAAGCATTCTCTTAGAGTGATCTATGATTGTAGCACACCATTAAAATGTTTTGAAAGACTTTTTCATTGATCTTCATGACTTATAATCCATTCTATCTTGTATTTTATATTCGGAACTTGCTTGGGGACAAGCAAGGGCTAAGTATGGGGGTATTTTGATGGCATGAATTATAGTCTATATTTTGGGACCTGTTTAGACGTTTTATCTTCAATAATCTGCATGCTTGAATGCGGGAATCGAGGTCTACACCAAGTTTCGTTGTAATCGTAGGTAAATTGGCACGTTTTGCATCAAAATGGAGCAAAAGGAGCTAAGGAGTCATTTTGCTACATTCAGGAGCTTAAGGAAGAATCCACGAATCATGAAAATGGATTGAAGATTCACTTTGGCCTAGATTTGAGAGATTTCACATTCAGTTGTGATTCACGTCGGTCAGCTACAGTACCATCTCGACCGAGGTGATCCAGAGGAGCTGCTCGACCGAGGCAAACACCTTGGACGCGGTGAGAGATATATTTTATTCGGCTGAGATCTTTTATTTTTGGAAAGAGGATCTTATATATTTAGGCTGGATTTCTGGAAGGAAAAAGATAATTTAGCCCATATATTTTACCTATTTTTATGAGAAAGATCTTTCTAAGATATCTTATCTTTGGGAGAGAATTTTCCTATAAAAAGGGTCGGATTTTCCACAAATCCGACATCCGCTAGCACCCCGCATACACCCACTATGGCTGGGGGATTTGAAGAACCTTTTTGAAGGTTGAAGGAAGATTGAAGGAAGAAAGTTGATAGCTTTTATAGCTTTTGTGAAGGGTTTTGTAAGATTCTTTTAGATCCCCTTCTTGTTGATTTGTCTTATTGGATTGTGATCCAAGGAACGCTTGTTTGTTTAATAATTGATTCAGTTATTGAAGCCTTTCTCTTAAGGTTTTCTTGTGCAATTATTCTCTTTCTTCCCATATATTTGATTATTGCTTTCATGATGATGAGTGGCTAATTTCTTTGTGTGATTCTAGGGTGATTGGTTGAAGGTTGTGGGAAAAACAATGATAGAATAATCTTAAATCACAGTAGGACCCTGAAAGCTCGAGTCTTTTCCCTTAACCCTAGAACATCTCGTTCAGTCGATGAACATCTCGGCAGGGGTGGAATTCGTCTGACCGAGGTGACCTTTTGATCCGAAACTGAGAGTTAAGTGTTAGATTTTGCCAAATCCTATTCTTATTACACCTTTCCTGGTTCAATGCAAGGTTAGGATGAGACTTACCCGGTGAATCCTTTGTTTATTTACCCAAGATCATAAGTGTAGGTAATAAAGGTTTATCCTTTATTGGGGTTTGAGTGTGCTTTCATTCCATCTTTGTGAGTTAGCCTGAGACTTACCCGGTAAAGGTTGATTCTATTCCCTTAGTTGGAGTGTTAGTTTAAGGTTATAGTTCTTTTCCTTAATTCCTTGAGACTTACCCGGTAATAGGAGTTACGGTTTGGGATTAGTGAGTAGTGAGACTTACCCGGTAATCTATTCCATTTTAGTAACACCTTCCCTTTGCAAAATCTCAGCTTTGTCCGCTTATCTTTAGATCTTGAGTTGGAACCACAACTAGATGCTTTAATCCCTAGAATTGCATATTTCTTTAATTGACTTTTTATCATCTTTGATTGTGTTAATCGCTTTTGTGGTTAGTAGTTGCATTGACAACCTATACCTGCTTTGTTTCACTAAGTCCTTGTGATCGACCCCTGAAATTTCTTGCTTTTTACTACGATTGACCCGTACACTGCGGGTTCGCATCCTTGTTTTAAGCTTACATCTAGGGTTATAAATTTAAAGCTTGCACACACCGTTTGGAGCGCACAAGCCACCATCCCATCCTCTAACTCGGACAAGTCCATCACTTGTGAGGCGATCAAAGAGATCACCCCACCGCCGACAATATCCCTCGGCTCATCCCTCCTGATCCGCTTCAAAGCGACAAGGAAGAGAGAGGGCCAATCCATCACCTTCTCGCTCTGTGGAAGGCAGGAATAGAGTAGTGGGAGGTCCTTGAGAGCGACCTTGTTTTCCTCTTTGTGTCCACAGAAGACACTCATGAGGATCTTGGAAATCAACCTCAAACTGGGGTGAGTGAGTCTGTTGGAGTACTCACCCCCAGCATGAAACTCCGACTCGGTAGCTGCTTGCCAGAACTCGCACAGGTCTGGGGCCGGGACTGGATCCCACCAGTTCTCAAAGGGGTTTAGAGTCACCCCAAAAGCTTCCCTTAGATCGGCGTAGTCGAGAGTGTATTTCACCTAGTTAAACTTGAAGGTGAGGCCGATACACACGTGGTCGTCCTTCTCCATTGTGAAGGTGGAGATAAACTGTCTGCTGAGCTCCAGATATGTCGGAGCACTCTTCTGGAGGAAGTCTCCGAGCCCAACATTCGCCAAAAACGCTTGCATGCTCTCTAGCATGCCCAATTTCTCCAAAGTCGGGATATGCAGAAATCGAGTTGCATACACAACTCGATCCTGCACAATCCTATAACGCTCCTTCTCTGCTTCGGTCATCTTGGATTTCCTTGGGGCTTCCATTCTTATAAGTATATGAAGAAAAGCATTAGCAAATATTGAAATGAAGAAAAGAAAACGACCTTTCTGTTGTGATTTCCACAGGGGCGGTTGTGCAGGCGCAGGGGCGGTGAGGCGCAGGGGCGGATGCTTGCAGCCGCAGGTACGGGAGAAATTCAGAGGCTATTTCTGAGGAGCGATGGAGAGGGTGTTGCTGAGGTTGCTCCGGTGACGTCCTTGGTGGTGTAGCCTCGCCGGTGATGTAGCTGGAGTGGAATGTATGAAGTGGGTGAGGAGGAAGGCCGTAGGGCTGTGAGAGAGTACGGGGGTAGTGGGAGAAGGTGGCGCAGGGTTGTTTTGACTAGTGGCTAGCTGTCGGAGGCGGCGCAGGGGCGTCGGCGAGATTGTTGGAGGGTAGAGGGCGCAGGGGCGTTGAGGGTGTTTTTGAAGGAGGGTAGTTTGGAGGGTTTGTGTTTGGTGAAGAAGGTTGGTGGGTGGTGCGTGGTAGGTGTAGGCGTTTTTCGAGATCCTATTTTTTTTCTTTTCTTGGTCAACCCGCATGGGAGGGGGTTTGACACCGCAGGGGCGGCGACAAGGGAGAGGGGCACGCAGGCCCAGCGCCGGGGCGACGCTGGGAATTTGTGTCAAGGATGGCCGCCGCAGGGGTGTAGGGATGTCACCGCGGGGGGCAGTGACAGGCGTGTTGCAGGCGTAGGCCCAGTGCCGGGGGCGGCGCTGGCCTGAGTGTCACCATAGGGGCGGGAAACAAAACCGCAGGGGCAGATTCCTGTTAGCATGAAATATTGTGATATTTTAGACACATTTTCTAAGTGTATTTCATCCATATTGGTGGTCATTGATAAAGCATTGAAGCAATTGTGAGTTAGTTTATCTATATTGTCGATATAGAGGTCTACATAAGCTTTGTGTTGATTGTAGGCAATTAAGAGCTAAAACCGGACGAATCAAGGGAGAATGGAGATGGATTGAGCATATCCAATGATTGAGGACATCACTAGGAGCTAAGGAAGATGCTAAGTTGAAGAATGACACAAGACAAAGGAGAATTACGAGCTACTTGTGTTCCACACCCTAAAATACGGCCGTACTAGAGTCCACGCTCTAAACCACGGCCGTGGAAGATGTGAAGCAACCGTGATGAAATTCCACGCTCTAAACCACGGGCGTGGAATCTTAGGAAACCGTGATTTAGGCGATGTTTTAACGTACAATTTGAAGCCACGATCTTTTACGCGATGGGCTGGACTCATATTTTATCTTGCCCTATAAAAGGACCAGAAGAGAGAGATTCCATCACCTATGCTTAGATTTTGCCTACGCTTATTGCACGTGCCTAGGGTTTCAAGTTGGACGTGTGGAGATTGCTATTTCGCAACGGAGATTTGCGAAGAGTTGAGGATTTGGAAGCTACGCTTTGTCCTTAGGTTTCATTAGAAGACGGATTGACATCCCGTTCTTCGTTCTTATCAAGGATTGTGATTGTTTGTGTTATTCTGAATCTACTTACATCATTGTTCTTGTTTGTGGATTTGAGATTGATTTGAGATTTATTCAAGTTTTTCGAAGGTTTTCATCTTTCATTCTTTTAAATCTTGAATTTGATATCATAATGATTGTTGTTGGCTAAAACCCTTTAGCAATTCTAAGGTTAAGGGTTGATAGTTGTGGCTTAGATGATGATAGATCGATCGTAAACAGATTGGACCTTGAGAGTTAGAGAGAATCGTCGACGTACCTAAATCACGGTGTGTTCTTGAGTTCCACGGCCGTGGAATCTCAAGATCCACCCGTAATTTCCCTTAGTTTACGAACCTTGCTTTTACTTTAATCCAAAGTTAAAGATTTGATTTAACTTAGTCTTGGCTTTCCTTTTCTAGGTGGTAGTGAAGCCTCAACAACCTCTACTTCGATTTCGAGTGTCACAACCTTAATCGGTTTAGTAGTCTTGATCCTTGGGTTACAAGTTTGGGTATTTGATATTAATTCTTACCTTTAGATCCTTTCTATACTGAAGCCTCAACAACCTTTGCAACTCTTAACTCTGTCCTTAATTCTTTAGTATATCTTGAATCGATTGCCACAACTGGATTCCTGGATCTTTAGGATTGTTGTTTTCCCAATATTTACAAAAGCTCATACATTTACTTGCTTGACAATTCTATAACTGGATTTAACCCCCCAAATCCCTGTGTTCGATACTCTGGAATTCTTGCTTAACTACGTCGATCCGTACACTGCAGGTTCGCTTGCTTGATTCTAGTTTTATAAATTTAAAGCTTATTTGCACGCACGCTAAGTGGCGAACAAGTTTTTGGCGCCGTTGCCGGGGATTTGGTCTAGGCCGAATTCGGTTATCGGTTGTCAAGCTTGGGAGCTTTTCCCTTGTTATTTGATATCTCTTCGAGTGTATGCGCAGTTCTAGGAACAACGAAGACCTCTTACCTCTTGATCAAGAGCTTGAGAGGACTTTAAGGAGAAAGCTTAAGGAAAGAAAAATGGCTGAAGAAAGAGAACGTGATTACCAAACGGAGTTAGCGGAGAAAGAAGCTCAACTCCAATGGAGTGAGAAGACTCGTAGGGAAGAGATGGATCGTCATCAAACGAAGGTTGATGATCTATCGGACATGATGTTCCAAATGAGGTTAGAAATAAACAACATCAAGGAGAAAAAGAGAAGAAGAAGACCGGGAAGATCGGTTAGAGCCAACTCATCCAATGAGGATAGTGACTCCTCCTTGCCACCACTAGAGGAAATTGATCCAACGATCAATGTGAATCCATTCTTTCCACGGCCAGCTGCAAATCGCCGTGTTCCACCTAGAGGTGCGAGAGTCGAACGTGTAGATGAGGAGCCAAGAACTCTTGGCCAAAGGATGGGTCCAACGCAGCAACCACGCCGTTTAGGTGTGAACTTTGATGCTGATGATGCACAAGGGTTTAGCTTCAACCCTCAAGTTATTACCATTGTTCGCCAGAATCAATTTGGTGGAACAAGCGCTGAATCTCCACACCAACATCTACAAAATTTTGTGATCACGATGGAGACAATGAAGCCAAAGAATGCAACTACCAACAGCTATAAGCTAAAGCCTTTCTTCTTCTCATTGAAGGGGAAAGCATTGTCTTGGTATCAAGCTCTTCCAAGTGGGAAACTTGAAACATGGGAGGATCTTTCTTCGGAATTCCTCACTAAGTTCTTTCCGCCATCTAAAACGGCGGAGTTAAGAGGTAAGATTAACGCATTTTCAATGAGATCTAACGAAAGTTTGTTTCAATCTTGGGAAAGATTTCAGGATTTGCTATTGGATTGCCCACATCATGGCATATCCAAATTGGCGCTATTGGAGATATACTATAAGGGACTGGATGTGGAGACACAATTCAAGCTCCAATCCCTTTCATGTGGTACATTCATGGACATGAGGGAAGATGACGCTTGGGACTTCATTGAGAAGCAATCGCGAGTTATAGAGAAGTACTCTCATCGGAAAGTGGAGGCGAATCATGTGGATCAAGGAGCAAAGCTATTACAAGCAGCTCAAACTCAAATCTTTTCTCTCAACACGGAGATTAAAGAGTTGAAGGAAGCCATCAAAACCAACTTTCCGAAGCACAAGGAACAAGATGTGGGTTATTTAGGCAACAACAATAACCACAACGGGAATGAGAGTACAAACCGCAACAACCGGAACAACAACCGCAACAATTGGAACAACAACAACAACAACCGGAACAACAATTGGAACAACAATAGGGGTTCAAACAACAACAATTGGCGCCCCAACCAACAAAATTCCGGTAATTCTTATTCTTCTAATTCAGGAAATTCACTAACTCCACCTTCCTCTTCTTCCAATCCTTTGAAAAGCCAGGGGCAAAGAGTTCTTAGCTATTGTATATGCAATTGACAAATTTCGCTCTTATCTTGTAGGTGCAAAGGTGATTGTATACACGGATCATGCTGCGATCCGATATCTCCTTGCAAATAAGGATGCGAAGCCAAGGCTAATTAGATGGATTCTTCTCCTACAAGAATTCGATCTAGAGATCCGCGACAAGAAGGGTTCAGAAAATTTTGTTGCGGATCATTTGAGTCGTCTAACACATCTAGAGGATGACCATCTACCTATAGATTACTCCTTTCCGGACGAGCATTTACACATCATAGAGGAGTGCATCGATGTAATCACCAAAGGTAACAAACCATGGTTTGCTGATTTTTTTAACTATTTGGTTTGTCAGGAATTACCGCCCGGATTATCCTACGCACAAAGAAAGAAGTTCTTTAAGGATGTTCGAGAATACTTTTGGAATGAACCTCTACTCTTTAAGAGAGGTCCGGATGGCATTATTCGGCGATGTGTGCCGGAAGATGAGATGCAAAGTGTCATCCGCCATTGTCATTCACTACCTTGTGGAGGACACGCTAGTTCGAACAAGACTAGCGCTAAGATATTGCAATCTGGATTCTTTTGGCCTACTCTATTTAAAGATGTGCAAACCTTTGTTTCCTGCTGCGATGCTTGTCAAAGAACAGGAAATATATCTAGGAGGAATGAGATGCCTCTCAACAACATCCAAGAAGTGGAGATCTTTGATGTTTGGGGAGTAAACTTCATGGGACCTTTCCCATCATCTTGTGGTAACCAATACATACTTTTAGCGGTGGATTATGTTTCGAGATGGGTTGAAGCAATTGCCTCTCCCACTAATGATGCCATGGTAGTGGTCAAGTTCTTTAACGTGACCATCTTCCCACGATTTGGGACGCCACGGACTATCATTAGTGATGGAGGTTCTCATTTCATTGCCCGGCGTTTCGAAGCTCTTTCAGCTAAGTATGGGGTGACTCACAAGATCGCCACCCCTTATCATCCACAAACTAGTGGACAAGTGGAGATCTCAAACCGGGAGATCAAAGGAATCCTAGAGAAGACGGTTTCAAGGACAAGGAAGGATTGGTCCTTGAAGCTAGATGATGCATTGTGGGCGTACCAGACTGCATATAAGACTCCCATCGGAACTACACCATACAACCTTGTGTATGGGAAGTCTTGTCATTTACCGGTAGAGTTGGAGCACAAGGTGTTTTGGGCGATCAAGTGGTTAAATTTCAGCATGAAGGAAGCGGGAGAGAAGCGTCTCTTGGACCTAAATGAACTTGAAGAACTCCGCTTGAACGCTTACGAAAACGCCAAGATCTACAAAGAAAGAGCGAAGCGTTGGCATGATAAGCATATCATCCCAAAGGACCTCAAAGAAGGAGATCAAGTTCTCCTCTTCAATTCAAGGCTTCGTCTCTTTCTAGGTAAGCTTAAATCTCGTTGGACTGGACCTTTTCTAATCAAACGTGTTTTTCCCCATGGTGCAGTTTAAGTATGGGGTGAAAAGGGCGGAAGCTCTAAGGTGAACGGTCAACGACTCAAGAAGTATACACCGGAACTCCAAGCTGAAGAGTTCGCGCCCACCGCACTCGAATAAGTGCGAATTTGGTCTAGCTACGGACCTTAAACAAAGTGCTTCTTGGGAGGCAACCCAAGGTATTGCATTTACGTTTTTGTTTTTGATTCATAGATTAGTTTAGTTTAGACGTTTTGCTTTGTTTTGCCTTCGATGCCTTCCGGTATGTTCGTGTTTTTGGATGCAGGAACAGTGGAAAAGAAAGGGGAAAGGAAAAGCTTGAAGAAAATTGACGAAACATGGACTTTTACACATTACAGAGAGTTTCACGGCCAAAACCACGGCCGTGACAGCTACAGTGACTGTAATTTTCAAAAGTCTGAGAAAAATCACCAAAACCACGGTTCCGTACAATTCCACGGCCGTGCAACCCCCCGATAGACCGTGATTTTCAAAAATTTTTACGGCCACTATATAAACCACGTTTCTTCACAAAACACACAACACAAACCCCATTCCACGCCCAAATCACCGAATCCACGCACCATCTCTCAACTCCTCATTCGTTAATCGTTTTTGACGATTCTTTGGCCAAAACTGAAGAAAATCCAATCACCAACAAGATCCAAGCAACAATTCGAGCGGCAAATCACCGGAGAAGACGGAATTCGGATTTCAAAATCTGAAAACCTAGGTTTTTCGCTCTTTCCTTCTCTTTGTCGATTCGGCTTCGTTTTTGATAGAATCTTTAGGAGAACTGATTGGAATTGGACGGGAATTAGTCTAGGACTGCTGGCTGTTGAGTTTGGTGTGATTTTGCTGAGTTTTGAGATTTTTCGAGACGAACCACGGTTCCTAGAGAAACCACGGCCGTGGAAACCTTAGAACATACCATGGTTTTCGACAGAACATGGATTTTGTGAGAAGAGTGTCCGGTAGAAACAAGGATAAGAAAAGGAAGGGTAACCCCTCTTCCTCTTCTAGAGCACCACCCGCTGAGCCTCCATCACCCCCTTCATCACCATCACCACCTCCCCCTAGGATCCCTACTATCCATGAGGATCATTTAAATGCCTTAGAGAGGATCGAGGAGAGGACGGTCATAGGACCTAGATACTTACTGCTTGAGGAGTTAGAGCCTCTACATGTGATAGGAGACCTCACTTGGCTTTTAGATAGAGCCGGTTTAGTTATCTTCTCCGCTATTCGGGAAGATGCTTATGAGGAGATCACTAGGGAGTTTGTGGTTTCCTTTGAGCACAGTCACGTAGACAGGACAATTTCTTTCCGGCTGATGGAGAGAAACTATGATTTTTCGATTAGAGAGTTTGGAGACTTCTTTGGGTTCCAGGAGACCTTTAATGGTCGATTCCCCAGTGGCGTGTACGCCAAGGATTTCTGGGAGGAGATTGCGATGACTTACGCCAGTGAGGACCGCTGGCAGCCTGTTGATACCAAGGCTAGATGATAGATCATCTAGCCTTGAAGATTGCCCATAGAGTGCTTTCTGAGTGTCTCTTCCCTAGGACGGAGACACCTCAGAAGATTAAGACAGATGAGCTGTTTCTTCTTTACAGCATGTTATATGGCAGGCCTGCTGATTGCGCCACCCTCTTAGCTGCTACCATGAGCAAGCTAAAGAATAAGAGGGCTGACAACATTGGATACGGTGGGATGGTCACCCACCTTGCTAGATAGTTAGGGGCAGACTTCTCAGCTTGCACCTGCATTCCAGCTAGACCCCTAGGACTTCAAGCCCTCATGACTAGAGGCATCATTTTTCCCACACATAGAGGTCCACCGTATGCTGCTATACCTTGGGAGAGTAGGACTAGGAGAGGCATTGAGTGGCTTCCCGAGTATTCCATTATGGCTGGACGCCATAACTAGAAGGCGACGTTTGTTGTCATGCATGCGAACAGATTAGTAGCCCCTCCCTATGTTCCACCACCACCAGTTGTAGAGGAGGAGATGAGAGGGGATGACGAGTTTGAGGGAGGAGGAGCTGATCATCACTTTGGTACATTCCCGGATCAGCCGGATGCAGTTCCTGACCTTCCTAGACGCTATCCCCGCCCTGCTAGAGCATCTGGCTCTTCCTCTCGCCGTGCTAGTGTGAGCGAGAGGCCTACTTGGATGGCGGATCCTCCTTCATGGTATAACACTCAGCCGGATTGGATGGGAGCTCCACCGCCTTGGCATGCACAGCCGCCACCTGCACCAGCACCTTCAGATGCACCGGCGTGGTACAGCCAGCCGCCTGGTTGGTACGAGCAGCTGCCAGAGTGGGCCACCGACCTTTCCAGCAGGGTCGGAGCTCTAGAGATCCGTGCAGATGCTAGGGATGCACGAGCCGCCGATCTTGACCACATGATGAGAGATGTTTACCGCAAGCAGTTTGGGCGGCACTATGATCCCGGTTTCTCCCCGTTTCCACCACCGCCTCCACCTCAGTGATGACGTTTGATGATCGACCGTTTTAGCCGCTCCACCACTGTTTTGTTAGTCCCTTTTTCTTTCTTTCTTTTTCTTCTTTTTCTTTTTGAACATTAGGGACAATGTTTGTTCCAAGTATGGGGTGGGGTGTGACTAATTGTTTGTAATAACTCTTACTCACTTTTGTATGCTTTTATCGAGACTACCTTGCATGTTCATTCTATTGTTACACGTTTCATTATTGCATTGCATGAAAAAGCTTTTGAAAAACCCATAAAAATAGAAAAATTTTGAAAATTTTGTGCTTCTAAGGATAGAGATAATTTCTATGATAATCACTACTTGTGAATTGAGTTTTGATGACAATTGCATGCTTAAACAAATAGTGAGTTGAAAAGAAATTGAATGAATTGATTATTCCTCTTTTGCAAGTTTCATAATGTGATGAATGTTACTTAAATCATATTGAGAAATCAAGGTTGAAATCACATGATGAGTTCTTATACTTCTTTTTGAGATGATTATGGCAATTCGATTTTCTTTCTTCTTTCTTTGATCATTTAGCCCCTCAATGAAATAATGACCTCCTTTACCTATCCGGGAATTTGGAGGAGTTGATATTTGGCATGTTTGATGTGGGAGGGCCATGAAAGCAATTATTTGCATTCAAAAGAATAGAAAGAAGTTATAGGTTTGGGGAAGTCAATCATGATGATGAGTAACTCGCCACCATTCACATAGCCGGGTGTTTGTGTCTTGCCAAAGTCGGATTGAGCGATATTCCTAGCGGATTATGGTATGTGCATCAAGGGTTTGAGGCATCTCGTAAAAATGAGAAACGCCAATCTCCTAGGCTTCGGTTTTTGTGCACCTCTATCCATAACTCCAAAAGTAAAGTCGAAAAATGAATTGAAAAGAAGAGAGTGAAGCTCTAAGTTGAAAGTGCTGCGGAAACCGCAAGAGAAAAAGAAAAGAGTAGTTATCCACTTTCCCGGATTCATGCACCACATTCCTTAAAGTTTTCCCTCCCTTTCCGCATTCTAGACCTTGTTTGAAAGTCCTTAAGATCAAGAGAATGATATATGACTTGGTGATCTAAATTGAAGTTTCTTATATTTGATTTTGATAATGTTTGAAGGTTATGATGTTTACATGGAAGTTTGATCAATTCATGGGCTTTCTTTACTCTTTACTCTTTGATTATGTATATGAAAGTCTTATAAACGAATGAAGCAAGATTTGAGAATGATCTATTGACTAGAAAGCACATTCATCTAAAAGAAGTTTTGCTTTGAGAGTATATCTATATTTCATCCTAACTTGAGTTTTAAAGCTTTTGAAAGACCTTGCTTAGGGACAAGCAAGTGACAAGTATGGGGTTATTTGTTAGCATGAAATATTGTGATATTTTAGGCACGTTTTCTAAGTGTATTTCATCCATATTGGTGGTCATTGATAAAGCATTGAAGCAATTGTGAGTTAGTTTATCTATATTGTCGATATAGAGGTCTACATAAGCTTTGTGTTGATTGTAGGCAATTAAGAGCTAAAACCGGACAAATCAAGGGAGAATGGAGATGGATTGAGCATATCCAAGGATTGAGGACATCACTAGGAGCTAAGGAAGATGCTAAGTTGAAGAATGACACAAGACAAAGGAGAATTACGAGCTACTTGTGTTCCACGCCCTAAAATACGGCCGTACTAGAGTCCACGCTCTAAACCACGGCCGTGTAACTTTGGCAACACAAGCGTGGAGCACTCCAGTGACTTACACGGCCGTGGAAGATGTGAAGCAACCGTGATGAAATTCCACGCTCTAAACCACGGGCGTGGAATCTTAGGAAACCGTGATTTAGGCGATCTTTTAACATACAATTTGAAGCCACGATCTTTTACGCGATGGGCTGGACTCAAATTTTATCTTGCCCTATAAAAGGACGGGAAGAGGGAGATTCCGTCACCTCTGCTTAGACTTTGCCTACGCTTATTGCACGTGCCTAGGGTTTCAAGTTGGACGTGTGGAGATTGCTATTTCGCAACGGAGATTTGCGAAGAGTTGAGGATTTGGAAATACACTTTGTCCTTAGGTTTCATTAGAAGACGGATTGACATCCCGTTCTTCGTTCTTATCAAGGATTGTGATTGTTTGTGTTATTCTGAATCTACTTACATCATTGTTCTTGTTTGTGGATTTGAGATTGATTTGAGATTTATTCAAGGTTTTCGAAATTTTTCATCTTTCATTCTTTTAAATCTTGAATTTGATATCATAATGATCGTTGTTGGCTAAAACCCTTTAGCAATTCTAAGGTTAAGGGTTGATAGTTGTGGCTTAGATGATGATAGATCGATCATAAACAGATTGGACCGTGAGAGTTAGAGAGAATCGTCGACGTACCGAAATCACGGTGTGTTCTTGAGTTCCACGGCCGTGGAATCTCAAGATCCACCCGTAATTTCCCTTAGTTTACGAACCTTGCTTTTACTTTAATCCAAAGTTAAAGATTTTCTTTAACTTAGTCTTGGCTTGCCTTTTCTAGGTGGTAGTGAAGCCTCAACAACCTCTTCTTCGATTTCGAGTGTCACAACCTTAATCGGTTTAGTAGTCTTGATCCTTGGGTTACAAGTTTGGGTATTTGATATTAATTCTTACCTTTAAATCCTTTCTGTATTGAAGCCTCAACAACCTTTATAGACAGTGTCTTTAGATAAGTCATATAAAGCCTTGTAACTTCACCGTACATTGCTTTACCTTAGTATACCTTTGCAACTCTTAACTCTGTCCTTAATTCTTTAGTATATCTTGAATCGATTGCCACAGCTGGATTTCTGGATATTTAGGATTGTTGTTTTCCCAATATTTACAAAAGCTCATACATTTACTTGCTTGACAATTCTATAACTCGATTTAACCCCCCCAAATCCCTGTGTTCGATACTCTGGAATTCTTGCTTAACTACGTCGATCCGTACACTGCGGGTTCACTTGCTTGATTCTAGTTTTATAAATTTAAAGCTTATTTGCACGCACACTAAGTGGCGAACAATTCCTTGATAGAATCTCCTCTTTTTATTCCTTCGGGTTGCCTCCCGAGAAGCGCCTATGTTTTACGTTGTTGGCTCGACGTAAGATCTCTACTTCTCTAACTGTGCCTCCTCTAGTACCATCTCGTCAATCGGATCGTTCTTGACTCCTTCAATGTAAAGCTTTAGCCTTTGTCCGTTCACCTTAAACACCTTGTGCGTTTGGGGGTCATAGAGATCCACAGCCCCGTGAGGGTATACTTCGGCTACTATGAACGACCCTGTCCATCTTGAACGCAGCTTACCTGCAAAGAGTTTCAATCAGGATTGAAAGAGAAGTACCTTATTACCTACCTTGAAGTTCTTCTGGAGGATGTTCCGGTCATGCCATGCTTTGGTCTTTTCTTTGTATGTGGTAGCATGGTCATATGCATCTAGCCTTAGTTCCTCCAACTCTTGCAATTGGAGCTTCCGGAATTCTCCCACTTCTTCTATGTTCATGTTGCACTTCTTTACCGCTGAACCGCCCACCAAGCTTTGTGCTCTAACTCCACCGGTAGGTGGCAAGCTTTCCCAAACACGAGCCTAAAAGGGGACATTCCGATGGGTGTTTTGTAGGCTGTCCAATATGCCCATAGGGCGTCATTTAGCCTTGCACTCCAATCCTTCCGCCCGGGAGAAACCGTCTTTTCAAGGATGGTCTTTATTTCCCGGTTGGACACCACAACTTGGCCGTTTGTTTGTGGATGATAAGTTGTTGATACTCTTTGGTGAACATGGTACTTCTTAAGGAGAGCCGTGATCGTCTTGTTGCAAAAATGGGTACCCTTATCACTGATTAAGGCTTTTGGGATTCCAAATCTTGCAAAGATATTTTCCTCCAGAACAGCTGCAACTACTTTTGAATCATCAGTTTTGGTGGCGTTTGCTTCCACCCACTTGGAAACATAGTCCACCGTAAGCAAAATATATGTGTTTCCGAATGAAGTAGGAAACGGCCCCATGAAATCAATTCCCTAAACATCGAATATTTCGAAAAATATAAGAGAGGATTGGGGCATTTCATGTCTCCTTGAAAGATTTCCTACCCTTTGGCATCTATCACACACTTTACAAAACGCAAAAGCGTCTCGAAAAATGTGTGGCCAAAAGAAACCGGCATCCAAAACTTTTCTTGTAGTTTTGTTTGCTCCAAAGTGCCCTCCACATGCTTCAGAATGACAGAAAGTTAGGACGGATTGTACCTCATTGTCCGGAATGCAATGCCGGATCACTTGGTCACTACAATGCTTCCAAAGGTAAGGATCGTCCCAAACGTAGTGTCGAGCTTCAGCTTTTACTTTCTCTCGTTGTGCCTTGGTGAAGTCTTGAGGATACTCCTTCCTGACAATGAAATTCACAATGTCAGCAAACCATGGCTTAAAAGATTGAAGCTTAAGACAAACCTCTGTCGACAATTCCGCAGGGGCGCCTAGACTGAGCTGCAGGGGCGGCTGGTGTGATGCGCGGGGGCGGTTACACAACAGAGAGTTGTGTAGAATGTATCGTTTGGAAAACTTCTAGCTATCTCTCTTTTTTCTGGATCTTCCTCCTCTTGCACTAGTCTGCTCAAATGATCGGCCACCAGGTTCTCAGCTCCCTTCTTGTCCCTTATCTCTAGGTTAAACTCGCTTAGAAGAAGCACCCAACGGATTAATCGTGGCTTTGCCTCCTTCTTTTCCATGAGGTACCTAAGAGCTGCATAGTCCGTGAAGATAATTACCTTTACCCCAAGTAGGTACTGCCGGAATTTCTCAAGGGCAAAAACTACCGCTAACATCTCCTTCTCGGTGGTAGAGTAATTCCTTTGTGCTCCATTGAGTGTCATAGACGCATAATGGATCACATGGGAGGCCCGTCCGTCTTTTTGTCCTAAGACAGCTCCGACGGCGTAGTCACTGGCGTCACACATGATTTCAAAAGGTTTCTCCCAATTCGGAGAACGGATGATTGGTGCGGTGGTGAGACGTGCCTTCAAAGTGTCGAAAGCCTTCTTGCAATCCTCATCAACTAGGAAGGTGACATCTTTCTTGAGCAATTCAAACAGGGGTGTTGAGATCTTTGAGAAATCTTTGATGAACCGTCGGTAGAAACCTACATGACCAAGAAAAGATCGGATTTCCCGAACATTAGTAGGATAAGGTAAATTTTGAATAACATCAACCTTTGCCTTATCTACCTCTATCTCTTTTGAGGATATTACATGTCCTAGCACAATTCCTTTTTCGACCATGAAATGACATTTTTCTGAATTAAGAACTAAATTGGTTTCAACACATTTTTCAAGAACAAGTTTTAAATGCCCTAAACATACGTCAAAACTGTCTCCATGGACGGTAAAATCATCCATGAAGACTTCAATGAAATTTTCTATGTATTCGGAGAAATTCTTATCATGCACCATTGGAAAGTGCTTGGTGCGTTGCAAAGTCCAAATGACATTCTGCGATATGCAAAAGTGCCAAATGGGCTAGTGAACATCGTCTTCTCTTGATCTTCTGGTGCGATGGCTATTTGGAAATAGCCCGAATATCCATCTAGGAAACAATAGTATTGATGACCTACAAGACGTTCCAACATTTGATCAATAATAGGGAATGGGAAATGGTCTTTTCGTGTTACCTTATTGAGCTTGCGGTAGTCAATGCAAACTCTCCATCCGGTTTGTGTTTTGCTTGGGACCATCTCTCCATGTTGATGTTCCACCAAAGTGATGCCTCCCTTTTTTGGAACTACTTATGTCGGGCTAACCCAAGTGCTATCCGAGATAGGAAAGATGATGTCCGCTTGGAGGAGCTTCAACACTTCCTTTTTGACCACATCCATCATTGGGGCGTTCAACCTCCTTTGAGGTTGCCTAGAGGGCTTGGCTTCGTCCTCAAGTAAAATCCTATGCATGCAAGTGGAAGGACTTATCCCTTTGATGTCCGCAATAGTCCATCCAAGGGCCGTCTTGTGCTCCTTTAGTACGTTCACCAACTTATCTTCTTGTCCGGTGGTCAACTTGTTGGAGATGATTACCGGCAAGGTATTGTGTGCTCCAAGGAAAACATACTTGAGGTGTGACGGAAGGTCCTTCAATTCTATTTCCGGTGCCTGCACTATGGACGGAACAAACTTCTAGCTTGGGGTTAGTAAAGTGGGCCCAATTTCCAAATTGGAGATAGGTAGCCTTTTATGCCCATCTAATTGGGCTAGGACCTCTTTCATGCTAGATGTTAACACATAATCTGATTTGAAACCATCAATGTCATGCTCAATCACATTTCTTAATTCATTCGCGTCAGAGTTATCAAAAACATCTTGCACAAAAGGTTAAACAATGTCAATAGCACATAGAGAATGATCATCGCTAGGAAATTTCATTGCACACTACTTCTCCGTCAAACTCCATGGTTAATTTGCCACTAAAATAATCAATTTTAGTCCTAGCCGTTTTCAAAAATGCCTACCTAACAGAATGGGTTCAGCATGCGAGTCATTTTCCATATCCATTACAAAGAAATCAGCAGGAAAAATTAGGTTGTCTACCATAACTAATACATCTTCAATTATCCCTTTCAGGTACACATTAGATCTATCAACAAGTTGTACTACAATCCTAGTTTCCATTAGTGGGCCAAGGCAAAGTGATTTGTAAATCGAATATGGCAAGACATTAATAGAAGCACCGAGATCAAGCATTGCTTTGTCAAAGCGGGTTTCACCTATAACACAAGGAATGCTTACCATGCGCGGATCGCTGCACTTCTTGGGCATTCTCCGTTGGAAAACTATCGACACATGTTCACTCACTTGCACTTTCTGTTTCCCCTTTAGCTTTTGATTCCTCTTGATAGTGCAAAATTCCTTCAAAAACTGACCATACTTAGGGATACTTTTCACCAACTTAAGGAGGGGAATGTTTACCTCGCATTTAGAGAAAGTCTCAAAGAGTTCCTTTTCCTCTATGATTCTTCGCTCCTTCAATGCTTCAGGAAAAGGAGCCGGTGGCTTCTCGGAGTACAGTGGCGAAAAGTTAGGGAGGATGTAGGTATCCTTTTCAACAGGACCTTCTATTGTGTTTTCCGCAGGGGCGCCAACTTGAAGGCGCAGGGGCGGCTCGGGGGTTGTCACCGCAGGGGCGGGGGCAGCCAGCCACAGGGGCGTCGTTCCTTTTGTGCTGGACGCAGCTGCAGCCGCAGGGGCGATTGTGGATGCAGAAGAAACGACAGAAGGTTTGCTTTGTGATTCTTTTGCTGGTTCTTGTTGGATTTGCTTCCCGCTCCTTAATGATAGGGCACTAACATTCTCCTTGGGGTTTATAAACGTGTGGGAAGGCAATCCTCCGGAAAGCCTTGATTCGGTCCTTTAAATAGCTTCCGCCATTTGACTAACCTGTTTCTCAAGGTTCTTGATGCTAGATTCTGTTGTTTGGACATGGGTAGCAAAGTGTTTAGTCAAAACCTGCAACATATCTTTAGTTGAGCGATACTTACCTTGGTGGGGCTGCTGTTGTTGGTTTTGTTGATCCCTCCAATGAAAATTCTGTTGGTTACACCAATTTGGCATGAAATTTTGTGTATAGGGATCGTTCCTAGGTCTTTGCTGCTGTGGTTTTCCATAACCCATTGCGTTTACTTCAGCATCGTCATCTTGAACTTGTGGACACATGTCCGTTGGATGATACAGGTAAGCACAAACTCCACAAGCTTTTAGTTGTTGTGGTGTTCCCATAAATGTTTGCCTCTTCACCATTTCCTTCAATTCCGCTAGCTCGGTGGAAATCTCACTCTTCCCGGAACTCACAGCATGAACTCCTTTCTTAGTCGGGGTCCTTCCAAAGTTCCGAGTTCCTTCAGCTTGCTCCTGTATTTTTTCCAAAGCAAGGTCAGGAGTAGAGTTAAGAATATTACCTCCGCAAGCCGCATCGACGATCCTCCTTTCATTGTCTAGCTAGCCATTGTACAAGTACAAGACTAGATCTTGAGTTGAATATCCGTGAAAAGGACAGCTGGATCGGAGGCGTGCAAACCTTTCATAGTACTCGTAGAGAGTTTCGGTTGCCTCTTGCTCGATGTTGCTTCTTGCTCGATGTTGCTTATAGCTTTCTTCAAGCTATTGACCTTTTTAGCTGGAAAGTATTTCTCCAAGAACGCTTTGTGAAGGTTCTCCCAAGTGTCAATACTCCCGGATGGAAGGTGGTAATACCAATCATCCGCCGAATCTTTGAGTGTGAAGCCGAATGCCCTCATCTTGATCTGTTCTTCGGTAATGTTGGCCGGCTTCATGCTCATACACACAGTATGGAACTTCCCAAGGTGCTTGATGGGGTCTTCACCACTTAGTCCATGGAAGGATGGAAGCAAGTGAATGAGGCCCGGCTTGAGCTCAAAGTTGACTCCTTCCCCTAGTGTCGGTATAATGACCGCAAGAGGGTTTTTAGCCAAGGTGGGCTGCATAAGTTGATGAAGAGTACGGTGAGCCATCTCTTCTTGAAGTATAGTGATTAAGTAAGGGTCGAACCCAAGAGAGTTAAGGTGTTTTAGATGCAATTATCGATTATAATGACAAGTGACACAAGGGGGGGGGTTGGTTGAATTGATGCACAAAAACTTATGAAAACGATTAATGCGACAAGTAAGAAAATAATGGATGAATCCACACTAGGTTGATTCTAAGCATGCAATTGCTACTTTGGTGAGTTCCTTTTACAAGTTTCCAAGTAATCTCCCGTCTCGATCGTATATGTGTTAAGCCAACCGGCATCAACACAACTTAACCTATTAAAGTTCCGTAAACCTACAAGAACAAATAACAGGTTAGTTTTCAAACAAAGACTAAGGGATATAAAAAGAAGATTAAAATCGTTAAACTTATCTTTATATTTGTGTTCCTTTTCATTAAGTAATCACAACCCGTTATTACGTAAAGTTGCTACTAGATTAAAGACCCGAACCCGGAACCTATTAATCCTAGTTGTTTGCATGTACTTTAGAACCTAAGGTGATCAATCTCAAGCAATAGTAAAAATGCAATTAAACAATGGAGATCAAGGAAACACAAAGTATTACTGAATGAAAACTTATATTATAAAGTACTTACAACCAAAGTAACAAAGCAGCTTCAAACCAACCCAATGTAGCAAGGGAGTTAGCAACTCATTACAAGGTAGCAAGACAATCTAAGTGGATAATTTGATGATTAACAAGATGATAAGATGGATGATTATAGCAATCAACCAAGGCCTATTTATACTACAAAAGGCACTAAATAGGAGTAAATGGCCGGCCCAAAACAACCACCTTAAATGCCACAAAGGTGGTATAAACAGCCGGAGTAAAGCTTCTGGCGTTAAACCGCAGGGGCGGCCTTCAGGAACCGCAGCGGCGGTATAGGAAGAATCGGTTGATCTTCTTCAGGGCCGCTGGGGCGGCTACACAATTCCGCTGGGGCGGATCTTTAATGCACTTCCACGTCTGACCTTTCGCCTTCTTGACGTTTCTGATGTCAAGCCGCCGGGGCGTCCCAATGTCGACGCCTCTGCGTCGACATAGCCTCTTCGTCTTCCAGCTCCCAAGTTGGGGCGTAGGCAGGGGCGCAGTGGGAGATGCAGGGGAGATGGTCTTCATTTCTTCAGGGCAGGTCACCGCCGGGCGCCAAGGAGTGCCGCAGGGGCGGTGAAACACTTCATGGCCGGCGCTGGTGAAGGCGCAGGGAGCGTTCCAGTGGAAACGTCATACGCAGGGGCGGCTGCAAGGACCCGCAGGGGCGGTGAGGCAACAGAAGCTTTGCTTCGTGATCGATCTTCACTCCTAAGTGCTTATAACTCCTTCTTTAGGTTCTTTTGATCTTCTTCTTCTAGACGAAGGAGTTAGTAGCATAAACCGACACTAATGCAATAAAAAGACTCTAAAAACTACCCTAAATGATAGTGATTCCATCACCTATCACTAACCAACATTCCTCAATCTCAATTCTAATCCTAATTTAATTAATTAACCTTTAATTAATTAATTAATTAAATTTCGCCAAAATAACGTTTTGCCAACAGGCAATTTCTAAACCCACCTGTCATCAGATTTCATCAAACAAACTACCAATAATCACTAAAATAATATAACGACCATAATGAAATTTCTAATTATCCATTTTCACAAGCCTAACGTCAATTTAGGCCAAATCGCAGTACGCAAAACGAATAAATTCATAACTTATTTGATACTAACCCGATTGACGATCTGAAAGAACATTTAGAATTACAACGACGCAGACTACGCATGGAGATCATCAAATTCACCGGAATCTGATCGACGGAACCTAACTAGTGACATATATGCTCGAACAGGTCTTCATCTGCTCGGAAATGCAGAAACTCGGTACCGATATGAAGAGAATGAAGAGAGGAATCCAGAAACTCAAACCAAATTGAAATCCGATTAGAAACGGAGAGTAGATCTGAGTTTTAAGGTTGAGAGAAATGAGAGCTTTTACGAGAAAACGTGAAAGGAAATGAATTAATAAAGGATTTTCCGCTATTTATAGTGAAGACGATAATTATCCTTTAGCGAGGTCGATAATTATCCTCTAATCGATCCAAAGGCGTGTCAAACCCCCTTCTCCAAACTTCTCAAGATTGGAATAATAAATCAGGAATATTGTAGGGATAATTATTCCATAACTGCGTCGGAAAATGTGTATTCTTAAGCCGTCTTTCTTAGCCGTTAAGAAACGAAATAGCGACTCTTTTGGCCATTTTGCCTCTCCATGTTATTTCATATCTAGGATATATCCGATCTCCTGATCATTTCTCTCAACTGCATTTTTATTAATTTGAGCTCTCAAATGCTCCAAATAATACCTGAGGGTAAAAATAATTACCCGGGAAAAAAGTGAAAATTTTCCCATACTTCCAAAATTATGCCAGGAACATAATTGTGGGACTCTTACTCATTACTTATGCAATCTTGTCGAGTTATGGGTGAATTACTATCAATGATTAAGTTAATCAAATTAATTAGAATTCGGAAATCCTAACTATTACAGTCCTATGTGCCCTCCGGCTGCGCTGAGATAGGAGTTGAAGTCAGACCTTTCTTCAACTGCTCGAAACTCTGAGTACACGGCTCGGGCCACTCAAACCAGGTAGTCTTCCTCAACAGACTCGTTAATGGACAGGCAATCACAAAGAATCCCTCCACAAATCATTAGTAATAAACGGCTAGGCCAAGAAAGCTACGCACTTCCATGACGTTCATCAGTGTCATCCATGCTGCTACAGGCTTGATCTTCGCCGGATCAACCTTACACCCATCGGCAGAGACAACATGACCCAAAAATGCAACGTTTGGCATCCAGAACTCGAACTTAGAGAACTTGGCATATAATTCTCCATCCTTCAAAACTCGCATCAATGTCCTCAGGTATCCTACATGTTGCTCTTTGCTACGAGAGTACACAAGGATATCATCTATGAAGACCACCACAAATTGATCCAAGAAGTCGATGAATATTCCATTCATCAACTCCATAAAGATGGAGGGTGCATTCGTGAGCCCGAATGGCATCACCACAAACTCTTAGTGGCCGTACCGGGTCCGAAATGCCATCTTATGCACATCTTGCTCTTTCACCCTCATCTGGTGAGAACCCGAGTGCAAGTCAATCCTGGAGAACACAGTCGCTCCCTAAAGCTGATCTAACAAGTCATCAATGCAAGGCAATGAATACTTGTTCGTGATGGTTACCCTGTCCACCTCTCTATAGTCGATGCACACTCTCAGTGATCTGTCCTTCTTCTGCACGAAAAGGATAGGTGCTCCCCTTGGGGATACGCTAGGACGGATGAAGCCCTTCTCAACCAACTCTTCAAGTTGCTTCTTCAGCTCTAACAACCCGATAGGCGATATACGGTATGGGGCCTTCGAGATCGGTCTCATACCATGCTCTAACTCGATGCCAAAATCTACGCTCCTCTAAGGCGGAAAACTGGATGGCTCAACAAACACATCCAAAAACTTGCAGACCACTCGGATGTCCTCTAACGCTGGACTCTCGCCCTCCTTCATGGCATAACACCAGAAAGCAGCACAACCCTGTGCAATTAGTCTCGCTGCTCGTACTGCACTAATAACCATACGTGTTTTCCCAAGGTCCCAACCTCGGAAGACCTCTATCTGGCCCAACTAGGTAGAGACCGTCACGGTCCTCCTACCAACATCTAACACATCATGATGTCTATCCATCCAATCCATACCAAGAATGACTTCCTCATGTAGCAGTTGCATGACAAAGAAGTCCACAAATAAATTAAAGTTCATAATGTATAGGACAACCATGTACATCTCGTGTACCTCTAACCTGACCCCCATCTGGTAACCCTATCAAGAAAGGTATACCCTCTATAGTATCTAAGGTTAGTCTATCCGCACATGCGTTAGATATGAAAGAGTGCGTCGTACCCATATCAAACAAAACTCTAATAGGTACACCATGGACTAGAATGGTACCTGCAGCAACTGGTGTTGGCGGCTCCTCAACACTCCTCAGCTAAAAAACTCAACCTCGAGCTCCTGTGGTGTCACTGGTACCACCATCTCTACCCTTACCTCTACTCGGTCCTGGAGCAGAACCCTAAGTAGCAGGAATGTCTGGGACTCTCTGATATCCCTGTGTCGGGTGCTGAGGCGGTCTTTGCCCACCTCTTGCTACACCGGAAAGGGAAGAACCCTGCTGTAATAACGCCTTGCCTTGATGGAAAAATGTAGCCCTATGTCCTAGTTTCCCGCAAGAGAAGCAAGTCAGTGGTGCTCTCGGGCACTCAGTCGTCACATGTCCATATGCTCTACAGTTGTAGCACCGCGGGCGTCTCTCAGACATCTGTGCGAAAACTAGACCACTTGAGCGGCCCTGAGACTAGCGTCGCCCTTATCCAGATGCTCATGAACCTGTCTGTCCGGTACGCTGTCTCTTCTTAAACCGTCCCGTTTGAGTAGTCCTCCTCTAGCTAGCCCACTCACGCTCGTAAACTGAGGCTCTGTCCTGGTAGTCGGTCAAAGACTCACAATGAAATCCAGCCATGTAAGAACGTGCACTATCCCTCAGTCGATAGGAGAACAGATACACGTGTTGGTCTACAAAAGGTGCAATTGGACCCAATAATGCCAGCTCTGTCTGGAAACGACCGTTGGATCAGCTATTGGCACATCCTCAAAGCCTACCTCCACAAAATCCTGTAGTTTCACCCTCCTCAGTGAGGCAGGGCAAAAACACTCTTTGGTCGTAGCCCTCATCTAGTCAAACTAGTAGGTCGGGCTCGCATAGTCCTCCACAACTGATGAGCTAGATCATGGATGAGAGTCTGAACTAACTCTATCCGTCTATCCTTTGGGCATTTGATAGACTTAAAGGCTGAGTCTACATGCCCAATCCAGACCTCAGTCTCCAATCCCACCAGCCCAGAGAAAGGGGTATGCCCAACTAATGAAAGGGGGTATGCCGAACTGATGAAATGCCTTCAACGAATTATTTGGTCGAGGCCCTCTATACTCCTTTGGAGCTCTAGCAACCTCAATAACACGTGCCGGTACAATTGGCACTTGAGTAGGTCCGTGGGATAACTCAGAAGATCCCACCTGTGTTGTCAAATCCGGGGCACGTCTACCCGCTTTAGTAGCCTCCTCGACCCATCAGATGTATGCAAGGAAATCTGGTCCCCTCATAGAGACATGATACGAGTCATCTGACTGGACTTGCTGTGATCCTTGTCTCCCACCTCCACCGCTCCTAGTCTTAGGAACGATGCTCTCAACAAAATCCTCATGTACCCCCTCCGCTACCGGTGGATCAACAGCGGGAGCTGGTCCCTGACCTATCACTACTGGAGGAAGAGGTGGTCTACCTCTACCTCGTCCAAGCAGATCTCGCTCTAGTCCGAGCTATTTGTGGGGTATGCAAACCTAACTTATAAGGCTATATATGCCATATGTATAGATATATATATATATATATATATATATATATATATATATATATATATATATATATATATATATAATACTTAATCCAACATACCTGCAATCACCACATCACATAATATATATATATATACTGTCGAGATCCTCAAAAGGGTGATGGCATCCTCTACACACTATCCCAAAACATTTGTACTCGTTTCAAAACTAAAATCCTTTTCAAAAGTGAGACCCCTTTCGGGTTCTGTTTATTTATCTACTCCAATTTTATTGTAGATTGCAAGTGTCGTTGTTGTCAACCTAAGGCTTTGATACCAACTTTGTAACACCCAAATCCACGGAACACGGGGCGTCACATGGGCTAGGATCTCACAATGGATCCTAACCCTAGCCTGACAACAAGTTCACTAGATCTTACAACAAGATAGATTCAAACCAAATACATATAACTATACAATATATACATCAAAGGGGTTTACAACATCACAACCGAGTACAAAACAGTAAACCATAACATCCACGTACAAAACATCCCATATCCCACGAACAACCTATTGTACAGAAACCCTCGGATGATCACCCTGTATGGCTCACTCTACAGTCTTCCTAACCTGCAGATCATCTAAAGCACGGTACAAACCGTTAGCTAACAAAAATGAATAAGAATGAAGTAATAGCACATACACACACCAACAAAATCACAATATGCAAAGCCACACATACATCCGTTTATTATCTTTACTTGAGTTATTCCACTAATAATTCAACTTATTTTGTGACACGAGGAGCCTAAAGAACCCCGTCTCTTCCCCATTTAATTCAGGTTTTTCATGGGATCTATTGGCTTCCGAGCACCTCTTTTACTCTCGGTGAGCTTTGGCAGGCGGTCACCGCCCGGTTATAATACATTTGGGCCAATTAAGGTAATGAAGTGGTCAATCCTAGTCTGATTTAGATATAAATGCAACAATCATATCAACACACATACACAACCATTACAACCACTCAAATCCACAACTGCACGCTAAGTAAGTCCTATGGACTTACTTGTCAAAAACGTCAACCTTAACCACACCATAGTTTCCCCTTGAGGAAACAATCAACGCCTGCATAAGCAAGGCACACACAACATCAAAACGCTATAAAGGTTAGGAGACGTATCTCCTACACCTCATAACCACAACCATCCACGACACGCATCTAAACCTCAATAACATATCATACCTCACAAATGCCTAAGGCATTACCTCAACATATACGCAAGTGCATAAGGGACATTCTTATCATACATCTCAACATGCTCATCCTTAACCATACTAGCCTAGCCACATCTAAAGTCAAGGCCAAAGGAATGGAAAGAAGATAACATACCAACTAGGTATGCCTTAGACACGCACCGGCTGAAGCAAGAGGCGCAAGGCACTACAACAGTGAGGCGCAGGGGCGGACCAACCTAGGCGCAGGGGCGGCTCACCTAGGCACAGATGCGGCTCAACTCAGGCGTAGGGCGGCTGATGTGCAGAGGGTTGGTCTTCGACTTCTCTTCGATCCTTCACTTGCTCTTCCTCACCACTTCACCAACCAGAAACCAAACATACACATATGTATACATGTATGAGCATCCAAACGTCCCGGAAGATCCCCACAAGCCTAAGCTTGTGAATCCTATGCTAAAGAAGAAGATAAGAAGCAAGGAAGAAAGGATGAAGAGGAAGATGAAGAGCTTACCACAACTGGGGCTAAAATATAAGAAGGATCAATCACAACAAAATCAAAGAAAATCAAGAAGAAGATCCAAAGGAAGCGAGGAAGAGAAGAAGATGAACGTGAGGAGTAGAAGGCTAGAATAGATGAAGCAAACCCTCATCAAGAAGCAAGGGAAGCATATATAGGAAGCCAGCCAAAAGCATGGTCAAGAGTAAACAAAGGTGGTTGCAGCCACACAAATCCGCAAGGGCTAATCAAATGAGGCGCAGGGGCAGCTCACAGAGCCCGCAGGGGCAACTCAACCAAACTCAGCACCTAACAGACTAAGGCTCTTATAACCACCGGGTCCAGATGATCCAGCCGGACCATCCCACTAGTGAGTCTCCTATTTCCCTTCTCCATATTTTATTTTGCCTTCATTTTCACAATTTGAAGGCAAAGTGTTCTTGAAGTATGGGGGGGGATCATATCATGCATGTACAATTGTTTGGTTGTTTAAAATTTTCCAATTGTAATTCAGTATTTTATTCACTCAAAAAAAGAGAGAGAAAAAGCCAAAGAAAATGAGAAAAAGGCATGAAAAACCTTGGATAAACCGAAAAAATGAAAGGGTGGTTTAAACAAAAAGAAGGTAGTCCGACCAAGACTAGGTTTGTGAAAAAATGGACTTGAGGGATGTGAGGAATTGGTGAGACTATTATAGAAAGAAGAAGAGTGACAAGGTGAAAACCCGAAAGGGCTCCTTGGCCAAATGAGCGACATCCAAGTGTAGGTTCTCCTTCCGACGTTGGCGACATAAGAAGGGGAGACATAAGGAGGATTTTTGGTAGGTCACTCTTCGAGCGATAAGGATGGTAGTTTCTCTCTTTTCTCACTTTTCTCTTTTCTCACTTCATTTGGTAATTTTTCTTTTGTTTTCTTCAACTCTCTTTTGCACCCTACTTCTTGCAACTTTGTTTTGGTATTGATTAGATTTGTTGTTTACTCGGGACGAGTAAAAAGTCTAAGTATGGCGGAGTTTGATAGGTGATGGAATCACTATCGATTTTATGTAGTTTTAGAGTCTTTTAGTTGTGTCTTGTTTCTAATGTTTGGAATCAGATGTAGAATCTCATAATAAAGTTAAAGAAGGATCTACCAACACTTGGGAGAAGAAGAAGATCAAAGAAGTTGAGTTTTTGGTACCACAACACCCCCGCTGCAGAAGCCACCGCCCCAATGGTGGCCAATGACCCCGACACCGCATTCTACGCTTCACCAGTGCTCAGAGAGAAGAGTGTCACCGCCCCCGCGGAAACACCTGGCTGCCTTGCGGTGACACCCCAGAAGACCAATGTCCGACACATAACCAACGCCTTCGACTACACCCAGAAGGTCCCTGTCACCGCCTCTGCGGCACCCTCTAGCCTCCCTTGTGGTGACTTAGCCTGACGAAGAAAAGTCGGGCACCCCTGGGGCCTACGCCTATCCCTGCGCTGATACTTCCGGACCTACAAAGCTCAAGAGATTGTGTCACTGCCCACGCGGTGACACTGGGCCACCCTGCGGATTGACACCAAAATTTTCATGAAGATCAATATTCAGACATTCTAGAGCATTAGAGACCCCGCAATACGGCCCTTCCATGCCGCCCCCGCGGATCAGTTGAAGATGGAGCATTTTGGCCTAAACCGCCCCTGCGGCACCCTTGCCCGCGCCTGCGGTTTAGCGCCACAAGACTTAACCCCGGCTGTTTAGCCCACCTTTATGACATTTAAGGTGGTTGTTTACACATCCCATTTACTCCCTTTTATTGCATTTTCTACTATAAATAGAGTTCTAGGCTGACCGCTAGAATCATCCTCATTTGTATGGAGTTCTAAGCTCCTTTCTGCATTGGGTTGATTGAAGTTGTATGCAATTTGGTTGTAAGTCTTTTTAATAGAAGTTATATTCAGTTTACAATTGTGTTTTGTTCCTCGCTCTTTAAATTATGTTCGCATTTCTATTCTCACATAGTTTGATCACCAAAGTTGTTCAAATGCATGCAAAAGGCTAGGGTTATATCAAAACCGTTTATTATCTTCATTGCGTTATACCATTACTAAATCAACTTATTTTGTGACACGAGGAGCACAAAAAACCTCGCCTCTGTCCCCTTTAACTACACAGGTTTAGAATCGGGGATCAAGCCTTCCCCTTGGTAGACTCGTCGTACAGAACCCCAACACTCTCGACGAGCTTCAAACAAGTTATCAAGAGTCGGTTATAATGCACTTGGGCCAATTAATAACATATATGGTCGTCCTAGTCCATTTAGGTTATCAATGCAATATTCATATGCACACACACACCACTATCACAATCATTCAAACTCATAAACGCTAGCTAAGTAAGCCCGAAGAACTTAGATGTCACAAGGTAAACCTTAACCACGTGGTCACAATTTCCCCTCGAGGAAACGATCAGTGCCTACATCAACAAGACACACAATATCAAACACTACCAAGGTTAGAAGATTCCACCTCCTATACCCCACAATTATACCCAAAACATAACCCATATCTAAACCTCGATAACTCATCACCAGCTCACAAATGCCTAAGGCATTAGATCCACATACACATCATCATACTCAACATAAACAACACTATCACAACCTCACACTCTAGCTAAAGCTATAAGGAAATGAACACACATACAACACTTGGTATGTCGTGGACAAAGACGCACTTGCGTAAACGGGAAGACGTAGGAGCAGTGACGCGCCGCAAGGGTGGTGACAATCTTCTTCCACGGGAGCGGCGCTAACAAGGCGCGAGGGCGGCCAATCAACTTAGGGGCAATTCTCTGACTTCTCTTCGATCTCTCGCTCGAGTTTCTTCTCTTCTATGGTGTCGAAGAGAAGTCAAAGAATTGCCCCTATGTTGTTTGGCCGCCCTCGCGCCTTGTTAGCGCCGCTCCCGCGGAAGAAAATTGTCACCACCCTTGCGGCGTGTCATTGCTTACTCTAGGATCAAGCCATAATAACCAACAACAGCCTCATCAACTCAACTATCCCAAGCATACACAAAGCCTCACTCTAGGATCAAGATCAAAGAAGATCCACAAGAAGACACCACAAGAAGGAGAAGAAGAAAGGAAGAAGAAGAAAGTGGGAGATGAAGTTTGAAAGAGAAAAAAGAAACCCTCATCAGGAGGAGGAAGAAAGACTTAAAGAGAAAGCAAAGGAAAAATCAAGACGACTAAAAGGGTGGCGCGCAGGCTTCCTTCCTCACCATCCTTGGGCCGCCCCTACCCTCCTTTCCCCTCCCACCGATCTAATGGGGGGAACAAAACGCTCCAAAAAGTTTTTCATGAAAATCTCTAATCTCACCCGCAGCCCAAACCGCCCCTCCTCCTCCGTTTCGTCCCCCAAGCAAGACAGTCCGTTCGAACCTATCCCAGAGGAACTCATACGCTCAAACAACCATCGGCATGTTAAATCCACTGAATGCAAAAAGTCCCCTCCACCACCTTCCATCTCCTCGGAGACTGTTTTTCCTCCGCTGTCCCAAAAACCCACAAAAGAACCTACTGCTTCAACTCATACGTTGATAGAGCCCTATGCCATCACACCTGCTCCACCCTCTCCTATTCATACCGTCCTGGACGAAGTTGCACCGACTGCCTCCTCAGATCCTATCTTTGGCCCAAAAATAGCTGACATATCGGTTACCCTTCCCACCCATGGGCCCAATCAATGCCTTGAGACGGTTGACATTCCAAAAGGATCCTATAAAGATATTATGTCTAAAACCTCCACATGGGACCATGTGTTGTTAACATTCTCCCTAGGTCTTGAAAATTGTGTCATTCATTTCACTAGTGAAGATGTATTAGAAAATCTATCCAAATGGTCGACGACACTCATTGGGTTTCCGATGGGTAGCCCCCTGGCATACCACCTTATGGCAAACTTTGCCTCTTCCCAATGGAACCATGTTAGTAGAGCAAAGATTTTACGTTATGAGCATGGAGTTTACGTTTTTCACTTTGGCACCGATGAAGACGTTAACTCCATACTGCTTGGAAGCCCTTGGATCATAAATGGTGCAACCTCTCTCCTTCTCAAACGATGGAACCATGGCATGAAGCTTGACTACTCTAGTCTTTACTCGATCCCAATATGGGCTTCACTCCACGATCTTGACTACCGGTTCTGGTCCGCCCACATGCTTGCTAAAATGGGTTCAGCTATTGGCATTCCCTTGCTAACGGATAACTACTCTGCAAACCATGGGAGGCTTAGGTTTGCAAGGATCCTTGTTGAAGTCCAAGCATCCAAACCACTTCTTCGTGAACTCACTTTCAAGGGACCAAATGATGAGGTCATAATCCATAAGATTTCCTATGACTGGCTACCGGAGCACTGCCCTTCATGCCTTGCCTTTGGGCATAGATGCAAAAAGCCGAAGGGCTTGGAAGGCACTATCAGACCACGCCAGCAACACCCTATCCCATCCACAAACCATGAGCCTCTACTCCCCACTCCTGATGCCTCTTTACGCATCAAAGATACCCAACCCCCTCGCCAGCCTACACATGAAACTATTGTCCCACACAACCCTTCTATCAATCTACATGTTACTCCTCCAGGCTCCTCTAATGCTACTGACCCCAAACCCTCTTTAAATCTACCACCACCACTCCCACCTCTCCAAACCCCTATTGACCTATCCCAGGTTGCTCACAATAACTCACCCTCCTCTCCTCATACACTCCAAGGCGCCACAACAATCCCACACTCTCAACCTCATTTTAACAAAACCCAGGATAGCATCAAGGATGCTACCTCCTCTCCTGATGTGCCCCATGTCGATTAAGAACGGCGTTTGGAATGTTCGTGGCCTAAATCATCCCAACAAACAAAAGGCCATTCAAGAATTGATTAAACGCCACAATCTTGACCTCATTGCAATCTTAGAGACTAAGATCGCTAAGGATAAAGTGTTAAGACTATCCTCTCTCATTCCAAGTTGGAACCAAACCTCCAACATTTCTCAGGGAAAAAATGCCGTATATGGATCTGGTGGGATCCGTCTTCCATTCACCTATCTCCTATCTTCTTGAATGACCAAATCATTCACTGTAACATTACCCTACCCACTCCTCATACCCATCCTGATTTCGAGTGCTCCTTCATATACGCACACAACCTTCCCGAGGAATGTTCCCCTCTCTGGGACAACATTGATACCATCTCCCTCCTAAACCCTAGAACACCCTCGGCTCTTCTTGGAGACTTCAACACTACACTTTGCCAAGACGAGAAGCTTTCTTTTGGGCAGGTCACTCTATCGATGCCCTCTCCTGAGCTCTAGGATTGTTTCTCAAAGAACCACCTCTCAGATCATGTATATTCCGGGCACAAGCTCACATGGAATAACAAGCAAAAGGCTGCCAGGATTTGGTCCAAATTCGACAAAATTGTGATTAACAATCAATGGAACTCTCACTTCCCGATTTCTATGGCCTTCTTTGATAAACCGTACACCTCGGACCATTCCCTTGCTATCCTTGCTCTGAACCCTATAGAACCTATTCCTCATAGGCAATTCTGCTTCAACAACAACTAGGCCTCTCACGACGACTTTCAAAACACTGTTGCTACGGTCTGGTCTTGTACTGATGCTAGGGAGGGAAAGATGGTGAGCCTCTGTGGAAAGCTAAAGCTTCTTAAATGTTCACTCAAGAAATTCCCGAGTACTTCTCTGGAGAACATTCACACCACCATTGAGAGCCTCAAAGTAAAGCTGAGTGACACCCATACAAACCTCCAAACAAACCCAAATGACTAGAACCTTTTGGAGACGGAGAGTGCGACCATAAAGCTTCTTAATTCCTCGCTTGAAAGCCTTCTTACTACCCTTGCTCAACTCTCAAAGGTTTCCTGGATCAATTACGGTGACCAATGCAATGGATATTTCATCAAAAGTATTTCATCGCATAGAGAAAATAATGCAATCAAGAGCATTCTTAATCCAGAAAATCCCGTCAGCGGCCCCACGCTTAATATGGAAGAGATTTCAGCTATCCTTATCAACCATTTTTCAAAGATCCTAAATCCAAATATCCCTACCAATCCTCAAAATCTTTTCCCATATTGCCCTCTCCCTTCCATATCTTCGGATGAAACAAATCTGTTGTGTTGTAACGTATCCTCCAACGCTATTAAGCTTGCCTTATTCAATATCGGAGATTACAAAGCACCTGGTCCGGACGGGTTTAATGCGTTCTTCTTCAATTCCATAGGCTACCACTGGTGTTGACTTCTCCAAATAAATTTTGTAGTTATTTTAACTCGGGTAGACTCTCTAATAGTGTAAACCACACGGCTATCACTTTGATAGCTATAAAACAAAACCCGACCCTCCCATCAGATTATACCAGGGTGCCGTTGTTAAAATCCTTGCTAAAAGGTTCAATGCTAGGAGATCTTCTACAAAGTTATTGCCAAAATCCTTGCTAAAAGGTTCAATGCTACACATCCATCTCTGATTGGAAACTACCAGGGTGCCGTTGTTAAGGGTAGATCCATTAAACACAACATCCTTCTCTGCTAGGAGATCTTCAAAAGATATAACCAGTGCCACATTTCCCCAAGGTGTGCCATGAAGATTGATATCTCCAAAGCATTTGATATGATTGATAATCAATTTGTTCTAAATTGCCTTGTCGAGATGGGGTTTCCACACAAACTTATTCGCCTTATTAAAGTGTGCATCACTTTAGCCTCCTTCTCCATTAATATTAATGGTTCCTTGCAAGGTTTCTTCAAACGTTCTAGGGGTCTGAGGAAAGGATGCCCCCTCTCACCCCCTCTCTTTGCTATTGCAATGGAAGTTTTATCCTCTATGATCAAGATCAACACTACAAATCCCAATTTTAACCTTCACCCCAAATGTGCATCTCCTAGAATCACACATCTTTGTTTTGCATATGATCTAATGCTTTTCTGTAGGGGTGATGTTACATCTACTACCATCTTGAGAAATACTCTTGACTTCTTTGGGCAGTACTCTGGGATGCACACAAACCTCTCAAAGTCGTCAATCTATATTGGTGATCTTACTGATCTGGAACATGACTCACTTGTGGCTGCTTCCAGCCTTCCTTTGGGCACCTTTCCCTTCATTTACCTTGGCATTCTTGTGGGCAGTAAAAGGTTACGCCCCTCTTAATACTTACCTCTTGTTGCCAAGATCACCGAAAAAATCAACTCTTGGAGCATGAGAAATATTTCCTACACAGGAAGCAATCAAATCATCTCATCAATTCTAATGTCCCTATACTACTACTGGTGCTCGACTCTCCTCATTCCTACTATTATCATGCACAAGATTGAAAGTTTACTTCGGTCTTTTCTCTGGGCTGGTAAAGAGTCTAGTTCTCGCGTCCTTGTTTCATGGAAGACGGTATGCCTCTCTAAAGAGGAGGGTGGTCTTGGCTTCAAGGAAATTCTCTCTTGGAACAAAGCTTGTCTTGCAAAGCTTCTTCTCGAACTGGACTCTACCAACCACCATCATAATCTCTAGGCTGACTGGGTTAATACTCACATTCTAAAGGGGCAGTCTATTTGGTCTTTCAACGCTAGCTACAAATTTAGCTTTGTCTGGAGCTAGATCCTCAAAGTCAAAGACGATGTTATAGCTACCATGAGTGGCTCTTCCTTTAGCACAAATACCCTGAACACTCATGGTAAATACTCAACTACTACAACTTACCATCTCTGCTGGAAGCCCCACCTCCCCAACATTCCCTATCGCTTTGGTGAAATTTGGAACAGGCTTTGCATTCCAAAATGCAGCTTCATCGCCTGGATCTCAAGCTACAATCGTTTTCCAACTCTTTCAAAGCTCTTCGAATGGAACATTATCCAGGACAAAACTTGTCATCTCTGCAAGCTATGTGTTGAAAACGATGACCACCTACTTCACCATTGCAGCTACTCCTTACTTGTGCTGGATCTAGTTTCGAGATGGCTAAGACTAGCCTGCCCCTACCCATATAGTAATGGTCTTTGGAATTAGATTGCTAACCACTCCTCCAGGAAAGACGATCTGATATCCCAAGTACGCATTTCCACCATCACGAGCTTCATTTATTTCGTATGGAAAGATTGGAATGAACTCATTTACGGCCACAAGACTACTCATGCCACTACATGTTCCCAAAACATTATAAATGCCACGAAAAATCACTTGTTTTCACACGGGAAGGAAAGATCTCGAGAGTCCAAAGCTTGGGCCAAGATCCTTGGCATCTGTTCACCTCAAAGCGTGCGTGCAAATAAGTTTTAATTAAAAACTGAAACAAAAGCAAGCGAACCCGCAGTGTACGGATCAGCGTAGATAAGAAAGTGTTCCAAAGTATCGAACTCAGGGATTTAGTGAGTCAAATTCAATTTCAATATAATCGAGCAAGTAAAAGTATAAAAGCTTTGTAAATATTAGGGAAAACAACAACCGTAAAGATCCACGTATCCAATTTTGGCAATCGATTCAAGATATACTATAGATGTAAGAACAGAGTTGAAATTGCAAAGGTATAACTAAAGTAAGGTAATGTACGGTGAAGTTCCAAAACCCAATATGTCTAACAAAAAGACTCTCTCTATAAAGGTTGTTGAGGCTGCAGTATAGAAAGGATCTAAAGATAAGAATTAATCTCAAATACCAATGCCCACATCCAAGGAATCAAAGATAAGCCAAAACGGTTAAGGTTGTGACACTCGAAACCGAAATAGAGGATGTTGAGTCTCACTGCTACCTAGGAAAGGCAAGCTGACTAGACGTATTTCTACCGTCGTCTATACCCAATCAAAAGTAAATCCCGACTTAGCACTAAAACAAGTATAGTGGTTAAGTAAGGGTCGAACCCAAGAGAGTTAAGGTGTTTTATTAGATGCAATTATTGATTACAGAAACAGGTAACAAAGGGGGGGGGTTGGTTAAATTGATGCAGACAAACTTATGAAAACGAATAACGCAATAAGTAAGACAATAAGAGGTGAATCTACACTAGGTTGATTCTAAGCATGCAATTGCTACTTTGGTGAGTTCTTTTTACAAGTTTTCAAGTAATCTCCCGTCTCGGTCATATATATGTGTTGAGCTAGCCGGCTTCAACACAACTTAACAGGTTAGTGTTCCGTAAACCTACAAGAACAAATAACAAGTTAGCTTTCAAACAAAGACTAAGGGATATAAAGAAAAGATTAAAACCGTTAAGCTTATCTTTATATTTGTGTTCCTTTTTTTTAAGTAATTACCACCCGTTATTACTTAAAGTTTACCACTAGATTAAAGACCCGAACCCGGAACCTATTAATCCTACTTCTTTGCATGCACTTTAGAACCTAAGGTAATCAATCTCAAGTAATAGTAAAACATGCAATTAGACAATAGAAATCAAGGAAACACAAAGCATTACTGAATGAAAACTTATATTAAAGAAAACTTACAACCAAAGTAACAACGCAGCTTCAAACGAACCCAATGTAGCAAGGGAGTTAGCAACTCATTACAATGGAAGTGAAAACTCAATCTAAGTGGAAAATAATGGATAACAAGTTGGATGATTCTAGTAATCAACCAATGCCTATTTATACTACAAAAGACACTACATAGGAGTAAATGGCCTGCCCAAAACAGCCACCTTTAATGCCATAAAGGCGGTGTAAACAGCCGGAGTAAAGCTTCTGTCATTGAACCGTAGGGCCGGTGAAGGCAAAGACGCTTGATCTTCTTCATGACCGTAGGGGCGGCTAGGCAATTCCGCAGGGGCGGATTCTTCAATGATCTTCAAACGTCTGACCTTACAACTTCCTGCCGTTTCTGATGCCAAGCCGCCGGGGCGTCCCGATGTCAACGCAGGGGCGGTGACATAGACTCTTCACCTTCCAGCTCCCAGGTTAAGGCGTAGACATAGGCGCAGGGGAATGCGCCGGGGCGCTGGTCTTCACTTCTTCAGGGCAAGTCACCGTAGGGGCGCCAGGGGTTGACACATGGGCGGTGACAGTCTTCGTGGTTGGCGCTGGCGAAGGCGCATGGAGCGCTCCAGAGTAAGATGTCACCCGCGGGGGCGGTGACAAGGCCCCGTAGGGGAGGTGATGCAACAGAAGCTTTGCTTCGTGAACGATCTTCACTCCTAAGTGCTTATAACTCCTTCCTTAACTTCTTTTAGTCTTCTTCTGCTGGATCGAGGAGTTAGTAGCATAAACCGACATAAATGCAATAAAAAGACTCTAAAAACTATCCTAAATGATAGTGATTCCATCACCTATCAAACTCCCCCATACTTAGACCTTTTACTCGTCCCGAGTAAAACAAATGACAACAACTAGACTAAAAGGTTTCAGGAAGCATGGGCAAGCATAATAGATAATGAAAACAAAAGAAAAACCAAGAAAGAAAGAAGGAGAAGAGAGGAAATGTGAGAAAAAGGTGAGAAACTACCATCCTTATTGCTCCAAGAGTGGCCTACCAGGACAACCTCCTTATGACTCCCCTTCTTATGTCGTCAAACGCCGAAGGGAAACCTACACTCGGTGTCGCTCATTTTGCCAAGGTGCCCTTTCGTGTTTTCACCTTGCCAATCTTCTTCTTTTCTTTGATGATCTCACTTTGAACTCACACCCCTCATGTCCAAATTTGCACCAACCTAAGGTTGGTCGGACTACCTTCTTTTTGCCTAAACTGCCCTTTCAGGTTTTCGGTTTATCCAAGTATTTTCATGCCTTTTTTCATTTTCTTTGGCTATTTCTCTTTTTTTTTTGTATGAATAACAAACTTCATAATATTTAAATGCAAAAAACAACTCAAAAACTCAAATGAAACTGTACATGCAATGATATGTCCTTCCCCCATACTTGAAGATCACTTTGCCCTCACGTGGAAATGAGGCAAAGATAAATGTGGGAAAGGCAAGAGAAGTATACCACTCAGTGGGATGGTCTAGCTGGACCATCCGGACCCTCCTCCGGTGGGTATGGAAAGTGGCTGAAGAAGTGCTCCTGCCCGCGGTGGAGCGTGTCAATGCGGTCCTCCTGAGCATCCATCCTCTCTCTAAATGAAGTGTCGTAGCTAGCTTGCCAAGCCAGCTGCTGAGTCTCTAACTGCTGCTGATGAGCCGCTTGCCAAGCATCTTGTCAGCGGTCAAAATGGGTGGTCATGGAGGAGGCGAAGCTGGACTGCCATGCGTGCTGCTGCTCAAGCATGGACCGCTGGTACTCGGTCTGCCATGCCTGATGCTATGTGGTCAAGGCTGCCGTCTGAGCCTGAAGACTCTCCGTGGCCTGACTGTCGTCCAGTGCTACAGGAGGCATCTCCTCATCAGTAATAGGGGCCCGGCTGAAGCCCGCAGCATATCGCCCAACAATGTCCTCTTGAGGCCGTCTCGGAGGAACGGGCTCAGCTGGTACGTACAACTCGGAGAGCTCGTCTCCAAGTGGAAGTGGTCGGGGGAGGTATGTGATGTGACTCCCACCTACCAGCGAGATCCAAAATCTGTTCTCCCCATCTCTCCGGAGGAGCCTGCACCTCCTCAGCATCCCTTCCGTATACAGTGGGGCCTCTAGTCCGTCCTCTAAGTCAGGGAGATCCATCACCTGTGCAACTAAGAAGGAGATCACCCCACCTCCTACAATGTCTCGTGGCTCATTCTTCCTAATCGGCTTCAAAGCGGTAAGGAAGAGGTATGACCAATCTGGTACCCAGTCGTTCGTGGGGAGGCAGGCGTATAGCAATGGAAGGTCCTAGAGTGCGACCTTATTCTCCTCCTTGTGTCCACAGAAGACACTCATGGAGATCTTCGATATGAGCCTCAACCAAGGGTGAGTTAATTTGTTAGAATACTCACCCCCTGCATGAAACTCAAATCTAGTGGCGGCCTGCCAAAACTCCATCAAGTCAGGTATCGGGATGGGTTCCCACCAGTCATCGGAGGCGGCAATAGTCACCCCTAGTGCCTCCTGCAGTTGGGTGTAGTCCAATGTGTACTTTCTTTTGTTGAACTTGAATTAAAGTCCAACACAACTGTGGTCCACCGTTTCCGTTTTGAATGTGGCGATGAATTGGCAGCTGAGCTCGGGGTGTGTTGGAGCACTCATTATCAGAAAATCACCTAGCCCAGCATTGTTGAGGAATGCCTGCATGCTCTCCAGCATTCCCAAATTTTCCAAAGTAGGAACGTCCATAAATCGGGTTGCATACACATCCCGACCTTGCACAATCCTATACCGCTCCTTCTCGGCTTCTGACAACTTGTATTTCCTTTGGTTTTCCATATCTTGTAGTTGAACAAGCAAAGGAATTAGAAAGTTCAGAAATTAGAGTAAGAGATGAACCCTCTGTTGTGTATTCCGCAAGGGCGGCTGCAGCTTGCGTAAGGGCGGCTTGGCGCAGGGGCAGGAGAAGAGCAGAGGGCGATTCTGGGAGCCTACGAAAGTGGTGGTGTTGGGGATGATCCGGTGACGTTTTTGTTGGTGTAAGTGTCGCCGGTGGTGACTAGCGAAAGTGTGAGGGGCGAGGGCGTTGTAGAGTGAGAGGTTTGAGCGTATGTAGGGTGTGTGGTGGTGGTGAGCGCCGGTGTCGCAGGGGCGGTTATGGCTAGGTCGCCGGAGGTGGCGCAAGGGCGTTTGCACAAGGCGACGTGAGAGCTTCCGGAGGGCCCAGGGGCGTGGGAGGCGATGTGGTGTAGGGTTTTTGAAGAGTGAATGGAGAGGGAGGAAAAGGGGCGGTAGTTGTAGGTTATTTTTTGGAAGTGTATTTTTTTTCTTTCCTTAGTAAGTGTTAGCCTAAAATATTGCGATATTTTAGGCACTTATTCTAGTTGTTTTTCATTCATTATTGTGTTCATGGATAAGGCATTGAAGCATTTGTTAGCTTGTTTACCTATATTTTCGATATGGAGGTCTACAGTAGTTTGTGGTTGATTATAGATGAATAAGAGCTGAAATCGGACCATTTGAGAGAGAAAAGAGAGGATTCAATCATATCCAAGGATTAGGAACACATCAAGGAAGCTAAAGAAGGATCTAGGATGAAGAATGTCACGACACAAAGGAAACCACAAGCAATCTACACTTCCACGCCCTAAATTACGGCCGTAGAAGAGTCCACGCTCTAAACCACGGCCGTGGATCTTGGCATCAAGAGCGTGGAGCATTCCAGTAAGTTACACTGCCTAAAGTACGGTCGTGGAAGATGAGAGACACCGTAATCCTTTCCACGCCCTATTACCAAGGTCGTGGAACATCAAGAGACCGTGATTTAGGCAATCTTTTGACGAATCATTTATTCCCACATCATCTACGTATTTGGGCTGGAAGATATCTCTTTTTCTACGGATAAAAAGGCGGGAGGAGAGAGTTTTCGGGGACCTCGCATTGGGAGAGTTTGCCTTAGGGTTTTCGCGAGGAACTTTACGGAAGCGCCGGTAGTTTGGATTCCCGAAGATTGTGTGTGGAGGAAGTTGCGCCCTTTTCTTAGATTTTGATATTGAAGACGGATTGACATCCCGTTCTTCGTGTTTACCTAAGATCATTGTGAGGTTTTGTGTTATATTCTGAATCCATTGAGTATTCCATTTGGTAATTTGGATTTGAGATTGGTTTTGAGTTATATTCGAGTTTTTGAGGGTTTTCATCTTTCATTCTTCTTAAATTGATTTTTGATATCATGACAATGGTTATTGGCTAAAAACCTTTAGCAATTCTAAGGTGAAGGGTTGATAGTTGTGGCTTAGATGATGATAGATTGATTGTAAACAGATTGGACCCTGAGAGTTAGAGAAACTTCGTCGACGAACCCAAATCACGGCCTGTTCTTGGACTTCCACGGCCGTGGAACTCAAGATCTGCCCGTGATTTACCTTTGTTTACGAGCCTTGCTTTTACTTTAATCCAAAGTTAAAGATAAGCTTTAACCTAGCCTTGACTTGTCTTTTCTAGGTAGTAGTGACACTCAACATCCTCTATTTCGGTCTCGAGTGTCACAACCTTAACCGTTTGAGCCTATCTTGATCCTTGGTTAACAAGTTTGGGTATTTGAGATCAATTCTTAGCTTTAGATCCTTTCTATACTGAAGCCTCAACAACCTTTATAGAGAGAGTCTTTGGGTTAGACATATAGGGTTTTGGAACTTCACCGTACATTACCTTACTTTAATATACCTTTGCAATCCTCGACTATGTCCTTATACTTATAGAATATCTTGAATCGATTGCCACAATTAGATACTTGGATCTTTAGGGTTGCTGCTTTCCCAATATTTGCAAAGCTTATTACATTTACTTGCTTGATGATTTGCGAACTGAATTTGTTCCCCCCAAATCCCTGAGTTCGACACTATGGAATTCTTGCTTTACTACGCCGATCCGTACACTGCGGGTTCACTTGCTTGATTCTAGTTTTATAAATTTAAAGCTTGTTTGCACGAACGCTTAGTGGCGAACAAGTTTTTGGCGCCGTTGCCGGGGATTTGGTTTAGGCTGAATTCGGTTATCGGTTGTCAATCTTGGGAGCTTTGCTCTTGTCATTTGATATCTATTTTGAGTGATATTGGCAGGTTATCTTAGGTATATGCGTAGGTCTAACACCAACAAAGACCTCTTACCTCTTGATCCAGAACTTGAGAAGATTTTGAGAAAGAAGCTCAAAGAAAGAAAGATGGCTGAAAGTAAAGAAAGGGATATCCAAGCAGAGTTGGATGATTCCGAAGCTCGACTTAGATGGAGCGAGAAGACTCGCCAGGAAGAATCGGAGCGTCATCAATTGCAAATTGATGAGCTCAAGGACATGATGCTTCAAATGAGGTTGGAGATGAGTGGTTCCAAGAAGAAGAAGAGAAGGAAACCGACAAGATCGGTTAGAACCGACTCATCCGATGAAGAGAGCGACTCCTCCATGCCGTCGCTAGAGGACATTGATCCAACGATCAATGTGAACCAGAATAATCCAAGACCAGCCGCCAATCATCGTATTCCGGCTGGGGGTGCGAGAGCCGCTCGTGTAGATGAAGAGCCAAGAACTCTTGGCCAAAGAATGGATCCGATTCAGCAATCACGCCGTCTAGGTGTGAACTTTGATGCTGACGATATTCAGGGGTTTAGCTTTAAACCACAAGTTATTACCATCATTCGCCAAAGCCAGTTTGGAGGAACGACTGTCGAATCTCCACATCAACATTTACAGAATTTTGAGATCTTGATGGAGACTATGAAGCCAAAGAATGCAACCACCAACCATTACAAGATCAAGCCATTCTTTTTCTCTTTGAAAGGGAAAGCTTTATCTTGGTATCAAGCTCTTCCAAATGGAAGACTCAACACATGGGAGGATCTATCTTCGGAGTTCCTAACAAAGTTCTTTCCGCCATCCAAGACGGCGGAGTTAAGAGGTAAAATTAATGCTTTTTCCATGAGATCTAATGAAAGTTTGTTTCAGTCTTGGGAATGATTTCAAGATTTACTATTGAATTGCCCACACCATGGCATTTCCAAATTTGAGTTATTAGAAATATACAATAAGGGGCTGGATGTGGAAACACAATTCAAGCTCCAAACCCTTTCATGTGGCACATTCATGGACATGAGGGAAGATGACGCTTGGGACTTTATTGAGAAACAAGCCCGAGTCATTAAGAAGTACTCTCACCGAAAAGTGGAAGCTAATCGAGTAGAGCAGGGAGCAAAGCTAACACAAGCTGCTCAAACTCAAATCTTTTCTCTCAACACCGAGATTAAAGAATTGAAGGAAGTCATAAAGGCTAGCTTTCCATAGCCTAAGGAGCAAGACGTTGGTTATTTAGGAAACAACAATAACCACAATGGTAATGAGAACACCAATCGCAACAGCCGGAACAACAACCGGAACAATTGGAACAACAAAAACCGGAATAACAATTGGAACAAGAATAGGAGTTCAAACAACAACAATTGGCGTTCCAACCAACAACAAGACTCCGGTAATTCTTATACCAATTCAGGAAATTCACTAACTCCACCATCTTCTTCTTTCATTCCTTTGAAAAGCCAGGGGCAAACATCTAATAGTGGAAGCACTTAGGGGAAAGAGAAGCCCGATCCCATGCTGGAAATGATCTTGGGAAAGCTTCAAGGGTTGGAGAGTCACATCACTAAGGTTGATAAAGCCCAAAAGGTTTTAGAAAAACAAATGTTCAGCAATGCTGAGGAAGTTCCTAGAAATCAAGGAAAACTTCCAGGAAAGACGGAAGATAACCCGAAAGGATGGGTGATGGCTATCACAACTAGGAGCGGAGCAGCAACCACCGACCCGCAACCTAAGTTTGTGGATGTTCCCGTCGAAAAGGAGAAGGAAAAGGGGAAGGAGAAGGAAGACATCTACATTCCTCCTCCAGCTTACAAACCTCCCCTACCATTCCCACAATCTAGAGCAAGAGCGCGTCTAGACAAGCAATTTGGTAAGTTTATTGAACTCATGAGCAAACTGCATATTAATATACCTTTCATTGATGCAATTGTAGGTATGCCAGCATATGGAAAGTTCTTAAAGGAGATCCTCTCTAACAAGAGGAAACTAGAAGACTTTGGAGAAGTCAAGATGAGTTCGCAATCTTCGGATCTCATCAAAACGATGAAGGAAAAGATGCCCCCAAAGCTGAAAGATCCGGGGTCATTTTGTGTTCCAATCGGAGTAGGAGATGTCACATATGATGCATTATGTGATTTAGGAGCAAGCATTAGCATCATTCCGCTTGCCTTATGCAGGAAGATCGGTCTAGGCGAGCCTAAACCGGTGAAATGACGTTAGATATGGCGGATCGATCCATAACTCGTCCCGTCGGTGTCATTGAAGACGTCCCAGTCAAGCTTGGTAAGTTCTATGTTCCAACAGATTTTGTTGTGCTTGACATTCCTGTAGATAGTCCGGTCCCGATCATACTCGAAAGACCATTCCTTGCAACATCCGGTTGTGTAGTGGATTGCAAGAATGCTAGACTTGCCTTCGACATAGGAGAGGAAAGGGTAGAGTTTGTTCTTTCCACTTTGATGAAAGAGCCAGCTCTTGAAGAGGATATGTTTAACATCCATGATGAAGAGGCATCTAGAAAAGAAGTAAGTTCGATTCTCCTCAAAGATCCATTGCAAAGGGTTATTACTATGAGCATCACGGAGAAAGGAGAAGAAGAGGAGTGCAATGAGGAGATTGAAGCTTTAGAAGAGATACAAGAAGTGCATGAAGAAGAGTTTGAAAAACTCTACCATGGGTCAGAAGATGTGAGGAATCATGGTCAGTCGTGCTATTTGACGGCCGTGGTTCCCTCCAACATGACCGTAATCACCTATTCGGAGGACTCCATTAAGTTACACGGCCAAAACCACGGCCGTGGAACTATCAGAGGTTCCGTAATTGACTTCCACGCCCAAAACCACTACTGTGGAAGTAACAGTGGTGCCGTAATTTTGTGAGATTCCGAGAAAAATTACGTCCTCTCCACCAATGCTTTTGAGCCTTCTTCAACAACTTCTATACCCTTAGAAACTTCTAAGGAAGCATTGGGAAGCCCAATAGTGATGGAATTAAAGCCGCTTCGCACACATCTAAGGTACGCATTCTAGGATCTAATTCTACCTTTCCGGTAATTGTTAGTTCCGATCTAAGTGAAGATGAACATAGTAAGCTTATGGTTGTTCTAAGCAAACAGAGGAAAGCCTTAGGTTACACTATAGAGGATCTTGTTGGAATTAAACCATCGTTATGCATGCACAAGATTCTAATGGAGGAAGATTTTAAGCCTTCCCGACAACCTCAAAGGTGGTTAAATCCGACCATGAAGGAGGTTGTCAAGAAGGAGATTCTTAAGCTACTTGATGCAGGTATTATCTACCCTATCTCCAATAGTAAGTGGGTAAGCCCCGTACAAGTTGTCCCAAAAAAGGGAGGAATGACGGTCATCACAAACAAAACAACGAGCTCATTCCTACAAGAACCGTGACGGGATAGAGGATGTGCATAGACTATCGCAAGCTAAACAACACAACGAGGAAGGACCACTTCCCATTACCATTCATCGATCAAATGCTTGAGAGGTTAGCACAACACTCACATTTCTGTTATCTTGACGGTTATAGTGGTTTCTTTCAGATTCCGATACATCCGGACGATCAAGAGAAGACCACGTTCACGTGCCCATGGGGTAAGTTTGCTTATAGGAGAATGCCATTCGGGCTTTGCAACGCCCCAACCACCTTCCAAAGGTCCATGATGGCTATCTTCTCGGAGTACATAGAAGAGATTATGGAGGTTTTCAGGGACGATTTCTTTGTTTATTGTTCCTCTTTTGATAATTGTATCTCTAACCTTTATCTTGTGCTACAAAGGTGTGAAGACACTAACCTAGTTCTAAATTGGGAGAAGTGTCAATTCATGGTGAGGGAAGGCATTGTACTCGGACATTTAATCTCTAGTAGAGGGATTGAGGTAGATAAGGCTAAGATTGAGACCATAGAGAAGCTACCTCCACCATCTTCGATGAAGGGGATAAAAAGCTTTCTAGGACATGCCGGATTCTATAGACGTTTTATCAATGACTTTTCTAAGATATCAAAACCGCTTACTAATCTATTGATGAAGGATGCAGTTTTTGATTTTTCGCAGAATTGTTTAGATGCATTTAACAAGATCCGGGAGGCTCTAATCTCAGCCCCAATTATACAACCTCCGGACTGGAGTCTTCCATTCGAGATCATGTGTGATGCTAGTGATGTAACCGTTGGGGCTGTGCTCGGAAAAAAGAAGGAAGGCCGCACATATGCCATCTATTACGCTAGCAAGACGCTAGATGAAGCGCAACTCAACTATGCCACTACAGAAAAAGAATTTTTGGCCGTTGTATATGCATTTGAAAATTTTCGTTCTTATCTTTTAGGATCGAAGGTGATTGTATACACGGACCACTCGGCAATCCGGCATTTGCTTGCAAAGAAGGATGCGAAACCGAGACTGATTAGATAGATTCTTCTCCTACAAGAATTCGATCTTGAGATCCGCGACAAGAAAGGTTCGGAAAATTCTGTTGCGGATCACTTGAGTCGTCTACCACATCTAGAGGACGATAATCTACCTATAGATGACTCCTTTCCGGACGAGCATTTACACATCATAGAGGAGTGCGTCGACAAGATTACTAAAGGTAACAAACCATGGTTTGCTGATTTTGTTAACTATTTGGTTTGCCAGGAAATACCACCCGGACTATCCTATGCACAAAGGAAGAAGTTCTTTAAGGATGTCCAGGAATACTTTTGGAATGAACCTCTCCTCTTCAAGAGAGGTCCTGACGGCATCATTCGACGTTGTGTGCCGGAAGACGAGATGCAAAGTGTCATCCGGCATTGTCATTCACTACCTTGTGGAAGACACGCTAGCTCGAACAAGACTAGCGCTAAGGTATTGCAATCTGGATTCTTTTGGCCTACTTTATTTAAAGATGTGCGAACCTTTGTTTCCTACTGTGATGCTTGTCAAAGAACAGGGAACATATCTAGGAGAAACAAAATGCCTCTTAACAACATTCAGGAGGTAGAGATCTTTGACGTTTGGGGAGTAGACTTCATGGGACCTTTCCCATCATCTTGTGGAAACCAATACTTACTTCTAGTTGTATATTATGTTTCAAGATGAGTTGAAGCGATTGCCTCTCCAACTAATAATGCCATGGTTGTTGTTAAGTTCTTTAACAAGACTATTTTCCAAAGATTTGGGACACCACAAACTATCATTAGTGATGGAGGCTCTCACTTCATAGCCCGACGATTCGAAGCTCTACTAGCTAAGTATGCGGTGACTCACAAGATCGTCATCCCTTATCATCCACAAACGAGTGGACAAGTGGAGATTTCGAATCGGGAGATTAAAGGAATTCTAGAGAAAACAGTTTCGAAGACAAGGAAAGATTGGTCTTTGAAGCTAGATGATGCATTGTGGGCATACCAGACTGCATACAAGACTCGCATAGGAACGACACCATACAACCTTGTGTAAGGGAAGTCTTGTCACTTACCGGTAGAGCTGGAACATAAGGCGTATTGGGTGGTAAAGTGGTTGAACTTCAGCATGAAGGAAGCGGGCGAGAAGCGCCTCTTAGACCTTAACGAGCTTGAAGAACTTCGCTTGAACACCTATGAGAACGCCAAGATATACAAGGAGAGAGCAAAGCGTTGGCATGATAAGAATATCATTCCAATGGACCTCAAGGAAGGAGATCAAGTTCTCCTCTTCAATTCGAGACTTCGGCTCTTTCCAGGTAAGCTTAAATCTCGTTGGATCGGACCTTATCTAATCAAATATGTTTTCCCCATGGTGCAGTTGAAGTATGGGGTGAAAAGGGCGGAAGCTTCAAGGTGAACGGTCAACGACTCAAGAAGTATTCACCGGAACTCCAAGCTAAGGAGTTCGCGCCTACAACACTCGAATAGGTGCAAGTACGGTCTAGCTATGGACCTTAAACAAGTGCTTCTTGGGAGGCAACCCAAGGTATTGCACTTATGCTTTTGTTTATCATTCATAGATTAGATTAGTTTAGTCGTTTTTGCTCTACTTTGCCCTCGATACCTCCCGGTATGTCGTGTTTAAGGATGTAGGAACAATGGAATAGGCAATGGGAGAGGAAAAGTTGGAAGGAATTGATGAAACTTGGATTTTAGCACATTACAGAGAGTTCCACGCCCTAAACCACGGTCGTGGAGGCTACAGTGACTGTAATTCTTCAAAATCTGAGAAAAATCACCAAAAACCACGGGTCCGTACAAAACCACGGCCGTGGAAACCCCCGAGTAACCGTGATTTTCAAAAATTTTTACGGCCACTAAATAAACCACTTTCCTTCACAAAAACACCCCAAACCCCTAATCCACGGTTCTCTTCCACGACCCAAAATGCCGACACCTTCCTCACCCTCTCAAATCTTCGTTTTGAGTTCAAATCAAACGATTCTTGGTGCTAAAGTGGAGCATTTTCATTCCTCTACAAGATCCAATCGACAAAACAAGTGAACAATCACTCCAGAAGGCAGAATTTGGATTCAAAGATCTAAAACCCTAGGTTTTTACTCTTCTTCTCTTCTTTGTCAATTCGAGCTAAATTTTCGCAAGAACTTAGAGAAATTGCATAGGATTGAGATTGGAATTAGTCTAGGACAGGTTCTGCTGAGTTTGTTGTTGATTTTGTTGAGATTTGAACAAATTAGAGATGAATCACGGTCTTTGGAACTTCCACGGCCGTGGAATAGGAAGAACAGACCGTGATTTCTACTAGAATTGAAAAAATGTTCACGAGAAGTGCAGGAAAGAAAAAGAAGAGAAAGGGTGATAGTTCCTCTTCTTCCTAAGCCCCTCCTAGTGAACCACCATCACCTCCACGCCCTATAATCCCAACCATTCACCCAAACTATCTCGAGGCTTTAGAAAAGATCGAGGAGAGACCGGTCATAGGACCTAGATACCTCTTGCTTGAGGAGTTGGAGCCACTTAATGTGGTGAATGACTTGACATGGCTCTTGGATAGAGCCGGACTGATTGTTTTCTCCTCTATTCGAGTGGATGCATATGAGGAGATCATGAGAAAGTTTGTTATTTCCTTCGAGCACAGCGCTGTCGAGAGGACGGTATCTTTTAGATTGATGGAGATGGATTATGAGTTCTCTATCCAGCAGTTTGGAGCCTTCTTTGGGTTCCATGAGACCTTTAACGGTCGTTTTCCTAGCGGTGTATACGCTAAGGACTTCTAGGAAGACATTGCCATGATTTACGCCAGCGAGGACCGTTGACAGCCAGCTGACACCAAGGCTAAGCTCATCTACCACTTAGCCTTGAAGATAGCTCATAGGGTCCTTTCCGAGTGCCTATTCCTTAGGACCGAGACCCCCCAAAAGATAAAGACCGATGAGTTATTCCTTCTCTATTGCATGCTCCACAGTAGACCCGTTGATTGTGCCACCCTCCTAGACTCTACCATGAGCAAGCTTAAGAACAAGAGGGCTGGTAACATTGGGTATGGTGGGATGGTTACCCACATTGCTACGCAGCTCGGGATTGATTGCTCCGCATGCACTAGGATAGCGGCGAGACCTTTGGGTCTCAAGAGCCTTATGACTAGGGGTATTATCTTCCCTAGGTACCGCGGTCCACCTACCGCCGGTATGCCATGGGGAGAGAGAGGAGGTAGAGGTATTCCGTGGCTCCCAGAGTATTCCATTATGGCTGGACGCCATAATTGGAAGGAGACATTCGCTACTATGCATGCGAATAGATTAGCACTGCCTCCTTACGTTCCGGATGAGCCTCCAGCTGAGGATATGGGAGGAAGTGATTACTATGAGAGAGGAGGTAGAGGTATTCCATGGCTCCCAGAGTATTCCATTATGGTTGGACGCCATAATTGAAAGGAGACATTTGTTGCTATGCATGCGAATAGATTAGTACCGCCTCCTTACGTTCCGGATGAGCCTCCAGCAGAGGATATGGGAGGAGGTGATTACTATGAGGGAGGAGGTGATGAGCAGACATTTGGCACGTTTCCGGATCAGCCGGACACCTTCCCAGACTTACCTAGACAGTCTCCCCGCCCTTCTAGACCCTCCGGTGCTTCTTCCTCTCGCCGTGCTGGTGTGAGCGAGAGACCGACATGGATGGATGCTCCTCCCGCTTGGTATGGAGGACAGCCGGAGTGGATGGGAGCTCCACCACCATGGTATGCACAGCCACCAGCAGCACCGGCCCCATAGGATGCACCAGTATGGTACGGCCAGCCGCCGGCATGGTATGAGCAGCTTCCGGCATGGGCTACAGATCTTTTTAGGAGGGTAGGAGACTTGGAGATTCATAGGGACACTCATGATGCACGGGCTGATGAGCATGACCGGATGATGAGGGATATATACCGCCAACAGTTTGGGCAGAACTTCAGCCCCGAGTTTCACCCGTTTTCACCACCGCCTCCACCGCAGTGACGAGATTTCATGACAGCCAGTTTCGGCCACCCCACCGCCGTCTAGTGAGTTCATTTTTCTTTTCTTTCTTTTCTTTATTTCTTTTTTTGAACATTGAGGACAATGTTTGTCTTAAGTATGGGGTGGGGTGTGACTATGTGTTGTAATAACTATACTACATTTGCTTGCCTTGATCGATGACACTTTGCATGTTTCGTTTCATAGTTACACGTTTCATTATTGCATTGGATGAAAAAGTTTTTGAAAAACCCATAAAAATGTGAACAATTTTGAAAAATTCTAAAAAGGTTTCGTGCTTCTAAGATTTGAGATGATTTCTATGATAGTTCCTACTTGCGGATTGACCTTTAGATGACAATTGTATGCCTAAACGAATAATGAATTAAAAAGGAATTGAATGTGTTGATTATCCTTTCTTGCAAGTTTCATAATGTGAAGAGTTTTATCTAAATCATATTGAGAAATCGAGGTTGAAATCACATGATGAGTTCTTATGCTTCTTTATGAAATGATTAAGGCAATTCGATTTTTCTTTCTTCTTTCTTTGATCACTTAGCCCCACAACAAAAGTAATTGCCTCCCTTACCTATCCGGGAATTTGGAGGAGTTGACAATTGGCATGTTTGATGTGGGAGGGCCTTGAACGCAAAATTTTGCATTCAAAGAATAGAATTAATAGGTTTGGGGAAGTCAATCATGACGATGAGTAACTCGGTACCATTCACATAGCCGGGTGTTTGTGTCTTGCCAAAGCCGGATTGAGCGATATTCCTAGCGGATTATGGTATATGCATCAAGGGTTTGAGGCATCTCGAAATTGAGAAATGCCAATCTCCTAGGCTTCGGTTTTTGTGCACTGCTGTCCATACTTCCAAAAGTAAAGTCGAAAAAGAATTTGTGCTAAAAAGAAGAGAGCAAAGCTCAAAGTTGATGGTGTTGCAATTCAAAATGAAAAGAAAAAGAGTTGGGTTATCCGTTTTCCGGGATTCATGCACCACATACCTTATTAGTTTCCCTCCCTTCCGCATTCTAGACCTTACTTGGAAGTCCTTAAGATCAAAAGAATGTTATTTGACTTGGTGATCTAAATTGAAGTTTTTTTGCTTGATTTTGATAATATTTGAAGGTTATGATGTTTGCCTTAAAGTTTAACCAATTCATGATGTTTCTTTGCTTTATATTCTTTGGTTTATGTATATAAGCATTTCAAGGATGAATGATGCAAGGTTTGAGAATAATCTATTGACTAGAAGCACATTTACCTAAAAGATGTTTTGTTTTTGAGTTTGCATGCATATTTCATCCTAACTTGTGTTCTAAGCTTTCGAAAACCTTGCTTGGGGACAAGCAAGTGACAAGTATGGGGTATTTTGTTAGCATGAAATATTGCGATATTTTAGGCACTTACTCTAGTTGTTTTTCATTCATTATTGTGTTCATGGATAAGGCATTGAAGCATTTGTTAGCTTGTTTACCTATATTTTTGATATGGAGGTCTACATTAGTTTGTGGTTGATTATAGGTGAATAAGAGCTTAAACCGGACCATTTGAGAGAGAAAAGAGAGGATTCAATCATATCCAAGGATTAGGAACACATCAAGGAAGCTAAAGAAGGAGCTAGGATGAAGAATGTCACGACACAAAGGAAACCACAAGCAATCTACACTTCCACGCCCTAAATTACAGTTGTAGAAGAGTCCACGCTCTAAACCACGGCCGTGGATCTCGGCATCAAGAGCGTGGAGCATTCCAGTAAGTTATACGGCCTAAAGTACGGTCGTGGAAGATGAGAGACACCGTAATCCTTTCCACGCCCTATTTCCACGGTCTTCGAACATCAAGAGATCGTGATTTAGGCAATATTTTGACGAATCATTTATTACCACATCATCTACGTATTTGGGCTGGAAGATATCTCTTTCTCTACGGATAAAAAGGCGGGAGGAGAGAGTTTTCGGGGACCTCGCTTTGGGAGAGTTCTCCTTAGGGTTTTCGCGAGGAACTTTGCGGAAGCGCCGGTAGTTTGGATTCCCAAAGATTGTGTGTGGCGGAAGTTACGCCCTTTTCTTAGGTTTTGATATTGAAGACGGATTGACATCCCGTTCTTCGTATTTTCCTAAGATCATTGTGAGGTTTTGTGTTATATTCTGAATCCATTGAGTATTCCATTTGGTGATTCGGATTTGAGATTGGTTTTGAGTTATATTCGAGTTTTCGAGGGTTTTCATCTTTCATTCTTCTTAAATTGATTTTTGATATCATGACAATGGTTATTGGCTAAAACCCTTTATCAATTAAGGTGAAGGGTTGATAGTTGTGGCTTAGATGATGATAGATTGATCGTAAACATATTGTACCCTGAGAGTTAGAGAAACTTCTTCGACGAACCCAAATCACGACCTGTTCTTGGACTTCCACGGCCATGGAACTCAAGATCTGCCCGTGATTTACCTTTGTTTATGAACCTTGCTTTTACTTTAATCCACAGTTAAAGATTAGCTTTAACCTAGCCTTGACTTGTCTTTTCTAGGTAGTAGTGAGACTCATCATCCTCTATTTCGGTTTCAAGTGTCACAACCTTAACCGTTTGAGCCTATCTTGATCCTTGGGTTACAAGTTTGGGTATTTGAGATCAATTCTTACCTTTAGATCTTTTCTATACTGAAGCCTCAACAACCTTTATAGAGAGAGTTTTTGGGTTAGACATATAGGGTTTTGAAACTTCACCGCACATTACCTTACTTTAGTATACCTTTGCAATCCTCGACTTTGTCCTTATACTTATAGAATATCTTGAATTGATTGCCACAATTAGATACTTGGATCTTTAGGGTTGCTGCTTTCCCAATATTTGCAAAGCTTACTACATTTACTTGCTTGACGATTTGCGAAATGAATTTGTTCCCCCCAAATCGCTGAGTTCGACACTCTGGAATTCTTGCTTTACTACGCCGATCCATACACTGCGGGTTCGCTTGCTTGATTCTAGTTTTTATAAATTTAAAGCTTATTTGCACGCACAATTAGTGGCAAACAGTAAGACCGCAGGGGCGGCGTTTGTCGCCGCGGGGCGGCGACAAGGAAGAGGGGGTATGCACCCTCAGCGTCGGGGGCGGCGCTGAGGATGTGTGTCAAGGATGGCCGACGCAGGGGGTAGGGGAGTCACCGCGGGGGCGGTGACTAGCATATTGCAGGCGCTGTCCCAGCGCCGGGGGTGGCGCTGGGCATGGGTGTCACCGCAGGGGCGGGGACACTGAGCCGCAGGGGCGGTTTTCTTGACAGAGGCTCCTCTTCGTATTCCTTCGGGTTGCCTCCCGAGTAGCGCCTTTGTTTTACGTCGTTGGCTCGACGTAAGGACTCTACCTCTATGATTGAGCCTCCTCCAGCATCACCTTGGGGTTTATAACCGTTTGTGAAGGTAATCCTCCGGCGGACCTAGTTTTAATCCTTGTAATGGCCTCGGCCATTTGCCCAACCTGTTTTTCAAGGTTCTTGATGTTGGATTCTATTGTTTGGACATTAGTGGCAAAGTGTTTATATCTTCAGTTGTTTGATACTTACCTTGTCGGGGCTGCTTTGTTGATTTTGTTGATCCCTCCAACGGAAATTCTGTTGGTCAAACTAATTTGGCATGAAATTCTGCGCATAAGGATCGTTCCTAGGCCTTTGCTATTGTTATTGTCCATAGCCCATTGCGTTTACTTTAACATCATCATCCTGGACTTGTGGGCACATGTCCTTTGGATGATATGGGTCAGAACATACTCCACAAGCCTTGAGCTACTGTGGGGTTCCCATAATTGTTAGTCTCTTCACCATTTCCTTCAGCTCAGAGAGCTCAATGGAGATCTCACTCTTTCCGGTATTTACAGCATGAACACCTTTCTTGGACGGAGTCCTTCCAAAGTTCCGGGTTCCTTCTACTAGTTCCTGTACCTTTTCCAAGGCAATGTGAGGAGTAGAGTTAAGAATATTACCTCCGTAAGCCGCATCGATGATCCTTCTTTCATTGTCTAGCAAGCTATTGTACAAGTACAAGACTAGATCTTGAGTTGAATATCCATGAAAAGGACAACTGGATCAAACCTTTCGAAGTACTCGTAGAGAGTTTCGTTCGCCTCTTGCTCGATGTTGCTTATAGCTTTCTTCAAGCTATTGGCCTTCTTGGCTGGGAAGTATTTCTCCAAAAACGCCTTGTGGAGGTTCTCTCAAGTGTCGATACTCCCGGATGGAAGGTGGTAATATCAATCATCCGCTGAATCTTTGAGTGTGAAGCCGAAGGCCCTCATCTTGATTTGTTCTTCGGTAATGTTGGCCGGCTTCATGCTCATACACACGGTGTGGAACTTCCCAAGGTGCTTGATGGGGTCTTCACCACTTAGCCCATGGAAGGATGGAAGCAAGTGAATGAGACCCGACTTGAGCTCAAAATTTACTCCTTCCCCTAATGCCGGTATGGTGACCCAAGAGGGTTTTGAGCCAAAGTGGGCTGAGTAAGTTGACGAAGAGTACGATCAGCCATTTCTTGTTGGAGTTGTTGTTTTCTTCATTTCCGGGTGTGCGTCCTCTCAATTTCTAGATCAAAAGAAGCAAAGCCAGAGTTAGTAGCACGGGTTTGAACCATAAAAATGGTTCAAACCAATAATCAATAATAACAATGAAATAAAAACACTAAAACTCTCCTGCAACGGCGCCAAAGTTTGACTAGAGGTATTTCTATGGTCGTCTATACCCAATCAAAAGTAAATCCCGACTTAGCACTAAAACAAGTATAGTGGTTAAGTAAGGGTCGAACCCAAAAGAGCTAAGGTGTTTTATAAGACGCAATTATTGATTATAGAAACAGGTAACAAGGGGGGGGGTTTGGTTAAATTGATGCACAAAAACTTATGAAAACGAATAACGCAACAAGTAATACAATAAGAGGTGAATCTACACTAGGTTGATTCTAAGCATGCAATTGCTACTTTGGTGAGTTCTTTTTACAAGTTTTCAAGTAATCTCCCGTCTCGATCATATATATGTGTTGAGCCAACCGGCATCAACACAACTTAATGATAGCATAAATTATTGTCTATATTTTGGGACTTGTTTAGATGTCTTATCTTCAATAATCTGCATGTTTGTATGTATATTATGTTATTATATTGTCGTTTCATCTACCTTTGCGGGAATCGAGGTCTACACCTAGTTTTGTTGTAATCGTTGGTAAAATGGGACATTTTGGACTAAAAAGGAGCAAAAGGAGCTAAGGAGTCATTGGAGCTACATTAAGGAGCTTAAGGAATAATCCAGGAATCATGGAATTGGATTGAAGATTTACTTTGGACCAAATTTGAGAGATTTCACATTCAGTTGTGATTCACCTCGGTTGACTATAGAGTCACCTCGACCGAGGTGATCCAAAGGAGCCGACTCGACCGAGGCAAACACCTTGGACGCGGCAAGGATATTTTATTCTTGGCTGAGATCTTTTATCTTTGGAAAGAGGATCTTATATTTTTGGGTTGGGTTCCTGGAAGGAAGAAGATAAGTTAGCCAATATATTTTACCTATTTTTATGGGAAGAGATCTTTCTAAGATATCTTATCTTTGGAGAGTAATTTTCCTATAAAAAGGGTTGGATTTCCCACAAATCCGGGGACCGCTATCACGCCGCATACCACAAAACATCCTGCATACAGCCATACTCCAGTTGGGAGATTTGAAGAACCTTTTTGAAGGTTGAAAAAGGAAGTTTATAGCTTTTGTGAAGGGTTTTGTAAGATTCTCTTAGATTCCCTTCGTTGTTGACTGTCTTGTTGGATTTTAATCCAAGGAACGCTTGTTTGATAATTGATTCAGTTATTGAAGCCTTTCTCTTAAGGTTTTCTTGTTCAATTATTCTCTTTCTTACCATATATTTGATTATTACTTTCACGATGATGAGTGGCTAATTTCCTTGTGTGATTCTAGGGTGATTGGCTGAAGGTTGTGGCAAAAACAATAATAGAATAATCTTTAATCGCAGTAGGACCCTGAAAGTTCGAGTCTTTACCTTAACCATAAACCATCTTGCTCAGTCGATGAACATCTCGGCCGGGGTGGAATTCTTCTGACCGAGATGAGTTATCTGATCCAAAACTAAGAGTTAAGTGTTAGAGTTTGCCAAATCCTATTCTTATTACACCTTTCTTGGTTCAATGCAAGCCTAGGATGAGACTTACCCGGTAATTCCTTTGTTTGTTTACCAAAGATCATAAGCGATAGGTAATAAAGGTTTATCCTTTATTGGGGTGTGAGTGTGCTTTCATTCCATCTTTGTGAGTTAGCTTGAGACTTACCCGGTAAAGGTTGATTCTATACCCTTAGTTGGAGTGTTAGTTTTAGGCTATAGTTCTTTATCTTAATTCCTAGAGACTTACCCGGTAATAGGAGTTACGGTTTGGGATTAGTGAGTAGTGAGACTTACCCGGTGATCTATTACACTTTAGTAACACCTTCCCTTTGCAAAATCTCAGCTTTGTCCGCTTATCTTTAGATCTTGAGTTGGAACCACAACTAGATGCTTTAATCCCTAGAATTGCATATTTCCTTAATTGACTTTTTATCATCCTTTATTGTTTTAATCGCTTTTGTGGTTAGTTTTTACATTAGCTTACCTATTCCGACTTTGTTTCACTAAGTCCCTGTGATCGACCCCTGGAATTCCTTGCTTTTTACTACGATTGACCTGTACACTGCGGGTTCGCATCCTTGTTTTAAGCTTACGTCTAGGGTTATAAATTTAAAGCTTGCACACACCGTTTGGAGCGAACAAGTTTTTGGCGCCGTTGCCGGGGACTTGGTCTAGACCGAGCCGGTTGCGGTACACTTTTGGGGCACTTGCCCCCGTGTCTACTAACCACTCTACTTGAGTGTCTTTCGCAGGTTCTTTTCTTAGGTTTATGCGAAGAACCCGCGCTGGGATGGAAATCGTTCCTTACGATCCTGAACGAGAAAATACTTACAAACGACGCTTGAGAGAAGCGAAGATGGCCAACCAAGACGATCGCGATCTTGAGGCCGAATTGAAGGAGGCGTTAGAACAGCTACGCCTCAGCAGGGAAGAACTGAGGCAGGAGAAAGAAGAAACTCGCAGCAGGACTGAGGCGATCGAAGCAGATATGGCAGCCTTACGAGACCAGTATCTACTTCGACCGAGGCAAGATCCAGTTCCTGATCCTCGACCGATGCAGGATCCAGTTCAAGACCCTCGACCGAGGCAGGTCCCAGCACCTGTTGCCCCGGCCGATGTACTTCCACCTTGGATACCAGTCCGAGGAGCTCTTTTTGCAGGAATCCTGCAAACCCTAGGGCAAAGGATGGACCCCAATCAACAACTGAGGCGTCTTGGAGTTAACCTAGGAGATCCGGCGGACCATGACTACGAACTTCGACCGCAAGTTCTTTCCATGATTCGCCAATGCCAGTTTGGAGGGCTAGAGAAGGAATCTCCGCATCAACATCTGCAAAACTATGAGATCTTGATGGAATCTTGAGACCCTCAAGAATAGAAAACAACAACTACAAGCTAAGACCTTTTTACTTTTCTTTAAAAGATAGAGCTCTTACTTGGTATCAATCTCTTCCTCCAGGAAAAATCAGTACTTGGGAGGAGATGACTACGGAATTCTTGACTAAATTCTTTCCCCCCTCTAAGACCGCTGAAATGAGAGGGAAGATTAATGCATTCATTATGAAGGGTAAGGAGAGCTTGTCCAAGTCATGGGCGAGGTTTAAAGACATTCTTTTGGATTGCCCACATCATGGGATTCTAAAGATAGAGTTGTTGGAGATATACTTCAAGGGACTGGACGGAAGCACCCAGTTCAACCTCCAACTACTATCCGCCGGTACATTTATGGACATGGCGATTGACGAAGCTTGGGACTTCATAGAGAAGCAAGCTTTTCATATGGAGAAATATTCCCACCAAGGAGCTGAAGGTGGAGTTAAAAGAGTCAACTTTCAAGAGGAGCCATCAAACACTAATCAACTAATCTCTTTGAAGAATGACGTGAAACAATTGAAGGAACTCTTGGTCGCTCAAACCAAGAAGGAAGATCAAGGATCAAGGAACAACAACAATGGATACCGTAATAACAACAACAACAATGGTTCCCGGAACAACAACTACAACAACAATAGAGGATCCAATAGCAATAATTGGAAGGCAAACAACCAAAATTAGGGTAACCCTTACTCCAATTCTAATACGAATGATTCCTCTAATCCTTTCCTCTCTTCCTCTTCTTCTCCTTCTACTCCATTAAAGAGCCAGGAGAAAGGATCAAGCTCATCCCAGCCAGAGAAGAAAGATGCGGTGTTGGAGGCTATCTTGATCAAGCTTAGTGCTATGGAGACATCCATGACTTCATTTTCGAAGGCCCAAAAAGCCTTTGAACAACAACTTGCTAGTAGGGCGAATGAAACGCCAAGAGATCCAGGGAAGCTTCCAGCAAGAACGGAAAGCAACCCTAAGGGCCAGATTATGGCCATAACGACGAGGAGTGGACTGAAGACTGCAGATCCTGTGCCTCGGTCGGTGCCAGTACAAACGAAGACCACCTCAGTCCAGGTGCAGTCGAAGAACACTTCGGTCGAGATGTCAACCGAGGTGGAGCCACAGAAAGCAGAGGAGAAAACTAAAGTTTATGTTCTACCTCCTGCATATAAACCACCACTTCCATTCCCCCAGTCTAGGGCTAGAGCACATCTAGACAAGGACTTTGGTAAGTTCCTTGACTTGATGAATAAACTACACATTAATATTCCTTTCCTTGATGCTATTCTAGGGATGCCCGCCTATGGGAAGTTCTTGAAAGAGATCCTATCAAGGAAGAGGAAGCTGGAAGACTTTGGTGAAGTAAGGATGACATCTAAATCCTCGGAGCTTATTCAAATCATGTAGGAGAAGATGCCACCCAAGTTGAGAGATCCCGGCTCATTTTGCATTCCCATTCAAGTTGGGGATGTCACTTGTGAAGCCTTATGCGATCTAGGAGCCAGCGTGAGCATCATTCCGCTGGAGCTATGTGTTAAGATCGGACTTGGAGAGTCCAAGCCGGTGAAGATTGGATTATACATGGCGGATCGCTCCATTACCCATCCCGTGGGCATTTTTGAAGACGTTCCGGTTAAGTTAGGTAACAGTTATTTACCTATAGACTTTGTAGTACTTGACATTCCCGTAGATTATCCTGTTCCTATCATTCTCGGGAGGCCATTTCTAGCAACTTCGGGTTGCAATGTGGATTATAAGAACGCCAAGTTGAAATTCAACATTGGCGGACATGAAGTGGAATTCGCACTACTTGCGGCCATGAAAGGAGAGCAGCTAGGAGATGATATCTTCAACATCTATGATGAAGAAGAATCAAGGGAATTGGTGAGCTCTATCCTTACTGAAAGTTCCACTTGAGAAAGTTATTAGTTTTAGTTTAATGGAGGAAGGTATAGATGCTTCTTGTGATGCAGATATACGGAACCTAAAGGCGCTGGAAGAAGATTCAGGAGCTAAAACTGAGGAACTAATCCAGGAGACGAAGATCTCCAGTTTCGGTTCCAGTTACAGTACCTCGACCGAGGCACTTTCTGGACCAAGCGAGGCGACTGAAGAACATTTCAGTCAACGCCTCTGCGCCTCGACCGAGGTCGAAGGCGAGACGATTTAAACTGAGACTTCCGAAAGTTCAGTTTCTGGATCTATTCCACTGGAAGGAGGAAGCAAGGATCCCCCTCAGAAAGCACCCCCAGTTGTAAAGCTTAAACAACTCCCAAGTCACTTGAGGTATGTCTTTCTTGGACCGGATTCCACTTATCCCGTTATTGTTAGTGCTTTCCTCTCCGAATCTGAATTGTCTAAACTGATGCATGTCCTGAGAAAGCATCAAAAGGCCTTAGGTTATACTATAGATGATCTTATTGGCATTAAGCCTTCTTTTTGCATGCATAGAATTCTAATGGAGGACGATCATAAGACTTCACGGGAACCTCAAAGACGGTTAAATCCGATCATGAAAGAGGTTGTGAAGAAGGAAATTCTTAAGTTGTTGGATGCAGGTATCATATATCCTATCTCGGACAGCAAATGGGTTAGCCCGGTGCATGTAGTTCCGAAGAAAGGAGGGATGACCGTTGTGACGAATAAGAACAACGAGTTAATCCCAACCAGGACCGTCACGGGCTGGAGGGTTTGCATTGATTATAGGAAGCTGAACACGGCCACTCGGAAGGACCATTTTCCACTTCCCTTCATTGATCAAATGCTCGAACTGTTGGCCCAACATTCACACTTTTGCTATTTAGACGGCTATAGTGGTTTCTTCCAGATTCCTATCCATCCGGATGATCAGGAGAAGACCACTTTCACTTGTCCGTGGGGGACATTCGCTTATAGGAGGATCCCATTTGGATTGTGCAATGCACCCGCTACCTTCCAACGATGCATGATGGCTATCTTTTTTGAGTATATAGAGGAGATCATGGAGGTATTTGTGGATGATTTTTCAGTATATGGTTCCTCTTTTGATGATTGCCTATCTAACCTTTCTCTAGTGCTACAAAGATGTGAGGACACTAATCTTGTCTTGAATTGGGAGAAGTGTCATTTTATGGTTAATGAAGACATTGTGCTAGGACACCTCGTTTCTAATCGAGGTATTGAGGTCGATCGTGTTAAGATCGAAACTATTGAGAAACTCCCTCCCCTTGTTCTGTTAAAGGTGTGAGGAGTTTTCTCGGGCATGCAGGTTTCTAGAGGAGATTCATCAAGGACTTTTCTAAGATTTCTAAACCTCTAACTAACCTCTTGAATAAAGATGTTGTTTTTGAGTTTTCGCAGGAATGTCTCGATGCATTTTAGAGGATTAAGGAAGCATTGATCTCCGCTCCCATTATCCAACCTTCGGATTGGACCTTGCCCTTTGAGATCATGTGTGATGCTAGTGATGTAGCCGTAGGAGCGGTGCTTGGACAGAAGAAGGATGGCCGGACCACCGCCATTTACTATGCTAGCAAGACGCTAGATGAAGCCCAGCGTAACTACGCTACCACCGAGAAGGAGTTATTGGTGGTTGTATATGCTTTCGAGAAATTTCGTTCTTACCTAGTAGGAGCGAAAGTCATTGTCTACACCGACCATGCAGCCATCCGTTACTTGCTTGCTAAGAAAGATGCCAAGCCACGCCTTATTCTATGGATTCTCTTGCTTCAAGAGTTTGACCTAGAGATCCGCGATAAGAAGGGATCCGAAAATTCTGTTGCGGATCACCTCAGCCGGCTACCTCCATCTTCACACGAGAAGGACAGCCCACCCATAGACGATTAATTCCCCGATGAGCACTTGCACTTGTTGGAGCGTTTGATAGACTTACTTATCTCACCCCATGGTGAAGGTGAAGTACGGGGTGAGGACACCTCCCATCACATATAGAGACGCAGTACGGTCCAGCTAGCGACCTTAAATCAAGCGCTTCTTGGGAGGCAACCCAAGGTATTGCTTTCCTTTCCCTTTTTCTAGTCTAGCTTAGATAGTTTGCTTTTTCTTTTCTTTGTTTTGTTTTTGGCGTCCTAAACAGACAACAGGTGACATCTGAGGAAGGAATACAACCCAGGAGCACAACTGGAAGGACAGAAGTTCGAGAATTTGAGAAGATGGAGTTTGACTGAGACACATCTCGGTTGCTGTCACAGCACCTCGATCGAGATGATTCTTGAGCAACCGAGGCGATTAGGGTTTCTGAAGATCCACCTGGGTCCGTACCACCTCGGTCCAGTCGAGACCACCTCGACCGAGGTGATAGCAGTTCCAGAAAAGGGTATAAAACGGGGCTGGGATTTCTCTCTCCTCCTTTACCTTCTCCTCGACCGCGGCACGCCCTTCGCCTCGCTTCGCCAATCTTCGCTCGTTTTCGACGATTCTTGCTTCCAAACCGATAAGAAAGGGTAGAGGATCACAGTGTAAGTACAAATCTGCAAGAAAAACGAGCCAATCGACCGAATCGGGGTAAATATCGAAAAAAAACCCTAACCTCGCTCTTCTCCACTGTTTTCCTTAAAATTGGGCTTTGGTTGCCCCAGCATTTGCTGAGAAACAGATTAAGTACCCCATAGGAACCTGTTGTAGTGATTTTGGGGGAAAAGAACTGGATTTTTGAGGAAATCAGTCGCGCAGTTCTTCGCCTCGGTCTAGTCAGCCTGTGCCTCGGCCGAGGTGTTCTTCAGGGTTGTGAGGCCGACCGAGGTGATCTGACAGATTACAGAGAGATGAGTTCAGATAGACAGCTGGTCCTGGGGGACAGATCCTCCCCTTCTTCTTCCTCCTCTAGACGTACTAGACCGGTGATCCATGAGAGACACCAGGTCGACTATGACCGTATCGCGGCCCGTCCTGTGATTGCACCTCGCTTCTTGGACATTTCTGCATTTGATTGTCTCCACGTGGATGGAGATCTGAGACGTATGATTTCTATGGTGGGGCTAGATCAGTTCACTGAGATCCGAGCACCTGCTTACTTAGAGCCGACTATGGAGTTTGTCAGCTCCTTCACCTACCTTCCCACAGAGCGTGCTGTGAAGTACCGGTTGATGAACCGGAACTTCTTAGTTCCTTCAGAATACTGGCGGGACATCTTTGACTTCCCGGCCCTGACTACTGCTGACTTTCCCTCCCGAGCTGTAGCTAGGGAGTTCTGGGGACAGATTGCTCACGTAGTTGAGCATGCTGATAGATGGTGCCCTGGAGACTCTAGGCAGCGTATTATATTTCATCTGGCCTTCAGACTAGCTCACAGGATTTTTAGTGAGACCCATCTGGCGCGTACTGAGACCACCCAGAAGGTCAGACAGGGGGAGCTGTTTAGCCTTTACTGCATGGTGACTGGAGGGATTCCAAACTTTGACTTGATGTTGGCAGAGGATCTGCATAAGATCAAGGCCAAGGCGAAGGACGATATCTGCTGCGGAGGCATTGTGACTCACATAGCGAGTTACCAGGATATGGACCTCAGTGCTTGCACCATGGTGGCGGCTGCCAAGCCGTTAGGACTTCAGGAGATGATTACTCGGAGGATACTGGTTCCCCGAGGACTCACTACACCGTATGTAGATATGCCATGGGAGCCTACTGCACCACAGGGGATCAGATGGTCACCCCAGTTCTCAGTGTATAATCCGCACTATTGGCAGACTGCTTGGATCCCACTGATGGAGGATGCGAGAGAGGCAGCAGTTGCACCAGCTGAGGAGGATGAGGTTGAGGAGGCTGCTGATGATGATGATGATTATAGGGATGGTGGAGTTCTTATGGATACAGGTACTGATACTGCTGGGACTAGTGTGCCGGTCATTGACTTAGACGATGACGAGACTGAGACCGCGCCGGCTGCATCACCAGTACGCCCAGCTAGGCATAGGGGACGCCGACAGCGGGATCCAGATGCTCACCGACGGATCGATGACCTCACCGATCAAATGATAGACTCCTATGTTGCCCTGACTGTAGACATCCAGGAAAGATTTGACGCCCAGCACCGAGAGACCGACCGCTGGACTCATCAGATGCTAGAGGGCCAGCACTATCAGCGCCGGATGATGGAGATCCAGTTTCAGCAGACTATGGGTTATCCATTTGACCCATCCCAGTATCCGTACTTGCCACCACCACCACCACCGGATCGTGATTATTGAGAGCTTGCAGGATTTTCCTTCTTATTTATTATGAAGCTCTGCTTTGTCTGGTGAGTATTTTATTTCTTTAGACTTATTTTGACCCACTGGGATAGTGTGTCCCAAGTATGGGGTGTTTATTGATGTATTTTATGACTTATGTGTTGTATGACTTATGTGTTGTATGACTCGACATTATCGGATATTTATGCTTTATTTTGCTCTATGTGCCTATCTGAGATTGCATGCATGCATACAGGTTATTTGATTGAGAAAAACGTCAAAAACTGGTTTAAAAAAAAAAAAATTTATGACCTCGACCGGGACAGTTCTGGCCGAACGAGGTACTTCACCTCGGTTGACTTAGAACACCTCGACCGAGGTGGTTTAACTGAAAGTTTTCGAAACGTTTTGTGCTTCTTATTTGGATATGATCTCAGTGATGATTTTGTCTACTGACTGGTTTTGAAATCTTTATGTGTTTAAAAGGTTTTATGATATGTTTAAGTTGCTAAATGCTTTGTTTGAAATTTTGGCATGTTTAATACTTTGTTTTTATCCAAATTATGTTGAATTTGAAGGTTGACACCGCAAGATAAGTTCTCTCACTTTCTTCCTGGAAAGACCAAGGCAATTCATTCTTCTCTCTTCTTCTTCTTGATCATGCTTAGCCTCTCATATACATATTTGCCTCCCTTTAACTATCCGGGAATTTGGAAGCAAGCAAAGTGGTGAAAGCAAGTGAAGTAAAAGTTGAGAAGTTGGCTGAAAGTTAGAAAGAAACATATAGGTTTGGGGAAGTCAATCATGACGATGAGTAACTCGGCACCAATCACATAGCCGGATGTTTGTGTCTTGCCAAAGTCAGATTGAGCGATATTTCTAACGGGTCATGGTATGTGCATCAAGGGTTTGAGGCATCTCGAAAAATTGATGATTGTTGATCTCCTAGGCTTCGGTTATTGTGCACCTCTGTCCATGCATCCCAAAAAGTAAAGTAAAAAAGTAAAAATAAGCAAAGCTTATTGGTGGAAGATGTTGAAGTTCAAAAGCAAAGTGAAGAAAAGATCCTTTTCCCGGATTCTAGCACCACGTTACCTTATATACATCCCACCCTCACACGTTTCTTTGACCTTTCTTTTTGGAAAGCCCTTGAGACCTCGAGCTTGTTGATTGACTTAGTGGTTTAAACTGAATTATACATGATTAATTTCGATAATTATGATTTATTATGCATTCGATGGTTTTATGCAAAGATGAACAACTTTCTTATATTCATAAAATGTTTTAAGCATATTTTGATTTTAAATTCCATGAAGTATTCTCTTAGAGTGATCTATGATTGTAGCACACCATTAAAATGTTTTGAAAGACTTTTTCATTGATCTTTATGACTTATAATCCATTCTATCTTGTATTCTATGATTCGGAACTTGCTTGGGGACAAGCAAGGGCTAAGTATGGGGTATTTTGATAGCATGGATTATTGTCTATATTTTGGGACTTGTTTAGACGTTTTATCTTCAATAATCTGCATGTTTGTATGTATATTATGTGATTATATTGTCGTTTCATCTACCTTTGCGGCAATCGAGGTCTACACCTAGTTTTGTTGTAATCGTAGGTAAAATGGCACATTTTGGACTAAAAAGGAGCAAAAGGAGCTAAGGAGTCATTGGAGCTACATTCAGGAGCTTAAGGAATAATCCAGTAATCATGGAATTGGATTGAAGATTTACTTTGGACCAGATTTGAGAGATTTCACATTCAGTTGTGATTCACCTCGGTTGACTACAGAGTCACCTCGACCGAGGTGATCCAGAGGAGCCGACTCGACCGAGGCGAACACCTTGGACGCGGCAAGGATATTTTATTCTTGGCTGAGATCTTTTATCTTTGGAAAGAGGATCTTATATTTTTGGGCTGGGTTCCTGGAATGAAGAAGATAACTTAACCCATATATTTTACCTACTTTTATGGGAAGAGATCTTTCTAAGATATCTTATCTTTGGAGAGTAATTTTCCTATAAAAAGGGTTGAATTTCCCACAAATCCGGGGCCGCTATCACGCCGCATACCACAAAACATCCTGCATACAGCCATACTCTAGTTGGGAGATTTGAAGAACCTTTTTGAAGGTTGAAGAAATAAGTTTAGAGCTTTTATAGCTTTTGTGAAGGATTTTGTAAGATTCTCTTAGATTCCCTTCGTTGTTAATTGTCTTGTTGGATTTTAATCCAAGGAACGCTTGTTTGATAATTGATTCAGTTATTGAAGCCTTTCTCTTAAGGTTTTCTTGTTCAATTATTCTCTTTCTTCCCATATATTTGATTATTACTTTCACGATGATGAGTGACTAATTTCCTTGTGTGATTCTAGGGTGATTGGCTGAAGGTTGTGGGAAAAACAATGATAGAATAATCTTTAATCGCAGTAGGACCCTGAAAGTTCGAGTCTTTACCTTAACCCTTAAGCTTCTCGCTCAGTCGATGAACATCTCGGCCGGGGTGGAATTCTTCTGACTGAGATGACTTATCTGATCCGAAACTGAGAGTTAAGTGTTAGAGTTTGTCAAATCCTATTCTTATTACACCTTTCCTGGTTCAATGCAAGCCTAGGATGAGACTTACCCGGTAATTTCTTTGTTTGTTTACCAAAGATCATAAGCGATAGGTAATAAAGGTTTGTCCTTTATTGGGGTTTGAGTGTCCTTTCATTCCATCTTTGTGAGTTAGCCTGAGACTTACCCGGTAAAGCTTGATTCTATACCCTTAGTTGGAGTGTTAGTTTGAGGATATAGTTCTTTACCTTAATTCCTAGAGACTTACCCGGTAATAGGAGTTACGGTTTGGGATTAGTGAGTAGTGAGACTTACCCGGTGATCTATTACACTTTAGTAACACCTTCCCTTTGCAAAATCTCAGCTTTGTCCTCTTATCTTTAGATCTTGAGTTGGAACCACAACTAGATGCTTTAATCCCTAGAATTGCATATTTCCTTAATTGAATTTTTATCATCCTTGATTGTTTTAATCGCTTTTGTGGTTAGTTTTTACATTAGCTTACCTATTCCGACTTTGTTTCACTAAGTCCTTGTGATCGACCCCTGGAATTCCTTGCTTTTTACTACGATTGACCCGTACACTGTGGGTTCGCATCCTTGTTTTATGCTTACGTCTAGGGTTATAAATTTAATGCTTGCACACACCGTTTGGAGCGAACACTTAACAGGTTAGTGTTCCGTAAACCTACAAGAACAAATAACAAGTTAGCTTTCAAATAAAAACTAAGGGATATAAAGAAAAGATTAAAACCGTTAAGATTATCTTTATATTTGTGTTCCTTTTCTTTAAGTAATTACAACCCGTTATTACTTAAAGTTTACCACTAGATTAAAGACCCGAACCCGGAACCTATTAATCCTAGTTCTTTGCATGCACTTTAGAACCTAAGGTGATCAATCTTAAGTAATAGTAAAACATGCAATTAGACAATAGAGATCAAGGAAACACAAAGCATTACTAAATGAAAACTTATATTAAAGAAAACTTACAACCAAAGTAACAGCGCAGCTTCAAACCAACCCAATGTAGCAAGGGAGTTAGCAACTCATTACAATGGAAATGAAAATTTAATCTAAGTGGAAAATAATTGATAACAAGTTGGATGATTCTAGCAATCAACGAAGGCCTATTTATACTACAAAAGACACTAAATAGGAGTAAATGGCCGGCCCTAAACAGCCACCTTTAATGCCATAAATGTGGTGTAAACAGCCGGAGTAAAGCTTCTGTCGTTGAACCGGAGGGGCGGCCTTCAGCTCCGCAGGGGCGGTGAAGGCAAAGAAGCTTGGTCTTCTTCATGACCGTAGGGGCGGCTAGGCAATTCCGCATGGACGGATTCTTCAATGCTCTTCAAACATCAGACCTTACAACTTCCTGCCGTTTCTGATGCCAAGATGCCGGGGCGTCCCAATGTCAACGCAGGGGCAGTGACACAGACTCTTCACCTTCCAACTCCTAGGTTGAGGCGCAGGCAGAGGCGCAGGGGAATGCGCCGGGGCGCTGGTCTTCACTTCTTCAGGGCAAGTCACCGCAGGGGTGCCAATGGTTGACGCAGGGGCGGTGACAATCTTTGTGGCTGGTGCTGGCGAAGGCGCAAGGAGCGCTCCGGAGTAAGATGTCACCCGCAAGGGCGGTGACAAGGCTCCGCGGGGGCGGTGAACCAACAAAAGCTTTGCTTCGTGAACGATCTTCACTCCTAAGTGCTTATAACTCCTTCCTTAGCTTCTTTTAGTCTTCTTCTTCTGGATCAAGGAGTTAGTAGCATAAACTGACACAAATGCAATAAAAAGACTCTAAAAACTATCCTAAATGATAGTGATTCCATCACCTATCACAAGCCAAGGCTAGGATAAAGCAAATCTTTAACTTTGGATTAAAGCAAAAGCAAAGATCGTAAAACAGAGTAAATCACGGCTGAATCTAGAGATTCCACGGCCGTGGAACTCAAGAACAGACCGTGGTTTAGGGTGTCGACGATGTTTCTCACACTCTCAGGGTCCAATCAAGTTATTATCGATCTATCATTATCTAAGCCACAACTATCAACCCTTCACCTTAGAATTTCTACAGGGTTCTCGCCAATAACCATCATCATGATATCAAAAATCAAATTAAGAAGAAAGAAAGATGAAAACCTTCGAAAACTCAATAACAAATTAAAGTCAATCTCGAATCCGAATAACAAAAGTAGTATGTTTATGAATTCAGAAAAACGGAATAAGAATCCTCACAACAATTTTAGGGAACAATGAAGAACGGAGTGTCAATCCGTCTCCAAAAGTGAAAACCCTAAGAAAATCTCCAAAGTACGTAATCTCCAATGTCGTGTCTTTCACCAATCTTCAATCCTCAAGGTCAAATGAACCCTAAGTCGTCGTCTTCAAAGCCCTAAACAAAGCTGTAAGCGAAGGTCCTCGAACTCTCTTCTCAAGCCTTCTTATAGGCGAAAATAGGGTTACGAAAGCCCAATGACGTTGCTGACGTGGCAAATATGACACATCACAAAATCATGGAAATCACGGTGATGTACAAATTTCCACGGCCGTGGTTTAGGCCGTGTAACTTTCTGTTGTGCTTCAAACTCACTTCCACGATCAAATTGCCAAATGCACGGCCGTAATTTAGGGCGTGGTTCCTCAAATCCTTGTCCACGACCGTAATTTAGGGCGTGGGTTCCCAAATTCTTTGTTTTTGCCTTTGTTTCGTGATGTTCTTCACTCAAGCTCCTTCCTTAGCTTCTTCAAAGCATCCCCTTGCCATCAAGCATGATCAAATACTCCTCTTCTTCCACATTTTGCTCCAATCCAAGCCTTTATTCACCTAAAAACAAAACGAAGCTAGTGTAGATCTCTATATCGACAAAGTGGCTGAATGAGCTCACAAATGCCTCATACTCATATCTATGTACACATAAAAGAGGGAAAAATAACTAAAACAAGTGCCTAAAATATAGTCATATTTCATGCTAACAAAATACCCCATACTTGTCACTTGCTTGTCCCCAAGCAAGGTTTTCAAAAGCTTAGAATATATGATAGAATGAAATATGAATGCAAAACAAAACAAAACAATCTTTTGGTAATGTGCTTCTAATCAATAGATCAACTCTTCCTAAATCCCGGATAGGTAAAGGAGGCAATTATTTTCATTGAGGGGATAAATGATCAAAGAAAGAAGTAAGAAAATCGAGGTGCCTTAATCATTTGATAAAGAAGTATAGGAACTTATATTGTGATTTCAACCTTCGTTTCTCAATATGATTTAGATAAAAACCTTCACATTATGAAACTTGCAAGAAAGGATAGATAACATACTCAATCTCTTCACAATTCATGATTCAATTCAAGCATACAATTGTCATCAAAAACTCATTCCACAAGTAGCGTTCATCATAGAAATCATCTCTAATCTTAGAAGCATAAAATCTTTTTTATTTTTTTTCAAATTTTTATGGGTTTTTCAAAGCCTTTTTCATGCAATGCAATAATGAAACGTGTGACAATTAAAGGAAACATGCAAGTGTTCATAGTCATAAGCGAAGCAAAGTGAGTAGAGTTATTACAAACGATAGTCACACCCCACCCCATACTTGAAACATACATTGTCCTCAATTTTCAAAATAAATAAAGAAAAGAAAAGAAACAAAGGAAACTCACTAATGGCGGTGGAGCAGCTCTAACCGGCTGTCATCTCAACATCATCACTGGGAAGGCGGTGGGAATGGATAGAAGTCCGAGCAGAAGTTCCGCCCAAACTGCTGGCGGTAGACATCCCTCAACATACGGGCATTCTCCCGGCTCTCTACATCATGGGATTGCTGTCGGACCTCCAAGTCTCCTACTCTCCTCGAAAGATCATCCGCCCAACCTGGAAGTTGCGAATACCAAGGTGGCGGCTGGCTATACCATGATGGTGTGTCCTGAGGAGGGGTCGGTGCTACCGGTGGATGATCATACCATGGAGGAGGAGCTCCCATCCGTGATGGCTGCTCACCGTACCAAGCGGGTGGAGTCTCCATCCACGTCGGCCTCTCACTCACGCTAGCCCTGCGTGAAGAAGAGGAACCAGAAGGTCTAGAGGGTCCGGGGGGATCGCCTAGGTGGGTCCAGGAAGTCGGCCGGCTGGTCTAGGAATGTACTAAAATCATGCTCAGCATCTCCTACATCATGATCATCTCCTCCTCCCATCTCCTCATCATCATCCCCAGCTGGGACCTCATCCGGTACATATGGAGGGCCTACAAGTCTATTCGCATGCATGGATGCGAAGGTCACCTTCCAGTTATGGCGGCCTAGCATGATGGAGTACTTGGGAAGCCATGGGATACCTCTACCACCTCTCTCCTCCCATGGCATGGTTGTGGTAGGTGGAGCTTGGTGGCGGGGAAAGATAATACCTCTAGTCATAAACCCGTTGAAACCCAAAGGTCTCGCCGTTATCCTAGTACAAGCGGAGTAGTCTATCCCCAACTGAGTGGCTATGTGAGTCACCATACCCCCATAACCTATGTTCCCGGCCCGTTTGTTCTTCAATTTGCTAATGGTGGAAGCAAGGAGGGTGGCACAATCGGCGGATCTACCGGTAAGCATACAATAGAGGAGGATTAGCTCATCGGTTTTGATCTTTTGTGGGGTCTCGGTCCTAGGGAAAAGACACTCCGAAAGGACTCTATGAGCTATCTTCAAGGCTAAATGGTAGATGAGCTTAGCCTTGGTGTCGGCCGGTTGCCAACGGTACTCACTAGCATAAATCATGGCTATATCCTCCCAAAAATCCTTAGCATACACTCCCCCGGGAAATCTACCATTAAAGCTCTCATGGAACCCAAAGAAGGCTCCAAACTGAATGATGGAGAACTCATAATTTTGCTCCATTAGACTAAAGGAGACCGTTCGGTTTACATGGTTATGCTCAAAGGAAATCACAAACTCCTTTGTTATCTCCTCATAGGCATCCTCTCTAATAGCGGAGAAGATGATCAATCCGGCTCTATCCAAGAGCCAAGTCAAGTCGTTCATAACATTTAGCTCCTCAAGCTCCTCTAGGACAAGGTATGAGGTTCTATGATTGTCCTCTTTTCAATCTTTTCTAAGGCTCCGAGGTAGTCCTCATGAATTGTGGGGATTCTAGGAGGTGGTGGTGATGGTGGTTCACTAGGGGGAGGTTGGGAAGAGGAGGAACTATCATCCTTTCGCTTCTTGTTCCTACTAGACTTTCTCCTAAACATTTTTCTCAGCAACAGAGAAAACCACGGTCTTTTCATGATTTTCCACGGCCGTGGAAATGTACGGAGACCGTGGAATTGGTCTGTTTCTCTCAAATCTTAGCAAATCCACACCAAAATCAACAATCACTGTCCTAGACTAATTTCAATTCCAATTTCGTGCAGTTCTCCTAAAATCTTGCTAAGAAATTGAACCAAATTGACAAAGAAGAGAAAAGGGAGTAAAACCTAGGTTTTGGGTTTTTCAAATCCAAATTCCTTCTCCAAAGTGGATTGTTCACTCAGTTTGTTGCTTGGATCTTGTAGATGATCGAAAATGCTCCACTTTAGGCTCAAGAATCGATCAAATTGGACTCCGAACGAAGAATTACGGGATGATGAAGGTGGTCGGCGATTCTGGGCGTGGTTCTGGGCATGGAAAGGGGTTTTGGTTGTGTTTTTTGTGAAGGAAGGTGGTTTATATAGTGGCTGTAAAATTTTTTAAAAATCACGGTCACTCGGGGCATTCCACGGCCGTAGAAATGTACGAAACCCGTGGTTTTGTTGATTTGTATCAGATTTTTGGGAAATTACGGCCACATGTTACTTCCACGACCGTGGTTTCGGGCGTGGAAGTCTCTATTGTGTGCCAAAATCCAAGTTTCATTAATTCCTTCCAACTTTTGCTTCTTTCCTTTGCCCATTTTTTATTCCTACATCCAAAAACATAACATACCGGGAGGTATCGAGGGAAAAACAAAGCAAAAACAACTAAACTAAGAAAGAAAAACAAAAACGCAAATGCAATACCTTGGGTTGCCTGCCAAGAAGCGCTTGTTTTGGGTCCGTAGCTAGACCGTTCCTGGGTTTATTCGAGGACAAACGGAGCGATTTCCTCAACTGGGAGCTCCGGTGAATACTTCTTAAGACGTTGGCCATTCACCTTGAAACTTCCGCTCTTTTCACCCCATACTTCAACTGCGCCACGGGGAAAAACACGTTTGATTAGATAAGGTCCAGTCCAACAAGATTTAAGCTTACATGGAAAGAGACGAAATCTCGAATTGAAGAGGAGAACTTGATCTCCTTCTTTGAGGTCCTATGGAATGATATGCATATCATGCCAACGCTTTGCCCTTTCTTTGTAAATCTTGGCATTCTCATAGGCGTTCAAGCAGAGTTCTTTAAGCTCATTAAGGTCCAAGAGGCGCTTCTCGCCCGCTTCCTTCATGCCGAAGTTCAACCACTTCACAGCCCAGTACGCTTTGTGTTCTAGCTCAACCGGGAAATGACAAGACTTCTCATACACAAGGTTGTATGGTATTGTACATATGGAAGTCTTGTATGCAGTCCTATACGCCCATAGCGCATCATCTAGTTTCAAAGACCGATCCTTCCTTGTCTTTGACACCGTCTTCTCAAGGATGCCCTTAATCTCTCTATTCGAAATTTCCCCCTGCCCACTTTTTTGTGGGTGGTAGGGAGTGGCGATCTTGTGAGTCACCCCATACTTAGCTAGAAGAGCTTCGAATCATCAGGCAATTAAGTGTGAACCTCCGTCACTAATGATGGTCCGTGGTGTCCCAAACCTTGGGAAAATAGTTCTATTAAAGAACTTAACAACAACCATGGCATCATTAGTTGGAGAGGCAATAGCTTCAACCCATCTCGAAACATAATCTACAACTAGAAGTATGTATTGGTTTCCACAAGATGATAGGAAAGGTCCCATGAAGTCTACTCCCCAAACGTCGAAGATCTCCACCTCCTGAATGTTGTTAAGAGGCATCTCGTTTCTCCTAGAGATATTTCCTGTTCTTTGACAAGCATCACAACAAAAAACAAAGGTTTGCACATCCTTAAATAAAGTAGGTCAAAAGAATCCGGATTGCAATACCTTAGCGCTAGTTTTATTGGAACTAGCATGTCCTCCACAAGGTAGTGAATGACAATGACGACTGACGCTTTGCATTTCGTCTTCCGGCACACATCTCCTAATGATGCCGTCGGGACCTCTCTTAAAGAGCAGAGGTTCATTCCAAAAGTATTTCTGGACATCCTTGAAGAACTTCTTTGTTTGTGCATAGGATAATCCGGGAGGTATTTCATGACAAACCAAGTAATTTACAAAATCAGCAAACCAAGGTTCGTTACCTCTAGATATTTTGTCGATGCACTCCTCTATGATGTGTAGGTGCTCATCCGGGAAGGAGTCATCAATGGGTAGATCGTCGTCTTCAATGTGTGGTAGACGACTCAAATGATCCACAACAGAATTTTCCGAGCCTTTCTTGTCGCGGATCTCTAGATCGAATTCTTGCAGGAGAAGAATCCATCTAATCAGCCTCGGTTTCGCATCGTTCTTGGCGAGTAAATACCGGATCGCTGAATGGTCCGTGTATACAATCACCTTCACACCTACAAGATAAGAACGAAACTTTTCAAATGCATATACAATGGCTAAAAATTCTTTCTCCGTTGTGGCGTAGTTGAGCTGCGCTTCATCTAGCATCTTGCTAGCATAATAGATAGCATGGGTTTGGCCTTTCTTCTTTTGCCCGAGCACCGCTCTAACAGCTACGTTACTTGCGTCACACATAACCTCGAACGAGAGATTCCAGTCCGGAGGTTGGATGATAGGGGCTGAGATGAGAGCTTCCCGGATCTTATAGAAAGCATCTAAAGAATCCTACGAAAAATAAAAAATTGCATCCTTCATCAAAAGATTAGTTAGCGGTTTTGAAATCTTAGAAAAGTCTTTGATAAAACGTCTATAAAATCCAACATGTCCTAGAAAACTTCTTATCCCCTTCACCGAAGATGGAGGAGGAAGTTTCTCTATAGTCTCTATCTTAGCCTTGTCTACTTCGATCCCTCTACTAGAGATCAAGTGTCCTAGTACAATGCCTTACCTAAACATGAATTGACACTTCTCCCAATTAAGAACTAGGTTAGTGTCTTCACACCTTTGCAACACAAGAGAAAGGTTAGAAAGACAATTATCGAATGAGGAACCATAAACAGAAAAATTGATAGCATGAATTATAGTCTATATTTTGGGACCTGTTTAGACGTTTTATCTTCAATAATCTGCATGTTTGGATGTATATTATGTGATTATATTGTCATTTCATCTACCTTTTCGGGAATCGAGGTCTACACCAAGTTTTGTTGTAATCGTAGGTAAAATGGCACGTTTTGGACTAAAATGGAGCTAAAGAAGCTAAGGAGTCATTGGAGCTACATCCAGGAAGCATGGAAATGGATTGGAGATTCACTTTGGACCAGATTTAAGAGATTTCACATTCAGTTTAGAGTCACCTCGGTCAGCTACGTACCATCTCGACCGAGGTGATCTTGAGGAGCGTCTCGACCGAGGCGAATACCCTGACGCGGCGAGATCGTTTATTCTTAGATGAGATCTTTTATTTTTGGAAGGAGAGATCTCATATTTTTGGGCTGGATTTCTGGAAGAAAGATCATATATTTTGGAGCACTATTTATGAGATATGGATATATTTTATTAGGATAATATCTTTTCAAGATATTTTATCTTTGGAGGATAGTTTTTCTATAAAAGGGCTGGATTTTCAACAATTCAGCATCGGCGCATCACCGAAAAACCCGCTACCATCGCAGCATTGGAAGATTGAAGGGAGATTGAAGGGAGATTGAAGGAAGGAAGTTCATAACTTTTTATAGCTTTTGTAAAGGGTTTTGTAAGACTTTCTTAGATTCCCTTCTTGTTGATTTGTCTTATTGGATTTGTAATTCAAGGAACACTTATATTTGTGATATTTGAATAAGTTATTGAAGCCTTGTTCTTAAGGTTTTTGCGTTCAAATATTCACTTTCTTCCCGTATATTTGATTATTGCTTTCATGATGATGAGTGGCTAATTTCTTTGTGTGATTCTAGGGTGATTGGATGAAGGTTGTGGGAAAAACAATGATAGAATAATCTTAAATTCCAGTAGGACCCTGAAAGCTCGAGTCTTTATCCTTAACCCTAGAGTACTTCGTTCAGTCGATGAACATCTCGTCCGGGGTGGAATTCGTCTGACCGAGGTGACTTATCTGATCCGTAACTGAGAGTTAAGTGTTAGAGTTTGCCAAATCCTATTCTTATTACACCTTTCCTGGTTCAATGTAAGCCTAGGATGAGACTTACCCAGTAATTCCTTTGTTTGTTTACCCATGATTATAAGTATAGGTAATAAAGGTTTATCCTCTATTGGGGTTTGAGTGTGCCTTCATCCCATCTTTGTAAGTTAACTTGAGACTTACCCGGTAAAGGTTGATTCTGTTCCCTTAGTTGGAGTGTTGGTTTGAGATTATTTTTCCTTTCCTCAGTACCTTGAGACTTACCCGGTAATAGGAACTTTTGGCTTGGAGTTTGTGAGTAGTGAGACTTACCCGGTGATCTATTCCACTTTAGTAACACCTTCCCTTTGCAAAACCTCAGCTTTGTCCGCTTATTTTGAGATCTTGAGTTGGAACCATAACTAGATGCTTTAATCCCTAGAATTGCATATTTCCTTTAATTGACTTTTTATAATCTTTGATTGCTTTAATTACTTTTGTGGTTAGTTGCGATATTGACTACCTATATTGGTTTTATTTCACCTAAGTCCTTGAGATCGACACCCCGAAATTCTTGCTTTTACTACGATTGACCCGTACACTGCGGGTTCGCATCCTTGTTTTAGGCATACATCTATGGTTATAAATTTAAAGCTTGCACACACCATTTGGAGCGAACAAGTTTTTGGCGCCGTTGCCGGGGACTTGGTCTAGACCGAGCCGGTTGCGGTAGTCTTTCGGGGCATTTGCCCTTGTTTCTACTAACCACTCTACTTGAGTGACTTTCGCAGGTTCTTTCTTGTAGGTTTATGCGAACAACCCGCGCTGGGAAGGAAATCGTTCCTTACGATCCCGAACCAGAAAAGACATACAGAAGACACTTGAAAGAACTTAAGATGGCCAATCAAGAGAATCGCTATCTTGAGGCCGAATTGAAGGAGGCATTGGAACAACTACGCCTCAGTAAAGAAGAACTACGATTCAAAAAGGAAGAAACTCGCGCAAGGACGGAAGCGATCGAAGCAGATATGGAAACTTTACGGGACCAATATCTACCTCGACCAATCCCAGATCCTCGACCGAGGCAGGAACCTGCTCCAGTTGCCCCGGCCGAGATACTTCCACCTCGGATGCCAGTCCTAGATGTTCTTTTTGCAGGTATTCCACAGACCCTAGGGCAGAGGATGGACCCCAACCAGCAACTGAAGCGTCCAGGAGTCAACCTAGGTGATCCAGCGGACCATGATTATGAGCTTCGACCGCAAGTTCTTTCCATGATTCGCCAATGCCAGTTTGGAGGGCTAGAGAGGGAGTCTCCGCATCAACATCTGCAAAACTATGAGATCTTGATGGAGACCTTGAGACCTTCAAGGCTGGAAAACAACAATTACAAGCTAAGGCCTTTCTACTTCTCTTTGAAAGATAGGGCGCTTACTTGGTATCAATCTCTCCCTCCAGAAAAAATCAACACATGGGAGGAGATGACGACGGAGTTCTTGACTAAATTCTTTCCCCCTCAAAGACCGCTGAAATGAGAGGGAAGATCAATGCATTCATCATGAAGGACAAGGAGAGTTTGTCCAAGTCATGGGAGAGATTTAAAGACATCCTTTTGGATTGCCCACATCATGGGATTTCAAAGATAGAGTTGTTGGAGATATACTTCAAGGGACTGGACGGAAACACCTTATTCAACCTTCAACTACTATCCGCCGGCACGTTTATGGACATGCCGATTGACGAAGCTTGGGAGTTCATAGAGAAGCAAGCTTTGCACATGGAGAAATATTCCCACCAAGGAGCTGAAGGTGGAGTTAAAAGAGTCAACTTCCAAAAAGCTCCATCAAACAATGATCAACTCACCTCTTTGAAAAATGATGTGAAGCAATTGAAGTAACTTTTGGTTGCTCAAACCAAGAAAGAATATGAAGGATATCAAAGCTCAGGGAACAACAATGGCTACTGGAACAACAACAACGGTTCCCGGAACAACAACTACAAAACAATAGAGGATCCAACAACAATAATTGGAGGCCAAACAATCAAAATTCGGGTAACTCTTACTCTAACTCCAATTCAAACAACTCTTCTAATCCATTCCTCTCTTCTTCTTCTTCTTCTTCTACTCCATTAAAGAGCCAGGAGCAAGGATCAAGTTCGTCCCAGCCGGAAAAGAAAGATGTGGTGCTGGAGGCCATCTTGATCAAGCAAAACTCTATGGAAACGTCCATGACTTCATTTTCGAAGGCACAAAAAGCCTTAGAACAAAAATTCTTTAATAAGGCGAATGAAGCACCAAGAGATCCAAGGAAGCTTCCAGCAAGGACGGAAAGCAACCTCAAAGGATAGATCATGGCAATAACGACGAGAAGTGGACTGAAGATTGCAGATCCAGTGCCTCGGTCGATGCCAGTACAGACGAAGAACACCTCGGTCCAGGCACAGTCAAAGAACACTTCGGCCGAGGTGCCAACCGAGGTTGAGCCTCAGAGAGCGTCGGACAAAACTGAAGTTTATGTCCCACCTCTTGCATATAAACCACCACTTCCATTCCCTCAGTCAAGGGCTAGAGCACATCTAGACAAGCATTTTGGTAAGTTCCTTGACTTGATGAATAAACTACATATTAACATCCCTTTCCTTGATTCCATTCTAGGGATGCCCGCCTATGGGAAGTTCATAAAAGAAATTCTATCAAAGAAGAGGAAGTTGGAAGACTTTGGTGAAGTAAGGATGACATCTAAATCCTCGGAGCTTATTCAAATCATGAAGGAAAAGATGCCACCCAAGTTGAGGGATCCCGGCTCATTTTGCATTCCCATTCAAGTTGGGGATGTCACTTGTGAGGCGTTGTGTGATCTAGGAGCCAGCGTGAGCATCATCCCGCTAGAGTTATGTGTGAGGATCGGACTTGGAGAGCTCAAGCCGGTGAAGATACGGTTGTACATGGCGGACCGCTCCATTACCCATCCCGTGGGCATTTTGGAAGACGTTCCGGTTAAGTTAGGTAAGTTCTATTTACCTATAGACTTTGTTATGCTTCACATTCCCGCAGATTATCCCGTTCCTATCATTCTCGGGAGACCATTTCTAGCAACTTCGGGTTGCAATGTGGATTGTAAGAACGCCAAGTTGCAATTTAACATTGGCGGTGATCAAGTTGAGTTTGCATTGCTTGTGGCAATGAAGGGATAGTAGCTAGGAGATGATATCTTCAACATCTATGATGAAGAAGAATCAAGAGAATTGGTGAGCTCTATCCTTATTAAAGATCCACTTGAGAGAGTTATCAGCTTTAGCTTAATAGAGGAAGGTATAGATGCTTCTTGTGATGTAGATATACGGAGCTTAAAGGCGCTGGAAGAAGATCCAGGAGCTAAAGTTGAAAAATTAATCTAGGAGAAGAAGATCTTCAGTTTCGGTCCCAGTTGCAGTACCTCGACCGAGGCACTTTCTGGACCAAGCGAGGTGTTCTTGACTGAAGAACATCTCGGTCACCCTCTCTGGACCTCGACCGAGGTCGAAAGCGAGATGATGTAAACTGAGACTACTGAAAGTCCAGTTCTTCGATCTACTCCAATAGGAGGAGGAAGCAAAGATCCACCTCAGAAAGCACCCCCAGTTGTGGAGCTTAAACAACTCCCAAGTCACTTGAGGTATGTTTTTCTTGTACCGGATTCTACTTATCCCGTCATTGTTAGTGCTTCCCTCTCCGAATCTGAACTATCTAAACTAATGCATGTCCTGAAGAAGCATCAAAAGGCTTTGGGTTATACAATTGATGATCTTATTGGCATTAAGCCTTCTTTCTACATGCATATAATACTAATGGAGGATGATCATAAGACTTCACGGGAACCTCAAAGACGGTTAAATCCGATCATGAAAGAGGTTGTGAAGAAAGAAATTCTTAAGTTGTTGGATGTAGGTATCATATTTTCTATCTCGGATAGCAAGTGGGTGAGCCCACTACATGTTGTTCCGAAGAAAGGAGGGATGACCGTTGTGACAAATAAGAACAACGAGTTAATCCCAACTAGGACCGTCATGGGCTGGAGGGTGTGTATCGATTATAGGAAGCTGAACGTGGTCACTCGGAAGGACCATTTTCCACTTCCCTTCATCGATCAAATGCTCGAACGGTTGGTCCAGCATTCACACTTCTGCTATTTAGATGGCTATAGTGGCTTCTTCCAGATTCCTATCCATCTGGATGATCAAGAGAAGACCACTTTTACTTGTCCATGGGGGACATTCGCTTATAGGAGGATGCCATTTGGATTATGTAATGCACCCGCTACCTTCCAGCGATGCATGATGGCTATCTTTTCCGAATACATAGAGGAGATCATGGAGGTATTTATGGATGATTTTTCAGTATATGGTTCCGCTTTTGATGATTGCCTATCTAACCTTTCTCTAGTGCTACAAAGATGTGAAGACACTAATCTCGTTTTGAATTGGGAGAAGTGTCACTTTATGGTTAATGAAGGCATTGTGCTAGGACACCTCGTTTCCAATCGAGGTATTGAAGTCGATCGAGCTAAGATCGAGACAATTGAGAAACTTCCTACCCCTTGTTCTGTAAATGGAGTGCGGAATTTTCTCGGGCATGTAGGTTTCTATAGGAGATTCATCAAGGACTTCTCGAAGATCTCTAAACCACTAACTAACCTCTTGAATAACGATGTTATTTTTGAGTTTTTGCAGGAGTGTCTCGATGCATTCTACGGGATTAAGGAAGTGTTGATCTCCGCTCCCATTATCCAACCTCCGGATTGGACCTTGCCCTTTGAGATCACGTGTGATGCGAGTGATATGGCAGTAGGAGCGGTGCTTGGACAAAAGAAGGATGGCCGGACCACCGCCATTTACTATGCTAGCAAGATGCTAGACGAAGCCCAGCGGAACTACGCCACCACCGAAAAGGAGCTATTGGCGGTTGTATATGCTTTTGAGAAATTTCATTCCTACTTAGTAGGGGCGAAAGTTATTGTTTATACTGACCATGTAGCTATTCGTTACTTGCTTGCTAAGAAGGATGCCAAGCCACGTCTTATTCGATGGATTCTCTTGCTTCAAGAGTTTGACCTAGAGATCCGTGATAAGAAGAGATCCGAAAATTCTGTTGCGGATCACCTCAGCCAGCTACCTCCATCTTCACGCGAGAAGGACGAAGCACCCATAGATGATTCATTCCCCGATGAGCACTTGCACTTGTTGGAACGTTTGATAGACTTCCTTATCTAACCCCACGATGAAGGAGAAGTATGGGGTGAGGATACTTTCCAGCATATTTAGGGACACCGTACGGTCCAGCTAGCGACCTTAAATCAAGCGCTTCTTGGGAGGGAACCCAAGGTATTGCTTTCTTTTCCCCTTTTTCTAGCTTAGCTTTAGATAGTTTGCTTTTGCTTTGCTTTGTTTTGTTTTTGGCGTCCTAGACAGACAACAGGTAATCTCTAAGGAGAAATACAAACTAGGAGCAACACTGGAAGCACAGAAGTTCGAGAATTTGAGAAGACGGAGTTTGACTGAGACACATCTCGGTTGCTGTCACAGCACCTCGACCGAGATGATTCTTGAGCAACCGAGGCGACTAGGGTTACTGAAGATCCACCTCGGTCCGTATCACCTCGGTCCAGTCGAGACCATCTCGACCGAGGTGACAGCAGTTCCAGAAAAGGGTATAAAAGGGGGTTCAAATTCTCTCTTCCCTCTCTCACCTTCTCGACCGCGGCGCACCAATCCATCTTGTTCTCTGATTTTCGACCGTTTTCGACGATCCTTGCTTCCAAAGTGCAAGGAAAGAGTAGAGGATCTGTTTGCAAGCGACAATCTACAACAAAACCGCTCCGAATCGACCGAATCTAGGGTAAATCGAATAAAAACCCTAACTCGCTTTTCTTCACTATTTCGGTCATATTGGGCTTTGGTTGCCCCTGCATTGTGTTGGAAAAGGCATAAGTACCCCATAGGAACAATTGGTAGTGATATTGGGGGAAAATAACTGGATTTCTGAGAGTTTCGATCGAACAACCTTCTACCTCGGTCCAGTCGGCCTGCGTCTCGACCGAGGTGTTCTTGAGATCTGACATCCGACCGAGGTGGTCTGACAGTGAGTAGAAAATGAGTTTTGACAAGCAGATTGTTTTGAGGGATAGGTCCTCCCCTTCTCCTTCTTCCTCTTCTCGCCGCTCCATACCGGAGATCCATGAGCGTCACTAGGTAGATTATGACCGCATTGCTGCGCGTCCAGTGGTTGCACCACGATTTGTAGATATTTCTGCATTCGACTGCCTCTACGTGGACGATGATTTGAGGGGGATGATAGCTATGGTAGGGTTGGAGCAGTTTACTGAGATCAGATCTCCAGCCTACCTTGAGCCGACTTTGGAGTTTGTTAGCTCCGTGACTTACTTGCCTACAAAGCATGCCATCAAGTACCGGTTGCTGAACCGAAACTACTTAGTTCCGATGGACCATTGGAGGGATATCTTCGGCTTCCCGACCCCCACAGTTGCTGATTTTCCTTCTCGAGCCGTGGCTCGAGAGTTTTGGGGCCAGATAGCTCACGTAGTTGAGCATGCTGATAGGTGGAGACCTGGAGACTCCAAGGAGCATATTATCTTCCACCTCGCCTTCAAATTAGCCCACCGGATCTTTAGCGAGACACTTCTGGCGCGTACTGAGACGCCCTAGAAGATTAGACAGGGGGAGTTGCTAAGTTTGTACTGTATGGTGACCGGAGGAGTTCCGGATTTTGGAGTGATGCTAGCAGAGGATTTACACAAGATAAAGGCGAAGGCGAAGGGAGATATCTGTTGCGGAGGTCTAGTGACTCACATCGCGAGTTACATGGACCTTGATTTGAGTGCTTGTACTATGGTGGCGGCTGCCAAGCCGCTTGGGCTGCAGGAGATGATTACGAGGAGGATCTTGGTTCCTCGCAGACTTACTACGCCGTATGTGGCGATACCCTGGGAGCAGACTGCACCTCAAGGTATTAGATGGTCATCTCAGTTCTCAGTATTTGACCCGCAGTACTGGTACGCGGCGTGGATTCCTCTTATTGAGGACGCTCGAGACGCAACAGCAGCAGCCCAAGAGCAGGATGAGGAGGAGGCTGATGAGGATGGAGGTGCTGCCATGGATACAGGGACCGATACAGCTGATACTAGTATACCAGTCGTCGATCTGGACGACGAGGAGGCTGAGGACGAGACAGCTGCAGCACCAGCACGACCTACCAGACGTAGAGTTCGGAGGCAGAGGGATCTTATAGCTCACCGCCGGATCGATGATCTGACAGATCAGATGATTGACTCCTACACAGCCATGACCGTCGATCTAGGGGGACGTTTGGATAACCTTCACAGAGAGTTGGACAGTCGGACTCATCAGATATTGGATAGCCAGCACTATCAGCGCCGGATGATGGAGATCCAGTTCCAGCATATGATGGGACATCCATTCGACCCGTCTTAGCATCCGTACATACCATATCCTCCACCACCGCCAGCAGATCAGGACTAGAGCTTGCACGATTTCTTTTCTTTATTTATTATGCAGCTCAACTTTGTCCGGTGAGTATTCTGTTCTTATGACTTATTTGACCCATTGGGACAATGTGTCCCAAGTATGGGGTATGCGGATATGTATTATTTGACTTATGTGGATGATTTTATAACTCTTGATGGATATTTATGATTTTATCCTGCTCTATATGCTTATATAGAGACTACATGCATGCATACAGGTTATTTGATTGAGAAAAACGTCAAAAACTGGTATAAAGAAAAAAAAAATTTTGACCTCGACCGAAGTGAATCTGACCAATCGAGGTATTGTACCTCGGTTGACTTAGAACATCTCGACCGAGGTGGTTTAACTGAGAAAGTTTTCGAAACGATTTTTGTGCTTCTTATCTGGATATGAACTCAGTGATGATTTTGTTTGCTGATTGGTTTTGAAATCTTTTTATGTTTGAAAGGTTTTATAATATGTTTAAGTTGCTAAATGCTTTGTTTGAAATTTGTGGCATGTTTAATACTTTGTTTTTATCAAAATTATGTTGAATTTGAAAGTTGACACCACATGATGAGTTCTCTCACTTTCTTCCTGGGATGATTAAGGCAATTCATTCTCTTCTCTTCTTCTTCTTGATCATACTTAGCCCCTCATATACATATTTGCCTCCCTTTACCTATCCGGGAATTTGGAAGCAAGCAAATAAAAAGCAAGTGAAAGAAAAGTTGAGATGTTGGCTGAAAGTTAGTAAGAAACAAATAGGTTTGGGGAAGTCAATCATGATGATGAGTAACTCGGCACCATTCACATAGTCGGGTGTTTGTGTCTTGTCAAAGTCGGATTGAGCGATATTCCTAACGGGTCATGGTATGTGCATCAAGGGTTTGAGGCATCTCGAAAAATTGATGATTGTTGATCTCCTAGGCTTCGGTTATTGTGCACCTCTGTCCATGCATCCCAAAAAGTAAAAAAGTAAAATCAGCAAAGCTTATTGGTGGAAAATGTTGATGTTTAAAGGAAGTGAAGTAAGATCCCTTTTCCCGGATTCTAGCACCACATTCCCTATATACATCCCACCCTCACACGTTTCTTGACCTTCTCTTGAAAAGACCTTGAGACCTCGAGCTTGTTGATTGACTTGGTGGTTTAAACTGGATTATACATGATTAATTTCGATAATAATGATTTATTATGCATTCTATGATTTTATGCAAAGATGAACAGCTTTCTTATATTTATAAAATGTTTTGAGCATATTTTGATTTTAAATTCCATGAAGCATTCTCTTAGAGTGATCTACGAGTGGAGCACACCATTAAAATGTTTTGAAAGACTTTTCATTGATCTTTTTGACTTATAATCCATTCTATCTTGTACTTAGGATTTGGAACTTGCTTGGGGACAAGCAAGGGACAAGTATGGGGTATTTTGATAGCATGAATTATAGTCTATATTTTGGGACCTGTTTAGACGTTTTATCTTCAATAATCTGCATTTTTGGATGTATATTATGTGATTATATTTTCATTGCATCTACCTTTGCGGGAATCGAGGTCTACACCAAATTTCGTTGTAATGGTAGGTAAAATGGCACGTTTTGGACTAAAATGGAGCTAAAGAAGCTAACGAGTCATTGGAGCTACATCCAGGAAGCATGGAAATGGATTAGAGATTCACTTTGGACCAGATTTAAGAGATTTCAAATTCAGTTTAGAGTCACCTCGGTCAGCTATGGTACCATCTCGACCGAGGTGATCTTGAGGAGCGTCTCGACCGAGGCGCATACCCTAACGCGGCGAGATCGTTTATTCTTGGCTGAGATCTTTTATTTTCGGAAGGAGAGATCTCATATTTTTGGGCTGGATTTCTGGAAGGAAGATCATATATTTTGGAGATCTATTTATGAGATATGGATATATTTTATTAGGATAATATCTTTTCAAGATATTTTATCTTTGGAGGATAGTTTTCCTATATAAAGGGCTGGATTTTTCACAATTCAGCATCGGCACATCACCGAAAAACCCGCTACCATCGCAGCATTGGAAGATTGAAGGGAGATTGAAGGAAGGAAGTTCATAGCTTTTTATAGCTTTTGTGAAGGGTTTTTTAAGACTTTCTTAGCTTCCCTTCTTGTTGATTTATCTTGTTGGATTTGTAATCCAAGGAATGCTTATATTTGTGATATTTGATTCAGTTATTGAAGCCTTGTTCTTAAGGTTTTTGCGTTCAAATATTCACTTCCTTCCCGTATATTTGATTATTGCTTTCATGATGATGAGTGGCTAATTTCTTTGTGTCATTCTAGGGTGATTGGATGAAGGTTATGGGAAAAACAATGATAGAATAATCTTAAATTCCAGTAGGACCCTGAAAGCTCGAGTCTTTATCCTTAACCCTAGAGTACCTCGTTCAGTCGATGAACATCTCGGCCGGGGTGGAATTCGTCTGACCGAGGTGACTTATCTGATCCGTAACTGAGAGTTAAGTGTTAGAGTTTTCCAAATCCTATTCTTATTACACCTTTCTTGGTTCAATGAAAGCCTAGGATGAGACTTACCCATTAAGTCCTTTGTTTGTTTACCCATGATCATAAGTATAGGTAATAAAGGTTTATCCTTTATTGAAGTTTGAGTGTGCCTTCATCCCATCTTTGTGAGTTAACTGAGACTTACCCGGTAAAGGTTGATTCTGTTCCCTTAGTTGGAGTGTTGGTTTGAGATGATTATTCCTTCCCTTAGTACCTTGAGACTTACCCAGTAATAGGAACTTTTGTCTTGGAGTTTGTGAGTAGTGAGACTTACCCGGTGATCTATTCCACTTTAGTAACACCTTCCCTTTGCAAAACCTCAGCTTTGTCCGCTTATTTTGAGATCTTGAGTTGGAACCACAACTACATGCTTTAATCCCTAGAATTGCATATTTCTTTTAATTGACTTTTTATCATCTTTGATTGCTTAATTTACTTTTGTGGTTAGTTGTGATATTGACTACCTAAATTGGTTTTGTTTAACTTAAGTGCCTGAGATCGACACCCCGGAATTCTTGTTTTTACTACGATTGACCCGTACACTGCGGGTTCGCATCCTTGTTTTAGGCATACATCTAGGGTCATAAATTTAAAGCTTGCATACACCATTTGGAGCGAACAAAAATCGTCCATAAAAACCTCCATTATTTCCTCAATGTACTCCGAGAAGATGGCCATCATACACCTTTGATAGGTGGTTGGGGCATTGCAAAGCCCAAATGGCATCCTTCTATATGCAAACGTACCCCACGGGCACGTGAATGTGGTCTTCTCTTGATCGTCCGGATGGATCGGAATCTGGAAGAAACCACTATAACCGTCAAGATAACAAAAATAAGAGTGTTGTGCTAACCTCTCAAGCATTTGGTCTATGAATGGTAGCGGGAAGTGATCCTTCCCTGTTGCATTGTTTAGCTTGCAGTAGTCAATGCACATCCTCCATCCCGTCACGGTTCTTGTAAGAATGAGCTCATTGTTCTTGTTAGTGATAACCGTCATTCCTCCTTTCTTTGAGACAACTTTGTAATATCCGGAAAATATTTATTCCGTTTAATTCCGTAGCAAACCGGAATTCGATCCGTTTATCCTTATATGTCTACCTAGTCGGACACAATATCTCAAATTTTATCATTTTACGTAACCTCACTTCACATAAAATGATAAGATTTTTATAACAAACCCTAATCCATAAACCCTAATTTAGAACATGACTTGTCTTTGACAAGGTCATGATGTCCTAGTGACAAGATCAAGACGAGCCCAAGACGAAGTCAAGACAAGACCAAGACGAAATCAGGACAAGGCCATGCATGGGCTCGACAAGACAATGACAAGATTTGACAAGGTCTTGACAACATCAGCCCACTCTTAATTATTACTTGTTTTCAGCCCATTGCTGTCCTATTGGATTCAACTATCCAGCCCTTACTTCTTCCTTGTTGACGGACTGGACCACAACCAGGAGAGCCTTGTTTACGAGCCCAGTAACAACTCCCTCCCTGCAGGCCGCACAACTCCCCTCTCCAGCCCAGTTTGGTCTTGCTTGTGTGCTGGCCCAGTGGCATTTTTGAGCCCATCAGGAAGGAGAAGAGCAGCGAGATTCACTCCCCTCTTAACTCCCTTGTAACGGCTGCTGAGGGGGCTAAAGATCCTCTCCTGTAACTACTCCTTGATTTACGCAGAAACAAAGAGCCTGTCAAGCCGTGAACCACGTCCCTCTTTTGTCCGAAGCCAACGCTGCACTCTTCCTATCTCTCTCTATCGTTCAACCCCTGCACAGCATACGCCATACTCGTCTCCCTCACCTACCTTCACGAGACACCAGCGACAGGAGCCCCAGCCTCTGCACGCAACCCATACCAACGAACCTGCAGGACCAAGTTTGCCCAGCTGCACACGGGAAACACCCAGCCCAGTACCCCGGTGATGAGACGCCTACAACCTTCTGCACGATCACTCTCGAACTGCTGCTACTACTCTAGGCCGGGCCTTTCCCCCCTCCTTCCACTAAGAGTGAGCCTCTGCACTTCAAGACTATCTTCAACAGTGTAGGACCCCTACCTCCCTTCCTTCCTTTCTCCATTCTTCTTGCTGTCAAGACTGAATTAATGATTGTCCCTCTCTTCTACATTAGAACCATCACCACTGGGTGCGCAGGCTGAGCCGAAGATGGTTTCTGGTGCAACTTCGTCGCCAAGAGGAACAACATGAACGACCAAGGAAGACTCCTTCGTCTTGGCCATCTGCAAGGGAATTTCGAAACATAGATTGGTTACCCATCTAATCGAATAGGGAGTCGGAGCAGTGGAGAGTCGAACCTTGAACCTGTGGCCTTCCTTGTCTTAGCTACAAAACGCTGCAGGTGAGTCTCGAAGCTCATATCACTTGTGCTCAGATTTTAATTTCCGAAATCAGTGTTGACTAGTCATCTTTGAGACCATGTTACGATACCTTAGAGACATAATCTACCGTTCAATTTTTAGTATGATATAGAAGGACATGCATGGTATGATATATTAAAAGTTTAGATCGATCTAACGGTCGGATCTGGATCCACAAGAGCTCAAAATAGGCTAGGGGTGCAGTTTGGTATTCTGCAGTTATTTGGCTAAGTATAAGAGATTTTGTGTTGTGTAGCCAACTTGGGATTTTTGTGTGGGATTAACTATTGATGCTTTATGAGTTCTGTTTCTTTCAATGAGTAGAATGCATTGCATAGAGAGAATAGATTTTTTATTTGGGATTTTTAGATTTTGGTACAAGTGTTTTAAGTGAGGTCAAAGTGAGACCTTAGTGAGTTTTCATGGAAGTTAAGAAGTTGGAAAATTTTCCAACTTAACGGGATCTTTCTTGTGAGTGTTAAATGGTGTTTTTGGACATTATAGGAAGTTTTAGAAATATTTTTAAGAATATTTCTAGGGTTTTGAGACCTAGGGGTAAAATAGTCTTTTTACCCTTATGAGGGTATTTCGGTAATTTTCTTATGATCCATTGAATATCTTAGAAGTTGGAGACTTCTAAGAAAGTGAGATACATTATTAATTCACTTGCCTTGTATAATAGGCGGTTGCGTTTCTACGGTTACAGACCGAGTCGAGATAATGAGAATCGAGTTTCGATTCAGGTAAGTCCTTTGGGCTTACTTAGCTGACTTCCACATATGAGTATGGATAATGATAGTAGTGTGTGAATAATATGTTTATATTTATTTTTTTAGTAATAATTATCACCGACCTATACTTTGGCCTAAGAGTAACGGGCGGTGGCATTCTGCTCAGTTAACCTGAGGGCGTTGGGGGTTTCTTTAGGTACTAGTCCACACTCGGTTTGTAGTGATGCTACCGGCGGAGGTAACCTAGACCTACACCCAGTTGGATAAGGAACGGACGCGAGAACTCTTAAGATTCTCGTGCCACAACTGTAAAATGGAAGAAGGTGAATCACTTAACTACTAGATAATAACCGGTTTGTGTGCCAGCATGATGATTGTTTATGTTACCTTGTTTGTGTTTGTGCTATCCTTATTCTGCTTATATTTGGATGGTTAGCTAACGGTTTATCCCTGTTGTAGATTCGTAGAGATAGACAGTCGCAGAGTGATCCGGGATGGATGGTCAGCCGGGTCCACGTACTCATTAGATGGGGACGGGGGAGTCTCCCATACAGCATGCATGTTATGTATATGTTTATGTTTTGTAAGGCTGTCACATGTGTACATTCATACAATAAAAATATTATGTTTCGAAATTGTTTTAAGTACATTTGTGCCTTGTTGTAAGATCCAAGTAATGTTGTTGTTAAACCAAGGTCGGGACCCATTGTGAGGTCCTAACCAGTAGCTCCCCGAGTTCCGAGAATTTGGGGTGTTACAACATGGTATCAGAGCTCTGGGTTGGCAACAATGGCACTTGAAATCTTCTAAAAGACCGGATGTATAAAATAACTGGAACCCGAAAGGGGTCTAAGATTTTCAAAACGGATTTTTGTTTTACACACGTGCATAGTCGGGTTGTTGGGTTAGTAGTACGTCGGACCACCATTGTTCTTCTTGGATCTCTGCAACTTAATAAGATTAGTAAAATAGCTTTGGAATTATAAGATTGTACACTTATGTATGTTATATGGATATGTATTTATATACATGTAGCACGTTATACCCTAAAGGATAATTCCTATTATCCTTAGTTGAGATATCACGATGATTGACATTGCCTCGTGATAAAATGTTAGTAGGTTTTAGAAGTATCAATACAAAATAGTAGAATCAGACCTCGGAGTAGGGTACTAGATCTAGCAGACACTCGGGTGACTCTTACAAGTATTCCGAAGGACGGGTGGACAAGGAGATGAAGATTGCAAGACGATTCTTAACCATCATAACAATTAGATGAGAAAGAATAACATATCAACTCAAAGAAGTAATATGAGGCCATTCAAGGGACTTAACGGATTGAAGACGAGAGATGAAACTCCAAGATGCATGTAAGGGCTGAGAAGAAGCGCATTTTGAAGAGGATAATATCGGAATACAAGTCAAGTGGGGTAGCATACAACTACAATTGACGGGTAAAACGTGAGTGCAACCAAGGTGGACGACGTCATAGGCAAATAGGGGCCTGAGAGTACAAAGAAGATATGGTATTGACCCCAAAGGTAAAGAATTAAAGGAATACAAAGGCAAACATTGACAAATGAGTTTAAAGACGTGAAATAAATTTCATTATCATAGGGACGGTTTGAATTTCTCAGAGATGTAGGAGTTTGCAAGGAATCATGACGTAAGTATCAAATACAGTAGAAGTCTGAAATTAAGACAACAGAATTCTATAAAGATGGCATTGCAACACAACACCAGACAAAGGGAAGAACGTGGGAAAGTGACTTTGGTGGACTAGAGAGTTCACAATAACTTCTCATTCACATAAAGATCTAAGTTACCAACATCAATAGTCATATTAGAGAACCACAAACGGACGATGAACAAAGTAAAAAGAATTGTGAAGACACGCTTACGAGTTATCGTGGAAGACTTAACTAACCTAAATAGTAAAGTGAAAGAGACCCACATGCCCACTTCTCCTTCCTCGACCAGTTCCTTGTCTTTGAAGTGCGATAGGAACTCCCCGTATAGAAACGATCTTGTCAAGCGCACTGGATCTATTGTGGATGTTCCTGCGGGAAAGGCTATGCTAGAAACTCATTGACAACAGATGAATGTTAGGACTAGACTCAGAAGAGTATAGTGATCCCATAAGAGAACCAGAGAAGTGCAGAATTGGAAGGAGTTGAAGGAGTATTAACCAAGAAATTGGAGGAGATATATTTCACCAAGTGTATTAAACTTCAAAAGAGATAGAAGAACAATAAGTCCGTGATCTTATAGAAGGTCAACTACAGACTAGTTGGTAATAACTGAGACATAACACGTACGGGTCAACTAGTAGTAATTGGTTGACAGATAAGGAGGATAATTATGAAAGAATTTTATAAACATCTAGGAGACCCTTCAATAGATCAACGACGAAAAATGCGGAACTAAACCGATACAAGTGCTAGTACCCTTAATGGCAACATGGAGTGAGTTCGAGCCAGTAACTTTAAGTAAGAACTTAAGAAGAAAGACAAGATGGCCAAGAATGACCCCCTGATGTATTTGAGACCAAGGGGATTGTGTGAATGATTTACTACCTACTGGATAGGAAAGGGGTACATATCACAGTTAGTACAAATGGATCGTAAAAGAAGAACTAGGGGAGTAAGAGGTATATGATTTTGATAAGTATCTATGTCAATCAAGACAGAGTGTGTGTAGCATTCCATACAAGAGGAACAACAAGTTGATGGAAGTTAATGTCATGAGAGTCGTGTAGACGTGCTTACAAGTTATAGTGGGAAACCTAGAAAGGACCATTGGTGCCAGATGAATGACACAATTGGACTAGAGAAAAGGAGTTAGTCCATAAGAAGCGGAAGGGTGGAAGGTAGAAGAACTAAAGAAGTAGAAATGGATTTTTGTGCGCAACTGTTTACCTACTAGCTAAGGAAAAATTTGACAGATCGCAATTAGCACGGAATGGAGACGTACAATTTAATGTAAGAGCAGTAGACTTCACAAGCCTGGAGACATTTTTTTGGCTTCTTCAAAGATGAGAATTCTGAGAGGAATCACAACGTTAGTATCGAAAGGATTGAAGCCCAGTAACATAGTCAACAGATATTTGGAAGGAAATATTACGAACGACGCCAATTAAGGAACCTGTGCTTGAGAGAATCGTGTGGTGGACTCAAGAGCTCAGTGTAACCGCCATTTATAACAGAACGAACTAACAAAGGGGAAAGGGATTAACCAAGTAGTTGGTGCTTACCAGGAATTTTATGCCAGTAGAAGTATAAGAAGAGTGAGTACGAGATATTGAGGCAAGCCAACTATAGACTAACCAATGTCAACGGAGGACGTGTAAGTGTTGCTGATATTGGTGAGTTATGTGACGTTAAAGAGAGATACTTGTGAATGTGGAAGTATGAGGTAGCTTTACCGACGCCTTGGGGGATTTCCTCGAGTAGGCAATGACAACCCTCTTGGATGCATTAAAGGTATAAAGAGAACCATGTTAGAGATTTCGTGAGGGCTGATTCAGATCAAACTCCGGTCAAGTCAAAGAGTTTGGATCCATGTTAGAAGAATTCAAAAAGTGAACGGAAGAGGTCGTCTTCTAATCGTTACCGTATTTCCTTAAGTTAAGTAAGGAAAGTTCTTGATACTTCATCCGGATAGGACTTATGGTGTAATTGGGAAAAAGAATTTCGGGGGACAATCACTTTGGACTCACAGAAAATGTCCTTATGACTCATGGATGGCAGCAGAACTATCAGAGTAGCGTAGCAGAAGCGTAGTGGGTCCTAACCCACCGAGCAAGAAGCTCAATGGTACAGAAAAACGACGTGTCGAGTTAAAATAAGGATAGTGGGTGAAATGCATTCTGTTGGGAAAGAAGTGAGATAGTCTACGCGGAGTGACTGGGAATACTATATGGGAATAAAGAGATTACAGAAAAGAGTGTTACTCTATTATGGATCCGAGCAAAGAATGAAGGCTTTGTTATATGTTGCTAGACAAGTGGTTATGAATCCTATACTAATGGCTTACTCTGGAGTGAGTTTTCTTGATGGATTAAGAGAAGAATTAACGACATAATAAAAATATGGTGCAAGGCTTACACTAGAAAGCTCAAAGTGAGTAACTACCCTACTGAGTCGGAAGACTCATAAGGGAGGAAGCGGCAGAAGTATACCTGCAACTCAGTAATCGCGCATAGAGAAAGCATAATCTCGGGTAGATTTTACGTGTAATGTTATATCGGAATGGAGCCGAGTTGCGCTTAGCGTCAGAGGAATACTCTCGGTCCGGTAAACGTGGAGATATAAGAGTACAATGCTAATGGTGTGTTAGCAATATCGAGTAGTTATGATCAAACGATGGTGATGCAAGATCACCTTGTGTCTAGTATTGTCATTGTGGACACCTTCTATATCACCTAAGATCTTGGATACTGCATAAGAAGTTTGAGTTGAGCTAGAGATCTATAAAATAATATGATGACGTCGATAGAACACAAAGATTGATCACCGGATTTTGAGTGTTAAGTTATATCAAGTTTCAGACAAAAAAAAATGAGCAGATGATGATTCTTTAATGGAGGAACCATATGAATGAGTCATAATAGGAGACAAGACCAAGTGAGCTGTGATACAACTAACCTTAAGCACTTAGTTAAGTGCCAGGAGATATATAAGGGGATATCCTAGATCGGATACTCGGAACCTTTTTAGAAGACTAGAAGGAAAGAAATTGGAATAAATTACCTCAGGAAGGTCATCAAAAGATCTCGAGGTGAGTTGTGTAAGGCAACCTTGTGAGACCTTGCAAGTGGAGTTGAAAGTGATTGATGGACTAGTATTCCTTACCCTATTGAGGAGAGCAACCCCATTGGTCCACGGGTTTAGTTAGAGGGAATACCTACTAGACCCGAGTTAGGTCCTCAGAATCGAGGATCGGACAGTTGGGCCGATTGATACCGATGAGATATCCGATAACCACTCTAGAACGTGGTAGCAGGCACTAGTGAGGTCTGTACATGAAAAGATTTCAGAGTTGGTAGTTTTATGAAAAGCCGACGAGGCTACCTAGGACACTATGGATAGTATGAGACATAACCTTTCAGAGACCTTTATCGAGATAGTTGTAACCTAGGGGGGCGACGAGTTAGGGCTCGGCCCTATATATGTTTTATATTGTCTGACTACTTGCTTATTTCATGCGTGAGTGCTTAGTCGGGATGTGTGTTATTGGTGACCTAGATGTGCGGGATACTTATATGTGGAAACGATGAGTCGTGTGCGGTAACAAGTAGATACACTAGATTCGTACCTTGAGGGTTGACCTTATGACTGGCGTATTTTAAGTTTCAGGGCAATTTTTTTTTTTATTTTATTTTTTACCGGATTGATGTAATACCAGAAATAATTATTCCGGCCATTTCGGAAACAAATCATAACTCGACAGTTGTGACTTCTTTCCCGCACTTTAGTTCTCGTGTATGGACTCCGACATTACGAGTCTTCTTTTAAGTTTCGGGACGAAAATTATTTTAAGGGGGTACTGATGTAATATCCGGAAAATTTTTATTCCGTTTAATTCCGTAGCAAACCGGAATTCGATCCGTTTATCCTTATATGTCTACCTAGTCGGACACAATATCTCAAATTTTATCATTTTATGTAACCTCACTTCACATAAAATGATAAGATTTTTATAACAAACCCTAATCCATAAAACCCTAATTTAGAACATGACTTGTCTTTGACAAGGTCATGATGTCCTAGTGACAAGATCAAGACGAGCCCAAGACGAAGTCAAGACAAGACCAAGACGAAATCAGGACAAGGCCATGCATGGGCTCGACAAGACAATGACAAGATTTAACAAGGTCCTGACAACATTAGCCCACTCTTAATTATTACTTGTTTTCAGCCCATTACTCTCCTATTGGATTCAACTATCCAGCCCTTACTTCTTCCTTGCTGACGGACTGGAGCACAACCAGGAGAGCCTTGTTTACGAGCCCAGTAACAGCTCCCTCCCTGCAGGCCGCACAACTCCCCTCTCCAGCCCAGTTTGGTCTTGCTTGTGTGCTGGCCCAGTGGCATTTTCGAGGCCAGCAGGAAGGAGAAGAGCAGCAAGATTCACTCCCCTCTTAACTCCCTTGTAACGGCTGCTGAGGGGGCTAAAGATCCTCTCCTGTAACTGCTCCTTGATTTACGCAGAAACAAAGAGCCTGTCAAGCCGTGAACCACGTCCCTCTTTTGTCTGAAGCCAGCGCTGCACTCTTCCTATCTCTCTCTATCGTTCAATCCCTGCACAGCATATGCCATACTCGTCTCCCTCACCTACCTTCACGAGACACCAGCGACAGGAGCCCCAGCCTCTGCACGCAACCCATACCAACGAACCTGCAGGACCAAGTTTGCCCAGCTGCACACGGGAAACACCCAGCCCAGTACCCCGGTGATGAGACGCCTGCAACCTTCTACACGATCACTCTTGAACTGCTGCTACTACTCCAGGCCGGGCCTTTCCCTCCTCCTTCCACTAAGAGTGAGCCTCTGCACTTCAAGACTATCTTCAACAGTGTAGGACCCCTACCTCCCTTCCTTCCTTTCTCCATTCTTCTTGCTGTCAAGACTGAATTAATGATTGTCCCTCTCTTCTACATTAGAACCATCACCACTGGGTGAGCAGGCTGAGCCGAAGATGGTTTCTGGTGCAACTTCGTCGCCAAGAGGAACAACATCAACGACCAAGGAAGACTCCTTCGTCTTGGCCATCTGCAAGGGAATTTCGAAACATAGATTGGTTACCCATCTAATCGAATAGGGAGTCGGAGCAGTGGAGAGTCAAACCTTGAACATGTGGCCTTCCTTGTCTTAGCTACAAAACGCTGCAGGTGAGTCTCGAAGCTCATATCACTTGTGCTCAGATTTTAATTTCCGAAATCAGTGTTGACTAGTCATCTTTGAGACCATGTTACGATACCTTAGAGACATAATCTACCGTTCAATTTTTAGTATGATATAGAAGGACATGCATGGTATGATATATTAAAAGTTTAGATCGATCTAACAGTCGGATCTGGATCCACAAGAGCTCAAAGTAGGCTAGGGGTGCAGTTTGGTATTCTGCAGTTATTTGGCTAAGTATAAGAGATTTTGTGTTGTATAGCCAACTTGGGATTTTTGTGTGGGATTAACTATTGATGCTTTATGAGTTCTGTTTCTTTCAATGAGTAGAATGCATAGCATAGAGAGAATAGATTTTTTTATTTGGGATTTTTAGATTTTGGTACGAGTGTTTTAAGTGAGGTCAAAGTGAGACCTTAGTGAGTTTTCATGGAAGTTAAGAAGTTGGAAAATTTTCCAACTTAACGGGATCTTTCTTGTGAGTGTTAGATGGTGTTTTTGGACATCATAGGAAGTTTTAGAAATATTTTTAAGAATATTTCTAGGGTTTTGAGACCTAGGGGTAAAATAGTCTTTTTACCCTTATGAGGGTATTTCGGTAATTTTCTTATGATCCATTGAATATCTTAGAAGTTGGAGACTTCTAAGAAAGTGAGATACATTATTAATTCACTTGCCTTGTATAATAGGCGGTTGTGTTTCTACGGTTACAGACCGAGTCGAGATAATGAGAATCGAGTTTCGATTCAGGTAAGTCCTTTGGGCTTACTTAGCTGACTTCCAGATATGAGTGTGGATAATGATAGTGGTGTGTGAATAATATGTTTATATTTATTTTTTTAGTAATAATTATCACCGACCTATACTTTGGCCTAAGAGTAACGGGCGGTGGCATTCTGCTCAGTTAACCTGAGGGCGTTGGGGGTTTCTTTAGGTACTAGTCCACACTCGGTTTGTAGTGATGCTACCGGCGGAGGTAACCTAGACCTACACCCAGTTGGATAAGGAACGGACGCGAGAACTCTTAAGATTCTCGTGCCACAACTGTAAAATGGAAGAAGGTGAATCACTTAACTACTAGATAATAACCGGTTTGTGTGCCAACATGATGATTGTTTATGTTACCTTGTTTGTGTTTGTGCTATCCTTATTCTGCTTATATTTGGATGGTTAGCTAACGGTTTATCCGTGTTGTAGATTCATAGAGATAGACAGTCGCAGAGTGATCCGGGATGGATGGTCAGCCGGGTCCACGTACTCATTAGATGGGGACGGGGGAGTCTCCCATACAGCATGCATGTTATGTATATGTTTATGTTTTGTAAGGCTGTCACATGTGTACATTCATACAATAAAAATATTATGTTTCGAAATTGTTTTAAGTACATTTGTGCCTTGTTGTAAGATCCAAGTAATGTTGTTGTTAAACCAAGGTCGGGACCCATTGTGAGGTCCTAACCAGTAGCTCCCCGAGTTCCGAGAATTTGGGGTGTTACAAACTTGAACGGGGCTCACCCACTTGCTATCGGAGATAGGATAGATGATACCTGCTTCAAGTAACTTAAGAATTTCCTTCTTGACAACCTCCTTCATGATCGGATTTAACCGTCTTTGAGGTTGTCGTGAAGGCTTAAAATCTTCCTCCTTTATAATCTTGTGCATGCATAATGATGGTTTAATTCCTACAAGATCCTCTATGGTATAACCTAAGTCTTTCTTATGTTTCTTAGAACAGCCATTAGTTTCTCATGTTCATCTTCACTTAATTCGGAACTAACAATTACGGGAAAAGCAGAATTAGTTCCAAGAAATGCATACCGAAGATGTGTGGGAAGTGGCTTCAATTCCATTGCTATTGATGCATTTGATGAGTCTTGAGGTATGTCTGACGCTTCCTTAGAAGTCTCTAAGGGTGTAGGAATGATGGAAGAAGACTCAAGAGCATTTGTGGAAAGAACGGAATTGTTCTCAAAAATTTCGAAAATTACGGCACCACTGTTACTTCCACGGCCGTGGTTTAGGGCGTGGAACTCCATTACGGCACCACTCTTACTTCCACGGTCGTGGTTTAGACCGAGTAACTTACTGTTACTCTCAAAATAGCAGTTTATTGGCAGCTTGGGTGAAACCACGGCCGTGGAATAGCACGACTGACCGTGGTTCCTCACGTTTTCTGAGCCATCGTAAAATTTTTCAAACTCTTCCTCTTCCACTTCTTTTAGCTCTTCCAAGGCTTCAATCTCATCATTGTAATCCTCTTCCTCTCCTTTTTCCATGATGCTCATGGTTATGACCTTTTGCAATGGATCCTTGAATAGAATCGAGCTCACTTCTTCTCTAGACGCTTCTTCGTCATAGATGTTAAACATGTCCTCTCCAAGAGTTGGCTCTTTCACCAAAGTTGAGAGAACAAACTCAACCTTCTCTTCTTCTATGTCGAAGGCTAGTCTAGCATTCTTGTCATCCACCATACAACCGGATGTTGCAAGAAATGGTCTTCCGAGTTTGATCGGAACCGGACAATCTACAGGAATGTCTAGCACAACAAAATCTATTGGAATGTAAAACTTACCAAGCTTGACTGGGAGGTCTTTAATGATACCGACAGGACGAGTTATGGATCGATCCGCCATGTATAACGTCATCTTCACCGGTTTAGGTTCGCCTAAACCGACCTTCCTACACAAAGCAAGCGGGATGATGCTAACGCTTGCTCCTAAGTCACAAAGAGCGTCATATGTGACTTCTTTCACTCCAATTGGAATGCAAAATGACCCCGGATCTCTCAGCTTTGGGGGCATCTTTTCCGTCATCGTTTTGATGAGCTCCGAAGATTCCGAACTCATCTTGACTTCTCCAAAATCTTCTAACTTCCACTTGTTAAAGAGGAGCTCTTTCAAAAACTTCCCGTAAGCGGGCATACCTACAATAGCATCAATGAAAGGTATATTAATGTGCAGTTTTCTCATTAGTTCAATGAACTTACCGAATTGCTTGTCTATACGCGCTCTTACTCTAGATTGCGGGAATGGTAGAGGAGGTTTATAAGCTGGAGGAGGAACACAAACATCTTCCTTCTCCTTCCCTTTTTCTTTCTCCTTCTCGGCTGGAACTTCTACAAACTTAGGTTGCGGGTCGGTAGTTGTCACACCGCTCCTAGTTGTGATAGCCATCACCTTTCCTTTCGGGTTATCCTCCGTCTTTCCGGGAAGCTTCCCTTGATCTTTAGGAACTTCTCCGGCCTTGCTGAATACTTGGTTTTCTAAAGCTTTGTGAGCTTTATCAACCGAAGTTATGTAACTCTCCAACCCTTGGAGCTTTCCTAGGATCGTCTCCAACATAGGATCGGGTTTCTCCTTCTCCGTCTTGTTTGATCCATTTGATGTTAGCCATGGCTTTTCAAAGGAGTAGAAGAAGATGGATGTGTTAGTGAATTTCCAGATTTTGGATAGGAATTACCGGAATTTTGTTGTTGGTTGGACCGCCAATTGTTGTTGGAATTTCGGTTGTTGTTGTTATTCCAATTGTTGTTCCAATTATTGTTCCGGTTGTTGTTTTTATTCCCTTGGTGGTTGTTGTTGTTGTTTCCTAAGTAGCCAACATCCTGCTCCTTTGGCTTTTGAAGGCCAGATCTAATGATTTCCTTCAACTCTTTGATTTCGGTGTTGAGGGAGAATATTTGATTTTGTGCAGCTTGAGTTAGCTTAGCTCCCGGATCCCCTTGATTCCGGCTATTTGGATCCACCTTCCAGTGGGAATACTTCTCAATCACTTGGGCTTGCTTCTCAATGAAGTCTCAAGCGTCATCTTCTCTCATGTCCATGAATGTATCACAAGAGAGATTGGAGATTGAATTGTGTTTCCACATCCAACATCTTGTAGTAAATCTCCAATAACTCCAGCTTTGAAATGCCATGGTGTGTGCAATCCAATAAGAGATCTTGAAATCTTTCCCATGATTGAAACAAACTTTCGTTAGCTTTCATAGAAAATGCATTAATTTTACCTCTCAACTCCGCCGTCTTGGATGGCGAAAAGAACTTGGTGAGGAACTCCGAAGATAGATCCTCCCATGTATTAAGCCTTCCAGCTGGAAGAGCTTGATACCAAGCAAAAGCTTTGTCCATCAAAGAGAAGAAGAACGGTTTGATCTTATAGTTGTTATTGGTAGCCCTTTTCGGCTTCAATGTCTCCATGAGAATCTCAAAATTCTGCAAATGTTGGTGTGGAGATTCAACACTAGTTCCACCAAATTGACTTTGGCGAACCATGGTGATAAATTGCGGGCTAAAACTGAATTCCTGGCTGTCCTCAGCTCCGAAATTCACACCTAGACAGCGTGGCTGCTGAATTGGATCCATTCTTTGCCCAAGAGTCCGTGGTTCATCCCCTTCATGAGCAACTCACATTTCCAGCGGGAATGCGAGGAACAACCGGTGGTCTTGGGTTGTTATGAACGGGATGGATCACCGGATCAATGTCCTCAAGTGGTGGCATATCATCATCCTCATCGTCGGATGATTCAGCTCTAGTGGACTTAGTTGGTTTCTTAACCTTCTTCTTCTTAGCATCATTTAGCTCCAACTTCATGTCTTGCATCATAGCCTTGAGCTCATCAATTTGGAATTGATGACTTGTTAATTCTTCCATACGAGCCTTCTCACTCAACTTAATTTGATGTTGAGCTTCATCCAACTCCGCTTGGATGTTTCTCTCATTGTTTTCAGCCATCTTTTTCTCTTTCAACTTTCTTCTCAAAGTTTTCTCAAGTTCTGGATCGAAAGGAACTAGATCTTTGGTAGATCTAGTCTTTCCCATATACCTAAAGAATCTGAAAAAATCACTCAAAGAGAGATGTCAAATAACAAGAGCAAAGCTCCCAAGCTCGACAACCGAAAACCGGAATTGGCTTAGACCAAATCCCCGGCAACGGCGCCAAAAACTTGTTCGCCTAAAAGCGTGCGTGCAAATAAGTTTTAATTATAAAACTAAAACAAAAGCAAGCGAACCAGCAGTGTACGGATCGGCGTAGTTAAGCAAGTATTCCAGAGTATCGAACTCAGGGATTTAGTGAATCAAATTCAGTTTCGATATAATCAAGCAAGTAAAAGTATAAAAGCTTTGCAAATATTGGGGAAAACAGCAACCCTAAAGATCCAGGTATCCAATTGTGGCAATCGATTTAAGATATACTATAGATGTAAGAACAGATTTGAGATTGCAAAGGTATAACTAAAGTAAGGTAATGTACGGTGAAGTTCCAAAACCCAATATGTCTAACCAAAAGACTCTCTCTATAAAGGTTCTTGAGGCTGCAGTATAGAAAGGATCTAAAGATAAGAATTCATCTCAAATACACATGCCCAAACCCAAGGAATCAAAGATAAGACAAAACGGTTAGGGTTGTGACACTCGAAACCGAAATAGAGGATGTTGAGTCTCACTAATACTTAAGAAAGGGAAGCCAAGGCTAGGTTAAAGCAAATCTTTAACTTTGGATTAAAGCAAAAGCAAAGGTCGTAAAACAGAGAAAATCACGGCTGGATCTTGAGATTCCTCGGCCGTGGAACTCAAGAACAGACCGTGGTTTAGGGTGTCGACAATGTTTCTCACACTCTCAGGGTCCAATCAAGTTACGATCGATCTATCATTATCTAAGCCACAACTATCAACCCTTCACCTTAGAATTGCTAAAGGGTTCTAGCCAATAACCATTATCATGATATCAAAAATCAAATTAAGAAGAAAGAAAGATGAAAACCCTCGAAAACTCAATAACAAATCAAAGTCAATCTCGAATACGAATAACAAAGTAGTATGTTTGTGAAATCAGAAAACGGAATAAGAATCCTCACAACGATCTTAGGGAACAATGAAGAACAGAGTGTCAATCCTTCTCCAAAAGTGAAAACCCTAAGAAAATCTCCAAAGTACGTAATCTCCAATGTCGCGTCTTTCACCAATCTTCAATCCTCAAGGTCAAATGAACCCTAAGCCGTCGTCTTCAAAGCCCTAAGCGAAGCTGTAAGCAAAGGTCCTCGAAACTCTCTTCTCAAGCCTTCTTATAGGCAAAAATAAGGTTACGGGAAAGCCCAATGACGTTGTTGACGTGGCAAATATGACACGTCACAAAATCATAGAAATCACGGTCATGTACAAATTTCCATGGCCGTGGTTTAGGCCGTGTAACTTTTTGTGGTGCTTCAAACTCACTTCCACGATCAAATTGCCAAATCCATGGCCGTAATTTAGGGCGTGGTTCCTCAAATCCTTGTCCATGACCGTAATTTAGGGTGTGGATTCTCAAATTCTTTGTTTTTGCCTTTGTTTCTCGATGTTCTTCACTCAAGCTTCTTCCTTAGCTTCTCCAAAGCATCCCCTTGCCATCAAGCATGATCAAATACTCCTCTTCTTCCACATTTTGCTCCAATCCAAGCCTTTATTCACCTAAAAACAAAACGAAGCAAATGTAGATCTCTATATCGACAAAGTGGGTGAATGAGCTCACAAATACCTCATACTCATATCTATGTACACATAAAAGAGGGAAAAACAACCAAAACAAGTGACTAAAATATAGTCATATTTCATGCTAACAGCATCCATCTCACTTAAAGCCTATTGTAATTTGTTCTATGTTCCTATGATCATCTACGCTGTAAACTGGGGCTAGTAGCCATCCCATGTATATGCTTTCTTGTTACTAATACAAATATTTCAAAAAAAAAAAAGTGTGGTGCGCATTATGCAAAACCGCAGGGCGGGTCACCAAATCCGTAGGGACGGCTCCGCACCTACGACCAAGCCATGGCGCAGGGGTGGGATCCTAAAAAGGCTAAGGATATTATAGCAATAACGCGTTGTTGTAGATCTGTTTCGCGCGAGAAAAGATAACGATTAATGTATCTTAAGCATCGAGATCTAGAATCTCAATTTTTATGAAATTTTCAGCAATTAACAACTTTTCCAAAAAACAATGCCATTTTTGAAACTGGAGGTTGATCGAATTGAAGATGACAATCTTACGAGGAGACGAGAAGGAACCCTGAAGGTAGAAGAAATGTGGTTTGTTTAGAATCGATCAACGTGAATTCCCTTGAGACCAAAATCCTCGTAGACATTAGGGCTAGGTGATGGCGTCAAGGAGCACAAAGCCCACTATTGTCGCTGGAAATTACGGCGGTGACGTTTTGTGCACCTCCAAATTTGAAAATGGTATTTGACTTTTAAGTGGCCCTCAAGTGGGAGTTACCATTGTGACACCTATTTCATTTCTAATTTATTATCAGTTAATTAACCCTGTTTAAAGCAATAAGCGAAAAAGCGGAAAACACAAAATTTTAAAACTTTATCTTACAACATATATACATACTGGCACATGTCATGAAAACTTGTTTAACCGCACATAACTTTTTAAAACCACACAAAACATCCTAGGCGGCAGCATCCCATAACAGCCCACCTGGTATGATCTCAAATATAGGTGTTGGGTATGACGTCCTTGCCTTGATTAGGCCGAGTCTAAGTAGCTGAAAAATGTGGATATAACAACCATGAGCTACAAGCTCAATAAGGATATAGAAATCACACTCTATAATATATATATAAGTATTTAATATCTCGTCCCCAAAGAACACTCTATACCCTTTCTCACATTCTAAAGTTCATACGTACATATCAACATTCACATTTAATTCCATAACCATTCATATCGCATTTCACATAAACATTCAAGCATGTTATCACACATCACATATGAATAATCATAACATAACTTATAACATGCTAGACTCGATCGCATCTATGCATAGGTGATAATTAACTAACTAGCCCCAACTGATCGTACGATATATGTTCTCATATGCTTTCGTATTTCTTTTCTTTCTTTTCTCTTTAGGTTGGCCAACCCGATAGCGTCGTAGGCCCTTTTATAGATCAAGCGCTGAACTCGGCTATCTAATCTTGAGACCCCTCGTAGATCGAGCGTTGTCTCATTTTTAATCTTTGAGGCCCCTCGTAGATCGAGCGATGCCTCTATATATGTTTCTCGTCCCCAGGTGGTGCGGGACATCTCCGAGGCCCCTTGTAGATCAAGCGCTGCTTCTATATAGTTAGTAGGTGGTGCGGGACCCAGTTGGGCTAATTAATCAATATCATCCTATATTATCACTAACATATCACTTTACCATTTTCATGCTTTTATCTCGTCAACTTCTCATGCATGCACTATATTTGATATATATATATATATATATATATATATATATATATATATATATATATATCATTGACAAGCTTTTAAACCTATGGTCGTTGTATTTAAGACTTATCAAAGTTAAATTCCAAACTCAACACTAACCAAACTATAGTGAATAAGTAAGGGTCGAACCCAAGGGAGTTATGTTTAAAGTTAGTTTTAGATTCAATTATCAATTGTAGTAACCAAAGGAGGGGTTTTGACTTGTAAAATGGAACAAGAAAAAAGCATGTAACAAGTAAGTAAAGATGATGATGATTGATTGATTTGGAAGCTACACTAGGTTGGATTTCCACATGCATACAACTCGGTTGGCTGTTTTTAGAAGCATTCGTCAATTGTTCTCATCTTTATCTTATTTATGTGATAAGCCAACCGGCATTAACACAACTTAACAAGTTTATCGATCCGTAAACCTACAAGATCAAACAACAAGTTGACATTCAAACAAAGATAAAGATCTACATATAAGATAAACAACCCGTTAATCTTATTATGTAGTTATGTTCCTTTCCCTTAGATAATTACAACCCGTTATTACCTAGGAATTTCCTACTAGATTAAGGACCCGAACCTGAAATCGAATAGCCCTAGCCTTTTGCATGCAATTGTACAACTTAGATGATCAAACTAAGTGAGAATAAACATGCAAACATAAGTTAAAGAGCACGGAACAAAACGCAATTGGATACTAAATATAGACTTCTATCAAAAGGACTTACAACCAAATTGTATCCAGCTTCAATCAACCCAATGTAGCATGGAAGCTTGGCACTCCATACAAAATGGCAACTTAAACAAATAGAGCTTTTGTGGGAAAACGAGGATGATTGTAGCAATCAACCTAGGACTCTATTTATACTTGAAAATGCAGTAAATAGGAGTAAAGAGGTTGTGTAAACAACCACCTTTAAGGCCATAAACGTGGGCTAAACAGCCAGAGTGAAGTTCTCTGGCGCTAAACCGCAAGTGAGGGCTATAGGGCCGCAGGGGCGGTTTAGGCCAAAACTCTCCATCTTCAACTGAGTCGTTGGGGCGGCATATCAAGGCCACAGGGGCGGTGTCTTTAATACTCTAGAATGTCTGACTGTTGATCTTCTTACCGTTTTTGGTGTCAAGCCACAGGAGCGGCCCATTGTCACCACGGGGGCAGTGACACGGTCTCTTCAGCTTCATAGGTCCGTTGGGAAGAGTCGTTGGGGCGATGGAACTTGTTCTTCAGGGGGTGTCACCGCAGGGGCGGCTAGGTGTTGTCGCGGGGGCGGTGGCACCTTGCTCTCGGGGCGCTGGCGAGGCACAAGCTGCGGCGTCGGGGACGTTTGCCACCGTTGGGGCGGTGGCTTCTGCTGCATCCCGCTACCAAGCCTCCTGATTCTCGTCAATATGAGCCGTCATGCTCTCCTCAAACCCCCTCTGCCAGGACTGATGCTGCTCTAGCATGGTCCACTTATAACTAGTCTTCCACTCCTGATGCTGAGTGGGCAAAGCTCGCATCTGAGCTAGCAGGCTGGCATGTGAGAGGTCATCCTCCTCTTCCGTGAGCATCTTTTTGTCATCGGGGATGGGTTGATAGTCCTCATCTAGTCCCTGACTCGAACTCGCCGCATGTTGTTCAACAATGGCAATTTATGGTCGCCTGGACACGTACGGATCAGCGGCAATATAGAGGTCCGAAAAGTCCTCAACGAAAGCAAAAGGCCGGGGCGTGTAGGTAACATGGTTCCCATCTATAAATGAAAGCCAAAAGACGTGCTCACCGTCCCTGTTCAACAACTTACAACGGTGAAGAAGGCCCTCGGTGTAGAAAGGGATTGTCATCCCATCCTCCAACTCAGTCACGTCCATCATCTGAGCTGCAATGAGGGTAATGATCCCTCCTCCAACGATGTCCCAGGGCTCGTCCTTCCTTATCCACTTCAAAGCGGAGAGGAAGTGTGAAATCCAATCCGGCACAATGTCACATGCCGGGATGCGGGAGTAAAGCAATGTAAGGTCCTCGAGCATGACCTTGCTCTCCTCCTTGTGTCAACAGAATACACACATGATGATCTTGGAGAGCAGCCTCAAATAAGGGTGAGTGAGCTTGTTGTTGTATTCCCTCCTGTATGGAACTCATAATCGGTAGCAGCTCGCTAAAACTCAAACAGATCCGGGGTAGGATACGGCTCACACCAGTTCTCAGAAGGGATCTTAGTGACCCCAAAAGCTGCTATCAATTGATCCAAGTCCAACATATAACTCCGTTTGTTGTACTAGAATGACAATCCAACACAAATGTGGTCCTCATTCTCCTTGTTGAATGTGGCTATAAACTGTCTTGACAGCTCGGCATACACAGGAGCACTCTTCCCAAGGAAATCCCCGAGCCCATCATGCTCGAGGAAGTGGTGCATACTCTCTAGCATCCCTAAGATTTCCAACGTCGGAATATGCAAAAACCGATTTGGAAAGACGTTTATGTTCTACATTATCTCAAATCTCTCCAACTCTCTAGAGTTCATCTTAGATTTCCTTCCTTTCTCCAATCTAGCAACACTTGAAAAAAGTGAAATTAGAAATCACAAAGAAAATTGAAGAAATCAACCTCACTGTTGAAGAACCGTGAGGGTGGTGAGGCGTAGGGGAAGTGGAGAGCATCCGCGGGTGCGGGAGAAGACAACAAGGGAAATTTTCAAAGGAACTTTAATAGTGGTGTTGTTGGAGCTCTTCCTTGTCTGTAGTCGGTGCCGGTGGTGGAAGGATTGGTGCCGGAGGTGGATGATTGTGGAGAACGTGGTGGTGGAGGGTGGTGAGGTGGAGTCTAGGGTTGGGAAATAGAGGGGAAGGTGGAGAGGTGAGGGTTGTAGAGAGGTGGAGGTGTCGGCGCTGTGGTGGCGGGAAGGGGCGTTGGTGCTGCTGGGTGATGGCGTTGAGGCGGTCTGGGGGCGTTGGTGAGATGGTGTGAGGGAGTGTTTATGTGAGTCTTGAGCGAGGGAGAAGGGAAGAGTGAGGGAGTTGCGTGTGAGAGATAGAGAGTGGTTAGGTGACAGGGGAGAGAGAGAGAGAGATGGGTGGGGGTAGGTGTATGAAGTTTCGGTGAGATTTTTAATTTTTTCTTTTCTAGGTAATACCGTAGGGGTGGCGGCTTGTCACCGTAAGGGAAGTGACAAGGAAGGGGTAGTTGCTTGCCCAACGCTGGAAGTGGGCCGTCTGTGAAGCAACAGCGGGGGCGGTGACAAGGTGGGGATTAGCGCAAGCCCAGCGCTGGGGGCGGTGCTGAGGGCGCAGTGTCACCGTAGGGGCGGTTTCTTGACATAGCCTCCTTCTTTTATTTTCTGGAGTTGCCTCCCAAGCAGCGCCTTTTTTTACGTCGTTGCCTCGATGTAAGTCATTCACCTCTCAGTTTGGTCTTCCTCTAGGATCATTTCTTCGATTGAATCATTGGGTACTCCCTCATGGTATAACTTGAGACTTTATTCATTGACTTTGAAAACTTTGTGTTTTTGTGGATCATATAGATCCACAACACCATGTGTATGGACTTCGGCAATGATGTATGGGCATGTTCATCTTGAGCGGAGTTTTCCTGCAAAATGCTTTAAACATGATTGAAACAAAAGGACCTTATTATCTGCTTGGAAGTCCTTTCAGAGGATGTTCCGGTCATGCCACGCCTTGATTTTCTCTTTGTATGCAGTGGCATGGTCATAAGCGTCGAGCCTCAATTCCTCTAGCTCTTGTAGTTTGAATTTCCGGAACTCACCGACCTCATTCAAGTTCATGTTGCACTTCTTTACCGCCCACCAAGTTTTGTGTTCTAGTTCCACCAGTAGGTGGCAAGCCTTGCCAAACACAAGGCAGAACGGTGACATCCCAATGGGGGTCTTGTAGGCCGTACGGTATGCCCACAAGGCGTCATTGATCCTTAGACTCCAATCCTACCTTCCGGGGGTCACCATCTTTTCGAGAATCGTCTTGATCTCTCTATTTGACACTTCCGTTTGCCCGTTGGTTTGTGGATGGTGTGTTGTGGAGTCTCTTTGATGGACATGGTACTACTTAAGGAGGGAGGTGATCGCTTTGTTGCAAAAATGTGTTCCTCTATCGCTTATTAAAGCTTTAGGAATCCCGAACCTTGCAAAGATGTTGTCCCTGAGGAAATCTGCCATAACCTTATAATCATCAATTTCGGTGGTCTTTGCTTCCCCCCACTTAGAAACACAGTCCAGTGCAAGTAAAATGTAGGTATTACCAAAAGAGTTAGGAAAAGGTCCCATAAAATCAATTCCCCAAACATAAAAAATTTCGCAAAAAATAAGAGATGATTGTGGCATTTCATTTCTCCTAGAGATATTACCTATTCGTTGACACCTATCACACACTTTACAAAATGCAAATGCATCTCGATAGATGTGTGGCCTAAAGAAACCCACATCCAATATTTTTCTAGCCATTTTGTTAGCCTCAAAGTGTCCTCCTCATGATTCTGAATGATAGAAAGAGAGAGCAGATTGTACCTCATTATCCGGAATGCAACGGTGAATTACCTGATCACTACGATGTTTCCACAAGTAGGGATCGTCCCACACATAGTGGCTAGCCTCGGCTTTCACCTTTTCCCTCTAAGCTTTGGTGAAGTCTGGAGGGTACTCACCTTTCATAAGGAAGTTCACAAGGTCAGTAAACCAAGGCTTATATGAATGCATTTTATACAATACCTATTCGTTCCAAATGGTGTGTGCAAGCTTTAAATTTATATCCCAAGAAATATGCTTAAAACAAGGATGCGAACCCGTAGTGTATGGATCAATTATAGTAAAAAGCAAGAATACCGGGGTGTCGATCTCAAGGACTTAGGTGAAACTAAACAAGAATAGGTTGTCAATGCAACTAATAACCACAAAAGCAATTAAAGCAATCAAAGATGATAATAAGGTCAAATAAGGGAAAATGTGGATTCTAGGGATTAAAACATCTAGTTGTGGTTCCGACTCAAGATCTCTAAAGATAACGCGGACAAAGCTGAGATTTTGCAAAGGGAAGGTGTGTCTAAAGTGGGAATAGATTACCAGGTAAGTCTAACTACTCACTATCCCAAACCAAAGCTCCTATTACCGGGTAAATCTCAAGGTACTAAGGAAAAGAACTAAAATCTCAAACCAACACTCCACCTAAGGGAATAGAATCAACCTTTACCGGGTAAGTTTCACGCTAACTCACAAAGATGGGATGAAGGCACACTCAAACCCCAATAAAAGAAAAACCTTTATTACCTACACTTATGATAAGAATAGGATTTGGCAAACTAAGGAATCACCGGGTAAGTCTCATCGGGTAAGTCTCATCCTAGTCTTGCATTGAACTAGGAAAGGTATAATAAGAATAGGATTTGGCAAACTAGAACACTTAAGTCTCAGTTTCGGATCAGAAAATGTCACCTCGGTCAGTCAAGTTCCACCCTGACCGAGATGTTCATTGATTGAGCAAGGTACTCTAGGGTTAAGGTTAAATACTCGAGCTTTCAGGGTCTGACTGGGATTATGATCATTCTATCATTGTCTTTCCCACAACTTTCAGCTAATCACCCTAGAATCGCACAAGAAATTTAGCCACTCATCATCATGAAAACAATAATCGAATAAAAGGTGAAGGGATGAATATTTGAACACAAAAACACTAAGAACAAGGCTTCAATAACTGAATCAAATAATTCACAAATCAGCGTTCCTTAAATAACAAATCAAACAAAACAATGACCAAAGGGAATCTAAGAAAGTCTTCCAAAATCCCTCAAAAGCTATCTCAAAACTATGAATCTTCCTTCCTTCAATCTTCAAAACTTCCTTCAAACTTCCAGAAAATCTCCTAACTGCTGTGTAATCTCTGCTTCCAAGCCTACGACGATGCTGAATTATGGAAAATCCAGCCCCTTTTATAGGAGAATTATCTTCTAAAGATAATAATATCTTAAAATAGATAATTTCCTATAAAATATATCCATATCTCTAAAATAGATCTCCTAAATATAAGATCTTCCTTCCAGAAATCCAGCCCAAAAATATAAGATATCTTCTTTCCAAAAATAAAAGATCTCAGCCAAAAAAATGTGATCTCGCCGGCGCCACGGTGTTCGCCTTGGTCGGGACGCTCCTCAAGATCACCTCGGTCGAGGTGACACTGTAGCTGACCGAGGTGAATCTCAACTGAATGTAAAATCTCTCAAATCTGGTTCAAAGTAAATCTTCTTCATTAATTCCATGCTTCTTGAGTTCTTCTTTGAGCTCCAGAATGTAGCTCCCATGACTCACTAGCTCCTTAGCTCCATTTTAGTTCAAAACGTGCCATTTTACCTACGATTACAACGATACTTGGTGTAGACTTCGATTCCCGTAAAGGTAGATGAAACAACAATATAATCACATAATATACATCCATACATACAGTTTATTGAAGATAAAACATCTAAACAAGTCCCAAAATATAGACTATAATACAAGCTATCAAAATACCCCACACTTGTCCCTTGCTTGTCCCCAAGCTAGTTCCAAATCTTAAGTACAAGATAGAATGGATTATAAGTCATAAAGATCAATGAAAAGTATTTTAAAACAGTTATGGTGGTGTTCTCCACTCATAGATCACTCTAAGAGAATCCTTCATGGCAATTAAAATCAAAACATGATCAAAACGTTTTATAAATATAAGAAATTTGTTCATCTTTGCATAAAATCAAAGAATGCATAATAAATCATATTTATCGAACTTAATCATGTATAATCCAGTTTAAACCACCAAGTCAATCAACAAGCTCGAGGTCTCAAGGGCTTTCAAAACAAGGTCAAGAAACGTGTGAGGGTGGGATGTAAATAGAGAATGTGGTGCTAGAATCCCGGAAAAGGGTCTTACTTCACTTCTTTTGAAACTCAGCATCTTCCACCAATAAGATTTGCTTATTTTACTTTACTTTTTGGGATGCATGGACAGAGGTGCACAATAACCGAAGCCTAGGAGATCAGCAATCATCAATTTCTCGAGATGCCTCAAACCCTTGATGCACATACCATGATCCGTTAGGAATATCGCTCAATCCGACTTTGGCAAGACACAAACACCCGGCTATGTGAATGGTGCTGACTTACTCATCATCATGATTGACTTCCCCAAACCTATTTGTATCTTTCTAAACTTCCAGCCAACATCTCAACTTTTCTTTCACTTTCTTTTCTCCGCTTGCAACTAAATTCCCGGATAGGTAAAGGAAGGCAAATATGTATATGAGGGGCTAAAGCATGATCAAGAAGAAGAAGAGAGGAGAATAAATTGCCTTAATCATCCCAGGAAGAAAGTGAGAGAACTCATCATGTGATGTCAACCTTCAAATTCAACATAATTTTGATAAAAACAAAGTATTAAACATGCCAAAATTTCAAACAAAGTATTTAGCAACTTAAACATATCATAAAACCTTTCAAACATATAAAGATTTCAAAACCAATCTGCAAACAAAATCATCACTGAGGTCATATCCAAAAAAGAAGCACAAAAATCGATTCGAAAAATCTCTCAATTAAACCGCCTCGGTCGAGATGTTCTAAGTCAACAGAGGTACTTGACCTCGTTTGGCCATAATCATCCCGGTCGAGGTCATAAAAATTATTTCTTTAACCAGTTTTTGACGTTTTTCTCAATCAAATAACCTGTATGCATGCATGTAATCTCATATAAACACATAGAGTATAAAGAAAATCATAAATATCTGAACCGACTCATACAAGCATACACAATGTCAAATAATACACATCAATACCTCATGCTTGGGACACATTGTTCCAATGGGTCAAAATAAGTCTAAAACAAGAGAACTCACCGGACATAGCTGTGCTGCAAAAATAAATAATAAAGAAAATCCATGCAAGCTCTAGTCCTGATCCGCTGGTGGTGGTGGTGGATATGGGATGAAGGGATACTGAGATGGGTCAAATGGATAACCCATAGTATGCTGGAACTGGATCTCCATCATCCTCTACTGGTAGTGTTGGCTCTCCTTGAGCTCCATCATCTCCAATGACAAGGCGGCGTAAGAGTCGATCATCTGGTCCGTCAGCTCATCAATCCGTCGGTGAGTTACGGGATCTCTTTGTCTGCGGACTCTACGCCTAGCAGGTCGTGATGGTGCTGCAACTGCCTCCTCCTTTGTCGCCTCATCATCCAAGTCGACAATCGGCACACTCGGACCAGCGGTGTCTGTACCAGTCTCCATGGCAGTTCCGTTATCATCATACTCCTCGTACACCTAAGTTGGTGAAGCATCTCTAGCATCCTCTATATAGGGCTTCCAAGCGGAAGACCAGTATTGTGGATCGAAGACTGAAAACTGATCTGACCACGGGATCCCCTGAGAGGCAGTCTGCTCCCAAGGCATCGCTACGTAGGGTGTAGTGAGGCCGCGGGGAACTAGTATCCTCCTCGTGATCATCTCCTGAAGTCCAAGCGGCTTTGCAGCTGCCACCAATGTACAAGCACTCAAGTCTAGACCCATAAATGCAGCTATATGAGTCACCAGTCCTCCACAACAAATATCTCCCTTTGCCTTCCCCTTGATCCGGTGCAGATCCTCAGCTAGCATGCCTCCCAAATCAGGCACTCCTCCAATAACCATGCAGAAGAGACTCAACAACTCTCCCTGTCTGATCTTCTAGGGCGTCTCAATACGCGCCAGAAGAGTCTCACTAAATATACGTGGGGCCAGACGGAATGCTAAGTGGAAGATGATGCGCTCCTTGGAGTCTCTAGGTGTCCATCTGTCAGCGTGCTCCACCACGTGGGTAATCTGCCCCCAAAACTGTTGAGCCACTGCTCAAGAAGGGAAGTCGGTCACTGTAGGGGTCGGGAAGCCAAATATCTCTCGGAACTGATCCATGGGTACGATGTAGTTCCGGTTCAACAACTGATACTTTATGTTGTTCCTCTTTGGAATGTGAGTGACAGAACTCACAAACTCCATCGTCGGCTCGAGGTAGGCCGGAGCTCGGATCTCTATAAACTACTCCAGCCCAACCATAGAAATCATCTTCTTCCAGTCCTCCACCACGTGGAGGCACTCGAAGGCTGGAACATCTAAAAAGCGCGGGGCAATCACGGGACGCCTGCATATAGGATCAAAATCTTCCTAGTGACGCTCATGGATCACCGAGATAGAAGGCCTAGAAGAAGGAGAAGGAGAGGAACCACTGGGAACATCTCTTAGAACCAGCTGACGATCAGAACGAGAACTCATATCTGCTGACAGGATCACCTCGGTCGGACTACCACACTAAAGAACACCTCGGTCGAGACACAGCTCGACTTGACCGAGGCAAAGTGTTGTTCGATTTCTCCTCTCTGATTTTCAGTTCTTTTCCCCCAAAATCACTACCAACTGCTTCCTATGGGGTACTTATATGATTTTCAGCAATAAAGCGTGGCAACCAAAGCCACAAATCTCAAAAATTAGTAAAGAGAGGAGGAGTTAGGGTTTCCGATAATTTACCCTAAATTACGCAGATTTGAGGCGTTTATCTTGCAGTTTGTTGCTTGCAATCTGATCCTCTTACTTTTCCTTGCGAGATTGGAGCAAAAATCGTGGAAAACGATCGAAAAACGAAGAAACGAGGTAAAGGAGCGCCGTGGTCGAGAAAGAAGTTGGGAGGGAAGAGAGAGAAATCGTTTCTCCTTCTATACCCCTCTCCGATTCTGCTGTCACCTCGGTCGAGGTGGTCCTGACCGGACCGATGTGGTTGACTGGATTGTTAGACCTAGTCGCCTCGGTTGCCTCAAGAACATCTCGGTCGAGGTACTGTGACAGCAACCGAGATGTGTCTCAGTCAAACTCCGTCTTCTCAATTTCTCAAACTTCTGTTCTTCCGGTGTTGCTCCTGAGTTGTACTCCTTCCTTAGAGAGTACCTGGTTTCTGTCTATGACGCCAAAAACAAAACAAAGCAAAACAAAAGAAAACTATCTAAAACTAAACTAGAAAAAAGGAAAAGAAAGCAATACCTTGGGTTGCCTCCCAAGAAGCGCTTGGTTTAAGGTCGCTAGCTGGACCGTACGACATCCCTAAACATGCTGGAAGGTATCCTCACCCCATACTTCATTTTCATCGTGGGGTGAGATAAAGAAGTCTATCAAACATTCTAGCAAATGCAAGTGCTCATCGGGGAATGAATCGTCTATGGGTGGGTCGTCCTTCTCGCGTGAAGAGGGAGGTAGCCGGCTGAGGTGATCCACAACAGACATCTCGGACCCCTTCTTATCGCGAATCTCTAGATCAAACTCTTGAAGCAAGAGAATCCATCGAATAAGACGCGGCTTTGTATCGTTCTTAGTAAGCAAGTAACGAATAGCTGCATGGTCAGTGTAAACAATAACTTTCGCTTCAACTAAGTAAGAGCGAAACTTCTCAAAAGCATATACAACCGCCAAAAGCTCCTTTTCGGTGGTGGCGTAGTTTAGTTGAGCTTCATCTAGCTTCTTGCTAGCATAGTAAATGGCGTTGGTCCGGCCATCCTTCTTTTGTCAAAGCACCGCTCCTACGGACACATCACTCGCATCACACATGATCTCAAAGGGAAAGGTCCAATCCGGAGGTTGAATAATGGGAGCGGAAATCAACGCTTCCTTTATCCTGTAAAACGCATCAAGGCATTCCTGCGGAAACTCAAAAATAACATCCTTATTCAAGAGTTCAGTTAGTGGTTTAGAAATCTTTGAGAAATCCTTGATGAACCTCCTGTAGAAACCTGCATGCTTGAGAAAACTTCCCACACCCTTAACAGAACAAGGGGAAGGGAGTTTCTCAATAGTCTCAATCTTAGCTCGATCAACCTCAATACCTCGGTTGGAAACAAGGTGTCCTAGCACAATTCCTTCAATAACCATAAAGTGACACTTCTCCCAATTCAAAACAAGATTAGTGTCTTCACATCGTTGTAGCACTAGAGATAGGTTAGATAGGCAATCATCAAAAGAGGAACCATATACTGAAAAATCATCCATAAATACCTCCATGATCTCTTCTATGTACTCGGAAAAGATAGCCATCATGCAGCGCTGGAAGGTAGCGGGTGCATTACATAATCCAAATGGCATCCTCCTATAAGCGAATTTCCCCCATGGACAAGTGAAAGTGGTCTTCTCTTGATCATCCGGATGGATAGGAATCTGAAAGAAGCCACTATAACCATCTAAATAGTAGAAATGGGAATGTTGGGCTAACCGTTCGAGCATTTGGTCGATGAAGGGAAGTGGAAAGTGGTCCTTCCGAGTGGCCACGTTTAGCTTCCTGTAATCGATGCACACCCTCCAGCCCGTAACGGTCCTAGTTGGAATCAACTCGTTGTTCTTATCCGTCACAACGGACATTCCTCCTTTCTTCAGAACTACATGCACTGGGCTCACCCACTTGCTGTCCGAGATAGGAAATATGATACCTGCATCCAACAATTTAAGAATCTCCTTCTTCACAACCTCTTTCATGATCGGATTTAACCGTCTTTGAGGTTCCCGTGAAGTCTTATGATCGTCTTCCATTAGTATTCTATGCATGCAGAAAGAAGGCTTAATATCAATAAGATCATCAATAGTATAACCTAAAGCCTTTTGCTGTTTTCTCAGGACATGCAACAGTTTAGACAATTCAGTTTCGGAAAGGGAAGCGCTTATAATAACGGGATATGTAGAATCCGGTCCAAGGAAAACATACCTCAAGTGACTTGGAAGCGGCTTAAGCTCCACAACCGGGGGTGCTTTCTGAAGGGGATCCTTGCTTCCTCCTTCTAGTGGAGTACACTTAGATCGAAGAACTAGACTTTCAGAAGTCTCAGTTGACATCATCTCGCTTGCGACCTCGGTCGAGGTCCAAAATGGGTGACCGAGATGTTCTTCAGATAAGAACACCTCACTTGGTCCAGAAAGTACCTCGGTCGAGGTACTGGAACAGGGACCGAAACTGGAATTTCTCCTCTCCTGGATCAGTTTCTCAATTTTAGCTCCTGGATCTGCTTCTAGCGGCTTTAAGCTCCGTATATCTGCATCACAAGAAACATCTATACCTTCCTCCATTAAGCTAAAACCTCTTTCAAGAGGGTCATTAATAAGGATAGAGCTCACCAATTCTCTTATTTCTTCTTCATCATAGATGTTGAAGATGTCATCCTCCAGCGGCTCTCCTTTCATTGCAGCAAGCAATGCAAACTCCACTTGATCACCGCCAATGTTGAATTTCAACTTGGCGTTCTTACAATCCACATTGCAACCCGAGGTTGCTAGAAATGGTCTCCCGAGAATGATAGGAACGGGATAATCTGCGAGTATATCAAGCACAACAAAGTATATAGGTAAATAGAAGTTACCTAACTTAACGGGAACGTCTTCCAAAATGCCCACGGGATGGGTAATGGAGCGGTCTGCCATGTACAACCTTATCTTCACTGGCTTGGGCTCTCCAAGTCCGATCTTCACACATAGCTCCAGCAGGATGATGCTCACGCTGGCTCCTAGATCACACAATTCCTCACAAGTTACATCCGCAACTTGAATGGGAATGAAAAATAAGCCGGGATCTCTCAACTTAGGTGGCATCTTCTCCTTCATGATTTGAATGAGCTCCGAGGATTTAGATGTCATCCTTACTTCTCCAAAATCTTACAGCTTCCTCTTCCTCGATAGAATCTCTTTTAAGAACTTCCCATAGGCGGGCATCCCTAGAATAACATCAAGGAAAGGGATGTTAATCTGTAGTGTATTCATCAAGTCAAGGAACTTACCAAAATGCTTGTCTAGATGTGCTCTGGCCCTAGACTGAGGGAATGGAAGTGGTGGTTTATAAGTAGGAGTTGGGACATAAACTTCAGAATTGTCCTTCGCTTTCTGGTACTCTACCTCGGGTGGCACCTCGACCGAAGTGTTCCTCGTCTATACCTGGACCGAGGTGTTCTTCGTCTGCACTAGCATCGACCGAGGCACTAGATCTGCAGTCTTCAGTCAACTTCTCGTCGTTATTGCCATAATCTGTCCTTTAGGGTTGCTCTCTGTCCTTGCTGGGAGCTTCCCTGGATCTCTTGGCGCTTCATTCGCCTTATTAAAGAATTGTTGCTCTAAGGCTTTTTGTGCCTTCGAAAATGAAGTCATGGACGTCTCCATAGCGTTGAGCTTGATCAAGAAGGCTTCCAGCACTGCATCTTTCTTCTCCGGCTGGGACGAACTTGATCCAGGCTCCTGGCTCTTTAATGGAGTAGAAGAAGAAGAAGAGGGGTTAAAAGAATTTTTAAAATTTGAGTTAGAATAAGGGTTACCCGAATTTTGATTAGATCTCCAATTGTTGCCGTTGGAGCCTCTATTATTGTTGTAATTGTTGTTCTTGGACCCTTGGTTGTTGTTTCTCCCTTGATATCCTCCTTCTTCCTTCTTTGTGTGAGAAACCAAAAGGTCCTTCAATTGCTTCACATCGTTCTTGAGGGAGATGAGTTGATTATCATTTGATGGAGCGTCTTGGAAATTAACTCTCTTAACTCTATTTTCGGCTCCTTGGTGGAGTACTTCTCCATGTGCAAAGCTTGTTGTTACGCTCAGGATGTGATACGCAATGGGTTTTAAATTTATATTCTCGTTATAATTATCCTAACTCCTAGCGAACCCGCAGTGTACGGGACGTTTGTAGTGGGGATAGTATTCCGAGGTCGAACACAAAGACTAAGGTGAGATTGATTCAATTAGTGATTAAGATTAGTGAGGATCTAGGCTAAGAAAAGAGAAGAAATAAGGAAATGAAAACTTCAATGTTTTTGGTTGGTTTTTAGGTGATCAATAAAGGATCACAAATGATGCAAGTAAACGTCAACTAAACTAACAATCAATGCAAACAAACAAGCTAAAACAAGATATAGATCAAAGAGAGAAAGACGGATTCTAGGGGTTGGAAAGTCCAATTATGGCATAAGACTCAAGCTATCTATTCATTCCTTGGATTAACTATGATATGTTGGGAGTAAGTGTTTCTAGATTGGGATCAATTACCGGGTAGGTCTCATGATCCACTAGTCCATTCCTAAGGTCTTATTACCGGGTAAGTCTCTAAGAACGTAAGGGACGGAATTTTACACAAACCGGATTGTCACCTAGGGATCTATCCTATCCTTACCGGGTAAGTCTCGAAAGGGTTAGTTCTAAGTGACAATCCTAGCACACTTAGTCCAATGGCGGCTTATGATGCTCACCACTACCTAGGGTTTGTGATCTTTGGAATCTAAGATGTAAGGATTACCGGGTAAGTCTCTCCTAACACTTAGTTGCTAACACTAGGTAACCCTAGGATAGATTTAATTCTACAAACACTTAGGATTTCATCATTCTAACAATTTAAGACTAGATCCATCGAGCCAGGTAAGATCACGGATTGTTCTACCTTTCCACGGCCGTGGTTTGGCAAGAACTAGCCGTGATTCCTAACAGAAACTACGTTCATGCACACAAGTCTTCCAAAGGTAAATCTAAGTCCATCCTATCATAGCCCTAGCCATAACCATCCTTTCCTTACCCTAGAACCACATCTATTTAGCCTAAAACATTCATAATAGAAATCGAAACAATCAAACATAAAATCATGACATCCATTTGCAAGATAATGAAGAGGAAGAGATGAACAAGTGAACTAAAACAAAACCAAGCTGAAAATGGAATTAGAATAACTCACAACCCTTCTTAAAGAAGGTACAAATGGTTCATACAACTCTAGAAATTGATTTCGAAATCCTTCACTTTAAAGCTATGTTAATCTTATCAATGGTGTGCTCTTCTTCTTCTCCAATGAAGCTCTTCTCCAATGGTGGTTTCCTCCTACTTCCTTCTTCCCAAAGAATCTTCTTGTTGAGAGAATATTTTGATTGGATAATAGTGGATAATGGAGAGCTGCTCCAAGATGATTCTCTCAGCCAATGCAGGACCACTTTTATACTACAACTTTGCAAGAGCTGGCCAAGAGATCGTGGCACAGCTGTCACGAAAACCTGGCAAAATCCACGGTTGAAACCACGGCCGTGGTTTACCAGTGAACCGTGATTCTGTGCTTCAGCTTTTCCTTTGATCATTAAGCTTCGATTTGGTGCATGGCTTGTGTTGGCAAGGTTCCATGAGTCCTCCTTAGCCTTTAGCTTGCATCCTAATGGGTCCGAGGCTGTGTCATCTTGATGAACGATCTTCAAACGTATGTTAGCTCCTAAATCTCCCGAAATACCTACAAAGCAATGCACAAGTCCGTGTAGACGTCTATCTCGACATAATACGTGAATTGAGTGCAAACGTTGCTAACTAGTGCTAAACCATGCATGAATGAGCGAGAAATCTATCTAAATGATTACCTAAGCCTAAGTCATAAATCGTGTTATCAAAAATACCCCATACTTAAGGTTTGCTCGTCCCCGAGCAAATTCCCAACTATAGACTAAGAGATGACATGATTTATGTATGCAGAAAAATGGCAAAATCTTTTTGGGTTTGTGCTTCTACTATTGGATCACCTTCATAGTCATGTTTCATAGCTCCGGATAAGCAATCATGCATCAAATAAGTGAAGGCATGGAAAGACAATTGTACTTAACTCAAAAGCATGCATGAAATGTAAAAATGAAGAGGCTAAGAAGATCAAGAGCATATCCAATCTAGATTACTAAGTCTTACAAACATGCAAATAGGTCACAAGGTCTTGTGAAATAGAAGGCCAAGAAACGTTGTGATTAGGTGGGATTTTTCTAGGGTATGTGATGCTAATCCGGGAATGGAACTAACTCCACAATCTTGTCCTCGATCAACTTCCCTCAAGTGTATATTTTTCTCTATCTTTTCTTTCTTTTCTTTTTCTTTGACTTATTTTTGAGACAATGGCATTGGTGTACAAAAGCCGAAACCTTGGTGATTAGCCGTCCTCGGGCTTTTTCTATTTTTTTCGAGGTACATCCACACCGGGCACACATACCAAAGCTCGTTAGGACTATTGGTTTATTTGACTTTGGCAAGGCACCAACACCCGATTATGTGAAGTGTACCGAGTTACTTGTCATTTAACCCAACGTCCCCAAACATATGTTTTTGTCTACACTTTCACAACAATTTCAGCATTTTATGCATGCTATTCTTTCATCAACATCTTCACTCCACACTTGCTTTTCATACACATCAACACACTATCATGCTCCTATTCCCGGATGGGTCAAAAGAGGTCAAATTTATATCAATTGAGGTGCTCAAACAATCATGATCAAGATGAGAATTAGAGGAAGATGAATTGCCTCATTCATTCCTAGATGGTATGCAAGAACTAGCATGTAATTTCGACTTTCAATACTCAATCCATTCTAGGCAAACATCATGATCACAAATCATTCATGGGATTCAAGAGAAGTATTTCAAGTCCACATATGCATTCATCAATTTAACACATAAGGTCATCCATAGCCAATCCACAAGACAAGATTCATCATTAGGGTCATATCCAAGCCTAGAAAGCACAAAAAAAATTTTAAATTTTCTGATTTTTATGGGATTTTCGAAATGAATATGTACAATGCAAGACACGTGCAAATATTAAACTACCCTAGATGCTCATCATGCAAGGGATCATGCAAACCCCACCCCATACTTAGAAACACATTGTCCCCAATTTGTAAATGAAGTAAAGAAGAGTGAAAGAAGGTTCTCACAATGTAAAAATGGTTTGCTATGGTATTTGGGATTCTCAAGTGGAATTGATGTTGGATGATCCTATCAACCATGGTAGAGAGCTCTAAGTATTCCTCAAGGCGTCGGGACCCGCGCTAGGCACCGCTAGCCGTCCAAGTTCCGCGTCCACTCCACCCAAAATTGATGAGGGGTTCATCATTATCATTCACTTGCCAAGCAAGGCTTCCAATGCTACTAAGGTTCTAGCACACACAAAGCACACACAAAAACACAAAAACAGAAAAATTGCAAAACAAAAACAAAATGAGAAAAGGAAAATGTTACCGATGGGTTGCCTCCCACCAAGCGCTTCTTTAAGGTCATTAGCTTGACCAAACTCGGGGGCGTCTACTCGAGGTAAAGTGGGGCAATCATATCCACCGGAGCTCCCGGGATATACTTCTTCAACCGGTGCCCATTCACCTTAAAGTTTTCACAATGCTCCCCTCCTATCTCAATAGCTCCATGGGGAAAGATCTTCTTCACCACATATGGCCCGGTCCATCTTGATTTGAGCTTCCCGGGAAAGAGCCGCAGCCTCGAGATGAAGAGAAGGACAAGGTCGCCTTCACTCAACTCCTTGGGGATGATCCTCTTGTCATGCCACCGCTTGGTCCTTTCTTTGTAGATCCGGGCATTCTCGTATGCATCCAACCGGATCTCTTCAAGTGCGTTCATATCAAGCAATCTCTTTTCTCCCGCCTCCTTGAGGTCAAAATTTAGCCATTTAATGGCCCAATGCGCTCTATGCTCTATTTCTACCGGAAGGTGGCAAGACTTGCCATAGACCAACTTGTAAGGAGTAGTGCCAATTGGTGTCTTGAAAGCGGTCCTATATGCCCACAAAGCATCATTGAGCTTCATAGCCCAATCCTTTCTAGTTTTAGACACCGTCTTCTCGAGAATGGCCTTTATCTCCCGGTTGGAGATCTCCACTTGACCACTAGTTTGGGGATGGTAAGGTGTTGCCACCTTATGAGTCACCCCATACTTAGCCAAAAGTGCTCCAAAGTTCCTATTGGTGAAGTGCTTCCCTCCATCACTTATGATCATCCTTGGTGTTCCAAACCTTGGAAAGATCACTCGGTTGAAGAAGTGCACCACAACCTTGGCATCATTTGTAGGAGAGGCGATTGCCTCCACCCACCTTGAAACATAGTCAACCGCCAATAGGATGTAGAGGTTTCCACATGAAGAAGGGAATGGTCCCATGAAGTCCACACCCCACACATCAAATATTTCCACTTCTTGTATGTTGTTCAAGGGCATCTCATTTCTCCTTGAGATGTTGCCCGTCCTTTGGCAAGCATCACAAGCTACCACAAAGCCTTGCACATCCTTGAACAAGCTTGGCCAAAAGAAGCCCGATTGTAACACTTTCGCACATGTCTTGTGGGAGCTAGCATGCCCTCCACATGGCAAGGAATGACAATGGCGGATCACACTCTCCACCTCATCCTCCGGTATGCATCTTCTATACATTCCATCCGGCCCTCTTTTGAACAAAAGCGGCTCACTCCAATAGTAGTGCCTCACATCCTTGAAGAACTTCTTCCTTTGGGCATATGTCAAACCGGGAGGCACTTCCTCACACACTAAGTAGTTCATAATGTCGGCAAACCATGGCTCACTTCCTCTAGACACTTGGAACAAGCATTCCTCCACCATTTGCAATTGCTCATCCCGGAATGAGTCATCAATCGGGATGTCATCTCTTTCAAGCTCCAATGGTGGGAGTCTACTAAGGTGATCCGCCACGGAGTTCTCGGATCCCTTCTTGTCCCGGATTTCCAAATCAAACTCTTGAAGAAGAAGGATCCACCGAATCAACCTAGGTTTGGCATCCTTCTTGGTAAGTAGATAACGGATCGCAGCATGATCCGTATAAACTATGACCCTCGCTCCAACAAGATATGAGCGGAACTTCTCAAAAGCATACACCACCGCTAGCAACTCTTTCTCGGTGGTAGCATAATTGAGTTGGGCATCATCTAGCGTCTTGCTAGCATAATAAATGGCATGAGTGCGCCCATCTTTTCTTTGCCCCAAAACAGCCCCAACGGCTACATCGCTTGCATCACACATGATCTCAAACGGTAAACTCCAATCCGGAGGTTGCATGATAGGTGCGGAGATCAAGGCGTTCTTCAACCTACAAAAAGCCTCAAGACAATCTTTGGAAAAGACAAAATCAACATCCTTCATTAGTAGGTTAGTAAAAGGCTTAGAAATTTTAGAGAAGTCTTGAATAAACCTCCGGTAAAAACCGGCATGCCCTAAGAAACTCCTTACCCCCTTCACCGAGGTAGGTGGTGGCAACTTCTCTATCGTTTCAATCTTGGCCCTATCAACCTCAATGCCACGGTTAGACACCAAGTGTCCCAACACAATGCCTTCACTTACCATGAAGTGGCATTTTTCCCAATTCAAGACAAGATTTGTCTCCTCACATCTTTGCAATACTAATGACAAGTTAGCCAAGCAATTATCAAAGGAAGAACCATAAACAGAGAAGTCATCCATGAACACTTCCATGATATTTTCAATGTATTCCAAAAAGATGGCCATCATATACCTTTGGAAGGTGGCGGGTGCATTACACAACCCAAATGGCATTCTCCTATATGCAAAAGTACCCCATGGACATGTAAAGGTGGTTTTCTCTTGGTCATCGGTGTGGATAGGGATTTAGAAGAACCCACTATAGCCATCTAAATAGCAAAAATGAGAATGTTGAGCTAACCTCTCTAGCATTTGGTCAATGAAGGGAAGAGGGAAGTGATCTTTCCTAGAGGCCATGTTCAACTTCCTATAGTCAATGCACATCCTCCACCCCGTAACCGTCCTAGTTGGGATTAGTTCATTGTTCTCATTAGTCACTACGGTCATCCCACCCTTCTTAGGTACTACATGAACGGGACTAACCCACTTACTATCCGAGATAGGGTAGATAATTCCCGCATCTAGCAACTTAATGATTTCCTTTTTGACTACCTCTTTCATTATAGGATTGAGTCTCCTATGATGTTCAATCGAGGGTTTATGATTATCTTCCATCATTATCTTATGCATGCACAAATAAGGTTTAATGCCTACTAAATCATCAATAGTATAGCCAATGGCTTTTCTATGCAATCTTAGCTCATGCAACAACTTAGCAAGTTCATCATCACTCAAGCATGCATTAACAATCACCGGATATGTTGAATTATCACCAAGGAAAGCATACTTTAGATGAGAGGGGAGGGGTTTAAGTTCAAGTTTAGGAGGACCTTTATCGATTGGAGACGATCCAAATAAGGTTGGATGAGATTAATCCAAAGCAAATTAAGGCTCTCCATGGCTCCTAGAAGCTTGATCATCATCAAGGGCTGATTCAAGGGAAACCACGGCCACATCCACGGTTTGATCCAAGTCCACGGCCGTGGAAGCTTCCAAGCCTGCTTCTCGGAGTTGTCCAGAGAGTTCTACGGCCGTGGAACATAAATCTAGACCGTGGAACCTACAGCTGTTCAGCACTTCTTCGTGGTCTTCATCTTCAACTCTTGTCTCCTTTTCTAATACTTCTAAGGCCTTGATTTCTTCATTGCAAGCCTCCTCAACACCTTCCTCCATCATACTTAAGGTAAGAACCTTCTCCAAGGGGTCCTTGATCAAGATCGAGCTCACAACTTCTCTAGATTCCTCTTGCTCGACTATGTTGAAGACATCCTCATCAAGGGTTGGCCCTTTCATCATTGTGGATAAATTGAAGTTGATATTCTCTTCTCCAATGTTGAAGGAGAGAGTCCCATTCTTGCAATCCACTAGGCATCCGGAGGTGGCTAGGAAAGGTCTTCCTAAGATGATGGGAACCGGATAGTCCGCCGGAATATCCAAGACCACAAAATCAATTGGCACATAGAATCCTCCTAGTTGCACCGGAATGTCTTCTAAGATCCCAACCGGATGAGTGATGGATCGATCCGCCATATAGAGGGTCATCTTGACCGGTTTCGGCTCTCCTAGCCCAACCTTGTTGCAAAGTGCAAGCGGTATGATGCTTACACTTGCCCCAAGATCACAAAGGGCCTCATACTTCACATCTCCCACTCCAATTGGGACACAAAAGGAACCCGGATCTCTTAGCTTGGGAGGCATTTCCTCCTTCATCGTTTGGATCAATTCCGAGGATCTCTTGGTCAATCTTATCTCCCCATACTCCTCCAACTTCCTTTTATTGGAGAGTATCTCTTTCAAGAACTTGCCATATGCCGGCATTCCTAAAATAGCATCCATGAACGGAATGTTAATATGCAATTTAGACATTAGTTCAAGGAACTTACCAAAGTGATTGTCCAAGCGAGCTCTTGCTCGTGATTGAGGGAACGGTAGTGGTGGTTTGTATGGAGGTGGTGCCACATAAGTTGGCTCTACATCCTTGCTCTTGCCTCCATCTTTTTGCAAAGTCTCTTCCTCTATCACCACTTGTTTCCCCTTAGCATTCTCCTTGGGCAAAGGATCTTTCATGCTCAACCCACTCCTTGTAGTGATAGCCAACACTTGGCCTCTTGGGTTGTCTTCGGTTCTTCCGGGAAGCTTTCCCGGATCTCTATGGGCTTCACCCGCCTTTTGGAACACTTGTGCTTCCAACACCTTTTGAGCCTTAGAAATGGAAGTCACGGTGCTCTCAAGACCACTCAACCTACCAAGCAACTACTCACTTGTGCTTCCAACACCTTTTGAGCCTTAGAAATGGAAGTCACGGTGCTCTCAAGACCACTCAACCTTCCAAGCAATTGCTCAAACATCATTTCGGTTCTATCCTTTGGAGGTTGAGTAAATCCGGGTGGAGGTTCTTGTGAAGCTTTTGGTGGTGGAGTTGTGCTTGTGGAAGCGGGAGGGTTCAAGGCTCCATCCGGGTTAGAGTATGAAAACCCGGGATGGTTGTGGTTGGGCCGGTAATTGTTGAATTGCCCGTTGTTGTTGAAGTTCCTTGGGCCTTGATAATTGGTGTAATTGCCCCTTCCCATGTAATTCACATCCTCCTCCTTGGAAGATAGGTCAGATTGTGGAAGCACTTGAGGAGTTGCTTGGTTCTTCAAAGTTGTAGCACACAACTCCCTCAAGGACTTCAATTCGTTGTTGATGGCGTCAAGCTTGAAGTTGCTCATGGTGACTTCACTCACCTCATATTCTCCCGCCTTTCTCCCTTCACTCTTCCTATGGGAGTATTTCTCAATCACTAGAGCTTGCTTCTCCACAAACTCCCAAGCTTCATCTACATGCTTCTCCATGAAAGTCCCACCGGAAAGAGATTGGAGCTTGAATTGGCTATCTTAATCAAGTCCTTTGAAGTAGATTTCCAATAGCTCAATTTTCGGTATGCCATGGTGTGGACAATCTAGGAGGAGATCTTTGAACCTCTCCCAAGACTTGAATAAACTCTCTCTATCCTTCATCACGAAGGCATTTATCTTCCCTCTTAACTCGGTAGTCTTGGAAGGTGGGAAGAACTTAGTCAAAAACTCGGTTGTCATCTCCTCCCAAGTACCAACTCGCCCTTGTGGAATAGATTGATACCAAGCTAAGGCCTTATCCTTAAGAGAGAAGGAAAAATCCCTAAGCTTATGGTTGTTGCTCTCCAATCTTGGCGGTCTAAGAGTCTCCATCAAGATCTCATAGTTCATCAAGTGTTGATGAGGAGACTCTCCTTCCATCCCTCCAAATTGATTATGCCGGATCATTTGTAGAACTTGAGGGCGGAGTGCGTAATCATGGGCTGCGGGATCTCCTAAGTTCACACCCGGACGGTGTGCTCTTTGTGCCGGATCCATACGTTGCCCCAACGTTTGTGGCTCTTCCATATCAATGGGCACAACCCTAATATTCACCGCCGGCTGCGGTTGTGGTGGAGGTGGAGGAGGTTGTTGATGGTTAAGCTCTCTTTGCACAAGAGCTTGCCTAATCTCCTCAATCTCCCTCCTAGTTGCCTCTTGCCTTTCATTGGCAAGTCTCCTTTCATTCTCCAAAGCTTCATCTCTTATCCTAATTTGCTCTAAAGCTTCATCCAGCTCGGCTTGGAGGTCTCTTCCGGCCATCTCTTTTCCCTTTTTAATGCTCTTGGATCTAGATCTAAGGGTTTTCTCCGGTTCGGGATCGAATGGAGCTAAATTCTTGCCACGAGATCTTCGCATACACCTAAAGAGTGAGAGATGTCCTGAAGAGCAAAGGCACAAACCAAAAAGAGATCAAAAGCAACAAGAAAGATCTACACTATAAACAATCATAAAAATAGACTCAATCTAGACCTAGTCCCCGGCAACGGCGCCAAAAACTTGTTACGCTCAGGATGTGATACGCAATGGGTTTTAAATTTATATTCTCGTTATAATTATCCTAACTCCTAGCGAACCCGTGGTGTACGGGACGTTTGTAGTGGGGATAGTATTTCGAGGTCGAACACAAAGACTAAGGTGAGATTGATTCAATTAGTGATTAAGATTAGTGAGGATCTAGGCTAAGAAAAGAGAAGAAATAAGGAAATGAAAACTTCAATGTTTTTGGTTGGTTTTTAGGTAATCAATAAAGGATCACAAATGATGCAAGTAAACGTCAACTAAACTAACAATCAATGCAAACAAACAAGCTAAAACAAGATATAGATCAAAGAGAGAAAGACGGATTCTAGGGGTTGGAAAGTCCGATTATGGCATAAGACTCAAGCTATCTATTCATTCCTTGGATTAACTATGATATGTTGGGAGTAAGTGTTTCTAGATTGGGATCAATTACCGGGTAGGTCTCATGATCCACTAGTCCATTCCTAAGGTCTTATTACCGGGTAAGTCTCTAAGAACCTAAGGGATGGAATTTTACACAAACCGGATTGTCACCTAGGGATCTATCCTATCCTTACCGGGTAAGTCTCGAAAGGGTTAGTTCTAAGTGACAATCCTAGCACACTTAGTCCAATGGCGGCTTATGAGGCTCACCACTACCTAGGGTTTGTGATCTTTGGAATCTAAGATGTAAGGATTACCGGGTAAGTGTCTCCTAATACTTAGTTGCTAACACTAGGTAACCCTAGGATAGATTTAATTCTACAAACACTTAGGATTTCATCATTCTAACAATCTAAGACTAGATCCATCGAGCCAGGTAAGATCACGGATTGTTCTACCTTTCCACGGCCGTGGTTTGGCAAGAACTAGCCGTGATTCCTAACAGAAACTACGTTCATGCACACAAGTCATCCAAAGGTAAATCTAAGTCCATCCTATCATAGCCCTAGCTATAACCATCCTTTCCTTACCCTAGAACCACATCTATTTAGCCTAAAACATTCGTAATAGAAATCGAAACAATCAAACATAAAATCATGACATCCATTTGCAAGATAATGAAGAGGAAGAGATGAACAAGTGAACTAAAACAAAACCAAGCTGAAAATGGAATTAGAATAACTCACAACCCTTCTTAAAGAAGGTACAAATGGTTCATACAACTCTAGAAATTGATTCCGAAATCCTTCACTTTAAGGCTATGTTAATCTTATCAATGGTGTGCTCTTCTTCTTCTCCAATGAAGCTCTTCTCCAATGGTGGTTTCCTCCTACTTCCTTCTTCCCAAAGAATTTTCTTGTTGAAAGAATATTTTGATTGGATGATAGTGGATAATGGAGAGCTGCTCCAAGATGATTCTCTCAGCCAATGCAGGACCACTTTTATACTACAACTTTGCAAGAGCTGGCCAAGAGATCGTGGCACAGCTGTCACGAAATCCTGGCAAAATCCACGGTTGAAACCACGGCCGTGGTTTACCAGTGAACCGTGATTCTGTGCTTCAGCTTTGCCTTTGATCATTAAGCTTCGATTTGGTGCATGGCTTGTGTTGGCAAGGTTCCATGAGTCCTCCTTAGCCTTTAGCTTGCATCCTAATGGGTCCGAGGGTGTGTCATCTTGATGAACGATCCTCAAACGTATGTTAGCTCCTAAATCTCCCGAAATACCTACAAAGCAATGCACAAGTCCGTGTAGACGTCTATCTCGACATAATACGTGAATTGAGTGTAAACGTCGCTAACTAGTGCTAAATCATGCATGAATGAGCGAGAAATCTATCTAAATGATTACCTAAACCTAAGTCATAAATCGTGTTATCACTTGCTTCTCAATGAACTCCCAAACTTCGTCTTTCGGCATGTCCATGAATGAGCCGGTGGAAAGTGGTTGAAGATTGAATTGAGTAGCTCCATCCAATCCCTTGAAGTATATCACCAACAACTCTATCTTTGGAATCCCATGATGTGGGCAATCCAATAGAACATCTTTGAATCTTTCCCATGACTTGGACAAACTCTCCTTGTCCTTCATGATGAATGCATTAATCTTCCCTCTCATTTTAGTGGTCTTGGAGGGGGGAAAGAACTTTGTTAAAAACTCCGTCGTCATCTCTTTCAAAGTGTTGATCTTTCCGGGGGGAAGAGATTGATACCAAGTAAGCACCCTGTCCTTCAAAGAAAAGTAGAAAGGCGTTAGCTTGTAATTGTTGTTTTCTAGCCTTGAAGGTCTCAAGGTCTCCATCAGGATCTCATAGTTTTGCAAATGCTGATGCGGAGACTCCCTCTCTAAACCTCCAAACTGGCATTGGCGGATCATGGTTAGAACTTGCGGTCAAAGTTCGTAATCATGCTCCGCTGGATCACCTAGGTTGACTCCTGGACGCCTCACTTGCTGATTAGGGTACATCCTCTAGGGTTTGTGGAATTCCTGCAAAAAGAACATCTCAGACAGGCATCCGAGGTGGATGTATCTCGGCCGCGGCAACTCGGACTGGGTCCTGCCTCGGTCGAGGATCTGGTCAAAGCAGAATCTGGGCTCGTAGATCGGCCATATGTGCTTCAATCTCTACAGTTCTAGTGCGAGTTTGCTCTCTTTCGCGCTGTAGTTCTTCCTTATTGAGGCGCAGCTGTTCCAGCGCCTCCTTTAATTCGGCCTCAAGATCCCGATTCTCTTGGTTGGCGTAGCTTCAAAGAAAAGTAGAAAGGCGTAGCTTCTTTCAAGTGTCGTTTGTATGTCTTTTCTGGTTTGGGATCGTAAGGAACGATTTACTTCCCAGCACGGGTTCTTCGCATAAACCTAAGAAAAAGATCCTGCGAAAGTATTCAAGTAGAGTGGTTAGTAGCAACAAGGGCAATTGCCCAGAAAGACAACCGCAATCGGCTTGGTCTAGACCAAGTCCCCGGCAACGGCGCCAAAAACTTGTTCGCTCCAAATGGTGTGTGCAAGCTATAAATTTATATCCCAAGAAATATGCTTACAACAAGGATGCGAACCCGCAGTGTACGGATCAATTATAGTAAAAAGCAAGAATTCCGGGGTGTCGATCTCAGGGACTTAGGTGAAACTAAGAAAGAATAGGTTGTCAATGCAACTAATAACCACAAAAGCGATTAAAGCAATCAAAGATGATAATAAGGTCAAATAAGGGAAAATGCGGATTCTAGGGATTAAAGCATCTAGTTGTGGTTCCGACTCAAGATCTCTAAAGATAACGCGGACAAAGCTGAGATTTTGCAAAGGGAAGGTGTGTCTAAAGTGGGAATAGATTACCGGGTAAGTCTCACTACTCACTATCCCAAACCAAAGCTCCTATTACCAGGTAAGTCTCAAGGTACTAAGGAAAAGAACTAAAATCTCAAACCAACACTCCACCTAAGGGAATAGAATCAACCTTTGAAGGAACACTCAAACCCCAATAAAGGATAAACCTTTATTACCTACACTTATGATCAACGGTAAACAATCTAAGGAATCACCGGGTAAGTCTCATCCTAGGCTTGCATTGAACCAGGAAAGGTGTAATAAGAATAGGATTTGGCAAACTAGAACACTTAACTCTCAGTTTCGGATCAGAAAAGGTCACCTCGGTCAGTCAAGTTCCACCCCGGCCGAGATGTTCATCGACTGAGCGAGGTACTCCAGGGTTAAGGTTAAAGACTCGAGCTTTCAGGGTCCTACTGGAATTATGATCATTCTATCATTGTCTTTTCCACAACTTTCACACAATCACCCTAGAATCGCACAAGAAATTTAGCCACTCATCATCATGGAAACAATAATCGAATAAAAGGTGAAGGGATGAATATTTGAACACAAAAACCTTAAGAACAAGGCTTCAATAACTGAATCAAATAATTCACAAATCAGCGTTCCTTAAATCACAAATCAAACAATACAATAAACCAAAGGGAATCTAATAAAGTCTTACAAACTCCCTCAAAGGCTATCTCAAAACTGTGAATCTTCCTTCCGTCAATCTTCAAAGCTTCCTTCAAACTTTCAAAAAATCTCCTAACTGTTGTGTAATCTCTGCTTCCAAGCCTGCGACGATGCTGAATTATGGAAAATTCATCCCCTTTTATAGGAGAATTATCTTCCAAAGATAATACTATCTTAAAAAAGATAATTTCCTATAAAATATATCCATATCTCTAAAATAGATCTCCCAAATACAAGATCTTCCTTCCAGAAATCCAGCCCAAAAATATAAGATATCTTCTTTCCAAAAATAAAAGATCTCAACCAAAAAAATATGATCTCGCCGGCGCCATGGTGTTCGCCTCGGTCGGGACGCTCCTCAAGATCACCTCGGTCGAGGTGACACTGTGGCTGACCGAGGTGAATCTCAACTGAATGTGAAATCTTTCAAATCTGGTCCAAAGTAAATCTTCTTCATTAATTCCATGCTTTCTGAGTTCTTCCTTGAGCTCCAGAATATATCTCCTATGACTCCTTAGCTCCTTAGCTCCATTTTAGTCCAAAACGTGTTATTTTACCTACGATTATAACGAAACTTGGTGTAGATCTCAATTCCCGTAAAGGTAGATGAAATAACAATATAATCACATAATATACATCCATACATACAGTTTATTAAAGATAAAACGTCTAAACAAGTCCCAAAATATAGACTATAATACATGCTATCAATACCTCTATAGTGTTTTCCGCGAGGGTGGCTAGAGCAAGCCGTAGGGGCGGTGACAAGGGAGGCGCAGGGACGCCGGCTTCTAGCCGCAGGAGCAGCGTGGCGTAGGGGCGGTCTCCTCCTTTGGCCACGGGAGCGGTTACACAACAGAGGGTTGTATAAAATATGTCGTCTGAAAAACTCTAAGGATGGCTTTATCCTCTCCTGGATCTTCATCCTCCTTCACCAATCTACTCAGGTGGTCAGCCACTAGATTCTCTGCTCCCTTCTTGTCCCGAATTTCTAAGTTGAATTCACTTAGAAGTAGGACCCAACGAATCAACCTAGGCTTGGCCTCCTTCTTGACCATGTAACATAGTGTTGCATGATTAGTGTAAACTATTACCTTCACACCGAGAAGATATTGCCTGAATTTCTCCAAGGCAAAGACCACCACCAACATCTCCTTTTTGGTGGTGGAGTAGTTCCTTTGAGCTCCGTTCAATGTAATTGAGGCGTAGTGAATCACATGTGATGCTCTCTCATCCTTTTGCCCCAAGATGACAACTACAACATAATCACTGGCGTCACACATTATCTCAAAGGGCTTCTTCCAATTGGGTGATTGGATTTTTGGGGTACTTGTGAGGCAATTCTTCAAAGTGTCAAACGCCTTCTTGCACTTCTCATCAACCATGAACGTGACATCCTTCTTCAAGAGCTCACAAAGCGGCGCCAATATCTTGGAGAAATCATTGATGAACCGCCGGTAGATCACTGCATGACCTAAGAAGGAACGGATTTCACGCACGTTAGTAGGATAAGGTAAAGTTTGAATAACGTCAATTTTAGCCTTATCTACTTCAATTTCTTTTGATGAGATTACGTGGCCTAGTACAATACCTTGTTCCACCATAAAATGACATTTTTCCGAATAGAAAACTAAATTGGTTTCTACACATCTTTGAAGAACAAGTTTTAAGTGTCCTAAGCATGCATCAAAACTATCGCCATGAAAGGTAAAATCATCCATGAAAACTTCAATAAAATTCTCAATGTATTCAGAAAAAATGTTTAGCATGAATCTTTGGAATGTGCCGGTAGCATTACATAATCCAAATGGCATTTTGTGGTATGCAAAAGTGTCAAAAGGGCAAGTAAAGGTTGCTTCTCTTGGTCCTCCGGAGCTATGGCTATTTGAAAATAACCCGAATATCCATCTAGGAAGCAGTAGTAGCGGTGCGTTGCAAGACGCTCAAGCATTTGGTTAATAAAGGGTTAAGGGAAATGGTCATTTCGGGTTACCGTGTTTAACTTACGGTAATCGATACAAACCCTCCACCAGGTTCGGATCTTACTTGGAACCATTTCACCATGTTGATTCTCCACCATGGTGATTCCTCCCTTTTTTGGAACAACTTGGGTTGGACTAACCCATTCGTTATCCGACATGGGGAAGATCATGTCCGCTTGAAGAAGCTTCAACACTTTCTTTTTTACCACATTCATCATAGGCGAGTTTAGTCGCCTTTGGGATTGCCTTGACGGTTTTGCTTCTTTCTCAAGGAGGATCCGATGCATACAAGTGGAGGGACTAATCCATTTTATATCCGCAATGGTCTACCCAAGAGCCATCTTGTGCTCCTTAAGCATGTTCATCAACTTCTCCTCTTGATGTGGAGACAACTTGTTAGACACAATCACGGGCAATGTGTCATTCTCTCCAAGGAACACATACTTGAGATGTTGGGACAGATCTTTTACTTCGATCTCAAGAGCCTACACAATAGATGGAACAAGCTTTTTTCACTTGATGTTAGCAAAGTGGGCCCAATGGCCAAAGAGGTGATTGGGAGCCTTTTGTGCCCATCCAATTGAGCTAGAACCTCTTGTATGTTAGATGTCAAGGAATACTCCGAATCATGAATATCAATTTTATTTTCAATTATACTTTCCAATTCATCAATGTCGGAAATGTCAAACACATCTTGTACAATTGGTTCAATTATATCAATAGAGCATAGAGAATGGTCATCAATGGGGTGTTTCATGACATCATAAATATTAAACTCTACAACATCAGCATCGAATTCCAAGGTCAACTTTCCACTAACATAATCAATCTTAGTCCTAGCCGTTTTTAATGAAGGGTCTTCCTAACAAGATAGGTGCAGTATGTGAATCATGTTTCATATCCAAAACAAAGAAATCAGCCAGGAATATCAAGTTGTCAATCATTACTAGCACATCTTTAATTATTCCCATAGGATATACGTCAGATCTATCGGCAAGTGGGACAACAATTCGAGTTTCATGGAGTGGCCCAAGGCCAAGAGATTGATAAACAAAGTATGGAAGCATGTTAATTGAAGCACCTAAATCAAGCATGGCTTTGTCAAAGCAGGTTTCGCCAATGACACAAGGAATACTTACCATTCCCGGATCACTACACTTCTTGGGTATTCTTCGTTAGAACACATCAGAGACATGCTCATTCACTTGAACCTTTTGCTTCCCTTTCAACTTCTGGTTCCTCTTGATAGTGCACAACTCCTTCAAAAAACGAGCATACTTAGGAATACTCTTCACTAGTTTGAGAAGGGGGATGTTTACCTCGCATTTTGAGAAGGTCTCAAAAAGATCCTTGTCTTCTATCACTCTCCTCTCCTTAAGTGCCTCCGGAAAGGGGGTTGGTTGTTTCTCGGAGTAGAGAGGTGGAAAACTTGGACGGACATAAGAATCCTCCTCAACCGGACTTTCTGTTGCTTTTGCCGAAGAGGCGATAGATTGCAGCCGCAGGGGCAATAGATTGGAGCCGTAGGGGCGGCTCAAGATCTGTCACCGCGCGGGCGGATAACTCAGATCGCGGGGGCGGTGACACTGCAGCAGAAGGAACCATCAGAGGCGTAGGGGCGGCTGGACCAACAGAAACCAGTTTTTCCGATTCCAAAGCTTGTTTTGGTTGCACTTGCCTCCCGCTCCTCAATGTTAGTGCACTAACATTCTCCTTGGAGTTCACAAAAGTTTGGGAAGGTAGGTTTCCCGAGGTTCGAGCTTCAATCCTCGTTATTGTATCCGCCATTTGTCCAACATGTTCCTCGAGATTCTTGATGCTAGATTCTATGGTTTGGACATGGGTGGCAAAATGCTTAGTCAAAACGTGTAACATATCCGTTGTAGATTGGGACATACCTTGTCGGGGTTGCTGTTGTTGGTTTTGTTGATCCCTCCACCGAAAGTTTTGTTGATCTCACCAACTCGGCATGTAGTTTTGGGCATAGGGATCACTCCTTTGACGTTGTTGTTGTTGTTTTCCATATCCCATGGCGTTTACCTCAGCAGCATCATCTTGGACTTGTGAGCACAAGTCCATGGGATGGAAAGGATCGGCACATACTCCTCAAGCTTTGAGTTGTTGTGGAGTTCACATCAAAGTTAGTCTCTTTACCATCTCCTTAAGCTCAGCAATCTCAATGGACATTTCTGGACAGTTGGGGTGTACAACATGTACCCCTCTTTTGGTAGTAGTCCTACCAAAATTCCTTGTTCCCTCCGCCAACAATCTTTTCCAATGCAAGTTTGAGGGTAGAGTTAAGTATGTTACCTCCACAAGCGGTGTCGACGATCTGCCTTTCATTGTCTAGCAAGTCGTTGTACAATTACAACACTAAGTCCTTATTGGAATACTAATGGAAGAGACAACTGGACCTTAATCTTGCAAACCTTTCATAGTACTCGTAAAGCATTTCGTCTGCCTGTTGCTCGATGTTGCTAATTGCTTTCTTCAAGCTCTTGACCTTCTTAGCGGGGAAGACCTTCTTCAAGAAGGCTTTGTGGAGGTTTTCCCAAGTATCGATGCTCCCGTACGGAACATGGTAGTACCAATCGTCCGCCGAAGCCTTGAGGTTGAAGCTGAAAGCCCGCATCTTGATTTGTTCCTCGGTGACGTTTTCCGGCTTCATGATCATGCAAACTATGTGGAACTTCCCCAAGTTCTTGATAGGATCTTCTCCGCTCAGCCCATGGAAGGATGTGAGCAAGTGAATCAAGCCCGGCTTGAGCTCGAAGTTGACCCCTTCTCCAATTGCCGGTATGGTCACCGCAAGGGGGTGTTGGGTCAAGTCCAGCTGCATAAGTTGACTGAGAGTGCGATTTGCCATTGGTTCGTGATTCCGGTGTTATCTTCGTTGTCGATTGTACGCCCTCTCAATTTCTAGATCAAAAGAGGCAAAATCTGAGTTAGTAGCACGGGTTTGAACCATGAAAATGATCCAAACCAATAATAGATAATAAAAGATAAAAAGAACTTTAAACTTAAACTCCCTGGCAACGGCGCCAAATTTGACAAGCTTTTAAACCTATGGTCGTTGTTTTTAAATATCAAAGTTAAATTCCGAACTCAACACTAACCTAAGTATAGTGAACAAGTAAGGGTCGAACCTAAGGGAGTTATAATTAAAGTAAGTTTCATATTCAATTATCAATTGTAGTAACCAAAAGGGGGGGGGGGTTGGATTGTAAAATGGAACAAGACAAAAGCATGTAACAAGTAAAGATGATGATGATGATTGATTGATTTGAAAACTACACTAGGTTGGATTTTCGCAAGCATACAACTCGGTTGGTTGTTTTTAGAAGCATTCGTCAATTGTTCTCATCTTGATCTTATTTATGTGTTAAGCCAACTGGCATTAATACATCTTAACTAGTTCATCAATCCGTAAACCTACAAGATCAAACAACAAGTTAGCATTTATACAAAGATAGAGAGATACATAAAAGATAAACAACCCGTTAATCTTATTATGTACTTATGTTCCTTTCCCTTAGATAATTACAACCCGTTAGTACCTAGGAGTTTGCTACTAAATTAAGTACCCGAACCCGGAATCGAATAACCCTAGCCTTTTGCATGCAATTGTAGAACTTAGGTGATCAAACTAAGTGAGAATAAACATGCAAATATAAGTTAAAGAACATGGAATAAAACACAATTGGATACTGAATATAGACTTCTATTAAAAGGACTTACAACAAATTGTATACAGCTTCAATCAACCCAATGTAGCAAGGAAGCTTAGCACTCCATACAAAATGGCAACTTAAACAAATAGAGCTTTTGTGGGAAAATGAGGATGATTCTAGCAATCAGCCTAGGGCTCTATTCATACTAGAAAATAAAATAAATGGGAGTAAAGAGGTTGTGTAAACATCCACCTTTAAGGCCATAAAGGTGGGATCAACAGCCGGAGTAAAGTCCTTTGGCGCTAAACTGCAGGCGCGGGCTACAAGGCCGTAGGGGCGGTTTTGACCAAAACGCTCCATCTTCAATTGAGCCGTAGGGGCGGGATATCAGGGCCACAGGGGCGGTATCTTTAATGCTCTGGAACGTCTGACTGTTGATCTGCTTGACGTTTTTGGTGTCAAACCACAAGGGCGGCCCAGTGTCACCGCGGGGGCGGTGACACAGTCTCTTCGGCTTCACATGTCCGCTGCCAAGAGGCGTTGGGGCGCTAGCACTTGTTCTTCAAGGGGTGTCACCACAAGGGCGGTTAGGTGTTGCCACGGGGGCGGTGACACCCTACTCTCGGGGCTCAGGTGAGGCGCAGGCTGCGGCGTCGGGACATTGGCCACCACTAGGTCGGTGGCTTCTGCCCTGGGGGCGTTGTGGCACCAAAAGCTTATCGTCGTTGATTTTCTTCTTCTCCCAAGTGTTGCTAGATCCTTTCTTTACTTCATTTTGAACTTCTTCACCTTGATATAAACATTAGCAACACAACTAAAAGACACTAAAAAGACTCTAAAACTACCTAAAACCGATAGTGATTCCATCACCTATCAATCATCACATTCTCGAATTGCATGCTTCACATTCATATATAACACAACACTGTTTTAAGTATACAATTCATTCACATAATTCGCAAGACATGCAAGAAACCATAATATCACACCATATCATAATAACCATTTTCATGCATGCTTAAAGTTATACAATATCTTTCCATAACTTTTCACATGTAAATATATACTTTATATGTAACACTAATCCCATATTAAAAACATAATATATATTAAAAAAGTGTAATTTATATACACTTACCTCACAAGTAAGAACACTAAAACCTCGCAAACCAACTATTGAGTGCGTTTTCCACTCAAACTATCCTCCTTTCTCGTATTTGGATACACTCAGAAAGCAGTTAAGCTTTAGTTAGACCGAAACCTTCAACACAACATGTTGAGAATATCATATTCCTCGTAATAAACTTCTCGATTCAAACACCAATTAAATTCATTCCTTTGAATTTAATTAACTTATAGCCTTTTCTAAAATCTTAATTTAATTAATTAATTAAATATCACCAGAATAACGTTTTGGCCGCAGGCAATTTCTGAGCCAACCTATCATCAAATCTCATCAAACAGATATTCTATAATCACCACAATAATGTAACGAGCATAATGGAATTTCCAATTATCCATTTTGACAAGCGTAAGGTCAATTTAGGCCAAATCGCAATACGGAAAACAAATAAAGTCATAACTTATTCGTTACTAACCCGATTGACAATCCGGAAGAAGATTCGGAATCACAGCGACACAGGCTATGCTCGGACACCATCAAATTCACCGAATATGAGCGGGCCTTAACTTTGTCGGAAAAGCGGAAAATCGGTACCAACATGAAGAGGACGAATAAAGGAATCCAAAAACTCGAACGGATTCGAAATCGGATCACAAACGAAGAGTATATCTGAGTTTGAAGCTAGGGAGAAATCACACCTTTTACGAGGAAATATGAAAGAAAATGAATGAAATTCCACTATTTATGGAGAAGTCGATAATTATCCTTTAGCATTATCCTTTAGCAAAATTGAGAATTATCTTTTAGCATTATCCTTTAGCAAAGTCGATAATTATCCTTTAGCATTACCCTTTAGCAAAGTCGATAATTACCCTTTAGCAAAGTTGATAATTATCCTCCAGCATTATCCTTTAGCAAAGTTGATAATTATCCTCTAACATTATCCTTTAGCAAAGTCGATAATTATCCTTTTACCAATCCAAATGCGGTTTGAGCCTTTCTCCAAAATTCTCGGAATTGGAATAATAAATCCAGATTATTGTGTGGATATATAGTTAATCCGCAATTTCCTCATAAAATGTGTGTTCTTAAGTCGTCTTTCTTAGCTGCTAAGAAACAAAATAGCAACGCTTTTAGTCATTTTTACTTTCCATGTTATTTCATATCTAGTGTTAAAACGGGTTTAATTCTGTTAAACCCGTTTTTCCTTAAAATTTCCGATTAGGCCATCTTTGATTTTTGACTGTTACAATTGTAATCTAAATTATAATAATCGCATAATATATGTTCATTTGATTGAATCATACAGATGATATTTGTTTTCATTTATTATTGTAATACACTTTCATACCTGATCTTTTTTCTCTCAGTATATATATAAATCACTTTATTTTTGTAACAAATTAATTAGTTATCAGTATCTAAATTATATTAACTAAATCTTTTTCATTACAATGTTAGTGAGTTGCATTTGAATAATAAATTCATAATAACTAGTTTAAATAATAAAAAAAATGAAGATAAGGAATCTATTTAATGAGAACATATGATGAATATTTTGTTGTAAGAGTTTTATCAAATTAACTTATAAGACCTTCCACATTGGAGGTTTCTACCAATAAATTATATTAATTTTTTAACAAAAATAACTTAAAATTTTATGTGACATATTCAATTGGAAAACGAAGAGAGATAATTTCTATGGTGTTGGATTGGTGTCATGTTTCAATCATACATTAGTCCTCATTTTTAGTTTTTAAGAGGTTTGATTTATAATGAAAGAATTTGGCCTACTAGGCTCTTTTTGGTTTTTGTTAAAGAAACTATACCCCATATTTTTTTATCACTTTCATTTAATGGTAGGTAAAACTAATTAACCCTTCTATTTAAAAAAAATGTTTGTTACTTGTTATTTGTTATTTAACTGTAAGTTTTAATTTTTAAAATTGAATTTGTTTTTTATTTTCTTTTATTAATTTTTTTCTTTTTTTATTTTCTTTATTTTTTTATTTTCTAGAATGAAGAATTTTTCACATACCGGAATTTTCACATACCGGAACTTTCACATATCGGAATTTTCAATACCGGAATTTCACATACTGGAATTTCACATACCAGAATATCACATACCGGAATTTTCACATACCGGAATTTCACATACCGGAATTTCACATACCAGAAGTTCACATACCGGAAGTTCACATACCGGAAGTTATCATACCATACCGGAAGTTATCATATCATACCGGAAGTTATCATATCATACCGGAAGTTGTAATATCATACCGGACGTTATCATATCATACCGGAAGTTATCATACAAGAAGTTATCATATCATATCGGAAGTTATCATACCGGAATTTTTTTTTTTTTTTTTGTCTTTTTTATTTTTTTTTATTATTTTGGAATGCATACCGGAGTTTCACATACCGGAGTTTCACATACCGAAAGTTCACATACCGGAGCTTCACATACCGAAAGTTCACATACCGGAAGTTAACATACCGGAAGTTATACCAGACAAACTGATTTTATGTCATAGTTTAGAATTAAGAATTACATACCGGAGAATTACATACCGGAGAACTACATAGCGGAGAATTACATACCGGAAGTTATAAAAATGGTATGATAAAAAACGCAACATTCAGGTATCAACCTTGAAGCAACAAAAATGTCTCTAAAAATGGTATAACCTTCTTCTTTGCCCAGAGCCGATCAAGACCAATGTCAGCATCACCCTGAGCGAGCAAAAGTTGTAAATTCACTAGTATAAACATCATTGGCATTCGGTATGAACTTCCGGTATAAAAAAAATTCGGTATGAACTTCCGGTATGAAAAATTTTGTTATGAACATCCGGTATGAACTTCCGGTATAAAAAATTTCGGTATGAACTTCCGGTATGAAAAACTTCGTTATGAACTTCCAATATGAACTTTTGGTATGAACTTCTGGTATGAACGGTATGAACTTTCTATATGAACTTCTGGTATAAAAAATTTTGGTACGAAATTCCGGTATGAAAAACTTCGTTATCAACTTCCAGTATGAACTTTCGGTATGAACTTCCGGTATGAACTTTCGGTATGAACTTCCGGTATGAACTTCCGGTATAAAAATTTCGGTATGAACTTACGGTATGAAAAACTTCGTTATGAACTTCCGGTATGAACTTTCGGTATGAACTTTCGGTATGAACTTTCGGTATGAACTTCCGGTATGAACTTCCGGAATGAAAATTTTATGTATGAACTTCCGATATGAAAATTTTTGTTATGAACTTCCTGTATAAAAAATTTCGGTATGAACTTCCGGTATGAAAAACTTCGTTATGAACTTCCGGTATGAACTTTCGGTATGAACTTTCCGTTTAATACCGGATCAAACCGGATTCCGATCCGCCAACCTTGATTCTTTTAAATAAAATAAAACAATATTAGATTCTATTATTTTATGTGACCTTAATTCACATAAAATGATAAAATTGTAACCGAATAGAATTTCGTATAAATTAAAACTCGAAGAGCGGTTTCGTACGAGTAACGACGGATTTTTTCAGCCCATCTTTTAACTAGATGAGCAGGCCCAATAGCCGGCCCAGTGATCCTTCTGCCGGCCCACTTACTTAACTTCCCCTAATCCTAGTGTTTTAACCTAAGTTATTAACCTAAACCTAAATTATAACCCTGCTGATACGTGAGAAGCGTAAGCTATCTCCTCTACCGCAAACGCCTTCCATCACGTCCTTGGAGAACCGACGCCACCGCCGCACGTCTTGCCCAACCGCCATCACCATCTCGCAAGAGACGCAGCTAGGGCCGTCACTTCGTCCTCACCAGGAACCCAGGGGACCTCACATCCGGTTTCTACAGCCAACATACATCCGGAGCGCACCCCCTTCTGCTCGCGATATTGGACCTTCGTCTCGGGCGCTAAAACGGTGCACAGACCGGAGGGAGACAATCGCTCAGCCTGCTGCAGACGGACCTCCGGTAAGTTCCGACTGACTGCCTCTTTTCCCTCTTTCGTTCTTAACCTTCTGCACGTATCTAACCAACCGGCCACTGTGCGACTCCCTCTTCTCGTGACCCAGGCAGCACAACATCGAGTATCATCGCCTTCTGACGTTTTCGAGTTGTCATCGCCGAAGGTAAGCGTACTTGTGTCTTCTTCGTCAATTACCTTCATGTAGACTCGATCGGGATATAACTGTCGACCCTATTGTTGACTGGTGTTACACAGACTCGATAGAGCTTTATTTGAGGACTGCTCCGACCGACTTAGGCCACCACTTTCCACTGCAGGGGCGTGACGACTGTGCTGGACGGGTGAGCTTTCTTCCTCTGTGTAGTGTATATATAAGTATATATGTATGTATAAGTGTAGAGTGGTGATGTATGTATAAGTGTAGAGTGGTGAAGGCAGGAGCAATTGAGAAGGTAAGTTACGTGGGTAGGTACGTGCGGTATAGTGGTAACTAAAGAGGGGCTAGCATTTATAGGTAGTTAGTACGGCCGGAATAGTGTGCACTAGATATGAAGGTTGCGGTTGTTTCTATGGGTGTTCAAATGCTATCGTTATGATAACGAGTTCCACTTGTTAGAATATCCTAAGGACTCTTTATGCTAGCATAAGCTAAGCTCGTATAGGTTCTTGGTCTCTTACATAGAATTATTGTGAGGAAGTTATCTAGTCTCGGGAATGTTATGGGAGTGGAATGACGTTTTTCTCGTTGACGGGTATGATTATGATATTGACCCTAGACCTCGTAGCTTAAGTGTAAAGGTCGGACCTTAGCAACCCTTATGAAAATTCTAGAACTTTGTTAACTTTTATAATCTCTAGCAAACTATCCTTGAGAGCCACGTTATGGAAATAGGTTCTAAAAGAGAATATTTGAATTTAATGATAGACTTTTTAGGAGTTTCTGAGACCAGGGGTAAAATAGTCTTTTACCTTAAAAGAGCCTTTTTCCGTTATTTCTCTTCATGAGATTGTACATCTTAGAATTTTATAACTTCTAAGAGTATGGGATGAGGTTTTGATCCACATGCCTTGTTTAACAGGCGTTTGAGTTACCACGGGTGCAGACCGAGTTGAGATTTGAGAGAGTGTGATTTGATTAAGGTAAGTCCTTGCGACTTACTTAGCTATTTTCTGGATGTTAGTTGAATGCCGATAGTCGTGTGTGTGTGTTGTGTGTTTATAATAACAACTTATTAGGACGACAGTTATTATTATTTTCTAAAGGCCCAAGTGTATGTATAACGGGCCGTGACATCACTACCCAGCTCTGACAAGAGACTGGGAGGTTTTCTATACCCAGACCATACAGGTACAAGGTGAGATGCATCGGATCCATTCCTGATGGTTACACGGGGGCGGAGGCGAGGTTTGGGAATCCCTCGTGTCAAAAAATAAGTATCATTAGTAAGAGTGAATGACCTAAGTAAGGATAATAAATGAATTTTTTTGAAAGCATGATGAGTGTTTACTTTTGCTATGATGTGTGTGTGTGCTATTCTCTTTTACCTAACGTGTAGATAGCTAGCTAACGGTTGTTCTGTTGTGTTGTTTAGATTTACCGCAGGTTAGAGGAGTAGTTGAGTGATCCAGAAGTAGTGGCCAGCCGGGTCTCCGTACTTCTTAGAGTGAGGTTGGGTGTTTGCTTTGTTGTTTCTTTCTTCGTCTTAAGACATTTAGACTTTTACGTTGTTTAATTACTGTGGGCTGTTAGACGTTGTTGCATTCATCTCTTTAAAATACTATTTTATGAATTTTGGTTTTTCTTATTTGTGTCTTGTTGCAAGATCCTAGTAAAATTGTTGTCAAATTGAGGTCGGGACCCACTGTGAGGTCTTAACCAGTAATGTCCCGAGTTCTGAGAATTCGGGGTGTTACAAACTTTCGGTATGAACTTCCAGTATAAAAAATTTCGGTATGAACTTCCGGTATGAAAATTTTCGTTATGAACATCCGGTATGAACTTTCAGTATGAACTTCCGGTATGAACTTCCGGTATGAACTTCCGGTATGAACTTTCGGTATGAACTTCCGGTATGAACTTCCGGTATAAAAAATTTCGGTATGAACTTCCGGTATAAAAAATTTCGGTATGAACTTTCGGTATGAAAAATTTCGGTATGAATTTCCGGTATGAAAATTTTCGTTATGAATTTTCGGTATGAACTTCCGGTATGTAAAATGTCCGGTATGTAAATATCCGGTATATAAAATGTCCGGTATGTAAAATGTCCGGTATGTAAATGTCCGGTATGTTAATGTCCGGTATGTAAATGTCCGATATGAAAACAGAAAATAAAAAGGGAAATAAAATAAAATAAAAAACAAATTCAGTAATTAAAATCAAAATTTACATAACAAACATCAAATTTTCTTTATTTTTTAATAGAAGGGTTAATTAGTATTACCTAACCATTAAATGAAAGCGGCAAGAAAATCATGGGGTATATTTACTAAATATGAACGGTACCTTAACTATTGAGCCCGACCAAAGATTAGTACCTAGATTATTATTCACCCATTAAATTCAAAGAACGGCGTTAAATTTCAGAAGCAAAATTGTCCACTTCAAATTTCTACCAAAATTCTCTCTCCTTTCTCCTTCCTCCCCTTTCTCTCTCAAATCTCTATGTTCTTCCACCATGGAATTCATATCCAAAACACTCAAGATCTCACTAATTTCGAATCCATCGTTCTCGGGTGAGCTAGATAAGCTTAGTCTCTCTTCTGTCTCTGGCCTGATTGTGAAGTAGGAGAGTTATAAAAGAAGGCAATTGGAGAATGGAAGGTGAAAAGAGGGAGATCCATGGTGTGAAGATCTAGAGGAACCCACCGGAGAGAATGTTGTCTGATTTAGGAGTCTTGAGTGAGTGGAAGAGGTACGCTTCTGATCCTGCAACTATCCCGTGAGTGTTTAATTCCGGCCAGGAGAAGATGTACCTTGTGAAGGGCAAGGTGAGCGTCTACTGCGAGGGGCACGAGGACCACCCTTTTTAGATTGGCGCCGGCGACCTCACGGAGTTCCCGGAGGAATGAAGATTGTTATCGAGGTGGTTGAAGCCGTAGAGAAGCACTACCTTGTGATTGAAGAGTAGATTATTGGTAATGAATAACAATGGTTAGAATGTGTTTCCTCTTCCAAGTAAACGAAAACAAAAATCTCAGGTCCTCCTTGAGAAAAACAAGATAGAAATGTAACTTACTTCGTATAAGATTCCAAATAATCGGACAGGAAAGCTATCCCATCCTTCAATTAAACAGCTTCAGAACTCCTTTCCAATCGGACAACGCAGTCAAAGAAGCAATTGATCACCTCTTTCAATCGAACAACCTTCGTCACTCAAACGAACCAACACAAACAACCAGACACACTCTAATACGTCAGACAATCAAAGATTTAGAGCAAAAAGAATGATTGAAATCAAAACGGTGAGACTAATTCAAAGCTAAATTAGTAGAAAAGAATGAACTTCCCAAAATGTCACAAGAACTAGACAAGACAATAGAATGACAATCCCCGAAAACGCCGGTAAAGATCAAGTAAACAAACAACAAGAAATTGTAGCGATGAACAGAATCAATGAACAACATCAAATCCAAGCAAACCACGTATGAAAAACACAGAGATTTGAGAGAGAAAGGAGAGAGAAAATTTGGGGCTTAGGGTTTTATTTGGAGTGAACAATTTTTCCCCTGAGATTTAACGCCGTTCTTTGAATTTAACGGGTGAACAGTAACCTATGTACTAATCTTTGGTCGTGCTCAATAGTTGAGGTACCGTTATGATAGTTTAAATTACGGGGCACTAAAGTTTAATTAGTCATCCCAAAAGATGGGCTATTGTTTAGACAATTTTCTCTATCATATAAATTAGTAATTTAACGCATAAAACTCATACATTAAGGGTCCGTTTGGTGAACATAGTAGATTATTTGGAAGATTAAAATTTCACAATAATCCCCAATAATCTTGATAATCCATGTTGAAGTGGATGAAAAAAATGGGCAGAATAATCTCCCAAAATAATCTCCCGAGATTATAATCCCAATAATCCCGATAATCCCTGGCTCACCGAACGCACCCTAAAGTCATGCATGAAAATAATATTACTTATATTTAGAATATATAATTTTTTTAGTTAAAATTAATTAGTATAAATAATGTATTAATTAGTGATGATATTTGATATTTATTATAAATTTTAAAAACTTTGACACATGTAATTAATATATTACAAATAAAATTAATGTATTGGTGTATTTATAATTTGAAACAATTTGGTTTACTAGGCTTTTTCTAGTTTTGTGTTTAGTAAATGTATCCCTTGAGAAAAGAGTGTGTAGAGATTGAGAATAAATACAAAAGGTTAGGGTATATTTACTTAATTGAAACATTAAAAAGCCTAGTTAGTACGATACTTTCTCAAAAAGGCCAAGTTACCAAAATTGCCCTTTATATTTTTATGTTTTGCATATTAATTTTGTATTTATTATTTTAACGTGCTTGTATGTTATTAATTGTTAATAAAGTGTTTATTGAAAATTTCATTTTTATTAATAGCTCATACATTTATACAATAAATTTTTGAAACAAATCTAATTATAAATAAATTAATATTTACAAAATTTAAAAAAGTATACGATAATATTTGTGTAAATAAATATAAATTTAAGAAAAATAACTGATTGTTGTAATTATATTTTGAGGAATTTACAGTGTCGTTATTTTATATAAATTTATGTGTAGAAATGATTTGATGTGTATAAAATAGGAAGACTTGATATAAAGCAGTAAAAGTAGGAGTTTGGGAAGGAAGCATAGAAACAAGAGAAATTGATTCTTTCCTAAACACAACGCCCGCATTCACATGCCTTATGTATGCAGCCATTATAATATTGTTGAAACGAGTGGAATAAATTAAAGAAACAAAATAAAATCCCAAAAGGCATACGAAGATCTTCAATCAAGGGATTACAGAGAACCCTAACCACCATAATCGTCCTTGTTCCCCCACTTTCTCTATCCAATCTCCACCATGTTTCCTTTACAACGAAGCTGTGAGCTGTCCTTTCAGCTGTCTCAAGATAAGGATGGCGGTGGCGGACACGACTCTGATCCAAATCCCCAACAGTATCATTTCGTATCAGATTTTCCCCATCCCAAGCTGCTGCAGCCGGGGTCATGCACTCAATCCCTAAATCCTCCAATCATTAACGGCGATGATGACGATGATAGGCGTGCAGGGAGACGTCGAAGCGAAGGTCGCCAGATGGACAGCAGCAAGAAGATTGTTCACCGCGAAACGGAGCGCCAAAGGAGGCTCGAGATGGCTACTCATTACTCATCTCTCCGAGATCTCCTCCCCGATAACTATGCCAAGGTATAATTAATTAGCAAGTCGAAATCGAAGAATCTAGTTTGATTTTGATGTTTGGTACTCGTATCTGTCGTCTGTACCCGGTTAGGGTTTCTAAAGCTTGACCTAGATTTGTGAGTTTATGTAAATTAGGGGAAGAGGTCGATGAGTGATCACATAATGGAGGCAGGAAACTACATCAATGACCTTCGAAGGAGGATTCAGAGCATGGAGAGCAAGCGAGAGAAGCTTAAAGGCTCAGGAAGCGTCAATATTCGGCCCGGTGAAAGCCATGTGGTTTTGGTCGAGAGGTGTTCAGAAGGACTTGAGATCAAGATTTGCTGTCAACAAATTCCACTTTCAAGGCTCATTAGTGTAATTGTTGAGGAAGGACTTGATGTTTTCAACTGTGTTTCCACAAAAGTTAAATGCCGTCTCATTCACGTCCTTCATGCCCAGGTAAAGAGAGAGACATCAGACATGCCCATGCATTATTGAATATAAATATAAAGAGCAGTTGATGATTCTTTGCAGATGAAAGATAATTCATATGTTGATCCATATTGGCTGGAACGCCGACTCCTGAATGAGATATGGTCACATGACAGTCAATTTACATGTGTTCCTACCAACTGATCGATCCATCACTTTGCAGGTTTGCTTTGTTATTCTAAACCTGCATCGTCAGATCTAGATTAGATGAAGATTTCATTCTTGCTTGTTTCTGTTGTTTCACAAGCATTACTGGTTACCCATTCGACTTTCAGGTTTTGTATCCGAGACAAGGTTGAATAACTGAAGTGAGGCTGTTCAGTAAATTGTTGCCTCATCATCCGTGGTTGTGAAGCTTCGGGCTCTCCATGTCTTTCTTGTTATTCCGTACAAAGACGAATGCAGGTCGTCAACAATCATGTTCATGTACCAAGTTTGTTGTCTTACTAGAGTCTGTTTGTATCTTTTTCGGCTTCTGGAGTCTTCTCTCGTCAAATGAATCGATCGTCACCGGCGTTTCATTACCAAACTCAGTAAGTCCGTCTATTTAGCTATACTATAAGTAAATGGAAACTCCATCGTAGTCGGTATTTGTTACATACAACTAATAAATCTGTATTAACACAGCGCGTCCGTCTTCTTGTTTTTATCTTCTTCTTTTCTTTTCTTTTTTTTTTCTTTTTTAATTTTTTTGGTAAAGGCAAATTCATCTTTATGGGTATTTGTTTTAGTAGGGATGTATGCAGACATGCGTGTCCAAACCGTCAAACAGGACCAAATCGTCGGTTAGTTAATTATATTTTTTTTACGGTTTGCTTTTTTTGTTTAAAAAAATAGTTGCTAGACCGACAATCTGGCAGTTTGCAAGTTTAGATTCTCACGGTTTCGGTTTGGCCTGACGGTTCGTAAACTTGAACCGACAGTTTAGATTTAAAACCTAAGTCTATATGAAAGCATGTCCATATCAGTTTTGATCCGGTAGAGTTATATTAAATTTTATGAGTTGAGTTAAAAAGATCCTACATAAATTAATTAATTCTAAAAACAAAATCTATATATTTATAATCTATACTGTACAGTTAAATGGAACTTGTTATGATATGGACTACAAAGTTTGACACGTGAATTCACATAACTACAGATGGAACTAAGGACCATATCATAAGTAGGTCATGGAGACAATGTTGAGAGATTTTGAGCTTCCTCAATGACGATCACATTAAAAAAAAGTAGTTCACCTGTTATTGATTACATTTACTCAAAAGAGTTTTATTTAAAAGTTTCGAACTATATAAAAAAAATTCAGAGATAAAAAGGAGCATATCATAAAAGACGGACGCCTTATGACGAAAAAATATATAAAAAATTGTAACAAGAATTCAAATTTTATTGGATTTTTCATCACGAAAAATAGATCAACCCCTTTATTAGCATTGGCGGATGATATAATAACTTTTACAAAGACAACAACATAAACAAGGAACAAAATACTATTGGTTTCAACCGACTATTGTGCAGCATGTGGTTAAGTGATAAACTACCACAACTCCGTTCCAAACAACTGCCAACTTTGATCCAAACATCAAAAGAAGGATCCAACCGCATCCTAACATCACAACGTCCACCAATTTAGTATAGTAGCTCGGATGTCCTATAATTAATGAGAGAATTAATAAAGACATCATTAATTATGTTACTCTAAAATCAAAACAACAATTTACAAAATAGAAAGCATCGTCTATATCAGAAGATGCTTATGAGGGAACAATGTTAATAAAAAAAAAAGATCTTTCCTCTTGGTACCCCTCAAGTTTGAACTTTTCCTCTTGGTATACACAAAGATTTAAGTTTCCTCTTCATACCCCTCATGTTTGTACTTTTCTTCTTGATATACACAAAGTTTTAAGTTTCCTCTTCGTATCATTCTAGACTTACTCTTATATTATTAGGGTACCAAGAGGAAACTTAAACCTTTGTGGATACCAATAAGAAAAGTCCAAACTTGAGGGGTACCTAGAGGAGAAACCCTAAAAACAAATCTTAATGTAAAGCCAAGTTACCTAAAGTAGACATTCATGCTTCCTACAAGCATCCATAAAGAACTAGATCATATCAACAAAAACTTCTTTTGGAATAAGGGACCAAATTTCATTCACTTATCATTTGGGATAAAATTTGTAAACCTAAATCACTGGGAGGAACAAAAATTAGGAAAACAAAACATATAAACAAAGCGCTACAAATGAAACTCTTCTTAAAAATCATGGTTGAACGGACAATGTTTAGGTAAAAATAATAGAAGAAAAATACCGTAGCGCCCGGAATTTTAGTTCCGTTTACGAGATGCGTTAGAAGCCTTGAGCAAGGGCTACCACCATTACGGCTTAGAAGGCCCGCACCCGCGGCCGTCCGCGACCGCGGATTGGACGTCCCACGGGGGCGGTGATACGTTAGCGCGAGAGTTATGTGCCTTTTTCGTCCACCCTTTCATCTTCCAACTCTTTTATTTTTGTCCTCTTTATGAAGGGAGTGATTCATGGCTGTTGTCCCTTGGCATCCCTTCCTTTTATGCAGCCTAACTCTCTCTTCCTCATTTCTTTTTCAGATTACTTCCCCTCTCTCCTTTCTTCTCATTCATCTCTTTCACTTTCATCCTCCATCATTGCTCTCTCTTCCCTTGAGGTTGTCACAAGAAGATAGGACTGTAGAGATGTGCTCTAGAGTAAGCGTCTTCCTTCCCCTTCTTCCCTTCTTCTCTTGTCATTCTTCTAACAACCTTGATAGGTTTATATCCATAGATTTACTCAAGAGAAGTTTGCCTTGTTCGTGCTTGTGTTGATGGCATGCATAGACCGTGGAAGAGGGATAGCATCTGGTGGTGTAAGCCAAGAGGCATTCACAAACTCAAAAAGGAGGCAATAGGAGGGTTGCTGCACATTGGAGAATCGAAGAATTGGCATTTCTGGGATTCAACCGCAGAGGCAAGTGAACAGTATCGCGGGGGCGACGCCAGGATTTGCCAAGAGCCGCGGGGGCGGATGAACAATGCCTTGGAGGCGGCGCCAGGTTTTGCAAGGAGCCATAGAGGTGGATGAACAGTGCCTTGGGGGCCGTGACATTCAGCATGCATTCGCGCCTTTTATTTCCGCGACTGCGTTTCTTCAACAGTAGGCTCTTCTTGTCCCTTCTTCTTCTTCTTTCCTTCCTTTGTTGTGAGGTTGATTCATGTTAGTATCATGCCTAGGTTGGACCTAGGATAGATGGAATGCCAATTAGTGGCTTGACCCTCAGGGTTATCTAGTGAGAGTTGTGAGTGTGTTGATTGTGGGTTGTGCTAAGATCACTTAGATATTTGAGGATGGCGGTCCATATACGAGAGTTATCATGTTGGAAGCCTTGAAGGCAGTAGACTGAGAGTGATCATCTATCTCATGCATTATGTTCTTGTGAAGATTTTGAGCCTAGAAGTCTAAGGACTTCTAGTTGACTAGAGTGATGTTGTTCTTGTGATGATGTTGAGCCTAGAAGTCTAAGGACTTCTAGTTAACTAGAGTGATATTGTTCTTGTGACGATGTTGAGCCTAGAAGTCTAAGGACTTCTAGTAGACTAGAGTGATGTTCTTTTGGAGAGGATGATGAGTCTAGAAGTCTAAGGACTTCTAGTTGAGTAGAGTGTTGTTTAATCCGTGTGCCTTGTGTTGAACAGGCGTGGCGTGTTTTTCCACGGGAGGTTAAGAGAGTTCGATCGGGTTTCTCTTTGAGACCGGTAAGTCCACGGACTTAGTTGACTTCTTCGTATTAGCATATTGTGTATTTGTGGTGTGCGTTAACGAAACCGGAATAGGGTAATCTATTTATATATTACGTAATTAGACCAAGTGTATCATAACAGGTGGTGACATCACTGCCTAGCTCTTGCGAGAGCTAAGAGGTTTTCTCTGCGACTAGCCCAGGCAGGTAGACGGTCAGATGCATTACTACCATTCCTTGTTGGTAAACGGGTACAAAAGCGAGGTTTGGGAATCCCTCGTGTCACAAGATAAGTATCATCAATAAAGGTTATGACTTCAACAAAGATAATAAACGGACTTGAATGTTGCATATTGAATGCGTATGTTATGTGTTTCTGTGCCTTTACCTTTATATTAATGCCTTGCAGGTTAGGGAGGCGGTCGAGTGATCCGGCGGTAGTGAAAAGCCGGGGTTCCGTACATTATAGGACGGGATCGGTTTATCTTTATTTGTTATCTTGAGACGTTGTTATGTTGTTTTAGATTTGAGAACTCGGATCGAGTTGTTTTCGGTTGTATTTCGGTTATTCTTCAGGCATTAAAAACTTGTGCATTTGCCTTTTTATTTGTGCCATGTTGTAAGGTCCGGTGAGGTTGTTGTCAAGCTAAGGGTCGGGACCCATTGTGAGGTCCTAGTCCGTGGCATCCCGAGTCCTTCGGATTTGGGGTGTTACAATATGGTATCAGAGCTCTAGGTTGACAACAATGGCACTCGCAATCTTCTAAAAGGCCAAATAGACAAACAAACAAAACCTGCAAGGGTTGTGAGTTTTCAAAATGAATTTATTTTTCTAATCACGGGCATATTCGGGTTGGGATAGAATGTATGGGACCACCACTACCTCCGCGGATCTCGGCAACCTAGTTTACTGGATTTAAAGTTGTATGTTGGATTCTAAGTTGTTTTTGGACTTGTTATGATTATAGTAGTAGCATGACTTCTATATATATATATACATATGGTACACTAGTATCATATTAGAGTTGTAGATTTCGTAGTTAGATGATAGGAAGCTATCATCGCTTCTTGGACAAACGCCGTATGGCTTAGCCTAGTGCACATACGACGAGGAGTATGTTCAAGTTATCGAGTTGAGCATTAAGTTTTAGCGAGCACCCTGATGATTTCTTGGATTCCTTTATGAGGTCGTCGAAGTAGAAGACAAAGATGACTTAACCGAAGGTTAAACAAATAGAGAGGAACCCAAGCCAATTTAAGCAAAACCGAGAGGGTACTACACAATTAAGGAGGCGACATGAAGATATGAGAGTAGTTCTGAGGAAGCAAGAATGGATCATCAATAAAGCAACAAGAGACAACGAAGTTAAGGTTCTTCCTAGTGTCGCGTTGATAAATTGAAGACGTGAAGCGAGTGAAGATGAGTGTAGTTTCACTCGAGGATAAGATTGGCATTCCAATTGAGACGTAAGTTTCCCTAGGTGCTCATAAGCACGGGAGTCTAGACGAAAGGTGCAGATGGACCAATTACGAAGATCTAAGAGATACGTAATTTAAGCTTATAGAAGGACTAGAAGTTGAAGTGCCGATTTTATGAGATCCAAAGTGGTTGACTTTCTTCGGACATATAAGGCTATGGGAAAAATCACGTGGTGAAGGTTCACATAGTAGAATGTCTTTAAGAGGGTCAACCGTTTTTGTTATGGTGAGAGAGCTAAGCAACATCAAGAAGAAGGAAGTGCATAGAGATGATGGTTTCAAAAGACGAGAGACGCAACAAGGAGCTTTTATCGAAAGACATAAGACATCAACCAAGAGAAACACGAGTGGATGCTAACTAACGTTAGAGATTTTTGAGAAGACGCACTTACTAGATATCATGAAGCGCGGTTAAGCCTATAAAGGTGAGTCACATGACACAACAAGGCCGAGAAGGGTATAGTTATCCTACAGAAGGAAAAGGAAGCGTAGAATGAAGAATGTGCTAACGGAGTTTAAGGTAGAGTACCCCGAGAGAGTAACCTTCATGAGAATGGTAACATGGAGAGTATAGAAGAAAGGTAAGTTGTTGACCTCAAAGAAGGTCAACCATAACAAGAGCTCACAGGTGTAAGTTGTCTATTGATGAGTGTAGATGGGAAGAGTAACCCATACAGTGGGATCATAAAGGAATGGTAACAAGAGCTTGGAATATTCCCTGTGGTTCAATGTCAGGAGTAAGAGGTTATATCAACGGAAGAGCAAATGACGTAATCAAGTAGCATTGAACGGGTTCTAGGCAAGTAACGATAAAAGATCTCTTAGGGAGGGATTTTAATAACCTATATGATCTTCTTAGGTCATGGAATTGACGTGTGGAGGAACGAAACGGATCAGAACCTTTAAGGTGTGATCAAGGTTGGAAGAACTAGGGATCAAGAGGAAGGTGAGGCTTTCATTGTTGATTTACGCAAATGAGAATATATATAAAGGATGCATGGTGTGAAACGGATGATACGTTGTCGTGATCAAGAGATGAGTTAAAACTTTTAAGACTCACCCGAAGAAGCCACAAGGGCTATGTCGGGTAACAGAGAACCCGAATTAGGGTAACGCTGCAATATTAGAGATGGTCAATACGTAAGACGACATTTTGGACTGGTATGGTCACTACTAGTTGTAGTGAAGCCATTTGGGCATGACACACGAGAAGTTAAGAGGTTATGTAAATACGTAATCATCGGTTTCTGAATCTAGTTATAGTGGTGTCGCACAATTTGTGGCTTTAAAGGCGGTTCCAATATGGGTCATAACCTAATGTTACTAAAGACAGCTAGTGATGTGGGAGATGTACGAACGATTCTTATGTTCTCATTTTGATGATGTCTTGTTGTACTTTAGGAGTTGAGAGGAACAAGCTTAACACGGTACGATGTTCACCACTTAGCGTGCGTGCAAATAAGCTTTAAATTTATAAAACTAGAATCAAGCAAGCGAACCCGCAGTGTACGGATCGATATAGTTAAGCAAGAATTCCAGAGTATCGAACACAGGGATTTGGGGGGTTAAATCCAGTTAAGAATTGTCAAGCAAGTAAATGTATGAGCTTTGTAAATTATTGGGAAAACAACAATCCTAAAGATCCAGGAATCCAGCTGTGACAATCGATTCAAGATATACTAAAGATATAAGGACAGAGTTGAGGTTTGCAAAGGTACACTAATGCAAAGCAATGTACGGTGAAGTTCCAAGGCTTTATATGACTTAACTAAAGATGCTCTCTATAAAGGTCGTTGAGGCTTCAGTATAGAAAGGATCTAAAGACAAGAATTAATATCAAATACCCAAACTTGTAATCCAAGGATCAAGACTAACTAAACCGATTAAGGTTGTGACACTTGAAATCGAGGTAGAGGTTGTTGAGGCTTCACTACCACCTAGAAAAGGCAAGCCAAGACTAAGTCAAAGCAAATCTTTAACTTTGGATTAAAGTAAAAGCAAGGTTCGTAAACTGAAGTAAATCACGGGTAGTTCTTGAGTTCCACGGCCGTGGAAGCTCAAGAATAGACCGTGGATTAGGTTCGTCGGCGATTCTCTCTAACTCTCAGGATCCAATCTGTTTACAATCGATCTATCATCATCTAAGCCACAACTATCAACCCTTCACCTTAGAATTGCTAAAGGGTTTTAGCTAACAACAATCATTATGATATCAAATCCAAGATTTAAAAGAATAAAGATGAAAACTTCCGAAAACCTTCAATAACCTTCAAACCAATCTCAACCCCACAAATATCAATGATAATGTAACTCAGATTTGGAATAAACACAAACAAGTAACTATTCTAGATAAGAACGAAGAACAGGATGTCAATCCGTCTTCTAATCAAACCTAGGAATCAAAAGCGTAACTTCCGCCACAAACGATCTTCCAAATCTTCGACTCTTCGCAAGTCTCCGTTGCGAAATAGCAATCTCCACACGTCCCCTTGAAACCCTAGGCACGTGTAACTCCGTAGACAAAAGTCTAAGTGCGAGGCGTAAGCAAAGATGCAAACCCTAAGCGGAGGTGTAAACGAGGTAGTGAAGGTGACGGAATCTCTTTCCTTCCGTCCTTTGATAGGGCTGGATAAATGTGTCTTCGGCCCATGTGCGTAGTAGATCGTGGCTTAAAATATTGCGTAAAAGATCGTCAAGATCACGGTCGTGGAAGGTTCCACGCCCGTAATTTAGAGCGTGGGATTTGATCACGGTTGCTTCAAATCCTCCACGGCCGTGTAAGTTGCTGGAATGCTCCACGCTTGTGTTGCCAAAGTTCCACGGCCGTGGATTAGAACGTGGATCCTAATACGGCCGTATTTTAGAGCGTGGAACGTAGATGGCTCGTAATTCTCCTTGATTTTGTGTCATTCTTCAACTTAGCATCTTCCTTAGCTCCTAATGATGTCCTCAATCCTTGGACATGCTCAATCCGTCTCCATTCTCCCTCGATTTGTCCGATTTTAGCTCTTAATTGCCTACAATCAACACAAAGCTTATGTAGACCTCTATATCGACAAAATAGATGAACTAACTCACAATTGCTTCAATGTTTTATCAATGAGTACCAAAATGGATGAAATATACTTAGAAAACGTGCCTAGAATATCACAATATTTCATGCTAACAAATAACCCCATACTTGCCACTTGCTTGTCCCTAAGCAAGGTCTTTCAAAAACTTTAAAACTCAAGTTAGGATGAAATATATGTACATTCTCAAAGCAAAACTTCTTTTAGATGAATGTGCTTTCTAAACAATATATCATTCTCAAATCTTGCTTCATTCGTTTATAAGACTTTCATACACATAATCAAAGAGTAAAGAGTAAAGAAAGCTCATGAATTAATAAAACTTCCATGTAAACATCATAACCTTCAAACATTATCAAAATCAATCATAAGAAACTTCAATTTAGATCACCAAGTCATATATCATTCTCTTGATCTTAAGGACTTTCAAACAAGGTCTAGAATGCGGAAAGGGAGGGAGAACTTTAAGGAATGTGGTGCATGAATCCGGGAAAGTGGATAACTACTCTTTTCTTTTTCTCTTGCGGTTTCCACAACACTTTCAACTTAGAGCTTCACTCTCTTCTTTTCAATACATTTTTCGACTTTACTTTTGGAGTTATGGATAGAGGTGCACAAAAACCGAAGCCTAGGAGATTGGCGTTTCTCATTTTTGCGAGATGCCTCAAACCCTTGATGCACATACCATAATCCGATAGGAATATCGCTCAATCCGACTTTGGCAAGACACAAACACCCGGCTATGTGAATGGTGCCGAGTTACTCATCATCATGATTGACTTCCCCAAACCTATAATTTCTTTCTATTCTTTTGAATGCAAAATATTGCTTTCATGGCCCTCCCACATCAAACATGCCAAATATCAACTCCTCCAAATTCCCAGATAGGTAAGGGAGGTCATTATTTCAATGAGGGGTTAAATGATCAAAGAAAGAAGAAATAAAATCGAATTACCTTAATCATCTCAAAAAGAAGTATAAGAACTTATCATGTGATTTCAACCTTGATTTCTCAATATGATTTAAATAACATTCATCACATTATGAAATTTGCAAAAGAGGAAAATCAACTCATTCAATTTCTTTTCAACTCACTATTTGTTTAAGCATGCGATTGTCATCAAAACTCAATTCGCAAGTGGTGATTATCATAGAAATCATCTCTATCCTTAGAAGCACAAAATTTTCAAAATTTTTCAATTTTTATGGGTTTTTCAAAAGCTTTTTCATGCAATGCAATAATGAAACGTACAACAATAGAATGAACATGCAAGGTAGTCTCGATAAAGGCATACAAAAGTGAGTAAGAGTTATTACAACTATTAGTCACACCCCACCACATACTTCAACTGCACCATGGGGAAAAATACGTTTGATTAGAAAAGGTCCGGTCCAACGAGATTTAAGCTTACCTGGAAAGAGACGGAGCCTTGAATTGAAGAGGATAACTTGATCTCCTTCTTTGAGGTCCTTTGGGATGATATGCTTATCATGCCAACGCTTCGCTCTTTCTTTGTAGATCTTGGCGTTTTCGTAAGCGTTCAAGCGGAGTTCTTCAAGCTCATTTAGGTCCAGGAGACGCTTCTCTCCCGCTTCCTTCATGCTGAAATTTAGCCACTTGATTGCCCAAAACGCCTTGTGCTCTAATTCTACCGGTAAGTGACAAGACTTCCCATACACAAGGTTGTATGGTGTGGTTCCGATGGGAGTCTTATACGCAGTCCGGTACGCCCACAATGCATCATCTAGCTTCAAAGACCAATCCTTCCTAGTCCTTGAAACCGTCTTCTCTAGGATTTCTTTGATCTCCCGGTTTGAGATCTCAACTTGTCCACTAGTTTGTGGATGATAAGGGGTGGCGATATTGTGAGTCACCTCATACTTAGCTAAGAGAGCTTCAAAGCGCCAGGCAATGAAGTGAGAGCCTCCATCACTAATGATGGTCCGTGGTGTCCCAAATCGCGGGAAAATGGTCTTGTTAAAGAACTTAACCACTACCATGGCATCATTGGTGGGAGAGGCAATCGCTTCAACCCATCTTGAAACATAATCAACCGCTAAAAGTATGTATTGGTTACCACAAGATGAAGTCTACTCCCCAAACGTCGAAGATCTCCACCTCTTGGATGTTGTTGAGAGGCATCTCATTCCTCCTAGATATATTTCTTGTTCTTTGACAAGCATCGCAGCAGGAAACAAAGGTTTGCACATCTTTAAATAGAGTAGGCCAAAAGAATCCAGATTGCAATACCTTAGCGCTAGTCTTGTTCGAACTAGCGTGTCCCCCACAAGGTAGTGAATCACAATGGCGGATGACACTTTGCATCTCATCTTCCGGCACACATCGCCGAATAATGCCATCCGGACCTCTCTTAAAGAGGAGAGGTTCATTCCAAAAGTATTCCCGAACATCCTTAAAGAACTTCTTTCTTTGTGCGTAGGATAATCCGGGCGGTAATTCCTAACAAACCAAATAGTTAACAAAATCAGCAAACCATGGTTCGTTACCTTTGGTGATCACATCGATGCACTCCTCTATGATGTGTAAGTGTTCATCCGGAAAGGAGTCATCTATAGGTAAATGGTCGTCTTCTAGATGTGTTAGACGACTCAAATGATCCGCAACAGAATTTTCCGAACCCTTCTTGTCGCGGATCTCTAGATCGAATTCTTGTAGGAGAAGAATCCATCTAATTAGCCTTGGCTTCGCATCCTTCTTTTCAAGGAGATATCGGATCGCAACATGATCCGTGTATACAATCACCTTTGCACCTACAAGATAAGAGCGAAATTTGTCAATTGCATATACAATAGCCAAGAATTCTTTTTCGGTAGTGGCGTAGTTGAGCTGCGCTTCATCTAGCGTCTTGCTAGCGTAGTAGATAGCATGGGTTCGCCCTTCCTTTCTTTGTCCAAGAACAGCTCCTATAGCTACGTCACTTGCGTCACATATAACCTCAAAGGGGAGATTCCAATCCGGAGGTTGGATAATCGGAGCTGAAATTAGAGCTTCCCGAATCATATTGAACGCATCTAAACATTCCTGCGAAAACTCAAAAACTGCATCCTTCATCAATAGATTAGTAAGCGGTTTTGATATTTTAGAGAAATCCTTTATGAAACGCCTATAGAATCCAACATGTCCTAGAAAACTTCTTATCCCTTTCACCGAAGTTGGGGGAGGAAGCTTTTCTATTGTCTCTATCTTAGCTTTATCCACCTCAATCCCTCTACTAGAGATTAAGTGTCCTAATACAATGCCTTCTTTTACCATAAATTGACACTTTTCCCAATTAAGAACTAGATTAGTGTCTTCACACCTTTGTAATACAAGAGCAAGGTTAGAAAGGCAATTGTCAAAAGAGGAACCATAAACGGAGAAGTCATCCATAAAAACCTCCATGATTTCCTCTATGTATTCCAAGAAGATGGCCATCATGCACCTTTGAAAGGTGGCTGGGGCGTTGCAAAGCCCGAACGGCATCCTCCTATAGGCGAACGTACCCCACGGGCACGTGAACGTGGTCTTCTCTTGATCATCCGGGTGTATCGGGATCTGAAAGAAACCACTATAACCGTCAAGATAGCAAAAGTGCGAATGTTGTGCTAACCTTTCAAGCATTTGATCGATGAAGGGTAGTGGGAAGTGATCCTTCCTCGTCACGTTGTTTAGCTTGCGGTAATCTATGCACATCCGCCATCCTGTTACGGTTCGTGTAGGAATGAGCTCATTGTTTTTGTTGGTGATGACCGTCAGTCCTCCTTTCTTCGGAACTACTTGTACGGGACTCACCCACATGCTATCGGAGATAGGATAGATGATACCTGCATCAAGTAGTTTAAGAATTTCCTTCTTGACAACCTCCTTCATGGTCGGATTCAACCGCCTTTGAGGTTGTCGCGAAGTCCTAAAGTCCTCTTCCATTAAGATCTTATGCATGCATAGTGAAGGTTTGATTCCAACTAAATCCTCTATAGTATATCCTAAAGCTTTCCTATGTTTCTTAAGGACAACCATAAGCTTACTATGTTCATCCATGCTTAAGTCGGAACTAAAAATTACCGGAAAGGTAGAATTAAGTCCAAGAAATGCGTACCTTAGATGTGTAGGAAGTGGTTTCAATTCCATCACTATCGGAGTTTCCAATGGCTCTTGAGGAGCATCCGATTCTTCCTTAGAAGTGTCTAAGGATGTAGAAGGTGTTGGAGAAGAATCAAGAGAAGTTGTGGAAGAAACACAAATATCTTCGAACTCACCCAAAATTACGGCACCCCTGCCTTCTCCACGGCCATAATTTTGGGCGCGGAATGGAAATACGGTGGCTCTGTTTCCTCCACGGCCGTGTAACCCTCTGGAGTGCTCCACGCTTTTGTTGGTGAAATCCACGGCCGTGGAATAGGCCGTTTGACCGTGGATCCGTACGTTTTCTGCCTCATCGTGGAGTTTCTCAAACTCTTCTTCACACACTTCTTCTTGTGCTTCTAAGGCTTCAATTGCCTCATTGCACTCCTCTTCTTCCCCTATATCCATTAAGCTCATAGAAATAACCTTTTGCAAAGGATCTTTGAAGAGAATAGCACTTACCTTCTCTCTAGATAACCCTTCTTCATCTTGGATATTGAATATATCCTCATCAAAAACTGGTTCCTTCACTAGAGTGGAAAGAACGAACTCTACCTTCTCTTCTCCTATGTCGAAGGCGAGTCTAGCATTCTTGCAATCGACTATGCAGCCGGATGTTGCAAGAAACGGTCTTCCGAGAATGATCGGGACCGGACTATCTACAGGAATGTCAAGCACAACAAAGTCTATAGGGACATAGAACTTACCAAGCTTGACCAGGACGTCTTCAACTATACCGACGGGGCGAGTTATGGAACGATCCGCCATGTACAACGTCATCTTCACCGGTTTAGGATCGCCTAAACCGATCTTCCTGCATAAGGCAAGCGGAATGATGCTCACGCTTGCTCCCAAGTCACATAATGCATCATATGTGACATCTCCCACTCCTATGGGAATACAAAATGACCCCGGATCCTTTAGCTTTGGGGACATCTTCCTTTCATGGTTTTGATGAGATTTGATGAATCCGAACTCATCTTAACCTCTCCAAAATCCTCTAGCTTCCTCTTGTTAGAGAGGATCTTCTTTAAGAACTTACCATAAGCTGGCATACCTACAATAGCATCAATGAAAGGTATATTAATATGCAGTTTGCTCATGAGTTCAATAAACTTACCGAATTGCTTGTCTAGATGTGCTCTTGCTCTAGATTGCGGGAACGGTAGGGGAGGTTTGTAAGCTGGAGGAGGAACGTAGACATCTTCCTTCTCCTTCCCCTTTTCTTTCTCTTTCTCAACGGGGACTTCTACAAACTTAGGCTGCGGGTCGGTAGTTGTTACTCCGCTCCTAGTTGAGATTGCCATCACCCTTCCTTTTGGGTTGTCCTCCGTTTTTCCTGGAAGTTTCCCTTGATTCCTAGGAACTTCCTCCGCATGACTAAACATTTGGTTTTCTAAAACCTTTTGGGCTTTATCAACCTTAGTTATGTGATCATCAACCTTGATGATGCGAGTCTCTAATCCTTGAAGCTTCCCCAAGATTGTTTCCAACATGGGATCGGGCTTCTCTTTCCCCGAAGTACTTCCACCATTAGATGTTTGCCCCTGGCTTTTCAAAGGAGTGGAAGAAGAGGAAGGTGGAGTTAGTGAATTTTCTGAATTGGAAGAATAAGAATTACCGGAATTTTGTTGGTTGGGGTGCCAATTGTTGTTGTTTGAACCCCTATTGTTGTTCCAACTGTTGTTCCGGTTATTGTTGTTGTTGTTCCAATTATTCCGGTTGTTGTTCCGGTTGTTGCGGTTCGTATTCTCATTCCCGTTGTGGTTATTGTTGTTGCCTAAATAACCCACATCTTGCTCCTTTTGCTTCGGAAAGTTGGTTTTGATGGCTTCCTTCAACTCATTAATCTCCGTGTTGAGAGAAAAGATTTGAGTTTGAGTTGCTTGTGATAGCTTTGCTCCTTGATCCACGTGATTCGCCTCCACTTTGCGATGAGAATACTTCTCTATAACTCGCGCTTGCTTCTCAATGAAGTCCCAAGCGTCATCTTCCCTCATGTCCATGAATGTACCACATGAAAGGGATTGGAGCTTGAATTGTGTCTCCACATCCAGCCCCTTATAGTATATCTCCAATAGTGCAAGCTTGGATATGCCATGATGAGGGCAATCCAATAGCAAATCTTGAAATCTTTCCCAAGATTGAAACAAACTTTCGTTAGATCTCATTGAAAATGCATTAATCTTACCTCTTAGCTCCGCCGTTTTAGATGGCGGAAAGAATTTAGTGAGGAATTCCGAAGAAAGATCCTCCCATGTCTCAAGTTTCCCACTTGGAAGAGCTTGATACCAAGACAATGCTTTCCCCTTCAAGAAGAAGAAGAAAGGCTTGAGTTTGTAGCTGTTGGTAGTTGCATTCTTTAGCTTCATTGTCTCCATCATGATCTCAAAATTTTGTAGATGTTGGTGTGGAGATTCAGCGCTTGTTCCACCAAATTGATTTTGGCGAACAATGGTAATAACTTGAGGGTTGAAGCTAAACCCTTGTGCATCATCAACATCAAAGTTCACACCTAAACGGCGTGGTTGCTGCGTTGGATCCATCCTTTGGCCAAGAGTTCTTGGCTCCTCATCCACACGTTCGACTCTCGCACCTCTAGGTGGAACACGGCGATTTGCAGCTGGCCGTGGAAAGAATGGATTCACATTGATCGTCGGATCAATTTCCTCTAGTGGTGGCATGGAGGAGTTGCTATCCTCATTGGATGAGTTGGCTCTAACCGATCTTCCTGGTCTTCTTCTTCTCTTTTTCTCCTTGAGGTTGTTTATTTCCAACCTCATTTGGAACATCATGTCCGATAGATCATCAACCTTCGTTTGATGAAGATCCATCTCTTCCCTACGAGTCTTCTCACTCCATTGGAGTTGAGCTTCCTTTTCCGCTAACTCCGTTTGGTAATCACGTTCTCTTTCTTCAACCATTTTTCTTTCCTTAAGCTTTCTCCTTAAAGTCCTCTCAAGCTCTTGATCAAGAGGTAAGAGGTCTTCGTTGTTCCTAGACCTGCGCATACACTCGAAGAGATATCAAATAACAAGGGAGAAGCTCCCAAGCTTGACAACAGATAACCGAATTCGGCCTAAACCAAATCCCCGGCAACGGCGCCAAAAACTTGTTCGCCACTTAGCGTGCGTGCAAATAAGCTTTAAATTTATAAAACTAGAATCAAGCAAGCGAACCCGCAGTGTACGGATCGATATAGTTAAGCAAGAATTCCAGAGTATCGAACACAGGGATTGAGGGGGTTAAATCCAGTTAAGAATTGTCAAGCAAGTAAATGTATGAGCTTTGTAAATTATTGGGAAAACAACAATCCTAAAGATCCAGCAATCCAGCTGTGACAATCGATTCAAGATATACTAAAGATATAAGGACAGAGTTGAGGTTTGCAAAGGTACACTAATGCAAAGCAATGTACGGTGAAGTTCCAAGGCTTTATATGACTTAACTAAAGATGCTCTCTATAAAGGTCGTTGAGGCTTCAGTATAGAAATGATCTAAAGACAAGAATTAATATCAAATACCCAAACTTGTAATCCAAGGATCAAGACTAACTAAACCGATTAAGGTTGTGACACTCGAAATCGAGGTAGAGGTTGTTGAGGCTTCACTACCACCTAGAAAAGGCAAGCCAAGACTAAGTCAAAGCAAATCTTTAACTTTGGATTAAAGTAAAAGCAAGGTTCGCAAACTGAAGTAAATCACGGGTAGTTCTTGAGTTCCACGGCCGTGGAAGCTCAAGAATAGACCGTGGATTAGGTTCGTCGGCGATTCTCTCTAATTCTCAAGATCCAATCTGTTTACGATCGATCTATCATCATCTAAGCCACAACTATCAACCCTTCACCTTAGAATTGCTAAAGGGTTTTAGCCAACAACAATCATTATGATATCAAATTCAAGATTTAAAAGAATAAAGATGAAAACTTCCGAAAACCTTCAATAACCTTCAAACCAATCTCAACCCCACAAATATCAATAATAATGTAACTCAGATTTGGAATAAACACAAACAAGTAACTATTCTAGATAAGAACGAAGAACGGGATGTCAATCCGTCTTCTAATCAAACCTAGGAATCAAAAGCGTAACTTCCGCCACAAACGATCTTCCAAATCTTTGACTCTTCGCAAGTCTCCGTTGCAAAATAACAATCTCCACACGTCCCCTTGAAACCCTAGGCACGTGTAACTCCGTAGACAAAAGTCTAAGTGCGAGGCGTAAGCAAAGATGCAAACCCTAAGCGGAGGTGTAAACGAGGTAGCGAAGGTGACGGAATCTCTTTCCTTCCGTCCTTTTATAGGGCTGGATAAATGTGTCTTCGGCCCATATGCGTAGTAGATCGTGGCTTAAAATATTGCGTAAAAGATTCTCAAGATCACGGTCGTTGAAGGTTCCACGCCCGTAATTTAGAGCGTGGGATTTGATCACGGTTGCTTCAAATCCTCCATGGCCGTGCAAGTTGTTGGAATGCTCCACGCTTGTGTTGCCAAAGTTCCACGGCCGTGGATTAGAACGTGGATCCTAATACGGCCGTATTTTAGAGCGTGGAACATAGATGGCTCGTAATTCTCCTTGATTTTGTGTCATTCTTCAACTTAGCATCTTCCTTAGCTCCTAATGATGCCCTCAATCCTTGGACATGCTCAATCCGTCTCCATTCTCCCTCGATTTGTCCGATTTTAGCTCTTAATTGCCTACAATCAACACAAAGCTTATGTAGACCTCTATATCGACAAAAAAGATGAACTAACTCACAATTGCTTCAATGTTTTATCAATGAGTACCAAAATGAATGAAATATACTTAGAAAACGTGCCTAGAATATCACAATATTTCATGCTAACAGACGATAGTAATACAAGTTATGCAGGATAAGGTTTATGAACTGAGTAATCTAAGTGGGAGTTAGGATGTCTAAAGTGAATTCCTAGGACACGTAGTGACAACGGGAGGGATCAAGTTGATCCAACGAAGACCAATGTGGTATTTTTGGTGCTACCTTCGAGGAATTTGGGGAAGGTATGCAACTTTCAGGTTGTTAGGCTATAACTGCCAAGTTGCTAAATGGTTTCAACACCCTTCCTTTTTAAGGAAGTATACGAGAATTGTGTTGTCCGATCCGTGTCCATAGAGCTTTGAAAAGCCAAAGAGGCAAGTGACTTTTACTCCGATTTCTTTTGCACAGACAAAGAGTCTTCTGAACTTGGTGACAAATAGTGATGCATCTAAATGGGGCTTGGGGATGTAGTTGAAGTAACAAGAGAGGTTTCGCGTATGTGTTAGAATATTGTGAGCATATGAGAAGAATTACTGATAAAGAGTTGAAATTTATCCACTTTAATGCACGCGCTTAAGATGATGTCGGTTTTAGGGAGCGACAAACCAGTCTTGAACTGGAGATAAGGGATTGATGTATACATTCACTCAACAAGAGTTGAATATTTACTAGAGGTGATGGATAGAGTTGATTAATTAATCCGGTCAGATGGTTTTTTATCATTCGGGAAAGGTTAATGTAGTCCGACACCTTTAGTATGTGGATGCTTTGAGAGGAGACAATAGCTCGACTGACGGTCCAACTTCAGTTGAAGTGGGATTTAATAAGGATGGAGATGGATCTCCGGTTTCCAAATAAGGACAAACCCTTGCCCGATTTGGGAGAGGCTACCTTATGTGTTATATAGAATGTAAGATGAACCGGGACATCATATGTTGTATTGGTGAGGTGGGCTTAAGCCGATGAGACTATGTACAAAGCCAATGTGCGACCTATCATCAGGTCAAGTGTGAGCACTATATGACGGGATGAGGATTTCATCCACTGCCAGTTACATAGTGGGAGTGGGAGGATATCTCCATAGATGTTATTACAGGTTTTAGGCCGAGTAAAAGTCGGGATGCAAAGTGGATTGTAGTAGATCAACTAACAAGACCGCGCATTTTAAAACTATTTGGGAAACGTGGCCAATGAGTAGGCTAGTGGAGGAATTCACTAAGTTGATAGTGAAATTTTGTGGGGATACCGAGTACCATCGTCTCGGAGTAAGAGCATGTGTGCCAGATTGGGGACAAGTGTGATCAGAACACTTTCCTTTGTTTAAGTTTTCGTATTAATATAGTTGTCATGCATCGTTAGGATGGCCTTATGAGATATTATATGGGCGGAGGTGCCTTACACCGTTGTGTAGGGATTCATTGAGTAGTGCTGGTAGGATAGCCTTGAGCTGATACGGATGACATCGCTCAAGTAATGATAATCCAAGAGCGGATGCTAGCCGCACCGAGTCGCTAGAAGGCGTGTATAGATAGGAGGCACTTGCCTGGAGAGTTCAGATATGGAGCAGGCCTAGCTGAGTATCACCGACGCGAGGCGTCAAATGTTTTGGGCATTAAAAAGAGAGTTGAGTTTCCGTTACATCGGACCTTTTTGAGGTCTTGGCGCGAGTTGGAAAAGTGGGTTACAGGTTGGCATGGCCACCAAAAAGTAGAATGTGTTCATCGGCATTTCATGTGTATCAGCTAAGGGAGTACATACACGACTTGAGATACGTTGTAGTCATGACAATCTAGTGGCATAGATGAGGAGCCGATGAGGCTATTTGCAAGATGAGGATAGTATCTTTTGTGGAGTTTTACTCTGAGCTAGTAGCATCGATATGATCAATGAGTTATGATGACATGATTTATGACGTTAGTTTAGACATTCATTTAGATAGTTTTTCCCTTTATTCATGCATGGTTTGGCATTAGTTCGTGGTGTTTACGTTTAATTCATCCACATTGTCAAAATAGACATCTGCACGATCTCTTGTCGGTTTTTGTAGGTATTTTGGGGAGCTCTTGGACTTAATCGACACATTCGAGGATCATTCATCGTGATGGCACACTTCCGGACTCATTAAGGAGCAAGCTAGGAGAAAAGGAGAACACATAGAACCTTGTTGGTGCATGCCTTGCACCAACTCATGACTTGGTGATCCAAGGAGAGTTTCTGGTGAGAACCACGGCCCAAAGGAAAATCTAGACCGTGGTTTTGGCCATGGTTTCTTCTGGACAGCTGTGACACTTGTCCCACGATCTCTTTCTCCGACCCTTGCTCATTGGTGGAGTATAGAAGTGGTCCTGCAGGTTGGCTAGTGGATTCTCTCACACACTCTCTCATTTTTTTTCTCTCTCTTTCCATTGTGGATAGACTCGAGGAAGAAGAAAACACTCTCATTTTGGGGAAGAAGAACAATGATAGCATCAATTATTGTCTATGTTTTGGGGTCTGTTTAGACGTTTTATCTTCAATAATCGCCATGTTTGTATATATATTATGTGATTATATTGTCATTTCATCTACCGTTGCGGGAATCGAGGTCTACACCTAGTTTTGTTGTAATCGTAGGTAAAATGGCACGTTTTGGACTAAAATGGAGCAAAAGGAGCTAAGGAGTCATTGAAGCTACATTCAGGAGCTTAAGGAAAGATCCAGGAATCATGGAATTGGATTAGAGATTCACTTTGGACCAGGTTTGAGAGATTTCACATTCAGTTGTGACTCACCTCGGTTGACTACAGAGTCACCTCGACCGAGGTGATCCAGAGGAGCCGACTCGACCGAGGCGAACACCTTGGACGCGGCGAAGATATTTTTTTCTTGGCTGAGATCTTTTATTTTTGGAAGGAGGATCTTATATTTTTCGGTTGGGTTCCTGGAAGGAAGAAGATAAGTTAGCCCATATATTTTACCTATTTTTATGGGAAGAGATCTTTCTAAGATATCTTATCTTTGGAGAGTAATTTTCCTATAAAAAGGGTCGGATTTCCCACAAATCCGGAACATGCTATACCACCGATCGTGCTTAGAGCAGCCGTTTTATCCCACCATAGCTGGAAGATTTGAAGAACCTTTTTGAAGGTTGAAGAAGAAGGTTTATAGCTTTTATAGCTTGTGAAGGGTTTTGTAAGATTCTCTTAGATTCCCTTCGTTGTCGTTTGTCTTGTTGGATTTTATCCAAGGAACGCTTTGTTGTTTAATAATTGATTCAGTTATTGAAGCCTTTCTCTTAAGGTTTTCTTGTTCAATTATTCTCTTTCTTCCCATATACTTGATTATTGCTTTCATGATGATGAGTGGCTAATTTCCTTGTGTGATTCTAGGGTGGTTGGCTGAAGGTTGTGGGAAAAACAATGATAGAATAATCTTAATCACAGTAGGACCCTGAAAGTTCGAGTCTTTATCCTTAACCCTAAAGCATCTCGCTCAGTCGATGAACATCTCGGCCGGGGTGGAATTCGTTTGACTGAGGTGACTTTTCTGATCCGAAACTGAGAGTTAAGTGTTAGAGTTTGCCAAATCCTATTCTTATTACACCTTTTCTGGTTCAACGCAAGCTTAGGATGAGACTTACCCGGTAATTCCTTTGTTTGTTTACCTAAGATCATAAGTATAGGTAATAAAGGTTTATCGTTTATTGGGGTTTGAGTGTGCCTTCACCCCATCTTTGTGAGTTAGCATGACACTTACCCGGTAAAGGTTGATTCTATTGCCTTAGTTGGAGTGTTAGTTTGAGGTTATAGTTCTTTTCCTTAATTCCTTGAGACTTACCCGGTAATAGGAGTTACGGTTTGGGATTAGTGAGTAGTGAGACTTACCCGGTAATCTATTCCACTTTAGTAACACCTTCCCTTTGCAAAAAAAAATCTCAGCTTTGTCCGCTTATCTTTAGATCTTGAGTTGGAACCACAACTAGACGCTTTAATCCCTAGAATTGCATATTTCCTTAATTGACTTTTTATCATCTTTGATTGATATAATCGCTTTTGTGGTTAGTAGTTACATTAGCTTACCTATTCCGACTTTGTTTCACTAAGTCCTTGTGATCGACCCCTGGAATTCCTTGATTTTACTACGATTGACCCGTACACTGTGGGTTCGCATCCTTGTTTTAAGCTTTCGTCTAGGGTTATAAATTTAAAGCTTGCACACACCGTTTGGAGCGAACAAGTTTTTGGCGCCGTTGCCGGGGACTTGGTCTAGACCGAGCCGGTTGCGGTTTGCTTTTTGGGCACTTGCCCCCTTTTCTACTAACCACTCTACTTGAGTGACTTTCGCAAGTTCTTTTTCTTAGGTTTATGTGAAGAACCCGTGCTGGGAAGGAACTCATTCCTTACGATCCCGAACCAGAAAAGACTTACAAACGACGCTTGAAAGAAGCGAAGATGGCCAACCAAGACGATCGCGATCTTGAGGCCGAATTGAAAGAGGCGTTAGAACAGCTACGCCTCAGCAGGGAAGAACTGAGGTTGGAAAAGGAAGAAACTCGCACCAGGACTGAAGCGATCGAAGTAGATATGGCAGCTCTAAGAGACCAGTATCTACCTCGACCGAATCCAGATCATCGACCGAGGCAAGATCCAGTTCCAGACCCTCGACCGAGGCAGGTCCCAGCACCTGTTGCCCCGGCCGATGTACTTCCACCTCGGATACCAGTCTGAGGCGCTCTTTTTGCAGGAATCCCGCAAACCCTAGGGCAAAGGATGGACCCCAATCAACAACTGAGGCGTCCTGGAGTTAACCTAGGAGATCCGGCGGACCATGACTACGAACTTCGACCGCAAGTTCTTTCCATGATTCGCCAATGCCAGTTTGGAGGGCTAGAGAAGGAATCTCTGTATCAACATTTACAAAACTATGAGATCTTGATGGAGACCTTGAGACCCTCAAGAGTTGAAAACAACAATTACAAGCTAAGACCTTTTTACTTTTCTTTAAAAGATAGAGCTCTTACTTGGTATCAATCTCTTCCTCCAGGAAAAATCAGTACTTGGGAGGAGATGACTACGGAATTCTTGACTAAATTCTTTCCCCCCTCTAAAACCGCTGAAATGAGAGGGAAGATTAATGCATTCATTATGAAGGACAAGGAAAGCTTGTCCAAATCATGGGAGAGGTATAAAGACATTCTTTTGGATTGCCCACATCATGGATTCCAAAGATAGAGTTGTTGGAGATATACTTCAAGGGACTGGACGGAAGCACCCAGTTCAACCTCCAACTACTATCCGCCGGTACATTTATGGACATGGCGATTGACGAAGCTTGGGACTTTATAGAGAAGCAAGCTTTACACGTGGAGAAATATTCCCACCAAGGAGCTGAAGGTGGAGTTAAAAGAGTCAACTTTCAAGAGGACTCCTCAAACAATCAACTCACGTCTTTGAAGAATGACGTGAAACAATTGAAGGAACTCTTAGTTGCTCAAACTAAGAAGGAAGATCAAGGATCAAGGAACAACAATGGATACCGTAACAACAACAACGGTTCCCGGAACAACAACTTCAACAACAATAGAGGATCCAATAGCAATAATTGGAGGGCAAACAACCAAAATTCGGGTAACCTTTACTCTAATTCTAATTCGAATGATTCCTCTAATCCTTTCCTCTCTTCCTCTTCTTCTCTCTCTACTCCATTAAAGAGCCAAGAGCCTGGATCAAGCTCATCCCAGCCGGAGAAGAAAGATGCGGTGCTGGAGGCTATCTTGATCAAGCTTAGTGCTATGGAGACATCCATGACTTCATTTTCGAAGGCACAAAAAGCCTTTGAACAATAACTTGCTAGTAGGGCGAATGAAGCGCCAAGAGATCCAAGGAAGCTTCCAGCAAGAACGGAAAGCAACCCTAAGGTTCAGATTATGGCCATAACGACGAGGAGTGGACTGAAAACTGCAGATCTAGTGCCTCGGTCGGTGCCAGTACAGACGAAGACCACCTCGGTCCAAGTATAGTCGAAGAACACTTCGGCCGAGATGCCAACCGAGGTGGAGCCACAGAAAGCGGAGGAGAAAACTGAAGTTTATGTTCCACCTCCTGCATATAAACCACCACTTCCATTCCCCCAGTCAAGGGCCAGAGCACATCTAGATAAGCATTTTGGTAAGTTCCTTGACTTGATGTATAAACTACACATTAATATCCCTTTCCTTGATGCTATTCTAGGGATGCCCGCCTATGAGAAGTTCTTGAAAGAAATTCTATCAAGGAAGAGGAAGTTGGAAGACTTTGGTGAAGTAAGGATGACATCTAAATCCTCGGAGCTCATTCAAATCATGAAGGAGAAGATGCCACCCAAGTTGAGAGATCCCGGCTCATTTTGCATTCCTATTCAAGTTGGGGATGTCACTTGTGAAGCCTTGTGTGATCTAGGAGCCAGCGTGAGCATCATCCCGCTGGAGCTATGTGTAAAGATCGGACTTGGAGAGCCCAAGCCGGTGAAGATACGGTTATACATGGCGGACCTCTCCATTACCCATCCCGTGGGCATTTTGGAAGACGTTCCGGTTAACTTAGGTAATTTCTATTTACCTATAGACTTTGTTGTACTTGACATTCCCGCAGATTATCCCGTTCCTATCATTCTCGGGAGGCCATTTCTAGCAACTTCGGGTTGCAATGTGGATTGTAAGAACGCCAAGTTAAAATTCAACATTGGCGGAGATGAAGTGGAATTTGCATTACTTGCGGCAATGAAGGGAGAGCAACTAGGAGATGATATCTTCAACATCTATGATGAAGAAGAATCAAGAGAATTGGTGAGCTCTATCCTTACTAGAGATCCACTTGAGAAAATTATCAGTTTTAGTTTAATGGAGGAAGATATAGATGCTTCTTGTGATGCAGATATACGGAGCTTGAAGGCGCTGGAAGAAGATCCAGGAGCTAAAACTGAAAGACTAATCCAGGAGACGAAGATCTCCAGTTTCGGTTCCAGTTACAGTACCTTGACCGAGGCATTTTCTGGACCAAGCGAGGCGACTGAAGAACACCTCGGTCAACGCCTCTGCGCCTCGACCGAGGTCGAAAGCAAGATGATGTCAACTGAGACTGCTGAAAATAACAAACTTCTTACTCCCTTCTCTGACATTCATACTCAGTTGGTGGAACATTCTCTCCACCAAATTTCTGATAATAAAGGACCTTGGTATGCTAATATTGTTAATTATCTTGTTTGCCAGGAAATACCACCCGGATTGACGTACGCTCAAAGGAAGAAGTTCTTCAAGGACGTACGCCAATACTATTGGGATGAACCGTTGCTATTCAAGCGCGGGCCGGATGGGATGCTTCAAAGATGCATTCCAGAAGATGAGGTTAATAGCGTCATACGGCATTGCCACTCACTTCCTTGTGGAGGGCATGCTAACGCCAACAAAACATGCGCTAAGGTATTACGTTCCGGTTTCTTTTGGCCTACATTATTTAAAGATGTGCAATCGTTTGTTGTCTCTTGTGATGCATGCCAAAGAACAGGGAACTTATCTAGGAGGAACGAAATGCCACTTAATAACATTCAAGAGGTGGAAATTTTTTATGTATGGGGAGTAGATTTCATGGGACCTTTCCCATCTTCCGGAGGAAACCTCTATATTCTTTTAGCAGTTGATTACGTCTCTAGATGGGTTGAAGCCATTGCTTCTTCCACTAATGACACCAAGGTGGTTGTGAAGTTCTTTAACAGGACTATCTTTCCACGTTTTGGAACTCCACGCATCATCATCAGCGATGGAAGGACGCATTTCATCAGCCGGAAGTTTAAGGCACTTCTATCGAAGTATGGGGTGACCCACAAGGTAGAAACCCCTTATCACCCTCAAACTAGTGGACATGTCGAGATCTCGAATAGAGAAATCAAAGCAATCTTGGAGAAGACCGTCTCTAGGACGAGGAAGGATTGGTCCATGAAGTTGGACGACGCTCTTTGGACCTACAGAACCGCATTTAAGACTCACATTGGTACCACCCCTTATAATTTGGTATATGGGAAGTCTTGCCACTTGCCCGTTGAATTAGAACACAAAGCATATTGGGCGATCAAATGGTTGAACTTCGACATCAAGGAAGCCGGCGAGAAGCGGCTATTGGACATCAACGAGCTGCAGGAGCTGCGTTTGAACGCTTATGAGAATGTCAAAATCTATAAAGAAAGGAAGAATAAATGGCATGACAAGCGCATCATCCCTAAGGAGCTTAAAGAAGGAGACTTAGTTCTACTCTTCAACTCCCGCCTCCGCCTCTTTCCAGGTAAGTTGAAATCTAGATGGACCGGACCTTATGTTGTGAAACATGTTTTTCCTCATGGTGCAGTTGAGATTTGGGGCGAAACGAGTGGAAGCTTCAAGGTCAATGGTCATAGACTTAAGAAATACAAACCGGAAGTTCCGGTTGAGGAGGTTGCACCACTATACCTCGTTTGAGAGACACCGTACGGTCCAGCTAGCGACCTTAAATCAAGCGCTTCTTGGGAGGCAACCCAAGGTATTGCTTTCTTTTCCCTTTTTCTAGTCTAGCTTAGATAGTTTGCTTTTGCTTTTTTTTGTTTTTGGCGTCCTAGACAGACAACAGGTGATATCTAAGGAAGGAATACAAACCAGGAGCACAACTGGAAGAACAGAAGTTCGAGAATTTGAGAAGACGGAGTTTGACTGAAGCACATCTCTGTTGCTGCCACAGCACCTCGACCGAGATGATTCTGGAGCAACCGAGGCGACTAGGGTTTCTGAAGATCCACCTCGGTCCGTACCACCTCGGTCCAGTCGAGACCATCTCGACCAAGGTGACAGCAGTTCCAGAAAAGGGTATAAAAGGGGGCTGAGATTTCTCTCTCCTCCTTTACCTTCTCCTCGACCGCGGCATGCCCTTCGCCTCGCTTCTCCAATCTTCGCTCGTTTTCGACGATTCTTGCTTCCAAACCGCTAAGAAAGGGTAGAGGATCACAGTGCAAGTGCTAATCTGCAAGAAAAACGAACCGAATCGACCGAATTGGGGTAAATATCGAAAAAACCCTAACCTCGCTCTTCTCCACTGTTTTCCTTCAAATTGGGCTTTGGTTGCCCCTGCATTTGTTGAGAAACAGATTAAGTACCCCATAGGAACCTGTGGTAGTGATTTTGGGGGAAAAGAACTGGAATTTTGAAGAAATCAGTCGAACAGTTTTTTGCCTCGGTCCAATCGACCTGTGCCTCGGCCGAGGTGTTCTTGAGAGTTGTCAGGCCGACCGAGGTGGTCTGACAGATTATAGAAAACATGAGTTCAGATAGACAGCTGGTCCTGAGGGACAGATCCTCTCCTTCCCCTTCTTCTTCTTCCTCTAGACGTACTAGACCGGTGATCCACGAGCGACACCAACTCGATTATGACCGCATCGCAGCCCGTCCAGTGATCGCACCCCGCTTCCTGGACGTATCAGCTTTTGATTGTCTCCACGTGGATGGAGATCAGAGATGTATGATTTCTATGGTGGGGATAGATCAGTTCACTGAGGTCCGCGCACCTGCCTACTTAGAGCCTACCTTGGAGTTTGTCAGCTTCTTCACCTACCTTCCCACAGAGCGTGCTGTGAAGTACCGGTTGATGAACCGGAACTTCTTAGTTCCTTTAGATTACTGGCGGGACATCTTTGGCTTCCCGGCCCCGACTGTTGCTGATTTTCCCTCCCGAGCTGTAGCTAGGGAGTTCTGGGGACAGATTGCTCACGTAGTTGAGCATGCTGATAGATGGCGCCCTGGAGACTCTAGGGAGCGTATTATATTTCATCTGGCCTTTAGACTAGCTCACAGGATTTTTAGTGAGACCCTTCTAGCGCGTACTGAGATGCCCCAGAAGGTCACACAGGGGGAGCTATTTAGCCTTTACTGCATGGTGACTGGAGGGATTCCAAACTTTGACTTGATGTTGGCAGAGGATCTGCATAAGATCAAGGCCAAGGCGAAGGACGATATCTGCTGCGGAGGCATTGTGACTCACATAGCGAGTTACCAGGATATGGACCTCAGTGCTTGCACCATGGTGGCGACTGCCAAGCCGTTAGGACTTCAGGAGATGATTACTCGGAGGATACTGGTTCCCCGAGGACTCACTACACCGTATGTAGATATGCCATGGGAGCCTACTGCACCACAGGGGATCAGATGGTCACCCTAGTTCTCAGTGTATGATCCACACTATTGGTAGACTGCTTGGATCCCACTGATGGAGGATGCGAGAGAGGCAGCAGATGCACCAGCTGAGGAGGATGAGGTTGAGGAGGCTGTTGATGATGATGATGATGATGATGATGATGATGATGATGATAGGGATGGTGGAGTTCCTACGGATACAAGTACTGATACTGCTGGGACTAGTGCGCCGGTCATTGACTTAGACGATGACGAGACTGAGACCGCGCCGGCTGCATCACCAGTACGCCCTGCTAGGCGTAGGGGACGCCGACAGAGGGATCCAGATGCTCACCGACGGATCGATGACTTCACCGATCAGATGATAGACTCCTATGCTGCCCTGACTGTAAACATCCAGGAGAGATTTGGCGCCCAGCACCGAGAGATCGACCGTTGGACTCATCAGATGCTAGAGGACCAACACTATCAGCGCCGGATGATGGAGATCCAGTTTCAGCAGACTATGGGTTATCCATTTGACCCATCCCAGTATCCGTACGTGCCACCACCACCACCACCGGATCGTGATTATTGAGAGCTTGCATGATTTTCTTTCTTATTTATTATGCAGCTCTGCTTTGTCTGGTGAGTATTTTATTTCTTTAGACTTATTTTGACCCACTGGGACAGTGTGTCCCAAGTATGGGGTATTTTGTTGATGTATTGCATGACTTATGTGTTGTATGACTCGACATTATCGGTTATTTATGCTTTATTTTGCTCTATGTGCTTATTACATGCATGCATAATAGGTCATTTGATTGAGAAAAACGTCAAAAACTGGTTTAAAAAATTTTTTTGACCTCGACCGGGACAGTTCTGGCCGAACGAGGTACTTCACCTCGGTTGACTTAGAACACCTCGACCGAGGTGGTTTTCCAAACTAAGAGTTTTCGAAAACGATTTTGTGCTTTTTATCTGGATATGACCTCAGTGATGATTTTGTTTGCTGACTGGTTTTGAAATCTTTATGTGTTTGAAAGGTTTTATAATGTGTTTAAGTTGCTAAATGCTTTGTTTGAAATTTTGGCATGTTTAATACTTTGTTTTTATCCAACTTATGTTGAATTTGAAGGTTGACACCGCAAGATAAGTTCTCTCACTCTCTTCCTGGAAAGACCAAGGCAATTCATTCTCTTCTCTTCTTCTTCTTAATCATGCTTAGCCCCTCATATACATATTTGCCTCCCTTTACCTATCCGGGAATTTGGAAGCAAGCAAAAGTGAAAAGCAAGTGAAAGAAAAGTCGAGATGTTGTGCTGAAAGTTAGAAAGAAACAAATAGGTTTGGGGAAGTCAATCATGATGATGAGTAACTCGGCACCATTCACATAGCCGGGTGTTTGTGTTTGCCAAAGTCGGATTGAGCGATATTCCTAACGGGTCATGGTATGTGCATCAAGGGTTTGAGGCATCTCGAAAAATTGATGATTGCTGATCTCCTAGGCTTTGGTTATTGTGCACCTCTGTCCATGCATCCCAAAAAGTAAAGTAAAAAAAAAAAGTAAAAATAAGCAAAGCTTATTGGTGGAAGATGTTGAAGTTCAAAAGGAAGTGAAGTAAAGATCCTTTTCCCGGATTCTAGCACCACATTACCTTATATACATCCCACCCTCACACGTTTCTTTGACCTTCTCTTCAAAAGCCCTTGAGACCTCGAGCTTGTTGATTGACTTAGTGGTTTAAACTGGATTATACATGATTAATTTCGATAATTATGATTTATTATGCATTCTATGATTTTATGCAAAGATGAACAACTTTCTCATATTTATAAAATGTTTTAAGCATGTTTTGATTTTATATTTCATGAAGCATTATCTTAGAGTGATCTATGATTGTAGCACACCATTAAAATGTTTTGAAAAACTTTTTCATTGATCTTTATGACTCATAATCCATCCTATCTTGTATTCTAGATTTGGAACTTGCTTGGGGACAAGCAAGGGCTAAGTATGGGGTATTTTGATAACATGAATTATTGTCTATATTTTGGGGCCTGTTTAGACGTTTTATCTTCAATAAACTGCATGTTTGTATATATATTATGTGATTATATTGTCATTTCATCTACCTTTGCGGGAATCGAGGTCTACACCTAGTTTTGTTGTAATCGTAGGTAAAATGACACGTTTTGGATTAAAATGGAGCAAAAGGAGCTAAGGAGTCATTGGAGCTACATTCAGGAGCTTAAGGAAAGATCCAGGAATCATGGAATTGGATTAGAGATTCACTTTGGACCAGATTTGAGAGATTTCACATTCAGTTGTGATTCACCTCGGTTGACTACAGAGTCACCTCGACCGAGGTGATCCAGAGGAGCCGACTCGACCGAGGCGAACACCTTGGACGCGGCGAAGATATTTTATTCTTGGCTGAGATCTTTTATTTTTGGAAGGAGGATCTTATATTTTTGGGCTGGGTTCCATGAAGGAAGAAGATAAGTTAGCCCATATATTTTACCTATTTTTATGGGAAGAGATCTTTCTAAGATATCTTATCTTTGAAGAGTAATTTTCCTATAAAAAGGGTCGGATTTCCCACAAATCCGGAACATGCTATACCACCGATCGTGCTTAGAGTAGCCGTTTTATCCCACCATAGCTGGAAGATTTGAAGAACCTTTTTGAAGGTTGAAGAAGAAAGTTTATAGCTTTTATAGCTTGTGAAGGGTTTTGTAAGATTCTCTTAGATAACCTTCGTTGTCGTTTGTCTTGTTGGATTTTTATCCAAGGAACGCTTTGTTGTTTAATAATTGATTCAGTTATTGAAGCCTTTCTCTTAAGGTTTTCTTGTTCAATTATTCTCTTTCTTCCCATATACTTGATTATTGCTTTCATGATGATGAGTGGCTAATTTCCTTGTGTGATTCTAGAGTGATTGGCTGAAGGTTGTGGGAAAAACAATGATAGAATAATCTTAATCACAGTAGAACCCTGAAAGTTCGAGTCTTTATCCTTAACCCTAAAGCATCTCGCTCAGTCGATGAACATCTCGGCCGGGGTGGAATTCGTTTGACCAAGGTAACTTTTCTAATCCGAAACTGAGAGTTAAGTGTTAGAGTTTGCCAAATCCTATTCTTATTACACCTTTCCTGGTTCAACGCAAGCTTAGGATGAGACTTACCCGGTAATTCCTTTGTTTGTTTACCTAAGATCATAAGTATAGGTAATAAAGGTTTATCCTTTATTGGGGTTTGAGTGTGCCTTCACCCCATCTTTGTGAGTTAGCATGAGACTTACCCGGTAAAGGTTGATTCTATTCCCTTAGTTGGAGTGTTAGTTTGAGGTTATAGTTCTTTTCCTTAATTCCATGAGACTTACCCGGTAATAGGAGTTACGGTTTGGGATTAGTGAGTAGTGAGACTTACGCGGTGATCTATTCCACTTTAGTAACACCTTCCCTTTGCAAAAAAAAATCTCAGCTTTGTCCGCTTATCTTTAGATCTTGAGTTGGAACTACAACTAGACGCTTTAATCCCTAGAATTGCATATTTCCTTAATTGACTTTTTATCATCTTTGATTGCTATAATCGCTTTTGTGGTTAGTAGTTACATTAGCTTACCTATTCCGACTTTGTTTCACTAAGTCCCTGTGATCGACCCTTGGAATTCCTTGCTTTTACTACGATTGACCCGTACACTGCGGGTTCGCATCCTTGTTTTAAGCTTTCGTCTAGGGTTATAAATTTAAAGCTTGCACACACCGTTTGGAGCGAACAAACAACAACATCAAAACTTAGATTTAGAGTGAACGTTTGAGTGAGTTTTTAGTAACTTTTGTTGAAGAACTTTTGAAAGCATTGTAAGGAACGTTTTGGAGTTATGTTTGAAGGGTTGTAAGTCTTGTTAATCTCATATTCACCTAAGATTACTTGTTTCTTTTCACTCTTATTTCATTTTCTTGCTATGGAAGCCATGAATGCTTACATGTTGAGTTTGGATCTTAAAATGCATGTTGTTGGCTAAGTAGTTGTGATTCTAGGATGATGGAATGATGGTTATGGATTGGACTATGATAGAATAGACTTGAATGTACCTTTGGATGATTTGCTTGCTCAAATCTTAACCCAAACCTAAAATCACGGCTTATTCTTGTAAAATCTCGACCGTGGTTTCTCATGATCAGCCCGTGGTTTTCTCTGTTGTGCTTGTATTGATGAATCTGAATGTTAGGATGTTAGATTGTTGAAATCCTAGTGTTTGTTAAGCATAATCTAGCCTAGGGTGACCTAATGCTAGCAAACTAAGTAAGAGAAGAGACTTACCCGGTAATTCTCGATCTTAGATACCAAAGATGATGAACTCTAGGTAGTAGTGAGCCTCATAAGTCGCTATTGGACTGAGTGTGCTAGGATTGATGCTTAGGACTTGCCTTCCCGAGACTTACCCGGTAAGGAGAGGTTTGACCTCTAGATAACAATCCGGTTTGTAGAATTCCCAACTTTAGGCTCCTAGAGACTTACCCGGTAATAGGACCTTAGGTGAGGGATTAGTGGACCATGAGACCTACCCGGTGATTGATCCCATTGGAGAAACACCCTTTCCCAACATACCGTAGATTGTCCAAGGTTGATTAGAAGCTTGAGTCCAATGCCATAATCGGAAGTCCTAACCCCTAGAATCCGTTTTTCTTTCTTTGATTACATATCTTGTTCTTGTGTTGTTTGTTAGTGTTGCTAGTTTGATTTATAATATTGCATGATTTGTGATCTTTGCTTGATCACCACAAAAACCCAACCCAAAAATATCATGATTTTCATTTCATTATTTCCTTCTATTTTCTTAGACTAGATTTGCACTATCCATGATCACTTGTTTGATTTGATTTCACCTTAGTCTTCGTGTTCGACCTCGGAATACTATCCTTGCTACAAAATGACCAATACACTGTGGGTTCGCTAGGAGGTAGGAAATTATATCGAGTTATAAATTGTAAGACTTTTCTGCTATACGTTTATAGCGTAACAAGTTAGACTTATGTGCATGTGTGATGTTATGTGTAGTTTGTGCCTGTGCGGGATTATGTGTTTAATTTGTCTGATCTTGATGTGTTAGCTTGAGTGGATCGTGTGTGTAGATGGAAGGATTATGCCTTCATGTTCCGAGTGCATGTCTCCGTTGAGACCGAGACGATTGTCATTTGTTTAAGTTTCAGGACAAACTTATTTTGAGGGGGATTTGATGTAACGCCCGGAACTTCGGTTCCGTTTAAGAGAGGCGAAAGAAGCCTTGAGCAAGGGCTACCGCCCTTGCGGCTTAGAAGGCCCGCACCCACGGCTGTCCGCGACCGTAGATTGGACATCCCACGGGGGCGGTGACATGTTAGAGCGAGAGTTATGTGCCTTTTCCGTCCAACCTTTCATCTTCTAACTCTTTTATTTTCGTCCTCTTTATGATGGTAGTGATTCATGGGTTTTGTCCCTTGGCATCCCCTCCTTTTATGTAGCCTAACTCACTCTCTCTCTCTTATTTCTTTTTTTTCCCCTCTCTCCCTTCTTCTCATTCATATCTTTCACTTTCATCCTCCACCATTGCTGTCTCTTACCTTGAGGTTGTCACAAGAAGATAGGATTGCACAGACGTGCTCCAAAGTAAGCTCGTTCCTTCCCCTTCTTCCCTTCTTCTCTTGTCATTCTTCTTACAACCTTGAAAGGTTTATATCCACGAATTTACTCAAGAGAATTTTTCCTTGTTTGTGCTTGTGTTGATGGCATGCATAGACCGTGGAGGAAGGCTACAATCTGGTGGTGTAAGCCAAGAGGCATTCACAACATCAAAGGAGGCAATAGGAGGGCTGCTGCACATTGGAGAATCAAAGAATCGGCGTTTCTGGGCTTCAGCTGCACGGGCGGGTGAATATTACCGCGGGGGCGGCGCCAGGATTTTCCAGGAGCCGCAAGGGCAGATGAACAGTGCCGCGGGGGCTTGACCTTCAACACACAGTCGAGTCTTTTGTTTCCGCGGCTGCGTTTCTTCAACAGTAGGCTCTTCTTCTCCCTTCTTCTTCTTTCCTTCATTCGTTATGAGGTTGATCCGTGTTAGTATCATGCCTAGGTTGGACCTAGGATAGTTGGAATGCCAAGTAGTGGCTTGACCCTTAGGGTCATCTTGTGAGAGTTGTGAGTGTGTTGAATGTGGGTTGTGGTAAGATCTCTTAGATATTTGAGGATGACGGTCTGTATACGAGGGTTATCATATTGGAAGCCTTGAAAGCGGTAGATTGAGAGTGATCGCCTAACTCATGCATTATGTTCTTGTGAGGATGTTGAGCCTAGAACTCTAAGGACTTCTAGTTGACTAGAGTGATGTTGTTCTTGTGAGGATGTTGAGCCTAGAAGTCTAAGGACTTCTAGTTGACTAGAGTGATGTTGTTTTGGAGAGGATGTTGATCCTAGAAGTCTAAGGACTTCTAGTTGACTAGAGTGCTGTTTGATCCATGTGCCTTGTGTTGAACAGGCATTGCGTGTTTTTCCAGGGGAGGTTGAGAAAGTTCGATCGGGTTTTTCTTTGAGACTGGTAAGTGCACGAACTTACTTATTTGACTTCTTCGTATTAGCATATTGTGTATTGGAGGTGTGTCTTAGTTATGTTAAACAACGAAACCGGAATAGGACGACCTATTTATATATTACGTAATTGGCCCAAGTGTATGATAACGGGCGGTGACATCACTGCCTAGCTCTTGCGAGAGCTAGGAGGTTCTCTGCGACTAGCTTGTGCAGGTAGACTGTTAGATGAATTACTACTATTCCTTGTTTATAAACGGGGACGGAGGCGATGATTGGGAATCCCTCACGTCACAAAATAAGTATCATCAGTACAGGTTATGACTTAAAAAAAGATAATAAACGGACTTGAGTGTTGCATGTTGAATGTGTATGCTATGTGTTTGTGTGCCTTTACCTTTATATTAATGCATAAAATGCTAGCTAACGGTATTATACCGCTTTGTAGATGCCTTCGAGGTTAGGGAGACGGTCAAGTGATCCGGTGGTGGTGAGCAGCCGGTGTTCCGTACATTATAGGACGGGATCGGTTTATCTTTATTTGTTATCTTGAGACGTTGTCATCCTGCTTTGGATTTGAGAACTCGGCTGGAGTTGTATTCGGTTGTATTTCAGGCATTTAAAACTTGTGCATTTGCCTTTTTATTTTTGCCATGTTGTAAGGTCCGGTGAGGTTGTTGTCAAGTTAAGGGTCGGGACCCATTGTGAGGTCTTAGCCCGTGGCATCCCGAGTCCTTCGGATTTGGGGTGTTACAAATACCTAAAAGGCATGCCTCGTGAAAAAACTACATCATGATAATGAAAGAAATTAGTTAAAATAAGAGAAGATTTCGACAAAGGATTTAGATGACATGTGAGATATGGTTAAACGATGAGATTTTAGAAACACCAATGGATTACAGAACTACCACTTCAAGGCCTAGTGTGCAACAAATCCTTGATAAATTCTACAGAACTAATTTTCTAGTTCTATCATGGATAAGCGATGAAATCTTCAACTCGTAAACCAATTAGACACTCTTCTATCAAACAACGTCACAAAAACAAAACTATGAAGAACCCAAAAACTATATAAAAGATTGAATACATTGGACAACTAATAAAAAAGGATGATATTCAACGAAATTTGCTATGGAAGTCATCCTACAACGGAAGGTTGAAGTAACCTCAGACAAAGCTTGTGTTTGGAGGTTAACTTAATGCCTAAAGTAAAAAAATTTCCTATGAAAACTTTCTTTTGAGGAATCCCAACAAAAAATAATCTTGACAAGCAAAAAGTTTCAGTCATGAAGCATTGCGAACCTTGTAATCATCATACATGAAATATTAAACACCTCCTCTTTGTGTGTCTGTACACTCTACAAAATATTGATAATGCTAAATTATAACAATTTTGTAAAATTGTGACATAACAAGTTGAGAAATAATTGATATTGCTCGTATAAAAGAAAACACTTCCTCTACAAAACTAAGAAAACTAGTTGTTATATGGTGGAACATCTATCCGGATAGAATTCAAATTATATTTAATAAGAAAAAGGCACAACAAAACTGAAACAAACTACATCGAATCAAATAAACGACTGGGAAAAGGCTGATATAAAACTGACTACAAACAAAATAACACAACAGAAACAAAGAAGAAAAGCAAAAAACATTAAATGGAAAAGACCTAGGGATGGATCTATCAAATTAAATTTTGATGCCTCAAGAAAATTGTCTAACCAATATGCTTTTGGATACATATTCGGAACAACTTTGCAATTCCTCTAGCTACAAGGAAAGGAAGATGCAATGCCGACTATATTTTAAAAGCAAACGCTTTCGCTCTTCAGGAGGGCCTCCAAAATTCACAAGTGTAAGTGCTACATCCATTGAGATTGAAGGAGACAATTTGATGTTCATTAAATTCCATCAACCAAGTGCGGAAACCACTGTGAGAGACGGACATAATCATCTCAATTATCTCTTCCATGATCTTGGGCTTCATGCACTTTAGTACGCATCATATTTTCTGGGAAATCAACATTATTCCTGATAGACTCGTGTTGCTTGGACACAACTCAATCGTAGATGACGATGTCTTACGACAAGATGTTGAAGAACTCATCGAAAAGAATGTTGTAGGATGGTCCATTTCTAGAAACTAATAACCTTGTTTTTCTTACATTTGTATAAAAAAAAGAACACATATTGAAACTTTTGAAAGAAGTAACAAGATGAGGTTTATAGAATTAAAGTTAATAATAATTTTGATTTACTATTTATTTACAATCGGATGATACATTCATTAAATTGATCCAAGAAGAAATAAGAAGTTTAAACCCAAATTACCTTCTACACATCCACTCTTATTTTCTATTGGATAAATGATATCATATAACAAGCCCAATTGAGGAGTGTTTAGATGTCCAAGAAGCCCTAATCTACATGCATCCTTTGCATTCACACCGCAACCTACAAGCTTGGTTTCCAAGGAAGATTTCGATGTTGCTTATCTATTAGATTAGTTAATTATCTTGAAATTCTATTCTTTTGAAAATTATCTCATTCTTATCTAAATCCTTTTTTTTTTTTGAAATGGTACGTTTCAAATTAGTATCTAAATCCTTTTTATTATTATGTTGGGATTAACTATGGCCTCCTTGTTCTTGTTCGATCCTTCGTTCAATCACTTTAGATTTGAACCCTGTATTGAATCTTGTTCTCTTTTCAATTACTTTTAGTTATTTTGGAATTGAATCATATATATTGTGAATTAGTTGCCAACATTATCCCATAATCCAAAACATCAATAAAATTGAGCATTTATTCCTATTTTGTTGTAGTGCCGTTGAAACCCCAATCACCTCTCAGCCGAGTTTTTCTTTTATTGTTGCTCATGTCCGATCCTTGATTCAATCAATTTAGATTGAACACGACATTGAATCTTGTTCTCTTTTCAATTATTTTTATTATTAACTTTAATATTGTACTGGTATATTCCTAGAAGTGTTATTGCCACCGACATTGAAGGAGAAGAGGTTATGAAAAAACGAGTTTATTTTAATCACCTAGAATGAATCGAGTTTGTTTATGTTCCCTTAACTAGTCATATCGGTTTCATTTCAATTGTTTGTTCTTTGTAGTTGTCATGTTCACGAGATTGTCACTTCCAATGCTTTAATACTCATTTTCTCCCTCTCCCTCCCTCTCCCCTTATATGACAACAACTCTTAGTTTCCTATTATTGATGATGAATAGTTTGTTACTTGAGTCAAGGAACCTAAATAATATACTTGATTCGTGTCACATTAGGACATACTAGTCTAGAATATCGAATATTGACGAGGCTTAGGAATTCCTGTACAGGTGACAATGAAGAGCTCATTTGATGATCGAGCCAGCACAAACAAAACCGAGAGTTCTACTTCTGGTTCACATCAAGCGGTATCACAAGTCAAACAATCACTTGAGATACATAATTGTTGTTGTTTCTTATTGTTTTTGTTTCGTTTCCAACATTTTTTTTGTAACTTTTTAGATTTAATATATATTGCATCATTTTTTTTTATGTTAGTTGCTTGTTTGAATTAATTTACTTGACTATTTTTTTCCTTAGGGCTAACCTAAATTTTCTAGCGTTTTGTTCGGATTTTGTGTGTGGTTTTTGTTAGTTTTACCTTAATTTCATAGTTTTCTTTTCATAGTTAATTTTATCCTTTTCATAAATGATTTTTATCCCATCTAACAAAATTTAAAAATCTATCATTTTATCCTTGTTAGTTTTATTATTTAATTCAACAGATTTTTAGCCATTTTTAAATTTTAACAATCTATCATTTTATTCTTCTTTTCATAGTTAATTTAAAAATCTATCACTTTATCCTTCTTTTCAATTTTAACAAAATTTAAAAATCTAACATTTTATCCTTCTTTTCATAGTTAATTTTATACTTTTTATCCTTTTGTCAAACCGAGTTTAGAAACTTTTAAATTTTAACAATTGTACCGTTTGTTTTGTTGAAAGGGTTCCTCTTTAAAGTTTAACAATTGTACCGTTTGTTCTGTTGAAAGGGTTCCTCTTTAAGGATTTTTTTTTTATTATTTTGATTTAAAAAAACAATCTTATCTTACTAACCTATAGCTTTAGCTTTTTGAGAGTACTAAATGCTTCATATTACACCATATTTTGCTTCATATTAAGTTTATATTTTGGCCTATACTATCAATTAACTATCTCAATTAAGCCTTTATTTTTGTAACTCTATAGTTGTAACTCATAACATTGACTACCCAATTAAGTTATAATATTGATTTCATATTTAAATTATTTTTTCTAGTTGTTTTTACCTATAAAAACTCCTCTAGATAAAGGACATGCGGGGTTATAGTGCTTGCATACATTCATCATTGAATTCCAGGTAAAAATCCTTATTATAACTTAATTGACTACCCAATTAAGTTATAATAAGGATTCTCTCAAACGTATTTTCTATGCTGGAGAATATGACCTCCGTTTGTATTCCAGGTAAAAATCGGTTGTGCTTGCATACATTCATCATTGAATATTGAATTGCTCGTTAGTTTAACCTATATATGTTCATAAACAATTATCTTAACTTGCTCTTTGGATGTGAATGTGTTTTTTGCTATGCAGTTAATTTGGTTGGAGTACAAATATTTGTGTGCATATTGTTGCTTCTTCGAACCCTTCAAATTGGCTTGAACCTCTTTTGGGAAAGAGCAAGCGGTCTCGGTCATCCATTTAATATCCAATTTTACTGTTAAGCTAGTTATTGAAGTTTTTGTTACGTCTACAAAGACCCGGCATAATGGACACCTTTTGCGCTTCTCGTAGCATGAAGTACAACCACAAAATTTCTACCTCAAAAAACAAGACAAAGCAATAGTGAATTTGAATCAGTTAATTTCTTCTTACTATTTTATTATATCTTTTTAATCATTCAATTATCATAGATAATTTCATTGGCATCATAACAAAAAAATTGATATCGTCGGTCCAATAATACACTTTCGCAATACTATTTGTAAATCTAACCTTTCAACACAAAACAATCCAAGATACAATTTATTATTCGAACACTCACATTTTGATTTTGTTAACAATTATATTGTAAACTTAAATTGATTTTGCTCTCGGTCTCTTATACATGGTGTGTTGTTCTAACAACTTTGCTAAACACTATTTCATCTTTCGGTTGGTCATTATAAATTTATGACAATTATTTTACACTAATTGCCTCATTTAATTAGATATGATTTTAATAACCAAATACACTCCTTTGAGACAATTTTTTTTACAAATTAAATATGAACTTAATAACCTGATAATTCCTTTCACACAATTTTTTACACATTAAATATGAAAAGTAAAATGCTATTAACCTTGGAACATTATAGAAGCCTAACAGTTTGTCCGGTAATTATAGTTAATGATAATAAATTAGTACTTCGTGAAAATGTTTGAGAAGTTTGATAGTTCGACAATTTGTGTAACACCCCAAATTCTGAGAACTCGGGGAGCTACTGGTTAAGACCTCACAATGGGTCCCGACCTTAGTTTGACAACAATTTTACTTGGATCTTACAACAATGCACAAATATATTTAATACAATTTCAAAACATATTATTTTTAATGTATGAATGTACACATGTGACAGCCTTACAAAACATATATATAAATACATAACATGCATGTCGTATGAGAGATCCCCTGTCCCCATCTAATGAATACGTGGACCCGGCTGACCATCCGTTCCGGATCTCTCTGCAACTGTCTATCTCTACAAATCTACAACACGGATAAAACCGTTAGCTAACATTCTATGCATAAGTATAAAGGTAAAAGCACAAACACACAACATACACAATCAACATTCAACACTCAATCCTTTTTATTATCTTTTAATTAGGTGATATGTCATTACTAATGATACTTATTTTGTGACACGAGGGATTCCCAAACCTCGCCCCTGTCCCCGTTTACCAACGCGGAATGGTACTAATGCATCTGACCGTCTACCTGACTGGGCTGGTCGCAGGGAACCTCCTAGACTCTCGCAAGAGCTAGGCAGATGATGTCACGACCCGTTATCATACACTTGGGTCAATTATGTAAATAATAAAGTCGGCCTAATTCGGTTTCGTTATTTATTATAACTAACAAACACCACTCATACACATTACAATCATACAAGAAGTCAGCTAAGTAAGTCCGTGTACTTACCTGAATCAGATCTCGACTCTCTTAATCACAACTCAATCTGTAACTATATAACTCGGTTGCCTGTCAAAGGAGGCAACTGTGTCAGCACACTTTCTAGGTAATTAGAAGTCTAAGACTTTCTAAGATAGTAGATCCTATTAAAACAGAATTTAATACAGTACCAATTTATGGTAAAATGACTATTTTACCCTTGGTCCCGAAACTTCCAAAAATTCTATAATTCATGCCTAAACCCTTATTTGAGACTAAAAAGTCATATTCTAACTCCTAAAGATGAGTTCGGTTACAAACTGGCAATTTACCCATTTTCCGGAAGATCGTTAAGGTCCAACTTCGGCTTCAAATATGAAATTTGAATAAACTTATAAAATTTCGAAATAATTCTCTAGCTCATCTATGATATCTCATCTACTCCTAGGAACAAGAATTTCTTAAAACTGTTCAACCTTCACTTCTACAAAAATTTCCAAAGTTGGTTACAACACTTGAAGTTTTCTATAGTTAGCCAAAATCTGAGTACACTTTGAAAAATCATAACTCCTAAACCGCTCGTTGGATTTATCCCAAATTCTGATATGTTCTACTATAAAATCTTATCTATAATATATCCAAAATTCAAGTCCAACAGAGATGAAAAACCTATTCAAAACTATCTCACAAAACAGCATCACATGTTGTTTTTTCCAACACTCAGCACAACTATAAAAACTGTGGGAGGAGTCAACTTTGAAACATCATAACTCTCAAACTATAACGTGGATTCCTCTAAAATTTTAGTATGATTTACTATGCAATACCGTCTATGACATATCCGAAAACCAGCCAAAAAAAAGGAGTCTAGCTTACCCAAAATCGAACATGAAGTTGACAGCTCGTCAACTCAGAAAATCCAGCAATGTGACAGCTCTTCCAGTCATCTTCCATGGCTGTTTTGGAGGATCTAAAGACATCAATTGGTACTCTAATCAACATTTACACAAAGAGGGTAACGCATAGAAGAGGGTTGCGGTCCTTACCCAACTAGCCGGACAAGGCGTGCTTGCGTGAACAAATCCTAAAGAAAGGTCGTGACCACTGTTGCTAGGCGCACATGGTTTGTTTGTTGCTCCAAACATGCGTATAGAGGAGGGTAGCTGGTCTAGCAAGCCATAGGACTCGCAACGTCCTCAACACCAACATGCCCAGGAGAGCGCTGTAGTTGACCTCCTCCCCATTGCTGCTATGTGTAGAAGGGAGGTAAGACTCGCGATTGCAGATCTCTCTCTACATCTGCTGCTCGAGATTTGCTGCTGCGTTTAGAGGGGAGCCATAGGAGGGCTCGAGATGAATATGGAAGGAATGAAGGCCGCTATTGCTCCCGGGAAGGACGGCCGTCGCCAGTGGTTTGGTTGCGTTATTGAACGGCTTCTGCCACGCGAGGTTGTTGCCAGCGAAAGAAGGAGAAGGCGAGAGCCCCCCTGTTGCCGTCGTTAGGGTCGTCTGCAGTAGCCACGCGAGGCTGTTGGCTCGGGGAAGAGGGGATCTTGCTGCTGCTCGCTGTCTCCGATGGCAGGAATGACCATGCCAGTTGCGTTGAGCATATAGGAGGGAGAGGCAGAAGATGTTACGTGTGTGAGAGGAGAGGTGGGATAGGGTTACAGAGGGAAAGAAGGGAAACGGTGTAACGGCTGCACAAGATCTCATCCACTGGGCTTCTAGCTGCGAGGGTTACGGAGTACAGGCCGCCTTCTCTCTGGGCCGGTAGTGATCTGGGATGGCTGGAGGCACGCACAAAAATTGGGCTGAAGCAATCTAGCCTGAAGAGGTGAGCTGAATTTGTAAAAAGCAAAGGTGGGTTGGGTTGTCAAAACTCGTCATCACTCGTCATGGCTTTGTCAGACCCATGCATGACTTCGTCATAGAGTTGTCGAGCTTCGTCATGACCTCGTCTTAGCTCTGTCATGGTGTCGTCACAACTTTGTCACAGTCTCGTCTCTGTCTTGTCATAATCTCGTCTAAAGTCGTCGTTAAGGATTAATTATAAGAATTAGGGTTTGATATAATTCTATCATTTTATGTGAATTAAATTCTACATAAATAATAAATAATTATAAGAATTAGGGTTTGATATAATTCTATCATTTTATGTGAATTAAATTCTACATAAAATGATAAATAATTACAAGAATTAGGGTTTGATATAATTCTATCATTTTATGTGAATTAAATTCTACATAAAATGATAAAATTTGTGAAGAAAGAAGTACTAGATAGAATGGGAACCGTTAACGGCTCGAAGTCCGAATTGATTCGGAATTAAACGGAATAAAAATTCCGGATATTACAATTTGTAATGTCTTTCACAATTCCATAGGAGAATTTTAAATAATGAAAAGTAAGATGCTAATAAATCTTTGAAAGTTAGAGAAATTTGAGAGTGGGTCCGGTAATTGTTATTAATGATAATTAATTAATACTTCATGAAAATATTAGAGAAGTTTTAGGGTTTGACAACTTGTCTATCTATATTTAGGTCCAAAACATTTTTGGACTCTAAAAATATAAAATAAGTCACAAAATATCAAATTGTAAAACCTATCGACTTATTTACTTTTATTTATGTCGATACAGTTGTGCCAAGTCTTACCCGCTTTTAGATACTTCCAATTGGAATGGCTTAAAGGTGGATTATTCATTTTCCTATGAACCATCAAATTTATCATCATTGTTTGTATGTTTAGAACAAACATCTCAATGAGGATGTACCATTAGTAGTTATTATGTTTAATCTCTACATTATTTATTATTATTATTATTATTATTATTATTATTATTATTATTATTATTATTATTATTATTATTATTATTATCATTATTTATGGATAAAATGAATGTAGATAAAACATACATTCATAAAACATTTTATATAAAATTTAGATTTCATTCAAATATACAACAACTAACAAAGGATAAAATAAAAAAAAAAAGAATATTTACACTAAATTTAAAAAACTTAATAATTTATAGAAGATACACTTGAATTAAAATAAATTGATATATTCATACTTGTAAAATTACTTGCTAGCGCACGGGCATGAACACTAATTTCATATATTGACGTCTTTTGACTTTAAGTTTACTTTGAAGTTAGAATGATTGGTCATTTATACGAATTGGTACTTTAGTTTTGTCACTGGCTTTGAAGTTTGAATGTTAAACTAGCTAGTCATTTTCAAGAAATTGCCGTAACAAGAAGACCAATGAGAAGACCAAGGGGATTGAACAAGCATTTGTGCATAATGGGAAAATGACTCTAAAGGGTTAGTAGAAATATAAGTCCCTACCGTGGACTTCCGCCTCATCGCACATCGCCACTCCACAAAAAATCTGAACGGAAAGTCTAACTAAACTTATTGCGAGTGCTTCAAAACCTTACAAAGAATAATGTTTATTTTGAGGATAAGGTTAGGATTTTTGAGAACAATAAAAAAATCTTGGTTTTCAGGACAAATAGGCCGCTCACTTCACTTACAACAAGCTTGTGGGTCTAGGTCCAAAAGCATTGACTTTAGAAAGGGCAAAGACTCCAAAGTAACCCATCGTAGCAAGATCAAATATGTTAATCTTAACTGTTGGAAAATATGTTGGACTTGTAGTAAGTGTGGCCATACTAAAAAGTAGTGGACTTATAAGAAAATAACTGGAATACGTTTAACCCCACTTACATGAAGGAACATAGAAGTGCCATAACCTAATATCAAACGGATCTAAGCTTGTTTGGATCAGCATGTTCTAACTCATTTATGCAGGTCAAAGTGAAGATGAACATCTAGAGGGACACCTAGTGGTAAATTGTTATTGGATGTTATACACATATGACTAGGAGTGAGCATCGTCTAGTTCAGTTTTTGGATTGGACAGGATCGGACCGAAACCAATGTAACACCCCAAATCCGCGGGACTCGAGATGTCACATTGGGCTAGGATCTCGCAGTAGCCTGTGGAACAACTCGAGGTTGAGAAGAAACCCACTCAATCAAGGAGGACAACTCACTCGAGGTAGCCCTAAGTCGAGCTTCTACATCAGCTCTATCTAGGATTTTCCTCTACCTAACTTTGCAACTTACTCAACTTGCATCCGAGGGGGTACGACGGTTTTAGAGGTTGTGTAAGAGGAATTGGCTGAATGTATTTGTATAAAGTCTTTATACACCTCTCTAAATACTCTCTTAGTTACTAGTTTGGATCTAGAAAGAATAATTGGAATTGAAATGGCCGAACTTTGGAATCAATCAAAGAGAAGCATTAGTGTTCTTCATTCTTGTTCTTGCTAGATTTTCATCCCAACTTGTTTTTCTCATAACTTTGGATTGATAAGTCCAAATTCGTCCATTTGTTTTTTCTACATACCTTATTTTCTATCAACTTTACAACCATGCCATTTGTTTCTACTATTACCATGTCCAAGTTTTTGACGAGTGAGTATGATACGCCCCCGGATGGCGATGCCATCCGGAAAAGATATGTCTAAGTTGAATACTAAGTATTGAGAAGGAAAACCCTCTTACTTAGTTTAGGCATCACCCCTTCCTCCATCCTCTTAGAGTTCTTGCTTGGATCTAGTCTTTGATCCAAGCCTCAACATTCGAGGATCCTTTTGAAGGATCAAACCTAACGCTTCCGCCACCCAAACTCATAGTTTGATCCAACTCAAACAATCAAGAAGGAGTAGTTGAAGTTTCTCCTCGACCGTTGAGTTTGATCCTTCAAAAGGATCCTCGAATGTGGAGGCTTGGATCAAAGACTAGATCCAAGATAGAACTTTAAGAGGGTGAGAGAAGAAGGTGATGCCTAAACTAAGTAAGAGGGTTTTTCCTTCTCAATACTTAGTATTCAACTTAGACATATCTTACAAATGAGCCAAGCCATCCTTATATAGTGGATGGAGGCCATACAAAGAGTTCAACATAAATGACGGAATTAAAAGTCGGAATTAAGTTCCGAATATGAAAAGCCTAAAATATAAAAGGTCGGAATTTAATTCACGGAATTAAGTTCCGGAATTAAAGTTCGGAATACAAAAAGACTTATTATTAAATAGCCGAATAATAATAATGGTCTTCAAAATGTGCGGGTCCTTCAAGCCGAAAACACGGATGACATCGTCATCCGGGGGCGTATCATTCTCCTCCTCTTAAATGTCTAAGTTGAATACTAAGTATTGAGAAGGAAAAACCCTCTTACTTAGTTTATGCATCATCTCTTCTTCCACCCTCTAAAGTTCTTATCTTGGATCTAGTCTTTGATCCAAACATTCACAATCGAGGATCCTTTTGAAGGATCAACCAAACGCTTCCGCCACCCAAACTCTCAGTTTGATCCGATTCAAACAATCAAGAAGGAGTAGTTGAAGTTTCTCCTCGATCTAGATCATCCGTATTTCTATCATTGGTATCAGAGCTCGGGATCGAGGTCAAGTTCTTTACTAAAGTTCTTGATTGTTCTTCACAAAATTTTTTTCTCGTCAAGGGATGATCTAGGTCGAGGAGAAACTTCAACTACTCCTTCTTGATTGTTTGAGTTGGATCAAACTATGAGTTTGGGTGGCGAAAGCATTAGGTTTGATCCTTCAAAAGGATCCTCGAATGTGGAGGCTTGGATCAAAGACTAGATCCAAGCAAGAACTCTAAGAGGATGGAGGAAGGGGTGATGCCTAAACTAAGTAAGAGGGTTTTCCTTCTCAATACTTAGTATTCAACTTAGACATATCTTTTACAAATGAGCCAAACCATCCTTATATAGTGGATGGAGGCCATACAAAGAGTCTTAACATAAATGACGGAATTAAGTTCCGAATATGAAAAGCCTAAAATATGAAAGGTCGGAATTTAATTCACGGAATTAAGTTCCGGAATTAAAGTTCCGAATACAAAAAGACTTATTATTAAATAGCCGAATAATAATAACGGTCTTTCAAAATGTGCGGGTCCTTCTAGCCGGAACACGGATGGCATCGCCATCCGGGGGCGTATCATTCTCCTCCTCTTAAATGTGAAACGTCCTCGTTTCACCGTAAAAAAAGAAAGGAGTCACTTGAAGAACAAGACCCTTGAAAATCAACCTTGGATGCATAATGTCGGAGTCGGGCGGCTTCGACTTGTAGTCTTTCACAAGGATGTTGGGGCCGCCAAGCTTGTTGAAATCGGGAGGCTCAATCTTGTAGTACATGAGGATGGCCTCGCCGGTGAGTTTGTCTTCCATGCCCTTTAAGCTTATGACATTGTACGTTGGAGGCATGCCGGAAAGAAGCAAGGGTAAGCCGGTAAATATGTCATGAGACAAAACAAAATCAAACCTCGGGTCAACCAGCTCGAATTTGTAGTCAAACAACATAAATGTGTCATTGTCATGGTTGATGGCTTCTTCACCCTTGATGATGATCTCATCTTTGTCATCTTCAAAATATTCTCCACATATAGTGGATGGAGGAGGCCATACAAAGAGTCTTAACATAAATGACGGAATTAAAAGTCGGAATTAAGTTCCAAATATGAAAAGCCTAAAATATGAAAGGTCGGAATTTAATTCACGGAATTAAGTTCCGGAATTAAAGTTCCGAATACAAAAAGACTTATTATTAAATAGCCGAATAATAATAACGGTCTTTCAAAATGTGCGGGTCCTTCTAGCCGAAACACGGATGGCATCGCCATCCGGGGGCGTATCAGAGTAGTTCCTTGCTACGTTTTGGCGTAAAAATCCCCAAAAAATGCTAGACTTTGTGTTTATCATTTGAAAGGGAAACTAATCATGTTAGTAGCCTATAGGAGGGATCAACTCCGGATTATTATTCGTTATTGGAATTATCTAAATGTTTCATGTTAGACTATCTCTAGTTTAAATTGTCCCCTTTGATCATTGTATTCTTCCATGTAGGAATGAATGATCTCTAGATCAATAATCCATGTTGAGACTTACAAGTAATATGAGGATAATTGTGCAATGTTGATATGCTTATCATACTAGAGTAGGGTTATTTGGACCGACAAGATGATTGACCTACTTGTGTTGTTATTGTCCAAATTGTAGTGATATTTGATAATGTAAGCAAATAGTAAATACCATGTGATGCTTATGTTGTCTTGTATCATCATAATTGTTACCAAGCTTAATCAACTAGTATGCAAATAGCAAACACCATGCGATGAATATTAGTTGACATAAAGCTATATGATGTGATAAAGCTCACCTAAATTACATGCTTTTCGTATTCGCTTCATTGATTGAACACTATACACTTGAGCATTCTACTAGCAATAGTTTGAGAGTAATAGCCCCAAACCTAGTGTTTTCTCAATATATTTGATACTTATGATACTTTTAACTTGCTACTTATTACTCAAACCCCCAAAGATTTTAATATGTTGATCAACCCGTTTTCCTTTTCTTTTACACACTTAGACCTTACTGTTGAACTTGATACTTTCAAGCTATATAGAATATCTCTTGGGATTTTGACCTAGTTGAATACCTCATGCACTTACATTGACAATGACCATATATTTGCGGCAATATGTGATTTTTGAGTGTCTACCAAAACTCCCATCAATTTTTTGGCGCCGTTGCAGGGGGAGATTCTTGACTTTGTTTGATTGTTAGAGAGTTCATTAGAAGTTTAAGTGTTTTGTTACTTTTGATGCACTTTTGTGTATGTTTGTGACTTGTAGGTGTTCTTGCAAAGTGTATGCCAAGAAGTTTCAACAAGGAGCTAGAACCATTTGATCCTAAGCTGGAAAACACTTTGAAAAGATTAAGGAAGATAAGAAAACAATGGCTAGCTATGAAGGACCAAGAAGCCGAAATAGAGAGACAAATGGCCCAAGCTAGAGAGAGAAGACTTTCAAAGGAAAATAATATTAGATCTTGAGGCTAGGTTGATAACTAAACAAATCTTGCAAGAGAGGTTATGCACCAAGAAGAAATGCATAGAAGAATGGCAAGGAGAGGCAACCAAGGAAGAATCTATGGTCCTAGGACACTTGGAGAACGAATGGACCCGGCTCAATGATAGCTGATAACTGTCAAATGTAACACATTCTAGATCTTAGATTTATGCACTTCATAACTCTTTTACTCTCTCATACATCTCTATTTGTATGGAAAGTGTTCATTTTTTGTATTTTTGTATCTACATTGGTTTTTATGTGTTTCAAGCATTTACACCATTAATTGTGCCAAAATTGCATCCTCTCGGAAGTCAAAGTTGAAGTGAAGACTTTACATGACTGAGGAACTGTAACACAAAGTCTTCTGAATATGCCTTAAAGTAAAGATCCACGATTTGAAGCTACAAATGAGCGAAACGGGCAAGCGAAATAGCCAAGAAAGTGTAGGGTGTCCGTTTCACATATGTCGTCATTGTAGAAGATTTTGTCAAAACCCAACTTCGAAGCCTAACCCGAAGCATTCTATACGGCCTAGCAAAACAGCTTGTCTACGGCTAACATGACCATAGGTATGCCATTTGAAGGCCGTTGGTTATCCGTTTCGATTGTTGCTGAGAAGGAAATCGAGTCTTCTGATTGTAACTTTGGAAGAGTTATATTTTGTGTAACCCTAGACTCCGAGAAGGAAATCGAGCTACTAGGCTAGGATCTCACAATGAATTTTGACCCTAGCCTAACAACAACTTCAGTGGGTCCTAGAACAAGACAGAGATATATATAAAACCAAATACATAAAATTGTATTAATATACACATCCAAAAGGTATACAAAACACAAGCGAATACAAAACAACAAAACATATCCAAAGGTGTACAAAATATCCCCACAACCTACGCCCGACCTAGTGTACGGAAGCCTCGGTTGATCACCCATCTTGCTTAATCTGCAGTCTTCCTATATTGCAAAATAACTACAACACGATATAAAACCATTAGTTAACAGATCATGAATAAAAATAACAGTAATAACACATACCAACACATCACAATATGAAATGTCACACACATATCCGTTTATTATCTTCATTACGTTATACCATTACTAATTCAACTTATTTTATAACACGAGAATCTCTCAAAACTCGCCTCCGCTTCCGTCTGCCGACAGGAATAGATCAGTACTATCCGTTACATGTGGGCCTAGGTCGCAAGAGCACCCCCCCCCCAGTCACCTACACAGCTGAACAAGTGGTCACGACCTATTATAATACACTTGGGCCATTTAAATATACACATATGGTCGTCCTAGTCCGGTTTAGGTTATAAATGCAACATTCATATGCACAAGTATCACTATCACAATCATTCAGATCCATAATCGCTAACTAAGAAAGTCTCATGGACTTATCTGTCCCAACATAAACCTGTATCCAAGTCACAGTTTCCCCTCGAGGAAACGATCAGTACCTGCATCAGCAAGACGCACACAAGTATCAATAACTATCCACATACTAGGAGATTCCACCTCCTAGTCTTCAAGATCTCGCAAGATCCTAAACATAACACAATCCACAATATCAATATCCTCAAAGATCATAACTACCAATCCATAAACTCAACATCTCACAATTCCTCTACCTCTCAAGATATTATCTAATCAACATTCCTCAATCTCAATTCTAATCCTAGTTTAATAAATTAACCTTTAATTAATTAAATTAACTTTCACTAGAATAACGTTTTGCATGTAGGCAGTTTCTGAACTTCCTGTCATCAGATTTCATCAAACAAACAATTCACAATCCCCAAAATAAAATAACGAGCATAATGGAATATCCAATTATCCATTTTGACAAGCCTAAGGTCAATTTAAGCCAAATCACAATACGGAAAATGAATAAATTCATAATTTATTTGTTACTAACCCGATTGACGATCTAAAAGAAGATTCGGAATCGCAACGACACATGCTACACTCGGATAGCATCAAATTCACAAGAATCGGACCGGAGGAACCGTCCTAGTGACTTACATGTTCAACCAGGCCTTCAGTTGCTCGGAAATGCAAAAACTCAGTACCACAATGAAGAGAATGAAGAGAGGAATCCAAAAACTCAAACGAATTTGAAATCGGATTAGAAACGGAGTGTAGATCTGAGTTTGAAGGATGAGAGAAATCAAAGCTTCTACGAGGAAACGTGAAAGGAAATGAATTAATAAACGATTTTCCGCTATTTATAGCGAAGACGATAACTATCCTTTAGCGAAGTCGATAATTATCCTTTAACCGATCCAAAGGCGGGTTTAATCCCCTTCTCCAAACTTCTCCAAATCGGAATAATAAATATGGAATATTGCAGGGATAATTATTCCGCAACTGCCTCGGAAAATGCGTATTCGTAAGTTGTCTTTCTTAGCTGCTAAGAAACGAAATAGCGACTCTTTTGGCCGTTTTTCCTTTCCATGTTATTTCACATCTAGGACATGTCCTATGTCCTGATCATTTGTCTCAGCTGCATTTTTATTAATTGAAGCTCTCAAATGCTCCAAATAACACCGAAGGGTAAAAATAATTACCCGGGGAAGAAGTGAAAAATTCCCCATAAGTCCAAAGTTATGCCAGAAACATAACGGTGGGACTCATACTCATCACTTACGCAAATCTTCGTGAGTTATGTGTCAATTACTATCAATGATTAAGTTAATCAACATTAATTATAATTCAAAAATCCTAGCTCTTACATCACACACCCCTTAAGGAAAAGTTTCATCCCAAAACATGAACAATTCCCAAATCCTCTCGGACTAACATGCCGAGGTATAAACACTTTTCTATCGGAGGCATCACATCTCCGTTCAAAGGTATCAACTTATATCAGTCTATCACCTCAAAACACAACATGGAGGAATCATCTACTCCAACTACATGATCACTACACAATCCAATGGCATAGAGGAAATCCATCTCTAGCCAACCCATAACCACATCAATGTCATGGAGGAAAACCATCTCCACCCAAAACCGCACTCATAACACAAAGGCATGGAGGAAAAACTGTCTCTAGGCAACTATAACCACAACATTAGCATGGAGGAGGAACATCTCCAGAAAAATCACAATATCAGAACTCGAATCATGGAGGTAAAATCATCTCCGACTATCCTAATCTCGCTCTATAGCATGGAGGTAGAACCATCTCTAACTAGACTAGTATCATAACTCAGTAGCATGGAGGTAGATCATCTCCAGCTACAACCGCAAATCGTGATAGCACAACAAGATCTACTAAGATCACATATCACAGTCTAGTATGACAATAAAAACTCATATCGAATCACATAATCACATAAGCACATAAGTTTCACAAGAACTATCAAAACTCTTTCTCGTCAATCCCGTAAGGGCAGGTATTCTTGCATAACACTCTGGGTAGCTCCACTAGATACTACTCTTCATCTCCCATATGGCCACATTGGCCATCCATCAAAACCACTGAATCCTTGCCATCGGAACATCCTTTGAGCATAATCATCTAATATCTTCTCTAGGTCCGCTATTAGATGCTCAACAAACATGTGGTCCGGCTCAACCACTGAATCCTTATAATTGATAACGTGCCTCGGATCTAGCATATACTCCTCCAGCTGAAACACATGAACAACGGGGTAAACATCCTCTAATCTGGCAGATACACAAGTCGGTATACTATCACTTCAACTCGCTTCAAAACCACACACAATGTGGCGTATAAGGATTACATTTCCCTTAATTTCGAAACTTCCGACGCCTCACGCTAAAGTCATTGCCATCCAGGCATGAGCTCCTACTCGAAACTCTAGAGGTCGACGTCTCTTAACAAATCATGACTACATGCAGTTCTATGCTATCAGTATCCACTCTTGGATCACATCATCCTGTACCTACTTAGGTTTACACTAATATCACTTTGACCAACACATGTCATTTATCATATACGGTCTTAACCACAAATGGTAATTTGACCATACCAATATCCAGATTAGCGTATAAGCTCTTAACATTCTTCTTCAAGTCGGTATAAATATGATCCTGCTAGTATAACCATCCTTCCAAGGATGAACGGTTATCATAATAAGTAAATTCATACTTACGATTGGATGCATCGACTGCAAAATCTTTAAGGATCTCATCCATCTCTATCCGAAATAATAATTAACATTATCCCATGGAATCTCAGTATCCGTCCAATGAATTCCTCAACTAGCGGAATCATCAACCATGCGTTTCCTTTGTGTAAATAACACGTGCCGTACTAGCCAATCTATCTCCCACAACTCAAGTAGCATTAAAGTTCTCGCTCGGTCTCAAATCGATAACACTGTTCATGGAGATAACCTCCCACTTCCACTGCAGCACTGGCAATGGTCTCATCCGGGTCTATGATGCTCTATCTTGATCTACTGACAGGTCACATTCTAGACCACAAAGCGGCCATGTTGTGCTTCAATCCATCTCACTAGAATGAGCGCCTCACATCCTGATACATCTTACTCGCACTTGAATGCACTGAGTAAGGAGTGGTGTGGGTCTCCTGTAGAATCCTGTGTCTCAACCCTGTATCAGCGGATACACAGACGCGCTCGCGGCGTTCCATTACTCCTACTCTTATAGAGAATTGTAATGCTTCATGATGAGACATCTTGTCTCGGATCTGTCTCAACGTCGGGCAGGTCTCCTGTTTCTGTTGGATCTCGCTCTACACATTAGGTGGAACCTCTAGAGCAAGCAATTGACAGTCCTCATCAAGGAACCAAATGTTCATCTCTAGCCACACTAGATCTCTCTACATCTGGGGTTGAATCATCGGTCGTGCAATCGCCTTCTCTCGAGGCTTTTTCCTGCTACGGCATCAGTGATTACATTCGTTCTACCGAATGGCACAAGAATTTCAGGTTATAATTCCTAATCAACCCAAGCCATCAATTCTGGTAGTTATTCAATCCTTGTTGAGTAAAACTAGACTTCCAACACTTATGGTCTCGGAAGATCAGACATGAAACTCCATACAGATAATGTCGTCGGGTCTTTCAAGCATGAATTACTCTAGCTCACTCGAGCTTGTGAATCAGGTAATTCTCTTCATACTTCTTCAACTTCCAAGATGCATAGACGATTACCTACCTCGCTGCATCAATACACATTCCAAGCCTTGATTGAATGCATCACTATACATACACAACAAGATCATCAGTGCCCTCCGGCTGTGCTAAGATAGGAGCAGAAGTGAATCTCCTAATCAGCTCCTAAAAACTCTTAGTACACGGCTTGGACTATACCAACCGCGTAGTCTTCCTCATCGCCTGGCTAATAAATGATCATGCAATCGCAGAAATTTCTTCCACAAAACCGGCGGTAATATCCGGCTAGTCCAAAGAACTACAACTTTCTCGATATTCGTTGGTGTCTTCTATGTTGTTATAGACTCGCTCTTCACTTGATCAAATTTGATCTCTTCAGTGGAAATCACATGACTTCAAAAGGTCACCTCAAACATCCAAAACTCGCACTTAGAGAGTTTGGCATATAGCTCTCTACCCTGTAAAACTTGGAAACCCGTCCTTAATATACTGTGTGTTCCTCTCTACTACGAGATTACACCAAAATATCATCAATGAAGACCACCATAAACTGATCCAGAAAGGCGATAAAGATTCTATTCATAACTCCTTAAAGACGAAAAGCGCATTCGTGAGCCTGAATGACATCACTACTAGTTGGTAGTGGCCATACCGAGTCCGAAATGCCGTCTTATGCACAACCTACTCTCTCACCCATAGTTGGTGATATCTCGAGTGCAAGCCTATTCTGGAGAACACAGTCGCTCCATGAAGCTGATCCAACAAGTCATCAATGCGGGGCAAATGATACTTGTTCTTGATGGTCACCTTGTTCAGCTCTCAGTAGTCGATACACAGTCTCAACGATCCGTCCTTCTTCCGCACGAAGAGGACAAGTGCACCCCATGAGGTAATGGTAGGATGAATGAAGCCCTTCTCAGCCAGCTCCTTGAGTTGCTTCTTCAGCTCTAACAACTCGACAGCGTCATACGGTATGGCACCTTTGAGATCGGTTTCGTCCCCGGCTCCAACTCTATGCCGAAGTCCACGTTCTTCAGTGGAAATAGACTGTATGACTTATCAAACGCTTCCACCAAATCACATGCAACAAAATGTCCTCTAACGTTGCATCCAAAGGTGTCACAGTCCTGTTCAATCAGCCTCACCTCAGCTCGAACCGTCGATCCGTTGGATGACGAATCGACACCAATGATGTCTCTACATTTTCATACCAATACTCTCTAGTAATTGTAAATATCCAATCATACATCTAGCGTCGGTGTTCCTGGATTCTCTTGATCCTTAACAACCTTAGCCATCATCTTCGGTGTAACTAACACCAACACCTCAACGGATCTGGTGATGTTGAAGGATAAGGAACAAATCCTTCCTTCTTCGCCACTTCTGTTACACGGTAGACATCTTGTCAAGCTTGTTACTTCATCGAGGTGCAACTTGAATCTTCCACTTGGGTACTCAACAATCTAAGTAGGGTAACTATCTTGTTCCTTACTACGATCCACACGCCGCCGACAACCTTGGATAACTACCTTCTCAACATCTTCCATAACTTAGTCTTCCACCTCTGGTGAATCAGCAATGAGGACTTAACACCGATCTCTCGCGACTGGAGGTCCACCAACTCGTTCACAACTTACGATTACCGAAGATAGAGGTGATCTACCTCTTCCCCATCCTATAACAGATGTTCTCTAGTTTGAGCCATCAACGACAATATCATAGTTACGTAAAAGGCTATATAATGCCATATGTATGGATATATATATATATATATATATATATATATATATATATATATATATATATATATATATATATATATATAATACTCAAATCCATACAAGCATGGACAGACTAACACATAATATGTATATAATATATATATCTATACCGCCGAGATCCTCAGAAGGGGTGATGGCTTCTCGTACACTCTATCCCAAAATAGTTTTACACATTTCAAAACCAAAATCATTTGAAAAGTCAAACCCCTTTCGGGTTCTGTTTACTTATCTATTCGACCTTTATCGCAAATTGCAACTGCCATTTTTGTCAAGCTAAGGCTCTAATACCAACTTTGTAACACCCCGAATTCGGGGGACTCGGCGCGCTATTGGGGTAGGATCTCACAATGGATCCTGACCCTAGCCTGACAACAACTTCACTAGATCTTACAACAAAGCAAAAAAAGATATAAAGTCAAATACATAAAATTGTATAAATATGCACATCCAAAAGGTATACAAAACACAACCGAGTACAAAACGGAAAAACATATCCAAAGGTGTGCAAAACATCCCCACAACCCACGCCCGACCAAGTGTATGGAAGCCTCGGCTAATCATCCATCTGACTAACTCTACAGTTTTCCTTTCCTGTAGAATAACTACAACACGGTATAAAACCATTAGCCAACAGATCATGAATAAAAATAACAGTAATAGCTCATACCAACACATCAACAAATCACAAGATGTCACACACATATCCGTTTATTATCTTCATTACGTTATACCATTCAACTTATTTTGTAACACGAGAATCTCCCGAAACTCGCCTCCACTTCCATCTACCGACATGAATAGATCAGTATTATCCGTTACCTATTGGCCTGGGTCGCAAGAGCACCCCCCAGTCACTTGTAGAATTGGACAAGTGGTCCCGACCAGTTATAATACACTTGGGCCATTTAAATATACATATATGGTCGTCCTATTCCAATTTAGGTTATAAATGTAACATTCATATGCACAAGCACCACTATCAAATTCATTTAGATCCATAATCGCTAACTAAGTAAGTCACATGGACTTACCTATCCCAACGTAAATCTGTATTCAATTCATAGATTCCCCTCGAGGAAACGATCAGTGCCTGCATCAGCAAGACACGCACAAGTATCAATAACTATCCACAGGCTAGGAGATTCCACCTCCTAGTCTTCAAGATCTCGCAAGATCATAACCATAACATAATCCACAATATAGATATCCTCAAATATCATAACTATCAATCCATAAACTCAACATCTCACAATTCCTCAAACCTCTCAAGATATCATCTAATCAACATTCCTCAATCTCAATTATAATCCTAATTTAATAAATTAACCTTTAATTAATTAAATTAACTTTCACATGAATAACGTTTTACCCGTAGGCAGTTTCTGAACTCCCTGTCATCAGATTTCATCAAAAAAAACAACCCAGAATCCCAAAATAAAATAACGAGCATAATAGAATTTCCAATTATCCATATTGACAAGTCTAAGGTCAATTTAGGTCAAATCCCAATACGGAAAATGAATAAATTCATAACTTATTCGTTACTAACCCGATTAACGATCAGAAAGAAGATTCGGAATCACAATGACGCAGGCTACGCTCGGATATCATCAAATCCACAGGAATCAGAGCGGTGGAACCGACCTAGTGACTTAAACGGATTTTAAATCGGATTAGAAACAAAGTGTAGATCTGAGTTTGAAGGTTGTGAGAAATCGGAGCTTTTATGAGGAAACGTGAAAGGAAATGAATTAGTAAACAATCATCCGCTATTTATAGCGAAGATGATAAGTATCCTTTAACAAAGTCGATAATTATCCTTTAACAAATCCAAAGGCGGGTTGAACCCCCTTCTCCAAACTTCTCGAAATTGGAATAATAAATCTGCAATATTGTAGGAATAATTGTTCCGCAACTACATCGGAACCGTATTCCTAAGCTGTCTTTCTTAGCCGCTAAGAAACGAAATAGCGACTATTTTGGCCATTTTGCCTTTCCATGTTATTTCCTATCTAGGACATGTCCGATGTCCTGATCATTTCTCTCAACTGCATTTTTATTAATTGAAACTCCCAAATACTCCAAATAACACCGGAGGGTAAAAATAATTACTCGGGGGAAAAAGTGAAAAATTCCCCATAAGTTCAAAGTTACGCCAGGAACATAACGGTGGGACTCATACTCATCACTTACGCAAATCTTCGCGAGTTATGTGTCAATTACTATCAATAATTAAGTTGATCAACATTAATTAGAATTCGAAAATCCTACCTCTTACAATTACATTCATATGTTAGTCGTAGTGTTAGATACCCTAATTCATCCCGAATCAGACATCACTTTAATTTCTCTGTACCCTAGCCGTCAAGTAGTTGTGAGCTTTGCTTTGAAGGTTCATCCTACTAGAACCCAACAAGTTTTTGGCGCCATTGCCGGGGATTTATTGATAGAATTGGTTGATACCTAATTCTTGATTATCTTAAATTTATTTTTATTTATGATTTTTTTATTTTCATGCTAGATTGATGAATGTGAAGAGTCCACAATTCATGCAACTGTTCCTCTTTATAACGAGTTGAACTCACCCTCCGCAAACAAAATTCTATCAAAAACGCTACTGTAAGTCAAGCAATGGACGGGCAAAAGAATCAACTCCCTGTTGTTGATCTGCAAGCTGAAATAGTTAGGGTCAATGCCACGGTTATTGCAAAAAGGGCTCATCACCCTCAAACAATGGATGCTAGGATTGTAACGCCCCAATTTTAGGCGCGTTTGCGATATTTATTTTTCCGACTTCCATCGATATTTTTATTATCTTAAATTTTAATTTTCAGTATTTTCCGGCCTAAAATATTTTTTCCCGGGTACATTTATATTTTTGGATACGCTCACGTATATCCGTGTTATTATTTTCGGAAAAGTCGGGAAAGTTTTCCGATTTAAAATCTTGTTCTGAATGCTTTTAACCGAGTCTATTCTATTACTTTTTTTTTTCTTTTTATTATATTATTTATTTTATTTTCCTATTTCTTTTCTCTTTTTATTTATTTTTATTTCTTCTCTCTCCTTTCTTTCTTTCCTCATCTCCTCAACATGATGATACTTGACCCCTCTTTGCACCTACCGGACCCCTCGTCTACATCAATCCTGTCGGATAGCCCTTGTCTCGTAGTGTAGCCGCCCAAGCCAATCTAGTCTAGCACCCTAGGCCTTATCCGATCCCTCGTTTCCTACTTTCCGTCAATTTTGACCAGCCATGTTCCTCATCTCCATCTCTCAACCTTCGAAGCCCCGCCTGGAATAAGCAACGTCTCCCTCCCATCTACAACTCATCTCACCTCCCTCTCGGAGCAACGATCGCCCTTCCTCTACTCATATCCCTCAACCTCTGCTCTTCCCCTCGCGCTCTCTCTCGTCTCCTTCCTTCATTTCGTTTCGAGCTCAACATCTTGAGAACAACCCTACAACTCCACCTATCGTACCTGACACCTCTTGTTACGCTCTCCTCCCGTACCACCATGTTCGTACAGCCAGACACCGCTCTCTTTGTCGCCGGAGAAGCCAACAACTTCCACCATTGATCTCTGTTGAAGCTTCCTTCATCCTCTTTGAATGGCGCCTCCAAACTTGTTGAGGGTGGAACCAACGAAGCCATTGAGCCACTACACCGGAATCCTCCTTTGTTGGCCGCTGCCACACCTCCGGGAAACGCCAACCTTCGCCCTCGCTAGTGGCCGCCGTCGAAGCCGCCTGAGAGGCACCTGCCCTGCCCCTGCGGCAGCCGGTGCATCTCTTCTCCCCAACCATCTGTAAAGCCTTAGACTATCTTCATCACTAGGGAAAATGGTTAAATTTTACACTTCTATCTAAAACAAATTCCTACATCCCATGTATTTTCTCCGTTTAAATAGTTAAATAAAAATTCACTCCGTTCAAATATATACATCATCCTCCAAGAGTGCAAATTAAAATGGGTCATACTCCTCTACAAATAAACCAATAATATCTTTTTGTAAATTAGTTTTTCTCAAATATTTTATGGGAAAAAGAGAAAGTAAGGTTCAAATAAGATTATAGACGGAATGGAATGCAACAAAAAGTTATACAGACGGAATCTATACGCAAATACGTATAGAAATATTGTGCATAAATAGCATTATAGACGGAGTGGGATGTGGTTAGTCTTTGTATCGGGTTTTAAAACATTTATATGTATTTACAAATTGTGCCCAATATTTTAGAATTGTAGCTTTGGCCCTAATTCTAGAAATTTCATATGTTGCCCCTACTTATATAATTAATGAAATTGGCCCAAAGTTTTATTTACAATTTATGACCCATATTTATGAAATTGAATGAACTGCCCCGGAAAATGTATTTGCGGTTTTTAACCTTGGATTTTAATTGCGGGGATATTCTTATATTTGTTTATACTTTATATTATTCCCTTGTTGGATTATGTTCGGTTTATGGCTCAAAGTTTCAATTGCGGTTTTATGACCAAGTTTGTGGAATTTCATATTTTTCACGAGAAGGGTTACTTACGAGTTTTAACGTTGGCTTTTGAAAACGAGTTTTACCTTAAATTTATATGTATATATATATATATTATATATTACGAGAAAATTTAGCCTATAAGCTAAATTTTATTAGTTGTGGTTTTAGGTTCGGAAGCGCCCCGCTAAAGGCCCAAAGAATCCATACTCAACATCCGTAGATCGTTTTCCACCTTTGACCTCGTGTGAGTACCTTCTTCCTCGATCTAGTTATGTTTAGTAGTATCATGCTAGGTTGGATCTAGCATAACTTAGAGTGAATACCAAGTAGTGGTTATGGACTTTAGGTGAGAATTTGAGGATGGTTTGAACGTTCTAAGGATTGAGGTGTTTATGTTATCATGTGAGCTTTGTTAAGGTTGTGAGTATGTGTTTCTTGAGATTGTGGAGTTAAGATGGAAGCATCCTAGCATGTGGTTATAGTTGAGATCTCGTGAGTTTATGAGGGCTAGGAGTGTATCCTAGATTATGAGAGTGTATGACCTGATGAGATCATATAGGACTAGAAGTCTAAGGACTCATAGCTTGTGTGAGTGTTTGTTGATTATTGTGCTTTGTCTTGAATAGGATTGGTTATATTCCTTCGGAGAGTGATATCGGTTTCGGTTAGCTTCGAGACGAGGTAAGTCTGTGGACTTACTTAGCTCGCTTTTACGTATTAGTTGGATGTGTGACGGTGGTGTGTGCTTTATATTTGATTAAACCATGAAACCGGAATCGGATGACTTATATATGGATTATTAGTCAAAGCTCATGCTTATCGGGCGGTGACATCACTACTCGACTATCGAGGGAGATTGAGAGGTTCTCTGTGACCAGGCCATACATGGTATACGGTCGGGCTACTTCACCACTCCACATGGTATACGGGAAGCGCGCCGCACCACATCTGTTGGTTACACGGGGGCATGGATGAGAGTCATAAGACTTCTCGTGTCAGAATCTTAATGAACGGAACTAGTAATGGAAAGATGTAAAGAGAAGATAATAACCATCTAGAGTGCCTTGCAATTTAGGGATGCTGCCGAGTGATCTGAAGGAGTGGGCAGCCGGGGTCCCCGTACATCATATGTCGAATTTGGGGGATTTGAGTCCTTGTGTATTATCGTATCTTGTGTATTGTTGAGGTTGTTATATAGACGGCTAAAGTCTTTCTTTCTTTTAGTTTTTGGGTATCATAACATTGAATGAGATGCATTTCGTTTTTGGCCTTTATTTGTTCCTTGTTGCAAGAGCCGGCGAAATTGTTGTCAGGCTAAGGGCCGTGATCCATCGTCAGGTCTCCGCCTGTAGCATCCCGAGTCCCGCGGATTCGGGGTGTTGCAATATGGTATCAGAGCCCTAGGTTGACAACAATGTCACTCGCAATCTTCTAAAAGGCCGGATAGCCAATAAACAGAACCCACAAGGGTTTTGAGTGGCAAAATGAATTTCGTTTTCAAGTCACGAGCTACCACTCCTTCCGCGGACCTCGGCGATGTAGTATATTGGATTATTGGTATATGTGTGTGTGTGTGTGTATATATATATATACCAATAATCCAATATTGGACTACCACTCCTTCTGAGTGGCAAAAGAAAGTAACATGGAGATGTAGAGCGGTTTTGAAGAAACAATGATTGAGCGAGAAGGACAACAACTAGAGACAACCAACTTATGGAGAAGTTCAAGTGACGTGACGATAAACTGAAGAAGTGGATTAAGTGTATAGGATTGCAAAGTGACGATCCAATTAAGGCAAGTTTTCCCTAGACACTCCTAAGCGCGGGAGTCGAGATGAGAAGTATGATCAACAAATGATGAAAGGATTAAGAGACCCGACAAGTTTTCTAGGATACCGGTGGGTTGACTTCGTCGGACTTACGATGTAGTATATTGGACTACCACTCCTTCTGAGTGGAAAAAGAAAGTAACATGGAGATGTAGAGCGGTTTTGAAGTAACAATGATTGAGCGAGAAGGACAACAACTAGAGACAACCAACTTATGGAGAAGTTCAAGTGACGTGACGATAAACTAAAGAAGTGGATTAAGTGTATAGGATTGCAAAGTGACGATCCAATTAAGGCAAGTTTTCCCTAGACACTCCTAAGCGCGGGAGTCGAGATGAGAAGTATGATCAACAAATGATGAAAGGATTAAGAGACCCGACAAGTTTTCTAGGATACCGGTGGGTTGACTTCGTCGGACTTACGATGTAGTATATTGGACTACCACTCCTTTTGAGTGGCAAAAGAAAGTAACATGGAGATGTAGAGCGGTTTTAAAGAAACAATGATTGAGCGAGAAGGACAACAACTAGAGACAACCAACTTATGGAGAAGTTCAAGTGACGTGACGATAAACTGAAGAAGTGGATTAAGTGTATAGGATTGCAAAGTGACGATCCAATTAAGGCAAGTTTTCCCTAGACACTCCTAAGCGCGGGAGTCGAGATGAGAAGTATGATCAACAAATGATGAAAGGATTAAGAGACCCGACAAGTTTTCTAGGATACCGGCGGGTTGACTTCTTCGGACTTACGATGTAGTATATTGGACTACCACTCCTTCTGAGTGGCAAAAGAAAGTAACATGGAGATGTAGAGCGGTTTTGAAGAAACAATGATTCAGCGAGAAGGACAACAACTAGAGACAACCAACTTATGGAGAAGTTCAAGTGACGTGACGATAAACTGAAGAAGTGGATTAAGTGTATAGGATTGCAAAGTGACGATCCAATTAAGGCAAGTTTTCCCTAGACACTCCTAAGCGCGGGAGTTGAGATGAGAAGTATGATCAACAAATGATGAAAGGATTAAGAGACCCGACAAGTTTTCTAGGATACCGGCGGGTTGACTTCTTCGGACTTACGATGTAGTATATTGGACTACCACTCCTTCTGAGTGGAAAAAGAAAGTAACATGGAGATGTAGAGCGGTTTTGAAGAAACAATGATTGAGCGAGAAGGACAACAACTAGAGACAACCAACTTATGGAGAAGTTCAAGTGACGTGACGATAAACTGAAGAAGTGGATTAAGTGTATAGGATTGCAAAGTGACGATCCAATTAAGGCAAGTTTTCCCTAGACACTCCTAAGCGTGGGAGTGAAGATGAGAAGTATGATCAACAAATGATGAAAGGATTAAGAGACCCGATAAGTTTTCTAGGATACCGGCGGGTTGACTTCTTCGGACTTACGAGACTTATGAGAAGAATGGCGAGGTGAGGATTCACATGGTAGAATTTCCTTGCTGGAGTCAACCGATTTCCGTTATGGTGATAAGGCTAAGCAACGTCAAGAAGGAGGAAGTGCGTAGTTATGATGGGTTCAAAAGATGCGAGACTCAATAAGGAGCTTTTGTTTATCGAAATACTTAAGATACCAAACGAGAGCGACACGAGTTGAAGATAACTAAGGAACGTACTTGAGAAGATGAACTTACAAGACATCATGGGAGAGCGGTTAAGCTTATGAAAGTGGGTCGGATGACACAACAAGGCCCGAGAAGGTATAGTTATCTTATAGAAGAGGAAGAAAGCATGGAACGGGGAAAGAACTAACAGAATTTAAGGTAGATTACCCCGAGGAGGGCAACTTTCATGAGAATGGTTACATGGGAAGTGTAGTACAATAATAAGTTGTTGACTTTGGAGAAGGTCAGATACAAGTTAATCGGTGACAACTGAGAATGCATAAGTGCGGGTTGTCTATTGGTGAGTGTAGAGGGGATGAATAAACAAGACTATGAGCATATTGAGGATCAGCAACAAGAGCTTAGAGTATTCGCGCTGGATCAATGTCAATGGTAAGGAAGTACATCAACGGAAGCGCATTTGTCTTATATCAAATAATGTTGAATAAGTTCAAGCAAGTAGCTGTTACATACCTCCTAGGGGAGGATGAAGATGACCCTTTGCGGCCTTCTTAGGTCATGTGAACCGCATATGGGAGAACGACCCGGATTAGAATTTAAAGGTTTGATCATGGTAAAGGCAACTAGTAGATCAAGAGAAAGGTGAGGTTTTCATTGTTTATGGTGCGTAGACGGGAGTATAATAAGAGGATGCATAGTATATTCGTTCTAATGAAATGAATGGTATGTTTTCTCTAGCAAAATCCGATTCAGTTGTTTCAAACTCACACGGAAGAACCACGGTGGTTATGGCATGAAAGAGAGGACCTAAATTAGGGAAACGCTGCAAGCTTAGAGTTATGATGTTAGTACTTGGTAAAGTAATGAGTGGATCTTTTAGTGATTGTGGGTTGGGAATTTTGCCTAGCGTTCTCCACGTGTCATACTATTACGGTTGTGAAGGTTGTTCATGGAATACCAAGAGATGCTTAAGGTGACCAACAAGAGTAAGAAAAGACCAAAGTTGTGAAGTTTGTTGTCGATATGAGATGTATCTTGTACATGAAAGTTTGAGGTTAGAGCCTCTACGGTCGGTTTGACGTTACATAAGGAAATGAAGTATAAATTTCTACGCCTACTTGAAGAAAGGATGTCTATGGAGAAAACTTATGTAGAATACGAAGAGCTCCTCCCATATGTTGGGATGTCAAGGAAAGCGAAGAAGATACGATCGATTTACTATAAGGCATGATTAAGTCTTATAGTTAGGACCTTCATGACTGAACGTATGTGCGAGATCAAAAAATAGTATTATCGTGCATTCCTTCAAAGTGAAAAGGGGGATTAAGTTGATATATTGCTTAAACATAGCTTCAAGAGTTAGAAGACTCGAGCAACTCCCACGAGTTCAGGAGATGAAGGATCTTTGAAAGAGAAGGGTCGACATTGTAGATACTGATGGAATAATTTGTTTAAAAGATGTCACCCCAACAGATCGGGTTAGATCATTAGTATCATGACCACCTGTCAAGTTTTAAGATAAGGTTGTGTCAGTCTTATGTTATGGGACAAAAGAAGGAAAGACAAAAACCGAGATATCAAGATTCAAATCCGTCAGAATGTGGAATTTTTCCACTAAGGTTGAGCTTGGTGCACCTCCGAGATGGTGAAGATATGTGGGTCGAAGAAGCATTTGAACGACCGGTTGCAAGGACTTGTGGATAAAGGTTCGTTAGATTCAATGCATTGCCATTGAAAAACCAGACGTGATCTTGAGCTCTTGATTTGAAGTTCGTATTGGAATATATCTTAAACTCTTGATTTGAAGTTGTTATGGAGAACACGAGTTTGCGAAAAGATAGACGGTTATCTCCGTTTGTACATCGATTACCGTTAGCCGAACAAGATAACAATAAAGAACGAGTATCCCTCACTACGGATAGATGATCTACGCGACCGGTTGCAAGGGTCGGTAGTCTCTTCTAAGAATGATTTAAGGTTTGAATGTCACCAATTGAGAATTCGAGATTTATACTGCAAATACGGCATTCCGGACGAACCATGGTCACTACGAGTTGTAGTGATTCCATATGGGCTTACTAGTGCCCCGAATAAGATATTTTGGTATACTCTCGAAGAAGAGAGAAGTTGTATGACAAGTATTCTCGGGATGGAAACCCCGAAGAATGTGAAAAAAGTCACAAGTTTTCTTGCTCATGTTGTTCATTACCGGATTTGAGGAGATATTCTCCAAAGTAACACCATCTATGGCTAACCTACTTCGGAAGACAAAGAAGTTTGAGCGGGACGAAATTGGAAATGAAGTTGTTGAGAGTTAAGAAGAGATTCCTTGGTGCAACTGTTTTGAAATTGCCTCGAGGTATGATGAGTTTGAAGTGTGCAAGTGATTCTCCAAGACAAGGTCTTGATTGAGTATTGAGCAACGATGAAAAAGTAATAGCATATGTGTCTCGTTAGTAGAAGTAGTGTGAAGTAAAGTACTTCTCTCATTACTTGGAACTTGCAACAAGAAGTGAGCAAACATAACATCAAAGTTTTGTTTGACAAGAACCAAAACCAACGCTGTAAACTGGAAGTTCGATCTTCTTTGATAGAGACAAGCAAGAAGAATTATAATGGAAATGTTGCATTGAGAAAGACCTGAGAAGGAAGATGAGTTTCCCATATATTGGAAATTTTTGAGATCTTAGCGCAAGTTAGAGAAGTGGCTTACAAGTTGGCGTTGCCACCAAGAGTAGAGGGTGTTCACCCAATGTTTCATATGTATCAATCGAGAGAGTACATAAATGATTTGAGACATGTTGTCAGTCATGAGGATCTAGTGGCAGATGAGGAACCAATGAGGCTACCTAGAAGACGGAGGATAGTATATCTTTGGTTGAGTTTTTACGTTGGAATCGACGGGTTAGATCTAGTCCTTCCATTCGTTAAGTTATGTGCATGTGTGATATTATGTGTAGTTTGTGCCCTGTGCGGGAATGTGCTATATGACATGATATATCTTGCGGTGGTAGTTTGAGTAGATCGTGTGTATAGATTAGAAGGTTTAATCCTTCTTAGCTTGAGAGTTCATACCTCGGCCTTAGGGACCGAGAAGTTCGACGCATAGCAAGTTTCAAGACGAAACTTGTTTTTAGGGAGATCTGATGTAACGCCCCAATTTTAGGAGTGTTTGCGATATTTATTTTCCGACTTCCATTGATATTTTTATTATATTAAATATTTTTTTAAAGTATTTTCCGGCGTAAAATATTTTTCCCGAGTATATTTATATTTTTGGATACGTTCACGTATATCCGTGTTATTGTTTTCTGAAAAGTCGGGAAAGTTTTTCGATTTAAAAATCTCGTTCCGAATGCTTTTAATCGAGTCTATTGCATTACTTTTTTTCCTTTTTATTATATTATTTTCCTTTTTCTTTTCTCTTTTTATTTATATTTTATTTCTTCTTTCTCCTTTCTTTCTTTCCTCATGTCCTCAGCATGATGATACCTGACCCCTCTCTGCACCTACCCGACCCCTCGTCTACATCAGCCCTGTCGGCTAGCCCTTGTCTCGGAGTGTAGCTGCCCAAGCCAATCTAGCCTAGCACCCTAGGCCTGATCCGATTCCTCGTTTCCCACTTTCCCTCAGTTTTGAGTAGCCATGCTCCTCACCTCCATCTCTTAGCCTTCGAAGCCCCGCCTGAAACAAGCAGCCTCTCCCTCCCATCTAAAACTCATCTCAACTCCCTCTCGGAGCAACAACCGCCCTTCCTCTGCTCATCTCTCTTGTCCTCTTCTCATCCCCTCACGCTCTCTCTCGTCTTCTTCCTTCATTTCGTTTCGAGCTCAACGTCTTGAGAACAACCCTACAACTCCACCCATCGTCCGAGGCACCTCCTGTTACGCTCTCTACCGGTACCGCCATCTTCGTACAACCAGATGCCGCTCTCTTTGTCGCTGGAGGAGCCAACTACCGCCGCCGTCGATCTCGGTTAAAGCTTCTTTCAACCTCCTTTAATGGCGCCTCCAAACTTGCAGTGGGCGGAACCGAAGAAGCCACTTAGCCACTACACCGGAATCCTCCACTGTTGCCCGCTGCCACACCTCCGGGAAACGCCAACCTTCGCCCTCGCTAGTGGCCGCCGTCGAAGCCGCCTAAGAGGCCTCTACCCTGCCCCTGCCGCCGCAGGTGCATCCCTTTTCCCCAACCATTTGTAAAGCCCTAGTATCGGGTTTTAAAACATTTATATGTATTTACAAATTGTGCCTAATATTTTGGAATTGCAGTTTTGGCCCTAATTTTAAAATTTTCATATACTACACCTACTTATATATTTAATGAAATTGACCTAAAATTTTATTTACAGTTTATCAACCATATTTATGAAATTGTATGAATTGTCCCGGAAAATGTGTTAGCGGTTTTTAACCTTAGATTTTAATTGCGGGAATATTCTTATATTTGTTTATACTATATATTATGCCCTTGTTGGATTACGTTCGGTTTATGGCTCAAAGTTTAATTGCGGTTTTATGACCAAGTTTTACCTTACATTTATATGTATATATATATATATATGTATATTATTACCAGCAAATTTACCGTATAAGCTAAATTTGATCAGTTGTGGTTTTAGGTTCGGAAGCGCCCCGATAACGGCCCAATGAATCCATACTCGACATTCGTAGATCGTCTTCCGCCTTTAACCTCGTGTGAGTACCATCTTCCTCGATCTAGTTATGTTTTGTAGTATCATGCTAGGTTGGATCAAGCATAACTTAGAGGGAATACCAAGTAGTGGTTATGGACTTTAGGTGAGAATTTGAGGATGGTTTGAACGTTCTAAGGATTGAGGTGTGTATGTTATCATGTGAGCTTTGTTGAGGTTGTGATTGTGAGTATGTGTTTGTTGACATTGTGGAGTTAGGATGGAAGTATCCTAGCATGTGGTTATAGTTGAGATCTCGTGAGTTTGTGTGGGCTAGGAGCGTATCCTAGATTATGAGAGTGTATGACTTAATAAGATCATATGGAACTAGAAGTCTAAGGACTTCTAGCTTGTGTGAGTGGTTGTTGATTATCGTGCCTTGTCTTGAACAACTTTGGTTATATTCCTTCGGAGAGTGATAACGGTTTCTGTTAGCTTCGAGATGAGGTAAGTTTGTGGACTTACTTAGCTCGCTTTGACGTATTAGTTGGATGTGTGACGGTGGTGTGTGCTTTATATTTGATTAAACCATGAAACCGGAATAGGATGACTTATATATGCATTATTTGTCCAAGCTCATGCTTATCGGGCGGTGACATCACTACTCAGCTCCCAAGGGAGACTGAGAGGTTCTTTGCGACCAGGACATACATGGCATACGGGTGGGCTACTTTACCACTCCACATGGTATACCAGAAGCGCGCCGCACCACTCCTGTTGGTTGCACGGGGATTGGGGCGAAAGTCATAAGACTTCTCGTGTCATAATCTTAATGAACGTAACTAGTAATGGAATGACATAAAGAGAAGATAATAATCGGCTTGAGTGTATAAGCATGATGTGTATATATGTTTGCTTGCTTGTGTATGTGCCTTTACTATCTATCTAATTCCTAGAATGTGAGCTAATGGTTTTATACCGAATGTTATAGATGTCTTGCAGGTTAGGGATGCCGCCGAGTGATCCGGAGGAGTGGGCAGCTGGGGTCCCCGCACATCATAGGTCGAGGTTGGGAGATTTGAGTCCATGTGTACTATCATATCTTGTGTATTGTTGAGGTTGCTGTATAGACGGATGAAATCTTTCTTTCTTTTAGTTTTCGGGTATCATAACATTACATGAAATGTATTTCGGTTTTGGCTTTTATTTGTGGCTTGTTGCAAGATCCGGTGAAATTGTTGTCAGGCTAAGGGTTGAGACCCATCTTGAGGTCTTCGCCCGTAGCATCCCGAGTCTTGCGGATTTGGGGTGCTAGAAGGATGAATCCTGGACAAAGAGTGCCAAACCGTGCTTTTGTGCTCCCTGCACTTGGAGGCCAAGACATCAACCACATCAGACACCATCAAGTTGATACAAAATGATCAATTCTCAAGAGTGCTGAACGAGAACCCGCATCAACATTTGCGGAATTTTGAGAATATTATGGATACTTTGAATTATGACAACACTTATCCTGATGCCTTAAGAATGCAAGAACTTATTTTTCTTTGGCAGGAAAGGGTGCAAACTGGCTGCAAAATCACCCCTAGGTACTTTTGCTATTTGGGAGGTATTAACAACAACTTTTCTGAGCAAGTATTTTCCTCCCTATAAACTGATATTTGAGAGAAGATTTCCCACTTTGACAGGAAAGATGGAGAGAACAACCATTCCAGATGAGAAAGATTCAACGGATTGCTACATTCATACCCTCACCATGGATTTTAGAAAGGAGCACTTCTCGAATATTTTTATAGTGGACTAAATGGAACTACAAGAAATTTGGTGGACAATGTAAATTTTCATGGATTCACAAGAATGAATGAAGATGAAGCTTGAGACAACCTTGTAATTGTTTCTGAACATACAAGGAAGTACGCTAAGAGACGAGGTGTCTAAGATGTCAAGGATGATGACAAAATTGACAAGTTATCTGAGAATGTGCACAAGTCTTGATGAAGCTTGTTGATACTAATTTCACTTCCCTAGTATCTAATTTAGATACTAATGTGAATTATCAATTTTGCAAGGGCGCAAGTCATGAGATAGAGGATCGTTCAAACTTCAATGAATACATAATTTACTATGAAGCCTTGGAACAAGCCAACTATTTAGGAAATCAAAGAGAATATCAAAGGGACAATGACTACACAAGACCTCCTTACCCACAATTCCAAAGAACAAGTTTCTTTCCTAATGATCTTATCCTTGATCAAGCTCAACCTCCAACACAAGATACCGCACTCACAACACATGATAAAATTTTGGAGAGGCTAGTTAATGGACAACAAACACTTGATGGATCCATAAGAAACATTAGAAACTCGATAAGGAGTATGAAAGAAAAACTCAATAGGATGGAAACTATTGTCAAAGTGCTTGACAAGAGCCATAAGATGCTAGAAACTCAAGTTGTTCATCTCAACTAATAATTTGAGAAAACTCAAGGAAAATTTCCTGCAACCACATAATAAAACTCTAGAGGAGTTTGTGCCATCACGCTAAGAAGCAAAAAAGAAAATGCTGATCCCGTAGCCAATGAGAAGACTACAAAGAAAACCGTTGAGGAAAAAACTGCACCTGAGGAGGTAATTGCTTTCACACTTCCAAAACTAGATAGACCCCTTCTTTCTTTTTTCTCAAGCTCATAAAAGGAATAATTTACATAAAGATTTTAGAAAATTTAAGGAGCACATGAACAAGATTTACCTAGAGATTCCACTTGTTGAGGAATTAAAAAATATGCCTAAGTACTCAAAGTTTATGAATGAATTTCTATTCAACATAAGCTTTATAAAGACTACTACGCTAGAAAAGTACGACACAAATCCAAGACAAGAGTGCCAAGAACTTGTTCACCCAAAACGTGCACACACAAAGTTCTAAATTTATAACTTGAACTAAAATCCTAAACTACCTAGCGAAAACCCGCAGTGTACGGATCGTTATGTAGGAAGGAAAGTATTCCAATGTCGAACACAAGGACTGAGGTGAAATCAAATCATTCAATGATCAAAGATAGTGTAAATCTAAACTAAGACAACACAAGGGAATAAAGAAATGCAAAACAAAATATTTTTGGTTGGTTTTGGGTGATCAAACAAGAATCACAAAATGTGCAACAAAAACAAGCAAACAAACACACAAACACAAGAATAGGTGATAAGAGGTAAGCAATACAGATTCTAGAGATCAAGAATTCCTCCTAAGCTAACATGCAAGTCCATACAATCATCATCCAAGCCCTAACCATCATTCTATCACCCTAGAATCACAACTACTCAGCCAACAACATACAAATCTAGATCAAACTTCATAAATAGAGCATGTTTGCAAGTCATAGCTAGATAATGAAGAGTGAACCAAAGAAAAGACATTACAAAGGTAGAATAGAAGTTTCCAAGTCTTACAAAGGGTCCAAGATGCAACTCCAAGGTGTCAACAATGGAAACATCACTCAAAACCCCTCAAACTCACTCTAAAACTACAAACTATACTAATCTCTTCCAAGAACACCCACAAGGGTGCTTGGAGGAGAGCTACAATCCACCAAAAGTGTCTTGGAGAAGGTAATGTGCTACTCCTTTTTACAGCCTGCAAAACTACATATGTACTCCAACAAAAAGCAAGGGTCGGCCAAAGAACTCGCATGACAAGTGCCAAAGTTGTCTTGACAGAACCCACAGGCCAAAACCACGGGCGTGGAATTGCCAGGTAGGCTGTGGTTTTCATCAAAAAGCCCTCATTGGATCACCAAGTCATGAGTTGTTGCAAGACATGCACCAACAAGGTCTTTTATGTTCTTCTTTGCTTCTAGCTTTCTCCTTAGGGAGTCCGGATGTGTGTCACCTTGAAGAATGATCCTCGAATGTATCGATTAAGTTTAAAAGCTCCCTAAAATGCCTACAAAACCGACAAAAGCTCGTGTATACGTTTTTTTCTAGAAATAAGACTCGATTAAGCATAAACGCCACAAACTTATGTCAAACCATACATGACTAAGGGGAAAAACTATCTAAATGAATGTCTAAACTAGTGTCATAAATCATGTCATCAAAATACCCCATACTTGCCACTTGCTTGTTCCCAAGCAAGGTTCAAACCTAAGTTACAAGATGGCATGAGTTATGAATGCTGAAAAACGGAAAATATTTTTGCAATTGTGCTTCTAGTCATAGATCAGCTTCTGATGTTTTTGGAATTTTTTAGATAAATATGTACAATGTAAAACATAATGAAACATGTGACAATAATATGAAACTATCCTAGATGCAATCATGCAAATGATTATGAAAACCCCACCCATACTTAAAACCACATTGTCCCCAATGTACGAATTAAATAAAGAAGTGAAAGAAGTCCTCATAATGTAAAAATGGTAGTGTTTTCGGTATTTTGGTTCACTCATGTGGAGTGGTGGTGGAACATGATCAATCAATCATGATAGAGAGCTCAATATGGTCATTCCGAGGTCGGGACCCACGCCAAGGCGTATGTGAGATGGGAGCTCTTCCACACCTCAAAGGCACCTCTAGCCGTCCAACTTTCATGTCCGCTCCACCCATGGGTGAAAGCGGGATCATCATCACCATCTTGCCTTGCAAGGCTTCTTTATCACCTAGACTCTAGCACACACACACAAAACACACAAAAACACATAAAAACAAAACAAAAGCAAAAATGAAAAAAGAAAAGGGAAAGATGTTACCCTTGGGTTGCCTCCCAAGAAGCGCTTCTTTTAGGTCATTTGCTTGACCAAACTCCATGATGCTTCAATCAACATTAAGAACCTTGGTTTGCTTGAGGAGTCCAAGCAACCATTTCTTTCCGGCATCCTTGATCATGAGTATGGGCCATTTGATATCCAAATGAGCTTTAAGCTCTCGCTTCACTGGTAAGTGGTAGAACTCACCATGATCAAGCTCATAAGGAATGCCAACATTTGGATTCTCGGGGGCTCCTTACTCTCTTTATGTGAAGTGTCTTCATGACCGCCTCCTTGATGATCATATGGGGTTATAACCTTGTGGGCCACCCAATACTTAGACAAATAACGCTCCACAGATCTATCGATTAACCACTTGGTTCCTTCACATAACATGATCCGTGGAAAGCCGACTCTTGGAAAGTTATCTTGATTGAAGGAATTCACAACCATCTTATATCCATCCTCTCTAATTGGGAGTGGTGTCATATCAACCTTGGGAGAATCCTCAAGAACGGAACTCTAACTTTCGGGTACACTCCGGTCAAGCGAGAAAGGATCGGAAGGAGTTAAATTCAACTTCGGGTTGTCCTGACAGAAACCCCGGGTAAAAACCCCGGGCGTGGTTTGATCAGGTAGGCCGTGGTTTTGGCTGAATTTGGATACGACATGAGAAACCACATGTCCAATTAATGAAACCACGGGCATGGTTTTAGGCCCCAGGCCGTGGTTTTGCTAGTTTTCTTCCTCCTTCGTGTGCTCTTCAAGTGTGGTTCCGGGGTTGATGGCATGGATGTCCAAGGATGAGAGTTCTTCATTGCACTCCTCCAAAGGTGAAGGAGGTGAAGGTATGCCTTGAAGGAGGGTAGGATCTCCTTGCATAAGAGCATGCCTAATCTCTTCAATCTCCCTCCTCATTTGTTCTTCTCTCTCGAAATCCGATCTTCTTGCATCCTCTAGGGCAAAATCCCTTAGCCACAATTGCTCCCGAGCATAATCCAACTCTTCTTGAAGTTCTCTAATTGTTATGGTTGAATCGGGCAATTCTTGGATCTCCTCATGGTGCACCTCCTCTTGTCGAAATACTTCCGCTTCAAGCTCCGCTTGGGCCCTTGAAAAGGAAACAATGTTGCTCTCTAGATTATCCATCTTCCTCAACAAATGTTCTAATAATGATTCCACTCGGTCATTGTGAGGTTGATGGTTAGGTTCCGCATGAGGCATAATAGTCATGTGAGCTTGATCATGGGACTCATGACAGGCATTAAACTTCTCCCAATACTCAAACTCATCATGGAGAGGTCCTCGATCTTAGCTTTCCATCCATCCCTCATACTCCATGTCGTCAAGGTCGTCTTTGAGGTACCATCCATCCATGGCAAACATGAAATAGGAAAAGACAAAAACAAAACAAGATCAAAAGTAACAAGAAAGATTTACACTATAAACAATCAAACACAAATGACTTAATCTAGACCTAATCCCCGGCAACGGCGCCAAAAACTTGTTCGGCGTTGCCGAGGGACGAACCAAATCTATTTTGAACACCTCAATCCCCGACAACGGCGCCAAAAACTTGTTACGCTAGAAAAGTACGACACAAATCCAAGGCAAGCGTGCAAAGAACTTGTTCGCCCAAAACATGCATACACAAGGTTCTAAATTTATAACTCGAACTAAAATCCTAAACTACCTAGCGAAACCCTTAGTGTACGGATCGTTATGTAGGAAGGAAAATATTCCGAGGTTGAACACAAGGACTAAGGTGAAATCAAATCATTCAGTGATCAAAGATATTGTAGATCTAAACTAAGACAAGACAAGGGAATAAAGAAATGCAAAACACAATATTTTTGGTTGGTTTTGGGTGATCAAAAAAGGATCACAAAATGTATAACACAAACAAGCATACAAACACACAAACACAAGGATAAGTGATAAGAGGTAAGAAATGCGGATTCTAGAGATCAAGAATTCCGGTTATGACATTGGACTCATGCTTCTAAGCATCAAATGAGCGCTGCGGTTGTTCGGAGTTGGGTGTTTCTCTAATGGGAGCAATTATCGGGTAAGTCTCAAGCTCCACTAGTCTCGAACCTAAGGTCCTATTACCGGGTAAGTCTCAAGGAACCTAAGGACGGGAATTCTACACAAACCGGCCGCTACCTAAGGGTCAAACCCCTCCTTACCGGGTAAGTCTTGGAAAAGGTAAGTCTTAAGCAATGATCCTAGCACACTCAATCCAATAGCGGCTTTTTTTTTGGCCCACTACTACCTAGAGTTCATCATCTTATGTATCTAAGAGAGGAAATTACCGCGTAAGTCTCATTCCTCAAATAGGTTTCTAGCAAAGGTCACCCTAGGCTAGATTAAGCTCAACAAACACTAGGATTTCAACACATCTACATCCTAACATCCAGATTTATCAATTAAGGACAGTAGAACAAAAACCACGGGTGGATCATGGAAACCATGGCCGAGATTTAATGAAGAACAAGCCGTGATTTTGGGTCTGAGCTAGGTTTTCGAACACAAATTCATCCTAAGCTAACATGAAAGTCCTTACAATCATCATCGAAGCCCTAACCATCATTCTATCACCCTAGAATCACAACTACTTAGCCAACAACATACAAATCTATATCAAACTTCATAAATAGAGCATGCTTGCAAGTCATAGATAGATAATGAAGAATGAACAAAAGAAAAGACATTACAAAGCTAGAATAGAAGTTACCAAGTGTTACAAAGGGTCCAAGATGCAGCTCCAAGGTGTCAACAATGGAAACCTCACTCAAAACCACTCAAAATCTCTCTAAAACTACAAACTACACTAATCTCTTTCAAGAACACCCACAAGGGTGCTTGGAGGAGAGTTACAATCCAAGAATCTTGGAGAAGGTAATGTGCTACTCCTTCTTTTTACAACATGCAAAACTACATATGTACTCCAACAAAAAGCAAGGGTCGAACAAAGAAATCGCATGACAAGTGTCAAAGCTGTCCTGACAGAACCCAGGGGCCAAAACCACGGGCGTGGAATTGCCTGGTAGGCCGTGGTTTTCATCAATAAGCCCTCCTTGGATCACCAAGTCATGAGTTGGTGCAAGGCATGCACCAATAAGGTCTTTTGTGTTCTTCTTTGCTTCTAGCTTTCTTCTTAGGGAGTCCGGATGTGTGTCACCACGAAGAATGATCCTCGAATGTATCGATTAAGTCAAAAAGCTCCCCAAAATACCTAAAAAAGCGAGAAAAGGTCGTGTAGATGTCTTTTTTAGAAATAAGACTCGATTAAGCATAAACGTCACAAACTAATGTCAAACCATGCATGAATAAGGGGAAAAACTATCTACATGAATGTCTAAACTAGTGTCATAAATCATGTCATCAAAGACTGAATTGAAAACACCAAGGATTGCCATAACATGACCAAGACAAAGATGCCGATAAACACATCCTTATTTATGTGCGTTTGATAGTGGTGAGGGAATTGAGCTTGAGCACGGTGAATCCTTGTGCTATAAGAACTTTGCTTGTACAACAAGGCCTCTTACATAGTTTCCTCGTGTGGCTTTATTTTCTCGTAAAATTGAAATTAAAAATCTATTTGAGTGGCCTCAAAAATTGAACTTTAAATTTACTTTTCTCGAATATGAGGTGCAAGAAGTGGATTTTAAAGGTGTGAATATTAAACTTTTTTGGATGACAATAAGAGCCTTGTAAAAATGTTACCAAGTACAACGGAATATAGATTAAATTAGGGAAAGATGTGAAGTGAAACAGCAAAAAGGGTAGAGGGACATAGTAATTGCATATTTTAAGGATCAACTTTGTAAAGAGGAAAATGATATCGTCAAATCTAATAAAATAATAGGGTTCAAGTCCTGGGCGGAAGTAGAAAAATACATATAATAAAGGTGATTGTCCATGTAAAGACCGAGGACCTCCATTATTAGTTAGTGAATTGAATATTTAAAGAAGTAAGAGTAATATAATGGAGAGCATATCAGCCGGAAATCAATTTCCATGATACTGTAGATTTTGCTCATCTTCTCTCTTTTCACACTCTCCTTCTCCATAATTAATTATTAAGGACAAATCCTTTCAGATCATTGGCCGATGACGTGGATCATAAGTTTCCCTACCCGACTCTTCAAATAATTTTAGTGACGAATTTCAATACAACAATTAAATAATTTTCGGAAACGTATTTACAAATATTTTCATCACCTAAAACACGTTTTTTAAATAAAGTTTAACTCGATAACATCAAATATAAAAAGACTTTTTAATTAAAAAAAATAGTAGTTTTCAATTTTGGTCAATTTATTTATAACTTTCTTCTGCTAAATTAAAATTTGATATTTTATATATTTTTTGAATTTTTAGTATCGTACCCCAAAGGAGTGGATCTGATTTCACTTGTTACCGTGAAAAATAAAGTTGTCTAGTATTTAAAAGTAAATTACGACTATATTTGGATAAGTATATTTAGGTCGGACTCCAAAGATTTTTATTTATTACTTATCTTGATTCCACGGTAACACGTGAACTATACTTCTTCAAAACAAGGCAACCTAACCAAATAAAACCTCAATGTGTCCATCCTCCTACACCAACTCTTGGAACACTTTCATCCTCGGTTTAAAACAAGCTCCTCGAACACCCCAAGTTCCTTAAGCTTTGACTTGCCTTTGTAATGGTGTGCATATATGTTAGTAAGTGTTAAACCTAATGAGAGGTTAACTTTAGAAGGATAAATCCTTTCCAAGAAGAGGAATATGATGATGGAACAACTCTAACCTACCTTGCAAGTCAGCAATGTCCTATAATGAAAGGGCGCATTAAAAGATCAAATAAGGAACTCCATCAATAGGTGATAGCTTTATGTATTTACCTCCTACGGACATTATCATTGAAATCATTGTCAGCAAGTCATTTTTTGGCACAATGATGAGTTTTCTAGCCCCTATGGATGTGGATAAGGAGCCATGAAGACCGTGGCGTAGCCAGAAGCTTTTCTCAGGAGGGACGACTTTAAAATAATTTACGTAGATAAGTGTATATTAAATCTAAATAAACAATAAAATACTATTAATATTAAATTAAAATTAATGAGAAAATAACTTATATATTATTATTGGCGTATATTGTTATCAAAGAGTTCGGTTCATGAAAAAATTATTATATGATTTTTTTATATATTTTTGGATGTTAAAGTAAATTATAGAGTTAATTAAATTAATCAAAATAAATAAATTATCCATAAATTTAGTTCGTTTGTAAGCATTTGCCACCCGTATAGTATAACTTAATATTAAATATAAGGGAACTAGTATAACTGAATATTAAATAATTGAACTTTACTAAAACAATAGGAAGCTAATGTAGCTAGAAGGAATCGAACGTGAGACTTTCAAGTCAAAATTACACTGCTCTAACATTTGAGCTACAAAAAACTTACATACGGAACCCTTACACTAAGTATATATCAGACCTCAGCAGGGGTGACCGCCCCCTCCATTGTAAGAGCCTTAGTCTTCGAGAGACCCCGCACCTGCGTCTCAGTTGAGACCCAGCTACTAAGGGATTTGGAGCTGTAGAGGGCCGCCCCTGCGCCCTGGCTGCCCGTCCCTACGGCCAGGCCAGGCCGCCCCTGCGGTTTATGGCGGGCTGCAGCCGTCTTCTTTGACCCAGGCCTTGCTTTTTGACCTCTTCATCCCTTATAACCTCTTCTTCTCCTTCAGAAGAGGGTTACCTCATTCTCTCTCCTGTTCCATCTCTCTCCCTACGTTTATCTTCTCCTCTCTTGTTTCTTTGGATCTCTGCTTGAGTTCCTTGAGTTTTGATTGAATTTGTGAGAGTCTTGGAGGGCTTTGCTTGCTGATTGTTGATGGTTGTTGTTGTTGTTGTGCCTTGTGAGCCAGCTTGAGGTTGTTGTGGTGTTGTGGTGTTGTGTTTGATCTCTTGGAGAGCTCAGTTGGTGAGTCTTATGGCTTCTTCTCTTTCTATCTTTATTCTTTCATCTTTTCCTCTCTTTCCTTACTCTAGCTTAGATTCCTGTAGGATAGATCTTGCTCCATCCATGATTGGCATATGTTGATGTATATATCTGTATGTTTTTGTATGTATGTGTGTGGATCGAAGGAATCGAAGGAAGGAGTGAAGAAGGGGCTGAATTGGGGTCTTCTTTGTCCAACCGCCCCAACGCCACCTTGTGGCCGCCCCTGTGCCGGCCAAAGTCCGACCCTGCCCAACACGTGAGCCGCCCCTGCGGCCACCTGCACCAGCTGGTGTTTCCACTTGGTTCTGCAGGTGTGTGTTGCTTCTAGGCTTGCTTTAGGATGCCTTTGTTCCCTCCCTTCCTAGTGTGAGTGTATATGATCATGCTAGATGTGTGAGGATGTGTTCTGATGAGGTTATGATCAGTATATGCCATCTATGGCCTTTGAGGTTTATTAGGTTGTGAGGTTAGGTTTAGGATGATCCTATGCATCCCTTTGGGTCTAGGCATGACCCTTGTGTCAATAGGAGGTTGATATATCTCTTTATGCCTTGTCTATAGGTTGTGTTGTTCCTCCAGTGTTGAGGTGATCGAGTTGTGGTTGAGCTTTATACGAGGTTGAGGTAAGTCCAGCCTTACTTAGCTACCATTTCTATATTGGGTGTTTGCATGAGTGGTGTGTGCGTTATATGTTTGCTATGATAGTATGAGATGTCGTTTATACCGACCTATGTTTTATTGACTACCCCGTTGCGTGGTTGTGATAACCTTTCTCTTTCATCCCGCCATGGAGTCTAGAAGGTTCTCTGATGGCAGGCTAGATTGGCTTTACAAGAAGGGCGCAATCCACTCCCCAGGGTACACGGATTGTGTGACCGATACTCGCATAGCTGGCTATAAGGTTCAGAGGCAAGGATGTATCGGTCCTCGTGTCACATATTTTCGTCTATATATATATATACGATTTGAGTGAATGACCTATAATATAAAGATGATAAATGGGTAAATGTGTGATAGCATGCTGATGTGTTTATCTTTCATGATTGTGTTTGTGCTTATGCATTTCTCTATATATGTATGGATTGCTAATGGTTTATTACCATGTTGTAGATGCCCTACAGGATAGGCGTGCTGCTGAGTGATCTAGTAGGGTGGCAGGCCGAGGACCTCTCGTACATAGGATGGTTGTGGTCTTTTGGGGTTGTTTACTTTTCCCTCCTACGTGAGGATGATCTTTTAATACCTCTTGTGTGAGGATGTTGTTGTTTATACTCGGCTATTTTGTTGTTACCTTTTGGTTGTACAATTTATACAGTTTTATGCATTTCTTTTATATCTGTCAGTGCCATGTTGTAAGGTCCAGTGAACTTATTGTCAAGCTAAGGTCAAGATCCACTGTGAGATCCTAGCACAATGTGGCACTCCGAGTCCCGCGGATTCGGGGTGTTACAAAGTTGACATCAGAGCCTTAGGTTGACAATAATGGAACTTGCTACCTGCAATGAGGTTTGATAGGTAAAATAAACAGAACCCAAAAGGGGTATGACGTTTTCAAAAGTTTTTGGTTTTATGTGTGGTTTTGGGTTAGAATTTACGAGAAGTCGCCGCCTCTGCTATGGATCTCTACAGTATAGATATGTATATATGTATTATGGATGATGTTTGTATGTGTTATATATATATATATATATATATATATATATATATATATATATACATAGTATAGATCCTATAAGAACACCCCTAACGTGTATACATGAGAATAGATTCATAATTATTATTAGTTTTGTTACGAAGGTGCCATATCGTTTAATGTATTATTCGTAGTTATTGTTGGTTGAGTGGATTATTCGTAGTTGTTGTTGGATTACTAATTATTATTATTCATAGTTATTATTAATTATGATATCTACTCTAAATCTCAACCCTTAATACTCACCATCCAAAGGTGTACGATTGTTCTCATGTATACACGTTAGGGGTGTTCTCATGAGAACGACACCCTATATATATATATTTACATATGGCCTATATAAAGCCTTATAAGTTAGGTGTGCATACCCGGCATATGGCTCAGACTAGAGCTACTACTGTTGTAGGCCGAGGTACAGGTAGACCACCTCTTCCTCCGGGCGTGATTGGTGATTGACCAGTTCCCGCTGCTGATCCACCAGTGGTTGAGGAGGTACATGAGTAGATTCCCGAGAGTGTCGTCCCAGAGACGAGGAGTGGTGGATCGAGGAGACATCATTCACATCGAGTCCTGTCTGATGACTCGAATCGTGTCTCCATGAGGGGACCAGAGTTTAGAGAGTACATCCGACGTGTGGAGGAGGGTGCTAGAGCTGGAAGACGGGCCCCAGATCTACCAGGGCATGAGGGATCTTCATATATGTCTCAGGGAGCCACATAGGTGCCATCTATGCCGGCACGTGCTACTGAGATTGTTCGAGCTATAGAGGAGATCAGAGGGCCTCGACCAATTACCTGGTTAAAGGCATTTCACCAGATGGGTGTAGCACCTTTCTCAGGAAAGATTGGTGTGGAGATAAAGGTTTGGATAGGACATGTAGACTCAGCTTTAGAGTCTATCATATGTCCTGAGAACAGACGGATATAGCTAGTTCAGTCTCTATTCCGTGACCTTGCGTATTAGTGGTCGAGGACTGTACGAGCTAGAGCCACCAGTTATGACCGCATTAGGAGCATGATCAGAGAGTAGTTTTTCCCTATCTCACTGAGGAGGGAGAAGCTGTAGGACTTTGTGGAGGCCGGCTTTGAGGGTGTGCCTATTGTAGATGCCATCAGCCGCTTCCAGACTGAATTAGCTTTGTTGGGTTCAGCTGCACCATCTGAGGACCAACATGTGTACTTGTTGTCCCGTCGTCTAAGGGAAAGCACACACTCTTATATGGCGGGATTCCACTGTGAGTCCTTAGCTGATTATCAAGACCGGACTTCTGCATATGAGAGAGAGCGAGCCAGTTAGAGGAGGGCTTCTCAGATGAGACGGTCTGAGAAGAGGTAGCGCACTAGGCAGACAAGTAGAGTTGGAGGAGCATTTGGTTCTAGACAAGACTAGAGACGTTATAGTTACCCCTCGTTTGCACTAACTGCAGATAAAGGACAAAAGTGTTACAACTATGGTGATCCTGGACATTTGAACCCAGAGTGTACCAGGCCAGTTGTAACTTGCTTCACCTTTCGTAGACCAGGACATCGAGCTGCCTTTTGTAGGAAGGGTGGAGTTGCATCTCAGCAGGGTTCTTGCCCTGCCAGTGTAGTAGGAGGTAGTTAGAGGACACCTAAGCAGTAGACACAAGGACAATAGAGAGTTCCTGATCGTCCTTCTACTCAGGGATCTGCTCCCGGGCCGAGTAGAGGTAGAGCTTTTGGGCTGAGGAGCGCAGAGGAGCCGCCTACACTAGCTGCTACAAGTACGATTCTGCTTCATTGTTGACTTGTTAAAGTTTTGTTTGATACGGGTGCTATGCATTCCTTTATTTCAGATACATGTGTTGAGCGTCTTAGTTTAGCTACTATAGAGGGGATACCCTTTACTATAGGGTTACCTGATGGTAGCCGGGTCAGAGGTATCCGTGAGATACGTAGTTGTCCCCTACGTTTAGGGACTCGTGTTTTGCTTGTTGACTTCTTTTTCATGCCTTTGATGCATGAAGAAGTCATATTAGGTATGGATTGATGCGTAGACACTGTGTGGTTTTAGATGTTGGTAGGAGGACTGTTACAGTCTCTACCGAGGTAGGTCTGATTGAGGTCTTCCGAGGTTGGGACCTTGGGAAGACGGGTTCTGTTATCAGTGCCGTACGAGTAGCTAGATTGATAGCACAGGGATGTGATGCCTTCTGGTGCTATGCCATTAAGGATGAAGAGAGTGCAACATTGAAGGACATACTAGTGGTTTACGAGTTTGTAGACGTTTTTCCTGAGCCATTGAGCTTGTCGCCTCAAAGGAGTGTGGACTTCAGTATCGAGTTGGAGCCTGCTACGAGACCCATCTCGAAGGCTGCATACCGTATGGCGCCTATCGTGATGTAGGAGCTGATAAAGCAACTCGAGGAGTTGGATGAGAAGGGCTTCATACGCCCTAGCATTTCACCATGGGGTGCACCTGTCCTCTTCGTGCGGAAGAAGGACGGATCGTTGAGACTGTGTATTGATTACAGAGAGCTAAACAAGGTTACCATCAAGAAGAGGTATCCACTGCCTTGTATTGATGATCTACTTGATCAGCTTCAGGGAGCCACAATCTTCTCCCGGATTGATTTACGCTCAGGATATCACTTGTTGAGGGTGAGAGAGCATGATGTGCACAGGACGGAATTTCGTACCCATTATGGACACTACGAGTTTGTGGTGATGCCATTTGGGCTGACGAGTACCCCAACAGTCTTCATGGAGTTGATGAACAACATCTTCATCAACTTCCTTGATCAGTTTTTGGTGGTCTTCATTGATGACATTCTTGTATACTCTCGTAGCAGAGAGGAGCCTGCCGATCATCTGAGGATAGTTTTGCAGATTTTGAGGGATAGAGAGCTGTATGCCGAACTCTCTAAGTGTCAGTTCTGGATGTCTGAGGTTGCTTTTCTTGGACACATCGTCTCCGCCGATGATATTATGGTTGATCCGGCGATGATCGAGTTTTTTGCTGCATGGATGACACTGACGAACGTCAAGGAAGTGCGTAGCTTTGTTGGCCTAGCCGGATATTACAAATGCTTCGTGAAGGGATTTTCTGTGACTGCCCGTCCACTTACGATTCTTCTAAGGAAGACTACCAGATTTGTATGAACTGACTAGTGTGCCCAGAGTTTTGAGGAGTTGAAGAGGCGTTTGACTTCTGCTCCTGACTTGGCACAGCGAGAGGGTTCTGATGATTTTGTAGTCTACAGTGATGCATCCAAGCTAGGCTTGGGATGTTCATTGATGCAGAGAGGCAGAGTGATTGCAGATGCGTCTAGAGAACTGAAGATGTATGAGGAGAACTACCCGACTCATGATCTGGAGTTGGCAGCGGTAGTTCATGCTTTGAAGATCTAGAGACATTAAATGTATGGTGCTACATGTCAGATCTTCACAGACAATAAGAGTTTGAAGTACATTTTTATGTAGAGGGAGTTGAATAACCGCCAACGTCGATGGCTTGAGTTGATCAAGGACTTTGACTTTGAGATTCTGTATCATCCTGGGAAGGCTAATGTTGTAGCAGACGTCTTGAGCAGGAAGACGCCTAGAGAGAAGGCGATTGCTAGATTGACAGTACAACCTCAACTTCTGAGAGATCTAGCTTGGCTAGAGCTGGACATTCAATTTTCTGACGAGGATGCCCAGTTGTATGCTTTAGAGGTTTTACATGGTCTGTTGGATGAGATCAACCAGATTCAGGGGACCTGCCCGACCTTGATGAGGATTAGAGAGAGGATGTCTCGTGGAGAGGCACCCCAATTCTCCATTGGAGCGGATGGGATGATGAGGCGTCATGACCGTATCTGTGTACTTGTTGATAAAGAGTTTAGACAGAGGATCTTACAGGAGGCTCACTGTACACCCTACTCAGTACATCCAGGTACGAGTAAGATGTACCATGATGTGAGACATTCATATTGGTGGGAGGGTTGAAGCCCGATGTAGCCACATTTGTGGAAAAGTGTGTGTTCGCTCCAAATGGTGTGTGCAAGCTTTAAATTAATAACCCAAGATGTATGCTTAAAACAAGGATGTGAACCCGCAGTGTACGGGTCAATCGTAGTAAAAGAAAGAATTTCGGGGTGTCGATCTCAGGGATTTAGGTGAACAAAACCAATATAGGTAGTCAATATTACAACTAACCACAAAAGCAATTAAAGTAATCAAAGATGATAATACAGTCAATTAAGGAAATATGCAATTCTAGGAATTAAAGCATTCAGTTGTGGTTCCAACTCAAGATCTCAAGATAAGCGGACAAAGCTGAGGTTTTGCAAAGGGAAGGTGTTACTAAAGTGGAATAGATCACCGGGTATGTCTCACTACTCACAATCCCAAACCAAAGAACCTATCACCGGGTAAGTCTCAAGGTACTAAGGAAAGGAATTATAGACTCAAACCAACAAACCAACTAACGGAATAGAATCAACCTTTACCGGGTAAGTCTCAGGCTAACTCACAAAGATGGGATGAAGGCACACTCAAACCCCAATAAAGGATAAACCTTTATTACCTAAACTTATAATCTTTGGTAAACAAACAAAGGAATTACCGGTTAAGTCTCATCCTAGGCTTGCATTGAACCAGTAAATGTGTAATAAGAATAGGATTTGGAAAACTCTAACACTTAACTCTCACTTTCGGATCAGAAAGGGTCACCTCAGTCAGTCAAGTTCCACCCCAACCGAGATGTTCATCGACTGAACGAGATGTTCTAAGGTTAAGGATAAAGACTCGAACTTTCAGGGTCCTACTGTGATTAAGATCAATCTACCATCGTTTTCCCCATAACCTTCAGCCAATCACCCTAGAATCGCACAAGGAAATTAGCCACTCATCATCATGAAAGCAATAATCAAATATATAGGAAGAGAATGAATATTTGAACACATAAACCTTAAGAACAAGGCTTCAATAACTGAATCAAATATCAAACAAACAAGCGTTCCTTGGATCACAAAATCCAACAAGACAAATCAACAAGAAGGGAATCTAAGAAAGTCTTACAAAACCCTTCACAAAAGCTATAATAAGCTATCAATCCTTCCTACATTGATCTTCAATCTTCCTTCCTTCAAAACCCTGGAGAAAATCCCTTAATTGCTGGATGCTATCAGCCCTCTAAGCATCTATAAGCATGGTTGAACTTGTGAAAAATCCAACCCTTTATATAGGAGAATTATCTTCCAAAGATAAAGTATCTTAAAAAGATAATTCCTATAAAATATATCCATATCTCCTAAAATAAATCTCTAAAATATATGATCTTCCTTCCAGAAATTCAGCCCAAAAATATAAGATCTCTCCTTCCAAAAATAAAAAGATCTCAGCCAATTAAAATATATCTCGTCACGTCAGGATAGTCGCCTCGGTCGAGACGCTCCCTTAGATCACCTCGGTCGAGGTGACTCTGTGGTCAACCGAGGTGACTCTAAACTGAATGTGAAATCTCACATCTGGTCCAAAGTAAATCTCTAATTCAATTCCATACTTCCTAGATTCTTCCTTAAACTCCTGAATGTAGCTCCAATGATACCTTAGCTCCTTTAGCTCCATTTTGATGTAAAACGTGCCATTTTACCTACGATTACAACGAAACTTGATGTAGACCTCGATTCCCGCAAAGGTAGGTAAAATGACGATATAATCACAAAATATACATTCAAACATGAAGATTATTGAAGATAAAACGTCTAAACAAGTCCCAAAATATAGACTATAATTCATGCTATCAAAATAACCCATACTTGTCCCTTGCTTGTCTCCAAGTAAGTTCCAAATCTTAAGTAAAAGATAGAATGGATTATAAGTCATAAAGATCATTGAAAAGTTTTTCAAAACATTTTTGGTGGTGTGCTCCAATCATAGATCACTCTAAGAGAATGCTTCATGGAATTTAAAATCAAAACATGCTCAAAATATTTTATAAATATAAGAAAATTGTTCATCTTTGCATAAAATCATAGAATGCATAATAAATCATTATTATCGAAATTAATCATGTATAATCCAGTTTAAACCACCAAGTCAATCAACAAGCTCGAGGTCTCAAGGACTTTCAAAAGAGAAGTCAAGAAACGTGTGAGGGCGGGATGTATATAGAGAATGTGGTGCTAGAATCCGGAAAAAGGATCTTTACTTCTTTGAACTTCAACATCTTCCACCAATAAACTTTGCTTATTTTTACTTTTTTACTTTTTGGGATGCATGGACAAAGGTGCACAATAACCGAAGCCTAGGAGATCAGCAATCATCAATTTCTCGAGATGCCTCAAACCCTTGATGCACATACCATGACCCGTTAGGAATATCGCTCAATCCGACTTTGGCAAGACACAAACACCCGGATATGTGAATGGTGCCGAGGTACTCATCATCATGATTGACTTCCCCAAACCTATTTGTTTCTTTCTAACTTTCAGCCAACATCTAGACTTTTTCTTTCACTTGCTTTTCACTTGCTTGCTTCCAAATTCCCGGATAGGTAAAGGGAGGTAAATATGAATATGAGGGGCTAAACATGATTAAGAAGAAGAAGGGAAGAGAATGAATTGACTTGGTCTTTCCAGGAAGAGAGTGAGAGAACTCATCATGTGGTGTCAACCTTCAAATTCAACATAATTTGGATAAAAACAAAGTATTAAACATGCCAAAATTTCAAACAAAGCATTTAGCAACTTAAACATATTATAAAATATTTCAAACATATAAAGATTTCAAAACCAGTATGCAAACAAGATCTTCACTGAGGTCATATCCACATAAGAAGCACAAAAATCGTTTCAAAAACTGTCTCAGTTAAACCACCTCGGTCGAGATGTTCTAAGTCAACTGAGGTACTGTACCTCGATTGGTCAGAGTCACTTCGGTCGAGGTCATAAATTTTTTTTATTTTAACCTGTTTTTGACGTTTTTCTTAATCAAATAACATGTATGCATGCATGTAATCTCAGATAAGCAAATAGAGCATAAGAAAATCATAAATATCCGAATCAAGTCATACAAGCATACATAATGTCGAATAATACACATAAATACCCTATACTTGGGACACATTGTCCCAATGGGTCAAGATAAGTCTAAGGAAACAGGAAGAACTCACTGGACATAAGCTGAGCTGCATAATAAATAAAGAAAAGAAATCCTTGCGAGCTCTAGTCCTGATCTGCTGGCGGTGGTGGTGGATATGGTATGTACGGATGTTGGGACGGGTCGAATGGATATCCCATCATATGTTGGAACTGGATCTCCATCATCCGGCGCTGGTAGTGCTGACTCTCCAACATCTGATGAGTCCGGCTATCCATCTCTCGGCGATGGTCATCCAAACGTCCGCCTAGATCGACAGTCAGGGCTGCGTAGGAGTCAATCACCTGATCTGTCAGATCGTCAATCTGGCGGTGAGCTACGGGATCCCTCTACCTGCGAACTCTATGCCTGGCAGGATGTGCTGGTGCTGCAGCTGGCTCATCCTCTGTTTCCTCGTCGTCTAGATCGACGACTGCTATACTGGGATCAGCTGTATCTGTCCCTGTCTCCATAGCGGCACCGCCATCATCCTCCTCATCAGCCTCCTCCTCTTCCTGCTCCTGGGTTGCTGCTGCTGCGTCTTTAGCGTCCTCAATAAGAGGAATCCACGTAGTGGACCAGTATTGAGGGTCGTAAACCGAAAACTGAGACGACCACCTAATACCCTGAGGCACAGTCTGCTCCCAAGGCATCGCCACATATGGCGTAGTAAGTCCACGAGGAACCAGAATCCTCCTCGTGATCATCTCCTGCAGACCAAGCGGCTTGGCAGCCGCTACCATAGTACATGCGTTCAAATCAAGGTTCATCACTGTAGCAAGATGAGTCACTAAGCCGCCACAACATATATCTCCCTTCCCCTTCGCCTTGATCCTGTGAAGATCCTCAGCCAACATCACTCTGAAGTCGGGAAATCCCCCGATAACTATACTATATGGACTCAGAAGCTCACCCCGTCTAATCTTCTGGGGCGTCTCAGTACACCCCAGAAGTGTCTCGCTAAAAATACGGTGAGCGAGTCTGAAGGCAAGGTGGAAGATGATCCGCTCCCTGGAATCTCCAAGTCTCCACCTGTCAGCATGCTCAACTACATGAGCTATATGTCCCCAGATCTCGCGAGCTACAACTCGAGAGGGGAAATCGGTAACTGTCGGGGTCGGGAAGCCGAAGATCTCTCTCCACTGATCCATCGGGACTAAGTAGTTCCGGTTCAGCAACCGGTACTTGATGGCCCACTCCTCGGGAAAGTAAGTCACGGAGCTCACAAACTCCAATGTGGGCTCGAGGTAGGCTGGAGCTTCAATCTCCATAAACTGCTCTAGCCCTACCATAGAAATCATCCGCCTCAAGTCATCATCCACATAGAGGCAATCAAAGGCAACAACATCTAGGAACCGCGGCGCAATCACTGGGCGCGAAACAATGCGGTCATAATCTACTTGGTGACGCTCATGGATCACCGGTATGGAACATCGGGAAGAAGAAGAAGGTGAGAATCCATCCCTCAGAACAAGCTGTCTATCAGATCTGGAACTCATTTTCTCTCTCTATCAGAACACCTCGGTTGTCCTGACAACCCTCAAGAACACCTCGGTCGAGATGCATGTCGACTGGACCGAGGTGATGCGCTGTTTGATTCCAAATCTAAGAAATCCAGTTATTTTCTCCAATATCACTACCAATTTTTGTTATGGGTTACTTAAGCCTTTTTCAAAAAGAATGATTGGCAACCAAAGCCAATTTCTTCCAAAATTAGTAAAAGACGAGAAGTTAGGGTTTTCGGTTTTGTTACCCTAGATTCGGCCGATTTGGAGCGTTTTTGTTACTGAATGTCGCTTGCAAACTGATCCTCTACTCTTTCCTTGCAGATTGGGAGCAAGAATCGTCGAAAACGATCAAGAATCGGGGAGCGAGATGATTTTGTACGCCGCGTTCGAGAAGGTGAGAGAGGGAAGAGAGAGAAATCGATCCCCCTTTTATACCCTTTTCTGAAACTGCTGTCACCTCGGTCGAGATGGTCCCGACTGGAACGAGGTGGTACGGACCGAGGTGGATTGTCATAAGCCCTAGTCGCCTCAGTTGCTCAAGACTCATCTCGGTCGAGGTGTTGTGACAGCAACCGAGATGTGTCTCAGTCGAACTCCATCTTTTCGATTTCTCGAACTTCTGTCCTTCTAGTGTTGCTCCTGGGTTGTATTCCTTCCTTAGAAATTACCTGTTGTCTGTCTAGGACGCCAAAAACAAAGCAAAGCAAAGCAAACTATCTAAAGCTAGGCTAGAAAATAGAAAAGAAAGCAATACCTTGGGTTGCCTCCCAAGAAGCGCTTGATTTATGGTCGCTAACTGGACCTTACGATGTCTCTAAACAAGGTATAGTGGTACAATCTCCTCAACCGGGACTTCCGGTTTATATTTCTTAAGTCTATGACCATTGACCTTGAATCTTCCACTTGTTTCTCCCCAGATCACGACTGCACCATAAGGGAAAACATGTTTCACAACATAAGGTCCTGTCCATCTAGACTTTAACTTACCTGAAAAGAGGCGAAGGCGGGAGTTGAAGAGTAGAACTAAATCTCCTTCTTTGAACTCCTTAGGAATGATACGCTTGTCGTGCCATTTCTTTGTCCTTTCCTTGTAGATCTTGGCATTCTCATAAGCGTTCAAACGCAACTCCTCTAGCTCATTGGTATCCAATAGCCGCTTCTCACCGGCTTCCTTGATGTCGAAGTTCAACCATTTGATTGCCTAATATGCCTTGTGTTCTAACTCAACGGGCAAATGGAAAGACTTCCCATATACCAAATTATAAGGGGTAGTACCAATGGGAGTCTTGAATGTGGTCCTGTAGGCCCAAAGATTGTCGTCCAACTTCATGGCCCAATCCTTCCTTGTCCTAGAGACGGTCTTCTCCAAGATTTCTTTAATTTCTCTATTAGAGATCTCGACCTGTCCACTTTTTTGAGGGTGATAAGGGGTTGCTACCTTGTGGGTTACCCCATACTTCGATAGAAGTGCCTTAAACTTCCGGTTGATGAAATGTGTGCCTCCATCGCTAATGATGATGCGTGGAGTCCCAAAACGTGGAAAGATAGTCCTATTAAAGAACTTCACAACCACCATGGCGTCATTAGTGGGAAAGGAAATGGCTTCAACCCATCTAGAGACGTAGTCGACAGCTAGGAGAATGTAGAGGTTTTGTCTGGATGATGGGAAAGGTCCCATGAAATCTACTCCCCATACATCAATGATCTCAACCTTCTGCATGTTATTGTGCGGCATCTCGTTCCTCCTAGATAAGTTCCCTGTTCTTTGCCATCCATCACAAGAGACAACAAACGTTTGCACATCCTTAAATAATGTAGGCCAAAAGAAACCGGAACGTAATACCTTGGCGCACGTCTTGTGAGCGCTAGCATGCCCTCCACAAGGAAGTGAGTGACAATGCCGTATGACACTAGTAACTTCATCTTCCGGAATGCATCTTCGAAGCATCCCATCCGGACCTCTCTTAAATAGTAGAGGTTCATCCCAATAGTAATGACGTACATCCTTAAAGAATTTTTTCCTTTGAGCGTACGCCAATCCTGGTGGTATTTCCTGACAAACAAGATAATTAACAATGTCAGCAAACCAAGACCCTTTATTACTAGAAGTTTGGTGGAGAACGTGTTCCACCAACTGAGGATGAATTTCAGAAAAGGGAGTAAAAAGTTTGTTTTTCTCAGTTGACATCATCTCGCTTGCTACCTCGGTCGAGGTCCAGAGAGGGTGACCGAGATGTTCTTCAGTCAAGAACACGTCGCTTGGTCCAGAAAGTGCCTCGGTCGAGGTACTGCAACTGGGACCGAAACTGGAGATTCTCTTCTTCTGGATTAATTTTTCAATCTTAACTCCTGGATCTTCTTCTAGTGCCTTTAAGCTCCGTATAACTGCATCACAAGAAACATCTATACCTTCCTCCATTAAGCTAAAACTAATAACTCTCTCAAGTAGATCATTAATAAGGATAGAGCTCACCAATTCTCTTGATTCTTCTTCATCATAGATGTTGAAGATATCATCTCCCGGCGGCTCTCCCTTCATTGCCGCAAGCAATGCAAACTCAACTTGATCACCACAATTGTTGAATTGCAACTTGGCGTTCTTACAATCAACATTGCAACCCGAAGTTGCTAGAAATGGTCTCCCGAGAATGATAGGAACAGGATAATTTGCGGGAATATCAAGCACAACAAAGTCTATAGGTAAGTAGAAGTTACCTAATTTAACCGGAACGTCTTCCAAAATGCCCACGGAATGGGTAATGGAGCGGTCCGCCATGTACAACCGTATCTTCACCGGCTTAGGCTCTCCAAGGCCGATCTTCACGCATAGCTCCAGCGGGATGATGCTCACGCTGGCTCCTAGATCACACAAGGTTTCGCAAGTGACATCCCCAACTTGAATGGGAATGCAAAATGAGCCGGGATCTCTCAACTTGGGGGGCATCTTATCCTTCATGATTTGAATGAGTTCCGAGGATTTAGATGTCATCCTTACTTCACCAAAGTCTTCCAACTTCCTCTTCCTTGATAGAATTTCTTTCAAGAACTTCCCATAAGCGGGCATCCCTAGAATAACATCAAGGAAAGGGATATTAATATGTAGTTTATTCATCAAGTCAAGGAACTTACCAAAGTGCTTGTCTAGATGTGCTCTAGCCCTTGACTGGAGGAATGGAAGTGGTGGTTTACATGCAGGAGGTGGGACATAAAATTCAGTTTTGTCCGACGTTTTCTGAGGTTCCACCTCGGTTGGTACCTCGGCCAAAGTGTTCTTCGTCTGTACCTGGACCGAGGTGTTCTTCACTAGCATCGACCGAGACACTGGATCTGCAGTTTTCAGTCCACTTCTCGTCGTTATTGCCATGCAGGAGGTGGTGGTTTACACGTATGATCTTTGGTAAACAAACAAAGGAATTACTGGGTAAGTCTCATCCTAGGCTTGCATTGAACCAGGAAAGGTGTAATAAGAATAGGATTTGGCAAACTCTAACACTTAACTCTCACTTTCGGATCAGAAAGGGTCACCTCGGTCAGTCAAGTTCCACCCAACCGAGATGTTCATCGACTGAACGAGATGTTCTAAGGTTAAGGATAAAGACTCAAACTTTCAAGGTCCTACTGTGATTAAGATTATTCTATCATCGTTTTCCCCAAAACCTTCAGCCAATCACCCTAGAATCGCACAAGGAAATTAGCCACTCATCATCATGAAAGCAATAATTAAATATATGGGAAGAAAATGAATATTTGAACACAAAAACCTTAAGAACAAGGCTTCAATAACTGAATCAAATATCAAACAAACTAGCGTTCCTTGGATCACAAAATCCAACAAGACAAATCAACAAGAAGGGAATCTAAGAAAGTCTTACAAAACCCTTCACAAAAGCTATAATAAGCTATCAATCCTTCCTAGATTGATCTTCAATCTTCCTTCCTTCAAAACCCTGGAGAAAATTCCTTAATTGTTGGATGCTATCAGCCCACTAAGCATGTATAAGCATGGTTGAACTTGTGAAAAATCCAACCCTTTATATAGGAGAATTATCTTCCAAAGATAAAATATCTTAAAAAGAAAATTCCTATAAAATATATCCATATCTCCTTAAATAAATCTCTAAAATATATGATCTTCCTTCCAGAAATCTAGCCCAAAAATCTAAGATCTCTCCTTCCAAAAATAAAAGATCTCAGCCAAATAAAATATATCTCGCCGCATCAAGATATTCGCCTGGGTCGAGACGCTCCCTTGGATCACCTCGGTCGAGGTGACTCTGTGGTCAACCGAGGTGACTCTAAACTGAATGTGAAATCTCTTAAATCTGGTCCAAAGTAAATCTCTAATTCAATTCCATGCTTCCTGGATTCTTCCTTAAACTCCTAAATGCAGCTCCAATGATTCCTTAGCTCCTTTAGCTCCATTTTGATGTAAAACGTGCCATTTTACCTACGATTACAACGAAACTTGGTGTAGACCTCGATTCCCGCAAAGGTAGATGAAACGACGATATAATCACATAATATACATTCAAACATGCAGATTATTGAACATAAAACGTCTAAACAAGTCCCAAAATATAGACTATAATTCATGCTATTAGTGTGCAACCTGTGAGCAGGTCAAGATAGAGCATTTCACACCGGGAGGTGAGCTGCATCCACTGCTAGTACCATAGTGGAAGTGGGAGGACGTCTCCATGGACTTTGTGACAGGATTGAGACTCAGTAGGAGTTTGATGCTATCTGGGTTGTGGTTGATAGATTGACAAAGACGACACGTTTTATTCCTATTAGAGAGACGTGGCCAGCGAGCAAATTAGCTGAGGAGTACAATAGAAAGATAGTGAAACTCCATGGTGTACCGAGAACAATCCTCTCTGATCAAGATGGACGGTTTTACCTCGAGGTTTTGACAACAGATTCAGACTGCTTTGGGGACGAGTCTACACTTCACGACTGCGTTTCACCCCCAAACAGATGGTCAGTCTGAGAGGACCATCTAGACCCTAGAGGATATGCTGCGAGCTTGTTTGTTGGATTGGGGACAGGATAGTTTGATTACCTCTCACGAGTAGAGTACTCATACTACAACAACTAGCATGCATCTATTGGGATTGCTCCTTTTGAGACACTGTATGGACGTAGGTGCCATACACCTTTATGTTGGGATGAGCCTAGTAGTATCAGTGGGATAGGGCCATAGCAGATCCAGGATGATATGACTCGAGTAGCGTTGATTAGAGAGAGGATGTCAGCTGTACAGAGTCGCCATAAGTCATATGCAGACAAGAGGTGTCGACCTCTAAAGTTCAGGGTAGGAACTCATGTCTGGTTGAGAGTATCTCCGACGTGTGGCGTCAGATGTTTTGGCATAAAGGGGAAGTTGAGTCCCCGATATGTCGGTCCTTTCGAGATACTAGATAGAATTGGGAGGGCAGCCTAAAGATTAGTTTTGCCTCCATGGTTAGAAGGTGTTCACCCTGTATTCCATGTGTCTCAGCTGAGGGAGTATATACCAGATATGAGGCACATTGTGAGTTATGATGAGTTGGTTGTTGAGACAGACCACACCTTTGCTGAGCATCCTATTGCAGTCGTAGAGCGAGGTGTGAGACGCTTGCGTTTGAAGGGCATTCTTGTGTTGAGGATACAATATTCAAGACGTGGATCTGAGGAGGCTACATGGGAGATTGAGGATAGTATCCAGAGGAACTATCCAGAGTTTTATGCAGAGATAGATGCACCTAGGGTCGATGAGTAGATCTTAGTGCTATCTTGGTGAGTATATGATTATGTGCTTATGTGCTTACGTGCCTTGATGTGTTTATTCCATGCTAACTATTATGTGATTTATGATCTTATTAGATCTGGATGTGCTAGGGTCATATATGATTATAGCTAGAGACGGTTCCTTCCTCCATGCTATTTGAGTATGATTAGGATTCAACTAGAGATGGTTCTTTCCTCCATGCTACCTTGATGGACATAATTTCATTGGAGATGTTATTCCTCCATGCGATGTATACGATTATGATCTGGCTAGAGATGTTCTTCCTCTATGCCTTGTGTTGTGGAATGGCGAGAGATGTGATTCCAATACGCCTTTGGGGTAGCATTATGGCCCTGTTTTCTGGAGTTTATGACCTTCTGAGAGGAGATGTGGTATCTCTGATAAAGAGAGCGAGTTATACCTCGGCTTATGGGTCCGAGAGGATTTGGGATTTTGCAAGTTTCGGGACGAAACATGATTTTAGGGGGGTGAGATGTAAGAGCCTTAGTCTTCGAGAGATCCCGCACATGCGCCTCAGCTGAGACGCAGCTGCTGAGGGGCTTTGGAGCTGTAGAGGGCCGCCCCTGTGCCTTGGCTGGCCATCCCAACGGCCAGGCCAGGCCGCCCCTGCGGTTTACGGTGGGCTGCAGCCGTCTTCTTTGACCCAAGCCTAACCTTTTGACCTCTTCATCCTTTATAACCTCTTCTTCTCCTTCAGAAGAGGGTTACCTCATTCTCTCTCCTGTTCCATCTCTCTCCCTACGTTCATCTTCTCCTCTCTTCTTTCTTTGGATCTCTTCTTGAGTTCCTTGAGTTTTGATTAAGTTTGTGAGAGTCTGAAGGCCTTTGCTTGTTGATTGTTGATGGCAAATGTTGTTATGAATTGTGAGCAAGCTTGAGGTTGTTGTGGTGTTGTGTTTGATCTCTTGGAGAGCTCAGTTGGTGAGTCTCATGGCTTATTCTCTTTCTTTCTTCATTCTTTCGTCTTTTCCTCTCTTTCCTTAGTCTAGCTTAGATTCCCTTAGGATGGATCTTGCTATAAGAGTCTAGTTGCTGAGAGCTGAGAGAGGGAGCAGAGGGGCTAGGCTTTTGCCTGAGCCGCCCCTGTGTGACCCAGGAGGCGCCCCTGCGCCTAGCCTGGTCCGCCCCTGCGGCTCACAGGGTCCGCCCCTGCGGCTTTGTGTGTTGTAGCCGCTTTCTTTGACTACTTTGACTCGTGCTTTACCCTTTACCATCCTATTTATACTTCTTCTCCTCTTGATGAGGGTTTACAGTTTCAAATCTCTCTCTCTCTCTCTCTCTCTCCTTACGTACTTCTCCTCTCTTCTTCTTCTCCCTTGGATCCTTGCTTGATCTTCCTTGAATTTGTGTGAGTTTTGGAGAGCTTTTGCTTGGCTTTGATGATGATGTTGGTTGCTGAGCTTTGTGAGCCAGCTTGAGGACATCTTGGTTAGTGGTGAGCTTCTGGTTCTTCAGTTTGGTAAGCTTCCATAGCTTCCTTTCTCTTCTTCTTCTTCTTCTTCTTCTTCTTCTTCTTCTTCTTCTTCTTCTTCTTTTCATCTTTTGGTTCCTTCTTCCTCTTCTCCTTAGTCTAGCATGGCTTTCCTTAGGTTTTTAATCCTTTTCCAGCCATGTTTGGCTTATGATGATGTATATATGTGTATGTTATGTTGATATGTTGTTGTTGGAGTGAAGAGAAGTAAAGGAACGAGAGTGGAAGTGAAGAAGGAGCTGAAGTGGTGTCCTCTGCACACCAACTGCCCTTGTGCCTGCCTTGTAGCCGCCCCTGCGCCGGCCTGTGCACCGCCATTGCGCCACCAGAGTGCCGCCCCTGCGCCTGCCTGCACCAGCTTGGTGTTTCCTTTGGCTTTGCAGGTGTGTGTCGCTTCTAGGCCTTCCTTAGGGTGCCTTTGTTCCCTCCTTTCCTAGTATGAGGGCTTATGATCATGCTAGATATGTGAGGTTGAGTTTGATGATGTTTATGATCGGTTTATGCCCTGTATGGCCTTTGAGGTTCGTTAGGTTGTGAGTGAGGTTAAGGTTGATCCTTTGGATCCCTTTGGGTCTACATGTGACCCTTATATGGTTAAAAGTCTGATATATTTCCTTACGCCTTGTTTATAGGCTGTGTTATCCCTCCAGTGTCGAGGTGATCTTGGTTGAGTTGTGATCGAGGTTGAGGTAAGTCCGTATGATTTACTTAGCTACCATCCTTATATTGGGTGTTTGCATGAGTGGTGTGTGCTTTGTATTGTTTGATATGATAGAATGTGTTGTCGTATTTACCGACCTATATTTTATTGATTGCGCCGTATGCGTGGCTGTGATAACCTTTCCCTTTCATCCCGCCATGGAGTCTGGGAGGTTCTCTTGAGTCAGGCCAGACCGGTTTACAAGAAGGGCGCAATCCACTCCCATAGGGTACACGGATTGTGTGACAGATACTTGTACGGCTGGCTAGCAGGCTCAGAGGCGAGGATGTATCGGTCCTCGTGTCACATAGTTTCATATATATTATATCTATACTATTTGAGTGAATGACCATTATATTGAGATGTTAAAATGGGTAAATGAGTGGAAGCATGCTGATGTGTTTATCTTTCTTTACGTGTGTTTGTGCTTATGCATTACTCTATATATGTGTATGGATAGCCAATGGTTTATTACCATGTTATATATGCCCTACAGGATAGGCATGCTGTTGGGTGATCTAGCAGAGTGGCAGGCCGAGGACGTCTCGTACATTAGGATGTGTGTGCTTTTGGAGTCTGTTATCTTTCTCTCCTGTGTGAGGATGGTCTTTTATTACCTCTTGTGTGAGGGTGTTATGTTTCTTACTCGGCTATGATGTCTTATCTTTTGGGTTGTACACTTTTATGTATTTGTTTTCATATATGTCAGTGTCATGTTGTAAGGTCCAGTGAACTTGTTGTCAGGCTAGGGTCAGGATCCATTGTGTGATCCTAGCCCAATGTGGCACTCCGAGTCCCGCGGATTCGGGGTGTTACAGAGTTGGTATCAGAGCCTAGGTTGACAACATTGGCACTTGCTACCTGCAATGAGGTCTGATAGGTAAAATAAACAAAACCCACACGAGATATGACATTTTAAAAGTTTTGGTTTTAAATGTGGTTTTGGGTTAGATGTACGAGAAGTCGCTGTTGAGTAAAAATGTACACAAATTTACAAAACACATTTTTATGTTTTATTCGGATACAAATTTACAAAACTTATTTTATTTATTTTTTTATTTGAGTTCGACCCTCTCTTTTTGATCTTTTGATTCTAAGTTATATAATACCGATATTTGTTTGGTTTTAGTGATTTGTGTTGCACCTGTTTTTGGGCGGGTTGCCTACGTACCTCGTTAAAGAGGATCAAGCCTCACGTAGTTCAGTGCAGTATTTTCATGCATTAGAGAATCAAAGTCCAAACCCACCTTCTATGAAGAGTTGCCGAGACGATGATCCGACTATCATTTGCCTGACATTTATATCTCGACATTGCATCAAATAATTAAATTAAATCCACCTTCTAGGAAGGGTTGCTTAATTTATCCCACTATCACGCGCATGATCAAGAAAAGTGTTATATTATTTATTTGATTTATTTTATTTTAAGTCCCGTGACTGAATCTGGCTTATAATTTACCAAATTTCCTACGTATCCTTTATTAGGAATCAAGTCGTATGTAGTTCATAAAGCCGTGTTAAATTTGATTTGAGTATTTGTTTGACTTTTTATTTTAAAAGTCGATTTAATTTATGCGATTGGGCTCGATAATTTAAAAGTCGAGTTTCCGACGTAGTCTTTTATTTTTAAGACATCAATTCACTCGTAGTTCATTTAAGAAAATAATATTTGAATTTGATTTGCGACTGTACCCGATATAATCTAAACTTAATATCGAGTTTCCTACGTAGCCTGTGGCGTCAAGTCTGTATGTAGTTCTACCTATTCTTTAAGCTAAAAAACCCCTTAAAATCAAACCATCACGATTTATTAGAACCTAATTTTGATTGAGATATATTTTAAAATATTGATCTCTTGTATTATAGGTATCAAAATATTCCGGCATGTTTAAGGTAATTGAACTATCCCTCCTTAATAATAAATGGATTTAATTAACCACCAATTAAATGGATTAATTAATTTCTATTAACAAGGAGTTGAATTCTACCCACCTATTTAGATGGAGATCGAATCTTTATAAATGGAAAGAAAAAAAAAAAGAAAGGTATTTTTTATTTTCCTTTTATTCCATTCTTTTTGTATGCTTTTTTTTTTTAAATTTATTTTCTATTTCTTCTTCACTGATTCTTTTATTTGCACGAGGAGGTACAAAGATTCAATTTTGGAAATGGCAACACTTGAGTCCAACAAAGTGAATTTTAAAAGAAATGAAGTTGAGAAGACTCTCTGCATTTTTTATGCACACAAATTTTTTGGTTTTACTTCACTCGGACCCTTCAGTCCACCACAAAGATCGGACGTGGTAATCGAGTGGTCTCTCGATGATCACGGATATGTCGATTTCATTCCGTAAGGTTTGGTCATATTTGAGAGATGATCAACCTTTATTCTCTGTACTTTTGACAAACTCATCATCCCTTTTACTCTTTGCTTTATCAAAGCCTATAATTGGGTGTTTCACTTTTTCAGATCAATACATGTATATCTCTCAATCAACTCCATGTTCTAGCATGTTGTATTCGAAGATTTGTTGGTTACAAGTACCATACTGTAGAAGCTCAAGGCCACATGTACCATTGACTTCTTTCAATAGCTCCTTGTCTAGATATCCCTTGATTAATATTTGCGTTCAACGCTTGCCTTTTTTTTTTGTCAAATAAATCAGCCAGTGATTCCTATCAGAACCAATCACCTATTATTCAAACCGGCGGAATGTCCAACTCAGAAGCTTGCTTGTCGATTCCTAAAGTGCAAACTTAAACTGAAACTTTTTTTATTCCAAAAGTCTCAATTTTGTTATGAATAACGAAAGTTATTGATTTTGATCAAATCGATATTGTAGTGGTAGAATCGATCGATTCGACCAACTACGGTATCTTGTGTAGCGAAGAAACCCATCGGTTTCATCCAACTATGCTATCTTGTGTAGCGGAGAAACCCATCGGTTTCATCCAACTACGCTATCTTGTGTAGCGGAGAAACGCATCGGTTTCATTCAACTACGGTTTCAATATGAAGAAGATCATTATGTATCCTTCAAATGTAAAGGACAAATTTCTTCCTAAATTTATATTTCAACGCAATGGACCTTCAAACTTGATAAACTTTCTATAGATCCAAATTGACAATATGGATGATTTGAAAATCGGACTAGTAGCCGCGCTTGATTGAGTTGAGTGAAAAGTAACATTTGAAATGTATGTGCTATTGAGCATATGTATATTTTGGAAGCAAATCAACTTAGGAGAGTCAAAAGCAGGAAAGTGATATCATCACTTTCCTGTTTGTGTGGCTCCATTCTCTTCATCTCTTATTTCTTCTGTAAATGTTGGGTAGAAGAAGCCAAGAAAAATTCTCTCTTTTTTTTAACCCCTTTTTTCTTCTTATGTTTTCCTTTTATATTTAACAAAGAAGAGAGGTTATAGGAAATTAACGCAAGTTTTATTAACTTCCCACTAAACCCCATTTAGTATTTTTTTTAAAGAAAACTATTGTTTTCTTTAACTTGTGATCTGAACTTGTTCTTCACCACCCTTTTCTTTTCTTTATTTTTTAAAAAAAATAAATTTAGTATTTTAGCTATTTTATATACCTAATTAGCATTTGTACCAAATATGTTATGGGTAGAATCCCAAATAATCTTGAGCTTATCTAATATTTATAATATTTTACATTTTTACAAACCCAATCTCAAATTAGCTTTATGCTAAATTTTAAGAAATTAATCACATATGTAAATATAACTAATTTCTGGATATTTTATAAAAAGATGATGGAATTATATGAATTCATAAAATTTACCCCCACATAGTTGCCCCCTGAACTTTATACATGTGAGAATAAAACCCGTTTAAAGTTCGAGATTTTTTTCTTGTAAGACGTTTTGTATTTGAAACCATTTGGTTTCATTCATGCATGCATGAAAGAGGAACATATTGTATATATTTGAATAGTTCCACCAAAAATTTGTTTGGATATGATATTTACCCATAATCACTTGGTCACGAATATGATGTATGAGTATAAAAACTTTGAACTTCATAGAATATTTTTTCTTTGGAATTTATTTTTGATATTTGATATTTGGCTTGAGGCCTTTTTGCGGTGGACAAGTGTTTTGTTTTGAGAGCTTTATGCCATTGGTTTAGAGACTTTGTAAATATCTCTTTTAAGTTTTGGGAGGCTATATTGATCAACTAGTTTGATGACTTTAGTCAACATGATTTATCTCTCTTTGCTTGAGATAAAAATAAAGGAGTTTGGAAGAATATCATTTTTGTTTGTTTATTTGAGAGTACGAGAAAATTCACATTGCAAAGCAATTGTAAATTTGATCAAATTTTTGGGGAGACATAAAAAATTTATTCCTTGAAAGGATATTTAGTTCGGAAGAATTTTGGATTAACCATCAAGCTTGAGGATGATCCTCAAAGTAGAGCAATTTAGGCATAGAAGCCTTCAACTTTTCATATTTCGTAGATGTATTTTGCTTACTCTTTTTTTTTTAACAAAGAAAAGAAAATGTTTTGTTGGTTTTTTGTGGCTGCATCTAGTATTTTGATTAGCTAGACTGCTTACGTACCCTCTTTGTGAGGGATCAAGCCTTTCGTAGTTCTTTTGGGAACTCATGATTTTTTTTTGTTTTTGTGGCTGCACCTAGAATTTGATTAGCTAGACTGCCTACGTACCCTCTTTGTGAGGGATCAAGCCTTTTCGTAGTTCTTTTGGGAACTGGTATTTTTTTTGGGTGGCTGCACCTAGCATTTGAATAGCTAGACTGCCTACGTACCCTCTTTGTGAGGGATCAAGCCGTCCGTAGTTCGTTTGGGAACTGATGATTTTTTTTTGTTTTTGTGGCTGCACCTAGCATTTTGATTAGCTAGATTGCCTACGTACCCTCTTTGTGGGGATCAAGCCTTTCGTAGTTCTTTCAGGAACTTCTTTTTTTTTAGCCCTTTTTTCCATACACATCACCAAAACAACTCAAACCCACCTTCTATGAAGGGTTTTTCAAGTTATTTCACTATCATTTGTGCACAATGGCCTTTTTTTTCTTTTCTTTCTTTTCTTTTTTTCCTTACATCAAGTAAAGAACTTCCTTATAAACTTCCCATTTACACAAGAATATAAAATATTGCCTTCATTGTTTGAGAGCTCGTAAGTTCCTTTCGGGAAAATCTTGGTGATAACATATGGGCCCTCCCATTTTGGCTCAAATTTTCCTTTTGATTTTCGGTTAATGACAATTGGTCGTCTTACTGTAAGAACCAAATCACCCACCGAAAAGGATCGGAACTTGACTCGTTTGTTAAATGCACCAGCTACTTGAGCTTGATAAATTTCGAGTCTTTGTTGTGTCGCCAATCTACTCTCGTCTAATGCTTCGAGTTCAGCTAGACGGATTTTGACATTTTCCTCGGGATCGGTGAGTTGTACCGCAACCCTAAGGGAGGGTAACTGTACCTCCAAAGGTAAGACGGCTTCAGATCCAAATACCAAGTTGTATGGCGTACATCCGGTAGATGTTCGAACTATTGTCCGATATGCCCATAATGCTTCATGCAACCTTTCATGCCAATCTCTTCTTGATTTTGACACAATCTTCTTGAGCATTTTGCATAGGACCTTATTAAATGCTTCAGCTTGACCATTCGAAGATGGATTATAGCTTGATGAAAAACTGTGTTTGAAACCGAATTTTTCAGCTAGTTTCACCATTACTTGATTTTTGAAATAGAGTGCATTGTCCGATATTATCTTCAAAGGAACTCCATATCGGTATATCAAATGGATTCTGATAAAGTTGGCAACTTCTTTTGCCTCCACTAATTTCAATAGAAAAGCCTCAGCCCATTTGGAGAAATTATCAGTTGCGGCCAAAATGTATTGATGACCCCGTGATGATGACGGATTTATAGGCCCTACAACATCAAGACCCCATGCATTGAAGTGCCAAGACAAGATTGTCGGATGAAGGAGTTGAGGAGGTTGATGAATGAAATCACCATGAATTTGACACGCATGACACGTCTTAACAAAATTCATTGCGTCTTTCACCATGGTCGGCCAATAATAGCCTAGCCGTTTAACTTGATCGGCTAACTTAGGACCACCTTGATGTGCTCCACATACTCCGGCATGAGTTTCTGTGAGAATATATTTTGCTTCTTCTTTTGATAAGCACCGAAGCAATACACCATCAAAGGCTCTACGATACAAGGTATCATTTTTCAACAAGAAACGTGGTGCCCGCCGTTTGATATCCACTTTCTTTTTGGCATCATCAGGTAAAATCCCATGTTGAAGATATTCAATGATTGATTGTCGCCAATCAGGGTCTTCATCAATCTCATATACCGAGGCAACATGCACTTCTTCGGTTGAGTTGAATCGGCCTAAAGCCGATGAAAGCAAATGACGCTCCCCAATTGTGATTTGAATCTCTCTTTCATAAGGTAGTGTTAGGGATGCCGCTAATTTGGCTAGGGCATCAGCCTTATCATTTCCGGATCTTGAAACATGCATTACCTCTATTTGATGAAATTGTTACATGAGACATTTTGCTCTTTCATGTAAATGAACTAAATTTGGGTGTTTTACTTCATATTGTCCATTTATTTGTCTAATGATCAACTGAGAATCACCAAACACTTTTAATGGATCAATATGCAACTCAAGAGCTATTTCAATACCGATTATTAGTGCCTCATATTCTGCCACATTGTTTGTGCACGTCTCTAAAAGAGAGAAGGAATATGGCACCAAGCCGCCATAAGGAGTGATAAACACAATACCAACTCCAGACGCTTGTTTTTTCGTCGCTCTGTCAAAATATAATTGCCATGATGTTTCCTCAACCATAAGAACTTCATCTGGTAGATCATATGACAATTCTTCATTGTCAAGGGTTGGATGAGCAGCTAAAAAATCAGCTATGACTTGTCCTTTTACTGCCTTTTGGAACACAAATTTGATGTCAAAAGGAGCTAATAACATTGCCCACTTGGCCAATCTTCCAGACAAAACCGCTTTTGATAAGATGTATCTTAGTTGATCAACCTTTGAGATCAAGGTGATTTGATGGGTTAAAAGATAATGTCGTAACTTTTGAACGGCAAACAACAAAGCAAGACATATCTTTTCCATAGCAGAATAATTGTGTTCTGCCCCTACCAAGGTTCGGCTGATATAATATAAGGCATTTTCTTTTCCTTCATCATTGTTTTGAGCCAACATAGCCCCTAAGGACCGCTCAAGAGCCGTAGTGTACAAGATTAAAGGCCTTCTTGATATTGGTGCCATCAAACTTGGTGGATTCATCATATACTTCTTGATGCTATCCAAGGCATTTTGGCATGATTGATCCCATATAAATGGGGTATCTTTCTTCATTAACCTTAGAAATGGCTGACATCTTCCGGTTAAATTTGAAATGAAACGTCGGATGTAAGCAAGTTTCCCTTGTAAGCCCCGAAGCTCGCGGAGATTCTTTGGAGGAGGCATATTCATGACTGCCTTAATTTTATCAGGATCAATTTCAATTCCCCGACCCCGAACGATAAAACCAAGAAATTTTCCGGATGTCACTCCGAAAACACATTTGAGGGGATTCAAATTCAACTGGTGCTTGTGTAGCCTTTCAAAAACCTTTCGAAGATCATTTGTGTGATCTTCTCTTTCTTTTGTTTTAACAACTAAATCATCCACATGACACTCAATTGTGTTATGAAGCAAATCCCGAAATATAATTGTCATGGCTCTTTGATAAGTTGCTCCCGCATTTTTCAGACCAAAAGGCATTACTGTATAACAATAGGTGCCTTGAGGTGTTCGGAAAGTTGTTAGCTCTTCGTCATGAGGATCCATTATAATTTGATTGTATCCCGAGAAACCATCAATGAAAGACAAAGCCTTGAATCCGGTGGTGGTGTCAACTAATAACTCGGTTATAGGTAATGAAAATTCATCTTTAGGGCATGCTTCATTCAAATCCCTAAAGTCCACACAAATACGAAGTTGACCATTTTTCTTCCTCACCGTAACAATGTTAGCTATCGGATACTAGACCTCACGAATGAAACCCGCCTCAATAAGCTTCTTAACCTCAATATTGATTTGGACTATCAACTCAGGACGAAAGCGGCGTTGTGCTTGTTTTACTGACTTTTTCTCTTCATAGATTGCTAGTTTATGCATTGCCACTTCCGAGTCTAAACCAGGCATATCCTGATAACCACAAGAAAAACATATTTGTACTCCTTGAGAAGTTCTTCATAGATTGTTTTTTCTTCATTAGTCAACAATGCACTAATATGGACGGGTTTAGGACACTCAAGAGTGCCTAAATTGATTTCTCGAAGATCATCAACTGTAGCTTGTCCACCATCTTCTATTTCTGTTGGTGCTGGTTGAACTGTATTGATGAATTCTTTTGAATCCTCCTCTATATCAACACACACCATGTTCACCTCTTCTACTTCGGCATTCATGAAATCTTCATTTGGCTTTTGCACAAGCAACCTTGCTTTCTTCTTTTTCTTACTGATCCTCCATTTTTTTTATTTGTTTTGATTTGTTTTTAGGCCTATCAACATATTCAAGCCTTTGAAAAACAGAAGCTCTTGTTTCTCCACTTGTTGAACCGGTTTCAAGCCTATCAAATACTGAAATCCGAGATGTTGATGTTTTATCTTCGAGAAACAAGCGTTGCTCCTCCGGAGTCAATGTCATAGGCTCTTCAAAACTCGGTGTCAATATACCCCCTTTGTGAGAGACCTTCAACTTTTCAATATCATCCTCAATGTAGGGGATATGTGGAGCTTTGCTTATTGATAAGAACTTTGGATTATTCACTTTAACTTTGAATTGCTTGTTCAACTTCCTTGAAAGTGATTTGTATGGAGGATTATTGGCTTCAACTCTTGATACCACCCTTTTGTTATCACTTGTTTTAAACCCGAAGGACCTTTGAATGACCAAAGTTGTTTTTGGAATAGACTGATCAATTTTCCGTAGAGGAAAGGTGTAACTTGTCATGAGAGAGTTCATAACCTTCTCTACCGAGTTCAAAGGTTTTTGGCCGGCTTGTCGTTTTTCTTTTGCTGTGTACTTAAACAACATCTTATAACATGAATCGCCTTTCTCATTCTTCCCGTTGAGAGAAACCTTAGGTGCTTGGTGAACATTATTGGTATTTTTACCATTGACAACTTTCATGGGCATGTTTGAGTTGAAACTAACCGCCTTATAAAACTTGGCATCGGCATAATTAACACTTTCTCCGTGAAAAGGGTTTGGGTCACCTCGAATAATCCTTTCATTTCCATTATCATCAGTATATTTCAAACATTGATGAAGAGTATAAACAATGGATTTACTAGCATGAAGCCATGGTCGACCAAATAAGGCATTATAAGAGGTGTCCGCATCTATGACATGGAACAAAGCATCTTTATAAAGATTGTCAAGAACAATCTGTAATGCAATGGTACCCATGGCTTTTTGTCCCACTTGATTGAAACCTTGGATGGTTAGCAAAGTAGGAGATAAATGTGCAGTTGTCAACCCTATTGTCTTTAGTACCCTTAATGGCAGAAGATTTACTGCGGATCCACAATCCAAAAGGATTCGATTGACCTTTGAATCCCCAATAGTGCCTGTAACATATAAGGGCCGATTATGATATTTATTCCCCAATTGAAGAACTTCGTCCGAGAATGTTATACAAGTCATGAATGAAGCACATTGAGTTGACGGGGATAATGAAACATCATTAACCTCCACCATTTCAACTTGATCTTTATAATCATCAGGATCCATAAGAGCTTGAATTAGCGCTTTCCTCTATTCATTTGACATTTGTAGGGCATCATAAACACTCAAGCGTGCAGGAATGCGCTTCAAGTGACTAATGACATCATATTTTACTTTCTCTTTGTACGGAGCTTTATGAAGCGCAACCGGTACGTGAGAAGTGGATTCTTTTTGTAACGCCTCAATGTCCTCCACATTTTTTTGAGGTAATTGAGGTGTTTCTTTATCCATACATTCTTCAAAATTTGTCACTTTAGAATGTTCATTGGACATCGATCCTTTCTCCTTTCTTTTTTCATTGGGTTTCGGAGATAGAAGTTGACGTCCGGAACGAAGATAAACTGCATCAACTTCTGGTTCCTCCTCTTCTTCACATATGTCGGCCCATGTGGCGATGCAACATTGATCAACTTCATCGCCCCAAAATGCCTCATCTTCTACAGGTTCTTCATCACCATAAAACTTCTTTGGGACAAAATCTTTTAGGGTAACCGGTACCCTCTCAGGTTGAATGTATTCTTCCTCAAAGTCCAAGTTTCGCTTCTTTTCCTTCTTGTTTGTCTTTTTTTTATTTTTCTTGTTTTTCTTTTTCTCGGGTTTTCTTCCGATCATTCTAAACCCGGGAGAACTCGATTTGTAAGTGGCTTCTGGCCGAGTCTTTTGAGTTACACAAGTTTTCGACTCAAAATCACTATCAATGTCAAGATCATCATCATCTGAAAACAAATCTTCAATATCGGAGCACGTCATGATCTCATATAGAGTTGGGACTCCGGGACCATCTCTTGGCATATCAGGGTATGCCCAAACGATGTTGATATCATTACCACCATCTACTGAAAATTGTACGGGTATCGCCATCACAGGTAAGGAAACCGTGGGAATATCCTCATCTTCATTTGACCTTGATGGTTCTTCAAGTGTATTAGGAATCACCAAATTATCCGCATCCACTAAGGATGTAGTATTTGATGAAGCCTTTGGAGCTACCGAGTCTTCACCTTCAATCTCGATCTCTCCTTTGCTAATCATCCTCTCAACTATATCTTTGAAGACATAACAATCTTTGATAGGGTGACTAACAATTTGGTGATAAGGACAATACTTTGGATCATTTGTCCTTCCAACTTCATGTGGCCTTTTTGACTCTGGAAGTGTAAGAAGCTTAGACGAAATCAACTCATCGAAAATCCCTTGGACATCATCATCATCAAAATGATATTTCTTTTGCTTTCTTTCCTCAAGAGTAAGTCTTTTAATGGTGTCTTTACCTCTTCCTTTATCTTGATTTTGGAAATTATTTCTCGTGAAGATTTTATTTCCGGGTTTAATAAAGGTTGCCATAGACTCTCCCTTTTTAAATGGACTTTTTCCATCATCTCTTTTAAGTTCATTTGCTTGAGAACGATAGGTTTTTGCATCACGCTGAGCCAATGTCGTTCAAATTTGCAAGCCTTTGAAACTAAGGCATCAAAAGAACGAGGTTCAGCACTACCAACATGTACTGCTAACTCAGGAATTAAGTTATTAGTACACATCTGGACACATGCCTCTTCACATAGCTTTTCTGAGCATTGAAGTCTCAAGCTTCGCCATCTGGCAATAAAATCATTTGTAAGCTCATTTGACCTTTGAAAGGTATTAGCAAGATCCATAATGGATACCTTTGCCTTAGAGCTCACAAATTGAGCTAGGAATGCTCTTTGTAAATCATCCCATATGTGGATTGATCCCGGTTGGAGTTGAGTGTACCAAGTAAATGCAGATCCCTTTAAAGATTGGACAAATTGACGGATCAACAAAGCATCACTCAGTGCGGTCTCACCACATGCTGAGTAGAAATGAGCCAAATGCTCGTGTGGTGATCCATGCATTCCATCAAACTTATCAAAATTTGGTCTTTGATAACCGGGAGGGAATGGTACTGAATCGTATTGGATCGGATATGGCTTTCTATACCCGAGTACTGGAGGGTTTTGTGACACTTGGAATTCTCGGATTCCTTGAGCAATCATCTCCCTAATCTCTTGCGGGGAAACGGACGAGATACCGTCGGGACTTTCATCATTCGTCCTTACTAGCTCATGTCGACTAGCATTAGCTTGGTTTTCAATTTGAGCCATAAGTGTAGCTATTTGAGCTTCTCTTGCGGCTAATGACCTTTGCAAGTCTTGAAGTTGTTCCTCAACACTTGTTGTTCCGGTCATAAAAACTTGCATGTTCTCAGATTCATCTTGGTTTACAACTTTCGTTGCTCCTTCCTTTGTAATAACTTGTGGAAATTCCTCCTCTTGGAATAGAGAAGATAAATCTCCATATAAAGGACAACTTGAGCTTTCTTCCGATTCTCGTTGTGGACTTGGTGGTTGTGAAGTTACTTGAGCATAAGTCGTTAACTTAGCGTTTGATCTTGTAACTGGACCATCACAAGACACAACTTGAGCCTCTTGCGAGACTGAGCTTTTAGAAATACGAAGACTTCTTTCTCTCTTTTGAGTTTTATAAGTTTCTTCAATCACTTCATTCTCATTTGGATTTTTCTTGGCCCGTAAGGGTTTGGTGATATAAGCTTTGTAGCTTTTGGTTGAGTACCCTCCTCGGAATAAGAAGTCATGTAGACTTGCTCAAATTTGTCCAATGTAATAAGAATTGACCCTACAAGAATTTGCCTTGCGGTAGTCACACGATAATTATCCATTGTGTGCTTTGAGTTTAAAAGCTCTTTTGCAGCTTCACAAAGGATTGTGTTGGCTTGCTTTAAAGCCGGTGAGGAAGCTAATTTACGAAGCGGTACAGTGTTACGACAGGAACCATTCTTGCTTCCCCTCCTTCTCGAGACTTGTTCACCTTCTTAAGAGTGTTTTCAACAGGAATATCATAGCATGAATTATTGTCTATATTTTGGGGCCTGTTTAGACGTTTTATCTTCAATAATCTGCATATTTGAATGTCTATTATGTGATTATATTGTCGTTTCATCTACCTTTACGGGAATTAAGGTCTACACCAAGTTTCGTTGTAATCGTAGGTAAAATGGCATGTTTTACATCAAAATGGAGCAAAAGGAGCTAAGGAGTCATTGGATCTACATTCAGGAGCTTAAGGAAGAATCCAGGAATAATGGAATTGGATTAGAGATTCACTTTGGACCAGATTTGAGAGATTTCACATTCAGTTGTGATTCACCTCGGTTGACTACAGAGTCACCTCGACCGAGGTGATCCAGAGGAGCTGACTCGACCGAGGCGAACACCTTGGACGCGGCAAGGATATTTTATTCTTGGCTGAGATCTTTTATCTTTGGAAAGAGGATCTTATATTTTTAGGCTGGATTCCTGGAAGTAAGAAGATAATTTAGCCCATATATTTTACCTATTTTTATGGGAAAAGATCTTTCTAAGATATCTTATCTTTGGAGAGTAATTTTCCTATAAAAAGGGTTGGATTTTCCACAAATCCGCATCCCGCTTACGACGCGAAGATGTGCTATACCACCGTTGTGCTTAGACATCCGCTATCACCCGGAAGACGCTAGAGCAGCCGTTTTACCCCACTATAGTTGGAAGATTTGAAGAACCTTTTTGAAGGTTGAAGGAAGATTGAAGGAAGAAATTTGATAGCTTTTATAGCTTTTGTGAAGGGTTTTGTAAGACTTTCTTAGATTCCCTTCTTGTTGATTGTCTTTGTTGGATTGTGATCCAAGGAACGCTTGTTTGATTGATAATTGATTCAGTTATTGAAGCCTTTCTCTTAAGGTTTTCTTGTTTGATTATTCTCTTTCTTCCCATATATTTGATTATTACTTTCATGATGATGAGTGGCTAATCTCTTTGTGTGATTCTAGGATGATTGGCTGAAGGTTGTGGGAAAAACAATGATAGAATAATCTTAATCACAGTAGGACCCTGAAAGCTCGAGTCTTTATCCTTAACCCTAAAGCATCTCGCTCAATCGATGAACATTTCGGCCGGGGTGGAATTCTTCTGACCGAGGTGACTTACCTGATCCGAAACTGAGAGTTAAGTGTTAGAGTTTGCCAAATCCTATTCTTATTACACCTTTTCTGGTTCCATGCAAGCCTAGGATGAGACTTACCCGGTAATTCCTTTGTTTGTTTACCTAAGATCATAAGTGTAGGTAATAAAGGTTTATCCTTTATTGGGGTTTGAGTGTGCTTTCATCCCATCTATGTGAGTTAGCCTGAGACTTACCCGGTAAAGGTTGATTATATTCCCTTAGTTGGAGTGTTAGTTTGAGGTTATAGTTCTTTTCCTTAATTCCTTGAGACTTACCCGGTAATAGGAGTTACGGTTTGGGATTAGTGAGTAGTGAGACTTACCCGGTGATCTATTCCACTTTAATAACACCTTCCCTATGCAAAAATCTCAGCTTTGTCCGCTTTATCTTTAGATCTTGAGTTGGAACCACAACTAGATGCTTTAATCCCTGGTATTGCATATTTCCCTAATTGACTTTTTATCATCTTTGATTGTTTTGTGGTTAGTAGTTGCATTGACAACCTATTCCGGCTTTGTTTCACTATGTCCCTGTGATCGATCCTTGGAATTTCTTGCTTTTTACTACGATTGACCCGTACACTGCGGGTTCGCATCCTTGTTTTAAGCTTACATCTAGGGTTATAAGTTTTAAGCTTGCACACACCGTTTGGAGCGAACAAGTTTTTGGCGCCGTTGCCGGGGATTTGGTCTAGACCGAGCCGGTTGCGGTTTGCTTTCGGAGCACTTGCCCCTGTTTCTACTAACCACTCTACTTGAGTGACTTTCGGAGGTTCTTTTTCTTAGGTTTATGCGAAGAACCCGCGCTGGGGAGGAAATCGTTCCTTACGATCCCGAACCAGAAAAGACATACAAAAGACGCTTGAAAGAAGCGAAGATGGCCGACCAAGACAATTGCGATCTTGAGGCTGAATTGAATGAGGTGTTAGAACAGCTACGCCTCAGTAAAGAAGAGCTGAGACTGGAGAGGGAAGAAACTCGCGCAAGGACTGAAGCGATCGAAGCAAATATGGCGGCTTTACGCGACCAGTATCTACCTCGACCGAACCCAGATCCTCGACCGAGGCAAGACCTTCCTCCAGACCCTCGACCGAGGCAGAATCCGGTACCTGTCGCCCCGGCCGAGATACTTCCACCTCGGATGCCAGTCCGAGAAGTTCTTTTTGCAGGTATTCCACAAACCCTAGGGCAGAGGATGGACCCCAATCAACAACTGAGGTGTCCAGGAGTCGACCTAGGTGATCCAGCGGACCATGATTATGAGCTTCGACCACAAGTTCTTTCCATGATTCGCCAATGCCAGTTTGTAGGGCTAGAGAGGGAATCTCCGCATCAACATCTATAAAACTATGAGATCTTGATGGGGACCTTGAGACCTTCAAGGCTGGAAAACAACAACTACACGCTAAGGCCTTTCTACTTCTCTTTGAAAGATAGAGCTCTTACTTGGTATCAATCTCTTCCTCCAGGAAAAATCAGTACTTGGGAGGAGATGACGACGGAATTTTTGACTAAATTCTTTCCCCCCTCTAAAACCACTGAAATGAGAGGGAAGATTAATGCATTCATCATGAAGTACAAGGAGAGCTTGTCCAAGTCATGGGAGAGGTTTAAAGACATTCTTTTGGATGGCCCACATCATGGGATTCCAAAGATAGAGTTGTTGGAGATATACTTCAAGGGACTGGATGGAAGCACCCAGTTCAACCTTCAACTACTATCCGCCGGCACGTTCATGGACATGCCAATTGACGAAGCTTGGGAGTTTATAGAGAAGGAAGCTTTGCACATGGAGAAATACTCCCACCAAGGAGCTGAAAGTGGAGTTAAAAGAGTCAACTTTCAAGATGCTCCGCCAAACAACAATCAACTCATGTCTTTGAATAATGACGTGAAACAATTGAAGGAACTCTTAGTCACTCAAACCAAGAAGGAAGATCAAGGATCAAGGAACAACAATGGATACCGTAACAACAACAACGGTTCCCGGAACAACAACTACAACAACAATAGAGGATCCAACATCAATAATTGGAGGGCAAACAACCAAAATTCGGGTAACCATCATTCTAACTCCAATTCGAATGATTCTTCTAATCCTTTCCTCTCTTCCTCTTCTTCTTCTACTCCATTAAAGAGCCAGGAGCAAGGATCGAGTTCGTCCCAGCCAGAAAAGAAAGACGCAGTGTTGGAGGCCATCTTAATCAAGCTCAGCTCTATGGAGACATCCATGACTTCATTTTCGAAGGCACAAAAAGCCTTAGAACAACAATTCTTCAACAAGGCGAATGAAGCGCCAAGAGATCCAGGGAAGCTTCCAGCAAGGACGGAAAGCAATCCTAAGGGCCAGATTATGGCCATAACGATGAGGAGTGGACTGAAGACTGCAGATCCAGTGCCTCGGTCGATGCTAGTACAGACGAAGACCTCCTCGGTCCAGGTGCAGTCAAAGAACACTTCGGCCGAGATGCCAACCGAGGTGGAACCACAGAAAGCGGAGGAGAAAACTGAAGTTTATATTCCACCTCCTGCATATAAACCACCACTTCCATTCCCCCAGTCAAGGGCCAGAGCACATCTAGACAAGCATTTTGGTAAGTTCCTTGACTTAATGAATAAACTATACATTAATATCCCTTTCCTTGATGCTATTCTAGGGATGCCCGCCTATGGGAAGTTCTTGAAAGAGATTTTATCAAGGAAGAGGAAGTTGGAAGACTTTGGTGAAGTAAGGATGACATCTAAATCCTCGGAGCTTATTCAAATCATGAAGGAGAAGATGCCACCCAAGTTAAGAGATCCCGGCTCATTTTGCATTCCCATTCAAGTTGGGGATGTCACTTGTGAAGCCTTATGTGATCTAGGAGCCAGCGTGAGCATCATTCCGCTGGAGCTATGTGTTAAGATCGGACTTGGAGAGCCCAAGCCGGTGAAGATATGGTTATACATGGCGGACCGCTCCATTACCCATCCCGTGGGCATTTTGGAAGACGTTCCGGTTAAGTTAGGTAATTTCTATTTACCTATAGACTTTGTGGTGCTTGATATTCCCGAAGATTATCCTGTTCCTATCATTCTCGGGATACCATTTCTAGCAACTTCGGGTTGCAATGTGGATTGTAAGAACGCCAAGTTAAAGTTCAACATTGGCGGAGATGAAGTGGAATTCGCATTACTTGCGGCTATGAAGGGAGAGCAGCTAGGAGATGATATCTTCAACATCTATGATGAAGAAGAATGAAGAGAATTGGTGAGCTCTATCCTTATTAAAGATCCACTTGAAAAAGTTATTAGTTTTAGTTTAATGGAGGAAGGTATAGATGCTTCTTGGGATGCAGATATACGGAGCTTAAAGGCACTGGAAGAAGATCCAGGAGCTAAAACTGAAAGACTAATCCAGGAGAAGAAGATCTCCAGTTTCGGTTCCAGTTGTAGTACCTCGACCGAGGCACTTTCTGGACCAAGCAAGGTGACCGAAGAACATCTCGGTCAACCTCTCTGGACCTCGACGGAGGTCGAAAGCGAGATGATGTCAACTGAGACTACTGAAAGTCTAGTTCTTTAATCTACTCCACTGGAAGGAGGAAGCAAGGATCCCCCTCAGAAAGAACCCCAAGTTGTGGAGCTTAAACAACTCCCAAGTCATTTGAGGTATATCTTTTTTGGACCGGATTCTACTTATCCCGTTATTGTTAGTGCTTCCCTCTCCGAATCTGAATTATCTAAACTAATGCATGTCCTAAGAAAGCATCAAAAGGCTTTGGGTTATACTATAGATGATCTTATTGGCATTAAGCCTTCTTTCTGCATGCATAGAATTCTAATGGAGGACAATCATAAGACTTCACGGGAACCTCAAAGACGGTTAAATCCGATCATGAAAGAGGTTATGAAGAATGAAATTCTTAAGTTGTTGGATGCAGGTATCATATATCCTATCTCGGACAGCAAATGGGTTAGCCCAGTACATGTAGTTCCGAAGAAAGGAGGGATGACCGTTGTGACGAATAAGAACAACGAGTTAATCCCAACCAGGACCGTCACGGGCTGGAGGGTTTGCATCGACTATAGGAAGCTGAATGTGGCCACCTGGAAGAGCCATTTTCCACTTCCCTTCATTGATCAAATGCTCTAACGGTTGGCCCAACATTCACACTTCTACTATTTAGACGGCTATAGTGGTTTCTTCTAGATTCCTATCCATCCGGATGATCAAGAGAAGACCACTTTCACTTGTCCATGAGGGACATTCGCTTATAGGAGGATGCCATTTGGATTATGCAACGCACCCGCTACCTTCCAGCGATGCATGATGGCGATCTTTTCCGAGTATATAGAGGAGATCATGGAGGTATTTATGGATGATTTTTCAGTATATGGTCCCTCTTTTGATGATTGCCTATGTAACCTTTCTCAAGTACTACAAAGATGTGAAGACACTAATCTTGTCTTGAATTGGGAGAAGTGTCACTTTATGGTTAATGAAGGCATTGTGCTAGGACACCTCGTTTCTAATCGAGGTATTGAGGTCGATCGCGCTAAGATCGAGACTATTGAGAAACTCCCTCCCCGTGTTCTGTTAAAGGTGTGAGGAGTTTTCTCGGGCATGCAGGTTTCTACAGGAGATTCATCAAGGACTTCTCGAAGATTTCTAAACCTCTAACTAACCTCTTGAATAAAGATGTTGTTTTTCAGTTTTCGCAGGAATGTCTTGATGCGTTTTACAAGATTAAGGAAGCGTTGATCTCCGCTCCCATTATCCAACCTCCGGATTGGACCTTGCCCTTTGAGATCATGTGTGATGCTAGTGATGTGGCGGTAGGAGCGGTGCTTGGACAAAAGAAGGATGGGCGGACCACCGCCATCTACTACGCTAGCAAGACACTAGATGAAGCCCAGCGTAACTACGCCACCACCGAGAAGGAGCTATTGGCGGTTGTATATGCTTTCGAGAAGTTTCGTTCTTACTTAGTAGGAGCGAAAGTCATTGTCTACACCGACCATGCAGTCATTCGTTACTTGCTTGCTAAGAAGGATGCCAAGCCACGCCTTATTCGATGGATTCTCTTGCTTCAAGAGTTTGACCTAGAGATCCGCGATAAGAAGGGATCCGAAAATTCTGTTGTGGATCACCTCATCCGGCTACCTCCATCTTCACGCGAGAAGGACGACCCACCCATAGACGATTCATTCCTCGATGAGCACTTGCACTTGTTGGAGCGTTTGATAGACTTACTTATCTCAACCCAAGATGAAGGTGAAGTATGGGGTGAGGATACCTCCCATCAAGCATAGAGATGCCGTACGGTCCAGCTAGCGACCTTAAATCAAGTGCTTCTTGGTAGGCAACCCAAGATATTGCTTTCTTTTCTCCCTTTTTCTAGTCTAGCTTTAGATAGTTTGCTTTTGCTTTGCTTTGTTTTGTTTTTGGCGTCCTAGACAGACAACAGGTGACATCTAAGGAAGGAATACAACCCAGGAGCACAACTGTAAGGACGGAAGTTCGAGAATTTGAGAAGACGGAGTTTGATTGAGACACATCTCGGTTGTTGTCACACCACCTCGACCGAGATGATTCTTGGGCAACCGAGGCGATTAGGGTTTCTGAAGATCCACCTCGGTCCGTACACCTCGGTCCAGTAGAGACCATCTCGACCGAGGTGACAGTAGTTCCAGAAAAGGGTATAAAAGGGGTTGAAGATTTCTCTCTCTTTTCTTTACCCTCTTCTCGACCGCGGCGTAAATCTCACCTCGCTTCTTCGTTCTTCGCTCGTTTTCGATGATTCTTGCATCTAAACAGAGAGGAAAGGATAAAGGATCGCATTGCAAGCACCAATTTGCAGAAAGAACGAACCGAATCGACCGAATCGGGGGTAAAAATCGAAAAAACCCTATTTTCCTTTTCCCTACTGTTTCCTTTCGATTTGGGCTTTGGTTGCCCTTGCATTTGGTGAGAAAAGGATTAAGTACCCCATGGGAACCTTTGGTAGTGATTTTGGGGGAAAAGAACTGGATTTTTGAGGGAATCGATCGAGCAGTTTTTCGCCTCGGTCCAGTCGGCCTGTGCCTCGGCCGAGGTGTTCTACAGAGTTGTCAAGGCAACCGAGGTGGTCTGACACGTCACAGAAATTATGAGTTCTGATAGGGAGTTGGTCCTAAGGGACAAATCTTCTCCTTCTCCTTCGTCTTCCTCCCGCCGTACTAGACCGGTGATCCACGAGAGACACCAGGTCGATTATGACCGCATAGCAGCCCGTCCAGTCGTTGCACCACGCTTCCTGGACATATCTGCTTTTGATTGCCTCCATGTTGATGATGATTTGAGGCGTATGATGACTGCTGTGGGGCTGGAGCAGTTCACAGAGATTAGAGCTCCGGCCTATCTAGAGCCGACCCTGGAGTTTGTCAGCTCCTTTACCTACTTGCCTACCGAGCGCGCCGTAAAGTACCGGTTGATGAACCGGAACTATTTGGTTCCCTTGGCACACCGGCGGGACATCTTTGGCTTCCCGACCCCTACCGTAGCTGATTTTCCCTCTCGAGCTGTAGCTCGAGAGTTCTAGGGACAGATTGCTCACGTAGTTGAGCATGCAGACAGATGGCGATCTGGAGACTCCAGGGAGCGGATTATATTTCATCTTGCTTTTAGACTGGCCCACAGGATCTTCAGTGAGACTCTTCTGGCGCGTACTGAGATGCCCCTAGAAGGTCAGACAGAGGGGAGCTTCTGAGTTTATACTACATGGTGACTGGAGGAGTCCCAGATTTTGGATTGGTGCTGGCGGAAGACTTACATAGGATAAAGGCGAAGGCAAAATGCAACATCTGTTGTGGAGGTATAGTGACTCATATAGTGAGTTACATGGATATGGACCTCAGTGCTTGTACCATGGTGGCGGCTGCCAAGCCGCTTGGACTTCAAGAGATGATCACTCGGAGGATACTGGTTCCCCGAGGACTTACTACGCCATATGTGGCGATGCCATGGGAGCCGACTGCACCTCAGGGGATCAGATGGTCCGCTCAGTTCTCCGTGTTTGATCCACATTACTGGCAGACTGCGTGGATCCCACTGATGGAGGATGCTAGAGAGGCAGCAGCTCAGGGGCTAGTTGAGGAGGACGAGGCTGAGGATGATGATGATGATGATATTGCTAAGGATGGTGGCGTTCCTGTGGACACGGGCACAGATACAGCTGGGACTAGTGCGCTGGTCATCGATTTAGATGATGACGAGACTGAGGAGGAGCCGGCTGCAGCACCAACACGTCCCGCTAGGCGTAGGGTACGTAGGCAGAGGGATCCACTTGCTCACTGTCGGATCGATGATCTGACGGATCAGATGATAGATTCCTATGCTGCCATGTCCCTGGAGATCAGAGAGATGCAGGAGCGACTACACTACCAGCACGTGATGACTGAGATTCAGTTTCAGCATGTCATGGGCTATCCTTTCGACCCATCTCAGCACCCATATGTGCCACCACCACCACCACCGGATCGTGATTATTGAGAGCTTGCAGGATTTTCCTTTTTTATTTATTATGCAGCTCAGCTATGTCCGGTGAGTACTTTATTTTCTAGACTTATTTTGACCCATTGGGACAATGTGTCCCAAGTATGGGGTATTGGATGTATTATTTGACTATGGATGTATGACTTGACTCTATCAGATATTTATGTTTTATTTTGCTTATCTAAGATTACATGCATGCATACAGGTTATTTGATTGAGAAAAATGTCAAAAACTTAAAAGAAAAAAAATTTTATGACCTCGACCGAAGTAATTCTGGCCGAACGAGGTACTTCACCTCGGTTGACTAGAACATCTCGACCGAGGCGTTTTAACTGAAAAGAATTTTGAAACAATTTTTATGCTTTTTATCTGGATATGACCTCAGTGAAGATTTTGTTTGCTGACTGGTTTTGAAATCTCTATATGTTTGAAAGGTTTTATGATATGTTTAAGTTGCTAAATGCTTTGTTTGAAATTTTTGGCATGTTTAATACTTTGTTTTTATCAAAATTATGTTGAATTTGAAGGTTGATACCACAAGATAAGTTCTCTCACTTTCTTCCTGGAAAGACCAAGGCAATTCATTATTTTCTCTTCTTCTTCTTGATCATGCTTAGCCCATCATATACATATTTGCCTTCCTTTACCTATCCGGGAATTTGGAAGCAAGCAAGTGAAAAGAAAGTGAAAGAAAAGTTGAGAAGTTGGCTGGAAGTGAAAGTGTTAGAAAGTAATAAATAGGTTTGGGGAAGTCAATCATGATGATGAGTAACTCGGGATCATTCACATAGCCGGGTGTTTATGTCTTGCCAAAGTCGGATTGAGCGATATTTCTAACGGGTCATGGTATGTGCATCAAGGGCTTGATGCATCTCAAGAAATTGATGATTGTTGATTTCCTAGGCTTCGGTTATTGTGCACCTCTGTCCATGCATCCCAAAAAGTAAAGTAAAAAAAGGAAAAGTGTGAAATAAGCAAAGCTTATTGGTGGATGATGTTGAAAGTCAAGTGAAAGTGAAGTGATATCCTTTTCCCGGATTCTAGCACCACATTACCTTCTACACATCCCTACCCTGCACGTTTCTTGACCTTTCTTTTGGGAAGCCCTTGAGACCTCAAGCTTGTTGATTGACTTAGTGGTTTAAACTGGATTATACATGATTAATTTCGATGATTATGATTTATTATGCATTCTATGATTTTATGCAAAGATGAACAACTTTTTCATATTTATAAAATGTTTTGATCATATTTTGATTTTAAATTCCATGAAGTACTCTCTTAGAGTGACCTATGATTGTAGCACACCATTAAAATGTTTTGAAAGACTTTTTCATTGATTCTTCATGACTTATAATCCATTCTATCTTGTATTTTATATTCGGAACTTGCTTGGGGACAATCAAGGGCTAAGTATAGGGTATTTTGATAGCATGAATTATTGTCTATATTTTGGGGCCTGTTTAGACGTTTTATCTTCAATAATCTGCATGTTTGAATGTATATTATGTGATTATATTGTCGTTTCATCTACCTTTACGGGAATCGAGCTCTACACCAAGTTTCGTTGTAATCGTAGGTAAAATGGCACGTTTTACATCAAAATGGAGCAAAAGGAACTAAGGAGTCATTGGAGCTACATTCAGGAGCTTAAGGAAGAATCCAGGAATAATGGAATTGGATTAGAGATTCACTTTGGACCAGATTTGAGAGATTTCACATTCAGTTGTGATTCACCTCGGTTGACTACAGAGTCACCTCGACCGAGGTGATCCAGAGGAGCTGACTCGACCGAGGCGAACACCTTGGACGCGGCAAGGATACTTTATTCTTAGCTGAGATCTTTTATCTTTGGAAAGAGGATCTTATATTTTTAGGCTGGATTCCTGGAAGGAAGAAGATAATTTAGCCCATATATTTTACCTATTTTTATGGGAAAAGATCTTTCTAAGATATCTTATCTTTGAAGAGTAATTTTCCTATAAAAAGGGTTGGATTTTCCACAAATCCGCATCCCACTTACGACGTGAAGATGTGCTATACCACCGTTTGTGCTTAGACATCCGCTATCACCCGGAAGACGCTAGAGCAGCCGTTTTACCCCACTATAGTTGGGAGATTTGAAGAACCTTTTTGAAGGTTGAAGGAAGATTGAAGGAAGAAAGTTGATAGCTTTTATAGCTTTTGTGAAGGGTTTTGTAAGACTTTCTTAGATTCCCTTCTTGTTGATTGTCTTTGTTGGATTGTGATCCCAGGAACGCTTGTTTGATTGATAATTGATTCAGTTATTGAAGCCTTTCTCTTAAGGTTTTCTTGTTCGATTATTCTCTTTCTTCCCATATATTTGATTATTACTTTCATGATGATAAGTGGCTAATCTCTTTGTGTGATTGGCTGAAGGTTGTGGGAAAAACAATGATAGAATAATCTTAATCACAGTAGGACCCTGAAAGCTCGAGTCTTTATCCTTAACCCTAAAGCATCTCGCTCAGTCGATGAACATCTCGGCCGGGGTGGAATTCTTCTGACCGAGGTGACTTACCTGATCCGAAAATGAGAGTCAAGTGTTAGAGTTTGCCAAATCCTATTCTTATTACACCTTTTTTGGTTCAATGCAAGCCTAGGATGAGACTTACCTGGTAATTCCTTTGTTTGTTTACCTAAGATCATAAGTGTAGGTAATAAAGGTTTATCCTTTATTGAGGTTTGAGTGTGCTTTCATCCCATCTATGTGAGTTAGCCTGAGACTTACCCGGTAAAGGTTGATTATATTCCCTTAGTTGGAGTGTTAGTTTGAGGTTATAGTTCTTTTCCTTAATTCCTTGAGACTTATCCGGTAATAGGAGTTACGGTTTGGGATTAGTGAGTAGTGAGACTTACCCGGTGATCTATTTCACTTTAGTAACACCTTTCCTATGCAAAAATCTCAGCTTTGTCCGCTTTATCTTTAGATCTTGAGTTGGAACCACAACTAGATGCTTTAATCCTTGGAATGTCTTATTTCCCTAATTGACTTTTTATCATCTTTGATTGTTTTAATCGCTTTTGTGGTTAGTAGTTGCATTGACAACCTATTCCTGCTTTGTTTCACTAAGTCCCTGTGATCGATCCTTGGAATTTCTTGCTTTTTACTACGATTGACCCGTACACTGCGGGTTCGCATCCTTGTTTTAAGCTTACATCTAGGGTTATAAATTTAAACCTTGCACACACCGTTTCGAGCGAACAGAATACCAACAGGCACAACATTCTTCTTGATGATACGAATGATTGGCCTTGGGACAACCCTAGGAGAAGGCGTTATTTCATTACAACTAGGAGAATTGTCACGTCCAACTTTGACATAAGCAGGTTTCTTATTGTTGAACTTGTTGTTGGGCTTCATGCCCCCATGTCCCGAAAGAGCCATAGACGACTTCGGAGTTGCGTGTTCCTCCAAACCTTGAAGACTCTTGAAAGAGTTCTTCAAAGGGATTTCAGCATAGATCGCATTAGGAGCAATGTCAAAGACAACTTCAAACGACTTGCGGCGGAGCCATCGTCCTCCTTGGATGATGAAGGTAGCCGGGAGTTCATTGAAGTTCACAATCGCCCTTGACGCCATTTCCTTGCAATCAAATAAGATCAAACATTAGTAAATGTATAACTTAGAGATGAAAAGAAAGAAAAGATCCCACTAGGCGTGCCAAAAGTATGTTGAGTAAAAATGTACACAAATTTACAAAACACCTTTTTATGTTTTATTCGGATACAAATTTACAAAAAATATTTTATTTATTTTTTATTTGAGTTCGACCCTATCTTTTTTATCTTTTGATTCTAAGTTATATAATACCGATATTTGGTTTGTTTTAGTGATTTGGGCTGCACCCGTTTTTGGGCGGGTTGCCTACGTACCTCGTTAAAGAGGATCAAGCCTCACGTAGTTCAGTACAGTGTTTTCATGCATCAGAGAATCAAAGTCCAAACCCACCGTCTATGAAGGTTGTACAGACGATGATCCGACTATCATTTGCATGACATTTATATCTCGACCATGCATCAAAGAATTAAATTAAACCCACCTTCTAGGAAGGGTTGCTTAATTTATCCCACTATCACGCGCATGATCAAGAAAAGTGTTATATTATTTATTTGATTTATTTTATTCTAAGTCCCGTGACTGAATCTGGCTTATAATTTACCAAATTTCCTACGTATCCTTTATTAGGAATCAAGTCGTATGTAGTTCATAAAGCCGTGTTAAATTTGATTTGAGTATTTTTTTGACTTTTTATTTTAAAAGTCGATTTAATTTATGCGATTGGGCTCGATAATTTAAAAGTCGAGTTTCCTACATAGTCTTTTATTTTTAAGACATCAAATCACTCGTAGTTCGTTTGAGAAAATAGTATTTGAATTTGATTTGCGACTGTACCCGATATAATTTAAACTTAATATCGAATTTCCTACGTAGCCTGTGGCGTCAAGTCTGTACGTAGTCTTACCTATTCTTTATGCTAAAAAAACCCCTTAAAATCAAACCATCACGATTTATTAGAACCTAATTTTGATTGACATATATTTTAAAATATTGATCTCTTGTATTATAGGTATCAAAATATTCCGGGATGTTTAAGGTAATTGAACTATCCCTCCTTAATAATAAATGGATATAAATTAACCACCAATTAAATGGATTAATTAATTTCTATTAAAAAGGAGCTGAATTCTACCCACCTATTTAGATGGAGATCGAATCTTTATAAATGGAAAGAAGAAAAAAAAAGGAAGGTATTTTTTATTTTCCTTTTATTCCCTTCTTTTTGTATGCTTTTTTTAAAAATTTATTTTCTCTTTCTTCTTCACTGATTCTTTTAGGATGAGTTGACTAAGTAGGCCCTTTTTGTCTATTGTAGTATAAAGTATGCCCTTTTTGTATCTTGTAGACAAACTAGGCCCCTCTCATTTATTAGTAAAGATTAATTGAAAGGGTTAATTAGTAATTTTAATTTAACTGAATCCAAGCCCAATTTAAATTGAAGATCAGTAGGCCCAATCCGAGTTACATCAGTAGGCCCAATCCGAGTTACATAAGCCCGTGTCCAATTCGAGGTACATAAGTTGTCCAATTTGAGTTACATAAGTCAGCTCATCCGAGTTACATAAGCCCATACATAAGCCCATTATAAAATATAAATGTTCTAGCTAGTGAGTTTCGAACTCTGGACGACAACCCCTCCCTCCCACCCTTATACCAGCTGGACTAATTGAACTTCGTGTATTCTCTTGTTCATACATGGTATTAGTACATAATGCTTAATACACAATTTTAATACACAATTTCAATTACACAATGTATATACATAATTTTCATTTACACAAGTCCGTCGTTTACACAAGCCCGTCTTTGTTTCAAGCCCATTTGAGTTACAGAAGCCCAATTATATATACAAAATATGTAGTCAATATCCCGTATTTATAAAATATGTAGTCAATATTCCGTATTTATAAAATATGTAGTCAATATCTCGTACATATAAAACTCTAAGCTTTTTATGTAATTATAAAACCTCGGCCAAAATCTGTAATTAACTTTGTAGGGCCATTTTTGTAGATTTCTAAAAATGAGGTTAATTTTTGTAATTTATCCCAATTTCACAAAATAAACCCTAACTTCGTGATGAGCTTCTTCTCCGGCGGCGGCACCAACAAGCAGCGACAAGTATCTATAATTCTGAAATTGAACTGAATGTTCACCCAATTCAACAAGTATCCACAATTACACACTAACTAGTATTTTTGAAAAATACAGTAACCAATAACAACTATTACACAAATGACAGATTCGTGGTGTAGAAACTAGAAATTGAATGTTCACCCAATTCAACAAGTATCTCATATCTCACTATCCAGTAAGTAACCACAATTACACAATGGCAGATTCATATTCATTGTTAATTGTGTTGTGCTGATCATTCAACTATTCAAGTGTTCAACAAGTATCTATAATTCTGAAATCTGAGTCTCACTATCTCAGGCAACCCGACGCCTACGAACCTGGAGTCTGTCTGGATTGAACACAGACGAGAGGAGGTTGGGAGCTAGGAGTGGGAGTATCAGCCGCCGCGTCGACTATGAGGAAACCCAACGCCGACCGAAACTTTGCGGAAAAGGAAGAAAGAGAGTAGAAGTACTATACTACTGTCTACTACGAACCTTTACCTGGCACCCAACAGCCCTAATTTTGCAGTTTGGGACGAAGGAGGTTGAAGATGTTGCAGATCTGAATCGAAAAACCCTAACTGCTTCACATGGGATTTGGGATGATTTTATAGGCTTTATAAATTACGTTTTACTTTTATGCCCCTCTAATTATTTATTTATACATTTAAAATTTTAGCCTAAAAATAGAGGGGCCTAGTTACTCGACACTAAACAAAAAGGGCCCTATTTCACCAATATTCTCATTCTTTTATTTGCAGGAGGAGGTACAAAGCTTCAATTTTGGAAATGGCAACACTTGAGTCCAACAAAGTGAATTTTCAAAGAAATGAAGTTGAGAAGACTCTCTGCATTTTTTATGCCCACAAATTTTGTGGTTTAACTTCACTCGGACCCTTCAGTCGACCACAAAGATCGGACGTGGTAATCGAGTGGTCTCTCAATGATCACGGATATGTCGATTTCATTCCGTAAGGTTTGGTCATATTTGAGAGATGATCAACCTCTATTCTCTGTACTTTTGACAAACTCATCATCCCTTATACTCTTTGCTTTATCAAAGCCAATAATTGGGTGTTTGACTTTTGCAGGTCAATACATGTATATCTCTCAATCAACTCCATGTTCTAGCATGTTGTATTCGAAGATTTGTTGGTTAAAAGTACCATACTGCAGAAGCTCAAGGCCATATGTACCATTGACTTCTTTCAATAGCTCATTGTCTAGATATCCCTTGATTAATATTTGCGTTCAAGGCTTACCTTTTTTTTTTGTCAAATAAATCAGCCAGTGATTCCTATCAGAACCAATCACCTATTATTCAAACCGGCGGAATGTCCAACTCAGAAGCTTGCTAGTCGATTCCCAAAGTGCAAACTTCTGAAACTTTTTTTATTCCAAAAGTCTCAATTTTGTTATGAATAACGAAAGTTATTGATTTTGATCAAATCGATTTTGTAGTGGTAGAATCGATCGATTCGACCAACTACGGTATCTTGTGTAGCGAAGAAACCCATCGGTTTCATCCAACTACGCTATCTTGTGTAGCGGAGAAACCCATCGGTTTCATCCAACTACGCTATCTTGTGTAGCGGAGAAACCCATCGGTTTCATCCAACTACGGTTTCAACATGAAGAAGATCATTACTTTCGATCGACATGGGTCATGCATCCTTCAAATTTAAAGGACAAATTTCTTCCTAAATTTATATTTCAACGCAATGGACCTTCAAACTTGATAAACTTTCTATAGATCCAAATTGACAATATGGATGATTTGAAAATCGGACTGGTAGCCGCGCTTGATTGAGTTTAGTGAAAAGCAACATTTGAAATATATGTGCTATTGAGCATATGTATATTTTGGAAGCAAATCAACTTAGGAGAGTCAAAAACAGGAAAGTGATGATATCACTTTCCTGTTTGTGTGGCTCCATTCACTTCATCTCTTATTTCTTCTGTAAATATTGGGAAGAAGAAGCCAAGAAAAATTATCTCTCTTTTTTTTTTAACCCCTTTTTTTCTTCTTATGTTTTCCTTTTATATTTAAAAAGAAGAGAGGTTATAGGAAGTTAACGCAAGTTTTATTAACTTCCCCCTAAACCCCATTTAGTATTTTTTTTTAAAGAAAACTATTGTTTTCTTAAACTTGTGATCTGAACGTGTTCTTCACCACCCTTTTCTTTTCTTTATTTTTTTTAAAAAAAATAAATTTAGTATTTTAGCTATTTTATATAACTAATTAGCTTTTGTACCAAATATGTTATGGGTAGAAGCCGAAATAATCTTGAGATTATCTAATATTTATTAGATTTTACGTTTTTGCAAACCCAATTTCAAATTAGCTTTATGCTAAATTTTAAGAAATTAATCACATGTGTAAATAAAATTAATTTTTGGATATTTTATAAAAAGATGATGAATTATATGAATTCATAAAATTTACCCCCAAATAGTCACCACTCCTGCTATGGATCTCTGTAGTATAGATATGATATGTATGTATAATGGCTTATGTATGTGCTTGTGTTGAGTATATATATATATATATATATATATATATATATATATATATATATATTTATACCTATGGCCTATATAGAGCCTTATAAGTTAGGTGTGCATACCCCGCAAATGGGTCGGACTAGAACTACTGCCGCTGTAGGCAGAGGTAGAGGTAGACCACCCCGTTCTCCGGGCGTGGTAGGTGGGGGACCAGTTCCCGCTGTTGATCCACCAGTGGTGGAGGAGATACATGAGGAGGTTGTAGAGAGCGTCGTCCTAGAGACGAGGAGCAGTGCATCTTTGAGACACCATTCACATCGAGCTCAGTCTAATGACGCTGACCATGTCTCCATGGGACGACCGGAGTTCACAGAGTACCTCTGACGTTTTGAGGAGGATATTAGGGCTGGCAGGCGAGCCCCAGATCTACATGTACCTGAGGGATCTTCTGAGAGATCTCAGGGAGCGACCCGGGTGCTAGCTGCACCTGCACGTGTTGTTGATCTAGTTCGAGTCCCAGTGGAGACTTGAGGGCCTCAACCAGATGCTTGATTAAAGGCATTTCATCAGCAGGGAGTACCACACTTCTCAAAGGAGATTGGTTTAGAGACTGAGGTATGGATTGGGCATGTAGACTCCACCCTAGAGTCTATCAGATGTCCTGAGGACAGATGGATAGAGCTAGTTCAGTCTCTATTCCGTGACCTCGCACACTAGTGGTGGAGGACTGTCCGGACAAGAGCTACTAGTTATAACCACATGAGGTGCATGATTAGAGAGTTGTTCTGCCCTGCCTCACTGAGGAGGGAGAAGCTGCAGGATTTTGTGGAGGTTGGCTTTGAGGATATGCCTATTACTGATGACATCCGCCGTTTCTAGACCGAGTTAGCTTTGCTGGGTCCAACTGCACCATCTGAGGACCAGCATGTGTATCTGTTCTCTCGTCGTCTGAGAGAGAGCACCCGTTCATACATGGCGGGACTCCATTGTGAGTCCCTAGCTGATTACCAGGACCGGGCTTCTGCTTTTGAGAGAGAGCGAGCCAGTCAGAGGAGAGCTTCTCAGACGGGACGGTCTAAGAAGAGGCAGCGCACAGGACAGATCAGTGGAGTTGGAGGATCATCTGGGCTTAGACGAGATCAGACACGTCAGAGTTACCCTCATTTGCACAGACTGCAGATAAGGGACGTCAGTGTTACAACTGTGGTGACCCTGGTCATTTGAGGCCAGCTTGTCCCAAACCATTTGTGACTTGTTTTACGTGTGGCCGACAGGGACATCGAGCTGCCTTATGTAGACTCGGAGGAGTAGCATCTCAGCAGGGTTCTTCCCCTGCTAGTGTAGCGGGAGGTAGTCAGAGGACACCTTAGCAGCAAACACAGGGACAACAAAGGGTCCTAGAGCGTCCATCTGCTCAGGGTTCTGCTCCAGGACCGAGTAGAGGTAGAGGTAGAGATGTTGGCACTAGTGATGCCAGAGGAGCCCGAGGGCGAGCTTTTGAGTTGAGGAGTGCAAAGGATCTACCTGCACCGGCCGCTACATGTACCATTTTACTTCATGGTTTACTTGTTAGTGTTTTGTTTGATACTGGTGCTACGCATTCTTTTATTTCTGACACTTGTGTTGAGCGTCTAAGTTTAGCTACCATAAAGGGCATACCCTTTACCATAGATTTACCTTATGGTAGTCGGGTCA